>CM053790.1:395583551-397983551 GCA_028749045.1 Cupressus sempervirens
TTTCATATAAGTTGTTTACTCTTTTAGTGGTTAGGCAAATGATTTTTTTAATCATTTGAGACTTTCTTATTATCCAATTGAATTAGGATTGGCATTAAGGTTAGATGGACATTTTGGGCCTTTGTAGTGATTTCTCTCATTTTTATTTATAACGGCCTTTTAATGTATCATACTATGTAAATGAAAAGAGAGTCATATCAATTTTTTTGTTAACTATATTTATTTTTAAATGTAATAATAGAATTTTGTAGGATAGCATCTGGGGATAATTCTTTTAATAAGGCTAGAGATGATTTGGTATTATAATTTATTGTATGAGACTGGAGATATTTTTAATGTGCACATTGTTATCAAATTTATAATGGTGGTTATGTTTACCAAGTTTTTTGGTTGCCATTTTTAATATGGGGTGATCAATGAGGAAATTACAATACATCTTTTTCGTTAACTTGTCAAGATTTTTTACCTCATCAACTATTTGCCAAGATTGACTCATCAAGTATGTTTAGGGTTAATTTGTTTAGCCAACATAAGTCATGTAATATTGGCTTAGGGTTAGGAGTTTCTAAGGTGAATATATAGCCTCTTGCATCAATATTGAGTTATAAGTGAGATTGTAGATTGTAACAAGTTGAAGTTACTGGATAATAATATTAGACTCACTATTTGGTAGATGTAGCTGAGTGTCACATTAAATATTTCTGTCTTGCATTGTCTTGTGTATTCTTTATTCATTTTCTAATATTGGTCATATTTATATGCTATTATTATTTCTATCTCTCTATTCCTAACAATCATTATAAAAAAAATCTCTATCTCGACATAATGGTAATTACATCAAGGAGCATGACCTACAAACTTTGCATTCAATATGTGGACTATATGTGCATTTGATTGCAGTAGCATAATGATTGAGTAGGTCGTGCCAAGTAAACTTAGATTAGTTGGGAAGAAATCTTAGTTTCTTTCTCAATATGTGTGAAATGGAAATTGGAATAAGTATTAATTTGAGAAAAGTATGCTTGATCTATTGTGGTTCAATTATTTATTCTACTAAAGTCATCATTGTTTTTATTTTCCATGATAAATCCATATAACTAGGTTTATTTATTTCAAATTAAGTTCATCAGTTTTTACCATGCAGGATGACAATGGTAAATGCATTGTGGATGGCTTAAATATCACATGCTAAGACTTGATTCTCATATAACCAAACAAAGCCTTGCAAAGAAGGTTATGTGAAATTAAACCTGGTAAAATATATAAATCACACATCAAAATATCCAAATCTGGTGATTGGGTGAGATCTAATATATTAAAAACACAAATGGACAAATAATTGAAGGGGTGATTTCCTCACCAATAATACTTTAGATGGTTCTACTATAAGCAAGGTAGTGGAAATTAAATGACTTAGCCAACTCCCGATCCAAAATATTCTGAATGAAGGGCTTTGCATTAGGTAGGACTTGTAGAGAAACACAAAGGTTGATCGGTCAGTACTCAATTTGTATCCTCAAATAAAATAGAGACTCATCATAATTTTGAAGCTTTTGTTGCAAGACTCCAAGAGAGGAAGAATGAGAATGGAAACACTTCTTACAATAGGTATGAAGAAAAATATGCAAGATTCAAGAAGATACCACTCAAAACACTCCATATTCATTTATAGATTACAAACTAAAATGGAAATAAAACTCGAACACCAAGTAATAACTTGCCTAATTTGAAATAATAATAATGGAAAAAGAGCATGTGCACATTGTAAAAGCATATAATAATACAAACCAGAGGCAATATCCAAATTGAATTGCTTATGACCCTAACCATGAAGGAAAAACCCTCCAAAAGATCTATATGAAAGATGGTTGTCACTATCTAATCAAAATGTGAGATGGATTTCTAGGTGGCATTTTAAATTGTGACTCTCTTATGGAAAAGAAAGTATATATTTTGGCTTTCATTTCATTCAAGATTCTCTATACATTGACATCATTTTAAGGAAGATAAGGTGCGTGAAATCTCTTCCCACACTAATCTTTGAGGGGACGATTATGAAAATTCAACTAACTATTATAGAGATCTCAAGAAATACATAATAACATAATAAAAATAACAATGAATGCATAACAAAATGATTATCATGGAGAAAACATTCTAGGAGGAAAACCCCACCCTCCAAAACCTGCACAATGTATTCTCAACTCTAGAAGATTACAATACACTTACAATGCAAGTTCTTACAGGAGTGCATCACCACAACTTGAACTCAGACTTAGACTCAAAGAGACTCCTTCTAGCACTAGTCTTGCAAACTAAACTCAATGATTCAAAAACCTCCCCAAGACCTCTTTTTATAGTGATTTTCCACTTGGAAACCATTTTTGGTTTTACAAAACCATGGGCTAAAACCATGGGAAAAATAACTGTGCCACATGTTAGTCAACACACGTAATTTGTAACTCCAAGAATACCATTTTTGTTCATAATTTTATCCTCTAGTTTAGACCCCCATAAAATTCATATAATGAGTTGTTTAAACTCTAAAAAATAGCCCTTCTACATTGTTCTAGAGACTAGACACATTTTTTACAACTCATACAAATTTTTCCAACTCATAAACATGTGGAAAACTACCACAAACAAATTCTAGAATTTTATAAAAAAATTCTAGAGTTTTCTAGAAAAAGCTTGCAAGGTTGAGACACAATTTTCAAAATTATCCCACTTATTGAACACCTTGTGAGAGTCAGGGGATCCACAATGTCATGGACTTAATTTCTAGGGGTCAAGAGGCTCATAAACTTTGAACACCATCTAAAATTCTCTATGCTCACGAGCTTAGTTAATGCATCAACAACATTTACCAAAGTCTCCACCTTTTCTAGCTTCACCTTGTTGTCCTTGACCATATCTCTCACAAAATGATATTGTACATCAATGTGCTTGGTCTTGGCATGAAATTTTAGGTTCTTTGCTAGGCATACTGCACTCTGGCTATCACTATAAATTGTCACTGCACCCTGCTAGAACTCTATATCTGAACATAGTCTCTTAAGCTAGATGGCTTCCTTATAGGCATGAGTAGCTAACATATATTCTACCTCTATAATGAAAAAAGTAACCATAGCTTGTTACTTGCTCATCCAACTAATTTCATCATTGAATAATGTAAACTCATATGCATTGCTGGATCTTCTTCTATCAACATTGCCAGCCCAGTCTGGATCCACATAGCCTTGAATATCCAAGAAATGATCATATCCAATTCCATGAAAACATATAGAGTTCTTTGAGGTACCTTAAAAGTATTTAAAATATCTTTTTACTACATCCCAATGTGCTCTTCCTGGATTCGACATATAACAAGAAAGTACTACCACTACTTGGATAATGTTTGGTCTTGTACAAACCATAACATATATGTTGCAGCAACACCTCACTCAACCACTCAAGAAATGTAGACTATGAAGACTACACAGACATTAAATAGAAATTAGGAGAATGGAACACATCATCAAGGTCAACAAGTCAATTTGAGGATCCTAGAACCCATTATGGGTTTCAAATAGTGCAATATTGTGTTAAACTTGTAATATCTTCAATGGATCTATTTTATATTTGTAATGTCCAATAGTTTGAATGTAATGGACTAGTAATTTCCAATTATCAAAAAATGTTTCAAGAAGTATACAAGGGGCACGAGATAGGTTTATATATTGGACTAAGTTTTAGGTATCAAAATAAAGCTATTTTTGTTATTTAAAATTTAAATACTTGAAAACAAATGGCTACTTAGCAGTTAGAGGGAAACTGAGGGTTTATTATGTGTTGAGTCTTAAATCTTCAACTCAATGATGAGGTTGGTTGAATTAGTTATTAGGAGTCTTATATATGTATGATCAAACAAGTCTCTATCATAGAGAAGAAAAAATCAAGTGTACAAATTGGTGAACAACAATATCAAAACTTCTATTTTTTGCAACTTGAATTCCATAGTTTGGATCTCAAGTCGATTGGTTTTCTCTCCAAATAATTTGACAAGGTTTTCTTCATCATTTGCAGTGTTTTTTTGTTGAGTTTCTTGTTGTTATAAGCTTTCTATCGCACCAGTTGCAAAACTAGTAAATTTCCCTTAACCGTTTATTTACTACGGTAAATTTTAGGAGTAATGGAAATCATTCCATGAGTATGGGGGCCCAATATTCATGGAGTGACTTGAAATGACATGTATCATAGGTTTCTAACCAAGTATGTATAGGATTGAGCAAGATAGGAGTGATCACAGTTAAAAACAATATGATAGTGCATTGAAAGTGCATGCTTGGGTAACACAGTAGACATTATGCCTAAACAAGGGGTCTATTTGATGATTGGAGACATTGAAAAACATTCATGTGAAGGTGGATCCATTGTTAATTAGGATTGGAAGTGTGTGTAGTTGGGTGATTGAGGAAGCCCTAGTTTCAAGGGTTTGGGAGTGCAAGTTTGGGGTTTTTGTATTACAGCAACCCTAAGACTAATTCCTTTTATATTTGATCATCCTAAGACATAACTAAGTATTTCCTAGGAGTTGGGGTCATTAGGAAGACTTTGTCCTATAGTTCCTTTGAAAAATTAGGCAATTTTGGTGCATGGTAACAAGGCAACAATGCTAAATAGTGGTGTTTGTCCAAAGAAAAAGTATAAAAACCTTTGGTGTACTATTGAACTCCACAAAGGGTGTCTAGAAATGTCATTTTTTTGTTTAGTGTCTTGGGAAAAGGAAGGATTATCCACATTCCAAGTATGTAGAAAGCCTAAAGGGTAGAAAATTAGGCTTTTGGAATAGTTTGAGAAAGTTTCATATGAATCAGGGGTAGTTGAATTGAATTAGAGCCTTAGAAACCTTGAGTTTAGGTGTTTTTAAAGTTTATAAAACCAAATTCTTCATTTAAGAACCTTGAAGATAGTCTTAGCAAATCATATCCTTGAAGTATTTGATATAATTGATAGGCTAGAGTGCCAAAACCCATGAAATTTGTAACTCTTATTGTGTTTTGAATACCTCCACACTAGTAGCTACATCAAGTGGTATCAGAGTGGGAAAGGTCTTGTGAAACTTGTAGTGGTGTTGTGAAATGCCAAGTTGATCAAGTAGTCACATCTAAGGGAGAAGAAGAGATTCTTACAAGGTTGACAAATATGGAGTTGGAAAATATAGTGAAAGAACAAGTGGAGGATAACAAAAAGTTAAGGGCATCATTAGACCATAGGGACAAAGAGAATGCTGAAAATGATAGATTGATAAAGTCCATGATAGAGAGGCTATCAACACTGGAGAAGAAGGATAAAAGCATCAGATTGGATGAAGAAGAGGAAGGAGAACCTAAAGAAGAAGAAGTGGACCCTGAGGAAGTAAAGATGGCTAAGTTGGAAAAAGCCATAAGGAATGGAGATGTAAGGATAAGGAAAGACTTACCTATGTATGGAGGGGAGATGGATGATGAAGAACTAATATATTGGTTTGGTGCAATTGAAAATTTCTTTGAGTGTCAAGGGATAGTAGAGAAGGACAAAGTGAAGATAGTGAAGTCCAAATTGAAGGGAAATGCTTTATTGTGGTGGGATCGTATCTAGGATGATAGATGGAAGAATGATAGACCCAAGATCACATCTTGGTATACTATGGTGAGAAAAATGAAGCACAAATTTTTTCTAAAAGATTATAGAGTACAATTGTACAAGAAGATGAGGGATTTCATGAAAAAGGAGATGAATGTATAGAAGTCATTGAGGAATTCCACAAGCTTG
This sequence comes from Cupressus sempervirens, assembly GCA_028749045.1. NCBI lineage: Eukaryota > Viridiplantae > Streptophyta > Pinopsida > Cupressales > Cupressaceae > Cupressus > Cupressus sempervirens. Next base: position 395,589,345 of record CM053790.1, read on the forward strand.
ATATTAGAGTGAATCATGAGGAAGAGATCAAAGAAAAGATTGCAAGGTATATGGGAGGAATGAGGTTCAACATCCAAGATGAACTTAGTCTTTCTACCCCAAGGTCAGTTGATGAGTGTTATCAGTTAGCCTTGAAGGCTGAAAAGAAGATAAAAAGGAGATAAGAGAATCAAAGCAACAATAGAGATGGATCTTATACTTTTTTGGCTGGGCTTTCATGCTTATTATTAGCCTTATATGTTTTAACTATAGGGTTTCAGGATCCTTGTAAAACCTGTTTATTTAATCAAAAATAATAGAGGTGGATCTTTTATGAGAAGAAGAGGGGGAAGAGGTACTTCTAATTCTCAGAATCAGAATGACAAAGACAAAGACAAAACATTTTTGGAATCAAGAGGAGGTTATAGAGGTGGAAGAAGTGGAGGAAGAGGAGCATTCACAAGAAGATGTTTCAACTACAATGAAGTAGCCCATCAATCCTTTAGGTGTCCTAAATGGCAGGAAGAAAAAGGGAGACACATAAGAGTGAACTTGGTTGATGAAGAATCAAGAAAAGATGAGCAGAGAGAACTTATTGAAATTCATCCAGAAGAAGGTGAATGTTGGTTGGTAGGAAGGGAACAGCCAGTGCAACGAATCGGTATTTTCAAAACCAAATGTCTGATCCAAGGTAAGGTTTGCAGTTTACTTGTTGATTTAGGTGCTTCTCATAATCTAGTTTTAAAAGAGGTCATTAATAAGTTACATTGGCCAACTTTTCCACATCCCAATCCATATTCTATAACTTGGGAGAGTAAGGATAATAATCTACTTGTGGATGAGAAAGTTATCTTGAATTTTTCAATTGGGAAATATTTTGATAGTATTTTATGTTATGTAATGAAAATGAGTTGTGGAAATGTTATCTTAGGTAGACCTTGGCAGTGATCTAAGAGGATTGTGCATGATGGTTTCACCAATACCTATTTAGTGCACAAAGTAGGGATCACTTACAAATTGAAGGCAATTTCCCAAGGTGAGATGCAACATGTAGTAATGTGTTTTGGAAAAGACATCTTGGTGCAAGGCTAGAATAACCAAGTTGATACCAGTTGGAAACAAGATAACAGGTTGAGGATTGAAATAGGGTAGAGACAAATGAGGACTTTTTAGCAGCAACACTGTCATGAATTAGGACAATCAAATGCAACTATGTTTTTATCTAATCCTTTGTGTATGAATACAAGGAGTTTGGGATAGCAGTAGGCCACTTTTTGGGAGTGTATCATCCCTAAACATTAGATCACTATGAAAAAATATAGTAGGTAAAAGCCCAACAACTCTTGGGGCAAGAGTTCTTTCCTTGGCGGGGAGTATGGTTCAGGAGCACCTCACTCAACCACTCAAGAAATGCAGATTATGAAGACTACAAGGACATTCAATAGAAATCAAGAGAATGGAACACATCATCAAGTTCAACAAGTCAAGTAGAGGATCCTAGAACCCATTATGGGTTTTAGATAGTGCAATATTTTGTTAAACTTGTAATATCTTCAATGGATCCATTTTATGTTTGTAATGTCCAATAGTTTGAATGTAATCGACTAGTGATGTCTAATTATCAAAAAATGTTTCAAGAAGTATAGAAGGGGCATGGGATAGGTCTAGATATTATAATAAGGGTTAAGTATCAAAATAAAGCCATTTTTGTTGTTTAAAATTTAAATATTTGAAAACAAACGGCTACTTAGTAGTTAGAGGGAAATTGGGGGTTTGTTATGTGTTGAGTCTTAAATCTTCAACTCAATGATGAAGTTGGTTGAATTAGTTATTAGGGAGTCTTATCTATGTATAGTCGAAGGAGTCTCTGTCATAGAGAAGAGAAAATCAAGTGTACAGACTGGTGAACAACAATATCAAAACTTCTATTTTCTGCAACTCAAATTCCATAGTTTGGATCTCAAGTCAATTGGTTTTCTCTCCAAATACTTTGACAAGGTTTTCTTCATCATTTTCTTTGTTTTTGTTGTTGAATTTCATGTTGTTATAAGCTTGTTGTTGCATCCGTTGCAAAACTAGTAAATTTCCCTTAACTGTTTATTTGCTACAGTAAAGTTTAGGAGTAATGGAAATCATTCCATGAGTATGGGGGACTGATATTCATGGAATGACTTGAACTAACATGTATCATAGGTTTCTAACCAATTATGTGCAAGATTGAGCAAGATAGCAATGATCACAGTTAATAACAATATAAAAATGCATTGAAAGTGCATGCTTGGGTACAACAATAAACATTCTACCTAAACAAGGGGTCTATTTGATGATTAGAGACATTGAAAAATGTTCATGTGAAGGTAGATCCATTATTAATTGGGATTTGAAGTGTGTGTAATTAGGTGATTGAGGAAGCCCTAGTTTCAAGGGTTTGGGAGTGCTAGTTTGGGGATTTTTAGTGTTGCAGCAACCCTGAGACTAATTCCTTTTATATTTGATCATCTTAAGACATAAATAAGTACTGCCTAGGAGTTGAGGTCATTAGGAGGACTCTGTCCTATAGTTCCTTTGAAAAATAAAGTAATTTTGGTGCATGGAAACAAAGCAATAGTGCTAAATAGGGGTGTTTATCCAAAGCAATAGTATAAAATCCTTTGGTGTATTGTTGAACTCTAGAAAGGGTATCTATAAATGTCATTATTTTGTTTAGTTTCTTGAGAAAAGGAAGGGTTATCCACATTCCAAGTATGTAGCAGGCCTAAAGGGCAGAAAATTGGGCTTTTGGAATAGTTTGAGAAAGTGTTGTATGAATTAGGGGTAGTTGAATTGAATTGGAGCCTTATAACCCTTAATTTCAAGTGTTTTTAAAGTTTATAAAACCAAATTCTTTATTTAAGAACCTTGAAGATAGTCTTAACAAATCAAATCCTTAAAGTATTTGATATAATTGGTAGGCTAGAGTGCCAAATCCCCTAAAATTTGTAACTCTTATTGTATTTTGAATGCCTCCACACTAGTAGCTACATCAAGTGGTATTAGAGCAAGAAAGGTCTTGTGAAAGTTTTAGTGGTGTTGTGAAGTACCAAGTTGATCAAACAGTCATGTATGAGGGAGAAGAAGAGATTCCTACAAGGTTGACAAAGATGGAGTTGGAAAAGATAGTGAAAGAACAAGTGATATAACAAAAGTTATGGGCATCATTAGACCAAAGGGACAAAGAGAATGTTGAAAAGGATTGATTGATAAAGTCCATGATGGAGAGGCTATCAACACTAGAGAAGGATAAAAGCATCAGATTGGATGAAGAAGTCAGAGATGAAGAAGAGGAAGGAGAACCCAAAGAAGAAGTGGACCTTGAGGAAGTAAAGATGGCTAAGTTGGAAAAAGCCATCAAGAATGGAGATGTAAGGGTAAGGATAGACTTACCTATGTATGGAGGGAAGATGGATGCTGAAGAATTGATAGATTGGTTTGGTGTAATTGAAAATTTCTTTGAGTGTGAAGGGATAGAAGAGAAGGACAAAGTGAAGATAGTGAAGTCCAGGATGAAGGGACATGCTTTGTTGTGGTGGGATTGTATCCAAGTAGATAGATGGAAGAATGTTAGACCCAAGATCACATCTTGGTATACTATGGTGGACAAAATGAAGGCAATTTTTTTTCAAAAAGATTATAGAGTATAGTTGTACAAGAAGATGAGGGATTTTAGGCAAAAGAAGATGGATGTACAAAAGTACACTAAGGAATTCCAAAAGCTTGACATTAGAATGAATCATGAGAAAGATATAGAAGAAAAGATTGCAAGGTATGTGGGAGGACTGAGGTTCAACATCCAGGATGAACTTAGTCTTTCTACCCCAAGGTTGATTGATGAGTGCTATCAGTTAGCCTTGAAGGATGAAGAGAAGATAAAAAAGAGACAAGGGAAGAAAAGAAACAATAGAGGCGGATCTTCCATGAGAGGAAGAGGGGGAATGTATCTTGTTACACCAAGATCTTTCATTTCAAACTTTGTTGAGAGCTAAGATTTTAATTCTGTAATTGAACTTTTTCCTTTGCAAATAAAAAACATGTCATCAACATATAAGGCAATAACCAAGAAATAATTACCATCAGACTTGTAGTATATACAGTGATTAGATTTGGATCACACAAATCCCAAACTCAATACATATGTATCAAACTTTTGGTACCACATCCTAAGATTTTTTTAAAACCATACAAGGATTTCTTCAATTTACAGACCAAATGACTTTTACCTTTCACTACAAAGTGCTCTAGCTATGTCATATATATATTCTTCCTCTAAATCTCCATGAAAAAAAGCTATCTTCACATCCATTTGCTCAATTCTAGATCATTAGCTACTGCAATAAAATTAAAAATTGAATGGATGTCATTTTTGTTACAAAAGAAAAAAATTCACCATAATCAATTCCTACAACTTGGGAGTAACCTTTTGCAACCAATCATGCTTTATGCTTCTCATTGCTTCCATCTGAACCCATCTTCCTTTTGAACACCCATTTACAATCAATAGGCTTATATCCTTTAGGAAATGGTACAAGGTCCCATGTGTCATTCCTCTTAAGAGCTGCCATCTCTTTTTCCATGGCTATCTTCCAAGACTCTAAATAATTCATACCAAGAGCCTGTTCTACAGATTTTGGTTCATCAATATTAGCATTCAAAGAAAATATACACATCCAATCATTAGGAGAATATCCATACCTTTTTTACCTTCTTTCCTCTATCTGCTAGACCTTCAAACAAGATCTAGTTCAAGTTCAAGTTTAGGTTCATGATTAGGCTCTCCCTCTTCCTCTAATGATTCAAAACTCGTAGCAATCTCTTCAACAAATTCTCTTTCTAAGGGCCTGAATTCAACTTTCTTAGGTGTAGCATGAAGTTGAATCACATCTTTCTTTTCTATTATCTATTTTGGCTACATTGTAACTGAAGAAGGCTTAGTTTCTCTAAAAATAACACTTCTGGAGTAAAATGCCTTTTGTGCAACAGGATCCCAAAGCTTGTATCCTTTCACACCATAGCTATGTCTGATGAAGATACATTTGACAGATTTCTTGTCCAATTTTTTCTCCTTCTCCTTTGGCACATGAGCATATGCCTCACAACCAAAAACTCTCAGATGTCTAAGTGAAGGCTTGTGGTCCGACCATGCTTCCATTGGTGTCTTATCAACAAGAGCAGATGTAGGAGACCTATTTATCAAGTAGCAAGTAGTGGATATAGCTTTAACCCAAAAATTTTGTTCTAGTCCAACTCCACTCAACATACTCCTAGCCTTCTCCATCAAGGTCCTGTTCATTCTTTCTACAACTCCATTTTGTTGTCGAGAATAAGAAGTTTTCTTCTCTCTTTTAATACCACAATCTTTATAGAATGTGTCAAAGTCATTGGAGCAATATTCATTGCTTTATCAATTCTCAAACACTTTATCTTCTTTCTAGTCTGCAACTCAACCATTGCTTTAAATTCTTTGAAACGACTGAAAACTTTAGCTTTACTTCTAGAAAATAAACCCATGTTCTTCTACTAAAATCATTAATAAAAGAAACATAATAAACTAATCTACCAATAAAAAGGAACATCAACTAGACCAAATATATCTGAATCGATTAGATCCAAAATACATGAGGACTTATGAGAACTTGAGTAAAATTGAATGAGGTTTTGTTTACTATAGATACAATGCTCACAAAAATCAAAATCAAGATTGTAGTCATTTAACCCATCAACAAGGTTTTTATTCTTTAAGGTTCATAGGCCTTTCTCACCTATGTGGTCAATTCTTTAGTGCCATAAAATAGTCTTCTCTGTAGGTAACTTTGATTTAGTAGATAGAGCACCCATGGGTACACAAAAACCACAACCATCTATTGAAAGAGAAACCCTCTCCTTCTCCAACAAAGTAGTCCTCTTCACAATCTTATCAGAAGTACTATTGCACTCAACCGTGCATGCATCAAGCTGATACAATGTACCCAATCTGCTTCCTCTTGCTATTGCCATAGCCCCTCTCACCATTTTCACACCTACTTCAAAAAATTGTACATGCACACTTGCATCTATTAGTTTACTAACAGATAAAAAATTCCTTTCTAGTCTTAGACACCATCAAATCTTCTAATTCTACCATTAGAAAATTTCACACAAATACTTCCATGACCAACAATATCAAGAACTGAGTTATCACCCAAATACATCTTACCACCATTAAACTTTTCATATTTACTAAACCAATTTATATTAGGAGTCATGTGAAAAGATGCACTTGAGTCTATCAACCATGCATTATCACCTACATGAGTGGCCAAGACTATGATGAAAGCATCTCCATCTTCCTTCTCAAACTCATAATCAAAATCTTGCTTCTTATTTTTCTTTTCCTCTTTGCACTCCTTTCGGAGGTGCCCAGGTTTGCCGTAATTCCAACAGATCACCTTGGACTTACCACAAGATTTTGATCTCCCCTTATTGTTCTTGCCTCTTTGCTTTGGTCTTCCTTGAATGGTCAAAGCCTCTTTGGCATTTAGAGAGGCCTTCCTTCTAATCTCCTCAAAAAGTAGAGAACCAACAATGTTCTCCATCTTCAAGACAACTGAAGTGCTCCCTATGGCCATGACAAGGCTATCCCATGAGTCTGACAATGAACATAGCAATACTTAGCACCTTTCTTCTTCATCTATCCACACCCTAGCTGAGGTCATCTAAGTCACCAACATATTAAAAATTTCAAGATGCCCAAAAATCTATCCACCTTCTTCCATCTTTAAGGAATACAACTTCTTCCTCAAGAAAATCTTGTTCACAAGTGATTTCTCTTGATAGATCTCACTTAGCTTCTTCCAAAGCTTCTTTTGTGGGAGGTTCTTCATGGACATTAATTAGTATAGAGTCTACAAGACACAATCTAATGAAAATTTTAGCTTTTCTATCTCTCACATCATACTCTATGGCTGAAGTTGGATCTGTCGGCCTCAACTTCTTTTTATCAACAGATATTGATCAATCAATAGATCTTCCATCTTCAACTTCCACATTTCAAAGTTTGTGCCAAAATTTTTATCTACATCAATTCTCCCTGATGTGTTTGCCATCTTTGCAATCATGTAACACAAAAATAAAACCCTCTACACAACCTCCCACTCAAACCTTGATTAGCTCAAAAAACCTTGTACCTAGCAAATAGAACCAAAATTGGCCTAGCTCTGATACCACTTATAAGGAAGCTAAGGTGCATGGAATCACTTTCTACACTAATATTTGAGGGGAAAATTATGAAAATTCAACAAACTATTGTAGAGATCTCAAGAAATTCATAATAACATAATAACAATAATAATGAACACATAACACAATGATTATCATGAGGAAACCCTTTTGGGAGAAAAACCCCACCCTCCAAAACTTGCACAATGTATTCTTAGATCTAGAAGATTACAATACACTTACAATGCAAGTTCTTATAGGAGTGCATCACCACAACTTGAACTTAGACTCAAACTCAGAGAGACTCCTTCTAGCACCAGTCTTGCAAACTGAACTCAATGATTCAAATACCTCCCCAAGCCCCCCTTTTATAGTGATTTGCCACTTGGAAACCATTTGTGGTTTTACAAAACCATGGGTCAAAACCATGGATAGAACAACCATGCCACATGTGACCCAGCTGTAATTTGTAAATCCAAGAATGCCATTTTTGTCCATAATTTTGTCCTCTAGTTTAGACCCCCATGAAAGTCATATAATGAGTTGTTTACGCTCTAAAAATAGCCCTTCTACATTGTTCTAGAGACTAGACACATTTTTAACAAATCATACACCTTTTTCCAACTCATAAACATGTGGAAAATACCACAAACAAATTCTAGAATTTTCTAAAAAATTTCTAGAGTTTTCTAGCTAAAATTTTCTAGAGGTTTCCAGAAAAAGCTTGCAAGGTTGAGACATAATTCTCAACAATCACGACATTCTTCCTTCTATAGTTTGAAATCAATTAAGGGCTTTTGCTGGTTCAATTTTTTATGGTTCTATTTCAGCATGATGGGTTGTATGTTAATTTCGAGATGTCTACTTCAAATGTTCCTAATATAAATTTGGTACATATGCAAATTAAAGAGAATCAGTTAAATTTGAATGCAATTATTGCTACAAGCAATGGTCTTTAGAGTATGAATCCTATTAATACAAGGCTGGACAAATGATGGCATAAATAATCCTTCTCTTCTCACTCTGGAGTTAGTGGTTAGAAGTTAATTGCCTAGCTTCTATCTCTTGTGGGGGCCTTTCATCATTTTTATTAACTAGTGCTTGCTCTCAGCTAGTGCAAGTGTATAGTCAATAGGCAATCAAATGTAGCTTATCAAATTATAACTTCTAATTATTTATTTTTTGGTCCCTTGATGACTATCCCAAACTTTGATATTTTATGTTGATTCATCTCTCTACACTCTCCCCCCAATTTTCCCTTTGTCATACTAACATTCATCCCTTCGCTTCTCCATTTTTTACCTTTTTCATACTAACAATTATCCCTTTGCTTCCATCTTGTTATTTTTACAATGCTACAAAATTACTATTTAAAAAAATTAATTAACAATTAATTATATATCATTTTATTACATCAACTAGGGCCTACCCACCATTCAAACTATTGGAAAATTGTTGTCTTTAATATATATATATATATATATATATATATATATATATATATATATGATTTAATCATTTCAATTTTTTAACTTTGGTTTAATATTAATATATTTATATATAAATATTATTTAAAACATCTTCTAGTTATGTGTTTCATTTTATTTAAATAACTAAATTGTGTATTAAATTTACTAGAATAATTGACTTATGTCAAGATTGAAAATTGCTCTATTGAGAGGCTTGTGTAAGCTCTATATATAATAAAATATTTTTAAAGAAACTAAATTATTAAAAGTTGTCAATAAACTAATTCACAAAATATTTATATTTCGAAAAATACTCATGTTTCCCTTATATCATTCAATAACTAACTAAAACTAACCAAGGATACTAAAGAAAAATTATCAAATGCAATCCTTTATCAAATGCCTATTATGCAATTTCTATCTATGATAATATTGCAGCATAAATAAATCACATCCATCATTGCAATTGACAATTGATAAAGAAACACCCTAAAAGTTTTTAAAATATAATTTCATCGTAATGTCATACTTTTAACCTTAATGAAAATAATTTAGATATACACACTTATTAAAATGAATTTATACATATCTATCTTCATTAAATAACTAAATATTTTATTTCAATTACATCTAAACCACATTATAAATTACAAGTAAATTAAATAATAAAAGAGATTTGAAGGTCTAAGGTGACAAGTGGTATAGTTGTCTCTGTGGCAATAATATTAGATCATGTGTAAAAAGTTTAGCCTTAGAACTTCTAAATAAAGAATTAAAGAAGCTCTGTAAATCATTGACCAAGTCATTTAAAATCAATAACCTAACTCTACACTGAGGAAAGTATAATGTATGTTAAGCTATGGTATGTTTAGGATAAAAAAATTTGGTGGTGCTATACCAAATTATCAAGATCCAAATGACTATCAGCAACAAAGTAGTTTTTTTTCCATATCAAGAGGAGACTATGTCAACTGTATCTAATTCTAACACAAGGATCTGTAAAAGTTTTTTAATGTAGCAATAATACACTTTGAGAATCACTATTTTCATTCAATTCATAATTGGAGTGACAAAATAATTATTTTAAAATTTATTAACCATCATCAAATGGAAAATTAATAGTGCACAAAACATAGGTTAAATGGTTGTGACCATAGAAGATTATATTGCAGATGCAATTAGTATTGGGAAACCTCTCCTTAATTTACAACTTTTAGGAAATCTTATTAAGCTAGAATAGGTTTAGATGGTATGGATATTTTACAGTTCATGAAATAGCAACTATGCTTTATTTTAATTTTTGATACATTTAAAATCATATCTCCAATGCTTAATTAGAAAAGGGAAAAATGAGTCAATATGATGCATTGGGACAAAGTATTGTTAAACTCACCTCAGGATTAGAGTGTTAGAAATAGGGAATCTTCCTAATACATATAAATATATAAACATACATAAACATAATTGTGTGTGTGTGTGTGTGTGTGTGTGTGTGTGTGTGTGTGTGTGTGTAGTTCCTCTTCTCTAGCTAATATATACTCTTTAAGTTTTTAAGATACATGTTTCTATTATAAAGTTCTCAAAAATCAACTTTAAATTCTGATAGCATCTATTAAATTATTTATTTACCTAAATAAAATTCAAACATAATTCAGTTACTAAAATATATTAACTCTTATGAGGCTTGAATTTATTTTAGTTTTATTTTTTAAGTTTTATTTCTGTTATGGATTACAATTAAAAATAAAATTTTAAATTAAGCAAGAGCCATGGGGAGGTCTTTGATGATTAACACATAATCTACTCATTTAAAATTTTTTTTAAAAATTATTTTTGAGGTTTTTTAATTGAATATGATATATAAATTTTAATATGACATGACTTGGTATTTTTTATTTAATATATTATGAAATCAAGTTCATATGTTTTGATAATTTTAAAACATACATATACATAAAATATTTTTCCCATTATAAATAATTATTATAGTTAAAAAAATGTAAATTTTAATATGTTTCTAAAGTGAATTTGATTTGCCTTTTATTTTTCAGCCTAAATAATTAAATTAATAATTTTTAATATTTTTGTAATCATATTTATTTTTAAAAATTATTAATCACATCTGTTGTTTACACCACAATGATTCGAAAGAGAAATTGGATGACATTGGGAAGTCTAAATGGAGTTTTATAAGATTTGAGAGAGTATATTCTCGAAACACTTGAATGACATTCAAGAGAACTGCATGGTCTAAGATGACATAATAAAAAGTATATGTAAAACAATTCTTTCCTTGTCCCAAAACATTTCGATATATTGACTATTCTTAATTTCTTGCCAGTTCATAGATTAAATAGAATAACTGGTGAATCATAGCAGAGATAATTGAAAAGATTATTTCGTTCTTCCTTCTATAAAAATAGAGGAGCATTCAAAACTAAAGAATGAAGCACCCCGAGTCACCCACCCTAATACTACTCCGCTTAAGACCAACTCCCTCGTCATCATCTTTCACTATCCATTCCAACCAATATTTCAATTTTTTAACTTTAGTTGAATATTAATATATTTATATTTTAATATTATTTAAAACATCTTCTAGTGATGTGTTTCATTTTATTTAAATAACTTAATTGTGTATTAAATTTATTAGAATAATTTACTTATGTGAAGATTAAATATTATTCTAACCCAAGACCCCTCTCTATTAAGAGGCTTTGTAGGCTCTTGTCTATTTATAATAATCATGTTTAATATATCTATATACTAAAATATTTTTTAAAGAATCTAAATTATACTGAAATGAATAACAGATTAAAAGTTCTCAATTCATTGTTGGTGGGCAAAAAACTAATTTAGAAAATATTCATATTTTGAAAAATACTCATGTTTCCTTTGTATCATTCAATAACTAACTAAAACTATTCAAGGATACTAAAGAACAATTATCAAATCTCTACTATGCAATTTCTATCTAAGATAATATTATAGCATGAATAAATCACATCCATCATATCAATTGACAATTTATAAAGAGACACCCCAAAAGTTTTAAAAATATCATTTGATCTTGATGTCATACTCTTAACCTCAATCTTCACTTAATTAAATGAAAATAATTTAGATATCCACACTTATTAAAATGAATTAATACATATCTATCTTCATTAAATAACTAAATCTTTTATTTCAAATTACATCTAAACCACATTATAATTTACAAATAAATTAAATAATAAAAGAGATTTGAAGGTCTAAGGTGACAAGTCGTATAAGTGTCTTCATGGCAATAATGTCAGGTAGTGTGTAAAAGTTCATCCTTATACTCAGAACTTCTAAACAAAGATTTAAAGAAGCTCTGTAAAATCGTTGACCAAGTCATTTAAAATGGGGCATGATAAACACACTATAATAGAACACAAGAGGCAATTTTTAATGTTGCCATTCTATATAAACATCAGCAAAAAAGTAGTTTTTTTTTTCATATCAAGAGGAGACTATGTCAATTGTATCTAATTCTAACAAAAGAATCTATAACAATTGTTTAATGTAGCAATAATACATTTTGAGAAGCACTATTTTCATTTAATTCATAATTGGAGTGGCAAAAGAATTATATTGCAGATGCAATTAGTATTGGGAAATCTCTCCTTAATTTACAACTTTTAGGAAATCTTATTAAGCTAGAATTGCTTTAGATGGTATGAATATTTTACAGCTCATGAAATAAAAAGTGTGTTCTATTCTAATTTTTGATACATTTAAGATCACATCTCCAATGCTTAATTAGAAAAGGGAAAAATGAGTCAATATGATGCAATGGGACAAAGTATTGTTAAACTCACCTCAAGATTAGAGTGTTAGAAATGGAGAATCTTCCTTTGGCAAGATATGTTTTGGGCTCCAATTCATAAAGCTTCTTTGAATTAGCAGGTACCTTCACTTTCCATTTTCAAAATGTTGCAACTATTACCTAAGCAATTCGACCAAAAGGATTCCCTTTCTGAAGTTTATGTCTATAAAATTGAGTTCCCACTAAGAATATACCCACTAATATAATCAAGCCAATAGTAGGAACTCTATATCCCATAGGAAATTGAATAGATTCCTAGATGTATACCATACAATTTTGTGCAAACATTTATCCAAAATACACTCTCAACATCTACCAATTGACAAAGGAAACCTTCAGAACCCTCTCTTTGTGCTCAAACTCATCAAATTGATCGACACTAATGGTGGAAATATTGGGTTTTATATCACATGTCCCCAAAGAAAGCACATAAAATACAAAATAAAAAATCCCAACCTAAAATGTAGAGGCCTTTGGACACACACTAGCTCCTTCAGTACATTTTGGTGGTTTTACAGATGGCACTAAGACAACCAATGTCAAAATTGCCATGCGCTAAATACAATATACCAGTATTACAAATCTAAGCTCATTGATTTTGTACATAAAAATATGTGGAACAGATGGAGAAAAAGATGCATATCACTATATAATTTAAAATATATCAATGTTTACTGAGAGTATATCAATGTTTATGAATCTATAATTGTAGATTTGTCATGAATAATAATCTTCAATTCAACTTACCAATAAAGAGTAAATTAATTAATTAATTAATTATTAATTTTGAACTTCATAAAGAAGGGTTACTAAAAAATCTATGTTCGAGCCAAGACTTTGTGAATTTTGAGCTTTCACAAATGCCCATTCTATTATTACATAGGTAGCATACACTCTAGAATGATTATGAAACATGTCATTTAACCTTCCCATTACATTACATTTTCCTAAAGATTTCTAAGTCTTTGCAACCAATTTTGTTAGTGTATACTAGCAATAATGACATAGAAACCCCTAGAATTACACTAGTATTATTTGGGCAAGAGTTTCTCATTTGAATTGGTGCACGAAAATCTATTCCACTATTTCGCTAAGAGTAATCCTAAGCTTTGTAGGTTGTTGAATGAGGCAATGAGAAAGTATTCTAAGATCTCACCAGCCAAAGACATTTTAGAAGCTTATGATAATGGATTAGGAAATGAATTGAGGACTCTTTTAGACATTAGCAGGGGGTATGGTACCAAAAATTTTATTAGTTGTCGCTCTTTCATCGATTTCAAGTGTTGTAATTTTGATCTTAGCAGAGTAATCTCTGAGACACTCTCGCAATAGAAGAAAAAGAAAATGTCCTAGAAGGTGTGGTCACTCATTGCTATGAACAATTTTGTCTCTTATCCCAATCAAAAAAATAACCATGTAGTTGTGGATAATTCTTTTGCATTTTATAGTTCTTGATGAAATGTAGAACCAAGCATATGAATTTTTGGATTGATTTTCTTGGCAATGTTTTGATTTTTCTACTCCAATCACAAACTGATCTCATTTCTTGTTGCGCTAATGATTTTATTTTGTTTTAAATGAAAACATGTAAACAATATGCACAATCTTAACTATTTTCTATATTTTTGAGGCAATGTTATAGTAAGTTTATACAACATTGACAGATTTTGGGATGATGGGTTACAACCTAGTGGCCTGGGTAACAACTCAACATCAATTCTATTATAGTGTTTTTCCATAAAAAAAATTAGTGTGGAAGATCTATTTAATTATTTTTTCAACTTCATTTTTCAAATGGTAAATTCATTAAGTAATTGAGATCACATTAGTATTATGTGATCATTCATTTGTGTGATCAATATTAAATGTTAGTAGGTAGGAATGATTAGAAATTGAACAAACAATGTCATCATTCTACTTATACACTTTAAGGCCCCATTTGGTTGCAGGAAGATGAGGGCAGAAACTAGGTTACAAGGGAAAAAACTAGGCTTTGGTGTTTTTCATGGGTGTTTGGTTCATCAAATTTATAACCCAATTTCAACTTTCATCTTTCATTTTTGGACGAATTTTGGAAGATGTATCTTCCAAGAAATAGGTGGAATTTGAAATGAAAACCTGGTTATTGTAGATTATGAAGTCATTTAATAAACCCATTGGGTCCATGAAAATTGTGGTTAGGTTTTTGGAAGATAAAAGGGGCATTTTAGAAGATGAGGCAACATTGTTCTTTGAGAAATTTTGGGGGTTTTTGGCACCATTTTTCTTGGGTGAGTTTGGGGTTTCTCTGGTTGTTTATCTGGCTTCTTCTTGGTTAACAGATGTGGCTATGGGGTTTGTCTAGTTCTCTTCTCCCACCCACCTTTGCATTTTTTGGTTTTTTGTTCAAAAATGAGTTCTAGTATGTGCTCTAATTATCTATACCAATAGAAATGAAATGTACAACTATAAAAATAGTCTATGAGGTCATAAAACTATGTATAGATCAAGTACATATAGATCCATGCAATACCATTAAACAAAGGCAACTCATAAACTAGAATTACTTCAGATGTCAATCATGCCAATGCCAATGAAATAAACAACTAAACTATGTAACAATTTGTTGCTATAATGAGTTCTAGTTTAGTGTAGTAGTGAGAGAGCAATGCAATACCACTAAACAGAGCCAAGTCATAAACTATGTATGGATCAACTATCTATACATAGTTCATGTACAAATAGTTTATGAGGTCATAAACTATGTATAGATCAATGCAAATCCATTAAACACAACCAACTCATAAACTATGTATGGATAAACTAAATGGCTCTATTTTTATCTTCTTAACAAAATAGTTAATATATGATGTTAACAGTTTGTTTCGAATTTGCTTAGCAAAACAATCAATATGTGCTCAATAATGAGATCAATGCAAATCATGTCAATGAATTGAACAACTAAACTATGTATAAATAAATGTAGAGAGAAACCCTATTCCCACATGGAAATGCTGCTCCTTTTCATCTTCTAAAAGATGAACCTTAGTATTGACAAACCCAACAATTTATTAAAATGCATTCATAAAAACCCAAATTTAGGTTAAAATTTATACTTGTGTGTGTACATACATACATGTGTATGTGTAGATTTATACATGTGTGTGTACATATATACATGTATATTTGTATGCATATACATGTGTTTGTGTTCATATATACATGTCTACATGTACATATATACATATATCTCTATATTCATATACATGTGTTTGTGTTCATATACATGTTTGTGTGTACATATAGACAAATGAAATTAGTAATATGCATTCATTGCTACAAAGTACAAACATATTACATGGAGTAGAATGACACATTATTATTGCATTGTTCATTATGGGCTTATGATCCTCACCAATTATGGGCTTGTTGAATAAATAATTGACTTCTTAATGTAATGAGACTAGAAAATAATCATGTTGTATCTCAATAGGTGATAGTTGATATCTCATAACTGATAGTGTATAATTTGTCCACATTTCATGCCACTGATGGATCCCATGGACAACATAGAGGTTCAAGGATGCATCGTTAGGAAGACCAACACCCGCATTCTCACAATTCTTTTTTCTTTTGTTTCCATAGCCAAATTACTAGTAGCTTGAGAAGGTCAAATGGGTAAATGAATAAGAAAAGGAAATTCATTTTATAGAGACATTATTCATTCCAATGAGGTGGATTTTCATGACTAGATTTAGATGAGTAGGGTAGCCTTCTTTTCTCTAGCTCGTATTCTCAAGCTGAAAGGAAGCTTGAGAGATATGATTCACTTGAAGTTAGAGGAACAACTAGTGATGTTCTTCCACATCCTTGGGCACAATCTAAGGAACCTCAAGATTGCCCATAACTTTGGGCACTCAGGAGAGACAATAATTTAGTACCTCCACAAGGTGTTGATGGTTGTCTTGTTAGTTTGTGGTGACTGATCAGGGAAGCACTACGCATACTTCATAAATTCTTTCCAAAAAAAATGGTACTATTTGCAAATTTTCCACTAAAGTTTGGGATAATATTTGCCAATTTATGGCTCATATGTTGTAACCCTAATGCGGAAAAAATACTTGTATAAAAGGGCTTAGGGTTAGAGATTGTTTCATTGTGAGTGATGCAAAAATTGGTTCTTGTAATGGTATTGAGCTGTAAGGGATTACAAATCATAATCAGGTTGTAATCACTGGATCATAATAATATTGGACTTATTGTTTGATGGACATAGGCCAGAGATTGGGTGAACCATGTTAAATTTTGGTGTCTTGTGTTCTTTTCTATGTGATCTATTATTTTTTAATTTTTTTATATTTGCATGTAATTGTTATTTTTGTCCCGAGGTTTAATCCTAGCAAGTGGTATCAGAGCCTAGTTTTTTTTTTCAATTATCCTCTATAGAAAAGTCTCATGGTTGAGTGGGAGCGATGGTAGATGAGGGTAAGCTGAGGGTTGATAGGTTTAATGGGTAGAACTTTAAGTTATGGAAGATGCAAATGGAAGACTATCTTTATCAAAAGGATTTATGGAAGTTGTTTGAAGGAAAAATCAAGAATCAGGAATCTATGTCAAATGACGACTAGGATCTTTTGGATAGAAAGACCTGGTACCATTAGTGGCATTTAATATTACAAAATAAAAGACAACAGAAGAGTTGATTGAAACCCTAGCGAAACTATATGAAAAACCGTCTACTTCAAACAAGGTATTTCTCATGAAGCATTTATTTAATATTAAATTTTTTGAAGGTGGATCTATTGCAGATGATTTAAATAAGTTTAATACTATTACTAGTTAGTTATCTTCTATGGGTATCAATTTTTGTAGTGCCTACCCCCAGTTTGCATTTTTGTTATCATTGCTGAACTCTTTTAGGCTAGATTTATGTTTATGATTAGTGGCATTGTTTTAAGATTATCAGATATTGTTTTAGATTCAGTTGATTATGTGGTGAGATTACTTGATGCTCTATGCTTCATGTATGCATGATGATTATTATAGTATTTCAGTTATCAATGATGATTAATTAGAGGGTTTATTATCATATGTGCTTTCTTGTGGATACTTACCCCATATACATGTGTATGGTGTGTGTGTTTGTTTTCTTTATGTATGGCATTTTTGATGTGGTTAAGGAAATGAGTCATAGTCACCTACTAGTCAGGATCTACATGATGCACCACTTCCTACCTTTGCCTATTTAGCTTAGAATATTGTGTTTGTACATGCGTGGATTTTATGCAAGTTGTAGGTACCAGGTATCAACTTCTCTAAATTGTTAGGATGAGCATACCCTATCACATTATCTCAATGGTAAGAGAGGGGAGATAAATTCTTAATTCCAAATCCTAAACCTTTAAGCTATCTGACCTATTTGAAAATTAGGACAAGTATCTAAGTTGAGTACCCTTCAATGTGTCGAATGATGTTAATTCATGATTATAACCCTTTAGTTTGATTTTGTATGTGTTTTTCTATGATGAGCTTTGTATGTTGTTTTATGAGTCTTTGGTGTATTTTCTATTAACTAAGTCAAATTAAATAATTAAATTAATGATTTAATTTAATGGAAAATTATTATGATATTTTAATATTTAATTATATTTAATTAATTGATAAATTAATTAAATAATAGAATTAAATTTAGAGATAAAAGTTTTAAGCATAAATTTATGACGTGATAATACTTATTTAATTTAATAATAATATATTTAGAGTTCTTTTTAAATAAATGCTAAATATTTTTGTTATTTAAGTTAAATAATATTTATCAAATTAAACGTTCAAAAATAAATTAAAAGTGAAAAGATGTTAATTATTGAAAAGTTTTAAGTTTGCATGATTTATGCATGAGATTGTAATATAAGAGATTAAATTAAAAGATAAATCATGTGAATTTAATAAAGATATTCTAATTGCATGATGTACACATTAGTTTAAAACTTAATTAATTAATTAAAGCGAAGTCAAGTGAAAATTTAATAAAGTTATTTAATAATTCTTTTAATGTGCATGAAAAAGGATTAATGCAAGATAAAGAAAGAAAAATAAAAGTTAATTTTGAGTTAGGGGTTGTGAGCAAGGAGTTCTCCCGGGTGAATGCACAATTAGTGCCCTGATTTAAGGAGAGAACTCTTTATCACAATGGAAGGGTTCATTTTCGAAGGACAGGAATTTTGGAGACAAATTTGGATGCGAATTTTGGGGAGCAAATTCAGAAGCAAAATTTGGAAGGGAAAAATTCGAAAAAATTTGTTAGAGAGAAGTTCTTGGATAGAAGCAAATTCTCTCGTGAACCTTCTGGGCATTGCAATTTTAGCATCAAAATCCAGGTAGATTCTTATGTTTTAAATTGCACAGTTAGTAACGTTATTTAAATAAATTTTTTATTTAAATAAATTCTATCTTATTCATGACTATGAATTTGATTGTTTGTATTTCATTGCAACAAATCTTTCAATCTTGTAATTTAGAATTTAGGCATGCATGTTTTCATCTGGTTATGGATATTAAAATATCATTACAATCCTCCCTCAATAGAATCAAAATTTGGAAATTAAATCAAGATTTGGGTTGAATTAAAATGGGATTGAGAAATTAAATTGAGAAGGGTTTGTTATGAAATCACAATTTTACCAAATAGATTTGACGAGTTGGACGTATTTCCCCTATGAGAATATCACAGAAACTTTTATTAAAAAAATATAATAATAAAAATAAATAAAAGTTAATATACATTAAAATCCTTGTTAGAAGGGAAATTATTTTAAAACATATATTATAGTTCTTAAATGAATTGTTTTAAGGCATATTTTATAGTTTTAACTGAATTGTCTTTTTTAAAATATATTTTTTAAACTTTTTAAAAATTTTTTTAAAAAAAGGGGTAAACGCTTTGACCTGGAGCTATGAACCAGTGAGGTCACAAACGAGGGACCTCATCCTCATTAGATTTGAACCTTGATGGCAAGGATAACAACTCAACAACTTAACCATCACAACATGCCACTATTGACATATTTTTTAAACTTTAAATAAAAATAAAAATAATAAATTTATTTATTAACTATATATATATGTATGTATTTATTATATGTTATTAAATATTATTAAAAAAAGAGTTTTAATATATGATTTTAAATATATTAAAAATATTAAATGTTTAATATATATTATTAAGGTTATTAAATGCTTTAAATTATTAAATTTTATTAAGTGTTAAATAATTAATATGCTAGTTAATAATAATGTTATGTATTATTATTATTATCTCAATAATAATTAATTGTTTATCGATAGAATAAGTAATTAAAGAAGTTAATAATAATTAATTAAAAGTTTTTATTAATTATTATTATTATGTATTTGAAGAATGAAAGTAAGATAATTAAATTTTAATGATATTTATTTTGATTACTTAATTAAATTATTATTATTAAAATAAATTGGAATTGTAAGTTATGAATGATGTTTTAAATTTGTTAAATTATTATTTTAATAATAATATTTTAATTAAAGGGTAAATTATTTTATTTGATAATCAATGATTAATATTTTAATAAATATAATAAATAGTGACCCTTTGAATATTTTAAGAAATTGGCTTAAAATCACAATAGGGGGTAATTGCGTAATTATCTAAATACAAGAATGGGTTAATGGTAAGGGTAAAGAATGAAACTTAATTACTTAAAATATAGGTTTAACTGGAAACTAGAACCTTACCTTCAACTCAACTATATGCTTTCAAATCAAATCTAATTTGTGAGACTTTGATGTTTTCTATGTGTTGTCTATGTTTGGGGTTTAGGTGGTTCTAGAGTGTTGACTAGTTTAGGACATTTACTAGAGGCTAGGGGGTTATGTGATTGTGATGCCATGTTGTTTTGGTCTCGATCTTTTTAAACCCAACCATAGTAATGCGATGGCATGCTCTATGATGTGTGTGGATTATTGATTGTTATTGCTATCCATTCTTCTTGTGTGAAGCTAAGATGTATGTATATGAGATACCTAACTTAACCATTTTTGAGTCTCGATCGGTTATACTTGAGTTACTTTCTAGTCGCCTTGATGGGCCGAAAGTATTTGTTTGTTCTTGATGATGTCATGTTGTGACATGTTTGACTTGACCATTTTGGAGTCTTCGATCAATATTATTTTGTGGGATACTTTCCAGTTGCTCATTGGAGAACCATTGGATATTGTGTTTTATCATTGATGCCTTCAATTGGTTATAGAGAACTGTCATGATCAATATGATTATCATTTGATACTTTTTAGTTGCTCGTGGAGAACTAATGTGATTATTGTGGATTATACTTATGATGCATTCTAGTTGCTTATATAGGACTGAGGTGATTTTACTATGATTCTTGATTTGTGATTTCATGAGCTTAAGGTAGCTTATCTATGTGTAGTGTCAAGAAGTGGCTTGCAATGGGGGCTAGGGCCCTAAGAGGTTGCTAGGGGAAACCCATTGTAAGTTGTTTTAATAAGTGAAAATATTTACACTAAATGAGAGAAAAATGAACCCAACAAGATAATTATATGTTCTCTCCCATGCCTCGAGTGCTAGTACAGACTAGGGTGGGAGTTGGGAGAATGCTTGGTTACGACCTTGCATTTTGTAGTATGCCTCGTCAGTATGAGAGGATACTAGTGGCTGGAGGGATCACTAGGGACCTTGGAGTCCTAAGCTAACTACCAAGGTAACTTCTACGTGACTTTTGTGATGACACTTTCCTACTTGCATAGTAGATTCCTACATGTCTTGTTTTCCTGTGGGTCTAGATGTCAATCTATGTGTTGGAACCTTTGAGTTAGTATACTTTTAGGATTCCTAGACTTAGAGAGTATTTGGGTTATGTGATTTGATATCCTATTTGGGACTTTAGACTATCTTCTCAGTGTGGTGGGAGTGGGCCATTTAGATTCCAAATGGTTAGGTGGTAGTGTTTTTTACTATTACCATTGAGATCTATTCGTAGTCACCGTGGCTAGAGCTTCTTGGGATGCTTGTTTATCATGATTAGGTGATGTTATTTACTAATGCATTTCCTTATATTGATGATTAGCATGTGATAGATGATGTTATCTGCTTTGTAGGATCATCTTATGCTTTATTCTACTATGTTAGATTTCTTTATGCATATGTTGTAGCATGTTTTAGGAGTGACATCCATATTACTATAGTATTGATGATCTTATTAGTGACTTAGGATGTTACACATGGGGGATGGCTAGGGCCCATGATGGTTTTATGATGCTATTAATGGTTGGGAGGAACCACATACTTAGTTAGTTGTGTTTTATGATGGATAGTTGTATTTCATGTTGGATGTTTATATCTTTTATGATGGATGGATGTATCATGTATGGTGGATGGTTTCATTTATTTTACTGTACTTTGTATCATGGATTCAAGGAGGATGATGTATCTTTATTTCTACATATGTATATTCTTTTAGCCTTTCATACCTTGTGACATGTACAATGGATGATTGAGCATTCTAAATTAATTTGCCAAGAGGCATTCATAACAAATGTATATTATGGACATTGGACTTTCTCATTATTCTTTCATGTAAATGTGGTAGTTGTTAGACTTAGTATTATATTACATTCATATGTAATTCAACATCATGAGATCCTTAAGAAAACCTATTATGTATGCTCTAGTTGATTGTATGTTATTGCTTCTGCTACTATGTGTTTGATGTGCATGATAATATCTCTTGTTCAAAAAAAAATGTTGGAAAAATTAGTAAAACTTTAGGTTATTTCTTTTGGGTTCCTTGGAAGGGCATTACAATTTTGATGAAGAAATTAGGGCTCTCTTGATTTTTTGTTCTTTTCTTGAAAGCTGGAATGGCTTGGTAATGGTTGTGAGTAATTATGTTCTTGGATCTAGTACCCTAAAATATGATGATGTGATCGGTGTTATTTTGAGTGAAGAAACTCATAGAAAATCCTCAAATGAACCTACATCAAGAAGTTTTTGAATGCACAAAGCCAAGGTAGAACAACTAAGAGAGGAAGTAATTTTGGATATTATGGGAAATCAAGAGGAAAGTCAAAGGAGAGGAGGTCTCAATCGAGAGCACCGAATGAATACTAGTATTGTGGAAAACCAAGGCATAAAAAGAAAGATTGTTGGAGTCAAAATAAAAATGAAGGAGATAAAATAGATGGAGACAAGGAGGAAAATGTGGTAAGTAACAAATCTGAAGAGGATGTTTTACTTCTGTCTTTAGAAAGTGTTGATGATTCATGAGTTTTAGATTCTGGTGCTTCATTTCATGCTACATCTCATAGAGGTTATTTCATTGATTAAGTTCAAGAGGATTTTGGGCTTGTTTATTTGGGGGATAATGAACCCTGTCAAATTGTTGGAAAGAGAAAAGCTAAGATTAAGTTGCAGAATGAGAATCATTGGCTACTACATGAGGTAAGACATGTTCCAAGGTTGAGTAGAAATTTAATTTCAGTAGGGCAACTTAGTGATGAGGGTTCTGTAGTTACTTTTAATGATAAAAGTTGGAATGTTTAAAAAGGTTCCCTTGTAGTAGCAAAAGATGTAAAAGTAGGAACCTTATATCTTTGTATAGGTCATATTGTTCCTTCTACTTTAATTGTTTCAGAGAAAAATGAATGTTCAAGAATAATTGTTTTAGTTAAGCAAGGAGAACAAATAGTTGTTTTAAATTCTAATACAACATTGTGGCACAATAGATTTGGGCACATGAGTGAGAAAGGTATGAAATTACTTCATTCAAAGAATGTTTTACCAAGTCTAAAATGTGTTAATATGGATTTTTGTGAAAGCTGTGTGTATGGAAAGAAAAAGAGAGTGAGTTTTATGGAGACTGGGAAGGAAAATAAAAAAGGAGAAATTATTAGAGCTTGTGCATATCGACGTATGGGGACCAACTCAGGTATCTTCCCATGGTGGCTCTCATTATTATGTTACAACTATTGATGATGCAACTAGAAAAGTCTACGTTTATTTCCTTAGACAAAAATCTGATGTATTTCAAACTTTTAAGAAATGGAAATGCTTAGTTGAAAATGAGACTGGTAAGAAATTAAAATGTCTCAGATCTGATAATGGTGGTGAGTATTACTATAATGAATTTGAAGATTATTGCTCCAATAATGGCATTCATAGACAAAAAATGGTTCCAAGGATTCCATAGGAAAATGGAGTGGTTGAACGCATGAATAGGACTATAATGGAGTGTGCAAGGAGTATGAGGTTGCATGCTAGGTTACCCTTACAAATGTGGGTGGAGGCTATCCATACTGCTGTATATTTTATTAATAGAGGTCACTCTACTCTTTTGGGCTATGGTATTCCAGAGGAAGCATGAACTAGTAAGAAAGTGAGTTATTCTTTTCTCAAGACATTTGGTTGTGAAGCTTTTGCTCATATAGATTATGAAAATAGAACCAAGCTGGAAGCTAAGTCAAAGAAATGTGTATTTGTTAGATATGGAATTAATGAATTTGGTTATAGGCTTTTGGATTTTGACAATCTTAAAATTGTAAGAAGTAAGGATGTCATATTCAATGATAAAGTATTGTACAAAGATCTATTGCAGAAACATGAGAAGAAAGAAGATGATTATGTAGTGCTAGATGATACTCCAAAAGATGATATTCCAACCATTCCTTATGATATGCAACAAACAAAACAACAAATACCACACAAAATAGTGAATGTTAGATGGTCAACAAGGCAAATTAGACCTCTAGAAAGTTTTTCTCCCTCTTTGTATTCTATTTTATTAACAAATGCTAGTGAACCTGAATGTTATGATGGAGTTGTGCAAGTGGATACTAAGATTCAATGGGATTCTACAATGAAAGATGAAATGGACTCTTTGCTAAAGAATAAGATATGGGATTTATGCAAGTTTCCTACATGTAAAAGAGCTTTACATAATAAGTGGGTTTATAGGTTAAAAGAAGAGGATGGAGGTAAGAAAAGATTTAAAGCTAGGTTAGTTGAAAAAGAATTTTCTCAGAAAAAGGGCATTAATTTTGATGAGATATTTTTTCCTATTATTAAAATGACTTCTATCCATACTATTTTAAGTCTTGTGGCTATTGAAAATTTTCATTTAGAGCGGCTTGAAGTTAAAATAGTCTTCCTTCATGGCACCTGATTTGGATGAAGAGATATATATGGCTTAGCCACAGGAATTTGAGGTCAAAGGTAAGGAGAACTTAGTGTGCAGATTGAAGAAAAGTTTATATAGCTTGAAGAAAGGACCTCGGCAATGGTATCTAAAATTTGACAATTTTATGCATGAGCATGGATATAGTAGGTGTCATTTAAATCATTGTGCTTATTTTAAGAGGTTGGATGATGACAACTACATTATTTTATGTTTATATGTTGATGATATGCTTATAGCTGGGTCTAACATAGATCACATTAAGGGGCTAAAATGTCAGTTAGCACATGAATTTTCTATGAAGGATTTGGGGGCAGCAAAAAAAATCCTTAGTATGAAGATTTGTAGAGATAGGAAGAACATGAAATTGATGCTATCTTAGGCTGATTATGTTGAGAAGGTGTTACAAAATTTCTCTATGGAGAATGTTAAAGCTATGAAGACACCTTTACCTAGTCATTTGAAGTTGACTAAGGAGATGTGTCCTAAAACACAAGAAGAGGAGGATAAGATGTCCAAGGTACCCTATGCTTCAGCTGTAGGAAGCTTGATGTATGCTATGGTATGTACAAGGCCAAATATTGCACATGTAGTGTGAGTTGATAGCAAATATATGAGTCATCCAGGAATTGAGCATTGGAATGCAATAAAATAGATTCTCAAATATGTGAGAGGAACATCTAGTAAGTGTTTACACTTTGTGGGCTCTACTACTGACTTATAGGGCTATGTTGACTTAGATTTGGTAGGAGATATTGATACTAGGAAAAGTACTATAGGTTATGTATTTACTATTAGTGGGGCAATGATGAGCTGAATTTCTAGGTTACATAAGGTTAGTGCTTTATCCACTATAGAGGTAAAGTATGTTTCTACTATAGAGGCAGCCAAGGAGATGATATGACTTTAGTTCTTCTTGAAAGAATTGGGACACCCTCAAAGGGATAATTATTTGTTTATAGATAGTTAGAGTGTTATTCATCTTGCAAAGAATTCATCTCTACATTCAAAGACTAAACACATTCAGTTGCAGTACCATTTCATTCGGTTAATTTTAGATGATGGAAAATTAAAGCTGGATAAGATACATACAGATGATAATCTAGTGGATATGTTTACAAAGGTAGTGACAAGGGAGAAGTTGAATTTCCATTCAGCTTTAGTTGGTCTTCTAGACTAAATAAGAATACAAGAACAATAAAATCCAGGGGGGTTTGATCCAATGGGAGCTTCATGACGTAGCAACATAGCTACAAGATCAATCTCCAAGTGGGAGATTGTTGTCTAGTGTGGAGTCTGATTAGTCCCAAAGAGGGAGATTGTTAGTTTGTGGTGATTTATCAAGGAAGTACTATATATACTTCATAAATTCTTTGGGGTTCTAGGCATTGACCCAATTTTTTTTTGGGTACTATTCATTGATTCACCACTAAAGTTTGGGCTAATATTCACCAATTTATGGCCGATATGTTGTAACCCTAAAGTGGCAAAAATACTTGTATAAAAGAGCTTAGGGTTAGATATTGTTTTATTGTGAGTGATATGAAAATTGGTTCTTGAGGTAGTATTGAGCTGTAAGGGATTATGGATTGTAATCAGGTTGTAATCATTGGATCATAATAATATTAGACTTGCTATTTGGTGGACATAGCCTAGGGATTGGGTGAACCACATTAAATCTTGGTGTCTTGTGTTCTTTTCTCTATGATCTATTATTTTTTGATATTGTTTATATTTGCATGTAATTTTTATTTCTATCCTGAGGTTTAATCCTAACATGTCTTAGTCCTTCACAAAATTACTTCATACAACCTAGTCTAGGCACTCCCCTTGAAATTAGTGTCAAGGACCATTTGAACCATTCTTCAAGGTAAATTGTGCATTGTTTAGATTTTTATCCTTATTATCTAGATTGTTATCCTTACCTTATTATTGCTTGAACATACATTTGATCAGTGTATCATATCCCATAGAGTTGTGTTGGAGTTATTGATGGAACCCATATTCCAATGCGAGTTGATGTGGACATATAGGGTAAATATCGTGATAGAAAAGGAAGCCTGTCACAAGATGTTATGGGTGTCTGCTCCTTTAATTGTAAGTTTCAATACTGCCTTGTTGGTTGGGAAGGGTTTGCTGTAGAGAGTAATGTTTTAGCCTTAGCTTTGTCTAGAGAAGATCCACTTGTAGTTCCCCTTGGTAAGCCAAATCACATTTTAATATACTCAAGGGTAACTAAATGTTTCAAGTATTGACAATAGACTTTCTTTATGTAGGAAAATATTTTCTAGTGGATGTTGGATATCCAAATGCACCTAGATTTCTTACTCCTTATCGGTGTACATGCTACCACTTGAAAGAGTAATCAAGAGAAAACCCAATAAAATTTGCACACGAGTTGTTCAAACATCAACACTACTCAATTAAAAATGCAATAGAATGTATATTTGGTATTTTGAAGCAACATTTTCCAATCTTGAGACATGCAACATCTTATGGTATCATGACATAATCCTATATTGTTTATGCATGTTGCATACTTGACAATTTCATTTCAATAGAGGATGGCCTTCCATTAGAAGTATCTATTGAAGAGGAAAATGATCATGATGGGATAAAGGTACAAGTGCTTGAGACATATTGGTTATCTTAGGAGGATAGAAATGAGTGGGCATAATTTAAAGAAGATATAGCAAGTAGGATGTGGGAAGATTATAGATCCTGAGAATAATTGAACTTTTATGGGATGATGTATTTGATTTGATTAAAATGATGTATGCATCTATAATGATGGATGATTTCCTTTTTCTAATGTTTATACCTATTGAATATGTTAACCTTGTTGCATTAGGATGTATTACAAATGATAACCCTCTTAGCCTTGTTGTATTAAGATGTTTAAATGAAATACAACAAAGAGTACCAAACGATGAAGATTATAAGCCCACTAATAAAAACAAAATAAAGAATTCGCTGAAAATCCTATTTTTCTAATGTTAGTCCTTGCTACATTGCATTTAAATTTAAACAACATTAAATTTCAATTTCAATCATATGATTAGTGTAAATTGTAATATATTTATACCTATTGAATGTGTTAGCAAGTAGGATGTGGGAAGCTTATAGATCCAGAGAATAATTGAACTTTTATGGGACAATGTGTTTTATTTGATTAAAGTAATGTATGCATATACAATGATAGATGATTTCTTTTTTTTGATGTTTGTACCTATTGAATATGTTAGCCTCATTGTGTTAGGATGTGTTACAAATGCTAGCCCTCTTAGCCTCATTGCATTAGGATGTTTAAATGAAATACAACAAGGAGTACCAAATGATGAAGATTATAAGCCCACTAATAAAAACAGAAAAACAAATTTGTTGAAAATTCTATTTTTTTAATGTTAGTCCTTGTTGCATTCCATTTAAATTTAAACATCATTAACTTTCAATTTCAATCATATGATTAGTTTAAATTGTAAAACATATATACCTATTGAATATATTAGCAAGTGTGATGTGGAAAGCTTATAGATGCCGAGAATAATTGAACTTTTATGGGACAATGCATTTTATTTGACTAAAGTGATGTATGCATATACAATGATGGATGATTTCCCTTTTTCTAATGTTTATACCTTTTATATATGTTAGCCTCATTGCATTAGGATGTATTAAAAATGATATCCCTCTTAGCCTCATTGCATTAAGATGTTTAAATGAAATGCAACAAGGAGTACCAAATGATGAAGATTATAAGCCCACCAATAACAAGAGAACAATGAATTTTCTGAAAATCATATTTTTTTGATGTTAGTGCTTGCTACATTCCCTTTAAATTTAAACAACACTAACTTTCAATTTCAGTCATATGATTAGTTTAAATTGTAATATGTTTAAATAAATGACAATAATATATACTTTGTTAATAGAAATTGTAGAATATGGCATATACTGAGCTCATGAAGAGCATGAACAAACTTGTTAGTATGAGCAAGATGTATTCTTCCATTAGTTTGAGCAATATGGATGAATCTATCAATGCTAGTGACAAATCCTCTTCTTCTTCAAAGAAGATAATGTGGACAAAATAGATGGGATGAAGTTTATAGACTTGCTCCTTGAATAAGTTCTTCTCGGATAAAAAGGTGAAGGTGATTTTAAAAAAGAAGTGTGGTCCACCATAGAGAGGACATTCAATGTAGAGATAAACTTGAATCTATCACGAGATCATTTTAAGAATAAGTTGAAATCATGGAAAGTAGGATATAGAGTAATGAAGGACTTGAAAAATACAAGTGGCTTTGCTTGGAATGAAGCAACTCAAACTATGGATGTTGAGAATTTTGTGTAGGATGACCTTTTAAAGGTAGGATGTTCTTTTTACTCTTTTCATTTAAAAAATATTGCTTTCTTATTTCAATAATGAAAGACTAACAACCTAATCAATTTATTTATGCTGCTTACATATAGAGGAGAGAATTCAAAAATGTATAAGAGGTCACCCTTCCAATATTTCAATGAGTTGGTTGTAATTGTTAGCAATGACATTGCTAAAGGGTATGCAACTACAATGCCTCTTGATGTTGAAGAAGGTAATGTTATGAATGATTCATTCCACCCATTTGATGAAGATGGTACTAGTTGTAATACACCTCGTGACAACCAACTAGATTCAGATGAAGAGTTTTATTAGTCCAATTATTTGAGTGTAAGTGGTAAAGGTACTCCTCCACCACCATCATCAGGGAGGGGAAAGAGGAAGAAAACAACTCTGGTTGCATCATTGGATGTGATATGCAAAACTATGAAGGAACTCAAAGATGGCCTTGGTAAGCCTTAGATTAAAAAAATGGATAAATATAAAGAGGATAATATTTTGAGTGCCACATATACCACTCTTAAAGTCATCCATGAACTGAGTCGAGGTGTTTCCCTTAAAGCACACAACATCTTTGTGCTTCAACATGAAAGAGCCAAAGGGTTCTTGATGATGGATGAGGTAGAGAGAGTGGACTAGATTGCAATGATGTTTGGTTTAATTTAGCTATTTCAGCTAGTAACTACTACTTTCAATAATTTTGCTAAGCAAACAACAAACTATTACATAGTTTAGTTCAATTTATTGGCATTGGCATGATTGGCATCTAAGAAAATTCCTATTTATGAGTTGCCTCTATTTAATGGGTTTTCATTGATCTCCAATAACACTAAACTTGAACTCATTACTGAGCACATATTAACTATTTTGTTAAGTAGACTAGTAGCAAACTATTACATAGTTTAGTTTTTCATTTTATTAGCATTGGCATGATTGGCATCTAAATTAATTCCAATTTATGAGCTCTCTCTATTTAACAGTATTGTATGGATCTATATTTACTTGATCTATTCATAGTTTAGTTGTTCATTTCATTGGCATGATTGGCATTGCTCAATACATAGTTTAGTTTCTCATTTCATAGACATTAGCATGATTGGCATCTGAAGAAATTTCAATTTATGAGTTGGCTCTATTTATGACTTTATAAAGTATTTCTATAATTGTACATTTCATTGATATTGCTAATCAGAGCTTTAACTATGATATATACATACTTGATCTATGGATGATTGGCATTTGAAGCAATTCTAGTTTATGAGTTGTCTCAATTTAATTGTATCTAGAAATATACTTACTTGATCTATCCATAGTTTAGTTGTTCATTTCATAGACATTGGCATGATTGGCATCTAAAGAAATTCCATTTTATGAGTTGGCTTTGTTTGTGACCTTGTAAAGTATTTTTATAGTTGTACATTTTAATGATATTGCTACATATAATCAGAGCTTTAGCTATGATATATGCATACTTGATCTATGCATTCTTGGCATTGATCAATACATAGTTTACTTGTTCATTTCACTAACATTGGCATGATAGGTATCTGAAGAAATTCTAGTTTATGAGTTGGCTCTGTTTAATGGTATTGCATTCATCTCTCATAGCACAAAAGTGAAACTTATTATTGGGCACATATTGACTATTTTGCTAAGTAGACTGGCAACAAACTATTACATAGTTTAGTTGTTCATTTCATTGGCATTGACATAATTGGCATCTGAAGTAATTCATGTTTATGAGTTGCCTATGTTTAATGGCATTGCATGAATCTATACATACTTTATCCATCCATAATTTATGACCTAGTAAACTATTCATATAGCTATACATTTCTTTGCTATTGGTATAGATGATGAACTATTATAGTATAGTATTATGTGTAGATGAACTATGTATAGATAAGAGCCAAGATTAGCATGGATCTTTACATACTTGTTCATTTCATTGGCATGATTGACATTGTTCAATACATAGTTTAGTTATTTATTTCATTGGCATTTTAACGATGTGTTTTTATATTTAATGGTGTGTTTTTACACCACCATTCAGATCACAAAACTAAACTAGAACTCATTACAGCTCTAAAATGCTACATAGTTTAGTTCATTTCATTGACATTGGCATGATTGTCATATGAAGTAATTCCAGTTTATGACTTGGCTTTGTTTAGTGGTATTGCATTGATCTCTCACTGCACTAAACTAGAAATCATTACAACAACAAAGTGTTACATAGTTTAGTTGTACATTTTATTGGTATTGGCATGATTGATCTCTTACTACACTAAACTGGAACACATTACAACAAAAAACTATTACATAGCTTAGTTGTTCATTTCATTTCATTGGCATTGGCATGATTTGAATTTGAAGTAATTTCAATTTATGACTTGGCCATGTTTAGTGGTATTGCATTGATCTCTCACCACACTAAACTGGAACTCATTATAGCAACAAACTATTTCATAGTTTACTTGTCCAATTCATTGGCATTGGCATGATTGGCATATGAAGTTATTCTAGTTGGTGAGTTGGCTTTGTTTAGGGGTATTGGATTGAATAAATGACAACACTAAATTGAAACTCATTGCAACACTAAATTGTTACATAGTTTGGTTGTTTGTTTCATTGGCATTGGCATAATTGGCATATGAAGTAATTCCAATTGGTGAGTTACCTTTGTTTAATGGTATTGTATTGATCTATGACAACACTAAACTAGAACTCATTTCTAATTAGAGCTATAATTGAACTATATTTACTTGGAATACACCAAGTAGCAAATGATGAATGCTTAATTGTAGAACTTGAGAGCATATGTTGATAGAAATTTGTTTTGGTAGATGATTATATAGTTCATGATTATGTCCCATGTTATATCTATAAGTCCTAATTTTCTTGAATATGTTTTCATTTCATGTCTTCTTGTCCCTATTTGATTTCTTATGTATGTTCTTGCTGACAAGATTATCAAAAGTATTGAGAAAGTGCTTTTTTTTTTGTATTTTTCTAGTAGATGATTGTATAGTTCATGATTCTATCCCATGTTATATGTATATTCCTAATTTTCTTGGATTTTTTTTTGTTTCTTGTCTTTTTTTCTCGATTTTTTTTCCTATATATGTGTGCTTCCTAATAGGATTGTCAATAGTATTAAAAAAGTGTCTTTCTTTTGTGTTTTTCTGATTGATCCTAATTTGCTGATATTGTGAGATGACAAATGTTGATAGAAAAATGAGCTATTTGATGATTGTTTACTATTCATTTTTGTAAATGGTCAATATTTCCAATGGTACTCCTTGGTGTATTCCATTAAAAAATAATCAGGTTTTACTTCTTCAAGCAAGTTTAGTTTGTATATGCAAGATTGACCATCTAACAATACATATAGTATTGGGAAAATTGAGTAGGATATAAGAGGGTTACTAGCCGAATGTGGGGCATAAGGGTGTAGAATGTGGATTTCCCTGTGTTTTTATATTTAATGGCGTGCTTTCACACCACTATTTAGATCATGGATATTGTTCTTTCCCATCAACTCATGGATATGGTCTGTGTAGACTATGGATCTCCCTACATTCTAATATTAAAGGGTGTGTTTTCACACAACCATTCATATCATGGATATTACACTTCCTCATCAGTTTATGGATATTTTTTTTCCATCTTCTATCTCATGCTACATATGTTACTTTGAATTATTAATTAGATTCATAATTTGAACATATTTGGAACACTAATGTTTTGTACTTTTTTGCTAGAATCACATTGTTATTTGAATGTTGGTATCTACTTATAATACTTGTATTTCATAATAAAATAAGATTAACAAAATCTACATTAAATTCAAATTCCAATTTGAAAATGAAAAACCAAATGCAAGAAAGGGATTTTCCCAATCATATTCTATTCCAATTCCAATTTCTAAATTGTCAACCAAATGCAAAAGATGGATTTGTATATTCATCTTCTGTGTCAACCAAATGGTCCAACTGTCTTCCCAAAATGCAAAACTAGGTTTTTAAAAACATGGTTATGAGATAATAAGGTTTTGAGCCAAATTCCTCTTCCCCAACTAAACAGAGCCTAAACTTTCAACTATGAATGAACAATGATAAGTATCTTGTTGGCCGAAGCTCTAGAGTACAAACCATCGAGCATGTGATAGACAAACTAGGTGACTTTTCTTTTCATTTGAAATCATACTCATATTTTTTTCACCTCAACTACTCCATAATCTACCATGTTAATAGATTTGATGGAATTTACTAAGCATTTTCTAAGATGGATAGTTTCCTTTAGAGCCATACAGGCTACAACAAGGTCCATTGAATTGAGTGTAAAATGGACAAAGAGAATCTGGTATGCCCAAAGCATTGAGTGCCTTCCAAGAATTAGGCCACATATTGAAGGTAGTGTCAGTGGTTTGAAGGCCATAGACATGCTCAAGTAAAATGACTATGTGACAATAAAGATTCTGAGTTGTTGAAGTAAACGAGAAATTTTATGAGTTTTTTTTAAAAATGCCTACCTATGGAGTGCTAGTGCAGTGACTAACCCTAAAACTCTACCTCCTACAATCCAAATTTCTTCTCAACAAGTGAATTGGAAATAACAACAAAGAAAATGCTCATAATATAACATCTCAGAGTAAGATAACATCTCAAAGTAAGTTAAGAAGCACACCTGATCTATTCATAGTTTCTTTGATATGAGATCTTGTCTCTAAACAAATCTGCTCTGTAATTCTTTATATATTTTAGCTAGGACAAAAATTCATAGTTTCTTTGATATTGGAAATAGTACGCCTTGCACATCCTTTATATATTTTAGCTAGGATGGCAATTCATAGTAAGCACCTTCGTGTTTGATGCGAGTTTGAAGTAGGGTGTTCAGTGGCATGCTTATCCAATAGTTTAGACAGATGAGGAGAAGCCCACTGTAAAAGCTTGGTGGCACCATTCTTGCAAATAACTCACTGTAAAAGCCACCATAATAGCTCCCATGCACATGAGTATTTGGACATTGTGCATTAGAAGCATCTGCCAGCATTGAACATGGATGATCAGCAACAAACATTCCAATGACAAAGTTCTCGTTTGGAAGCTGCAGCATGAGGAAATTCTGGTGGGCTCTTGCCCAAGTGAAAGCCTATCAGCAGGCTTCAATGGTCTTTTTTTTTAAAAATTATATATTATAATAAATTTATTATAAGTTGCATCGGTTATAAACTTAATCAAATTAGAACTATAATTTTCTTTGCAATAAGGTTAAGATGAGGAAAAAGTAAGCTTGAATGCACAGTCTAATTTTTATAAAGTAACCTTATTATTAGCAAATTTTAATAGGGAGATTATAATGTATTAAGTTTAAATCCTAATTAAGTCCTATTAGTGGCTGCACAATACTAACATGGGATGGTTTTTATAAAGGTAACCTTATTATTACCAAATTTGAATAAGGATATTATGATATATTAAGTTGAAATCCTAATTAAGTTTTCTTAGTGGTTGCACAATACTAAGCTAGGATGGTTTATGTTACCATCAAGGGAATTTGACTAAAGATATTTAATTCGATTTATCAATGTTTAAATCAGCCCATTAGTATTAGTAACTTTAAGGGTGAATAGTGATTTAAGCTCATTTATAGTATGAATTTTTAAGTTTTAATTTTGTTATATGGGAAGTATTTAAATGATGTTATTATTATAAACTTTAGTCTTAAATGGGGATTTGTTAAGGTTAAAACTAAAAGGGGATATAGTTATAAAGTCATTAATTAAATCATGCATTAAATATTTTTATCAAAGCTTGTAGCAATGTTGGAGTTATATGACTATTTCAACCTTAGCATGAATATTCAATATGTTAATGGATTAATGGGTTTTATAATTTAAGGGATTATATTATAATTACTAGTAAAGTGATTAACTATTGTCATTGAAGTTTGACTTTTGGATTAGGGTTATTAATTAAATTAGAGTTATTAATTTATTGTTGCTCTTAATAACTTAAGGTTATCTCTCTCAAACTAATCTATGAACCTAGATGTCATTACTAGATGATGATTAAAGTATGATTAAATTTACTATTCAATTGAAGAAAGCCTATTATCTAGGTTATCCCTTAAATTAATTAGTTTAAACTTAAGGGTTTGACCAAACCCTAGAGGGAGGTTGACTAATCTATCATGATGGTATGACTACCATGCACCTGATGTTCATTCATGAGGCCCCTCAAATGTAGACTCTATGTATTATGTCTCACTTTTGCAACTCATAGAAAAATGTAGTTTAGAAACATCTCAATAATTAACTTAGTAAACATTAGTGTGTTCTAAAAAAATTTAGCTCATGTTTCTTTTCCCTAATTTTGAGCATGACATTTTGGTATCAGAGCCAGGTTATGAAAAACTTTGACATTAATAGGTCCATGCTATGTGTAGAAAATTCATAAGTTATAGCACAAAAAGTAGGATCCTTGTAATAACAAAATTTCAATTAACCTTTTTCTAATCTTGTGACTTCCATAAGAAAACTTGAGTAAAACTTGTGATTCTTAATTTATCTTAATATCACAAAGATGCAATGATAAAATAGAGAAAACACCATCCCTATCATGAGATAATTTATGGTTACCTAAGATATCTGAACCATAATTGGCATTATCACTTTGAAAAAAGAAGTTATACACTTTAAAATATATAACATTGCTTAATCAAAAAAATATTTCTAGACTTTGAGGGTTATATTATGTTAGTTGTAAAAAGGGAAATAGGGGTATTAACTTTGCCGATGTTAAAATTAAGAAATTAAGATGCATAATAACTAGGATATTATCAAGTTTCCAAGGATGTACCCATAGCTAGTAAAATGTCAAACATTTTAATGTTCATTAAAGGATATAAAAAATCAATTTTTTTTAAAGGTTCTAAATAAATTCATGACAACTAAGTCTTCTTGCATATAGATTCTAATTTGATTTTTCAAGTAAAAATCAGTCACCTCAAATGATAATGATAAACCTAGAGGTTGTTTCAACTATTGAGCTCATTATAAAGCACAAGTAAGAGGTTTTTAAAGTTTTACTATAGAATAAAAAAATGTAACCCAAAACTTTCATTAAGGACACAACATAACTACTTCCACAAAATAACATAGACATAATCAAGAAATTCAAAAAATACAAGGAAAAAGAATTTGTTCGTAAACAAAGGGAATTAGTATAGGAGCTAATACAACATTGAGCTAATGAAATAAAATAAAATCCAGACCTCTAGTTTAAACTATTTGATCATTCCCATGTTAAATTTTTTTATTTCAAAGTGATATTAATTTCAAAGACTCTGGTTACTAACCCTGTCCACTTATAGCATTGGAAATTATTGTACAACTTAAAACCCTAGGGTTTAGGGTGACAAGGGTGCTCAACGAGATCAGGGATTAAAGTAACTCATGCAATCCTACTCTTAGTATTGAGTGAAATTGTATCCTCAAGGAAATATAAGCAATGGTAATAGGTTAGTAGGATGAGGAATTTGAACTCTATGATGACTTGTATGCTTTGATAGATTTAATTTTTATTATGTTGAATGTATAAGGATTCATGTCTATAATTTAAGGATGCATAAGAGTAATCTTATCAATTGGAGAGGTTAAGGGACTTTCTAATGAATGGATCATAAGGAAAAACACTTGGTAAAGGTTTTTCAAATGGGGTTGTAAGCTTTGGGTTTAGCCATGGAGGAAACTTTGTAGTTAAGTGCACTCAGGCTAGAGTAGTACTGGGATGGGTGACCTCCTAGGAAGTCTCAATGCTTCAACCCTGT
Source organism: Cupressus sempervirens (assembly GCA_028749045.1). Lineage (NCBI taxonomy): Eukaryota > Viridiplantae > Streptophyta > Pinopsida > Cupressales > Cupressaceae > Cupressus > Cupressus sempervirens. The sequence continues at coordinate 395,626,296 of CM053790.1, forward strand.
GAGCATCATGTAGATCCAATGAGTGCTAAGTGTTCCATTTATTCTCATGAGAGATGGATTCATGTTGAATCACTATTCATGAAATATGTGTCAATGAGATTGACTCAAAATCATACAATTAAATCTTGATAGCAATATCATAGTTTGACTTGCTGTGCAAATTATCTCCTACTTATTAGTTGATGAGCTTAAGGGGATTTGTAATGAATGGTTCATAAGGCACAACAATTGGTGAAGATTTGACAAATGGGGTTGCAAGCTTTGGGTTTAATAATGGAGGAAACTTCATAGTTAAGTGTGCTCATGCTGGAGTAGTACTAGGATGGGTGACCTCCTAGAAAGTCCTAATGCTTTACCCCTATGAACATCACCTAGATCCAATGAGTGCTAAGTGTTCCATTTATTCTAATGAGAGATATATTCATGTTGAATCACTAATCATGAAATATGGGTCAATGAATTTGACTCAAAATCATAGTTAAATCTTGATATCAATATCATAATTTGACTTGCTGTGGAAATTATCTCCTACTTATCAATTGATGAGATTAAGGGGCTTTATAATGAATGGTTCATAATTTACAAAAATTGGTGAAGGTTTTACAAATGGGGTTGCAAGATTTTGGTTTAACCATGGAGGAAACTCTATAGTTAAGTGCACTCAGGCTAGAGTAGTACTACAATGTGTGACCTCCTAGGAAGTCCTAGTGCTTCACCCTTGTGAGCATCACCTAGATCCAATGAGTGTTAAGTGTTCCATTTATTCTCATGAGAGATGGATTCATGTTGAATCACTACTCATGAAATATGGGTCAATGAGTTTGACTCAAAATCACAGTTAAATCCTAATAGCAATATCACAATTTGACTTGCTATTGAAATTATCTCCTACTTATTAATTGATGAGCTTAAGGGGCTTTCTAATGAATTTATCATAAGTCAAAACACTTGGTGAAGGTTTTTAAAATTAATTTTCAAGATTTGAGTTTAACCATGGAGGAAACTCCAGAGTGAAGCATGCTTAGGCTGGAGTAGTATTGGGATGGGTGACCTCCCAAGAAGTCCTGGTGCTTCACTACTATGAGTATCAACTAGATCCAATGAGTGCTAACTGTTCCATTTATTCTCACAAGAAGTGGATTCATGTTGAATCACTACTCATGAAATATGGGTCAATGAGTTTGACTCAAAATCAAATAGTTAAATCCTCATAGCAATATCATAAGAGTAATCTTATAAAATATAATGGGTTTAGTAAATTAAATCACAACATATATATGATGACAAGTATTGAACCAAAGAGTAAAGTATAGGATTTTAGAATAGGTGCATCAGTATGTAGATTCTAGTGGAGTAATGATGTAGGACTGTATATTTATATTGTAACTATTTGAAATTAACCCCTTAATTATTACTATATGGAACACATGCATATCTCTTTGACCATAGGATTTTTGAAGGATGTTAGTCCTTATAGTATCTTTGTACACATGTGTTAGATTCATAGATGAAACCCATGCCTTGATTCAATCACCATAGGCTATGGAGGGGGTCTATCAGGAAAGTTAATTTAGGATCATGTGGATGTTATAGTGGTTTTTCCATTTTTGGCCTTTTAGATCCTTCTTTTCATCTTATTCTAGGGTTTCTAGAACCAATTGTGATTATATTAATTGTTCATAAAACCCCCAATCTTATAATAAAATGAAGTCTACCATTAATTGAAACTATGACTGGAAGGACACTTATGTTAGGATTAAACCATAGATAGAAAATAACAATTATATGCAAATGTAACCAATAATAGAAAAATAATAGATATGGTTCTAGGCATAATCAAATGCTTCCAAGTTCCTTTCTATCTAAAATATCCCATTCATCATTTGATATAGATCCTTGATTCTTGGCTTAGCCTTCCAATGACTTTCATAAATCCTTCTGATAAAGATAGTCTTCCATTTGCATCTTCCATAACTAGAAGTTTTATCCATTAAACCTATCAACCCTCAGCTTACCCTCATATACCATCACTCCCACTCAACTGTGAGACTCCCACTTACCTATGAGAATTTCCTATAGAGGATAACTAAAAAACAACCTCACTCTAATACCATTTGTTACGATTAAACCATAGACAGAAAATAACAATTACATGTAAATATAACCAATAACATAAAAATAATAGATCACACAGAAAAGAACACAAGGAACCAAGATTTAATGTGGTTCACACAATCCTTGGGCTATGTCCACCAAAAAAAAAGTTTGATATTACTACAATCCAATGATTACAACCTGATTACAATCTGTAATCCCTTACAACTCAATACCACCGCAAGAACCAATTTTGAATCACCATTATGAAACAATCCCTAACCCTAAGCCCTTTTATAAAAGTATTAAACCACTTCAGGTTACTACATGTCACCCATAAATTGGCAAATATTAGCCATTACTTTAGTGGTGAATCTACGAATAGTACCAAATTTTTTTTTGGGGCGATGCCCCGAGCCCCAAAGAATTTATGAAGTATGTGTAGTACTTTCCTGATTAGTCACCAAAAACTAACAACTTAATCTCCTTCTTCCCCTCAGTAACCTTGTTATAGCCTCTTTTTGTGCATAATGTGAAAATTGTTAAGTAACATGAATTATTGTTTTAGTTCCTTATCATGAATTCTTTTACTTTTCTTGATATTGTCAATAATGTATAGTATAAAGTTTGGCTCCTTAGCCAAGTTTCATTTTGATGGTCCCATTTTTCCTCAAGGACATGTCTTACTTATTTTAAATAAGGGTTTACTACTATGGCCACTCTTGAATTTTTATTGAATTATTTATTTTTACCTTTGGTTTTAAGTTTTTCTTTTTAGGTGTTTTCTAATGACAAATGTTGAATTTTTTTGTTCTAATATGGCTTTTGAAATGACCATGACCAAGAAGGATTCCTAACGAATCATACATGGGAGTAGAGCATTGGAAAAAATTCTTATATAAAATGTTTAGGAACTCACAACGAAGGTCCACATGTCACAATAATTTCCTATGTCTTAAATATCTTAGGGGTAGCCAATCCAATAGAGGCATCTTAGTAGGAGTTGTATTATTTCTTAACCTAGCTAAGGTTATAGATGAGAATTATGGAAAATAATTAGAAATAAGGACATGGTATTATGATAGGAATATTCAAAGGTTAATTCAATAAATTATCACGTAATTTTTTTCATAGAATTGTATTTATTTGCATCTTGAGTAAGCTCCATATTTCTATTACAATATATTTCATACTACAAGAGGTACCATATTTCAAATAAACTCACATACAACTATATTGAAAACTTTGGTATTTAAGATCTTTTTTTATATGTGCAACCACATGAAATTTGAGAAATTATGTAAAATATACTTACTATTGATACTCTAAGATTGTCTCATAGCTTCATGAAGTACACAATCTCATAAACTATATCATCACTACATGTAATGTGCAAGCTAAATAGGTATTCATGCCTAACATCTATGGATTTTTTTGTGGTTGCTAATTTGAACTTCTCACTAATATCTTAAGTTCCAACTAAGTATATGTAAGGACCTCTAATGTGGTTTACATTCCAAAATTTTGGCTAACTTCCAAGAAGAAGTCAAAAGTAGAGGGGCAGAAGCAAGACCCCTCCTCATGTGTATTTAATAAAACATTCACTTTACAAAAGTACCCCATAAATAGGGATTAAAAAGGCTAAATATGTAAGATAAAATGTCCTTAGATTAGAGGAAAACATATAAACTTTCATAAGAAATAGGATTTGAATCACTCATTGTTTCTCCATGCAGTAATCTGATATAAATATTTTTTTTGAATGGATTATAACATCAGTTGATGTATTTTGAGACCTATTTGGGGTTGATATAGAATTGTGCTTACTTTTTGTTGAGATAATGTGTGATGCACAGATTTCATAATATTGTTATATTGTTTTATTTTATTATGCAATGTTGCACCTAGATGGATGTGCAACATGTAAAGATTCCCATGGGATATACTTGATGATTTGCATTCTAACATTGTGATAATATTTCATGTAATTATTTAATATTGGGGAAAGGAATTAAATGTCCAATATTAAATGTGGGGTCAATGGGTTAGGTAGCACATGGTTTATGTAATACCACTTGGTGGCTTTGTGGGACTTGCTACTATATAAGTAGCCATAAGGGTAGTTGTTGGTGTGAGAGAGAAGAAGGGAAAAAGGGAAAGAGTCAACCAGGACAAGGCTTGATAGGTTAGCCAAGGGAGCATTTGTGAAGGTTGGAAGTATGGCATGGGATGTGTGGATTCATGCTTTTTCACATGGATTTCTCCATTGTGGCTATGACTTTGAGGGCTTCCATGGTTGTATTGCAATGGTAATTTTTTGTTGAATAATATATGGTAACAGATGCTTTTGGAGGTTGGGTTTTTTCCCTTAATGAGGGTTTCCTAGGGTATTTCTTGTGTCACATTTTTTATGGGTATTTTGTCTATCCTCTTGCATGTGGATTTCAATTGTATGTTTGTTTCAGATCTATTATGGGTTATGTGGAAATGATTATATTCTTTATTGCAAGTTTCCTTACACTTTAATGTTAGAACTACTATTTAATTATATTAAGTTAATATGTTTAGACTCTAAAGGGTCAAACACTTGACATGTTGTTTGTCTTCAGAAGATCTATGTAGATGGATCCATGCTATTTCATGCTTAATTAAGGATAGTGAATTCATATGGTGGTTGATGAAGGGTGCTCCCCTTAATACCTGTTAGTGAATAGATTTTTATTCAACAAAAACACTTACAGTTTGACTCTAAAATGCCCAAATAAGAAAATGTAATATGCACTAACAGTTGGATCACTTTGAAATTGAAATGCATGAATGCCCTCTAAATTATCTGGGTATAGCTCCCTATGCAAGATTTGTGACAAATTAACTAGACTACAAGCAAAAATGTTTTTGACCCAAAAACATTATGGGATATTAGCATATGTTCATAACCATGACATAGATGGAGGTAAAAACTTGTAAAGAAAAAGATGAGAGTGAGGTGAGAGCAAAGGGAACAAAGACCTTCCAATCAAATTTATGCTACCTAGAAGAAGAAATTGATTCAAATCTCCTCTTCATAAATATAATTGGATAAACCAAAAGGTTGCACCAATAATATATATGTAATTATTTGATGTTCAAAGTCAAGTGAGATAGTTGAAAGACCAATCTCAATTTAAGTGAAGAAAATACAATTCATGGATTCAATTAATCTTTTATTTGGACAAAATATAGAACAAAGCATCAAAGGCTATAATTTTGTATAGAAGCAACATCTCAAAACAAAAATGAAAAATCATCTCATATTTTCCATGTTAGTGAAAATCCTCCCCTCATACAATCATATGTAGAAATATATCCCCCCCCCCCCCCCCCCCATGTTGTACATAGGCTTAGAAAAGAATCAGAAACCTACTTCTTGTCCTTTCTCCCTTTTTATAATCTTCATCCTCTCGAAAATGTTTATTAGTTATATAATTGATTCTTGAAAATTAAATTTCCCCTAAAGTTTTGATAAAAGCTTTTTATGAATATCACATAATCTTCCTTTTCTCAAGGACCACTTCCAAGTGCTTTACTATTACCAATTTCTCATTTTAAACCATTCTAGAAACCATGATTTTGTTATCTTCCTACATCTCATTCTACTTTCCATGGAAGATGGTGTTTTTAATATCTAGAAGAAGAGGGAAGAAGGGAAACCTTTTTACATTCTTCATCAGGCCTTCATTTTCAAGCTTTAAAAATTCTACCAAGCCCTCAACCTACCCCTAATTGTGAACCCCCTAGCTATTTCTACACCTCAAGTTTCTAGCAACCTGAGCCCTAGGTTGGCCTTGAAAAGAAATGTCAAAAATTCCCCTGGCACTAGGAAGGATAATAGTTGTATTGACTTGGCCACTGATACTGGTAGGAGAAATAAAATTACTAGGAGATGATGAAAAAGGGTCAAAATAGAAAATTTAGAACCCCACCCAAAAATGATGTGAGCTTTGAATCCACGAAGACAAAAACTAAACCTACAAGGAAGAGGAAAATGAATATGGTGCACACTAGCTATGGCTTTGAGATTAAGGGTAACCCTAGCCCCTCCCATGTTTTTGATACCTTTTAAGGAAACCCTTTCTTGGAAAAGAGCTTGGGTGGTGATATCACTTCCTCTATGAGGAATGCTAAGAGTGGTGGGGGGAAGGTGGAGAGGTACCCCCATGAAAGAGATAAAAGTAATGATAGGATGGATAGGCTGGAGAAGTCCCTTCATGAGCTTGTTGATAACTAGGAGATCCTGTATAGGAAATTTGAGACCATTGTTGAGTACACCACTAAGGTGATTCATTTGATAGCCACAACATTGTATCTTTTGTAAGTTGAAAAAGAGGAGAAGGATGTGAGAAAGGAAAGTGATTTCACTTTCTCTCTCTATAGCTTCTTGGTAGATGACTCATTTAAGATCCTACTAGACAAACCTATGAAGGAGGAAGAAGATAGGGTTGTGAAGAATGACCAAGGGGACAAAGAGGGGACCTAGCCCTTGTGCTTTTCTTTTTTCATTTTTGATAAGTTGTATTTTTTATGAACTCTATGCCTAGATGGGCTAATATTTATAATTTGAAGCATTTTGGGAAGTATAGCAGCACCCGTAGTATGAACTATTACTATGTTTTTTGGATTAATCACTTAGATACTATGCTTAATTTTGATGATGATATTTGTAGGAAGGATTATGATCTTTTTTTGTGAAGATGGATTTTTTTTTATGATAAGAAAAGGTATAGCATGAACTATTGTTGAATGACTACCAGCTAGTCTCTAGCCTATTGTACACTAGGATCAAGCCCCCTTTACCTTGGCTACTTTTTAATACATCAAAAGTGTTTAGTTATGATGAGACCCATCTCACTTTTACACCTTTAACATTATTATATGGACTAGCTGATTAAAGGACTCATGTGGCAACATTTTATTTTAATTAGGCCACGTGTTTTTTCAAACTAAAAAAAATGGTATTTGAAATAAATGTTTCCCCTTGTATGCTTTTTATCCTTCATGGGTGAATAGCTTATTGCAATCCTCCTCTTGCTTAAATTCCTTCACTAGATTCAATCCACTAGTGGATGGGAAGTGTGTCTCTTCATCAATATGCATTCAAGCTATATCCTAAAGGTTATGAATTTGAACTAAAGATGGTAGTAGAATAACTCAAACTATAATGGCATTCTATCAAGTTTTTCATGATCATCCTCACCCTTACATGATTGGATTGAGGTGTCATGGGCTATAAAGCCTTGTTACTTAGCACTAACAATGTATGAGTTACATCTGTTTCATACATTATCGAGCTTTCTATAGATTGGCATGGATAATGAAAGGCTTGATCTCTGCATTTGTTGTCATTAATCATGATTGGTTAGGCAGGGATAACCATCGAGTGTCATAACACCAAATTGTAGAGCAGCATGTTATTCTACTCCAAAACTTTTCATATATCACTTACAATAAAAAATGACTCCTTTCATGGCTTTGGAAAATGATGAGTACCATTTGACACACTTCCTTGGAATTTAGAATGAGACTTCTATTGACAATTAACTAATGGAGATATGTAATTATTGTCATTTATGACAACACATGATGCACATGCTTACATGAAACCTCAAAAATAAAGATACTTAGCTTTTGGAACTTAGAAAATTGTCTAAGTATGGAATTTGGTATACAATAGTGTATTGTTTTGTTTATAACTTGTTGTTGATGTCATATTATGACTAGCGAAGTTAGATGGAGATTGTAGACATGTTGATGATGACATGGATGACATGTATAACCTCATAAGTCAATATGAACTGTATAGAACAAAGATATTCATGTTTAATGAAATAGGACAATGGAATTGAAGGAAAGGATTTTTTTTTACTAAATAATTACTTGTCCAATTAAGGCTGACATCCTAGATGTTTACTCTAAGTTAGAAAAGTGTATTATGGTCTTAGCTAATCTAGAAGAAATTTTGTGTAAAGGCATGGATTTTATGCAAAGGACATCTTGCAAATTCAAGTGTGTGATCATGTAATTGTAAATTTGAGAAATTGTATGCAAACTTTTGTGAAAGTGATATATGAAAAGTTTTGTAAAAGCTATTTTGTGATCCAAGATTGAGCTTAAGATTGAGATCAATCAAGGAAGAAGTTATAATACTTATATTACATAAGTCTAATTACTTGTTTGGGCAATGAGCTCTTCTTGTAATTAGAAGTGCATGTTTGGGTAGTGGGCTCATCTTGCATCTACTATACTACAACACCTAATAGGGTTGGAATCTCCTAACAAGGATTCAAAGTCTCTTAATAGGGACTCTTTATACTAAATTTTTTCATTGACTCCTAATAGGATCTAGCCTCTAACAAAGAACTTATATATCATTATATTATCTAGAAGGTATCATCCCCACTAGGGTTTTCCCTAGTTAACAAAATATGGTGTTATGAGTTATCTTTGTGCCTGGCTACTGTTACTATTCAGCATTACTTTATTACTTTGTTATGTGTGGTTTAAAGTAAGAAATAATATCTTGAAGATGAACTTGAACAAATTGATCTACTTATTGAAGAAAGAGATAAGCTAAAAGATAGATATGAAGACTACAAAGTATACATTAGACAATTGAAGGAAAAGATTGAACATCTCAAATCCAAGCTTGAATCTATTGAATACAAGATCTTGAGTATAATTTGAAAACTAAGAATGTAGATCTAAGAATAAGTCTAAAAAAGAAGACATCTGAATTTGAAACATTGAAATAAGATCATGAAGAACTTCATAAATACAATACTATTGTGAAAGGTGAATTAACTCAGTGCAAGCAAGAACTTGAGAAGCTTTAGTCTAGCAGAGAAAAGCTTGATGATTCAATGTCAATATGGAGACCTGCTTATGATAAGACTAGTCTTGGTTATCTATTTAACATGTTTGCAAAGAAACCTGAGATTAGATCAAAACTAAAAGAAATAGGCAAATCTGATGATAAGATTGAATCTAGTCAATCTTCTGAAAAACGTAAAGAAGTTGGACAAGACAAGGAAATTGAAATATTGGATTAACCAAAGCAAGTGGATTCTCCTAAGGAAACCAGGTATGTATTTAGAGGTAAGTGTTTTTTATGTAATGAAATAGGTCATATGAAAAGAGATTGTACAAATCAGTTATTTAATCGTGTTAAGGATTTTTATTGTCATAATTGTCATAGTATGGGTTATAAAGAAATTGATTGTAGGAAACCTAAATATGATGATGATAGAAAGAATAGTGGAATGTCTAGAAATACTAACCCTATAGATAGAAGAAGATCAAATGAAAGGACATCAAGAGAAGGAAGACTTTATGAAGATAAAAGATAGATATTGTGTTATAAGTGTAACAACTTTGAAAACATAGCTCAGGATTGTCATGTGCCTGATGATCAACAGAATCCTAGAAGCAGAACACCAGTTTGTTAGTTATGTAACAACTTCAAACATATAATAAAGTATTGTAGAATGGATAGAAACTTTGGAGATAGAAGGAACAATGGAAGAAACTTTGGAAATAGAAGGAATGATGGAAGAAACATTAGAAATGATAGAAGGAACCATGAAAGGAACTCTAGAACTAATAAAAACAATGAGGAACAACGAAATGTAGTTAATGAACTTAGAGAAGAACTCAATGAGGCATTTGTAAAAGGATTGGACATCTCAAAAGATAAGTTAGATGATTGTGACATAGGAGGACCGAAGTTAGTTATCAAGTTTGATTCAATTAAGTTGAATTAAGCTTATTCATAGCACCAAAATTTGAAAACTTCATTCAGATATTGAATTAGAAGTAGCAAAGTTGGGAAAAGATGTATCAAGAGAAGTTTAGATGGCACCTAAGCTCACTTGTAATTTGGAGCTTATCTAAACAAGTTAAAAAGGAATGAAGAGTTATTGGTATTACAAAGAAAGTTAATTATGTAGCAGAAGATGAAAACTATGTTTTTTCAGAGAATTTTGGGAAGCAAAGTCTTTTGGAGCTTTGTCATGATGAAAGGAAGATACAGAAGACCTCAGGTGGCATTTAAAGATCAAATAGATGATCTTGAGCAGTTATTAGATTATAGAATGTAATTAAAAACATTTTCATGTTTGCAAAGTATGCAATTAATGCAAGTTCAAGTTGATGGAATAAATAGAGTACATAATTGATTTCTACTCAATTGTGAATACATCCAAAGTAGAAAGCACTCAGAAGTGACTTGTCGAGGCAATTTTGAAGCAAACCCTATTTTTGAAAAGAGGTATTTTATCATCTTTCTGCAAATTTTTTTTGATAAAAGCTCGTATTTGATAGAATCATGGATATGTCAATAGTGCACAATGTTGAGAACAAGGACAAACCTAAGTTGAAAATTGTTTCCATGAAACCCGTAGAAGGAAACCCTAACTCAACATTATCCATTACTCTGAAAAATGTAGTATATTTGGAAGATATAAGAAGTTATCTTAACAATAAATTTGAATCTATTGGGAGTGAATACATGAACAAGGATATGGAATTAGTTTTTAATCATGATATGATTGTGAACCCTAGATTTGAACACTTGAAGGAGTTAGACCTATTCAAATACCATTTTTATAGAGAATTGGACACAAATCATATTATACAGAATACATGATGGGAAACTATGGATGCAAGATAGTATAGTTGATATTTCTGTCGACCTTTTTCATGAGGTAACTAGTCTTGGTAAACAAGGCAGTGTACCTATAGGTGAGAAAATGGTTAAGAGGAAAGTTGAGAGTTTTACCAAAGCAGTATACAATGGAAAGGCCATGGTGATCAATACTACTGAGAAAGATGATGTAAGATTTTTGAGAAGAATTATTGCCTACTCTATATGTGTAAGTTTAAGTATTGATATATTGTCAGTCAGATTCATCTATGTAGCATATAAGATATGTATTTAGAAGGAGAACGTAAACCTCAGTGAAATTCTGAGAATGAAATTACTTGAGAACCTAGAAAAGATCAAGAGGACTAAGAATGGTGTGTTTAGATTTTAGTCACTAATCAATCACATATTCTTTCATGTGCTTAAAATATTTCCATATTTATCAATCACAAAGATAATGAGAAGTGATAGATGTATAATGTAGAAGATCATAGAAGTATGTAGAAGACATCTTGTAAATAAAATATTGGATAGTGGAAACCTGATAATGAGGGCATTTTAGAATGAAATGAGATAGAGATTCATAATTACACCTGCAATTGTAGATAGATTTAGAGATGACATTTGTGTTATGGTTAATACATATTTTACCTATATACAAGTACTAGAACCTTAGGAAACATTTCTTGATCCCTTAAGTTATGAATTGAATGATGAAACAATAGTTGGATACATTTATTTATTATTAAAATCATAAAAGGACAAAGCTAAATATAGATTTGGAACATATGATAAGATTACCTAGTCAGCTCATTAGGCATCCTTGGAGAAGGCTTCTCACAAGAAGATAAAAACTATTATGAATAAAGCTTTATCAAAGGCCGGCATGCCTGCGCATGAGTCCAAGGCAGTCAGACAAACCATGAAGCAAGGAATACTAAATGTGCAACCTTAGTTAGTATCTATTGTAGAAACATCTTTTGAACAAAGCATTCTATATGTGATAGTATCAAATGTGCAACCAAGTGAACCAAAGAGAAAATCTAAGAGATTAATGGAAGTAGTGACCAGAAAGACTAAAAGAGTTAAGAAACAAGCGACCAGACTAGGCAAAAGACAAAAGACATTGTTGACAATTGTCGAATCTAGTGATGATGAAGAAGAAGAATGAGAAGTTAAGAAACTAGAGAAGGTGAAAATGTCTAAGAAATTAGCAGAAAAAGCTTGGAATCCTAGAAGTTGAAGATAGAAAAGATAAACTCAACTATTGCTATTGAGGGTAACTTTGTTTAGATGAACAAATTTTATGATTTACATAACAATTTTGAGAAAGATCATATTGATATCTCTACCATGAGATACATTATAGAAAATAACCTAAAATTTAAGGATATTGAGGGCATAGTAAACTAGAAAATTTATGATAGACTTATTGAGAAGAAGGCACCAACAAGAGAAGAAGATTTTGAACTTTGAAAGTCTATGCTAAGAATTATTTACAAGACTATTGATGAAGAAGAGATTAAGAGATTATTTAGTAATCTTGCACATTATTTTAGAAATAAAGTGGGACCATTCTTATTTATGGTGGGTGAGAAATACAAGTTAAGAAGTGAGACTACAAAAACTATAAGTTAGATGTTGATAGAATCTAAGGCAACATCTCCACCAACATCCAGAACCTTGAAAGTGCCAATGAGTGGTGACACTATGCAGATAGATCAAACCAATGTTACCATTAACATTTATGATACTAATCCTTTTGAAGGTCCAAATAGAATGAGCATAATATCAAGGATATTGAAGACAAACTAAGGCAAATTGAAGAGGAGAAGTTACTTGAAGAAGAAAAGAAGAAAGTAGAAGAGGCCAACAAAAATTGCTTGAGGAGGAGAAGAAAAGAAAAGAGTAGAAGAAGAAGAAATGAGAAGGAAAATAGAAGAAGATGAGAAGAAGAGACTAGAAGATGAAGAGAAGAGAGAAAATGAAAGGAAGGAAAGAGAAAAGAAAGAATAGAGATGAGAGAAGAGTCAAAGAGGCAACCAAGAAGCAAAGGAAGGATAATAGTAAACCTTCTAGTTCATCTACTCCACTCTCACTTGATATCCTGGCAACTAATGATGATGATCAAACTAATTTGATCTCATCCTAATCAAAACTTATTTAGAAGAACAAAATAGTGAAGAGCCTATAGAAAACCTTGATGGAGGTATTGATAGACTACATAGTACTCTGGCAGTGTCGCACATAGAAGTACATCCAAAATAGAGGGTATAGGAAGTGCTAAAGTCATTTGATGAGGAATTTACCAATTTTTTAAGTATTGCAGAAGAAAATAACAAATTTCACATGATGCTAATTTGTTTAGCACCATCTGTCAAAATATTAAGAATGATTTGATAAGTCTTGATACTTGTATCAAGGAACTTTAGAAGTGTCAATAGGATGGGATGATATTGTACATTAAGTTTACCCTATCTTATAAACTAACTAAGCACATTGACAATCAGATTGGAGGAAAGATGAGTGAGCTAGAGGCTCTATCTAGCCATATACAACATCCAACTAGTAAACTTGATTATTTTGAAGGACAATTGGCCAGTATTCACAATGATATCAGGAAACTAGAACTTTGGAAGGAACAAATTTTGAAGAGAATATTGGATTTTAGAGATTCTATTGCTCTAAAAGTATGTTTCATTGAGAAATGGTTGGAGGAATGTGTTAAGGCCAAGGACACTTATTCTAACTTTTTGTATTCAAATCTTAATGCAATTGAGATTACATCATATGCTTTATGTGCAATTCTCACCTCTACTAAATCCATTAAAGAGACATGGACAAAAGGTATGTATAATCTTAGGAAAATTTTGATGATTGCATGAAGACTTTGTTGGCTTAAGACAAAAGGACAACATTATTTTGATAGTAGATGGATAGTTTTTGACATTTTGACCTTTGTCATTGATGTCAAATGTTCTGAAAATGTATGGAAAAATTGTAAATTAGGTAAAGAGGAGAAAATAATATCATAAAGTATATTTTAAGGGGGAGCATATGGAAAAATTGTAATAGATGTAATGTTACTGTATTATTATTTTTGTTAAGTTTTTGTTTTTGATTAGATAAATAGGTTTTACAAGGAACCTAAAACCCAACAGTTAAAACAAAAAAAGGTTGATAATAAGTGTGAAAGCCCAACCAAATTTTTTTAAGTTCATAGGCTGATAATAAGCATTAAGCCCAACCAAAGGAAAGAGTTCTCAGAAAAGACCAAGAAAAAAAAAAAAGCAAAGCCATGGCCTAAAGATAGAACAAAAAGCCAAAAGACAACGATAAACAAAAGAACAAGCGAGAGTTATTCCTCATTCTTTTGCTCCAGATCATGCATAACCTAAGCAGCCTCAAAGGCCAGTCGAGTCTCCTCTATTTCCATCTGTTGTACCCTTTGATTCCCTTGGTCTTGATCAAGAATGGAGTTATCCTTTGCAGAGTCATCCTCCATTTTAGCCTCATCCCTGTCTTTTCTATCCTCATCTTCATGCATTTCTTTGTCTTTGATCTAGCCCATGAGAGAGATGATGTTGTTGTTAATGGAGCTTAACAAGGAGAACATCTAATTCGTAAGGTTGTGATTGTAGTTTTCTAGGTTGTGTATACTTTTTTCTGCTAGACTGAGCTTGTCAGTCGAATCCATCCTCCTGTTGACATCCATCCCTTTTCTTGTTGCCTCAATATGTTTCACCTGATCTTTAACCTCCTCAAGCTCATGGAAAATCCATTTGATTGATCCAAAATTATCAATCATATTGTTGTGAGCATTATTTAAGAGGTTCATCCCTGTCTCCCTGGCTCTATCCAAAATAGCCACAATCACCGAATCAATTAGTTCTTCTAGCCGCTACTCTTCTTGATTGTCCATGAGGATTCATGGCCTCCCTGAAGATGCCCATCTTGGAAGTCTTGACATTGAAGTTGATCCACACTTTCCTCCTATCATTGGTCTACACTTCCCCTTCTGCATACCCAACTTTCTCCTCTTTCTGCTCCTCAGGTTGGAGATGGACAGGAGAAAGGGGCAGCACAGATGCCTCCTCAAATTGAGAGTGCACTTCCTCCAAACTTTCCCTCTTGTGTTTCTTGCTTCCACTTTCATCCTTTATTTCCTCCTGTGTCTCCTTAACCACCTCCTTAGTCTCCAGTTCCTCTTGATCATCGCTATCTCCCTCCTCAGCCTTCTCAATAGGCTTCTGCCCAAGATCCCTAGGGCTTTTTCTACTTGGGGTTATGGGGGAGGGGGATTTTTTAGCATGGTAAGTTGTTGCTTTCCCCGAAGAAGAGATCCCACCTTTCTTAGAGCTGAGGATCTAAATTTCATCTAAGTTAGAGGAGTAGCTGGAACTTCCAAACTCCACATTCTCTGTCTGAGGGGGGCCGATGCTTATGGTCTGAGCTTTGAAGTGCTCGTGGATAAGCAATAGCAGCCCCTCTTATAGAGCCAAGTTTGTGATGGGCTTATTTTTGAATTTGTCCACCTCCTTGCTCATTGAGGTTAATAGATAATAAGGGAAGGAAATTTTGGCTTTCTTTTAGAAATGATTCAAAATGAAAAAGTGGTGGGTTCGAGCTCTATCAAACCTAGGGTCCAATGTAATGTACTCAATAATAGCTTTTGAAACATACTTGCACTGCTTCTTCATGGAGTTGGGGACATAGTAGGTGTCAATCTTTTTCAACACCTTCAATTCCTCCTCACTCTCCACAAAGTCCCTAACCGCATTGGCAGAGAGCTTCTTATCCTTGAAGAATTTAAAACCCTTGATAGGGATTTTGGTGATAGTCATAATCAACTCCTCCATAATCCAAAAGTAGATATTGTTCACCTTAACCTTGCCATCCTTCTAGGACCCCACCATACTTTTGGTCACCTCCTGATCGAAACCATGCAGCTTCATGATATACTTGGTAATCCCCCCTCTTCAAGCTTTTCCCACACTTTTGACCTACTTCTCCATTTCTCAAAGTCCCCCACCGACTCCTTTCTACATCTCTTGTCCACCATTTCCACACACTGCATACCCACTTTACTCATGTGCTCTTTACTTTGTGACTGAAATGGACCACCAAGAGTAAGCAAAGAATAGAGAAAAATAACCCTATTGTTGCCCCTGAAATGATTGCGATAAACAACCCACAAAGCATGGTGATTAATCAATAAAGGATTATTGCATTTATGATTTCCCATGCTTCTATTATGAAAAGTACCCTTATTTCTTAACCCTTTCATATTCATAATTAAAACTTGATTTCCTCCATACTTCCTTGGATTTTATCCAAGTCGATCAGACTTTTAACATCTGTTGGCAAACAAGTTTTAGGAAGCCAAGTCATTTTTTGGTCTGTGCTGACCCCTATATTCGCAAACCTGTCGGTAACCAGGTTTGCTTCCCAGAAAGTATGGGTGATGAATTTATTAAATTTGGCAAGGGTCTCTCTAGTCTCATCAATAAGATTTGCAATTGTCCAAGATGGACACAAATTTCCATTGATGCACTTTATAATGTTATTTGAGTTCCCTTCAAGCCATAAATTGGTGACCCCTATTTTAAAAGCTAATTTTACAACATTGCACGCTGCGTTGGTTTCTGCAAAATGATTTGTTTGGAAACCCAACAGGAGAGAAAAAGCTGCAATATTGTCTTCATTTTCATTCTTTACCACACCTCCACTACCTGAGGCTCCAAGGTTGCCCTTGGAGACTTCGTCAAAGTTGGCTTTGTGCCAACCTTTAGGGGGGAGGAGCCACTTGGCTTCTTGTCTTTTCCTCACTTTGTCTTTTACCTTCTCCTTTTTCCTGCCTCCTATCTCAAAAAATCCCCCCTTCCTCACGAAAAAATTATCCTTTATGTTATTGAAGATCTTCCTTCCAACAACTAAAGCTAGCTCCTCCCTATCTCTAAAAATTTGATTGTTTCTCTCCTTCCATATGCTCCAATAAAAATGGGGTAGGAGCCAGGAGCTAATTTCCTGCAAGGCAGACCCATTGAACATGACATGCCATTGACAGAAAAAGTCTAGAAGGTTGGAAGGAAAGCACCAACTTTGGCCAAGGTCCTAGGTGAGGAAGCCCCAAACTATCCTAGAGTAAGAGCATAGAACAAACAAATAGTTACTTGTCTTTGACTCTTCTTTGCACAAAACACATCTGCTAGGCATGATATGACCTCTTTTAATGAGATTTTCCTAGGTGAGATTTTTTCCCTAAAGAGCCAACCAAAAAAAAATGTTGACTTTTGGTATTAGGCTTGGAAGCTAGGCCCTCGACCAATGGGGAGACTCTTTTAAGCTCCATAAAGTAGAGTACCTAGAGGTGACCAAATAGAGCCCATTGGCATTATCCCTCCAAACCAGTTCATCTTTATTATTGCTGAGGGATAAGGAATTAAGCATGATCATGATTGGTTTGAGATCCTCTGAGATAATGGCAAGGTCCTTCCATCCCTGTTCAGTCTTGTAATTGCTGGCTTTATGCCCAAAAAGGTTGATGCAATCATTAGCCCATACTCCATAGCTGGGGTTATTTATGAGGGGGCCTTAAGAAAGCTAGCAGTCAGACCAAAATAGAATATTCTCCCCATTACCCAACTTCTAGGAGACTTTAGAATTAGCCAAGTCCCTGGCTTTTAAGAAACTGTTCCAAACAACTGAGCCTCTTGGGATATCCTCATTGAATAGAGTGAACTAAATAGAGGGCCTTTTTTTGTACTTATTTACCATAGTGTCTCTACATTCCCCCGTGCTACTAAAGATGCACCATATTTTCTTTGCTAGGAGGGCCTTGTTGATGTGAGTGAGCTTCTTGATTCCTAGACCTCCATTCTTCTTAGCGAGGCAAACTTTTTCCCAAGCAACAAGGGGGTACCTTTTATTCCTTTCAGTTCCTATCCATAAAAAATCCCTTTGGATTTTCTCCATCCTCTCGGCATATTTCACTGGTATGGTGAAAAGGCTTGGGGCATATATTGACAAGTTTTGGAGGATGGATTTAACTAGTTGACATTTTCTAGCTTGGCTAAGAATGGTTCCTTTCTAGCTAGCTAGTTTCTTATTAAACCTATCCATGATGCCATTCCAGAAGGATTCAAAAGGGGTCATTCCCAAGGGGAGACCAAGGTAGGTAGAAGGAAGCTTCCCCACTTGACATCCTAGGATTTTGGAGATTCTCTGTTGTCTTTCCTCTAGAGTGTTGATAAAGAAAATAGAGCTTTTGTCCCAATTGATGAGCTGCCTTGACCCTCTGGAATAGGTGTCCAAAGTATCTTTCATAGCCTTGGCCTCCCCGACTGAGGCCTCTCCACCCATAATAGTATCATCAACAAATTGCTGATGCATAAAGGGGGTGCATTTGGAAGAGGGTTTAAAACCTTTGATCCTCCTTTCTTTCTTTTTCTTCTCCATTAGTTTTCCAATACATTCTGCCAAGATGATAAAGAGTATTGGTGATAGAGGATCCCCCTGACATAGGCCTCTAGTAGGTTTGAAGAAATTAGAGGGGGATCCATTCACTAAAATAGCTAAAGAGGGGGTGGTGACCAGGTGGGAGATTAGCTTGCACGATTTGACATCAAAGCCAAAAGCCTTCAACACAAAATCCAAAAAAGACCAATCCACCCAATCGTAAGCTTTGGACATGTCAAGTTTGAGTAACATCCCTTCTCTCTTTCCAGCTTCCATATAGTGAATCACTTCATGCACCATGATAATCAAATCTAAAATCTATCTGCTTGAGACAAAACTAGATTGTTGTTGAGAAATAATTAGGGGGAGAAGCTTAAGCAACCTCGAAGTGAACACCTTTGAAATGATCTTATAAATTGAGTTGCATAAGTTGATGGGTCTAAACTTATCCAGAGTGTCAACTCATGGCACTTTGGGAGTAAGAACTAAGAATGTGGAGTTAATTTCCTTTAGAATACTTTTGGATCCAAAGAACTCCTGAACTGCCTTAACAACATCCTTCATAATGACAGGCCAGTACATTTGGAAAAAGAAGGCAGGAAAACCATCAGGTCCAAGTGATTTATCTACCAAAAGAGAAAAAAGAGCTTCTTTCACTTCAGAATCAGAAGGAATAGGCTGGAGCAGATTATTGTGGTGCGGTTGGAGGATCTGAGGGATACAAGAGACAATGTCGTCCTGGTCCACTTTAGAGAGAAAAGGATCCCAAGAAAGAAGGGAGGAGAAAAAAGAAATTGCTTAAAGTGAAATATCTTCTTCCTTAGTTAGCACACCCGGATCTTTCTTTAGGCTAGAAATCCTATTATTAGCTCTATGCTTAAGAGTGGATAAATGGAAGAACTTTGTGTTCTAGTCTCCTTCCTTGAGCCAATTGATTCTAGATCTTTGCCTCCAAAACTTTTCCTGTTTACAAATGATATCATGTAAATCAGACAGGATGGATAGCTCTTCATCCCTACTTGAGGCATCATACCCATTTTCCTAAATGGAGGCTTGGATAGAAGAGAATTAGTAGAGAGATCCTCTTTTAGAGTGAATAAATGACTGAAATCTAACTTATTCCAAGCTTTTACCATCCTTTTAACATTATTGAGTTTTCTAGCTACCCTAAACATTGCAGTGCCTTCCACATCTATGCTCCACCAGACCTTAATTCTTTCTAAAAGGTTAGGGTGGGAGGTCCACATTTTCTCAAAACATAAGGGAGGAGGTCTACAGGGATCAAAAGGAGATGGGGGAGTGGTCAGGCCCAACTCTATGCAAAAGAGCTAACTTGCAAGAGGAGGACTACAACCATTTAGGAGAAATGAGGGCTCTATCTAGTCTAACCTAAATACACTCCTTGCCTAAGCATTTATTGGACCAAGTAAAGTCACCTCCCATTAGGTCCAAATCCAGAAAAGCTAATTCATTGATGAAGTTAGAAAGGTCATGCTTGCTATCCCAGTCTTAAGGAAAACCACCCTTCTTCTCCTTGTCCACAAGAGGGGTATTGAAGTCTCCCATAATGATTCCTTTTTCATGTTACTATTCTATACCAGCCCTTCTGCTCTAGTCCAGTAGGATTTTCTATCTCTCTTGTTGTTGGGGGCATAAATATTGAGCAAGAACCAAAATTCATTGGAATAGATATGGAACACTTTACAAAAAAGAATATTACCTTCATTGAAAACTATTTCCACCCTGCAAAGTTTTGTCTTGTATAAAGTCAGCAGGTCCCCTGGGGCTCCATCAAAGTCTGAAGACTCCCTGCTCATCAGGTTACTAGACTTTATATTTCTCAAAGAATCCTTTTTCATTTTTGTTTCTTGGATCATCAAAATGTCTAGTCTCTAGTTTCTAATTAGATTCCTAATAATTTCTTGTTTATGGGCACTATTTAGGCCCCTAATATTCCATGAGATGATCTTCATTTTTTACTCTTAGAAAAATCCTTCAGAGTGCTTTGGCACCCATTCGCCAAGCACCTTCTGATCTCCTCTTCTCTAGACTCCCTTTTTGATTTTCTACTTACTTTGGTTGTAGAGCCCACATCTAGTTTACAATTGCTCCTGGTCGCCATAGGAGAAGCCTTGGATGGATCTCTAATTTGATTCTTCCTAAGTATTTCTCCCTTCTTTTTGAACTTCAAGGATCTAGAAGCCTTATTGCCATTCCTTGGGGTGCTGAGAAGATCAACCCTTTGGTCCTGATCTTTCAACAAGTCCTCCTTTTTTCCTATTCTGGTCTCTGCTTCTTTGGTAGAAACCAAGTTATCCTCTGGGTCCTTAAAGATGATAATTTCCTTATTTTCTCTTTCCTTTACCTCTTCCATGGAGCCTAGAACCAACTCTTCCTCACTAGAGAAAAGGTCTACACCAAACTCCTAAAAACCTTTCTGCGAGACAACCATACCTTCCTCTACTCTAGGCTTGAGGGTCCCTTCCTTAACCTGTTCATCCTCAAACTTTTGGGAATCATTTAAAGGTAGAGAGGAACTAGGTCCTGACTTGAGTAACTCTCCTTCTTTGCTTGTCTTGCCCTAAGGCTCTTGGTTTGTCATCTTAGGAGCATCTACTACATTCTGGGTCTCCGTAGAAAGACTCTTCTGGCCTTATACTGTGGTCTTCTTTTTCCAAACTTTCTTCATCCTTGATTGAGAAGAAGGGGGATTCTTCTTTCTAGTAGTCTTAGTTTTTGGGCACTAAAAAGCCTTGTGACCTGTTTTTAGATAGTGAAAACACCCAAAAGGGATACTCTCAAAGTCCAACTATTGGATATGAGTGCCAAGTTTGGACTAAAAACAAACCACTTCAAGCATATCATCCCCTTCCCTCACACCAACGTAGATCCTTGCATAAGTCAACCTACTCTTAGAAGTTGTGATAAGGTCGAGGGAGAGAAGCTCTTCGAAAGAGCTGGCCACTCCTTTAAAGACATCCTCATTCCAGAACTCCAATGGTAGCTTTGGGAGTCTGACCCATATTGGAGCTTATTGAAGGAATGAATTGATTAAGTCCAATTGAGATGACCATTTTTGAAGCATCAGGGTGGCCCTTCCAAAGCTCCAGGGACTTTCACACAGAATGTCAGCCATGTCCTCTTGATAGGTGAACTCAAAAGAGAGAAAACCCTTAGCCATTACTGTGATACTAACCTAACCTTTCAAGCTCCATTTTTTCAAAGTGTAGGCCCGAACCACATCGATACTTGGTCTCAGGCCAATAAACTTCCCGATGAGTGTTGAGGATATTGAGGCAATGTTGTGATCAACAATCTTGTCTGGAATAGCAATCGTGCAAGATCCCTTTTCCAAACCTGACACAACCTTAACTGAAGGAAAAGAGGACTTACCAGATGGCTTGACACCAAAGAGTGAGGCCCAATGCTTTGGGAGATTCCCTGGAATGTCCTCACATGGGTCCCCATCTCCTAACTCCTCTCTACTGCCTACCTGGATCCCATCTTGTGAGCTTGGTGATCAAGGTCCACCTCCCTATGACTTCTTGCCTATCTCAAGATTTGAATTTTGAATTTGCACTCCCATTGTGGGTGGAATGTCGATACTAGATTGTTATCAAGTAAGAACTTTTGTTAAGTTTTTGTTGCTTAGCCAATTTTCCCTATTTGTTGCCATCAATGCCAAAGGGGGAGATTTTTGAAAATTAGCTAATGGAGATATGTAATTATTTTCATTTATGGGAATACATGATGTAAATGCTTATAGGAATCCTTGGAAATAAAGATACATAGCTTTTGGTACTCAGAAAATTGTCTAAGTATGGAATTTGGTATACATTAGTGTATTATTTTATTTATAACTTGTTGTTGATGTCATCTTATGACTAGAGAAGTTAGATGGAGATAGTATACATGTTGATGATGATGGGTATAACCTCAAAAGTTAGTACAGACTGTATGGAACAAAGATATTCATATTTTAATGAAACAAGATAGTGAAATTGAAGGAAAGGATTATTTTGTTTACAAAATAATTACTTGTCCAATTAGGGCTGACATCCTAGATGTTTACTCTATGTTGGAAAAGTGTATTATGGTCTTAGCTGACCTAGCAGCAATTTATGTAAAGGCATGGTATTTATGCAAAGGACATCTTGCAAATTCAAGTGTGCTATCATGCAATTTTAATGTTGACCAATTGTATGTGAACTTTTGTGAAAGTGATATACGCAAAGTTTTGTAAAAGCTATTTTGTGATCTAAGTAAGAAATAATATCCATTTGGCAACTAAAGTTTGTAGATTTCTAATTCACCCCCCCTATTTTTAATAGCTCTATCTGTCGATGCCAACCTTAATGCCACCCTTAAACATCACACAGTAAGGAGAAAATTAAGCTTGGAAAAAATAAGTCAACTTTGACTATTTAACACTTTTAGTCTTCAAATGAAGCTTAGTGTGTGATGTTTAAGTCGACTAACCTTAATGTCTTCTTGAAGATTAACCTAATACTTCAACTCAGGAGGATGATAATTCAACCATTAGGTTATGCATATCAGTATGACTATGACTCCATAGTAGTTTGGTTGACTACTCTATTGGAATCAATTCTTGAACCAAATGATGTATTTTGGGCCTATGAGGAAGACATTTCTATTGAATGTTCATTTTCCAAGAGTGACATTTTGTCAAACAATTTGAGTACCCCCTTCACTCTATTCTCTCTCATGTAAAATATTAGAATGCTACTATACTCATCGATGGTATCTCTAAGTTGGTTTGTGATCAGGTCTTTGACTATTAACAACAAATCCTTGATTGAGTCTTGATAGCTGAGGGTCCTCACCCTTTGAAAGAATTTAGTCTCAATTTTTTTTCGTTTTCCCAATTGTTAAAATGGGCATGTTTCTTCTCATAACATGTATGAGCTAAACTCAAAGCTGACCTGCTCAATGCAACCTGATGAGCCTATTTAAAATAAAACTTTCAAAGCCAACTTTGTTTCATTACCAAAATCCTGTGAAGAAACTCAAAATTAATATGGAATGTCAATCTTCCATAGAGTCTCTAAATGTACACTTGTGTGCAAGAGACACCTTACCTAATGGTGACTCTAATTTATTTCAATCATACTCATAATAACTGTGTAATCATGCTTTTGGGGAAGATCATGAATGCCTTCATGTCATATGTTAGTCATATTTAGGATTGAACCAATTCTTACAACCTTTCATTTCTGATACATCGTCAGTTCATAAGAAAATTTCTATCGTGTAGCCAATCATGTTTTGCTAGCAAGAAGATAAATACACAACTTTACGTGAGCATTGTTAGGTCTTTCTATTAAATGTTATCTGGAAGATTTATTGAATGGAGTCTTGGCTACCATATGGTTGATCCTACTAACTATCCAACTCTCAACCTCATAAGATACATCCCCTCAATATTTTTTATCATTTTATCATGAGTCAATAATCATTGCTCATAATTTGGAGCAATGATCTACATGATAGAGATGTGACTATCACCTAGAACTACCCTAGAAAATTGACAAGCCTTCCTTATATAGGGTTTTAATACCTAAGAAGGTTCTAGACACTAAGCCCTAACTTTTGAGGCCGACCAACCTCATATTATATTATTTCATTAGACTTTATTACTTATGATTGACTCAAGATAATTTATAAATTACATTTTTGGAAGGGTTCACTTATAGAGACCATAATAGAAAATAGTTGACATGATGGGCTATTATAACCACATCCTAAAATCTTTGACTAGTGATCTACAATGACTAGCCACACAAGTGTCAATTAGTTAAGGTTTTTCCTTGTTTAGGAGCCATTTAGGCCTTCATTTCTAGACCTAAAATTTTAATATCAAAAACTCTACAATAACTACACCAATACATATGATATGACAATAAAACTCATTTGGTAGGCTACTATGTCAAGATGAGCCTCCACATATGAGATTAAAACTATCTAAGCACATAATACCAACTTACTAAAATTAGCAAGCTTCCACAAACAACTTTGTACAAGATTAGCCCTCATTCAAAACTCAAAAATTGGAAAACTAGGAATAGAAATATTTTTGGGTGATGGAAGATTTCCCTTACACCTAGGATACTCTTGCATTAGGTAGGTAATTTTAGAAGTGACCCTATCATGCCTTAGCTAATTAGAGGAAAACCAAGATGGTCAACCTCCTACCATGCTATCCATGATAAATCCTCTATTGGTCTCCCTTTCCATTTGACTATATACTCTTTATATATTCTGTACCTTGTGCTTCTTCCCTCATGACCACCCAATACCTCCTCAATCTCTTGTGTAGCTGAAGTCGATGTTGGAATACTCCACTGTGCTTTGCAACTTCATCTCCATCAACTCCCTCATAATATTCTAATGAATCTAAAATGTTAAACACTAGTAAAATATTCATTTCAACAGGAAACTCTACTTCATAGGAATTTGTAGAATCACACTTTTTCACTATATTGCACAATCTAAACTTCTTCATTTTTAGCTTATTATATATGCTCACTAGAAATCTCTCCTTCCTTAAATAAACTATGACTTCATTACCAATATGAAATTCCTTACACCTCATTTTCATGTCTTCTTTATATATATATATATATATATATTGTGTATTCATCTTTGTAATGTGCTTTGTCACCTCCTTATGGATGTTCTTCTTATGTTCAACAAAATATTCTGCTTCATCACTATTTATCTCTCCTTTATGCAACTACCTCAATTCAGAAGCATTCTAGGACTGCTCCCATATACAATGTGGAATGGTGATTTACCAATACTCCTATTGATAGAATTATTATATGCAAATTTTGCATGTAGTAAAATAATATCCCAACCTTTTGGTTTATCTACAACCTAGCATTATAGTGAATTCCCCAAGTTCACAAGTTATATTTGTCAATTAGTCTATAGATGATCAGATGAACTAAAATTCAAATCTATCTTCAATTTCTTCCACAATGTACACAAAAAATACCCAACAAACTTGGTATGGCGATCAAAAACTATACTCTCTGGAAAACCATGTAGTCTCACTACTTCTTTGAAAAACAAGTCTACCACATAAACATCATCACTAGTCTTCTTGCATGGAATGTGAAATGTGTCATTTTAGAAAATCTATCAACCACCACAAATATGGAATTATGCCCTCGATGTGTCATTGGTAAACCAAGAATGAAATCCATGCTAACATCTTCCAATGGTTTCTTAGGTATAGGTAATAGTTGATACAAACCTGTACTCTACTTCACCCTTTTTTCTATTTGACATACTATACAACACTGTAACTTCTTCTTGTCTTGCTACAACTATGGCAAGTAATATTTCTCAGCAACCAAAGCTATGATTTTATCTCTACCAAAGTGTCCAACCAATCCTCCATTATGCTTCTCCTTGATGAGATTCTCTCTCATAGAACTTCTAGGAATGTACAACTGACTTCCCCTAAATAATATGCCATCATGGATTATGAAATCCAACCACTTCATCTTGTCAAGTGTAATAGGTTTTTTACAATATTTCTAAGGCTCATCAAAATAAAGATCCTCTAGATATGAATTTTTGAGTTCCTTGAACAATCTATATTTTTGTCAACAAAACTTGTCTTCTACAAAGAGAATTTGCAACTCCGGTAGACTTATTACTCCTATATTTCAAAAAAATGTATAACTCTACAAAAACTCAACCTATTTCAAATGTCTTTGATTCAATTTTCCTTGACAATTCAAATATAGCAAAGCTTGATTATCGTTATACAAAACAAAATTCTTAGGAAGAAGATAACATACTGACTTCTTCAATGCTTGAACTATAGCATAAAATTATTTATCATAAATATAATACTTGATTTTGGCATCATTCAATTTGTCACTAAAATAAGAAAAGGTCTACCTTCTTGGCTCAAAAGAACTCCTATTACAAAACCACTAGCATTACAGTCTACTTGAAACACCTTATTAAATTCTAGAAGTGCTATAAAAGGCTTCTTTGGAACTTATGGTTTCAACAGATTAAAAATCTTACTTTCTCCTAAAGTCCACTTAAATTCTTTCCTATCTCTTCTCATTGTTTCAATCAAAGGTCAACAAATACTACTAAAACCTCTAATAAATGTTTTGTTAAAACTTGGCATTCCATGAAAAGATCTTACCTCTGTTGCACTCCTTGGAGTAGTCCATTCGTGGATAGCCTTCTCTTTCTTAGGGTCCATTTTTAGACCTTCTTCTTATACTACAAATCCTAAGAACACCAACTCCGTCTTCAAAAAACTAAACTTCTTCAAGTTTATCAAAAACTTTTCCTCCCTCAATTTATCAAACACCTTACAAATGTGCATCAAATGCTCCTCCAGTGTCTTACTAAAGATAAAAATATCATATTAGTAAACAATGAAAACATAATTAAAAACTCCTTTAGTACCTCATTCATGAGCCTCGCAAAAGTGTTTAGTGCATTGGTTAGCCCAAAAGGCATGACTAACTACTCGTACAATTTTTCCCTTGTCTTGAAAGTAGTCTTCCACTCATCTCCTTCTCAGATGTGAATGTGATGGTACCCACTCTTCATATATATCTTTGTAAGATACATAGCTCCACTCAAATAGTCCATAATATAATACATCTATGGCAATCAAAATCTATACTTAAATGTGATCTTTTGGATAGCTCATGAATCTATACACATCCTCTATTCTTCATTTTTCTTAAGTGTCATTATTCCTAGTACAACACATGGACTTAAACTCTCTTAAATCAAACCCTTATGTAATAACTCATGAACTTGTTTGTTCAACTCTTCACTTTCTACTGGTTTTATCTTGTGCCCAACCATATTTGACAAACTAGCTCCTGGAATCAAGTTCATTTGGTGATTGATATTCCTTTTTGGGGGTGATTCATTAGGTACATTATTTGACACAATATCTAAAAAATTGTCCAACAAATCTACCACTTTCGTAGGTACCTACCATAGGGAAAATTTGAGGCCTATCTTAATAGATTGCTTTTGGACATAATTTGAACTGAAATACCCTAAAAGTGTCAATCTAGGATTCATAAACTAGTGAGAGATATATCAGTTGTTTGCTCAAGGGGTGAATATATTAGGTCAAGGGTTATGGAAACAATTTAATTCACATGCTAAGTGTTAGAGTAAATATTATTATTTATTCTTTTACATAAGTTTACTTAGGTTAATGCATTTATTTAATAGTTTTAGTTTAGGAGTTGTTGACAACATGGGAGTTTGTTCCTATTTAAAGTCATACTTATCCTCTCACCTTGATCGAGGATATCCCACGTTTTGTAGACATATGCTTAGTTGTCATACTTATCTCCTAGCACCTTCTACCTTGTTTTAGAAGGCTCCTTGAGGCCTTTATATTTGGGCTCTCTCATTGTATTTCATAACTCATTTTTCAAGGCATATTGTATAGCAATACATTTTTCTTTGTTTGCAATATCTTCTCTCTCTCAGTTTGTTTAAGTTTTCCAAGCTCCACCTCTCCCTTCTTTGATTTCCCTTTGATAGGTTATTTGCATGTAGGTGATCTTAGCAAGTTGTGAAGTTTTCTTTCATCAAGTTCTACATGGTATCAGAGCCTCCCTGCTACTTCTTGGTTGAAGGATTTTTGAAGCCGTGATTCGGAGACACAAACCCTAGTTTGTTTGTGATTTTTTTCTTCAATCTGGGGGAAGAGCATTTTTTTGGAGCACATTGGACCTAAATAGATGTTTCCATTGAGTTCAAAAATCCTATTATAGTCAAAATCCATATAAAAAATTTTAATTTTGGAGAAAGTCACTCTAGGAGGCAAAAAGTTTTTAGTCCAAGAGTCGTATGGACATTTTTGGTTAATTTTTTTTTTAAAAGGGGAGCACCACTGCTCCACCCCTATGGCATCACCTCCACTTGCGATGCCATTGTAGCTCCATGGCTATCGATGTGCTACCAGCCACCCACCTGCCACCGACATTTTTTGCCTACTCTTGTGCCTCCTCCAGCTGACATTGCCATCCCTAGGTTCTACCACTAGTCTATCACACTATGACTACCCACCTGTAGCCACTACCACCTATGCCTATAGCCAGCCAAAAATTGACACTTGGCACTAGTCATTGAGCACCATGTGGCACGGGTGCCATGTTCATGCCTTCCACATGGCCCTTGCCATGTCAACATTGATAGCTCAGCAAGTACTGCCACATGGCTGCCACATGGAAGTCCTTTTTTGCCACGAAAATTGACAAGCTATCAATTTTAATCGAGTCATTTGTTGATTTCAACATGACATCATCGCTACATCATTACACTTGCAGGCTCTCTAGGGTCCCTTTTTGACCTACTCATAGTTTTTTAGCCATAACTTGAGCATATGGAGGTATTTTTACGATTTGAAAGAAGTGTCATAAAGCTAGTTCTAAGACAGAGACATTGGTGTAGGTATTTTGTGGTTTTGATTTAGTTTTGTGGCTTGTTTTTGTAGCCAAATTCTAAAGCTCTATTTTTCACTCCAACAAGCTTTTTTTGCATCCTATATCCATTTTTTGAAAATGTTATATTTTTGGAAATCTAGTTTTGTCATCTTTCCAGAAATGTTGTCATTTCCTTTAGATTCTACCCCATGCTCTTTCTATCATGGTTTTGGAATTTTTTTCTCTATAGTGGATATCTTGGGTGTTCCAGGTCCAAGGACTATTTTCATGGTATGGGATCTTTTGTTTTGGGCTATACTATCTTTTGTATCAACTTTTTCCCTTTTCTAATCATTGCTAATATCATTTTTAAGCATCTTTCAACAAATGCACTAAGATAAAGTGCCACTCTCGCATTTCAAGTTCATGACCATTGTTTTGAGATAGTTATCCTCACACTTTTTTATAAAGCACCATGGGGGGATAGTTTTTTGTCACTTTTGTGCCCTCTTCCTTTTTTTCCCCATGCAACATTGGTGACTGTTCCTTTATAGGTGTTTATACCTCTTCAACTCTTTCATCATTCTTGGTTCTTTCTGTAGAGGATTTTGGCCCACCTTTTTAGTTACCTATCATTTCACCCTATCTATATTAAGGGAGGGGTTATTCTATTGTTCTAATGTTTTCTTGGTTCAATGGTTTGATAGTGTGAACTATGTATTCAGTGGTTGATCCTATATACTAGGTGATTGCAGTGGCTAGCTACCTATGCATTTTGCTGAGATGGATCATTTATCATATAGACATGCTCTATTCTTGCCTTCTATTTTCCTTGGAGGTTCTTTAGATCAACAGTTTCTTTCTAACAGATTTTGTGGCTTCTTCATGCTTCAGTGATGCTCTTCATGATCTTCTCTTGTTCTTATTTACTGGGGAATTCCTCTAGTTGGAGGCTCCTTCAGTCCTTCACTAGATTTTCTTACCTCTTTTTGGGGGAGGGTTTTTCCCATGAGATTTTCTCTCTTTCCCTATTTTTAGAAGTTGCATTTCTTTGCATTGTTCATGGGTACCTAACATGGCCTTGTTATTGGGACATTAAGGGAGGGGTTATTCTATTGTTCTAATGCTTCCTTGGTTCAATGGTTTGATAGTACGAACTATGTATTTAGTGGTTGATCCTATATACTAGGTGATTACAGTAGCTAGCTACCTATGCATTTTTGTGAGATGGATCATCTACCATATAGACATGCTCTGTTCTTGCCTTCTATTTTCCTTGGAGGTTCTTCAGATCAGCAGTTTCTTTCTGATAGAGTTTGTGGCTTCTTCATGCTTCAGTGATGCTCTTCATGATCTTCTCTTGTTCCTATTTACTGGGACATTCCTCTAGTTGGAGGCTTCTTCAGTCTTTCATTAGATTTTCTTACCTCTTTTTGGGCGAGGGTTTTTCCCATGAGATTTTCTCTCTTTCCCTATTTTTAGAAGTTGCATTTCTTTGCATTGTTCATGGGTACCTAACATGGCCTCATTATTGGGACCCATTCTGCATTTTATCTTAGCTATTGTAAGCTTAAGTGCATTCCCCTAAGTTGCACTTAAGGGGGGGTGTTAGAGTAAATAATAATTATTTATACTTTTACTTAGGTTAATGCATTTATTTAATAGTTTTAGTTTAAGAATTGTTGACAACATGGGAGTTTGTTCCTATTTAAAGTCATACTTATCCTCCCACCTTGATCGAGGATCTCCCACCTTTTGTGGATGTATGCTTAGTTTTCATACTTATCTCCTAGTACCTTCTACCTTATTCTAGAAAGCTCCTTGAGGCCTTTATATTTGGGCTCTCTCATTGTATTTCATAACTCATTTTTCAAGTCAAATTGTACAACAATACATTTTTCTTTGTTTTCAATATCTTCTCTCTCAGTTCGTTTAGTTTTTCCAAGTTCCACCTCTTCCTTCTTTTGTTTCCCTTTGACAGGTTATTTGGATGAAGGTGATCTTGGTGAGCTATAAAGTTCTCTTTCATCAACTTCTACACTAAGGAATCAAATTAAGAGGTTTTCATTAATGAATTGAAATGCATACTTTAAAGATTAAAGTTGAAGAAAAACACTAATTTAAAAAATCAAATCTATCTTCATACTTGAAGCCAATCAATTGCTGAAATATATCATCACATTAATTGACTAATGAGAGTAATAATCGAAATTAATAATAACCACACCACTAAATTAAAAAATAAAGATTACCATTCTTAAATATCAATACTAAAACTCAATCTTTAAATGCTTTGATGTAATAGGAATTAGGATGGGCTCTACTTGTTACAGGAAGTTTAGTTATGATAGGAAGTCTTTAGAATAATAGTTGATGGAAGAAGTGGTAATAAGTGACTAGAAGTCTTGATACATAAAGTAGATTGTGACAAGAAGTTTTTGTTATAGTTTGATAGGTAAAGTAATAAAAGTGGTAGGAAGTACAACTTGTGACAGGAAGTTTTAGGAAATGGGCAAGCAACAAAGGGATGAATTACTATAGGAGGTTTAGAGTGTTATGGAAGGGAAATGGTATATGGTAATGATAGTATAATAATTAGATGTGAACATCATTCAAGATTTAACAACATGAGTTCATATATGTGGCTTCCTTATACAAGCACAATATTCTCAATCATCAATCCGTTAATTTTTATTCACATGAATTAAAGATCACATTTCAACTTAGTGCAAATAATTGAAAAATATATTTAAATTATATACACCAAAGATAAATACAAATAATGCACAAAATTACTAAGATTCTTGAGAGGGTGCCTTACCTCCAGTTCTTGAGGTGAGCAAAGAATTAATCACACAATCGCGGTACTTGATCTAACCTCAAACAATAAAATAATGTCCCACAATAGTCTATAAAAAAACTTATATTTGTTTTAAAAACTTACTATCTTCTATATCTCCTTGGGTTTATATAATTATAGAGATACTAAGATAAGCTTCCATTCAAGAGATTTTGACCACTAGCCATTGTTTAAATTAAACACATTTTGTTTTGGTTGTTGGCCATCAGTTTCAAACTCTCAAAATAAAGAAAACCAAAGTTTATTTGTAACACTAAGTTACAGACTCAAAATATATTAATCAACTTAAAACAACAGGGTTTTTTTAATCCTCCTTGGCCATGAGCCTTCTCATCCATCAAATAGTTCCTATGGAAAATTGGAATTAAATGTATCATTAATAGAACAAGTGTTTACTTTGGGAACTATTCTCTCAAGATTTAAAGATGCACCAAATATTCTATTTTACTATCAATAATTTGGAAAAGAAGGATTCTTAACATAGAGAAGTGAAGGGTATATGAGAAACAAAGATTAATGAAAATAGAGCACCACAAAGACTCATCATTCCCCCCAACCTTGGGATTTTGCTTGTCCTCATGCAAAAAACATATAGAAACTAGGTGGATTATTGCCCTATTTCTATCTCATGGAATCTCTTGAGCTAACAACTATATTTCTCTTGTCTTCATTGTTGTCCTGGAGTCTTTCTCTTGCCATCAATTGTTGGTTTTTCTATTGTAACTAAACAAAAGCTTGGAATAATTCATTGATGTGAACCATAGACATGCTTGGTGCTGCCATCGTTACTAGAATAGCTTAAGAGAATTGGAAACATCAATAATATATCTTGAATATGGTTCAAAAAGACCACAAGTTGCAGTGGCATTTCTTTCCCAGTGGTACCCACATATGGCTCTGGGTGATAGGAGCTTTCCTTCTCATTTGGCTCTCCTCTTAGAAGATGTGAGGAGTAGAGGAGAGATTTTATTATTGGGACTATTCTTCATTACCTTACTTGTTCATTTCTTTAGGATTATGTTCTTCCTATTCATATTATTTCTTGATATTTCATTTTACTACCTCATCTTTCCACACAGTTTTGGGGTCTGTTTTTCCCCTACATCCTTACCCTATTCTATATCAAGCATCTACTGGTAAGTTTCTCCAATGTCTTTACTAAGATTCCTAGTATTGTCCTAAGGAAGTTTGATGGCTCTAATAGGATTCTCATTGGGACTTACTTGTTCTATATTCTAGTCTTTTGACTCCTCATGAGATTCTTAGTTTCCTCACCCAAATTTCTCATCTCTTCATTGGGGTTTCTCTATTTTTTAGTGGTGTTCCTCATTTCCTCACTAGATTTTTCTTGTTCTACTTTAAGCTATGCATTTCTCTATTTTTGTATACATCTATTTTGACTATTGAATTCCCTATGTACTTTTTCTTTTCATTTCCTATTGGTTCTACTAGCAAGAACTTCAACCTCCATTTTTGTAGCAGCTATCTAGGTAATTAGTAAACCATAGAGGGTTTTGATGTACTGAGGATGAATTAGACTTTTGTGTACTAGAAGATGCAACTAAAGATTTTTTGGTGTTTGGAGGAATTTACCAGTAGGGTTTTCCTTCAAATTTTTTTTTCGAGGGTTGCATATCTTCCAAAATTTCTACTCTTTCAAGCTAAGGTTTTGTAGCTTCTAAGTCTGATTTTGCAAATATATCCCATTCAATGGAGAGTTTGTGAAGTTGTAGTTCATGTATAACTAAGAGTTTAATTAGACCATGATGTACTAGAGAATTATCATGGCCTTCCCTAAACTAGCTACATGCTCACTTTAATGAATGATATAGATAATAAGGAAGGTTAGTGAGTTTCCCTAACTATAAATTAAGCATGAGCCATAAATGGTGTGCATGAACAAAATTAAAATGACCTTACTAAGTAATTTATTGACCTAGAAATTGAGCTACCTCATCCCATAGTGGTGGAAGAAACTTACGCCGAACACCCTATCCCTTAACAATTTCCATGGACTCACTACACTACAAAAAAATTGTTCAACCCTCTTTTATCTTAGTCACCCTAATGTTGGTAGTATAAAAATAGAGTTCTCTCATTTCGAGTAAGTCAATGATCAAAACTACTATCTATACTATCACTAGAAGTGTTACTCCTCTAATTACAACTTTTTTTCGTAAGAACCTTTGAGTGAATTCTATGGCAAGGGTATGGTCATAACCTTACAATCTTTTGAAATAATAGTGTCATTTTGCATGACCAAAAAAATTGTAGGCCTCATGACTAGACAATAATTCTTCCATAGACTTAGATTCAAACCACCTATGTTTACCACCCATTGTAACTAGAAGCAAGTGATTTGTAGTGACAAGTTATAAGAATATTAAACCATGTGAAAAGGCTTTGAAAATAACCAAGGATAGAGTGTCTAGATGGAAATATACCAAATGACAAGTGATAATGTAGTGCCTCTCCCATTTGACTTTTGTAAGTCATCCTGATGGATGCAACCTTGATGATCTTTTGTTGTGATGGGATCATGATTGTGACCCTGAGTGGTCTACACCGTTGAGGTGTTTGGGTTTATGTTTTTGTATCAGTTGCTTTGTTTATGCTTTTGACCGATCTTTGAGATTATGATGTGATTTTTGGTTCATTGAGGTTTGTGCTAGTGGTTACCAAGATCGATGTGGTATCATTAGGTTGTTTCGTGATTACCCTGAGATGTGTGCAGAGATTGCACTATGTTCTTTTACCATGCTACACTGGACTGGGGTCCTGTAGCAGTGGTTAGTCATGTTTATGACTGTGGTTGCTTATGTGTTTTAAATGCCTTTTTAATGCAGAGTAATCAACAATTATTAAATGCGTAAGTAATTAAATGGATTGTTCATGTGAGATTATTTGGTTATGTGCTGTGGACATTTACTTTGTTACATTTCTGATTAGAGAGATATTTGTTACTCATGTTATGTTTTACATTTGAGATGACCTGAGGGTTAGATGTTACTCTTTGATTTTAGTATCATAGATATTAGACTACTATGCTATTCAGTTAATCATATTGCATGATGATTCCATTTTGAGATGACAATGTGTTTTATGATGATATCTGGTTATTTGGTATTTGGACATACCTCTGATTTTGTTATGTGATGGATTTAATGCTATGGTTATTTACTTCATTCCTGTGTTGCGATGCCTTTTGCGAACGTGAGTGATGTAAATAGAGTATTTTTAATATAATTAAATAAATGGTTAAATTAGGTGATTTAATGCATTTATTGCTTTGGCTATGTTATTATATGCAATTGCACTTGATCATGTTGTTTAGTGTGTAGGATGTATATCCCTGGCAGTGGCACATGGAGTTAGTGATTCAACCTTTCATATGTTACCAATGTCATCCTTATATGGTCGATGTATCCTTTATTAAAATGTTTAATTTAAACCTTTCAATGATTATTAAATCTAAACTCATTTGCATGATGTGATTAGACCAGTAAGCGTGTCTATGCATTTAGAGGTTCGCATTGTCGCGAAAAGTTATTAAGGAGGTTTATGTGTTTTTGGGGTTTTCAAGTTTTTTTTTTTAATTGATTTATTTTAATTTATGGCAGCTTTGCCATAGATGAATTCCTATTTATAGGAATAGCCTGTTTTAATTTGGGTCGATTTAGGGTTTAACTAGATTGGCTGGTTAAATGCCCTAATCGATTATTCACCCGAAAAGTGAATAAATATCCAAAGAGGAATTTAATTCCTCACTTCTCAATTTCAAATTGGAAAGTTGGAGAGTAAAACCCAAAATCCTCTTCATGAGGATATACTGTTTTTGTTCGTTGTGGGAGCTATGAGCGTGGGATCGTCGCAAGGTTGAGCTTGTTGGATCCAGCTCGAGGAAACCTTGGATTGCCGCAATTTTCAGCCACTTCTGCAGGCATTTTATTTTATGGTTCAAATTTTTGTTTTGCCCTTTTGGCTGTGAGGTAGGGCTTTCCTATTTTATTGTTTATGTTCCGTTTCTACTTCTATTTTTGGTAGCCATTTGTTTGGAGGCTGAGAACTAGTGTTCCCCTTCATTTCTGTATGCTAGTTCTACCCGGTTGGGTGGGTATGAACATTTCCCTATTTTTTGGGATGAGGGTTTGGGATTTTATGCCGTTATGCTGGCCGTTTTTGCACATGGTGTCTAATTCCATTTATTTTTGGATTTTTGGGGTTTTTGAACCCAAAGGCCAAATAGGCTTTAATTTTGAAAGTTTTTTCAAAATTTGGGATTTTCACCTCGTTTTGTGTGCTACCCTATTTTCTTAGGTTTTCTTGGCACATTGTGGTTCGTGGAACTAGATGATCCATTTGGATATCAGTCAGAACACTATTACACTTTTATGTTGCATTGGGATGCGTGTTGCATCCGTACTCCTGACGTTGTGATTAGTTGAGTGATTTTATTCTTGTTATGGTTTTTGTTGGACCTTTGCTTTTGTTTCGTGAACGCTAGGATTCATGTAGAATCCATACTCTCAGATTGAGGTCGGTTGAGTGAGTTCATGATGTTTGGTCTTGTTACATCATTGGGATTCATGTAGAATCCATACTCTTGGATTGAGGCTGGTTGAGTGATTTCATGATGTATGATTTTATTGGCTTTGGGATTTGTGTAGAATCTATCCTTCCTGTGTTGCTTTCAGTTGGGTGTTTTCTTTGCATTGTGTTCTCATTCCTATCCTTGTGTTATGATCTTCATGATGGTGGTGTGCCACACACGAATACGTGCGCATACATTTGTTGGGTGACTTGTGAGGCCCGATCTTTCGTGGATTTGTCGAAAGTTATGATCATTGGGGTTGGGATGGGAGTATGCATGCCCACGGGCAATTGTCATAGGATGAGCATGGGTAGGGTAGGGTAGCATATGGAGGGGGCTTCTATCTCACAGCCTGGTGACCTTAGTCCCATAGGGTTAGCAGAGGAAGTTTAAATAAGTGATAATTAAAGAAAATGTGTGACTGATAATAAAACTTAAGATAATAAAATGTGTGTGTGGGGCCCTCCGTTGAGGAGTTGAAATGCACGATCCGAGCTTGGGCTTGTCGATGCCAAGCGACTCTCCATGATGTCAGCCCCTACATAGTAGCCTATTGAGTGTCTGACTAGGACCTGTACTCCTTGCATTGTCTTAGGTTCTTGGTTGTAGCCATCATACTGTCTGGCATGAGTGTTAGCCATGGATGTTGTGTTTTATGTGTGTTTGTGGTTGGATCATTATCTCCATCAGCACGACGGGTGTGGACCTATGGGTGCCACGTGGTTGGGAGGCATAGCTACCTTCACCACTACTAGGGATTAGTGTACAAAGACAATCTTTTGTCCTAGTGCGACCGTTGTTGGATGTCTTCACTTGGTACTTCAGGTTCCAGAGTATGCTTTCTTGTGATTTATGCTTTCATTGGGATGCTTGTATATCATGTTTAGATGATGTTATTTTATTTGGCGCATAACCTTATTATGATGTTTAGCATATGATTAGATGATGTTATTTTCTTTAGTAGTATATTTGTTGCTTACTGTTGTTTAGCATGTGATAGGAGATGTTATCTACTGTAGGATTATCTTATGCATTATCACTAGCATGTTAGATTTCCTTATGCTTATATTGTTGCATGTTTTTAGTAGTGACATCCCTATTACAACAGTATCGATGATCTGGTCGGTGGCTTGGGATGTTACACGCAGGGGATGGCTAGGATCCATGATGGTCTTATGATGCTATTGATGGTTGGGAGGAACCGCGTACTTAATTTGGTTGTTTCGTTCCTAAGATGTATTTATGTACATTGCAATGTTGCTTTTTTTCAGCTCTCTGCGATGTTTATTTCAGTGTGTTCTTTGCTGCTGTAGTTTAGATGGATAGATGTTTACCTTTCTGTGTTGTTCTTGCACTTGAGTGTTCATTCCTCGAGCCTTTGTGGATCTGGTACTCCCTGGTGTGGAGGTTCTTTGCTCTAATTTTGGTCCTTTTTTCTTCTGGGAGTGTTTTTGTGTTTCTATGGGTGACATTTGTTTAGCATGGTGTGACACTTTAAAAAGTATCACACGTCCATGCAAACTATGTTGTACGACACTGTAAAGTATCGCACGGCTTCTTGAGAAATGTTGTATGAAACTGGAAGAGTGTCGCACGCCTTCTTGAGAAATGTTGTACAATGCTGAAAAGTGTCACATGCCTTCTTGAGAAATTTCGTACGACACTGGAAGAGTGTCGCACACCTTAAGGAGAAGTATCGCCCTCCCTTAGTAAAAAGTGTTGCACGGTTTTTGTGAAAAACTTGGTGCCATCAACGGGCACTTTTCTTCATGATCTGATCTTTTTGAGAGTGGTTTTGGATAAAGTATCGCACGCCCATAGAAAAAATGTCATACGATACTATAAAGTGTCGTACACATTACTGGAGAAGTGTCATACGGCACTGGAAGAGTGTCACATAGCTTTATGAGAAATGTCACGTGATACTTTTCCAGTATCGCACGCCTTCTTGAGAAGTGTCGCACGCAGTAAGGGAGAAGTGTCACCCTCCCTTAGTGAAAAGTGTCGCACGCCTTTTGGTTAAAACCCGTGCGTGCCAACAGCGGGCACTTTTTGTAGTGCTCTAATCTTTTTGAGAGTTGATCTGGATACCCTTTTGGGCGTTCGTCAAGCCTATGTTGTTGCATTTTGAATTCTGTCGATTTCTCTTGAAATCAAGTTTTCATGTTTTTGTTTTAGTCTCTTGGGGTTTAAAATATATCGTTTAAGTGTAATTTGATGTATATTTAACTTCTTATACTTAATATATATTTTAATATATGCGAAAAATCTTTTGAGATAGGTTTCAGACCTCTCGGAGATAAGTTATGGATTCTAGGAAATTTTAAGGCTTCAGAAATCCGGACTTAGCCAATTTTCAAGGCTTCAGGATTTTAGGCTTAGCCAAATTTTGGGATTCTGCATTTTACCCCAGCTTGATGTTTTGTTGATGAGTGGTCATTTCTTGTGCCCTCATCTTGTTGTGGTGGTTGTTGGCTTTTTTTTGGGTGTGTCAGTTGGGTAGTGGCGTTCAGAGATTCGTTGGTTGCCGGGATTGTGTTGAAGTCTTCCATTGTAATCTTTGTGATCCCTGTATGATGTTGTCTTTTGCATTCATACTTGTAAATTTTTTTATCTTGGCT
Organism: Cupressus sempervirens; assembly: GCA_028749045.1. NCBI lineage: Eukaryota > Viridiplantae > Streptophyta > Pinopsida > Cupressales > Cupressaceae > Cupressus > Cupressus sempervirens. Next base: position 395,665,054 of record CM053790.1, read on the forward strand.
TGATTTGAATCCTTGTTTCCAAGGATCTCCAGGTGGGGCATTACAGATAACGATAGAAGTAATTATTAAGCAAGATGAGAGACTTAGGGTATGATTAATATAAGTTCATATGACTTTCCCTCCTCCCCAACTTTAGCACAAAAATGTCCTAGTTTTTCCAAATTGAGAAATAGAAAAAATAGAAATAGAAAGCACCACTAAAAAAGAAGGTAAGAATACTCCCTATAATCATGACGATGCTCAAGCATGCATGGTAATGATTGCAAAGAGTCATGTCATTGGATGCAATAAAATCTTCTAGTGATGACATGGAATGATGATACATTGAACTACAAAGAATGAACTCCATGTAAAAATGTTGAGTGAAGATGTCACACATGTATGTGTGAACTAAGTTGCCAGTGAAAAGAAATGTGGTAGGAAGTAGAACCATCAGTCGATGCAAGATGAAAGGTTTGGATAGCAACAAGAATTGTTAAACCTTATGTGTAGGGTATGCAGAGAGAGTCTAAGTGATAGGAGTCAGAAAGAGTGAGCAAACACCACAAGAGAGGTGATAGGAAGTAAAGGAACTTCATGTCACATCAACAAGAGGAATATTGAAAGAAATTGAGTAAGGCCATGTCACTAGTTTATATATATATATATATATAAAATTTTATTTTTTATAATGATATTAGGCTATCGATGACTCAATTTTCAACCTAATACCACTTAATTATGCTAGTAAACTAGTTTTCAAAATTAGAACTTATTGCAACTAGGATTCACTAGCAATCCAATTTTCAACTCAAAGTTGGCCAACAATGTTGGGAGTCTAGTTTCCATTGTTGGATCATTTATTGCTATTTTACCACAATTTTTTTGTATCAAATAATATATATAGGAAGACCTTTTAATCACATAGAAGGCCAAGAGAAACAACTGTGAGTTCCTTGGCCATATCCAAAAAGAAGGCTTCCTGTGGAAGAGGTTTTCTTATACAATTTTAGTCTATGAACATTGACGAGGAGCTTGCAACATTTTGAATCTATAGTGCAGAGTTAGACAACACCATTTTCATACACATGTTCTACTTCATAGGGTTCTAACCATCAAGTATGAAACTTGCCTTTGAAATCTTAAAATCTATAATCGTACAAAAGGGCCCAGTCCGAGGCTAAAACAAAAGCTGATGAATATTCTTGTCATGCCACAATGCTTTTTGATTCTAAACAAGTTTAGTATGGAGGAGGGCATCTTGATAGAGTTCATCTAAGGAATGAAGTTGAGACAAACATGCTTGTTGAGCCTCTAAAATACTCAAGCCATGTTGTAGAGCAGTCTAAAGATTCTTGATCTCAAACTTGATAGGAAGGACAACTTTCTTACCATAGACCATTTCATAAGGGGTCAAACCAGTAGTGGTCTTCCATTTTGTGTGATAGGCCCACACTTATGAAGTGCCACGATCTTAGTAAGAATGTTATCCAATTCTTAAGGATCAAGGAAACTCCTAACATCTTTTTGGGTCGAGAGTGTAGGGAGGTCTTGGATTATTTGAATCTTTTTGGGATCAACTTGGATACCTTTTAAGTTGATTAAGTGGCCTAATACAATTCCTTTTATCATTAACATGTGACACTTCTCATGACTTAGAGATAGTTTAGTGTCTATACATCTTTTAAGTACTTTCTCCAATTTATTTTTAGATTCTTTGAAAGTGTTCCCATGGATGATGAAGTTTGCATCCATGTAAACTTCTATAGAATCATTGACCAAATAAGAAAAGATATTTAATAGCACTCTTTGAAATTTCATAGGGAAATTACATAACCCAAAAGGAAGAATTTTTTTTGCAAAGGTTCCCCATGGGCAAGTGAAGGTGGTCTTTTATTGATCCTCTGGGGAGATGTGAATTTGATTATACCTGCTAAATCCATCCAAGAAAGAGAGAATTATTTTCCTACAAGAGTATAAAATACTTGATCAATAAAGATTAATGGAAATGATCCTTCTTACTAGACTTATTTAAAGCCCTATAGTCGACACAAATATGCCACTTACCATTTTTATTTGGCACAAAAACCAAAGGAGATACCCACTTGCTATTTGAGATAGGATAATGAACTTGGATATTCATTAGCTTTTGAAGTTGTTCTTTGCCTACATCCCATAAGGTAGGATTCAGTCTTCATTGTAGTTGTCAAACTAGGTGACTTCCTTCCTCATGTAAATGTGGTGGGTAAAAGTATCTAGATGAATACCTCACATGTCCTAGTATTCTCACGCAAACATGGTTGTGTGTTCTTTAAGAATACCTATGAGGTCTCTGACTTGATCGAGCATTAATTGTGGATTAATATTGAGAGTATGACCCAATAAGATTTCCATGTGTTCTTATGGTTTAGGAGCATTAAGAAAAAACTTTGGTGATGGATCTAGTTTACCTAAAGACAACAAGGTACTATAAAAACACTGATGTGGAAAAACCTTATGTAATATGAGAAAGCATTGGATAGATTGAGAATTACCTACCAAAGGAATTTTTTCAAAAGGATAGTTAATAGTTTCATGTGAAGAAAAAATCATAGCTTCTAAGATAATCATAGTTTCTAAGATATCATTAGACTCATACCTATTTTGAACAAAGTTCACCAAAATGTTATCATTAGTAGGTTCCTCAAGGTGTTGTGCCTTCTTAATGGTAAGGACTAGCACAAAATCTTCTAGATCACTATCCTCCCATGCATGATCTTTTGTATCCAACAAGGGTTGAGCAGGAGGGTATAAGGTTAATTGTTTTGTTTGTTTTCCATTGGAAATAACCATGTTTCCTGACCAATAATTTATCTGAGCATTAGCAACTGCTAAATAGTGTCTCCCTAGAATCAAAGGATACCCCCCTTGTAATCACCTAAAAATGGTCATCTAGACTATTAGCCCCCTTCTTAGCATTTTGGCTAATTTAATTAATCATTTATCTAGACCAAATTGCTAATAATCAATTAATTTGATTATAACCTATAGTTTGACTATGCTATCCTAAGTTCATTCTTTGATTAAAAGAATGTGTCCCCTTTTAATTAAATAAAAGACCCCTTTCTTCTGACCCACTTCAAGTGCACACATAAAGTCATTTTTCTATTTTTAAAATTAAAAGAAAAGGCTTTGTGACTTTTTTCTTATGTGGGAAGTCAACTTCTATTTTATTGGTTGGCTTGCTTGTGCACATGGATCACTCCTATTTTTGAACTCCACCATTAATCTTCCATCATCTTGACCTTAATCTCTACCATCTATACAAATTTAAAAGAGAGAGAGAGAGAGCTTTCTCCCTCAATGGATCCACCTTTTGAATATTTTTATGCTACAAGTTTTCTAACAGGTTTCTTTGGAGCTTTGTGGAGAACTTCTCATTCCTTGTCCCATTCTATCATCACCATTGCATACTATTTTAGAACTATCTTGCATGGTACCTTAGTTCTTTTGTTGCAATAGTCTAGCTCACATAGCATAATTAGTTCAGATATTGTAATACTATCATCTTGTTAACATAGCTACACTTTTCATTTCATATCAATTAGTCTACATTTGCATTGCATTATTGAGGCATCCTTTGCATAAATTTGTACTCTTGCATCTCATCTCTAAGAGAACCTCCCATTGCATGGCTTACTAGCAAGAAGAGCATTCCTAAGGCTCAGTTGAGAGCCCTTGTATTCAAATCATACTCTCTTTCACTCCATGGATAGGGAGCTCTAAACCGACATCCAAGCATTTCAAACTCATGGAATCACTTGGATAGAAGGTTTTAGAGTGTGGCATGTTTCTAGTGTACATTTTTGGCACCCACTGTGAGGTAGAATGCTTGGTTTTGTCCTTTATCTTGTTGTTTTTATTACCTTTTTTGCATGTTGTCTGCACTTTTTTTTTTTTTTTTTAAGTTGCAACTTTTGGACAATATTTTTCCAGTTTCATACAACATTGATGTACCTATAGTGTGATACTTTTCTAGTAAAAGTGTCACATGACAATACTAATCTTTGTCACTCTGCTATAGTATGTTTTTTCACACATCTTAGATAGAAATATCATACAGAAGGAAATTTTTGCACATGTATATTGTGAAATATCTCATGACATACTTCTAGAAAAAAAATCCTAGTCTAAACTTGCTTGTTGATTGAGTGATTAGATTAGTTTCTTAGTTGTACTTGTTGTTTGCTAGATTTTTATAGGTCTATAGTGGTTTTATAGAGGTCTATTTGTAGATTACATGTTATTTTGAAGCTAATTTGTGTGGCTAACTATTGTGTTTGTAGGTTGTTACCTTGAGATGTTTGCCTAATTGCCTTTTTAAAAAAAGAATGCATGTCAAATCTTCAAATGCACAAGGGCTACTAACGATTGTTTTTAGGGTTGCTCAAAGCATAAAAACCTAAACTTGTTTGTATTTTCTTTATTTCATGTATGGAAATATTACTATTTGTTTCATGTCTATAGGCACATTAAACTTGCAAATAAGGTCCTTTGGTGATAGGAGAGTATGCTCTTCACCCTTGCGGTGAATTAGAAATCTTGACTCACCTTTGGATTTTGAGAATGAGAGGATTAATTGAAGCTTTTTAGCATGCTTGGGGGAAGCAATCAAGATAGGAGAGTATGCTCTTCACTCTTATAGTGAATCAAAAATCTTGACCCTTAATAGTGGATCCAATCTATGGTAGTTAGAATCCTTTAGAGGGCCTGCTCTTGGACAGCCTAAGAGGAAAGACCCAAGTTAGGACAAGCTAATACCTGACTCTTTGAACCCACTATAAACTCAAGGCTATCAAGGACATAAAAACTTGATAGACATATTCTTTGTCTTCACTTAGTGTGATCTCTTATGGGATTTCAACCATGAGGAGATCACTAAGCAAGAAAACGTAAGGTGCTCTTGTGACCATGAGGTCTATTACCCACCCCAAGTTGGGGTGTCCCTTAAATGGGTACAAGAAGAGAATTATGAATAGAAACCCTTTCTAAACACTCTAAGTTAGTAGCTACCCTATTTTTTGACTCAACTTCTTGGTGCAAGGATCGATCTTAGTGGATTACTTAAATCACCCCAAGATTTTACATTCACCATCTATGTTCTGTTGGTTGTGCTTATGGAACTTCTATGACAAAGGCAATATCTCTTGTAAGAAACCACTTGGTGTGAGGTAAAGGAGCATTTAGTGTGGGCCAAGTTGCTGAGTAATGAACCATGACTTATAGGTAGATATGCTTGGAAAGTGCTCTCAAATGTGTTGACCTATGTAAACATTTTTTCACATCAAAATCTCATTAGCATGGTAGAAAGTTGTTATAATATAACATGATATGGGTATTGGCAAGGTTGCTTTGCCCCTTGTTCAATTGATTGAGACATGCAAAATACCTTTACTGTCTGCAAACCATGTTGTTTATTGGCACAAACTAAAATCTTACACTATTTGATTTGAAAACTACCTAATTGTTGAACTAAAACATAAACTTTTGGGTCAACATTATCTTTTTTCACAATTCACTAGCAAACTATCGTATCCTTTTTGGAGAAATATCATACAATACATTTTATCCAAAAAAGTATCACCTAGTTACTTTGACTAATATCTTCTCCTTATATTGAGTTATGTCATATTGCTGAAGAAAAACTATTGTAACAAGAAAAAGTGTTGTCATGTTATTGTAAACAATATTATACAATATTTTATGCCATCAAATTGTCGCTTGAGTTACTGTATTGTCTCACCTGGTTGCTAAACTAGATTTATCTTGCTCCAAAATTGTTCTTAGGTTGTCTAAAGTATCTATACTTGGTTTACCATGGTTCCTTGGGTCTAGAAGCTACATATTAGAGTATGTTTTTCTAAAATGACTACCTTAACCTCTTGATTGTCTTGCTTGATTGGGAGAGTCATTCGCTTGTCTTTACCTATCTATGTACTTGGCTTCTTGGATATTTGGCTTCTTGCCTAACTCTTGACTTGAGGCATTCATGTCATAATTTTATTGTACACATTGTTTGACAAGTTATTCTCTTATTACTACCCTCTACTTTACAAGTGAACACTCTGCCTCCTATAGTTTGAACATCAAGTTATCTTCTAGGCTCTTTTATGCTTGGCTTTGCATCTACCACTATGTGGTCTAAATCTTGTGCTATCATATCTCAACCAAGTTTGGATGATCCTAAGTTGTTTGACCTCTTTAGGGAATTTCAAATTTTACACACTCAATACAATAAAATTGAAGAGACCCTAGACCCTTCTTACACTAGTCTCACTAAGAGCATGATAAAAACATAAGCTAGATTTGAGAAAATGATCGAGGAACAAAAAAAGTCATCAAATGATTCTCTTTCAAGTTTTTTATATGTACACAAGTCACCCTCTTTAAGGTCATCCTCTTCTTCAAGGTCTACATGCTCTACTTCAAGACATCATTTTTCTTTTCCTACTATTCTAAAGGCCTTTTTAGAGAGCTAGAAAACGATACATCCTTGGAGCATACACCAAAATTTCACAAAAAGCCTATCTTTGACCAATATGATGAAGACATGACAAGTTTTTATTTGCTTCAAAAACAAAAAAATGATTCTAGACATGTTTTTGAGAGAACTTTTACTCCCATAGAAAAATTTTATGATGACATTTTGAGAACACTTCTTGGCACCAAGCTCATCATGTTACCTGAGTCTAGCTCCTCTAGAAATCCTTTCTTGGATGATTATTGTGCATATCATTGATCTAATGGTTATGATTCTTCTAATTGTATAGATTTGAAACATAAAGTGCAAGATCTCATTGATGATGAGATTGTTGATCATGGAACCTCTAGTGACTCATGTGGTGAAGATTCTTCTCTTGAGCAAGATTACATTGATGACCTTATGTCTAGTAGTGGCTCCATACATCTTCCACTTCTTCTAACACTCATGCATCTCCCAACACTTCAAATCTCTCCAACATGCCTCTATCAAAAAAAGAACCTAATGCTTTCCACATTGACTATGTGTACCCTTAAGGGATGCCTCTAAAAGAAACTCAAGCTAACCTTCACTTGGCTACAAACCTTTTCCATGATACTAAGCCTAAAGATCCAATCCCTACTCCATTCACTCTTCATTCTCCCTTTATGTCGATTGGTGAGGGACAATTTTAATTACTACTTATCTAGGGTTTCCTTAACTCAAGAATTGAATGAATAAAGCTAAAGATGTGAACTTGTTGATTGGAAATGTACTTCATTCCCATTTTAGAGATTTGTATTTTTTTTATTGCTCAATAAGATTTTATAGAGTGCTTGTTGATGAAGAAATACATTTTTCATTTCTTCCTTTTATGGAGGATATTTTTTTGGTTCGAGAACACACACCTCATTTTCAAATTTGTAAATAGGGATCCTCTTTTTCATTTTTGCACCTTACCTCATAACTCATGCCTTCTTGGTATGCCTTCACGAAGTCATGTAAAATAAGAAGATTGACATTATACTATCATAGACTAATTCATTATTTTCCCAATTAGGGTCACATACTTAACATAAATTCTTCATCTTATCTTCTTTCTTTTCCTTTCACTTCCCTTTCCAACATCACATCCTTCAGATGATTTTAACTTACATGAACTGGTGTAGTCAACAAGTTGACATCAATGACAATATAACAACTGATCTTACTCTTCTACATACAACTCATAACTCTATTCAAACCTTGTTCTTCATCAACATCACTTCTAACCAAAAATCTCTCTCCATCTTTTAGCATCATTTGTGGAAAATATTCTTCTTTGGAATTGATGGCAATATATTATGAAATCTACCATCCAATACCAAAATTCATTAGTAATACATGTTTTCATCTCAACATCTCAACATATGATGGAAACACTTCATTCATCTCTACAATACTCTTCCTTTGATTATGCTTCTCTATTTTCAGCATTATGTCCCCTATATCAGTAGTCTCATCCTATCCATCTTCTCTCCCTTTCACATTCATATCTCTCCATTTTTTGTATACTTTAGTTAGTTTTGATCTCTTCCATATTTGATAATCATCAGTAACTCATTAGCTCCCTTTAATAATAATTGGTAGTATATTTCATCCATACACAATTCTCTCCCCCTTTGACAAAAATGCCAAAGATAACTAGAAAATTTCATATTTTCCATGTAGTTATATCTTGTACCTCTCATGCACCAATTGCTTATGTTTCAACACATCTTTTTCATTTTATTTCACAACTTTAGGACTACCTAAAAAGTAAACACTTGCATCAACTAACCAAAATACATTATGATAAACTATGGATTGATGCAATCCTTCATCTTCTCTTAGTGAATATTAGATAGGGGAAGGACCACTACTTTACCTATAATATATTCAAAGGCATCCTTAGTTATTGTATTAGTAAAGATATACACAATTTTCTCAGACTTCACTCCAACCTTACTTGTGTCTCCCAAATGTGCTCTCTTAAATAATGATACTTGATAGATATATGTGTTGTCTTTGTATGCATCACCATATTCTTTGAAATTTTAATTACAGTTTTGTTGTCACAATAATATGTTATAGGATCAGTCACTTCCTCTTGCATACCTTCCAACAATTATTTGGTCCACACAATATTTAAATAATTAATAGAAATAACTTTATATTCTAATTCAGCAACATACTGTGATATACAAATTTGTTTCTTACTTATCCATGTCATGTCACAAGCCTTTCTCCTAAAATGAAATCTCTACCACTAGCACTTTTTCTATCATCAACATTTCCATCCCAATCAATATTAGTATAAACTCTCAGCTCAAAAATCGCCATCTTTCTTATACCATAAATCATAATCTTTTGTCTCTTTTAGAAATCTAAATATTCTCTTCATAGTAGCCATATTTGTCTCCTAGGGATTATAAGAAAATCTTTCCATTATACCTAAAACATGAGCAATATCTGGTCTTCTATGCATGATGCACTATAGCTTTCCAATCATAGATTTGTATAATGTCTCATTTACTTTGGTAGTATCATACTTCTTTGATAGTTTACTTTTGGAAATTTGGCTAAGATGTGAGTATGGAAATACATTAACATTTCCATTTATGGAAACACATCATCTACATTAAATCAACAAGTTTTGAAGAGTAAGTTTTGGTTTGAAGACTTAAAACATTATCTAAGTGTTGTAAAGACTAATTGTTAGTAGAGACACCTTTTTGGTTTGTGAAGTTCACAGATAGGGAATTGACACATTAAAACTTGAAGGAAGATAGAATAGAGTATGATGATCCTATGTATCAGAGTACAACTCATTATGAGTTGTACAGATAAAGTTATTAATGATTTACTAGTTGTAGTCATGTACAGGTAGAACATGAAAGACTGAAGGAAATAGTAATTTGTGTTAAGAAATTATTTTGGCTTAACAAGATAATTACTTAACTAATTAGGGACAACATCATAGATGTTAAAACTAACTAAGAAAAAGTTAATTTTGTGTTTTGGGACACAATTGAAGACATGAAGGATGACGTGAAAAAAAAAACAAGGTATAAAGGAAATATTTGGATATGAAAAGTTGTGTGATGTCTTTGGGCATTTCAATACACTTGTTTTGTGATGCTAGATTTATATAACAATAGATAAATGTTAATATATGCAAAATTGTGTACAAAGATCTACCAAGGAAAAATTAGAATTTGTAGATATCAACATTGTCAAAAGGTTTTTGTATCTATACTTTTTGTGTATATTATTGTAATTGCATGTTTGAGTAGTGTGAAAAAGTTTGTGAAATACTGACTCAATCACCCCCCTCATTCTTAGCATTTCCTATTTCTAAAAATTGCTATAAGAGAAAATTTACTTAGAGAAGGTCTAACAACTTGAGTATGATTACTATGGATATATATTAGTTGTAGAATAATCGAGATGAAGCTCTTGAGTAACTTTATGTAATAAAAAAAGAAATAGAAAATTTGAAGAAAAATTACAAAGAGGTAAAAGCTCACATTTAGAAATTATAAAAGGAGATTAAATCCACCAATTCCATGAAGAATGAGTCAAATGATTAGATCAAAAATAGTGATTTAGTTTTTAAGGTAAAGAAATAAAATGAGATCCTAAAGCATGAGCTTCAAATTACCAATCTTAAGATAAGTTTGATGGAAGATGGGAAGAAAAGTCAACGAGATTTGAGATTTAAGAATTTAGATATGAAATCCAAACTTACTAAGGTGAGATTTGAACTTGAGACTAAAAAGATACAATATAAAAACCTTGAGAAGTTTTACACTTTTTTGAAATGAGAGCTTACACAAAGAAAGAAACATCTCGAGAAGCTGTATTTCAGTAATGAAAAACTTGATAAGTAGATCATGACACAAAGACCTAGTTATGATAAGAATGGTATTGGTTTCTATGAAGGTGAATCATCTAAGAGATTTGAAGTTATTGAGGAACCTAATCTTGTGATCCAATAGCCTAAAGGAAATACCTAAAAAATCTAAAAAAACTAAAGAGCTGAAAATACAATTTGTTGGAAGATGTTTTTCATGCAATGAGATTGGTCACACAAACAAGGACTGTATAGGTAAGTATGCTAACCCTTTTATTGGTCATTGTAATAATTAATATGGTTATGGAAATAGAGCTAGTGAATATAGGAAACCTACATTTAATAATAATATGTATCAAAGTACTAACCCTATAGCTAGTAGACATATTGGTGCAACTAATATCATAAGAAATGGAATCATGTGTTATGAGTGCAACAACTTTGGATATATTTGGTGCAGGAGCACACCTAGGAAACCTTCATTGTTTGGTTGACTTTTGGCTTGTACTTGACTCTAGCCAAGTCAAGAGCATAGGTTAGTTTTTTTTTAGACCTCAAAAGGTCATTTTCATTGTTGGATAGGTGAATTAATCATTAGGACTAAGGTCACACAAATATCCATTGTTAGTAGTTATTTCAATTTCTTAGTGTTTAGAGGTAATAGTGAGTTAAAGTCTTTAAATGTGTCCTCACACATAGAATAGGTAGGAAAGATGCTCTAAGGTAATTTATGATGTTTATACATTGACCTAGAGGGGTTAGAGGTCCTAGAATCAAGGGTAATGGCATAAGTCCAAAGATGCCAAATGTTGCTAAAAAGTTGCCATGACAACATTTGCAATTTATTGCAAATGTTGCATGCAACTTGGTTACCTTCTAGATACCCTAAGTATGAGGAGTGGAAAATCCATTAATATGGCCTAAAAACTAGGGAAAAGGCATCTATTATTGATGAAAGGCTTAATCTCGAGGGATAGTGGGACATTGTAAGAAGTTCTTGAAAGAAATATAGTGAATGTGACTGTGATTAGAGTGCAGACCGAGAATTTTTCTTCTTATGTGATGTTATATGAATTGAAGGAGTAAAAATTGCATTAGATTCATGAAATAGGATTATTTTTAAGTGTTTTTATTTGTTTGTACTTTGAGTGTAGTGTTAGTTTAGTTGCTTTAGTAAATTATTTTGCATATAGCCCATTCACTAGATCTGTGCTGACCAATTTGTGAAGAAATGGTTCCCCCATGAAATCTAACCATGGGAAACACCTAAGGGTAGATGGAAAAGTTATGGGAGTCATTAATGTACATATGTATAGGATTAGGATTTGTGAAATTTTGGGAAGCTATTTTTAAACTCAAGCCCTAGGTGAGCTAGGAAGGCTCGATTAGAGGTTTGATAGTGCTAAATCAAATGGTTAGATGTAGGAAATGAAAGGGATGTACACAAAGAGTATAGTTCCAAAAAGGATATATAAATATCTTGTTATATCCTAGAGATTGAGGTCTTACTAGTCTATTTAGGTATGTTTCCAAACAAGTTTGTGGTCTGGTCCTACGAAATAGGCCTTTTAGTTCTATTTGACCTACATAATAGGAATCACCTGCACAGAAAACTTAGGGTTTCAAGACCTCCAAAATATTTTATGGAATCCAAAAGGCTATTCAAATCTAGATTTTATTAACTAGGTTGTTTGGAGTTTTTTTGCAAGAAATAAGAATTAGTGGATTTCAAGGGCTAATTGGAACTAGGCCTAATTAGGCTTCTTGAGAAAAAACTTGAAATCATTAAGGAAGAGGTCTAAATATCATTCCAAATGGACACAAATAGAAGAAAATGGTGTGATCTCATGATGATGGATGACCTTGCAATGAAGAATGAAGTTCAAGATCAAGTTGCACTTAGATCCCTCTAAGTGTATGTGGAGAAGAGTACTAAACTAGAGTGTTAGTCATTTGAGGGTAAGGACAAAGGATCAAACTCTTGGAGAGGAGTTTGGATTGGTGTTAGTTAATCATCTAAATCAATAAGGGACCTAGGTTGATTAGGTTCCTAGAATAGACAAGATAGGTCTCTTGAGGAGTAGTGCAAACAACCCTTGGAACACTCACACCATATTGGTATAAGAGCTAAGTTTGATCAGACTTGTGGTGGATTTTGTATCCTACAAAATTAGTGGGAGATAATACACCAAGTGAAGTATTAGAAGACACAACCATGGTGATTAACATTGAGTTAGCAAAAAACAAGAAGAAGATAAGAAGTCACTAAGGGAAAGAAAAGCTCAAATGGAGCAACTCTTGGGTGAAGTCTAAGACAAAAATGATAAGGTCAAGGAGAAAATTGATCTAAAGGAAGAAAAATAAGCAAGGGAGAAGGAGCTAGATTTGGAAGAATAAGAACCAACACCTAACCCTATTCTTCTTCAAGAGTCATTCTTAAAGGCATTAAAAGCATTGCGTGGCAAATATTAAGAAGGAGTGCCACTATTTAGTGGACAAATGGATCCAGATTTAGTTGTGGACTAGATTGAAAAAATTGAAAACCATTTTGAATTTGATGGTATCTATGAGGCACAAAACATTAGGGTGGCCAAGTCTAGACTAAGAGGTTCAGCTCTTACTTGGTGGAAGTTTGTGCAAATTGAAAGAGAGAAGGATGGGAAAGGTCCCATAGTTAGATGGAAGGGCATGGTAACCAAGGTGAAGCAGACTTACCTACCTAATGACTATGAAGTTTAGCTTTATAGGAGGACAAAAAATCTTAGACAAAAATATTTGGATGTCCAAATATATACCAAGGAATTTTGAAAAGTGTGTTTGAGGTCCAAGGTAGTTGAAGAGGAAAGCATTAAGCTTGCAAGTTACTTGAATGGCCTCAAATGGTCTATTCAAGAAGAGATGAACCTAGTAAATTTCAAAACCATTAGGAAATGTTATCAAATGGCCTTGAAGATAGAAGAGAAAAGAAAGAGGAAGCAAGAAACCTCTAAAGGCAAAGCTAAGAGAAAGGATAGTAGATTACGAAGAGGTGGCTTTGGTGGAAGAAGTTCTGATTCAAGAGCTCAAGGAGAAGTAAACTTCAGTGATTAGCAAGATGGAAGCTCAAGTATAGGTTGTAGAGGAACAAATTATAACTCTAACTTTAGAGGAAGAAGTGGTGGTTCATCACAAGAAGGAAGAGGAAATTACTTTGCCAATATGAAGTACTATCATTGCAATCAAAAGGGGCACCCTACCTATAGATTCCTAGAGAAAAGTGGTTCATCACAAGGAGGTGACAAGAGGACAAACTTAGTTCAAGATGAGTCCAATAAATTAGAGAAGTAGCTGAAGTACCTTTGAATCCATAAGAGGGAGAAAACCTCATGATGAGGAGAACTTTGATCAAGGAGCTAGTGAAGGAGGAGACAAGCCAAAGAAGATCTTTATTTAGGATAAAGTGCAAAATGATGGGAAAATTTTATAGAGTCATTATTGACTAAGGGTCTACTGACAACATTATGTCAAAGAAAATAGTCAGCAAACTAAAATTGACAAGGATATGCCACACTAATCCTTATAAGGTCACATGGCTAAACAAAGGCCAACATGTGTTAGTAAATGAGAAAGCATGGGTGGAATTCTTAATTGGAAGGTACAAAGATAATGTTTTATGTGATGTGTTACTTATGGATGCATGTCATTTTCTCCTAGGTAGACCATGGAAATTTGATCACCAAGCTATCCATGATGGAGGAAAGAACTCCTATACCTTTAAGAAGGACAATGTGACCTTCAAATTAAAATAATTTATGGAAGATGCTAAAGAAAAGACAACTGGTCCAAATGTGCTCATGGTGAGTGAAAAGGAGTTCCTACAAACCATGGAAGAAAGTAAAGGTGTATGTTTTGCATTAGCATTGAGACCAAAGGAGGGAAATGAAGAAAGAGAGACTAAGAGGACAAAGTTACCTAAAGAGATTAAAGGGATGTTGCAAGCTTACCTAGGTATTTTAAGTGATGGAAAACCATCAAACTTACCCCCTAAAAGAGCTATAAGCCATAGGATAGACCTTATTCTAGGAGCTACCCTACCTAACAAAGAATCCTACAAGATGACCCCTCAACAAAATGAAGAAATAGAAAGACAAATACAAGAACTCCTAAACCAAGGCCTAATTAGGAAGAGTAATAGTCCATGTGCTATACCTATTGTACTTGCACCAAAGAAAGGAGGAACTTGGAGGTTTTTTATGGATTCAAGAGCCATAAATAGGATCACCATTAGGTATAGGTTCCTTATTCCTAGGATTGAAGACCTAATGGACTATCTCAGTGAAGCCAAGTACTATAGCAAGATAGGTTTGAAGAGTGGTCATCACCAAATAAGGTTATGTGAAGGAGATGAGTGGAAAAAAACCTTCAAGACCAATGAAGGGCTGCATGAATGGCTTGTCATGCCATTTGGATTGTCTAATGCCCCCTTCACATTCATGAGACTCATGAATGAAGTTCTCAAGGACTACATAGGAAAGTTTGTAGTAGTGTATCTAGATGATATACTAATCTATAGCAAAACAAAGAGTGAACACCTAGAACAACTTGACATTGTGATGCAAGAGCATCCAGAGGTATAAGGGAAATATTGTGTCACCCAAAAAAAGTGTACTTAGACTTAGTTTCTATTTCATGTGTTTTAATTTTTTTGGACACCCATTTGGGTCAAATAAAGGTTCCAACTCTCATAGTTCCACTATCAGTGTGCTAGAAAATCCCAAAAAAATAGGAGCATGTAATTAGGCCATCATTTTGGTAAACTAGAAGGTGTGAATTGGTCAAATGAATGTAATTGTGATTTAGAACATTCCAAAAAAAGAATCAATTCAAAAAGCCCCACGGTTTGAAAGTTATTACAATTTTTTGAGTTTTGGAGACCTCCTAAGAATGCTTCAAATTCAAGTTAGGGGCATTAAATGACCTCAAAAAGGGCCAAAAAAATGGGGGACAAGCAGAGCTGGTCCATAGGGCTATACAGTGCTTCGAGAGCTTTCCAAAAATGTAAGCAGTTCATCAATCGGAGCTACGGTTCAAAAGTTATGCCTCCTGAAAGTTTGGTTACCATTTCTAGATTCTTCTAGATTTGCGCCGACTTCTAACGTGGCTTCTAGAGCCTTCTATTTGGTCAGTGGATGCCTACTAGCACCTTCTAGAATTTATTCCTAGTCCTTAACCCTCTGGGGTCTATTTAAGGAGATTCCTGGCATTGTAAAAGGTAGTTCGGAGTGGAGTTTGAGAGGAGGTACTGAAAGGAGAAATTATCTCCACATTTATGCTATTGTAGGCCCTTAGGGCATGTTTTGAAGTTTATTTTCTCTATACTGAATGTACTAGCTTATTTTTCAGTTAATACAATTTCCCTTTTCTATTGTGTCCATTTTGTTCTTGGGTTGTGTCCCCATCACATTGTTTTCAAGAAGCTACATGAGGAGAAGTTGATGGTCAACTTGGAGAAGTGTGAGTTCATCAAAACAAAGCTAATCTACCTTGGGTTTGTTCTAGTACATGGTCAACTAAAAATGGATACAAGCAAAGTTGAAACTATAATGAATTGGCCTACTCCAAAGTTAGCAATAGAGGTAAGAAGTTTTCATGGTCTTGCACTATACTATAGGAAATTCATAAGATAGTTTAGTGCAATTTGTGCTCCTTTGTTAGATACTATCAAAGAAGGAATGAAAACCAAGTTTGTGTGGAATGATCATGATAATAAGAGCTTTGAGTTACTCAAGGAGAAGATAGCTAGTCAACCTATTTTAGTGTTACCAATCTTTGAAAGGCTTTTCACTATTGAGTGTGATTCTAGCAATGTAGAAATTGGGGCTATTTTAAGTCAAGAGGGAAAACCAATAGCTTTTCATTCTGAAAAGTTGAGTGAAGCCAAGAGGAAATACTAATTTGATGACCTAGAAATGTATGCATTGGTCCAAGCTCTAAGAAAGTAGAGATATTATTTTCTTCTGAAGAAGTTCATAGTGTATTTAGATAATCAAGAACTTAGTTTCTTGAATTCACAAGAAAAACTAAGTCACAAGCACATGAAGTGGGTTGAATACCTACAAGCATATACCTTCAATATCAAGCACAAGAAGGGTGTTCTAAATAAGGTGGTAGATGAATTGCCTAGAAGGGAACTCACACTCCAAGAAATTTAGTTGAAGAGCACGGGGATAGATCATTTCAAGGATCTATATGCAGATGATGAGGATTTTGCTAACATATATAAGGTATGTGCCGAGTAAAAGAATAATTGTCATAGTAGGTATGCTAAATATACTATGCAAAGTGATCTTTTTTTCAAATGGAATTAGTTGTGTGTTGCTAGAGGCTCTTTTAGAGAGAATTTGATACAAGACAAGCATAATGGAGCTTTGAGTGGCCATTTTGGGATCACTAAGACCCAAGATCTTGTTTCAAGGTTTTACTATTGGCCTAGAATGAACCTTGCTGTTAGGAGGTATGTGGAAAGTTGTGTTATATGTCAAAAAGCTAAGGGCACTTCTACAAATTCTAGTCTTTACCAACCACTACCAATTCCTACTAGGCCATGGAAATTTTTGAGCATGGATTTTGTATTTGGGTTACCCAAGACAAGAGGAGGCATGGATAGTGTGTATGTGGTTGTAGAGAGGTTTAGAAAAATGGCTCACTTTGTGCCATGCAAGACCACTAGTGATGCCACTGACATAGCTTCCCTATTATTCAAAGAGATTATGAGAATCCATGGGTTACCAATCAACATTGTGTTAGATAGGGACACTAAGTTCATGAATCATTTTTGGAAGACTCTTTGGAAAAAAGTGGGCACCAACTTGTCCTTTGGATCAGCTTACCACCCCAAAATTGATGGTCAAATTGAGTTTGTTAATAGGAACCTTGTAAATCTTCTAAGATTCTTGAAAAATAAGTATAGACCATAGTGGGATCAAGTGATTGGACAAGTTGAATAGGCCTACAATGACACCATAAATAGATCCATAGGGAAGAGTCTATTTGAGATAGTTTATGGACTACATCCTAGAGGTTTCTATGAGTTGAGAGATTTAAAAGATGGAGTGAAGGAAAGTGGTTATGCTAATGATTTTTCATATGCCATGAAAGAGGTTCATGAAACAATGAGGAAAACTTTAACAAAGAACACCATGAAACATAAGGCAAAGGTGGATGAAAGTAGATGGGTAGTTGAGTTCAATATTGGTGACTCAGTCATGGTGCATTTTAACAAGTCAAGATTGAAGAAGGGAGTCCCTCACAAGTTGCAGATGAAGAGGATAGGACCTTGTCCTATATTGGCTAAGTATGGTGACAATGCATTCAAGGTTGAATTGCCCAAAGATAGTTGACTACCACCAATCTTAAACATTTTACATCTATTCTATCATAAGGGACCATAAAAATAAGTGGATGAGACTCTTCATGAAGCGGTCAAAGATGTAGAGGATCTCCATTTATGTACTACTATAGCTTTAGGACTTGCCAACATACTAGACAAAAGAGTCTATAAGAAGACTAGAACAAGGGAATACAAGGAACACTTGATCAAGAAGCATGGACATATGGGTGCTGGTGTAGTATGGATAAAGGAATTAGAGTTCAAAAATTTGGGGATTGATCCAAATATCCATTAAGATGGCCTAAAAACTATGGAAAATACATCTATTACTAATGAAATTCTCAATCTCGAGGAATAGTGGGACATTGTAAGAAGTTCTTGAAAGAAATATAGTGACTGTGGCTATGATTAGAGTGCATACCAAGCATTTTTCTTCTTCTGTGGTGTTATATGGATTGAAGGAGTAAAAATTTCATTTGATTAGTGAAATAGGATTAGTTTTAATTCTTTTTCTTTGTTTTTACTTTGAGTGTAGAGTTAGTTTAGTTTCTTTAGTAAATTATTTTGCATACAACTTGCTCATTGGATCTGTGCTGACCAGTCTATGAAGAAATGGACCCCCCATGAAATATAACAATGGAAAACACTTGAGGGTAGATAGGAAAGTTAGGGGAGTCATTAATTCACATATGTATAGGGTTAGGAGTTGTGAAATTTTTGGAAGCTATTTTAAAACTCAATCCCTAGGCAAACTAGGAAGTCCCAGTTAGAGGTTTGACAATGCTAAATCAAATGGTTAGATGTGGGGAATGAAAGGGATGTATAGAAAAAGTATAGTTATAGGAAGGAGATATATGTATCTTGTTATATCCTAGAGACTGAGGTCTTACTAGTCCATTTAGGTAAGTTTCCAAAGAAGTTTGTGATCTTGTCCTAGGAAATAGACCTTTTAGTCCTATTTGACCTACATAATAGGAATTGTTTGTATGAAAAAATTAGGGTTTCAAGACCTAAAAAATATTTTAGGGAATCCAAAAAGGTGTTCAAATATAGAGTTTTTTAACTAGGTTTTTTGGAGAACTTTTACAAGAAAGAGGAATTAGTGGATTCCAAGGGCTAATTGGAACTAGGCCTAATTAGGCTTCTTGAGTCAAAACTTGAAATCTTTAAGGAAAAGGTCTAAATATCTTTCCAAATAGACACAAATGGAAGTAATTGGAGTGATCTCATGATGATGTATGACCCTATAATAAAGAATGAAGTTAGAAAGAAAGTTTCACTTAGATCCCTCTAAGTGTGTGTGGAGAAGAGTACTAAATTATTGTGTTAGTCTTCTAAGGGTAAGCACAAGGATCAAACTCTTGGAGAGGAGTTTGGATTGGTGTTAGTTAATAATTTAAACCAATCAAGGACCTAGGGGGATTAGGTTCCTATAAGAGACAAGCTAGGTCTCTTGAGGAGTAGTGCAAGCAACCCTTGGAACACTCACACCATATTTCTAGAGATTGTAAATTATAGATCATTCATTCAGGACCTAAACATGGAAACAATTTGATAAAATGTAATATTTGTAATAATATGGGACATACAACAAGATTTTTTAGGATGAGAAACATAAGGAATAACATGGATAATAAAATATAAGGAAACATAACTTTAGAAGTAATGCAAACAATGTTAGCAAAAATGAGAATAACAATGATAGACAAAAAGAAAATGTAGAGAACTTTAATGAAACATTTGTTAAATATAAGACACCAACAAGACAAGTGATACACCTAAAAAAAAGTTTAAGACAATAGTAGTTGCTAACAAGCCTTTATCAATTTAAGTAGTTTATTCATTGATAACTAGAAGGGGAAATGACATCAGAATATTATTTAACCGGTGAAATATTAAATCAATACTTATGAAGTTAGAAGAAGGTTTATATGGATAAAAGGAATCTACAAATAAGAGTGCATTCATTTATGAGTTCATATGTGAGAGTGCAAGTAGAAATCTATTCTCTAGTTAAAAGAAATAAATTTTTCATCAATAAGTACTTATGAAATTAATGAAGAATTGAATTGAATTGAATCACATATATTGGTTGAAATTGATTGAATGGAAACCATTTTATTAAAAAAAGAGTTTGAGAGCACTTGGAAGAAAATTTGAGAGAAAATTAAAAGTGTGTTGAATTATATTGAAAGTGAATTCATCCAAGCCCTTGTTACATGATTTTAAAGGTACTTATTGATTGCACAATCATGTTTTCAAGAGAAGTAGAAGTTTTAAGTTTGAAAGTATGGATACTCCAACTATATGTGATATTCATGATATATATATATATATATATATATATAAGAAAATCCCTTGCATTTTACTTGAGGATGATCCATCTAGATCTTTTTCATAGGTTTCTATATATATATATATATATATATATATATATATATATATATATATAAGAAAATCCCTTGCATTTTACTTGAGGATGATCCATCTAGATCTTTTTCATAGGTTTCTAGTAGGGTTTTACATGTAGAAGACATTTGAGCATACATCTATTGAAAATTTGAGTCAATTGGGGATAATGACATTCACAAGGATGTGAACCTAGTTTATAATAATGATTTGAATTTCAAACAAGTGTTTGAGCACTTGGATAATCTCAACATTAATAAGCATATGTTGTTTGAGGAATTTGATCAACATGGGTGGACCAAAATTATACTAAGCTAAATTTATGAGGATATGTTAATGATTGACAATGATATAATTTATGAACTTATTGGTTTAAGTAATGAAGGTAGTAAACCTATCAATTAGAAGATTTCTAAGAATTTAGTTGAGACAAACACTAAATCTATATCAGATGGGAGAAACATGAAATTGGATAAAATTAAGCAAATTGATGTGAGCTTGATTGGTAAAATAATTGGATACAAGATGAACTAAAATTCTAGAGTAAACTCTATATATGTTGAATTTATCCATGGAGAAAGAATATGATGACTATATTAAATGAGAAAGTTAACAATTGTGAAATTCTTAGACAATTGTTGGTTGATAACTTGGATAGAATCAAGAAGAATAATAATGCAACTTTCAAATTTGAATTACCGTTAATAAACCTATTAAAGCAATTCCTAGGAATGCCTAGTTAGATATAAACAAGAGCACAATGGATTTAATTTACTATAGGAAGTATTCTATAGAAAAAAATTAGAGAAGGTATTTCTAGAATGATGAAAGACTTTCAAGCTAAAATGAAATAGAGGTATAGGATACCACCAACTATTGTGGATTATACTTCATGGTTGAAATATATGTAACACATATGGAAGTGTAGACACTCAAAAATTATTCACATCTATGGTTTCATCGCACTTTCATACTAATTCATCCCATTTTCTCATTCCACTAACTCTAATATTTTTGCCAAATTGATCATAATTCATCATTTGTATCCTCTTTCACATCAATTGCATGTCATTTTGAAACCATTTCAAATCAACTTGAAATAATTTCATATCAACTTTGAATAATTTCAAATCAACTCAAAATCACCCCAAATCAACTCAAAATCACCCGAAATTAGTCCTAATCAACCTAGAATGTGTCAAACATCCCAAATATATCATCATTCATTTGATCCTAGGCATTGTTGTGGCTTTCAGTGACTTGGAAACCTATCAATCTATCAAATATTATCAATATAACCTTAGTATTGTCATGGCTCTCAATGCTAGTTCAAACTATCATTCATGTCATCTAATCTTTGACATCATTGAGTCTTTCAATGTTAGATCATGACATAATCAAACCATTTTAATAATATTGATTGCATCCATCAATATTATTATGATAAACCCTATCAACCAATCTTGATCTTGTCTCATTTTAGAATGTTAGTTAAATGTTACATAACCTTGATTCAT
The DNA here is from genome assembly GCA_028749045.1 of Cupressus sempervirens. Taxonomy (NCBI): domain Eukaryota; kingdom Viridiplantae; phylum Streptophyta; class Pinopsida; order Cupressales; family Cupressaceae; genus Cupressus; species Cupressus sempervirens. The sequence continues at coordinate 395,686,701 of CM053790.1, forward strand.
GTCATGTGTCCTTGGCATGTTATCAATTTCAATCAATCAATCAATCAATTTGACCATGGCTTTGGTCTATTCATCATCATTCTATTCAATCTCCATTATCATCACATTTCATCAAAGGATACTGTCACACTTATTTAATCAAACTGGCCAATCATCTACTAACCCTTCCTATAGGATTAAATAACCCATAATTTAATCCTATGTCATTTCACTAATTATTCTTCTTAACTAACCTTCTCAATTAATTTATATTTTATCAATTAATTGGTTCATCATTCACAAACCATGTAAATTCACAATTTCCTAAGTCATATTTCCATCATTAATTTCATTTTTACTAATTTCTATTTTGTGTGGAATAATGGATTTTTAATTCAAAAATTCCACATAATATTGACATCATCATGACACATGGATGTGACACCTCGTGGATTCTCCTTTGACACTTGGCTAAGATATGTCACAATCCAATATTCTTATTCTCTTATGCACATCCATATTTGGCTTCCTTTGTCATAGATTCTTGGTTTTAAGTGGGCTTGAGGTGTCATATGACTCGTCATAGATTCTTAACCATATTTAGCCATGTTTGACTTCCAAGCATCATAGAATCCTACAATTGGCATCTTGTGTCATATGCATCATGGATTCTCCAAGGAATCTCTTGCCATGTTGCATATCTAGGGTGATAAATCCAATGCTCTTACCTTGTGTGTTGATTATAAAATGAGCATTCTTTCTCTTATTTCCAATCCTAATTCTTAAGTCTTTTTAGGTCCTTGGATCTTTAGTATTTTTACCCATCTCTTACACTAAAATCACAACTTCAAGTATTCTAATAGCACCATCATTATCATAGACTTTTGCTTCAATATTGTGTGTACTATAGGCAATTTGGAGCTACATCATATGGAGAAGAAAGAAGGACATGGGAGCTACAAATGAAAGAGGGAGTTTTAGATTTTCTTTCTTGTTTTGATTCATTTGGATTTCATGGTAGACTAGAGGGTGTTAATATATGATTATTGAGTTTGTGATTGGCTCATAGTATGTTAGACATTATCCCATTTTCTAGGTCCTACATTTGGTGAACCTAACGTGAACATGCTTATCTAACTTGGGTTTCTTGTGTTTGTGCTTGTAGGTGCAAGGAAGGAGCTCACTTGGAAGGGTATAACTACTATCTACACTTCCTTATCACACCTAGATTAATTAGGGGGTCTAGTAATATGGTTGCATGCTTTCATTTTATGCATTTTTTTAGCTTACTATCCTAGGGTGCACTCTACTCTATCAGGGCGCACTTGGGACCCCTAAGAGGTAGTTTTAGGGGCCTAGGAGACACCATAACCCCTATTTTCTATTCCTAACTTACCAACTACACCCAAAAACTACCAACTGCACCGTATGAGCCCCAACTACACCATGGGTGTAGTTTGCACTATTTAGGCACACTTGGTAGTATAGGTGTTAAATTTTTTAGTTTCTGGGTCTTGATTAGGCACCATTTCCCCACAACTTGCCACTAACCTCCCAACTATGCCCATGAACTACCAACTATGACATTCTAATCCCTAATTGCACCATGGGCATAGTTAGCACTATTTGAGCATACTTGGAGGCATTCTAGGTCATTCTAGCCTTCTAGGGCGCAATTTACTTTGTTAGAGCACACTTGGTTCACATAAAGCACCTGTTTCAATTAGAATTTGCATCTAAGGTTTCCATTTGCTTCTAGAACATGGATTTGATGAATTTGTGTTACTAATGGTCTATTTGTAGCATGTGGTCATCATTGGATGAAGACATAATCATAACAAACTACTAATGCTTGTTTGCTAGACATTGGCAAAGACCTTGTGTGTTTGTCAAAACCATGTGTGTGGATTTCTTAGAGTAAATAACACTTTGTTTGGTGCTTAAAATGAACTTTTTCTTTTCTTCTTGGCATGTCTATGGTGTTTAAAACCCTAGGGGTTACATGGATTTATCCTCTTCCCTCACCATTCATGGATCTTGGGTGTAAGAGAAATCCATGTGACTTCTATAGGAAGCCTACCTTGGACCAAGATACTCAATATTGGGTATGCCAGGGGACGACTTTAGAGCAGTAATGGGCCAAAAGCCAGGTCAACATTCCAGTCACTATATAAAACTCAACTATAGTGAAAGCCATGTCGACATTATTGCTAAGTGATAGCTCTCCTCTAGTACCCTTGTGATGTGTCAAATCCTAGTTCTTAGGATTGAGAGACCTTTTGAGGAAGTTTATCATTCACTTGTTGAAAAGAATGCCCTTACTAAAAACAATGTTTTAGTGGCCAAAATCCTTTCTATCCACTACCCATGAAGACATCCTACATTCTTGCGGTCCTTAGTAGAGACAACAATCCCTTGGGAAGTCATGCCCCTTGGGAAGCAGATTTTTGTAGCCTCGAGAAGTGAGTGCTCTATAAGGGGGAGCCTGTGGTGCCAAGATCCTAGATTGTCTACTCTAGATAAGTGTAGTTGAACTTTGGTTCAAGTATGAATTTGGTGGATACAGTCCTAAAGCCTAGATTGTGGTGTCTTTGTTCACTTTTAAAAACAACTATTCTTGTCTTAGTGTGTCTTGTGTTTGTGTAAAACATTAATCAAGATAAATCCAACATTCAAATTTACACCTTGGATAACATCAAACACTATCAAAACATTGCAACCATTGTCAAGACTATGTGAACTTTGTCTAATACATTCAAGGCTTAGAAAACATGGAAAATTGTGAACCTAAATGTGCTTGGCATAACATAGGTTTCATCCTTGCATAGAACCCACTTGCATTCACTCTAGTTTAGGCCTCATATTTACATCATATAGGCTTCATCTTACATATTCTAGTGCTCATTATGCATCCCTCATCCTTCACATTGCATTCATTAGGGTTTAGTTTGCATCCTTCATTCTTTGCATTTCAACCCCAAAACTTGCATTTTGCATTGTCCATATTACATCCTTGCATACCCAACCCTCATCTACAACACTTTAACCATCATTCTAGGTGTCATAAACATCATTTTGAACCTCCATTCTAGTCTTAACATTGTCCTCTACTGTTTACTTCATTGTCGCATCAACATGGAAACCCTAGCACCTAAAATTGCCTTAGTTTCAGCCTAGCTTCCCAACTATGCTCAAACTAACACCAACTACACCATAGCATAGTTGGTACTATCTGGGTGCACTTGGTAGTATGAGAACCAAGTTTGGGCTTCTAGACAACATTTTGAGACTTCAATAGTGTCCTTAGGTACCTGGGTAGGCACCCCTGTCTCAACATGCTCTAATTTGCATTCTGCATCTCCTAACCTTCATTTTCTTCACTTAAGACATCATTACTTAGGTCATAACCTCCATTCTACATCTCCTAACCCATCCTAACATCAACCCCTACATCCTAGCTTTCTGGCATAGCAACTTGACAACCACCTTGCTCAGATTCAACAAACATTCAACCCAGCTTCCCAACTATGCCCATACTAGCCCCAACTACATCATAGGTGTAGTTGGTACTATTGGAGCACACTTGGTGCTGTCAAGGTGCAGTTGGGCACTTGTATGACCATTTTAGGCCTAGAACTGCATTTTAGGACCCCAAAACTACATTTAGGAGCCTCTGTAGGTCCTCATTATGTGCATGACCCAAAACTGCATCTTGCACCCAAAATCTCATTTTGTATCTTATGAACTATCCATATTGCATATCTAATCAGTAGAACCACCATTTTGAGCCACCTAAACATCATTTTGAACCCTAAAACCTTTGAATTTAGTAAAAAATCTGAACAATGTATGAGTCTTAGAGTATCTCCTAGTGTTGATGGATGATGGATCATGACTAGTCTTTTTTGTCTTTTCTTATCATTTTATTTGGTCAAACTCTATTTATGTCTTGATATATTTGACCTTGTCATCTTTATCAATTTGATCCTTTTTGTCTTTTATCATTTTTTGGTCAAGATCCAAAATCCATTATCACAAGGTTAAACTCCCAGACAAAATACTTTCTAAAGATTTCACCTAAGTTCAAAACCTTGCATATACCTTTATCATTAGCATAATCATAATCCTAGCATCCCTAAGCATCATTTTGACTTACGCTAGTGGTATATCCCCCTTGTATTGCACTATTCAAAACCTTAACATCATTCTCACTATCAAACCCTATCAACTTGTCTATCAACCAAATTGTCTTCTTGATCACTTATCCTCATTTTGCATATCCCAAATGTCATTATCAACCCTACAACACCATTCCTTGAATATTTCAACCCCTAACATCATTACCAAGTCTAAAATCCAACCCTAACCTTTAATTTTCATACTATAGGGTCATTTTCATCTCCTTTAGTCAATCTCTGAAACATCACTTTGCATTTGCATTTGCATAGTTTCCATAGGACATTTGAACCTTGCATATCAAAACCCTAGTTCATTTAGCACTTTCCTAGGCTGCATAGCATCATTAAAACACCTAAAAATCCAAAAAACACTCATATCTTGCATACCCCTATCCTCATTATCAAGTTTTGACCTATTTTACCAATTGTACACTTCAAGTGTGAAGTTGGTAGTTTCAGAGTGCACTTGGTAGTTTTAGAGTGCACTTGGTAGTTTTAGAGTGTTCTTGGTAATTAGGGACTTCATTCTATGTTCTAGAACCCTAATATACACTTCCATAGCTTGTATTGCATCCCAAAACCTTAGAAAACTCTCTAAAACACTCAAATCATTCACATTTTGCATTTTAGGCACCCTAACACCTCTGTTTACTCATTGCACACCTCCTACTTACCAATTACTTACCTTTAGGGCCCCAAGTGCACCAAGGGAACACTTGGTACTATCTAAACATAATTGGTAGTTTAGGTGCACACTTGGGAGATAGGGAGTCCTTTTAGGTTTTCCTCCACTTCATCTGCATCCTTAGGTATCATGCCAACACTCACTAGGACACAATTAGCTCAGATACCTAAAGGACTTTATCAACCTTTATTTTCTATGGTGCCAACACAACCAAAACATCATCCAAGATAGAAGAAGAGCAGAAAACCAACAAACCTTTGACAAAGACCAAACCAAGGCATCACAACCACTACTTGCAGACCCCTTAAACATGTATCTGCAAGTTCACCAAAATCAAGATATGATCCAACACACCCTAAGAAATGCACCTACCATGAGGTTTCCTTCAAACACTTCCCCTACACATGCGATGGTTCAATGGAGTCCTAAATTTGAACCTATATTCATGCCAATACCACCCAGAGGTCGAAGTGTACCAACCAGACCCAAGGATGAACAAATAAACTCCTTTGAATTTAGAAAACCCAATGCAAGTACCTTCAACTATAATACATCAAACACACAACAAGGTATTGTACACCTAAGTGATGAATTTGATACTAACTATGGCATCACTGATGAAGAAATGGCTAGGGCATGTCAAGAATTTTTTTTTTGGTAAGAATTTCAAACTTTTGGCAGCCCAAGAAATTGTCAAATTCAACCAAAATGTGAAGGGACCTAAGTCCAAACATCAAACCAACACAACAATTGAAAACATACAACTGATGATCAATTTGGACTTAGATAAGGGAAAAAAACCTTTGGAGTTCTCAAATACAATAATGGCGCCTATAAGGTCCCATCAAGAATCAACCATTGAAATCCTCCAAAGTACATTTGAACACATCAACATTAATCCCTTGTTTGATGAACCACAACCAATGGAGGGAAATTAGACTCTTCTTAAGTATCCCAAGAGGAGATTAAGACTTGAATTCAATCACACAATGCAACAAAAAGACATGCCTTAAGGGACTTGTGGTCTAGGGATGCCAAACATACCTCCTTTAGAGGAAAATCAACAAAGTACACCTTTGCTCCTAACTCTACCAAGCGTTATGGAGCCTCTTACAAGTACACCATGTGAAATGTCAACTACAACAATCCCTATTAATGCACAAAGGAAAATTCTTATTGACATTACACCTATTCCCAAAAGGAATGCACCTCATTGTCAAGTCAATATGATGTCCCAAGGAGAAACCTCCAAAACACAAAGGTGCCAAAGCAATAATACCAACATGGTGATCAATCCTCAAGGACACAACTAACCACCCTGACAACATCAACCTACAATAGTCCAAGGGCTTAATGTTTCCAACACACATGTGACATATCAAAAAAAACATCAACCACAACAGAAACAACCTCAAGTGGTGCAAGGATCCAATGTCCCTAAGACACAATCCAGTGTAAACCCACTTGACTTACATGCAATGTATCAACAACAATTCCAACAACAAAAAGCCATGTTTGCTAAGCAACAAGAGCAACTCAAATGATAGTTGGAATATCAAAGAAACCTTGAGCAAAAAATTGCATACCAACAACATTTGTTACAACAATAGCACATGCCACAAAAACCTCAACAAATACCTCTACAACAACAATCACATACATGGTCTCACATGCAATCAACAGAGGTATCCCAACAACAACCACAAAAAATGGTACAACAACAACACATGGTACATAAATCACAATCAATACCACAACAAGTGCCACATCAAATACCACAAGAAGTACCCCAACATGTGTCACAATAGGGACCCTTTTGTCTTCAAGGTACTAACATACCTCCACCACTTAGTGACACATCATTAGACTCATCAGACACAAATTTTAGAATCGAGTAGACATAGCTCCCACCACAGTAAATGGTCTACTCATAGGCACAAAATACTTGAAGGGAAAGCTATCATGCAAAACCCTAACAAAGAACTATTACAACAATTCAAACAACTTTTCAAACAAGTTGAGGCATTGGGAGTCCAAAAGAAACAGGGTGTATATACAAAAAGGGACCTATGTCCTAATCCATTTGACAAAAGTCTATATATGCCTCCATTCCCAAAACACTTTGAGGCTCCAAGGTTTATAAAAAAATTGAGGAAAAGGAAACCTTGTTATCACATCTGAAAATTCTATGCCTCTTGTACCGAACTCAGTGATGAACCCACTTATCTCATGAGATTGTTCCCTTGTTCTCTAGGTGGGCTTGCACTTGAATGATACTCCAAACTTCCTAGTACTATCAAATCTTGGTCAAAGATGGAAAAAAATTTTATCTCCCATTTTTCCTTTAACATTACAAATGAGGTGATGCTTTCCAATTTTTGCTCAACTAAAAAAAAAAAAAAGGAGAAACATTTATCACATTCTTATTGAACTGGAGAAGCTTAGTCAGTCAATGCTCACTAGACATTCTTGAAGAACAACAAGTTAACTTGTGCATTGAAAACTTAGTCCTAGACTTAATGTATGAGCTCAAAATCAAGAGTCTAAGCACCATTTCTAAACTGATGAAAAAAGGGGCTAGCATTGAAGATGCTCTTATCTATAAGGAAATTCTCAAGACAAACAAGGAAAACACAAACACCAACTCGTCTAATGACAAGGTGAAATTTTTCTCCAAAAACAAGAATGTGATCAATGATGGCATTGTGGATGCATGTATAATTAGCACAACACAACCTCAACTAAATTTGAAAGGTACAAACCCTACAAGTTCACAAACTCCCAATCAAACATCACCTCCACAATAGAAGACTGAGACTTCCACATAGGACAAACCTTAGAGACATCCTAGAACTAAGGATAGGAAATTCACACCACTGGGGATACCTCTTGAGACTACACTACAATAGTTACTCATTAATAGCTTCCTACAGTTACCCCCAATCAAGGATGAACCATTAACTAAATTAGATTCATGGGATGACAAAAAATTCTATGATTACCACTGCACCAAAGGACATAAAACCTCATCATGTTTCCAATTGAAGCATGCAATACAAGATCTTATTGATGATGGTGTAATCACATTCAAACCATCACTACTAGCATCTAACTCTGATCACACTATCTTCAAAGATCCTTTGGGTAATCATGATAAAGAGAAACCCTCTAGTTCAAACTCAAACTCACAAGGTAATGTGAATTACACATGCACTAGATATGACTACACTATGAACTGTTTCAATGATTTAGATTCCCACATATCCACATTCACCTTAAAGGTTGAAGACCCTCATTGCACTCTCACTACATGTCATACCAAGATCACTCTACCTAGAACCCCATCTAAACCTACTACCTCTACTAGACTTGTACCCCCTAGTAGACCTGTTGCTCCTACTTCATTTGATTATAGCCTTGTTGAATAGCTCAGCAAGACCCCTACACAAATATCCATCTTGCACCTACTACGTGCATCTCCCCAAAATCAAAAGATCTTGGATCAAGCCCTTAAGGAGTCAGTAGTCCCAAATAACATCGATGTTGCCCAGTTCCAAGCCATGGTTGGGAACCTATCTTTATCACAACATATCAACTTTTCCCCTTGTGATATTCCTAAAGATAAACCCAACCACAATGATCCTCTTCACCTTGAAGTCTTTGTCCACAATGTTAAAGTTAGACATGTCTTGATAGATGAAGGAGCAGGGCTGAATATTTGTACTTTTAAGGTTGTCAAAAGTTTGGGTTATTCTGAAGACAATGTGGATCCCTCCCAAAGAATCACAATAAAATCCTATGATGATGGTGAACACTTCTCTACGAGGTTATCATCTTACCCATCAGAGTTGGTCTAGCTACTGAAGACACATTTTTCTAGGTTCTAGATATAGAAATGAATTGCAACATGATACTAGGATGCCCTTGGATCCATGCTATGCAAGTGATACCCTCTACATATCATCAATGTCTAAAGTTTTCCTACAACAATGTAGAGGTTACTATCCTTAGTGATCCAAATCCCTTCTAGTTCTGTGCTAACCTGAGAGATGCTACTGCATACCAAGTCCCAACAAACAATGAATTCCTCTAAGTATGTGGATGTTGATATACTCCTTAGTAAGGCCAAGGAAAAGATGAATATTGAAGACAAAGGGTGTGGAGAGTACTTTCTATCTCAAGTATCCCACATTAGGGAGTCACCACTTTCTCCCCAATATTATGGTAAATCTCAAATATTGCAAGATCAACACTCTGAGATTAGTACACAAAATGCCACTTCTATCAATGAGAATACATCTATATGTATTGAGAAAGAAAAAGACAAACAAAAGCCCACTTTGATATCTCCTAACAAGTATGGACCTGGGTTTATTATCATGCAGAAATAAGGCTATGATGGCTACAGTGGTATTGGATGTTAGAAATAAGTAATAATTGAACCTACCACTACAAAAGGACCACCTCCTAGTTTGGGGCTTGGATTCACACCATTGCAAATAGGTCCTCCTAGTACTATGGTACCTACGTGTAAGACTATGGATGTTTTGAATGATAAAAAGGAATATGAGGATATCTCATCTGAAACCAACAATTCTTTAGCTTCTGAGCATGACCCCAATGATACAACTAAATCTAATGCCCATATCTATACCTTCAACTAGAGCCCATTCAATATTGATGATAACATCCCCTCAAGTAATCCTGAACTATTAGATTGGGACCAACATGTACCACCAATTTTTGATCGATTTGAAAATTATGATGCTCTTGAAATAGACTTCAAAATCTATGATGATATTAAAATTGGTGATCATAAAGAAGCAATTTCTCCTAAAATGAATACATTGGCATATTTTGGGGAGCCAACTCCACCTTCTAGTTGCAAAGCAAAAAGAGAAAAAAATGACAAGAATAGGTCTCTTGGTGAAAATCAAAAGGTGCCATTAGACCATGAAAAACCAAAAGCTAAGTAGTTGCCAAGGTTACAAGATGAAAAATATGATGCCATGAATATTAGTGTCCCAATGTTCAAAATGCCATGAAGTCTTTTTGAGCACTCCCAATTAGCATTCATGTGGGAAGTTGTTGGTTTCAATCCTCCCAATCCTTCCTTATATCTAGTTTCTTACCCCCAAATCCACCTACCTAACTTGTCCAACACCCAAAATCAAGCCTCTACCAAACAAACCTTTTAGTATGTCATCATCAGTGGCATCCCATACAAAGAATCCTTTGAGCCATTTATCCTTAGATACCTTGATTCACAAGATGTAGACACTATCTTACATATAGTACATGATGGTATATCTCAAGGTCTTTCCAATGGTTTGATCTTAGCTATAGAATTGGAATGAATCCTATGTAGTTATGGTCAATTGTGGGTTCAGATATTATCAACTAGCAACACCAACAACATATTTCTTCTCAGCATTCATCAGCAACAACTTTGATTTTGTCTAAAAGTCCTGAAAAAAGTATCAAAAAAATGACAAAATGTCCTAAATTTTTTTTTAAAATGGCAAAAAGTCTTGAAAAATATTTTAAAAAGAGAGCAAAAAGTCATGAAAAAAGAAAAGAAAAAAGTGAAAAAAGTCATGAAAAAATGGATGCCTTGATGAAAACCTAGAAATAGGCATCTTGGCATGAAAATTTGAGTCAAGAGAAATTTTTTGTCCAAAAGTGAAAACCTGGAAAATAGGCACTTTGGGCAAGTACCATGGTGAAAACTTGGCAAACAGGCACCATATGTAATTAGTTATTGCTCCTCAATCTATCAGGATTCCATCTAGTTTTTTTTCCCACTTGTTTTGTCATTCCCTAATCATATCCATCATATTACAAGTCATCCTTGGCTCCTTGATCATGGCTCACGAACTAGTTAATATCCATTGTTATCTTACCTAAAGCATCACCAGTTTGTACATACTCTGTCATTGGTCTTTGTACATAGTTAGTGTCTTGTCTGGGGGCATACTACCTACATGGTGCATGAGTTTGAACTTGAACTAGGGGCATATCCCTAAGCACTTTTTATCCGTTGGACTTATTGCACAATGGATTGGAGCTAACACTTGTATATGCTTATACAATCCTAAAAAAATCCTAAAAATTCAAATACAATACAACAAGGTATTGTACACCTAAGTGATGACTCTGATACTGATTATGGCATCACTAATGAAGAAATGGCTAGGGCATGAAAAGACAAAAATTTCCACAAGAATTTCAAACTTTTGGCAGCCTAAGAAATTATCAAATTCAACCCAAATGTGGAGGGACCTAAGTCCAAACATCAAACCAACACAACAATTGAAAACATACAACCCATGATCAATTTGGACTTAGATAAGGGAAAAAAACCTTTGGAGTTCTCAAATACAATAATGGTGCCTATAAGGTCCCATCAAGAATCAACCATTGAAATCCTCCAAAGTACATTTGAACACATCAACATTAATCCCTTGTTTGATGAACCACAACCAATGAAGGGAAATAAGACTCTTCCTAGGTATCCCAAGAGGATATTAAGACTTGACCTCAATCACATGATGCAAAAAAAAGACATGCCTAAAGGGATTTGTGGTCTAGGGATGCCAAACATACCTCCTTTAGAGGAAAATCAACAAAGTACACCTTCAAATGACAAAAGGCATACAAATAACTCAATAAATTCTTGAGAAATTGACAAACAAGTTACAAGCTATCATTCTAGTCAAGGTTACCAAGCTAGAACTAGAGAAGAAAGCTAAAGAGGTAATACATGATTTTGATAATTAGTTCAACATCCTCTTAGAAGTTTCATCTACTAAGGCATGAGCCAATCATGATGCACCATTATTTGATACTATATGCAAGAATATCAGAGGAGATTTAGTAACTCTTGACTCTTTCATTAAAAAGCTCAGAACATGTTTGCCTAAGTGAATTATTCTTGATGGATGGTGTGCTCTATCATACAACTGCATCAAAGATATCACTAAAGATCTAAAAGGTATATAAATAAAATTACCAAAGATTGTAATGAGTTATAGCTACCCAATGTGAAAATTGAATATTTAGAGAGAGGAATTGGGAAAGTAAGTGATGATATTAGTCTGATAGAGCTAAGAAGAGAAATATAAATCAAGAAATTCTCATTGTTGAGAGAACATCTCACTCTAAAAATTAGTCACATTCAGAAGTAATTAGATGAATGTCTTAAAGCTAAGACAACTTATGAGAAGTTCATATATTTAGATTCGAACATAGTTGAAGTAGCATCCTATGGACTATGCACTATAATCATTATATTAGAAGTAGGTCAAGACATATTGGATAAAGAGTTCAATAATTTAAAGACATACTTTTCTAATTGCATTGCACACATCTCAAACTAGTCAACTTTAAGAAAAGAAAGTAGACTGAAAATAGTTTTTGACTCACCTTTTCCATTGATGTCAAATGGGGAGTGCATTTTATGCAAAATTGTATGAAAGTATGAGGAGGTATAAGATATAATATAGACGAAGGAAGAGTATAATTTAAAATATGGTATATAATATAAATGATCCACATTTTGAAAATTTTGTATGGTCATGTGAAGAATTTCAAAATATCAAAATTTTGTAATTTTAGGACTTAGCCAATTTTTCGATACGTTGCCACCAATGCCAAAGGGGGAGATTGTTGAAATTGTTTCTAAGAGATTAGTATGGAAATACATTAAGGTTATATTTTATGGAAACATATCATCTACATTAAGTCAAAAATTTGTGAAGACTAAGTTTTGGTTTGAAGATGAAAAAAATTAGCCATGTGTTGTAAAGACTAACTATCAACAAAGAAACCTTTTTGGTTTTCAAAGTTTAAAGACAAAAAATTGAAACATTCACACTTGAGGGAAGATAGAAATGGGTACAATAATACCATATGTTAGAGTGCAACTCATTATGAGTTGTACATATATAGTTATTAATGATTTACCAATTGCTATCATGTACAAGCATTACAAGATAGAGTGAAGGAAATGAGTTATTTTGGTTTACCAAAATAATTACTTAAATAATTAGGGATGGCATCCTATATGTTAATCCTAACTTAGAAAAAGTTTATTTTGTGTTTTGGGACATGTGTGAAGACATGAAGACCAATAGGACAAAAAACTAAGGTATAAAGAAAATATTTAGATATGTGAAGTTGTGTGATACATTGAAATACACTTTTTTTGTTGTTGCTAATTTTATGTTTGAGCAAAGAAATATAAATAAATGTGAAGTTTTGTACAAAGAGCTATAAAGGACAAATTAGATATTGCAGATATCAACATTGTCAAAAGGTTTTTGTATCTATACCTTTTGTGTATAGAATATATCATTATAATTACATGTTTGAGAACTATGATCAATGTGAATACTTTTTAAATTATAATACCATCTCCTAATAGGTTTGAGTCTTCTAACAAGGCAAAATCCTCTAAAAAGGATAGAGGTACTATATAGATGTAATAGACTCCAAGAAGGGTCAACATCTTTCACAAGATAATTTTGATTAGTGGATCATTTTGTGGGTACCATCTCCACTAGGGTTTTCCCTAGTTTAAAAAAATGGTGTAATGAGTTATATTGTATTACTATTGTGTGTACATTTTAGTTTATTCACATGTGTATGTTTTAAGATTGTAAAAGATATCCATTTTTGGGCAAAAGTTTGTGAAATACTCATTCACCCCCCTCTTAGTATTTCCTATTTCTAACATTTACACCCAGTGAACATTAGTGTGCCAAATTCTCTTGAATATTCCATTCCAAATATCCTCAAAATCTCCTTGATATGCTTGGATTGAGTTGTGTATATACCATCCTTAACCTCTTGAACTTGCAATCATATAAAGAAGTTAATCTCTCTGAATATTGACATCTCAAACTCTTTCCTCATTTCATCAACAAATTTCTTGCACATTAGTTCATTTCCTCAAAATATAATGTCATCAATAAATATTTTAGCAATCTAAATCTTATCATCAAATTCACTCTTAAAATATAGATTACTATTCTCACTAGTTTTGACAAAACCAATTATCATAAAATATGAAGTTATCCTTTTATACCATTCTCAGTGTGTGTACTTCAATCCATATAAAGTCTTGTGTAACTTACATACCATGTTCTTTTGACTTGGGTCCAAAAAACCTTTAGGTTGTTGAACATAGGCTTCTTATTCTAGAATTTCATTCAAAAATACAAACTTGACATCCATCTAATAAAATTTGAATCCATTAAAAGAATCATATGAAATTAGTATACTCACTCCTAGTCTAGAAATAGAGGAAAATGTTACTACATTATCAATACCTTCTTGTGCATATCCCTTTCAAACTAGTCTAGCCTCATGTCTTGTTACTTCTCCATTTTTATTCAATTTTTCTATGAAAATCCATTTAGTACTGGAATAATTTTTTTTAATCTTTGGGTCTTGGTACTAATTTCTATGTGTTTTTCTTCTCTATTTTCTCAATCTCTTCATTCATAGCATTAATCCAATCTTCATATTCCAGGACATCTTTTAATTGTTCTAGGCTCAAATTCACAAATCAAACATGTGTTATCTCTCAACTTACTTCTTGTCATTAATCCAACATCTTTGTATCCAATAATATGATTTAGTCAATGGTTCCTTTTGATGTAATTTTTTAAAAATATTTTTGGTTTTGTGTTCTCCAACATTTTCTCCACTTGGTGGGTACTCAAAAAGTTTCTCGATTAGAGGTTTCTATTGCTTGGGTATTGCTTGTTGTTTCTCGATGACTTATTCATATTGCTTAGGTCATGTCATTGGTTCTCTTTATTGAACATAGAAAAAACTCCTATAATCTTTATGTTCTTTCTTTCTTTATTCATCATTTTTAAAAGAGAAATCATCAATTCTCACATTTGTAATTTCAATAATTTTGTTAGTATCCTTGTTAGAACATTTATAAGCCTTGCTCCTAGTGGAAGAACCTAGGAATATAAATTCATCACCTTTAGAATTAAATTTATTATTTCTAGCATCTTTCATAATATAAAACCAACTTACAAATATTTTAAATTAACTCACATTTAGTTTATGCCCATACCAAAGTAAGTCATCTTGTTTGTACCTTTCTTTAATTATACTTGGTTCAACGTATAAACTATAGTATTGATGTCCTCTCTCTAGTATATCTGAATAACTTCCTTCTCAATAAAAAAACATTTCAATAGAATCAACAATGGATCTATTTCTTCTTTTAGCTATTCCATTCTATTGCAGTGTCCTAAGTGCAAAGAAATGTCTCCTTATTCTATTCTCATTGCAAAAGTTAGTAAACTAATCATATATGAATTCACCTCCTATATCTAATCCTAAAAATTTCAATTGCTTACCTTTTTTATTTCTCAACTCTTTCCTTATACCATTTGAAAATTTGAAATGTATCACACTTTTCTTTTAGAAACAAAAAATATATCATTCTTGAGAAATCATCAAAAAAAAGATAAAGTATTAATCACCATAGTAGCTTTGCACTTTCATAGGACCCCATAAATTAGTATTAACCAATTCCAATACATCATTAAATGAGTAAGAATTACTTTTTAAACTTGACTTAGTCATTTTCCTAATTTCACTTTTCTTTCACATCACTTTACTAGGTTTTCTCAAGCTCAGTAAACCTTTGACTCTTTTCTTTCTACTAACCTTGATTATGTTGTCAAATTTAACATGACACAACCTTTTGTGTCATAAAAAAACATTTTTATTTTCTAGAATAAAATATGTATTTTCAATAGGATCCAAGTAGAATAGGTTACCTCTTGATTTTTAACTAGCACCAATCAAATTTCCAGTGTCATCATATATCTTCACCTTTTGGTTTTGAAACTCTAGTCACTGACTTGTATTATTAAATTGTGCCACACTCAATAGAATATACTTTAGTCCTTGTAACCAATATGAATTGTCAGATTTGATCTTCTCATTTAGCATAATAGAACCATTTCCTTTCATAGGACATGAGGCATCAATACCAAGTTTAACAACTCCAACATCATAAGTTCTAGATTCTCAAATTCACCAATATCACTAATCATATGATGTGTAAAAGCACTATCAATAATCCATGTGTCATTTTTACTTACCTGAGAAATGACACACATTTCTACTTGATACCTTTCTTCTCCTTTAGATTCTTGCTTCATTTCAACACATACAACTTCCTCACCTTCTTGATTAGTAGTTTCATACTATGCATCTTCCTCCTCAGCTAGGTAACAAGCCTCATTTCCTTTTTATTTTAAGTCTCTATTTCCTTGGTATTTTTTCTCTTTGATCACTCCTTTCATTTCTATTTCTATTAGGACATCTAGATGTAATGTGACCAACCTTGTTAAATTTAAAGCAATTCAAAGGCAATTTACTTTTATACTTTCCTTTGCCTCTCAATAGTCTCTTAGTAAGTAGTGCTTCAAGCTCTTCTAGATCATTATCATCTAATTCATCATTACTTCCATTATAACTATGGTGAATTATCTCCTCTTCCCTTAAAATTTCAATAGTAAGAGATGACTTAAATGTAGATTCAGTCTTAGGTACTACACAATTATTAAAATTATTCAGCTTAAAAGTGGCTAATCTATTGGAAATATTAAAGATATGATAGGTTACTAAGAGGGGAGGGGTGAATCAGTAACCTCAAAACTTTAATCAATTCGGCATTTTAACCATTCATTATTTACTTATCTAATCTACTGTATATATGAGAAATAAAACATCCATAACAAATGTACACAGTGATTTGGTGACCCAGAAACCTTCCAAATAGAAAGTAAAACTGGGGTGAGGATGATACTCACAAAACTTCATTACTGCAGTATGAAGTTGGCCTATTAAGGCTTACATTGACCAATTTTGGTGATCTGCCCTATTAGGAGCATAAAGGACTACTAGGTCCACCTTGTTAGAGGATTTACAAACATACACTTAAGTATGCACTTTGTTAGGAGATTTATACAAAGACTGTTAAGTCTACCCTATTAAAGGATTTACAAAATTGATTCACCTATTAGGATGAAACAATAGATCTACTTAAAAACTTGATTTGTTGATTAGATGCTTGAAGTACATATGACCTTTTGTGACTGATGAATCATTATTGCTCCTTGTAGACCTTGTTGAATATTTTGCTCTTTAGCTAATTCACTTTCATTATTCTCAAAACATTACATGCCTCTCTTGATACTCTTCATATTACATACCTCTCTTTTTACTCTTTTTATCACATACATTTAATATTGCAAATGATATAATACATTACATCTATAAAAAATTTCAATAATTACAATTGCAAGGTCGACTAAAACACAAGTGAACAAAATAATACTGAGTTGGCCAAACAGTAAATAACTCAAGTTCACTGAACTGACTAGGTGACCTTTTGATACTCAGCATCCACTGCATTACTCAGCATCATCATGCACTCGATAGAAGTGAAGGCTCAATCCATACTAATCACCTGATGTAGTTCTAAACTTGGTAACCATTGGAGACTCCATAGATATAGTATCACTCGGTAAGAACTGAATCCTTTGTTTACCTTGCTTTCAGCTAGTAAACACTGTGCTTGCATCACTCGGTAGGCACTACGCTTTTCATCACTTGATAGACACTGTGCTTCCATCACTCAGTAGGCTCTACACTTCCATCACTCGATATACACTGCTAGTTTGCATATTCACTCGGTAGCCATACTCAGCTCGGTTAACACTTGAATGCTCGGTGTGAACTGCGAAGCTTAGTGTAAATTGCTTTAGTGATAAGTGTACAAGGTAACTACTGAATACTTAGTATACATCATAGACTGAGTGATGAGCTCAGTAGCTATACTAATACAGATAAGTGTTTTCACTAATGGTAATAATAACTTAATGCCAACAATCTCCCCCTTTGGCATTAGTGACAAAAACACTTATAAGCCAAAACATATGTACATAGCCTAACTAAATGAATTTTGGTTTTTCAAAATTGATCTTTATAAAATTGTTGCATATACAAATATACTTATGTACACATGCAAACTTTATTGTGTGCTAACTCCCCCTATCACTTATAGTGATGACTATCCTCTGAATCTCTCCCCCTTTTTGACAATAATGCCAAAGGACTGCATATATATAATTTATATGGCTACACCAAAATGAGATAGAAATTCTTGATGTACCTTAAGAATAGTTGAAAAATTACTATCCCATGTCTGCTTCAAAATTTGGCAGGTGGAGAGGGCAATTTGAACTTCTACTGATAATTGGATCAAGTGATTAGCCATTGAGAAGTTTTGATCTTGGACCAATGTTTTGCAATGTACAAGATATTTTTGCATTGTGTCCATGATAGGAAGGATCATGTTCTGGATGTCTATGAGTGTAGACCAGATCCTTGCTTCCTTTCTTAATAGTTCTACCTGCATATCTACCAAATATCTGATCTTGGTGTGATGGGAGGCTGTGGAGGAGGAGTCCATGTTCAACTTTGATGCACTTGTTTGCATATCAATGTCAATCTTGTTTAACTTATCCTTTATTTCTTTGGTGAAGCCAGAAACATCACAAAGTTTAGCAAAAAGTGATGCTGCATTATTAAAAGAATTTTCAAAATTTCCCATAAATGTTGACAATTCAACTTGCTTTATTGCTATCTTTTGAGCAATGTTCTCTAGCACCTTATTATCAAATTTCTTTTCTGTTCCTCATTGAATTTTTGTACAACCTCTTCTAACTAAATCAAAATGTGTTGAGTAGAATCTACTTCAATACCTATAGCATCTATAATTATGTTCTTGGCATTCTCAATTATTCTATATTCCTTATCCCTTTCAGACCTTAACTGCTTCTGCGTAGCTTTCATCTCTATTAGTTGACTAGCAAACCTCATCTCTTCAAGGGTAGCATTTTCATAGTCAATCTTTGGAATTACTATCTCTATGTATAAGTTAATATCTTCTAGAATTTCCTTTCTAGTGATCAGAAGTCTTAATGGATGCTTTTGTTTGACTTCTGTGATGATTGGTTTGACCTTAGGAATAGATACAATAGTGGAGATGGAAGGTCTAGTAGTAAAAATTGGGATAGGACTTGAGGATTGAATTCCAATAGAAGTATTAACCAAATCAAAAATTGGAATACTTTCCAAAAATGATGATACACTCAGTATAACAATATCTAAACTAATTGGAGTGAAAGTGGATATAATTGATGCTAATGGAAAAAAACCTATAGAACTAGCTAGAACTGATGAAAACAAAATTGTGGAACTTACTAGTGCACTAATTGTTGATGAAGGAGTTGAGGAGGCTAGCTCAGTAGCTAAAGAAGTAATAGTTAGCTTGGTAGATGAAGTGGTTGGAACCTCTATTTTATATACCGGGAGCTAGGAGGTGGCCAGTGAAGATTGAGCAATTGATGTGACTATTGTGCTCACAGTCTCACTTGTAGAAGTTGTCTCCATAGTGGGTGCAACAGTCTTTGGTGGAGAGTGAGGAAGGAATGCAATCACTTCTACTAAAATTTTAACTTGATCTTCTTCTTCCTCATTTGCTTCTTCCTCCTTGTCTTTTTCCCCTTTGTCTTCCATAAGTGCATGCAGCTCTCTTGGAGTAACTGTGATGGATGGAGTGCTCTCAAAATCATCATCATCACTGCTATCATAATCCTTGATCTCCACTAGATCTTCACTAGGCTTTTGCAGATGATAGATATTTTTCCACATGTTTGTTGCATCATTCACAACGTGCTCAATGTCTTTAATTAAGATCAAACATGTGTGAAATTTTATCATCATTTTACCTTCATGGTTTTTCATTGCTACCTTTATTTCTACTCCAATGAGACTCGGTAGAAGATTCTTTAGAGATTACTCATATATGTCTTTAACCATTTGGGTGGTTGACTCCCATCTCAGTTGCAATCTCTCCAACAATTCTTTGGAGATTTGAGAGGCAAGCTAGTTTGGGGAGTATTTCCATTTACCCATCTTATTGAGTACCAGTTCCTCAATCTATATTTTCTCAGCATCAGTTCTAGTTTCAAATTTCAATGCCTTGAAATTTGTGATGCCAACTCCTTCTTCCAATTGTTGAAGCCTTTCCTTAAATGTGGGTGGAGGCCTAACCAGTATAGGTTCCTGCTTGCCTTTTTTGGTTCTTCTAGTGAATACTACAGTGGTCTTTTTCTTAGGTTTGGTAATAGTTACCTTACCTTTCTTCTTTGTCTATTCCTCTTCAGATTTTTCTTCTTCTTTTTCTTCTTCTCCTTCTTCTTCTTCATCATCTTCTTCATCTTCACCTTTTCCCTCGGTAAGAATAAGAGGACCGGTAGCAGTTTTTAATTTGGCTATCTTCCTCTTGCCTTTGCTTATGGCCTGGGGTAGCTTGATTTCAAGCTCAATTCTAGTCTTTGCCTCATCATAAGTTTCAAAGATTGGTTGCCTTGGGTCTATTGGCTCATTGAACAATGCTTCAATGATATCCTTGGTCTCATCAATATTTACCTCATAAGGAAGAGGTTTTACCCATGCAACTTGTGGTCTGACTGCCTGAATATATACCTTATCATAGTCAACCATAAAACATACATCATCTCTATAGTCTTCAACTAGTTTTGGTGGAATCTAGAATTTGTTATTCATTTTCTCCTTGAAATCCTCAAAATAATTGTCCATAATGCTATCAAAATTTTCACCCATTTCTGCTACAAACTTATTTATCTGATACAAAATTGGAATGTCTTTTCTCCATACTACTCTTCCTTTTGATGGAAAGAATTTTTGAACATAGAAAAATAAATAGATCAATAGAGAGCTGAATTTGCAAGGATTATTCTTTGAGGTCCTTATACTCTCCATATTTTGTTTAACTATTTCAACAGTAATTCTAATAGGTCAAATTCAAGATTCTTCTTTACAATTTTGAAGGCCAAGTCCACAATCTCACCAAGTACACTATTTAGTCGGCTAGAGCTATAGATTTTGTGGGCAATGACATGAATGCCAAATCTTAGCTCAACATCTGATACAGTGTTAACCTTTAAACCTCTACCATCCCACTTGGCTAGGGTTATCTTCTGCAACTCATCCCGACTTGTAAACAATTTTTGTGGTTTTTGCTTTGGTAAGCATAGGGAGACCCGTGATTTTGTGAATCATCTTCTTTGTGATTAGCACTGGCTATTCTAGCCATAGTTTCCCATTGTGCACCCGACTCAAAATATACTTAGTCCATTTGGTTTGGAAGCTTCTAGGCATATGCGAGATATGAGTCAAACCTTTGGTTTCAAGATGCTTGAATTCGAGTTTCAGAGAGCCATCTACACAAATTTCTCCTAGGGCATTGTCCATCTCTAGGTTTCCAATTTCTTGAATAGAACATTTGAAATGAGTGCAAATATCATTGATAAGAAGTACCTTAGGTGAAATTTGTGATTTAGCTCCATTCAAGTTGAGTGATTCTACAACGGCCAAAACAATTTTTAAGTTGGGCGCTTTCCATTCTGTATCCTTAACCAACATTTTTGAACCTCTTTTTGCCTTGGTACCACTGCTACTTTCAGATGCCATTGTTTCTTGGTAAGTGTAAGAAAATTCTAAATAGATTTCTTACTTTAAAAATCACTTGGAATCACTCGAAATTGCTAGAATTCGCTTTAAAAATTGCTTGGAATCACTCAAAATTGCTAGAATTCTCTTAGAAATTTCTTACCTCTATAATTGCAGTGAAAAATGAAATTGAATTTTTCCCTTTTGATGAAAATTGTGTCATAAATGCTTGGTATGAAAGTAGATGAGATGAAAAAGTGTTTGACAAGCTGTCATTCATTTACTCAGTAGAAGCTTGTAACTCGGTGATCGAAAAAAATATTTAGTTGTTACCGACCTAGTTTGGTAAGGTCTTTAACTGACTTCCCTTGGTAGATGAAACTCAGCAAAAGATATGTTTTCTTTGATCTTCATGTATCTAGAATACTAATTTGATCATTCCACTTTCTTGCATTTGGAACTGCTCTGGATATAGCTTGATGATACAGTTCTAGATCCTTAATTGGAAATGATGGAGTCACCCACTTCTTGAGTGACATTGCCATCACTTGAGCTATCTTGCTTGGTAGATTTTGGAATCCACTATTGCCTCATTTGCTTCCAAATGTTTTCAGCTTTAACTTTCTTTTTATCTTCAACTCTTCCTATATTCATGTAGTTTTTAGCTATATGACCGAGTTTAGTGCATGTATAACATCTTACTATTGTGTCTCTTTTCCTCAAGTGATGCCTCGAGCAATCTTTATCAATGTGTCCATATTCTCCACAATAATGACATCCACACTAGGTATTGTAATCCCATCCAAAGATTGCCTTGACAAGTTGTTCAGCTAGATTGAATGATTTGGATCTGCATTGGAATGACTTGTGACCATGCTTCTTGCACTTGTGACAATTGCCTTCAAATTTTGGTTTCTTCTTGCATTCATTAGCTTTATGACCATGCTGACTACAATTGTAGCATTTACCATTGAATTTACCTTTTCCATTGCTCCAACACTTGTTTGATGTGTGACCTAGCTTACCAAAGTGATTGTAAGTAGGTCTTTGATTCCTTTGGGCACCTTGTTTGGAGGTTTCACCTTCTTCCTTATAACCAAGTCCAGATTTTCCTTTTTGTCTATAAAGATTCTGCTCACTTTGCTGATTTAATTGAGTCATGTCTGCTTGAGATTTCATCATTCTCTCATTGATTTTCTTTGCAGTGATCAAGTCATTTTCCAAACTTTCATAGATTTGTCTTTCAGATCTCAAGTCACCTTTTAAGCTTTCATTGATTGGTCTTTTAGTGATCAGATCATTCCTTAGGCTTTCATTTTCAGATCTCAGATTCATAATTTCTTCATTTGCATTAGATAGTTGATTTACAAGATCTTCATGCTGAAGGGTTTGACTATTTCTTACCTCTAAGTCTTCATTTTCCTTGTCTCTCTATTCCAAAACTTCACATAGCCTGATTGATTGAATTTATTGTTCTCTTTTAAGCTTTCTTACTTCTTCCTGTAGAGAACCATTCTTTGCTAGGAGTTCCTTGATAGCCTCATTAGCTTCATTTGAACTGCTTGATGGTAAAAGGTCTTCAATCTTTTCTTCAACATACTGATGATCATTCATTTGTCTTGCAAGTTCCTTTCTTCTTTTCAGGGATTGAGAAAGATGCTCCTTAGCTTCTTTGAGTTGAGCCATGGCCAATTCCAGATCTAGCTTTTCCTTTTCAATAGCTTTGTCAAGTCTGAATATCTCCATTGTCCTTGATCTTTGCTCAAGCTATTGAGCTTTGTCTTGAGAACCAAAAAGCTTTGATACCAATTGTTGGAAATATTCAAGATATGATAGGTTACTAAGAGGGGAGGGGTGAATCAGTAACCTCAAAACTTTAATCAATTTAGCACTTTAACCATTCATCATTTACTTATCTAATCTACTGCATATATGAGAAATAAAACATCCATAACACATGTACATAGTGATTTGGTGACCCAGAAACCTTCCAAATAGTAAGTAAAATTGGGGTGGGGATGATACCCACAAAACTTCATTACTACAGTATGAAGTTGGCCTTTTAAGGCTTACATTGACCACTTTTGGTGATCTGCCCTATTAGGAGCATAAAGGACTGCTAGGTCCACCTTGTTAAAGGATTTACAAACATACACTTAAGTATTCACTCTGTTAGGAGATTTATACAAAGAATGTTAAGTCTACCCTGTTAAAGGATTTACAAAACTGATTCACCAGTTAGGCTGAAATAGTAGATCTACTTACAAACTTGATTTTTTGATTAGATCCTTGAAGTATATATCACCTTTTGTGATTGATGAATTATTACTACTCCTTGTAGACCTTGCTAAATATTCTACTCTTCTACTGATTCACTTTCATTACTCTCAAAACATTACATGCCTCTCTTGATACTCTTCATATTACATACCTCTTTTTTTACTCTTTTTATCACATACACTTCATATTGAAAATGATATAATACATTACATATATATACCATTCCAATAATTACAATTGCAAGGTCGGCTAAAACACAAGTGAACAAATTATTGCTGAGTCAGCCAAACAGTAAATAACTCAAGTTCACTGAACTGAATCGGTGACCTTCTAATACTTGACATCCACTGCATTACTGAGCATTGCCATGCACTCAATAAAAGTGAAGGCTTAGTCCATACTAATCACCTGATGTAGTTCTGAACTTGGTAACCATTGGAGACTCCGTAGATATAGTATCACTCGGTAAGAAGTATCACTTAGTAAGAACTAAATCCTTTGTTTACCTTGCTTTCAGTCAATAAACACTATACTTGCATCACTTAGTAGGCACTGTGCTTTTCATCACTCGGTAGACACTATGCTTTCATCACTTGGTAGGCATTGTGCTTTCATCACTCGATAGGCACTACACTTCCATCACTTGGTAGGCACTATGCTTCCATCACTCAATATACACTGATGGTTTTGATATTCACTTGGTAGCTATACTCAGCTTGGTTAACACTTGAATGCTCAGTGTGAATTGTGAAGCTCGGTGTAAACTGCTTTAGTGATGAGTGTACAAGGTAACTACTGAATACTCTATATACATCACAGACTAAGTGATGAGCTCAGTAGCTATACTGATACAGATAAGTGTTGTCACTAATGGCAATAATAACTTAATGCCAGCATAATCTACTGACCAAACCATCAAGAATGATATTATTTCTAAGTATAGATCTCTGCTCCTAAATAGTAGAAAATCTAATAGAATAGATAGGTAGAAGTGTTCTAGAAACTTTAACTTCATCACTTATGGTTCCTCTTGCTGCTAAGATTCCAATTTTTAGATAATTAAGGAGGAGGGGGCGGGGGCGGGGGGGGTGCGGGATTGTTGGGAGGAACTTACAACAACTTTAACTTGTGAGTAATTAACTCAATAAACACAATATCTCATCAAATAATAAACTAGTAAACTAGCTTGCAGTTCCTACTGAGTTCAATATTCATTAACTAACTTACAACAATATGAAAGTTTCAACATGTATAATGAAAATAAACATTGATGAGCACATTAATTCCAAAATTTCTAGTGTGGAAACTTGATTAGGGTAAAATTTACTAAGGACTAGTCACCCAAAATAATTTCACTCTTCTACAATGAGCTCTGTTAAGAGAAAACCCTATCAAAGGTTACAAGTACACTGCTAGGTGTGACCCTATTAGGGGATTTTCACCAAAGATCATCTAGAATTTAATGAGTAGCCTATCTAAAGGACTTACAAATATTCAATGGAAGGTCACCTTACAATAAGGATTTCCAAGTTAATATTGCTAAGTCTACTTGGTAAAGAGATTTTCTACTACAATGGTTAAAATGTAATAATCAAATGATCTGATAAATATGAAATTCAATTGTCCTATTTAGATCTCCATTTTTCTCAATATCTCTACTCACAAACTAGTCATCACATCAAAAATTTAATCCTCCCCAACTTTGCACTCTAATCTTATTTGTAGAATATCCTTCAACACTTTGCATTAACTTGGATATCAACTGGACCAAAAAATATTTACCTTCTTATCTCTCCCTTATATAGATATTTTTTTTCCTCTTTAGATCCTTCACATATTTTGTCACTTAATCACAATCATCAATTAATCTTTTCTAGCTCATATACATTCAATCTAGTCACTCAAGAAAATGCTTTAACCTTTAATTTTGTACATCATCTTGGATCACTAAACATGCTTCAAATCTTCATCATTAGATATTTCTTAAATTATTCTAGTCATTGATCTTTCTATAAAACTTTGTCCTTATCATAGAATCTTCTAGAATAGTGTATATTGCTTCTCAATATTGTCCTTTACTTGATCTTTCACAAACTATTCTATCTTTACCTAATTGTGTTTTTCCTTCAACGACCTTCTCCATATTTGATTAATATTGTGCTTAGTTAACATTAGACTTTCTTTATATTAACCTTCCTCCACTCAGTTAATACTATTCTAACTTACTTCACATTTCATCTTCTTCATTTGATGACTACTATTTCTATATTAGTGTAACTTATGGATTCTCCATCTTTTCACTCAATGACTTCATTCCTTCTTTTACTAACAAAACTAACTTGCTTATACATCATCTCAAGACTTCATAAAATCATATAAAATAATCAAACCAATATTTTAATACCATATAATGATTCATTAATTTCCCAATTAAGTTCACATACTTAACATAACTTCTTCATCTCATCTTCTTTCTTTCCCTTTTAGTTCTCTTTCCATCATCACATCCTTCAGATGATTGCAACTTACATAGATTAGCCTCGTCAACAAGTTGACATCAATAATAATAGAAAAAGTGATCTAACTCTTATACATATAACTCAAAGCTCTATTTTGACTTTTTCTTTAACAACATCACTTCTACCCAATAATCTCTTTGTTTCATCTTTTAGCATTAGGTGTGGCCAATAATGGTTTTGGTAGACCGATTGCATTTGTGGATATTTCCTACATCCTTCATTGCAAATTCAACATTGAGAACACATAAGAATTGAAAAATCTTTAATGATAAGGGTAAGGTGAATATATACATTTTTCTTTCTTCCTTTAATGCTTTACATAAATTTCCATTTTTAAGGTTGATTCCTCAATCTGGGGCTTGACAAAGGAAAGCCTCCACAAACAAACAAAACCATTTTTTTCTCATGTGTAGGAGCACAAAATTTGAATTGTGATTGTAGATCTAAAAAATACTCACTAAGAAATTTCTAGAGAACCTAGGTCAATTTGTTATAGACCCTTGAGAATGTGTCCATCATCTCATAAAGTGTCAAAACACTTTTCCACCAAGTTGATACGTTCCTGGAGGTCTCAGAAAAATAATGTTATTTTTTGGTTTTCTATCCTGATAACATATTTGCAATGAGAATTACTGTTAGAGTTTCAAATCTACAAATTTTTGAGAAAAAAGAAATATTCTCTTGCATATTTTGAGGTAATTATTTAATATTTCATTTTATCTTTTAGTGAAGACCTATTTTCATATTTAATTGGGTTGATTGTGTATATTTAATTGCTTGATCTATCTTACCCTTTTCATTACATCAATTGGTTAAATTTACATTCACATTGCATATCTTAAACCAATTTACATAACATGAAAGAGGGATTTCTTGCATAACTCATTAATATAATTTGGGTTTAGAATTGGTACCCCTTCATCCATTTGGGTTTTTCTAATCTAACTTAGATTATATTGAGAGTTAGGTTTGGAAGCCCCTCATTCTCTTGCATTACATCACTTTAGTGTGTGAATGTTTGGTTAATGAATTCACATCACATAGTTTACATTATTAAACTCATTAGTGAATTGATTCATTCACTAAACAATTGAAATCTTTAAAATAATGTACCTCAAAGATTAAGATTCAAACTAAAAAAGAAACAACTAATGACTTGACCCCTCAAAATGAAACCCATAACTAATAAAATGTAATTTTTTATTTGCATATTCTAGCAACATCTTAGGGTTTTTTTCCTATTGAACACTAAAAACTAGTAGCTTTAATAAAATCCATTTGTCACAAAGTCTTATTTGACTAAAATAAAAATATAAAAAACCTTACTCCTGCTGATTGAAAACATATAGAAGCACCTAATCATATACTACGACAAATAAAAATGCTCTACAACACTTGGGAAAATGAAAAGTAGGCTAAAACATGACTGGGAACTAAAAAATTTATATAATTTTTTTTACTACATCACCTTCCTAGAAATAAAACTACTCCAATATGTATAAAATAAAAGAATTTTTTACTCAATATGAGAGCTTAAGGTACATCCCATTGACTAGGATAGAAAAATCATATCCATCCAACTTAGAGATATGGGAATTATGTTTTTCTAACCCACAATTATGTATGTTTCACATGTTACATCAAATATGATATATTTTCCAAGCTTGGTTTTGATCTCATCCCACTTGAAGAATGTTAAGAAGTAAAGTCCACACACAACTAAGAGGGGGGTGGGGGTGCGGGGAGTAAGTTGTGATAAAATATAATTAAATCCAAACTTATAAGACTAATCACCAATAATTAAAATAGTGAAACACAACAATAAGAAACCATACACCACACAGAATGATTTTGTTGACTAGGAGAATGCTTGATTAGAGAGAGACCCTCAGTAGGGATGGCATCCACAAGATAGTATACTAATATATAAGTTTCTTGTGAAAGGATGTGACCCTGTTAGGAGTCAAATATAGCTCATTTAGTACAATAGTTTATGTTAAAGAACATATCCCTATCAGGAGACCTTGAACCCTTTCTATATGGTTATGACCTTATTAATGATTGATTAGAACAAGTAGACCCACTATCCAAATATTTTAAATTTTTTTTAAAGAAGGATCTTTCAGGATAACATATCCAATAAGCATGAATTGACTAATCTGCAACTTACATACCAAAATAGTTCCTTTAAAGTTTAGAACCATCCAAATAGCTTCTATACTCTACTCTGATAATCTGACATCAAGGCTTGCATTATTACATCTCATACATACCATTCTTTCATCCCAAACAAGGAAAATGTCTTTTTTTATACCCATTAAAAATAATGAATTACGTTAACCTATTAGAGCTTCCCCAATGGTATAATTTATTTTATAGGACCATGATAAGGAATACACTCATTTATAAGTATCTCTATAGCCATTACCTAAAGTTTTCCACATGTTACAATAATAATATAA
This sequence comes from Cupressus sempervirens, assembly GCA_028749045.1. Taxonomy (NCBI): domain Eukaryota; kingdom Viridiplantae; phylum Streptophyta; class Pinopsida; order Cupressales; family Cupressaceae; genus Cupressus; species Cupressus sempervirens. The sequence continues at coordinate 395,715,388 of CM053790.1, forward strand.
TATTTTCCAATGATAATTCACATGCTACAACAACACAATTGACTACTAGTAAAATGCATCACATGTTAAACACAAGTGACCTTTATAGAATAATCAAAATGAATAAAAAATCTAAACATACCTTTCTTGAATAAGCCATTAAGATATAGAATAAACTTTGCAACCACCTCTAATAGATTTTTTGGTACACTGGTCTACTACCACTCCTCACAAAATAAACCTTAACTCTTCTAGAGTATTAAATAAATTACAAAGAATATAGACACATTGTCTAGATTGATTATTCTACATAAATGTAAGCTCACATATACAAAACTTTCAACCACTATCCATGTTGAATTATAAGTAGCCTACTATATACAATTTGATTATGTCATAAACCAAAGAATACATGTTTATATCAATGGAAAAACCTATCATCAATACAATATATATGCAACACTCCCAATGGACAACAATATCATTTATTGCTAACAATCTCCCTCTTTGGCATTGATGACAACATATGGTGAGAAACAATCAATCCAAAAGTAATCATTAGAATACAATTATCTAAATATCCTCAATATATACAATCTTAAAACTTCTTATGCATATACCTTCCCAAATGAAGGGTTTCTCATAAATTCTCTCCTCTTTTAACGTCAATGGTAAAGGATTCAATATGTCAAATATCAATCTCATAAGTTGTTAGTGAATAGATTTTTTCTCTTCCAAAATCCTTCACAAATAATTCCTAAATGCCCAAATTGAAAGAAAAAATCAAAACCAATAGTTAAGTCACTTGCATTTATTATGCAAAGTGATCTCTAAATTTTGAAACAAAGATACATCTCCCTTCTCTGTGTTTTTAATGAATTAAAATACTAATTATATGTTTAACCAAAATGCAAGGAAGGCACACTGACATTCACCCATAGACATAAATTAAATGTGATGATTAATCAAAATAATTTGAGAGGAAATTAAATATATGGAAAATTGACCATTAAAAAATCTCTCTATTTATAGAGAAATGAAATGGAGATATGATACTCATTTTGCATATTTGGGTGAGTAAAACCAACCGATTTCATCACACACAAAATCCTTGATAAATGAGAGAAGATAATATTTCAAATGTGACTAGAGTAACCACAAGATCATTTTCAACGAAAAAAATATAGATTCAAACCAATACAGCTCAAAATAAATCTATCTTCATTCCAAATATACAAAGAAAATAACCACATGATCATTTGCTCTTGCACCATAAACAAGCTCGCAAATTAAAATACAATCTCCTCCCTTTTCTCTGTGACAATCTTTTAACCTTGAAAATGCCTTATCTTTTCATGAGAAATACATAAGTGTATGAAAAAGAGAAGAACCCTTTTATAATAGATTTTCCCCTATTTAAAGAATTTTCCCAAGAAATTGGTAACTATCATAAATTTTTCTTACCGAACAAATTTATATTTTATTTCCTTACTTCATCCCTCCACTTTAATTTCTATGATTATGAGCAATATTCACTTTGCACTTTACAATAATATTAATTGTTCAAGAATTAACTTTTCTTATGTCTATCAACTTTCCCATTTGTTTGGAGTGTTGTGAAAAAGGATGTGGTTAAAGTGGTTTAGGAGTTCTTTGGAGCCAGGAATTTTCTTAAAGAACTTAATGCTACCTTTGTGGTCCTCATCCCTAAAATCTCGAGGGCTGATTCTCTGGATAAATTCAGGCCCATTAGCCTCTGCAATTCCTTCTATAAGATCATTGCCAAGGTTCTCACTTCTAGGCTCCTCAGAGTTCTCCCTCTGATTATCCCTCCTCAGCAAATTGGCTTTGTCCTTGGCAGGCAGATCCTTGATTCTATTGTTTTGGTTCATGAGGTCATCTAGTCTCTTGAGGTGAGCAAAAAGGAAGGATTCCTTCTTAAGCTGGACCTATCAAAAGCTTACGATAGGGTTGATTGGAAGTTACTCTTTGCTGTTCTTCGTGCGTTTGGACTCAATGATCAGGTTTGCAAGCTCATCTCTCAGCTTGTGTCTTCACCCTCTTTGTCAATTTTGGTCAATAGCCACCACTCTCCTTTCTTCTCCCCCTCTAGGGGTCTAAGGCAAGGAGACCCCATCTCTCTGGTCTTGTTTGTTATCATGGTGGAATGCCTTGGTAGACTCATTCAGAAGAAGATCAAGGATAGGTGTTTAGTGGGTTTGAGGCCTTCTTCACGTCCATCCACTTTCACTCATCAGCAATTTGTGGATGACACAATTTTGGGGGGTGAAGCTTCAGTTTGGGAGGCCAAGACCTTCAAAAGCATTCTTAATTCCTACACCAAGGGTACTGGCCAAGAAATTAACTTATATAAGAGCTCTATCTTCTTCCTCAACACTCCTCTAGAGAGGCAGAGGAAAATTGCTCGAATTCTAGGTTGTGGCATTGGGTCCCTACCGAAAACTTATCTTGGGCTTCCTCTAGGCTCCAAACCCCCGGACTCCTTTTGGACAAGCATTATCAACAACTTCAGCAAGAAACTTGCTGGCTGGAAAGGGGCCACCCTCAGTCAGGCAGGTAAATGTACCCTGGTTAAATTGATTCTCCAGAACCTCCCCACCTATGCCCTCAGTCTCTTTGGGATTCTGGTTAAGTTTGTGGACAGAATGGAGAGGATTCAGAGGGACTTTCTCTGGACTGGAACTGATGACCACAAGAGATACCACCTGGTAGCCTGGGACTAGGTTTTCTTGCTCAAAAGCCAGGGAGGTCTTGGAATCGGGAAAATTTCTCACCTTAATCAATCCCTCTTAGCTAAACTCCCTTGGCACATCTTCCAAGGCATAGGGTTTTGGAGGGAAATTTTGGTTGAGAAGTACCTGGGAGGCCTGTCTCTCTCCTCCATTTTCTAGGGGGCTGAGTTGCTTTTGGGTTCTAACATTTGGAAAGGTATCTTGAAGGCCCTTCCCCTTGCTAAATCTAGGGCCAAATGGAAAGCTGGAATGGGAGACAAAATCCTTTTTTGGCAGGACAGCTGGTTTTTTCAGGAACCTCTCAATAACCATCCTTCACTTGGTAGGTGGGCTGATCAGGCAATAGGCAGATATGGTATGTTGGTTAGGAACTACAGAAATGGGAATGAATGGCACAATTTGTTGAAGCTTTCGCAGGATCTCGAGCCTTTGATGGCCTCTTTGAATGCTATTAACATCAACCAGATAGGCGATGCCTTAGTCTAGTGAGACTCTTCTAGAGGCCATTATACTGTAGCCTCAGGCTCTCTTTCCCTTGTGGGAACAGGGGAGAAACCTATTTGGGCCAAGGCCTGGACCCCTAGATTAACACCCAAAATCAACATTTTCTTTTGGCTCCTCTTGCAAGACAAGATCCTTACCCTAGATAATTTAGCCAAGAGAGGCCAAATTATTCCCAACAGATGCTACCTCTGTAAGCATGACCTGGAATCGGTTAATCACATTTTCATTCACTGCCCCTTTTCCTCTAGAGCGTGGAGTCTTCTGACTTCCAATATGAACTCCTATTGGTGCATGCCAGCTAGTATCCAGGATTTCTTCATTTAGTAGAGAAGCAACCACAAAGGCCTGGAATCCCAAATTTTGAGTTCCTGGATTATCCCACACTTTTGCTGGGGAATCTGGAAGGAGCGCAACAATAGGATATTTAGAGACAGAGAAGCTCCTGAGGGTATAATAGTAGAGAAAATTGAAGGCCTCATGAAAGAGAACTACTCCACAACTAGAGATGGAAACATAAAGGATGGAGGGAAAATAAAGACCAGGAAAGAAGACAGGATCAAAAGAAGACAACAGGCTTCTTGGTCCTTCCCCCCCAAAAATTGGCATAAAGCCAATTTTGATGGAGCGGCTAAGGGGAACCCTGGTCCCACTGGATGTGGTGGAATCATAAGAAATAGCTTGGGAGGGGGAATTTCTGCTATGTCCTCCCCTATTGGTCACCAAACCAACCATTTGGCTGAAGCCAGTCCAGCCAGACTCACTGTGAAGCTGGCTCTGGACTCAGGGATCGAACAACTATGGCTTGAAGGTGACTCCCTAAATATAATTAATTGTATTTTAGGAGCAACCAAACCATCATGGACCATTGAAAGCATAATTGAGGACCTAAAAATGGACTTGAGAAAATTTAAAAATTACCACGTCAGCTATGTCTACCGTGAAGCTAACGTGGTTGCTGATTGGTTCACAAATGCAGCGGTCACATTCAATTCGATGATGACGTGGGGAAACAATAATCACATCTGAAAGGAGCAAATCCAAGGTACCAACTCAAAATATTTTTATGATTATGATACATGCTAAATCATGTTTTAAAAAGGGAATCAATTGGAGTTATGCGGAACCCCCACCATTTCATAATAATGTGTACGGATTACACGAGCAGAAGAAAGCCAGAGTTAAACCCAAAAACATGTGCATTAAAGCTCTCATCCTTAGCGATTTGTCCATCTTTGAGCTCTATAATTCTATTCAAGGTTTAGGGTTAGAGTGGCATAAAATGAAAATGGTGGGAGAAAGGATTAGAAGAGAACCATGGGGAGAAACAGAGAGCTGGAAAGAAAAAGGGAAGGTTTGGAAAAAACTCCAGAAGGGCAGCATAACCAACTTCATGGAGAGGCTCCATGGTTTTGACATGGGGTTACCAAGATTATGGTTGAAACCTAGCACAATGGAAAGGTCATAATTGATGGTGTCTCCCACCAAATCACAGAGGGTCTCATTGTGGAGGTGACAGGCTTCTCCCAGGAAGGCATTAGCTTCTTCAGGGATAAGAAGATGTCTGCCAATGCTGTCAATGCTTTTGTCAAGAATGAAAAGGAGAAAAGAAAACTGGTAAAGATTGACACCTTCTATGACATAGAGTCCATCAAGAAGTTCTAGAGGCTTGTTCTGAGGATTATCATAGAGTATGTCACTTTGGAGCCCAGGTTTGATAGAGTCAGAACCCATCATTTTGTTCTGCTTAATCATTTTAGACATAAAGTAAAAATCTACTTTCCTTTCTATATTTATACTTCTATGACTAAGAATATAGAGAGTTACAAGAAAATCCCTATCAAGAACCTCACCCTTCACGAAGGTCTTCTGCTCCTCATTTTTGATTTTCTAAAAACCCAGACAAGAGTCAAGTCCATTAGGGCTTCGGGTGGCTCCTCGGAGGACACTGCTAGCTCAGACTCAGGGGAAGTGCGTGTTGTGAAATGTGTCAAGTCTAAAACCCCAAAAGCCAAACCCTCTCCATGCTTCCCTAGAAGGAAGAGCCCCAAGTGCCCTCCCCCTAACCCCCCTACCCCTCATCCTAAGGAGTCTAGTGATGAGTCAGATACAGAATCAGAGGAGGTGGATTCGGTGGCAGAGAAGGAAAGTGAGCTGGAAGATGACAAGGAGAAAGATAATGAAAAGAAGGAGGTGACCCCCTTGGTAACCCAGGATAACCCCAAGAAAAGAAAATTGGACCAAACCCCAACCCATGATCATCTTAGTGATAATATTGATTTGCCCCCCAGCCCTACTACACCCACCTCCCCCCTGGAGGTCCCCATTTCACCCCCAGAAGAGATGATAGAAAGTATGGTTCAAAAGGGAGGGGAGGCCATTAGGAAAAATAAGAGAAGAGCCTAGAGAAATTTCAATATGGATAGTGTCAATATGGGCATTGTTAGAGAACCTGCTAAAATCCAGATGTTGGGGGATCTCGACAATAGCACCCACTATGATGAGCTCCTTGACTTGACTCTTTTGGTTCTCTCTGACAATGTCCATGAAACGGGTCTCAACTTCCTCGACAATGCAAAGAACAGCCTGATTGACAATTTCCACTCCATTAAGTGGCTTTTTTAGGAAATTGAGACTCTGAAGGATAGGTCCAACCAGACCAACAATAGGGGGGATGTCAAGGATCATGAGGCCAAAGGTAGTAAAGACCAAGTGGGCAGCCAAGAAAAAGATAGAAGCCAGCACTCCAAAGACAATCAGGAGGACAGAATCACCCGGCTCGAGCAAAAGGTCCAAAGGCTGGATTCCGTCCACTAGGTTGTGACTAAATAGATTGTGGATACCCTCCATACCTTGAATGAAAACATTGTTAATCTAGGGGACTATCTGACCAATGCCAGTCTTGTGGAGAATGTGGAGCAGAGTACAAAGCATGAAACCAGCCGGGAGGATCCTTAGAAAGAGACTAGAATCTAGGAAAGTCTGGGGGACTAGATGCATTTCCCCCCCATGATCCAAGAGGAAGAGGCCAACCAGAAGGAAAGTGACACTGCAGAAACCCTGCAGGCAATGGAGAAGAAGGGACACTAGTCTACCCACCAGGCTCTGTTCCTAGCCTTTGTTTCCCAGGCTTTGGGCCTTTTTGTTTCTGGCCTTTTGAGGCAGTTTTTTTTTCTGTCTTTTATGCTTTAAGTTGTTTTATGCTGTAAAACTTTGGGTTTCAGGATCCCTGTAAAACCTATTTTCCTAATCAAAAACTTTCCCATTTGTTTACTTTATAGGCACATGCATTATAATAATAATTAATTCTTTGCATAATTAATTATGTGAGAAATTAATTATATATAATAATTTAATACTTACTTTACACTTAATATCTATTTCATTTAAAGAATTAAATATTATATAAATGAAAAATAATTTATAAAAATTTAAAATCTTTATCTTTTTAATTTCTCACATTATTGTTTAGGAAGGGATTATTTAGGGTTATAAAAAATGAGGTAACATAAGAAATATCTCCCTCTTAAGAGAGTTCTCATCCCATTGATAAAAATGAACTTCTAATCAAAGTACATATATTAAATCAAGCCAAATTTAAAACCAAAAATAATGTTAAGTGCCAACAAGAATTTTTATATATATGAAATCACATAAGAGATCTATAATTAGATCTACACCATATGACCACTCCTCCTCAGGAGAAGCACCAAGCATTTTGTCTAGGTTAATGAATGTTCTTTGAATATACTAGACTAATACATGCCTATACCAATTACTCTTTATAAGGAGGGGTCATCACCCCAAGAACACCATTCAAAAATGTCCTTAGGAAAAGGTTTAGAAAATATATTTTCTACCCACTCATTGTGCTCACGTATTCCAATATGATTTCCTTCTCAATGGCTTTCTCTCTCATAAAATGATACTTGATACTAATATGTTTACTCCTTTAATTTAATACTAGATTTTTTGACATGTTAATTGTACTTGTATTATCACAATGCATGATGATAGGTTTAAGAGAATGTTTTTTATTAAGAAAAGAAGAAAGAGGCTACAAACATTAGACACTATACATTATTAAATAATATATTTACAACACCTAATGCCAAACTTATAGAAACACAATCATCAAGGAATTGCATCTTACATCTACCTCTATCAAAGACAACGGTATGAGGGCGACTAACACCATAGTTTTTAATATTGACAAAGGTCAACTTGGGACAAGCCCTCTTAAATGTTGTAAACATTAACCAAAAAAAAACAAAGGATCTAGGTAAGCCCTTTAAACTTTTGGCATACACCCAATTGCACAAAGACAAGAACTGGGAAGAAGGAGACACTTTCATTATCGTAATATTTGATATACAAACTCAAGAAAAAAAGTACCTCTCCATTCTCCTCTATTAGAAATAAAGATCCAAAACCATCTAGACCCCCTATTTAGACCAGCATTCTCAAAGATCTTCCAACCCACTACAATCTCCTTTCCCACCTCAATAGTGAAAGGGTCCACCTCAATAAAACCCAGGGGAGGAAGATGAAAACTCCAAGGATGAGGTGGTGATGCCACCAACCATCAACCCCACCACAAGCAGTAGCCTATTAAATCTCCCCTTCAATAGGAGTCTCCTTTGCATCTAGAAATGTGCACCCGATCTCCACCTCGATAGGAGATAGATTTACCTCCACAGAATCCATGCAAGAAGAATCAAAGACACATAACAAGCCCACCACATATATAAATTTTTTTTCTCATAATCAAAAGATGTTTGATATCCATCCCAACAAGGAATTAACCACCCAATAAAGGGAAAACCAACCTTTATCACCATGCACAGAGGCATAAGAATATCCAAGAAATAACACAATACCCAAACACAAAAAAATAATGGGAAACTTATATAACTAGAGAAAGGATCCAAAGAGATACTTAGAAATCAAGACCCCCAATCAGAGATCTCCCCAACCAAATGAATAAGGGAAGAAAACAACTTTGGTACCAAAAATTGATAGAGCATGTGGCAACCAAGTAACATCTTCCTTTGCAACCAAGGGTTGTCCCAAGGGAAATAACCCAACACAAAATTTAACATATGGAGGGGGGGAGGAGAAACCCCAACCAAAATATTTCTCTTATGGAACCATGAAATACCCAAAGAGAAACTCGAGGGGGCCCCTTGAAAACTTCTAGTATCCACCTAGAAAAGGACTAGAAGCACATGCTTAAGAATCTGAGAATGGAATTCAAAACTCTTAGAGAGATAGAAAAACTAAGGATCAACAGAGTAATAACATCAAAAAAGCACCAAATCCTCATTAAAAGAAAATTCATAGCCCACCCAAAATAGGAGAGAAACCACACAACTACTCTGAATAAAGATTTCCGAAAGAAGAAGAACATATAGATCAAGCCAAAGAAAGAGCTTAGAGAAATAACTGAAAGAGAAAACCCATTACAACCCCTTCTAAAAATATAGTTGTGCCCCTAGATCTAGTTTTTCTAGCAATAAAACATCCCCCAAAGAATAGTAAGAGGGAACACCATAGCATTACCCAAATATTTTAAATGGGTCACACCATGCCTAGAAGCACGAAGGGGACAATAGAGGATCGACCACATTCAAATTGATAAACCTATATTTCTAATAGTCATACCATTGGTGGGAAGATACATCCAACCCAATAGCCATGGCATGCACCAGGACCAAAACTCCCTTCTAGAAAGTAGAATAGGGCATGAGCCATGGAAGTGAAGCCCAAACTAGAAATCCCAACTCCTAAAGAAGGGACCACCATGAAAGACCCTTTGCTACACCAAGAGCATATCATTGCCACAAAAAAGGGGGATCTCACCCCAAAACCACAACTAGATGGAGTTCTTACCCCATGACTAGGTGAAGTTAAGAGAAAAAGCCTCCATTTAGCCATGAATGGAAAAGAAGAAGCTCCTGATACCTCTAAAAAAAACTCCTAAAGACCTCCATGACCTATAAACATAGTCTGGGGAAAGGAAAACCAATGATGTAAGAGCACAAAATGCTAATTATCAGGATCATCATAATCTAAGCCTCCATCACCATCATTGGAGTTGTAAAAATGGGAAACCCTAGCAATACTCCCCCCATTCCTCTTCCTCTCTATCACCATTTCCTTTCAGCTTCATAGAATGTTATACCATTATCTTTCAACATTTATTTCATCCACAATAACTGATTATGATTATCCACTTCTATAACATATTCTTCATTTGTAGTATATTGTGATATACAACCTTTCTTTTGACCAACCATGAAACTAATGTTCCTCCAATAAAAAATGCATTTGCACAATTAATTTTCCTAACATCAACATTTCCTACCCAAAATGCATTAGTATAAGTATATAATGTGAAATCATTTAATTTATCATACCATAAACCAAATTCTAAAGTTACCTTCAAATATCTAAAAAATCTTTTTACTACTGCTAGGTGTGATTCTTTAGGTTATGCCAAATACCTTGCCACAATGTGCTCTGGTATGAATTAAGTATTATAAACCACCAATCATTGATCTATAACTTGTCTAAATAGTGCTAGGGAAATCAATTGTAGTAGTCAAATTACAAGCTATAACCACATTTGTTCCAACTAGTTTACAATTTTCCATACCAAACTTCACTCACAATTTTTTAAGATATCGAGTTTGATATATAAAGATACTATTTTCAATCTGATTTATTTGTAATCCATGAAAATATTTCATCTCTTCGATCATAAAAACCTCAAATTCACCTTTAATTTCATCAAAAAACTTTTTATTTACCTCATCGTTTCCTCCAAAGATAATGTCATCCAAAAAACTTCAATGGCCAAGGGTCCACGTGAATTGATTCTTAGATAGAGATTATTCTCAGAACTTCCTCCTTTTAATCCTAAATGCAACAAGTGTTTATCTAATTTCACATACCAATCTTGTTGAGCTTATTTTAATCTATAAATGGTTTTCTTTATTTTATATTTTATTTCATCTTGCTCTATTAATAAAAATCTAGCTAGTTTCTCAATGTGTACTTCTTCCTATGATTCTTCATTCAAGAAAGTTGATTTAACACCAATTTGATACACTTCAAATTTCTTGTTAGATTCATATGCCAAAAATAATCTTTCTACTTATAATATAGCTATAGGGGAAAAGGTATCTTCAATATTAATACCCTCTTGTTGTGAGTAACTTTTATACACTAGTCTTTCGTTTTTTCTCACCACTTCTCCTTGCTTATTCACCTTGTTTTTGAATACCTACTTAGTTCTATTAAAGTAGGATCAATTTTTTTTTGTAACTTGTAATAGCACTTACAATTTTTTTTTTTTTTTTTTTAAGTTACCTTCTCAATGCATATGTATATGATATTATGATGAATATCTATGTAAAGACATATCTCTTTAATTCTCATTAGTTATCAATAACATTATTTTTATCTTGATTAATCATGTGATAAATTACACACACACACACACACACACACACACACACACACAGTCACACCCCCCCCACACACAAACACAGTTTATTATCAATAATACTAATGATTTATATAATAATAGTGAAGCATAGATATGAAATGTTTGAAACTAATAAGTCATTCAAACATTTGATTTAATTGATTATAATTATCCAATTGATACTACAACCATTTAACATTCCCTCCCTCTTAGCTAAGGGGATAAACACATGAATGGATATTACACCAATGGTAATTTGATCTGAATACCTCCACTATTTTGACATCGATTTTGATATCATGAGTACTGGTCTCCTAAATATCACCAAGTACTCTGTAATATGAAAACATGATATTCACCAAGTACTCAATAAGGTAATGACCTCTTGAATATCACATCACATGCTATTCACTAAATAAATATGATATATTTATAAAAACAACTCATAGACTATCAATTTAATAACATTAAACACTTAGTTATTGATTTATAATATATATTCCATCATGATCCATTTCAAAATTTATATAGAATGTATATCATGGTTTAAGTTTTTGTAAGATCATTACCTTTCAATAAATTTGCAAATACAAGTGATGATCATTCATAATTTGTCACTTTCTTTTTAAAAAATTTCATGAAGTCACCACAAATATTGTCATGCAATGTTTGTCATGACACCCACCATGAACCATATTAGAGAAGAAGGTTTTCACCTCAAACTTATCTCTTTTAGATAATAATTTATTACAAGGGATTTCATTTGGAACTTCTCCTCCATGAAGATCTTTTGGCCTCAAGGTTACTTATAATGAAGTGTCAAATCCTTCTAAATATGATATCAAATTTTCAGCTCCTCATTCAATGTTAGGCTCCCTTTGAATACATATGATCAGGATCCTCAATATCCAACTAAAACATATCCTCTATCTTCTCCCTCTCTTTATCCATGGTTGCCTCTAATTAAATATGAGGCTCCATCATGATATAGAAGAATGCTCATAATCTCAATCATCAAAGTTACTTACTTTAAGAGGTTCACTTTATCTAGCATTCAATCATCAAATGTGATAAGCCTGAAAAATGCCTTTATTTTGTTATGTTTAAGATACTTTGTGATACTCTATTTATCCTTGTTTTAACACTTATAAGCCTATGTTTGATAAACCTTTGATGATTTATGGGGTAGAAAAACTATGTCATCTTTTGCCTAAATTATATCTAACATGCAGTATTTCATATAAATATCCAAATGTGCATTCTTATGCTTGAATTTAGTTTGATGGATGTTTATTTGCAAATATGTCTTATATCATAACTAACCTGATGATAAGGATTAAAGGATGAGCGTAAGAATCCAGAAGTTGGTTGTCGACAACATTCAAGGAGAAATGAGCATCAAGGAACAACCACGAAAAGGAAGTTATAACCACTCCAGGAAACATGGCAGCGAATAAGGAGGAGCTTTTATGAGCCATTACCTTCTCTTCATTTACGTTGTAACAAGTGGATGCTGAGACTTCATTACTCCCTCCTCAATTCCGTTATCCTTCCTTTCCACTTTTAGTTGTTCTCCTATATTCTCTCTTGTGGACTTAACTTAGGATAGTTACTTTTCTGTTATGTAATAAAGAGTAGATTCCCTATATATGTCGAGATCAACTCCTGTGTGTGAATTTTTTTTAGTTTTTGGTTTTTGATAAGTTTTATTGAGTAAGAGAGAACACTAATTCACAGTTTGTTACAGTTGTGTTTTACAATACTAAATCATGTAATGACTGATTAATGAAATAAATTAGTTCTCTTTAACTTCTATCCTGTGTTGGTAGATTAGAGAAGCCAACCAAGGGGGCCCACTTGGAAGGTGGATTAGATTAGGATAGAATAGATTCATTTTACTAGCATTAGAAATATTTTAAGTAAGATGTAACTAGTTAATTCCTTCCTATAGCATCACACTTCATGAACGTTCTTGCAACATTTGCGAGAACAGTCTAGTGGATGAGTCAAGATGGAATCTCTGTTATCTTGTCATTGTGTTTTCAACATTCATAGATTCAATAGTTTCCTTTCCACAGTAGTAGTGTAGTTTCCTTCCTTTGCATTTTTACTTTCCTGCAGCACAAGCATAATGACTCATCAAGGTACCTAGTGCACATATTGTGCTGACCATTTCAAGTATACGTCCTTGGGTTGACAATCTAAATGCACCTCATGGTAGGGGAAAAGTAATCCTTAGCTTGAATAGATTATTCCTAAGCCAGGCCTAGCGCACGACTATGGAACACCTATTGTGAGGAAGTTCTTTTTTGGTGCCATTACCGAGGATGGTGTCAAGCTAGGAGTATTTTTGAGTCATAGTTTTTAGATTAAGTTCTTTTTACCAGTGTAAAAATTTTAGTTGCATGCATAGAAGAGGAAGATGACAAGATGAATATGGTAGATTTCTTCCACAAAGATCTGTTAATTTGAATGAAGAAGTTGAGTTTCCCTTTGAAGACACAAGTCCTATTTTCCCCACAGTATCATCATCAAGAGCTGAATTCCTAGATATATCTGGTCTCCAACCTTTCACTGAAATATTGACCAGTCTTCTTGATAACACTACCTCGAATCGACCAGTTGTTAATCATCCAGTGCCTAACATTTATTTTCAGCAGCAACCTCATAATCTAGTCCCACCAGTCATGGCACAACCCACTTTTCCATTTCCACTTCCAAGTCTCATAACCAATGCCAATCTCAAGAATATACCTCCCAAAACTCTTTTGAAGTTCTATGGCCTTACAACTGAAGACCCTAATACCTTCTTGTTTGAGTTTGACATCATTTGTCATAGTTTCAACTACAACACTGATGCCCATAAGCTTAAATTATTTCTAGCCACATTGAAAGAATCAGCTTTATGATGGTTCATGGGCTTAGGAGCCAATGTAGCTATGAATTGGGATGAAATGCAAGCCTTGTTTTTGGAAAAATATAAAGAATATTGCAAAGCATTTGGCACAAGAGGAGATGATATCTTTAGGATATCATAGAAGGAGGAAGAGACATTAGAAGACTATGTTTCTCAATTTTTATATACACTATAAAAGAATCCTCAGCACACATTGTCTGAAGATTCCCAAAAACTAGTCTTTCTAAGAGGAGTGAATGAAGACTGTTTGGAAGCATTGGACCTGATGGCCGGTGGAGATGTATATCAAGCTTAATGGGATGACCTCAAAAAGATATGTCATAACTACTCAAGGTCAACCATGAAGAAAGTTCGAGGACCTCGTTCTACGGTTACAAAAGGAATTAGTCAAGGCATTTCAAAACTTGAAATATCCAATTTGTTGTCAGATTTAAAACAAGACATCATTAATGATGTCACTACACAGTTGGATACAATGACTGCAAAGAAGAAGCAAGCAGAGGTTGAGTTACAACTAGTTGAGTACTGTCCTCATTGCTGAAAGCAAAAGAAGGATTGCCACTGTAAATTGGTTGCAAGCATGGAGAACTAGTATCTTCCAACTAAATATGTAAAGATAGATGGGGATGATGAGCAAGTATTCTTTTTTGCTCAATGCCGACCATGGGCTCAATGTCAAGGTATGCCTCAAGACCCCTTGCAAAATTCAAATTCATATGGTAATCAATGGCAAAACCACAATACCCAAGGTCCTCCACAAAACCAACCCAATTGGAATAATGCTGGGCAAAATAACCCACAATAGTCTTAATGGTCTCAAAATTTCCAACAACCTTGGCCTAACCAGCAGAATAACCAATGGCCCTAGAACAAGTAGAACCAATAGCAACCACCCCAAGGGAATTGGCAATCTCCAAACTAATGGAAGGGATCTCAACAATGGCCTAACCAAAATACTGGTGCTCCACAATTACCCCCTCCAGCTCAACAACCTGCTTTAATGCCACCACCTACAAAAAGTGGACTTCAAAAGTAAACATAGCTACCTGCACAACCTCAACCAAATCCAAATAGACAACCACAACAACCCATGTATAGTGTTGATACCCAGCAGTACCTTGCTTATGCCCTAGATGTTGCAGATATACATTTGAGATCTAGAACAACCTTACCAACACCAAAGCCACCTCTTATAATTGAAGAATTAGACTCTCTTGCAGCATCAGAACCTTTGGTTGATGAACCTGTTGACCCAACTAAGGTTACCATACCAATACCAATTCAACTAGCAATAGAGCCTCCTTTTCCAGACCAACTAATACAAAAGGAACTTGAACAAAGCAAGGAACAACCCTTTGACATTGTTAATTAGTTGAAGAATATGCATGTCCAAATACCTTTGTTTCAAGCTATTAAGGAAATTCTTGCTTATGAAAAAGCTATAAGGGAAGCTTGTCTAAAGAAACCTGGAAGGAAGAAGAAGTATCCTACCACAACTCATGTTGTTGGACTCTTAGCTGATATCATGTTAGGAAGAGTGATTTCACCAAAATATTCTGACCCAAGGAGTCCAGTAGTAAGTGTCAGCATAAATGGTCAATTTTTAAAAAATGCCTTAATAGATTTGGGAGCTGCTATAAATGTGATGACTAAAGAAACCATGAAGAAGTTACAAATAGAAGGATTAAGGACCACACCAACTATTCTGCAGCTTGCAGATAGTTCCACTGTCATTCCTAATGGAATGATAGAAAATATTGTTGTGACCTTAGATTCCCTAGAATATCCTACGGACTTCATGATTTTGTCCCCTAAAGTAAACCTATCTAGCTATCCTGTCATTCTAGGGAGACCATGGTTGGCCATAGCTGATGCAAACATAAATTGTAGATCAGGGAATATGACCATATCAAATGGCCAAGCAACCAAGCAATTTGATCTATATCCTCCTGCACAACCATTACTAGATTTGAGTACATCTTTTCGGCTAGATTTAGGAGATGAAGAAGAAGAGATAAATTCCATAGTACAACTTATGATGTTACATAGGCAATCTTTTCTAAAGTTGTAAGAAGAAGATTTAGTAATCCAGAGCATCCTTACCAACACTTGTGTGGTAGGAAAAGATGTGTCTGAAAGCTCTGTATTAGAATTGATTACATATGAGGAGTGTGCTACAAGTTGTACTTTACTTAAGGAACCTAAAAATCTTTGTTCACTACTTCCCTGTGAATTAGAAGGAAGCCCAATCTTTGAAATTGCTATGGTAGAATCCACTATTCTTGTTGAACTGAGTAAAGGCCATAAACTGCATGTTAACCCCAAATTGACATCTGTACAGATGGAACAATTAAAAGAATTGCTTTAGAAGCATGAGAAGACTTTTGCTTGGGATTATGGTGATATGAAAGGATTAAGCCCTACACTATGTACCCATAGGATATACATTAATGAAGGTTGTCTACCACTTCATCAACCTCAGAGGAGGATAAATCCAAGCTTCAGAGAAATAGTCAAAATAGAATTGTAGAAACTGCTTGATGCTGGCTTTATCTATCCTATATCTAATAGTAAATGGGTATCACCGCTGGTTATATTACCTAAGAAAGGAGGAAAATGGAGAATTTGTGTAGATTATAGGGAGTTGAATAAGGCTACTAAAAAGGATCATTTTCCTTTACCCTTCATAGATCAAGTTTTGGATACACTAGCTGGAAAGAAGTACTTCTCCTTTTTAGATGGATACAGTGGCTATAATCAAATCAATATTTCTCCTGAAGACCAAGACAAAACTACATTTACCTGTCCATGGGGTACTTTTGCATACTCTATTTTACCATTTGGTCTTTGTAACACTCCTGCAATGTTTCAATGGGCTGTAATTAGTATTTTTGCTGATATATCACATGATTGTATGGAAATCTATATGGATGACTTTACAACATTTGGAGTTACTTTTGAAGAAGCAATGATAAACCTTGAAAAGGTTTTGGTAAGATGTCAAGAACATAATTTGGCACTAAATAGTAAAAAGTGTTTCATGCTCATGCAAGAGGGTGTGGTACTCGGTCATTTCATATCTACTGCACGTATACAAGTAGACCCAACTAAAATTGAGGTAATTCAAACATTACCCATTCCCACTAAATTAAAAGATATTAGATCTTTTCTGGGACATGCTGGATATTACAGGCATTTTATAAAAGACTTCAGTAAAATAGCCACTCCCTTGTACAAGTTGCTCACCAAAGAAGCCAAATTCAATTGGACACCTGAGTGTGATAAAACTTTCTTGCAGCTTAAGCAACTTTTGACCACAACTCCAATTTTACAAGGCTCTAATTGGAACCTACCTTTTCACATATATACAGATGCTTCTAATTATGCCATAGGTGTAGTTTTAGCACAGAAACACTCAAATCTTGAGAATACCATTTATTATATCAGTAAGAGTCTTCATGGCCCAGAATTGAATTACACAGTGACTGAAAAAGAATTTTTAGCAGTAGTCTATGCTCTAAATAAATTTTGGCATTACATCATAGGTTATCCTATCTATGTTCATACTGATCATACAACAATCAAATATCTCATGAAAAAACCTGCTATAATTGGTAGGTTAGCAAGATGGTTACTATTGCTACAAGAATTTGACATAACCATAGTGGATAAGCTTGGAAAAACAAATATCATAGCTGATTATTTGTCAAGAATCAATCATCATGATACTGATACTACTCTGGTAGATGATGCATTTCCAGATGAACATTTGTTTCACATTGCTGTTAAAGTTCCATGGTATGCAGATATTGCTAACTACATTGTAGCTAATAAGACACCAGTGCATTTTTCTTATAAGGAGAGAAAGCTGCTCATATAGAAAAGCTTCCATTTCTCATGGATAGACAATTTTTTGTTCTATACTAGACCTGATCAAGTTATGCACAGATGTGTAAGAGAAGATAGGACATATGATATTTTGCATGCATGTCATAATGAGCCCTACAGAGGATATTTTGCAGCCAAAAGAATATCTTTCAAAATCTTAGCCGCTGGTTACTATTGGCCTACCCTTCATAACGATGCAATCAATTATACAAGGAAGTGTAACCAATGCCAAAGAATGGGTCACCCAACCAAAATAGATGAAATGCCTCTAAATCCTCAAGTGGTGTTAACACCATTTGACAAATGGGGAATGGACTTCATCGGTCCTATTGATCCTCCATCCAATAAGAAGTCTTATATTCTAGTTTGTACTAACTACCTAACCAAATGGGTTGAGGTTAAGGCTATGAAGCATGCCCATGATGAAAAAGTTACCAAATTCCTGTATGAAGAGATTTTTACATGCTATGGAGTTCCTAAAGAATTGGTTACTGATTAAGGCACACAGTTTACTTCCAACCTGATTTTAGAATTGATGAAATAGTATAACATCAGGCATTGTAGATCCTGTCCTTATCATCCACAAGCCAAAGGACAAGCAGAAGTTACCAACAGTGAGCTGGAAAATATTTTAACTAAAACAGTCCATTTACATCATCGGGATTGGACCAGCCGGTTACAAGAAACTGTTTGGGCCTATAGAACAACTTGGAAAACCACTACTGGATTCACACCATTTGAGCTTTTATATGGGAAAGTGCCAATGCTTCCAACTGAATTTGAACACAAGACTTTAAGAATAGCCTTGACCTTAGATATTGATCTTCCTGCAGCACAAAGAGAACGCCTCCTACATCTTAATTCTTTGGATGAAATGTGCAAGACTACTTTAGAACACACTGAACTGGTGCAAAAATAGAGAAAACATTGGCATGATTCTCATATCCTCAACAAACGGTTCAAAGCTAGTGATTGAGCATATTGTATGATTCCCGCTTTAAGGATATGCTAGGGAAGCTGTAGATGCGATGGTTAGGACCATATCAAATCATCCATGTCTTTGACAATGGAACAGTTCAACTAACCACAATTGATGATGTGCCTTTCAAAATGCTAATCAACAGTCATCGACTTAAACTTTACAAACAGCCTCAAACAAAAGCCGAATTCATGCAACAGTTTGAACAACCAGATCCAACAATAACTCAAGTATCTCTTCCTGCAGTAGAAGGTGAAAACCTTCTGCCTGCTCCTCTTCAACATTAATTCTAATTTGCATGTCCATAATAATAACTTTATGTTCACATAAAGTCCATTTTCTTTTCATGATATTTCTTTCCATTCATATCTCAATCTTCCATCCACCCACCCCACTCCATTTCTTAATCTTCTATCCACTCACTTTCTACATAATTAAGTTTTTGTGTTTTCAATCAAATCTGTACATGTTGACCATTTACATTATTTCTACCACCTTTTTTTTTTGGAGCATGTGACAATCCACTTGGCAGGTATAAATGTTTTCAAACTATTATTCATTTATAATTTTGCAGATTTTGTTAATTATATATAATACTGCATAGTCTCTATAATTACAGCGTATTCCAGTCCCTCACCCATAATAGTCTGACAAGTGAGGACACTTGTCATAAAATTAGTAGGGGGTAGGGGAGTGTCATACTATCCAATGACATGCTTGATTAACTATGATGATTTTCTAAAATCTTGGCATTACTCTTTATTAATGAGAACTTTTTGCCATAAGTATGCCATGTCAAGTGTTGTACTCCCACTTTCTAAATGAATTTTTTTCCTTGTTCATGCCAAATTTTTTGTGCTAAGCCATGATGTGACCTATTTTTAAAATTTTGGCATTTGAACCATTTTTCTAGATGATTCCCATGCAAATTCATGATTTACTTTTACCTAAAGTTTAATTATGGCACATAACAATTGGTTATGGCAATTAATGTTCCCAAAAAGAAGCGGTGAAGCATCTGAGAAATAACGCAGAGTTTTGAAGTTTGCATTTCGAAAGGGAGAGAGAAATAGAGTAGCAGAAGAAGTATCAAGAAATGGGAGGAGGTTTATAGAGAAGAGAGTCAGTTGAGCACATTTTGTTGCTCTTTGATGTAGAAGCGGTAAGAAGATTCAATGCATGCGGGTGGTTAGGTTATTGCTTAAATTTAACAACATATGATGAAGAAGTAGTTGTAGAATTCACTGGGACATTTGATGAAGGTGAAGCTTCTATGTGGGGTTTGACAATAATTGCAACAAAAGAACAAATTGCAGAAGTAACAGGGTTACCTTCCTCTTGGAGAGCATTATCCGAGCTCGCATGACACTAGGTCAACAAGGGCCCAGTTCACTACCCCACATGACCCTCCATTGGATGTTACAAAGTAGGGGTGCAAGAGATTGTCTTTGCCGCCTCCATATCCTGAGCTAGCAATACATGTCATCAGGTATTTTACTTGTGACAGTAGATTTTCTCACTTACATGCACACCATTTTAAGTTGCTTAGTTGTATAAGGCACAATATTACTGTGAATCTTCCAAATTTTTTATATAATATGCTCTATCTTAGTGCAGAAGAGACTCAAAAAGGGAAAGATAATTCTGTCACTCACCATGCCTTGATTAAGTTGTTAATAGAAAGGTCTCTTAGGGATGTATCCCCTTTGACATGGGATGACTTTGTGAAATTTAAAACTCTACAACCACAAATTGACCCTAGTGAATGGCAGGGTGAGGAAAACGTAGTTCTCAATAGTGAGCCTACAGAAAAAAATATTGAGGGAGCTAAAATAGAAAATGCACAAGGGATTGAACTAAAATTTGCTTCCATTCAAGAGAATGTGCCTCCACCTAAATAGGGCATCCCTAAACCCACTACTAGTAAAGCTAAAAGGAAACAAAAGTCACCAGAAGAAACTGATGCTCAACAAAAACCTAGTCCTGCAATTAAGCAACAAAAGAAAACAAAGAAGGTTCCTGCAGCAACTAATTCTATAGCATTGATACCAAAACAAAAAAGTAGGCAAAAGATAGTAGTACAAGAAGAGACTCCTTTGCGAAGAAGCCCTAGAATGAGAGGGCAGATTTTTAAAGATCCTATATTGTCTAAAGCACCTGCTCCAGAGTCTCCTGTGCAGATAATTTTTGACCATTCTCCCCTTCACACTGAGATGACAAAAGCTTTTGGTAATCCTCCTGTAGCATGTGAGCAAGATATTAATAAAACCTTCATGGATTTACCAGATGTTTCAAGCCATGAGAATGAAGTAGTTCCTGACTGTCAGATCTTTGACAAAGAAGTATAATGCTTGAGGACAAGCATTAGTTTAGAAGGGGGCAGATGATGAGTCTAAAAAATGCCTTTATTTTGTTATGTTTAAGATATTTTGTGATACTCTATTTATCCTTGTTTTAACACTTATAAGCCTATGTTTGATAAACCTTTGATGATTTATGGGGTAGAAAAACTATGTCATCTTTTGCCTAAATTATATCTAATATGCAGTATTTCATATAAATATCCAAATGTGTGTTCTTATGCTTGAATTTAGTTTGATGGATGTTTATTTGCAAATATGTCTTATATCATAACTAACCTAATGATAAGGATTAAAGGATGAGCGTAAGAATCCAGAAGTTGGTTGCCGACAGCATTCAAGGAGAAACAAGCATCAAGGAACAACCACAAAAAGGAAGTTATAACCACTCCAGGAAACATGGCAGTGAATAAGGAGGAGCTTTTATGAGCCATTACCTTCTCTACATTTACATTGTAACAAGCAGATGTTGAGACTTCATTGCTCCCTCCTCAATTCCGTTATCCTTCCTTTCTGCTTTCAATTGTTCTCCTATATTCTCTCCTGCAGACTTAACTTAGGATAGTTACTTTTCTGTTATGTAATAAAGAGTAGATTCCCTATATATGTTAGGATTGACTCTTGTGTGTGAAGTTTTTTTAGTTTTTGGTTTTTGATAAGTTTTATTGAGTAAGAGAGAACACTAATTCACAGTTTGTTGCAGTTGTGTTTTACAATTCTGAATCATGTAATGACTGATTAATGAAATGAATTAGTTCTCTTTAGCTTCTATCCTGCATTGGTAGATTAGAGAAGCCAACCAAGGGGGCCCACTTGGAAGGTGGATTAGATTAGGATAGAATAGATTCATTTTACTAGCATTAGTAGTATTTTAAGTAAGACGTAGCTAGTTAATTCCTTCCTGTAGCATCACACTTCATGAACATTCCTGCAACATTTGCGAGAACAGTCTAGTGGATGAGTCAAGATGGAATCTCTGTTATCTTGTCATTGTGTTTTCAACATTCATAGATTTAGTAGTTTCCTTTCCATAGCAGTAGTGTAGTTTCCTTCCTTTGCATTTTTACTTTCCTCTAGCACAAGCATAATGACTCATCAAGGTACCTAGTGCACATATTGTGCCGACCATTTCAAGTATACGTCCTTGGGTTGATAATCTAAATGCACCTCATGGTAGGGGAAAAGTAGTCCTTAGCTTGAATAGATTATTCCTAAGCCAGGCCTAGTGCATGACTATGAAACACCTATTGTGAGGCGGTTCAAAATGACTAATGAATCCTAGATTCAAAACTACTTTTAAACTACTGTTATGTAAAATTGAGTCATGCACAACATGTGGTAGCATGCCTAACATATGATTCTTCTTTTCCTCCAAGAACACCCCTCCACATGAAGGTCCATAGACATCAAATTAGAATTGTTCCTACTTAGGTTATTTGAGAATGGAACACCTCCCCTCTAAAGATGACTCATGTGGAAGTGAAAATTTTATTATTTTCCCCCCTCCCCCACACACTCTTATATCATAAAAAAAAATTGCAATCATATTCATGATAGGAAAATAAATATCACCACTTAGCATCACTAGCAGGGATCATGCTTTTGAGCCTCCTCTATTATAATTGTTTCTTTTTCTTAATTCAAACAATGATAGCCCACTAAAAAGTCACCACTCTTTGGTAGATGTTTTCCTTTCATTTTGATTCTACTAGCAAACCAATGCTGACCAATTAGTTAGAATATTCAACATCCTTATTCAATGCCTCTCTACTACCCAATTATATGTTTTCTTTTCTAATATGGCAATTCAACACAACACAACCATCATTCTTACATAATCACTGGTCTATTTTTTTATCAATTAAAACATATATCTTTTCACCTTCAAAGACAGTTTTCCCTTTAAGTTAAAAATTCATCTACCACAAAAATAGATACATGCCCACACAAATAAATGATTAGTCCTTGGTGAAAATATCTGGATAAAAATATTACTCTTTTAACCATATATTTGAACTAGACATTTGATGAGTATATTTTAAAATATTTTGTTCAAGCTATACAAAATTCTCTATAATAAAGGTGTGGATGTGCCAAAATTATAAAAGTTAAAACAATAAGGTTGTAATGTTTTCCCTACCAAATATGAACACATGAGACTGAAGGATTCACTAATCCAAATAGTTGTTATTATGCCAATATCAAATAACATTTTTCATAAAAATGACAATATTTTGGATTGAAATCCTCAAGTACCAACCCTTGGTAGCCCATGTGTGCATAAAAGTATCACACTTCTATAAACCATTATTCTTGAGAGAACCCATGGAAGAGGGAGTCTCAAGAGCTAGCTTATAGCTCTCTATCTATGACGTGCAAAGGCTATGAGATGGTGGCTCTCAAATGAACCAAACTATGCAACCCTTGAAAGGTGCACCATAGAACAAGAGATTCAAAGAGTAGAGGAAAGAGTGCCAATATCCAAAAATCTAGAATAAAATGCAATGCAAATGCAAGCTATTCTAAATGAAATGTAAGATAACAAAGAGAACTAAACTAAAGCATAAATGAAACTAAGATAAAAAGTATACCATAATGTAAGTAGAATGAGAGCTAAGATAAAATGCAAGAATGCCAAAATGCTCCAAGTCTCCAAAATCACCAAGAAAACCTGTAGCATAAAAATAGCATGAGAGACTAAGATATTTTGAATGAGGAGAGAGCCATCCCTTTTAAAGAAAAATAGATGGTAGAGATTAAGAGGGAAGATGAATGTAATTAAGGGTGGGTTTTGAAAGTGGGAGTGATCTATGTGCACAAGCATCTCAACCAATCACAATTAATGGTTGACTTTTTGAGAGGGTTTGAAATGTGTGGAGGAGAATTAAAGTTATTTTAAAAATAAAAGATTCCTCTCACATAGGAAATTGTGCATTCATGTGTAGACAAAAATGCCTTTTCTTTTATTTCTAAAATAGAAATAATGCTTTATGTGTGCACACTTAGGATAAGAAATGAGTGAGAATTTTTATTTAATTAAAAGGGGGAAATGTTCTTTTAAATAAATATGAACTTTGGATAAAGTGGTCTTACCAAAGGTTATAATTGAATAAATAAAATTTTAAGGATTTGATAAAAAATAACCATTAGATAAATTATGGGAAAATGCTAGAAAGGGGGCTCATAGTCTAGATGACCATTTTTAGTTGATTACATTTGCTCCTTTTTGACTAATGTGTGATTGGTATGGGAACACATTATGCCAAATAAATAAGAAGCTAAGATGATAGAGAGAGAGATATGATTATGAAGAATGAAATGTTGAAAGAGATAGCAAGTCCTAAATGTATAGTTTGATAGCGATAGTACTGAACACTAGGATAGACATTATATAAGAACTCAATAAGAGTACTAACACCAAGAAAAGTATTTAGATCAGGAGAAAATAGATAGTTGTAGAACAAAGCAATTTGTAACAATGATAAAATATTCATGCCCCCTTAAGATTGAAATCAAAATGAGATAGAGGAGATGCAAAAATATGCTAGATTTGATTAATTTAGAACAAAAAAAAGTTCATGATGATAGATAAGAGATTAAGACCAAAGAGTGACCACCAAGCAATGAAGATATGCCCTAGTTTGAATATCTTTGACCAAGAAAGATAAAGCATAAGAATTAGGTCAAGGAAAGAAGAAAGATGAAATAAGATGAAATAGAAATGAAAGCAAAGATTGGAAGAGAGTAGAAATGATGAAGAAATGAAGAAATGATGATTTCCCCAATAAGATTCAAAGATTAAGCCTCAATAGGTCAGCCAACTACATAGAAGAAGGAAGAAAATTTGACTAGCAAGATGAACTCAAATTTGGATTTCAATCCTAAAAATGGATCCAAGATGTCAAGATTAGAAAAGATATGTCAAAAGCATAGATGAGATGGTAAAATAGAAAAGAAGCGAGAAATAGGAAAGAAGAGATAATATAAGACTAAGAAGACACAAGACAAGGATGAATGCAGTTAGCTGACATGTCCATGAAACATAAAGAAGAGAGCTCTCTGAACATGAAAAATACAAAACTAAGATAGAATGAACCCTAGAATGCAAGCTAGTATGAAAAGATGCAATTGCAAGGGTTACATAAGTAGGTCCTAGTTTTTATCATCGAGCCTTATTAGGGACATTGTAAGATCATACAATCATTACTAGCATAAACTATGAGGATATGAATATGATCTATATCAGATAGGTATGTGGGAATCCAACCTATGCATCAAAGACATATAGGTCAAGGTAACTATGCAGTTAGATTCCCTAAGTTTAGTATAGCAAGATTACACTTGTATTAAAGCACAAGTGCCAAGATAACCCTTGAGTGCGGTATTACAAAAAACTAGTCAAGGATGATACATTTGTAAGCCACAATATTAAGTAGGACAAGCATGAATGCTCGAAACACTATGGACTAACAAAGTATACCCACAAGAAGAAATCAAGAAAACATTCCCCATGCCCCCAATCTTCTAGTCAATGACATCCTCAAAAGACTATTAGGAAGGGAACATACAGCAAAGAAATTGTCATAGACAACACACAAAGTAGATAAAGTTCATCATAGCTTAGTCATTGAAGTATTTAAGTGCATGTGTTTAAGTCACTTGGTCATTTCTTCAAGACTTGATTTTGATAGTGAGAAATATAGCAACATCAGAGACCATAGGTAAACTATCTAAAAAAGTGTTGGAAAACAATTAATGTCAAATTGGGGGAGTAGTGTTGAGAAACACTATTTTTTGAGTTGCCAAAGAAACCCTAATGCACAAGGAAACCTCAAGTAGACCAAGTAGTTGTGCCCTTGAGATGAGGACAAGAAATGGTCCCAAGCTAGGAAATGTGTAGCAAAATGGGTGATTGAGACTGATAGACATAGGTGCAAGGGTCTCAAGCAACGCCTTTTTCTAGGTTTTCACCACTTGAAAATTTTTTTTAAGGACTTTTTTCAATTTTTTTATATTTTGTATTTTTTTGATTTTTTTGGTGATACATCAAAGTTCCTATTGCTAGGTTTTCACTAAGACGATCATTTTTTTAGGACATTTTCTGATTTTTAGGAATTTTTTTTTAGCATCGTATATGATTTTTTTGAATTTTTTGAATGACTTAGAGATTACTAATTCTCAAGAAAGATCACATAATTTTTTTGCAATGTATAGCAAGGTGTATAATATGGAGCAAGAAGCTGGTGGACAGATAGAGATGAATAGGCAAGAATATGAAGCGAGTGAAAGTGATCCTCAAGGATTGACTCCTCAAGAGTACCCAAGCTAGGGAAAGATAACCAACTGAATGAGGTTTTGGATAGCAATGGAAGCCACTAACTGAGATAGCATATGAGATAAGTAATGGAATCCAATAAGTGAGATAGCATGAAGCATGTAGTCTAAAAGAGTAGCCATGTCAAGAGACCTATGAGAACCATGTTTTATTTATTGTGATCAAGACCAAGGGGTCAACTAGATAGGATAGTGATGGGATAGAGCAATAAGAATAAATCTTAAGATGGAGGCTATGATTGAATGAGAAAGCATAATAGAGAATCTCATGGATAAGATAGCCAATATGCAAAGATATCTCAACATTATCAAGATCAAAGAGAGAAGAGGGGATAAATGGATGATGGAAGAATTATGCATGATGCCTATTTACTAGGTTTTCATCATGGTTCTTATCCAAGGTACCATAAGAAGTAGCTTTCACCATAGGATGAATTTTTTTCTCTTTGCTTTTGCCAGGTGCCACAAGAAGTGGTTTTCACCAAGGCACATCTTCATTTTTTTTCATTTTTATCTTTTTACTTTTTTGAATTTTTAGAAAGAGCTCAAGTTGTTTGAATGTGGATCGTGCTCCTATAAGAAAGATAAGTCATGATAAGCCAAGACCATAGAAAAGTATGCTCAAAGATGCTAATAGGGTGATGAAAGAGAAATGGTAGTAGGAAGAGGATATGGAGGATAAGAGTTCATGTATAGAAAGTAAGTTTAAGCTTTAGAGGATTTCATGAGGGCAGCTGAAATATTGGACAAGATCAACATTAACACACACCTCAAAGGGTGTTGGAATGATGGAGTCATCATGGATGAAATAGCTTGAGGTTTAGATGTATGGGGTAGTAGGAGAATTTGAGAAGAAGATGGAATGGAAGCCTTTGGAAGCTTTTGAGGAAGATGATTAAAAGAAAATGGAGTGGGAGCCTTTGGAAGCTTGAATCTCAATTTTGAAGTATTTTCAATATTCAAGTCTTTCAAAAGAGACTTGGGAATCCATATAGCTTTAGATTTTTCTTTTTCTTTGGATACTTGAGCATGCATTTCTTCAATGATGTGAATGGGAAACCATATTTTCTTTGATTTATCTCTCTTAATAGTGGACCCTTTTGGTTTCTTTCATGCATTTTTCTTCTTAGCATTCACATGTCATTTAGATGGGACATAATGATCTTCATTTTTCAATGGATTCTTATGTTTATTCTCACTTCCAAAGGACTTGGGATTTATGGATGAATAAGGTTGATATGATTAGTTTAGATGGATAGATGGATGAAAAGTCATCAAGGATGAGTGTCTTTTTTGATCTTGAGGTATGATGGGAGAGCTAGGAGTGTAAATGTAGGAGATGAACGAACATAAGCTCCCAATATAGATGGAAGGTTTGAAGGCTTTACCTTTGATGGATAAGGACTAAGGATATAATTTGGGTATGAAAATGGGTAGTGCAAAGGGATATCAACATCTTTAGAGTGAGACACATAGTCAAAGCCATCAATAGACTCATGAGTAGCTTTGATAGGAACAACATTTTTAATAGGAGCACTTGAAGCTTGAGCACAATTTTGAAGTGGATATGGATATGGAGAGGTAGAACATGAGGGGACTCTTTGATCTTGAAAAGTATCTTTGGATAGCATAGGAACAAAACTTTTCTCATATTTTTTAGTAAGCTCAAGGAAGATAGTGGAAGTGGTGTCTTCATCATACTTGGGGGATGGAAAAAACATAGGATATGGAGGGGTGAAATTTTGAAGGAGATGAAAGGGTGCTTGATCTTGATCTTTCTTGACATTTATAGCTTTTTCTTTTTGAGAGTCCACTTGAGATGAAGCCATTTCTAGGGACAAGGGAGAATGAAGAGTGAATGGAGTAGTGCTTGGATCTTTAGGCTTAGTAGCATGGAAAAGGTTTGCAGCCAAGTGAAGGTTAACTTGAGTTTCTTTCAGAGGTAGCCCTTGAGGATAGGCATAGTGTACGTGAAAAGCATTAGGTTATTTATTTGATAGAGACATGTTGGAAAGATTTGAAGTGTTGGGAGGTGCATGAGTGTTGTAAGAAGTGGAGGTATCAAGGAAACAATGACTAGACATAGGTTAATTAATATGATCTTTCTCAAGAAAAGTATCCTCATCACATGAGTCATTAGAGGTATCAATAATCCCATTATCAATAAGATATTGGATTTTATTTTTTAGCTCAATGCAATCTAAAGTACTATTCTCATTATGTTGATGATAAGCACAATATATATCCAAGAATGGGTTTCCATATGAGCTAGACTTTGGTAATGTGATGAGCTTGGTGCCAAGAATTGGTTGCAAAGTGTCATCATAATAATCTTCCAAGGGAGAAAAAGTTCCATCAAAAGTATGTCTAGAGTCCTTTTGCTATTTATCAATTGAATGGTATGAATCCATGTCTTCATCATTGTCTTGGTCAAAGATAGGTCCATCATGATAGCTTGGAATAGGATCAAAGGAGGTATCACTTTCTTTCTCTCTAAGGAGGTCTTTAGATCTAGAAGATGAAGACATTTGATGTCTTGGAGTAGAATATATAGACCTTGAAGAAGATGAACCATGTGTATGTAAAGGTCTTAAGGGAGATTCATTTAAGAATGAAATCTTCTCCTCTAATCTTTTCTCAAGTTTAGACTTCATTTCTATCATACGCTTAGAGAAATGAAGGTAAGAAAGATCATTTGTCTTTTCTAGTTCCTTGTATTGTCCATATAGATCTTGAAACTCTTTAGTGGCATGGAGGATATCATGATCATATAGATTTGGTTGAGGTTTGGTAGCACATGGTTTGAATGCCATAGTGGTAAATGAAAAATCCAAGCATGAAAGAGACTAGAAGATAAATTGGCATCCTGTCATGCCCAAAATATGGGGCAAGAAACACACAAAAAAAAAATTATTTTTTATTTTAAAGATAATATGATTAAATATAATACACAAGAATTCAATTATAATTACTTAACTTCCTCACATTCATGTAATAATTGCAAAATTTAAATACAAATCAAAAGCGAATTTTTTTAACATATTGTAATCTTAAAATGCATAGATTGATATATATATCACTATGTTACCTAATTAACTTCAATCAAATGAGTATGATTACAAAAGATACAATTACTGTAGGAAGAGTGAAACATCACCATTTTATCCATATAACTGAAAACTATGATTAAATCTCAAGAGAAGTAGTAATACTCAACCACTATTTTATTGGTAACCTGATTCAAAGGCTCAGTTGGGAAATAACCAGGAAGAAAACCAGGCTTCATTGCCATTACAAAAAAGTTATCAAATAAAATTTTCATAGGATTTCAATCCCAAATTTCAACAATCAAATAATTTCTTTCATGTCCCTTATCAAGGGATCCAAATCATTTTCTGCAATATATTTCTAAAATCGAGAAGGGAACAAAATTTGATAAGGTGTCAAACAAACATGATCAAGAGACAAAATCAAACATGCATATTCATACTCAATTTTTACAATAGGATTCACAATGAATCAAAACTAGGGAAAGGTGGATTCTTCCAATAGGAGAAGTCAGGCACAACACCAAAATAGATGCCCAATCAGGGCTATAAACCAAGAACTTATGTTCTTCCATTTTAACATGCCAAACTCATACGAGGTGTGTGCTGATAGGTAGGGGCCCATAACACCCTACCCTCTCTCCCTCTCTCTTCTCATCCTTAGAAGAGACTCTACACTGGTTGGAGTCCAACTAAAAAGACCTTTCCTAAAATTGGTCACTTCTGCCTATCCAAGGGTGAGTAATACAAAAACACCCATACAAGAAAGCTTCAAAAAGAAAACATAAACATGAAAGGAAATCATTCAAAAAAACATGGTTGCAATCCTTCCCAACATACCCAACATACATACAAGCATCCAACTAACACCACCATAGCATAAGCATGAAACGAGAATGAAAATTTGAACAAGGGAGATGAAAACTCCTACCTTCACAAAGAGGTAATGGCAAATGAACAAATTTGAGTAGATCTTTTCCCTTCCTTGCTTCAAACTTCCAAGACTCCTCTCTAAATGTAGAGATTGGGTAACAACCTCTACTACTCCAAGAAGGGACTCTAAATAAGCCTCAAACTCAACCACCAAAAGGAGCAATAACTTCTCCCACCCACCTACAAATCTAGAAGTTCTTAACTCAACCCATACTATGATTAACTACTAAGTGGAGGTGAGGTGATGCAACTCATGGTAGCCATAGTCAATTTTCGCACAAAGGCAAAAAGAGACTTTTTGAGTGACCTCAAAAGTCAACAAAAGGGGCTTAGGGGGTAGAAAATGCCCCCAACCCATAACCATACCCCCTAGGTATAAAGATTTCATGTTTTAAAGCCTTAGGAATTGATTTGGGACCAAAAAAAAGCTAGAAATAATTAGGACCATCTAACAAGTCCAAAGTGTAGATTAAGCACCAATCTGAATTAGAGGTGACTAAACTCAATTAAGAAACAAATTAGCAAAAATGACACTAACTAAATCTGACTTAGGTCCAAAGGTTACACAAATAACCCTAGCTAGCTTGCTGGAATGCATATGCAAATTCACGAGTGTCAAGTGACACTATAAGAACACAATTACAAAACATTAACATTTACTAATCACAGAAAGATATAGTCATACATCTCATAATACAATTAAGATACGAACAACATGGTTTCTATGAATGGCACATAGGGATCAGTTTTGTTTCTTCGTTAGATTCCCTGACTAATAAATATCCTGCACACTCATTGCATACATCAGTAGCTCAAGAAAATCTTGTGCATATATATATATATATAAATTATCAGGAAAATCAAATAACTCATAACATAATGCTTCAATTAATTAACTATTTAATTCATTTCTACTCTCATTTAATCATTAGTAATTACATAATCAATATGACATATAACTTATTCATTAATTTGGATTAAGTACGAGAATAATCATTGTTAGGCTTGCATATACCTAAACATCATAACATCACCAACAGTGAATATTGACCTATCTAAAAGCATAAAATCCTAATCATTAAGGTAGCACAATTAATACATCATCATTAAGTGAAACACCTTGTATTATTGTTAGTGTAAATTAATGTTTAAATAGTCAAGATAACATAGTAGTTCTCTCACTCTTTAAGTATTAAAGCATGGATGAATTTGTTAATTTCAATTTTCATCTAAAACCTACAATAGATTTGACAGAGAAATTCATAGTTAATAAGTACATGCCAGGAGGGACCTAACACATCCAAACTAGAGAGGTAGAGTGCCCACTTATCAAATAGAGGGTAGCAATGAGAAAATGACTTGTCAAACAATGTGTCCAAGAAACTTACAACATGAATGACTAAAGTCAATAGCTAGGAAAGAAGCCAAAATAGCCAAGTAGATAGAGCAAGTGGGGTGACAAGTGAACAACTTTCTCAACATAAAAGTATAGTCAAGAAATCAAGGTAAACATTTCAGGAAAAAGATAACTAGCAAGTGGACATAGACCATGAAGATGGAAAGACCAAGAGCACTAGGACCAAAGAGTCACTTCAAACATGTTCCAGCACTAGAGACATAGAAAAGAAAAGCCAAATAATGTGACTCCCCTTAGCAAGAAACACAAGAAAATGTGTGAACTTGATGTTTTGACTTGGTTGAAAAAGTTTGACAATAGTTGATACCATAGCAATTTTGTTGTTCAAAAGCAATTTCTTTCCAAGAAAGATAGTGACACATGGAGTAGTCTTCAAACAATCAAGCAAGGGAAAAGACAACCTTGCATCATACAAGCATATGTGAAGTCTTAAAAGAAAGCCCTAGAACTATTGTCATGTTTATATTCAAAAGATTTCCACAAGTCTAGCACATTAGAGAACACATTGTCATGCCCAAACTTTGGGGCAAAAACACACACACAAATTTTTTTTGAATTAATAATTAAATATGCCCTAGGTTGAAATGATTGATAATAGTTTTAGTACAGGTTCTCTACATTAGCCTTCAGCAATAAGATACAATTAATTTAAATGACAATGTAATGTATTCGAGTTTTAGATTACTTGAAAGCATCTGATCAACATCAACTAAAAGAATCTCTTAGGCAATTATCGATTGACAATCTTAATTATATAGTAAAGTTACTTTTAAGAAAGAAATTTACTAAAATCAAAACAAAATATATATATATCTAAGATTTATTAACCTTAAACATTTCAATTATCTAATCTTACTAAAGTTTAAATTATATTTACTAACTACTAACTAAATCTAATACGTACTAAATAAATATAAATCAATAATAAATTAAAACTAGTTTTTAATAAAAACATATTAAAATAGAACTATAGTCCCACAAGTTAAATGATGATAGAACCTAAAATCTGATACATAATTTATAACAAAATTAAACTTATCTTTTAAATTCTAATGAGATCACCATTCAATTAACGCGAAATTGGAGCTATAATTGCTACTATACTATATTAAAATATAATTTTATTTTTAAAATAATAACTAATTAAACCCTAAACTATATTACATTTAATGTAAATCGGATACAAAACTAACTTAATTTAATATAAAACAACTAAATTTACCTTCACAAAGATAAACAAACTTGATTAAAATAACCATGAACTTAATGACTAACGCTAAAAAGATGATTACTAAAATTAAATATATATTTAAAACTTAAACTAACGTAATTAAACAACTAACTAACTAATACTTAATAATAATAATAAAAACAAATTAAAAAAAAGAACTAAATTAAACTAACATATACTACAATCCTACACAACAACTAACCTACTCCCTTAACTTACTTCTAACCCAACCACATACCTAACCGTCCCACAAAACTCTACTCCCAACCAAACTTGGTGCGATCCCTAACATCCTCCTGGTCAAATTGACCCCCCCACCTTGACTTTCTCTCAAGCGAAATAAATTTGCAACCAAGGTTTATTTAAACATTCATGTGTTTAAAGTGTTTGCTGCCTCCAAGCTCGTGCTTCATGCAAGATGGGACCTTCACCCAAGTTGGCGACCCAATGAAAAGGCAACAGCAATAAATGAAGCAAGACCCACTCGCAATCACCCACGTCACACCAACATAAAAGCTCTCAACATAAAACCAAGGAATCACATCGCTTTCCTAAAGGAGAATCGACCCTTCTTCAAACCCCCATCACCTCCAACCTGCACTTAAGGACACGCTTCCCAAGGACTGAGATGGACTTACATAGTCAAATTTGATTTGACTTGGGAGTTAAGATGAGCTACGAATTTCTATGGAGGGAAAACACTTAAAGCAAAAAGTTTATTTGGTAGGAGAATGGAGATCAGGATATTAAGTTGGATAGTTATCAACTTATACATTTTCATGTTATTATAAACTTATTTCTTTTTCTTTTTCTTTTAATCAAATTTTAAATTGAAGAATATTTTCAAGAATATTCTCTGTTGCATTATGACAATAAATCTTAAGCCCATACAAAATCCAGAGAGGTTTTTAAGACCTGGGGTGCACATTTAATTTGAAAGCCAAATTTGACTAAGGGTAGTCATAAATTATATATTTTCTTGTTAAACTTGGAATTAGATATCAACTTATTGGTAACAATGATTTCTTAAGTATACTAACAAGGGTGAGAAAAGGTATTATTTTCTCCCTCTATCTGATAATTTATGTTTTAATAATCATTATACATCAAGATTTATGATCTATCTTTTTGACTTCAAGGCATTACAAAATCTCTTATTCAAATTGATTAATTCCCGTAATCATAAAAACAAATCTTTCATTCATAATAGAATCCTCATTTCCAACATATAAGAAAACTAAAATTTGCCTAATTAAATCAAACATCATTTACATAGGGGAGTAGAATTGAGTGGATTTAAACATGAAGTTAATGATCGTGTCGCAACAATGCATGATTAAATTGATTTCCAAAACAAATTTGAATTAAATTATATCAACCATATCCAGTTGTTTTTTTTTTTTTTTTGAACACAATTTTCATTTTGAACATAATAGGAAACTTAAAAATTTTGCTTAATTAATCTATCATCATAACATCTTATTCCTGATGTGCGTCCGTCCATTTTTAAATTATGATTAAATCACAAGGTAAACATTTTTACTCAAACACCAATTTTATTGGCAAACCTGATTCAAAGGCTCAGCCGAGAAAGAATCAGGAAGAAAACCTGGCTTCATTGCCATTTACCATAAGGTTTAAAATACAATTTACAATAGGATCTCAATCCCAATTTTCAATAATTTTATCAAATTTTCTTCATGATCATAATCAAGGAGTTTGTAATGTCTTCTAAAACTCGTTTCAAGAACCATGGAGGAAACCAATAACTGATCGGGTGACAACCAAGCAGAACCAAAAGAACATCAAGCATGCATAATCATACATGGTTTACACAATAAGATTCACAGTGAATCAAGACTAGGGAGAGGTGGATTCTTCCAACTGGAGAAGTCAAACACAACACCAAATCAAATGCCCAATCGGGGCCAATAACCAAGAACTTCTATTCTTCCATTTAAACTTTCCATACTCATACCAGGTTTGTGCTGACGGGTAGGGGCCCATAACACCCTACCCTTTATCCCTCTTCTCATCCTGAGAAGAGACTCTACACAGGTTGGAGTCCAACTAAATAGACCTCTCCCAAAATTGGTCACTTCTGCCCTCTCCTAGGGTGAGTAATACCAAAACACCCATGCAAGGAAACTCAAAATTGCAAACATAAACAAGAAGGAAAACAACCAAAATAACAAGGTTTACAAATCTTCCCAACATACCCACAACCATACAATAGTAAAACAACAACAAGGTAACAAGAACATGAAACAAAACATAAAAACTGAATAAGGGAGATGGAAGTTTCCTACCTTCACAAAGAGGTAATGGAAATGAACCAATTTGAGTAGAGTATCCCCTTCCTTCCTTCAAGCTTCAAGAAAAATTCTCTAAATGTAGAGATTGGGTAACCAAACCACTAGACCAAGGAAGGCCTCTAAATAAGCCTCCCACTCCACCACCCAAAAGGAGCAATAACTATTACCACCCACTAGCCACACTAGAAACCCCTAACTAAACCTACACCATGGTTAAACCCTAAAGGAGGTGGGGTAAGACAACTCATGACAACCACTTGTAATTTTTGCACAAAGGCAAAAAGGGGCTTTTTGAGTGCCCTCAAAAGTCAAAGCTAGGGGCTTAGGGGTTGGAAAAGACCCCTAACCCATACCCATACCCTAAGGTTAGAATAAAAACATGTTAAAAGCCTTAGGAAAGGGGTTTAGAGACAAAATAAAATCTAGGAATAAAATAGGTCCCTCTAACAACTCTAGCTAGCAAATAAAGCACATAACATTTTTACGAGTGTCAAGCGACACTGAAAAAGCATAATTACGAACAATAGGGTTTCCAAATTTTAGCACATGGAGATTAGTTTTGTTCCTCCGTAGGGTTTCTTGGCTAAATATCTGCACACGCATTGCACACATCAGTAGTCCCGTAAAATCACATGCATATAAACGTATATGTATCAAAAATTTTCAAAATTTAAAACATACATTAATAAAGTTTCTTCTCCCTTCATAATTCTTAACCATTTGAAATATCGTAAATCAAATCTCAATCCTACATCTACTGATTTCATCAACATACATATACATGAACATTAAATGACAATCATCAAATATATCTAGAAATCACATCACACAACATGAAATAATAAAATATGTTCTAAGCATCAGATAATGTCTTGACATCTCGAGTCGCGGATAACAAAATAAGAGTAATATATCACTATGCTACGATGGGTCGGGGCGAGGCCTCACACACATCAAGAAATATCTACCTAAAAGTCATGGTTCATTACTCAACAACTTGGCCCACACTTAATGCTCCTTCGCCTTACACCAAGTGGTTTCCCACAAGAGATATTGGATTTTTCATGGAAGTTTCATAAGCACAACCAAGGGAACATAGATGGTGAGTGTAAAATCTTGGGGTGATCCAAGAAGTCCACTAGGATTGATCCTTGCACCAAGAAGTTGAGTGAAAAAATAGGGTAGCTACTAACCTAGGTTGTTTAGAAAGGGCTTCTATTCATTATGTTCCTCTTGCACCCAATTAAGGGACACCCCACCTTGTGGTAGGTAACAAACCTCATATTTAGTCACAAGGGCACCTTAAACATTCTTGCCTAGTGATCTTCCTATGGTTAAAATCCCATAAATGATCACAATAAGCAAAGAAAAACACTATGTCTACCAAGGTTTTGTTTCCTTGATAGCCTTAAATTTATAGTGGGTTGGAAGAGTCGGGTAATTTTCTTGTCCCCACTTGGGTCATTCCTCTTAGGTTGTCGAAGAGTAGGCCCTCTAAAGGATCCTAACTAACACAAAATGGATCCACTCTCAAGGGTCAAGATTTTTTATTCACCTAAAGGGTGAAGAGCATACTCTCCTACCTCGATTGGCTCCCCTAAACATGCCAAGAAGATTCAATTACCCCCTTTCTTTGGAAATCCAAAGGTGGGTCAAGATTTATGATTCACCATAAGGAGCATACTCTCCTATCACCAAAGAACCTCAATCACAAGTTTAATGTACCTAAAAAAGGACAACTAGTAGATGCCACACATGAAATCAAAAAATAAGCAAGTTGGGTTTTTATACATCAGACAGCCCTGCAAATAATCCTTAGTAGCCCTTATGCATTTGAAGCTTTGACATGTGTTCTTTTAAGCAATGTTAAGGTTTTCAAGATGACAACCTAAAACACAACCATTCACACCATGGGTTAGCTCCAAAAAAAATAAAAAATAAAAATAAAAATCTATAAATGGTCCTCTAAAAAATAGTTAAAGACCTGTGACAAGAATAGCAAGTAGCAAGACACCCCACTCAACAAGAAAATACCTATCAGACAATAGTTTTTGCTGGAAGACTATCACGCAATACTTCACAGTATAGTCATGTGATAGAACTTTTATGTGCGATATTTCTCCTTAAACTAGATGACAAAGATTCCTATACCAAGGTGACAATATTCAATATGCCCGTACAATACTTTTTTCAAAAATGTATCACCTAATAGTTATGAGAACTATCACATGATACTAGAAAAATATCGCTTGAGAACCGTGACTTGAAAAAAAAGAAACTTACGAACAAAATACAAATTTTTTTTAAAATGCAGCTAAAAGAAGAGAAAAACTAAATGTTCTACCCCATAGTGGGCACCAAAAATGTGTACATAAAAGTGTCACACTTCTATTAACCATTATTCTTGAGAGAACCCATGGAAGAGGAGTCTCAAGAGCTAGCTTATAGCTCTCTATCTATGATGTGCAAAGGCTATGAGATGGTGGCTCTCAAATGAACCAAACTATGCAACCCTTGCAAGGTGCACCATAGAACGAGAGATTCAAAGGGTAGAGGCAAGAGTGCCAATATCCAAGAATCTAGACTAAAATGCAATGCAAATGCAAGCTATTCTAAATCAAATGCAAGCTAACAAAGAGAACTAAGCTAAAGAATAAATGAAACTAAGATAAAAAGTATGCCATAATGTAAGTAGAATGAGAGCTAAGCTAAAATGCAAGAATGCTAGAATTCTCCAAGTCTCCAAAATCACCAAGAAAACCTATAGCATAACAATAGCATGAGAGACTAAGATATTTTGAATGAGGAGAGAGACCTCCCTTTTAAAGGAAAATAAATGGTAGAGATTAAGAGGCAGGATGAATGTAATCAAGGGTGGAGTTTGAAAGTGGGAGTGGTCCATGTGCACGAGAATCTCAACCAATCACAATTAATGGTTGACTTTTGAGAGGGTTTGAAATGTGTGGAGGAGAATTAAAGTTATTTTAAGAATAAAAGATTCCTTTCACATAAGAAATTGTGCATTTATGTGTAGACAAAAATGCCTTTTATTTTATTTCTAAAATAGGAATAATGCTTTATGTGTGCACACTTAGGATAAGAAATGAGTGGGGAATTTTATTTAATTAAAAGGGGACATGTTCTTTTAATAAATATGAACTTGGGATAAAGTGGTCATACCATAGGTTATAATCAAATAAATAGATTTTTAAGGATTTGATGAAAAATAACCATTAGATAAATTATGGAAAAATACTAGAAAGGAGGCTCATAGTCTAGATGACCATTTTTAGTTGATTATAGCTCACAATATTTAGGAACAATATCATATTCCTGAACTCAATTTTATGCTTCTTCCAATGCAATTAATTTCTTCAAATTTCTTAATACATTTGCAAGGTTTTTCAACCAAAAATTATTACAACTATTTTTTTTTTCTAGAAATGTGACAAGTGTATGTGTAGGATGTGTTCCTACAAATAAACACACTTCAATAAGCTATTGCAATGTTAGGTTAGTACAAGCAAGATCAAGCAATGAACTTCAAAAAAATGCTAGCATAATCATCTTATTTCTCTATATCCAGTAAATATTGTGATCTATTACTCAATTGCCCTTAGATTGATCCTAAATTGGTGACAATGCTATATTAAAATGAGAGACTCGATGAAAATAGATGAAATGATCCTAAATTCTATGTCCATTCACCAAATTGAAAGCATGCATGTGATCTAATTATCTCAGAGTTGAAATGTGAGGTCTAATTGCTATGAAAATGAATCAAAAGCATAATTGAAATATAGAATGAGCTAAACAATCAACTATAGTAAAAATGAAACTAAGAATGAAGGCCCTTTGAGCTTCAAATCCATCCTATTTAAAGAAATTGGAGTTTGAGTGGAGGGTTTAGATTCAATCTTGAGGGAGGGCTAGGATTCAAAGTGGAGTGATCTATGTGAGATGATCGATGTAATGTTCTCCCATTAGTCCATGTAACCACTTCTTGTCCATTTGTCACCTTAAATATGACATGTCTTTTTGTGGGATTTATTAATTATTTTTTATTAATTAACTTAGCCAAGTGTATATAATCTTTTGATTTAATTAAAATGACCAAACCAGTATTAACGCTTGATTTAGGAATTAATTCATGAGAATTAATCTTTTTATTGAGGATTTTGATGAATTATGCCAATAATTAGATTAACATTATTAGGAATTGATCCTTGATTAGGATAAAATAGGGTCTCTAGATTGTAAGACCATTTTAGGGTTATTACATTTTCCCCCGTTTGAATTGATGTGCAAGCAATATGTTGATTCAAAGAATGATGACGTTGATTCAGAGAACAATTTTGTATGGATCAATGAAACCATTCTTGAATTATAGATTAAGAATTTCAAATATGATTAAATTATATTCAACTTTTTGAAAGATTTAAAGACATTGATTTTGAACTTGATAGAATGAGAACCAACCATACTAACTCCACATTTGATAGAACGAAGGTCAGTAAGAGCTTAAAAAGAATATCTAGTTTAGGTTACTATGTTGAAACTAAATATATAAAATGATGATTTGCTAAAAAAATAACCAATTCAAATTATAGTGTTAGAATTAATCAAAATAAAAATATATTAGAAGAACTAATTGTTTGATTGACAAATGAACTAGTTTGATGAACTAATCAGCCAAAATATTATTTTGCTTTAGGCATAGATAATCAACATGATATGATTACCCAATAGTCTCAACCTAATTGAAGAGAACTATCATGCCCCTAGCCTTGGTAGATTTTATTTAATTAATTGATAATTTGATTTAGATAAGAGAATGCTTCCTCAAGAGCGAAATTAAAATGAATTGTAATGAAATCCTAATTTCCAACATTGTATGATGACATGTGATTGGTAGAAATGTGATTGTGATCAATTGAGAGATAATTAAACTCACCAAGGTTTTTTTTGAACTATTAGAAGATATTTTGAATCCATTATTGATGTTTTGAATCTATTAGAATTTGATCTGTAGTGATAAAGTGTTGAGAAAATATTGTTTGACCAAGTTTGACCACTTAAAATGAGCATTTAGACTAATTTTGACTAATTTTGACCATTTTTTACCATGGCTGACTAATTTTTTTTAGTTTATTGGAGTCATGTCATTAAATATATCCTTTTATAAAGTTTGGTAGCTTTTTGTAGCCTTTTATTGCTATTTTAACCACTTTTGATCAACTTTGACCAAAGTTTGACCATGATTTGACCAAATATTATGTGCCTTATTATTTTTTGTAACCTTCTCCTCATATTCTTAGTCATTTTTATATGATTTTGGGTGAAAATGCATTTGTACTCTTTTATTTACCCCTAGTCAACTCTTATTTGACTTTGTCAGTTAGGGTTAGAAAATTTTCCACGTTTTTGCATTTTTGACATTTTTGAAATTTCATTTTTGTATCGATTATTTCTTTTGAGTTTAAATTTTGGATTTTAACTTTTAGGGTTTCAGAATACTAGTCCTCATAGGGGCTTGTCATTTTAATGTGTTGTCTTGTGCACTTCAGAGCTTGTGAATATGGTGTTCCTTGCAAAGAGGTATCAACTTTTGCTTGGTTTTAGATAATAAAGGCCTAATGATAATCCTCCACTTGTGAGTACCTCATACCTTCCTTGTTTTTCTTTATGTTATTTAGTTTTATGTATCTTTGTTCATTTTTAGCATGTTTTTAGGGTCTCTAGGCTAGTGGGTTAGTTCTAGAAGCTATGAATCGCTTCTAGGAGCTTGGAGATTTCTTCTAGTGTTTGCAAGTCATTTATGGTATATATTTCTTCCTTTTGGAGGTTGAAAGTCACTTCAAGGAGCCAGTTATCTTTTCAGGTTAGATCCAAGTTGCTTCTATTTTTTTGGCTCACTTTTGGGGTCATTTCAGGTTATTTCTGGTAAGGAGGGCCGCTTCTAGAAAGAGGTATCTGTTTGCATCTATAGGACCCAAAATGTCCAATAGAAAGGGAATGTAGTACTATTTGTCTTTTTAGGTGTCCTTAATGTCTACATTGTCTAAAAGACCCTTTGATTGATTATTCATCCTTGTGTTATGCAGGTGGAGTTTTTTGTTGTCTCTTTTAGGACCACTCACCCTCTCCATATTTTGAGGTTTGCATGAGTGTTTTCATATGAGGAGTGAGATCATATCGCTTATTATGGATTGACATACCTCTTAGATTTTACCACTATCTGTGGTCATTGATGGCTCTTGATTGCTTTGGCCAAGAGATGACATTCTAAGAATAATACCTTCCATTTTCCTATAGGAGAGATCACTATCACCCCTAAGGATATATGGCATCTCATCCACGTCCCTATGATAGGTAGGCTTGTAGAGTTTTAGTCTACTAGTTGTATACGCTAAAAAATGGTTCACATCAATGACTTCATCACTTCTTCATACTAATTTGTCCCATTTTCTCATTCTACTAACTTTGATCTTTTGGCCAGATTGACCATATTTCATCATTTGTATCCCCTTTCACATCAATTTCATATCAACTCATAATCATATCAAATCAACTCAGAATCACCCCAAATCAACTTAGAATCACTCGAAATCAGTCCTAATCAACCCACAACATGTCAAACATCCCAAATCAATCATAATTTATCTTATCCTAGGTATTTTGTGGCTTTCAGTACCTTGGAAACCTATCAACCTATCAATCTTATCAATCTGACCTTAGTACTGTCGTGGCTCTCAGTGCTAGGTCAAACTATCATTCATGTCATCCAATCTTTAACATTTTTGAGGCTTTCAATGTCAGATCATGGCATCATCAACCATTTTAATAATATTGACAATGTCCGTCAATGTTAT
Organism: Cupressus sempervirens; assembly: GCA_028749045.1. NCBI lineage: Eukaryota > Viridiplantae > Streptophyta > Pinopsida > Cupressales > Cupressaceae > Cupressus > Cupressus sempervirens. Next base: position 395,757,406 of record CM053790.1, read on the forward strand.
TATGATCAAACCTTATCAATCAATTTCAATCCTATAGCATTTACAATGTTGGTTAAATGTTACATATCAACCAATTCATGTCATGTGTCCTTGGCATGTTATCAACTTCAATCAATCAATCTGACCATGGCTTTGGTCTACTTTTCATCATCTTATTCGATATCTATATCATCATCACATTTTCATCAAAGGATATGATCGCATTCATTTGATCAATTTGGCCAAACATCTACTAATTTTCTCTATAGGATTAAATAACCCATAATTTAATTCTATTATTCCTTCTAATTATTCTTCCTAATTATCATCCTCAATTAATTAATTTTATTAATTTATTGATTCATTATCTGCAAACCATGGAAATGTATAATTTCCTAAGTTCCATTTTCCATCATTAATTTCATTTTCTACTAATTCTTATTTTGTGGAATAACAGAATTTTTAATTCGAATATTCCATAAAATATTGCATCATCATGACACTTGGATATGACACCTCATGGATTCTCTTTCAACACTTGGCTAAGACTTGTCATAATCAAATATTCTTATCTCTTACGCATGTCCCTATTTGGCTTATTTGTCATAGATTCTTGACTTTAAGTGGGTTGAGATGTCTTATGATGCGTCATAGATTCTCTTCCACATTTAGCCAAGTTTGAATTTCATGTGTCATAGAATCTCACAATTGGCATATTTTGTCATATGCGTCATGGATTCTCAAAGGAATCTCTTGCCACATCACATATATATGGGTGAAAAATCCAATGCTCTCATCCTCCATGTCAATTATAAATTGGACACTCTTTCTCTCATTTTTGGTCCTTGAGTCCTTAAATCCTTAATGCTTAAGTCTTGAAAACCCAAATCCTTGAGTCTTTGAGTCCCTACTTCTTTTCATCTACACTTCTTGCTCTCACACTAAAATCACACTTCTAGTATTCTCATGGCATTATCAATATCATTGGCTTTGGCTTCAATCTTGTGTGCACTATAAGAAAATTGGAGCTACAATCATTTGGAGAAGAAAGAAGGACATGGGAGCTACAAATGAAAAAGGGGGTTTCTATTGCTTTCTTTATTAGTTTGGCTTTCATGGTAGACTAGTGGGTGCTAACGTATGATTATTGAGTTTTGTGATTTGCTCATAGTATTTTATGCATTTTAACCTATTTTCTAGTCCTACGCTAGTGTGCTAGCTATTGTAATGGCATTAGAATATTTAGACATCTAAATTTTTTGGATAAGCACATTGTATGAGATCATTTAATGAGAAGATATGAGATATTACCTATGGTATTAGTGGGTTTTATTAGTCTCATCATGTTACCAGACCAAGTTCTTGATGCATTTCCCTATGGATAAGAACATATTATTGGAGAGATGATGAGGTATCCTTGTCAATATCCCTGGGGTGCTCTCATTTTAGTGCATATCTATATATCTTTACATTAGATAGTATATCATGGGGTTTTTACTATGACCATTGGGGTCTTGAATCATTAGGAGTGGGCATAGGATCATATTCTAGTTACCATACTAGTTTCATAGGATCATTGTCAGCCTGATTTACCATATGTTTATGTTTATGCTAGATTAGTGCAATAGTCACATCTATGATAATTGGAGTATTGAAGGAAAGTCCTAGATGACTTACAGAGGCTGTATGGAGACCCTATTTGGACTATGAGGAGTGGTATGGGGATGTTTGTGAGGTTCCTAACTTCTTTCAGACCCACTTCTTTATCATATACACTATATATTATGGAGAGGTTCATTACATCATAGGTTATGATCCAATGTGGTAGAGCATAGGCTATTCCCTAGGAGATAACTATATATGCTTGTCTTTATGAGGAGGAGTCACTATAGGGTAAACAACTAGAATATTCAACTATGACCAATGATATTAAGGAGATAAAAATGAAAGAGCGGGATCCCCTTTTAGAGGTACAAGATAGAGGAGTTGCCCATGCTTATCATTCATATCTAGTACAACATTCCTTTCTAAGGTTTTTTACTCCTGATGATTCTATTCTTGAGATGAGAGAGGATGATGATAGTGATGGTCATCCTGATAGACAGAGTCAAGAAGGTAGAGATAGAGTGGAAGAGGAGAGGGGTCTTTTGGTGTAGAGGATGATAATGTGACTCCAGATGTAGGTGGAGTTGACAATAATGATGGAGAAGATCATGATGGATAGTCTAGGGTAGAAGGTGGAGATGGTAGTGATAGAGGAGGACATCAAATACACACATAATTTCTAACTCCTCATTGGACTACTCTTGAGTTACCAATAGGTTGTGTGTAGAGAGATTAGTCTTAGAGGGATACTTCTACGTCACTTGTAAAAAGATAGAGGCCATAGATAGAAACACCTCTAAGTGGTACATTAGAGAAAAGGTTAATCCCTAGGTCTGAGAAGAGTCTATTTCAGTTGACTCATGGTGAGTCTAGAAGATCAGGATCTAGTAGAGATTGGGAGCAAATGTTAGCTCACATTTTATGTTTGGAGACCTTATTGGATGATAGGGAGAGACAATCAGATAAAGTTATGGCCAAACTGAGAGAAGAGCATGCTCATGAGATTGTAGAGCGAAGGGTTGAGTGAAATCACCACATGGATTTGGCAACTCTTCATGGCTAGAGAGCTACCTATTACATTTTTTTATACCTAAAGGTCAAAGAGTAGTGAGGTATTCTATAGTAGCTCAATAGTTAGAGGGAGCTATAATACCTTGAGAACATGGAAGAGATAATGTTCCTTCTCCTCCTCTTGTCCTGATGAGGGAGGAAGTTAGACTTGAGATAGCTATAATTTGATTACTTGTGATATCATGGATACTTTTTACTTTTCCATGAATATTGTTACTCTTGATGTATCTCAGATATACCATTGATATGTACTAATGATCTTTATATTTTTGATAAGAACTAGCATAGAATGATATCATGGATTTTTTTTTTAATCCATGAACTTTGCACCAGTCTCTTGATATACTTTGTATCCACTGATGTTTTGATGTATATATGACACATATCCCATCTTTATGATATATCTTAGTCATATGCTATGGTTTTGATTTTTAGAATAATTGATTTATAATGGCATCATGATAGTTGTAATTTTATTGATATGAAAATGTATGTATATGGATGGTTCTATATGATAATGCATATTTATGAATATTTTGTATTTTAACATAAATGCATGGATGCAGTTCTAGATGAATGGCTTTATCATTTTTAGTTTTATCTCATGTATGGAATGTAATGCAACAAAATGGGTAAAAATGTTTAATGTATATGAATGACTATGTGACTCGTAACACTTTTGTATGCAAGCCATATCAATTGAATTAGTATTCAGTCATTTCATATATAGTTCCATATTTTAATATTTTTTCTCTTTTTCAATTTTTTGTTTGATGCATCAAAATGCATTCTTGCCAATTTTTTGCTAAGATGATGATGTAGGGAGGGATGGAGAACTAGGGCCAAAGGCACATCTAGCTATCTAAACCATCTTGCAAGAGTTAACACAACAAAAATACAACACAAAGAACAACAACCAAAGGAGAAAGAAAAGAAAACACTTTTATTAATTCATTAAATAATCAACATCCATGTCTAGTTGTAAGGCCTTCTAGGTTATGACCAGATACAAAATACATTCAAGATCCATGATCCAACTTCAAACTCGGATTTACAGACACATATGCTTCCAAAATTTTAAAATTCTCTAAATTATACCTTAAAACTCAATCCTAGACCTTCTTAAGTACTTGTGTGGAAATAGTTAGCCTATCACAAAATTAAACCTTAAATTAAATGCATGAACAACCACAAGTTGGCTCACATCAAATATTAACTACCGATACTAAAATTAAATATGCATGAGGTCGGCCCAAAATGGAAATAGACATAAACAACTCAGTCAAAGAAGGACCAATAAAATTCTAACACTCAAAATTTCTTAGCAAAAAACATAACACTCGACATCAATAGGTTCACTTGGCACATGAAGGAATTCTTAGTCAACACTAGATTGCTATAGTAACTCAACATCAAATAGAGCTATAACAACTCAACATCCACTAGAGCTATAGTAACTCAATATCCACTAGGAGCTATAGTAACTTGGCATCCACTAGAGCTATAGTAACTTGACATCCACTGAACAACTCAGCAGCAATAGAAAATTGGAAACCACTAGCACTTAGCTCCAACATGTAGAATGAATAAAGATGAGCAGGATAGCAAGGAAACCTAGGATGCTTCTACACTAGACAAATGAGGTTGAAACAAATTATTCTCCTAAATCATTGAGATGTCAAAATCTGAGCTAAATCCAACTCAGATTGAGAAATCTAAGAAGCATCTTTAATAGGTTTGTTCTTTTACTTCACCAAATATTTATAGTAATCTTTTCCTCTTGTGCTCTTTCTAACTATCTAATCCAATATCTTTTCAACTTCTTCAATTTTCTTCTTAGGATAATCTTCTAATACAACAACTTTATCATTTGACTCATGATACTTATACAAATCAAAACATTGAATATAGGAGATATATCCATGTCATCAGGTAACTCAACTTCATAAGCATTACCGTTGTCAAACTTCTTCAAGATCTTACAAGGTCCAAACTTCTCCATCTTTAGCTTATTGTATTTTCCAACAAGAAATCTTTCTTTCTTCAAATGAACCATCACCTCATCACAAATTTCAAAATCATGATGTCTTCTAGACTTATCAAGATTCTCCTTACACTTATGATTAGTTTTTTCCAACCTCAACTTCACTTCCTTATGCAAAGAATCCATAAAATCAGAACAATCTTCCCCTGAAATGCTTCTCTTTTCTTCACCACCAACATCTCTCAAATCTAATATAGCTCTAGGCTGCATTATAGTAACAATCTCAAAAGGTGTTTTCCTTGTACTCCTATTCACATTATTATTAAATGCAAGCTCAGCTTGTGCCAATAGTAGTTCCCAATTACTTGGCTTGTCTCTAATTTAACATCTCAATAAGTTACCCAAGCTTCTACTCACAACATCTATTTGTCCATTTTTCTATGGATGGAATGTAGTACTAAACTTCAACCCAGTACCCATCTTCTTCCATAAAGTCTTCCAAAAATAACTAACAAACTTACTATCTCTGTCAGAAAAAATACTTCTTGGTAATCCATGCAATCTCACAATCTCTTTAAAGAAAATCTTAGCAACATGCTCAACATTTGATGTCTTCTTACATGGTATGAAATGAGCCATCTTAGAAAATCTATCCAAAATAAAAAATATAGAATCATACCCCTTCACTGTCTTAGGAAACCCAAGAACAAAATCGATACTAATGTCACTCAAAGGTTTCTCAAGAACAATAGTAGGTGTATACAAACCAATATTCTATCTTACTCCTTTTGCAATTTAACAAACTCCACAATCTTCACAAATTTCTGAACATCCTTATACATGTGTGGCCAATAATACTTATCCTTCAAAAAACTCAATGTTTTATCAATTCCAAAGTGTCCAACCAATCCACCACTATGCTTATCCTTAATCAAATTCAACCTAATAGAATTTCTAGGAATACACAACTAAATACCTTTGAACAAGATACCTTCTTGAATAACATACTCATCATACTTACTTATGTGATCTATTAGGTTTGGTGCTCTGCACTCTCTCCACACCTCATAAAAATTAGGGCCAGCATCATACAACTCTTTCATGTCATAAAAACCAAGAACTTCAACCTTTATCTCAGTTAATAAAGAATGTCTTTTGCTCAATGCATCAACAAAATTTTTTGTAACTCAACTCTTATGCTTAATGAAAAATGTGAAACTCTACAAGTACTCAACCCACTTTATATGTCTTTGATTCAATTTATCTTAACATCCCAAGTACTGTAAAGCTTTATGATTAGTATACAACACAAACTCCTTAGGGATCAAATTGTGTCTCCACTTCTTTAATGCTCGAACAATAGCATAAAACTCTTGATCATACACATAATACTTCCTTTTAGCATCATTCATTTTTTCACTAAAGAAAGCAACAAGTTTTCCTTCTTGAATTAATATAGCTCCTATTGCACTACCACTTGCATCACATTCAACTTGAAATACCTTATTTAAATTAGGAAAAACTAATACAAGTAACTCAACAACCTTTTGTTTCGAAGTCTCAAAACTCTTATCAGCTCCATGTGTCCACTTAATTTCCTTTTTATCTCCTCTCATTGTCTTAATCATAGCATTACAAATAGAATTAAAATTCCTTATAAACTTCCTACAAAAACTAGCCAAACCATGAAATGATCTTACCTCACCCACATTCTTAGGTAATGGCCATTCCAAAATTTCTTTAACCTTCCAAGGATCCATTCTCAAACCATTAGTTGAAATCACAAATCCCAAATACACAATCTCCTCTTGCATAAAAGAACACTTTTTGAAATTAATCATCAACTTCTCCTCTTTCAATCTTTGCAATACTTGTCTAACATGCTCAAGATGTTCTTCCTCAGTCTTACTAAATATCAAAATGTCATCCAAATAAAAAATCACAAACTTACCCAAAAATATTTTCAGAACTTCATTCATTAGCCTCATGAAAGTATGAGGTGTATTAGTCAAACCAAAAGGTATAACCAACCATTCATGCAAACCATCTTTTGTCTTGAAAGTAGTCTTCCATTCATCACCTTCTCTGATTCTAATATGATGATAACCACTCTTCAAATCAATCTTGGTAAAATACTTTTCTCCACACAAATAATCCATTATGTCATCCATCCTTGGCATAGGAGACCTATATTTCATTGTGATCTTATTAATAGCTCTAGAATCAGTACACATTCTCCATTCTCTACTATTTTTATGTGCTAATACAATAGGTACAACACATGGACTCAAAATTTCTTTGGTCAAAACTTTCTACAACAATTCATGCACTTGTCTATTAAGCTCTTCATTATTTGTAGGTGTCAATCTATATGGTGCTTTATTCAAAAAACTAGCTCCAGGAATTAAATCCATACAATGAATTATGCTTCTCATTGGAGGAAAACCATCAGGTATATCTTCTACAACAATATCCTTGTATTCTTTTAGCAAATTTTCAATTTCTACTAGTACTCGGTTTCTATTAGTTTCTACTGCTTAGTCACCACTATTTTTTGTGTTAGATTGTGGTGACTGATCAGGAAAGTACTATACATACTTCATAAATAGTGGGGTTCGGGGCATCGTCCTGAATTTTTTTTTTTTGGGAAGTAGCCGACATGGTAGCTGACATATTATGGCCGACATATGGCCGACATGTTATAACCCTAAAGTGGTTTAATACTTATATAAAAAGGGCTTAGGGTTGGGTACTTTTTATATATGTGGTGATACAAAATTGGTTCTTGCGACGGTATTGAGCTGTAAGGGATTACAGATTGTAATCAGGTTGTAATCACTAGATTGTAATAAGATTAAACTTGTTGTTTGGTGGACGTAGCCCAGGGATTGGGTGAACCACGTTAAATCTTGGTGTCTTGTGTTCATTTTTGTGTGTTCTATTATTTTTTGTTATTGGTTATATTTGCATGTAGTTTTTATTTCTGTCCGTAGTTTATCCTAACAAGTGGTGGTGGGGTGAGAGAGGCATCTCCCACTTGGGGACTGATCAGGCTCCACACTAAACAACAATCTCCCACTTGGAGACTGATCCTGTAGCAATACAACTATCACATGGGGCTCCCACTGGATCAAACCACCCTGGACTCTGCTGTTCTTTTATTCACATTTAGTCTAAAAGACCAACTGAAGCTGAAGAGGAGTTCAGCTTCTCCCTTGTTACAACCTTTGTCAACATATCTGCTAGATTTTCATTGGTATGTATCTTCTCCAGCTTTAACTGTCCATCCTCCAAAACTGACTGAATGAAATGGTACCACAACTATATGTGTTTGGTCTTAGAATGCAGAGCTGAATTCTTAGCAAGATGAATGGCACTCTGACTATCTGTGAACAAATAATTATCCTTCTGAGGATGTCCCAATTCTTCCAAGAAGAACTGAAGCCATATCATCTCTTTGGCTGCCTCTGTAGCAGCAACATACTCTGCCTCTGTAGTGGAGAGAGCATTAATCTTCTGTAGCCTAGAAACCAAGCTCACGGCTGCCCCACCAACAGTAAAGACATAACCTGTAGTACTCCGCCTGGTATCAATATCCCTAGCCAAATCTGAGTCAACATAGCCCTGTAAATTAGTAGTAGAGGCCCCAAAGTGTAAACACTTATTGGATGTTCCTCTCAAATGTCTGAGAATCCACTTGACAGCATTCCAATGCTCAAATCCTAGATGACTCATATACCTGCTAACAACTCCCACTGCATGTACAATATCTGGCCTAGTGCATACCATAGCATATATCAAACTTCTATAGCTGAAGCATAGGGTATCTTGGACATCTTATCCTCCTCTTCCTGTGTCTTGGGACACATCTCCTTAGTCAATTTCAAATGACTAGGTAAAGGTGTGCTGACAGCTTTAGCATTCTCCATAGAGAAATGTTGCAACACATTCTCAACATAATTAGCTTGAGATAGCATCAATGTTCTGTTCTTCCTATCTCTGCAAATCTTCATACCAAGGATTTGTTTTGCTGCCCCCAAATCCTTCATAGCAAATGCATGTGCTAATTGGCATTTCAGCCCCTTAATATGATCCATGTTAGACCCAGCTATAAGCATATCATCAACATATAAACATAAAATAATGTAGCTATCATCATCCAACCTTTTAAAATAAACATAGTAATCTGAATGACACCTATTATATCCATGCTCATGCATAAAACTGTCAAATTTCAGATACCATTGCCGAGGTGCTTGCTTCAAGCCATATAAACTTTTCTTCAATTTGCACACTAAGTTCTCCTTACCTTTGACCTCAAAACCCTGTGGCTGAGCCATATATATTTCTTCATCCAAATAACCATGAAGAAAGGGTATTTTAACATCCATCTGCTCTAAATGCAAATCTTCAGTAGCCACAAGACTTAAAACAGTACGAATAGAAGTCATTTTAACAATAGGAGAAAATATCTCATCAAAATCAATTCCCTTTTTCTGTGCAAATCCTTTTACAACTAACCTGGCCTTAAATCTTTTCTTACCTCCTTCCTCTTCTTTCAACCTGTAAACCCATTTATTCTGTAAAGCCTTTTTACCTGCAAGCAACTTGCACAAATCCCATGTCTTATTTTTCAGCAAAGAGTCCATTTCATCTTTCATTGCAGACTCCCACTGAATCTTAGTATCCACCTGCACAACTTCATCATAACTTTCAGGTTCACCAGCATCAGTAAGTAAAATAGAATAAAAAGAGGGAGAAAACCTTTGTGGAGGTCTAATTGGCCTTGTTGATCATCTAACATTCACTGGTGTGTGCGGTATTTGTTGTTGCAGTTGTTGCACATCATGAGGAATGGCTGGAACATCAAATTTTGGAGTATCATCCAACACTACATAATCATCTTCTTTCTTCTCATGTTGCTGCAACAGATCTTTATACAACACTTTTTCATTGAATATGACATCCCGGCTTCTTTGATTTAGCTTCTAGCTTGGTTCTATTTTCATAGTCTATATGAGCAAAAGCTTCACAACCGAAGGTCTTGAGAAATGAATAACTCGCCTTCTTACTAGTCCATGCTTCCTCTAGAATACCACAGCCCAAAGGAGTAGAGGGACCTCTATTTCTCAAATATACTGCAGTATTGATAGCCTCTGCCCACATGTGTAAGGGCAACCCAGCATGCAACCTCATGCTCCTTACGCGCTCCATTATAGTCCTGTTCATGCGTTCAGCCACTCCATTTTCTTGTGGAGTCCTTGGAACAATTTTTTGTCTATGAATACCATTAGTGGAGCAATAATCTTCAAATTCATGACTGAAATACTCACCACCATTATCAGATCTGAGACATTTTAATTTCTTACCAATCTCATTTTCAACCAAGCATTTCCATTTCTTAAAAGTTTGAAATACATCAAATTTCTGTCTAAGGAAATAAACCCATACTTTTCTAGTTGCGTTATCAATAAATGTAACATAATAATGAGAGCCACCAAGATACCTGAGCAGGTCCCCATACATCTGTATGCACAAGCTCTAATTTCTCCTTTTTGTTTTCCTTCCCTGTCTTTACAAAACTCACTCTCTTTTGTTTTCCATACACACAACTTTCACAAAAATCCATATTCACACATTTTAGACCTGGTAAAACTTTCCTTGAATGAAGTACTTTCATACCTTTCTCACTCATGTGCCCAAGTCTATTGTGCCACAGCGCTGTATCAGAATCTACAACAGATATTTGTTCTCCCTGCTCAACTGCAGTAATTGTTCCTGAATATTCATTTTTCTCTGAAATAATCAAAGTAGAAGGAACAATATGACCTGTACAAAGATATAAGGTGCCTACTTTCACACCTTTTGCTACTACAAGGGAACCTTTTGAAACCTTCCAATTTTTATCATTAAAAGTAACTACACAACCCTCATCACCGAGTTGCCCTGCTGAAATTAAATTTCTACTTAGTTTTGGAACATGTCTTACCTCATGTAGTAGCCAATGATTCCCATTCTGCAACTTAATCTTAATTTTTCCCTTTCCAACAATCTGACAGGGTTCATTATCCCCCAAATAAACAAGCCCAAAATCCCCTTAGACATAATCAATGAAATAACCTCTATGAGGTGTAGCATGAAAAGAAGCACCAGAATCTAAAACCCATGAATCATCAACACTCTCTAAAGACAAAAGCAAAGCATCCTCTTCGGATTTGTTACTTACCACATTTGCCTCTTTGTCTCCATTTGATTTATCTCCTTCATTTTTCTTTCGAGTCCAGCAATCTTTCTTTTTGTGCCCTGGTTTCCCATAGTACCAGCAATCATTTGGTCCTCTCGATTGAGACCTCCTCCCCTTTGACTTTCCTCTTGATTTCCCACGATTTCCAGAGTTACTTCCTCTTTCAGTCGTTCTACCCCTTCTTTGTGCATTTAAAGCACTTCTTGATGTAGATCCACCTGAGGATTTTCTACGAGTTTCCTCACTTAAAATAACACCGATCACATCATCATATTTTAGGGTACTAGATCCAAGAACAAAATTACTCACCGCCATTCCAGCTTTCAGGCAAAGAACAAAAATCAAGAGAGCCCTAATTTCTTCATCAAAATTGATACCCACAGAATATAATTGACTAGTAATAGTATTAAACTCATTTAAATGATCTGCAACAGATCCACCTTCTGCCATTTTCATATTAAATAAATGCTTCATGAGAAATACCTTATTTGAAGCGGAGGGCTTTTCATACAGTGTCGCTAGGGTTTTCATCAAATCTTCTGTCATCTTTGCTTTTGTAATTTTAAATGCCACCAATGGTGCCAAGCATAACCGAATGCTTCCGAGTGCCTTTCTGTCCAAAAGATCCCATTCAGCCTCTGACATAGTTCCCTGATTCTTGGCTTTTCCTTCCAACGGCTTCCATAAATCCTTCTGATATAAATAGTCTTCCACTTGCATCTTCCATAACTGGAAGTTTTGCCCATTAAACCTGTCAACCCTCAACTTACCCTCATCTGCCATCGCTCCCACTCAACTGTGAGACTCTCACTTAACCGTGAGACTTTCCTGCAGAGGATAACTGAAAGATAGCCTTGCTCTAATACCACTTGTTAGGATAAACCACAGACAGAAATAAAAACTACATGCAAATATAACCAATAACAGAAAATAATAGAACACATAGAAATGAACACAAGACACCAAGATTTAACATGGTTCACCCAATCCTTGGGCTACGTCCACCAAATAGCAAGTCTGATCTTATTAAAATTCGATGATTACAACCTGATTACAATCCGTAATCCCTTACAACTCAATACCACCGCAAGAACCAATTTTGTATCACCACATATATAAAAAATACCCAACCCTAAGCCCTTTTTATACAAGTATTAAACTGCTTTAGGGTACTTTCCTAATCAGTCACCACAATCTAACAATCTCCCACTTGGGGACTGATCAGGCTCCACACTAAACAACATTTTTTCACTTGGTTGCTACCGATACAACTTGGCTTCCTAGGAATTATAGAAAAGCATACTTGATTCCTCTTCATTTCCTTTTCAAATTTCTTTCCATTAATCATACAAATTCTTACAATAGTACAATTAACCTCCTCTAGACTTTCAATCAAAGACAATAATATTTGCTTTCTCCCATTCACCCAAAGAGTATATTGATTCAATCGTCCATCATGTACAACATGTCTATCATATTGCCAAAGTCTACCTAAAAAAATATGACAGCAATCCATAGGCATAATATCACACAAAACTTCATCAAAGTAATGTCCAATCTTGAACTTCAAAAGGCATTGCACACTTACCAATATCTTATGCTCAGAATCCATGAAACAGGATAGGGTTTAGGATGCTTCAACCTCTGCAACTACAACTTTGTAACCAACTCTCCTGATGTCAAATTTGTAGAACTTCCATTGTCAATGATCACCTTGCAACATTTTCCAACCATCTTACATGTGGTCTTGAAAATACTTCTCCTTGAAATAGGCTCCTCATCACTTCTCTTATTACATTAGTTTCTTCTCACCATCAAATTTTCTCTAGCCTCAGGTCCAGTTGGTGAACTCTCATCATCTCTTGAAATCGCAACATCTATGTTACCTTTACCACTTCTAGAGGATCTACATTCAAAAGATCTATGTGCCCCTTTACCACATCTGAAACAATTACCATGAAAACCACCTCTAGAATAAGAATTACCTCTTCCTTGGTAAGAATTAGTACTTCCTTGGTAACAATTACCACCTTTCTATTTGGTCTTGCCTTTGTCATCATTCTTCTATTTATATTTTCCCTTATCTTGTATAGAATTATCAAATCTCCCACCTTCACCATAAGATCTACCTCTGCCTCTCTGGAATCTACCACCTCCAGCTCTTTGTCTTTTCTCATGCTTCTTTGTCAAGATCTCCTCAGCTTTCAATGCATATTGATATGCTTCCTCCACACTTTCCAATTTCACAAAACTTATCTCATCTTGAATTTTAGGTATTAATCCATTTATGTACCTTGCAATTTTCTCAACATCATCATCTACATCTCCAAATTTGATGTCCAATCTATATAATTCCTCAATATACTCCTTTGTAGTCATGTCTCTTTGCCTTAAATTGTGCATCTGTCTCAACAAGCTAACTTGGTAATTAGTACAAAGGAATTTTTTCTTCACTTTTTTCACCATCTTTGGCCAAGTCTTGATCTTTTCCTTTTCTCTCCTTTGTCTATCAGTTTGCAAATGCTCCCACCATAGTGAGGTATGTCCTTTCAATCTAGTAACTACAATTTTCACCATCCTATCATCAGGAGTATTTTCATACACAAAGAACTTCTTCATATCAGAGATCTAATCCAACATAGCATTGGTATCTAGTTTTCCATCATAAGGAACAACTTCTACAATAGGCTTTGAATTTTCTTGAGACAACACTTTCAACAACCTTGCTTCATCTTGGTCTTCTTTAGGTTCTAGATTAGGGTTTAGTGCTACAACTTCATCATCAAGATGTGCTCCTCTCCTCTAGGCTATCTCTACAACATCCAATCTAGCTACAACTTGTCTCAATGTATCTATTATTGCATTATCAACATTTCCTCTACCTCGAACCATCTTTCAAATCAAGTTCCTACAAGATCTTAACCCTCTATAAGCTATAGCTCAAATCCACAGATTTGCAACCCTACAACTAAATTCACTTAGGGTTCTCCATGATCCAAACTTCAGAAGGATGAACCTCTACTTTGATACCACCTAACATAGGGAGGGATGAAGAATTAGGGCCAAAGGCATGCCTTTCTATCCAAACCACCTTGCAAGAGTTAACATAGTGGAAATGCAACACAAAGAACAACAATCGAAGGAGGAAGAAGAGAAAACACTTTTATTGATTCATCAAATAATCAACATACATGCCTAGCTGGAAGGCCTTCTAGGTTATAGCTAGATACAAAATACATTCAATATCCATGATCTAGCTTCAAATTTAGATTTCCAGACACATATGCCTCCAAATTTTTGAAATCTTCTAAGTTCTTCCTTAAAACTCAATCCTAGACCTCCTTAAATACTTGTGCGGCTATAGGTTAGCCTATCACAAAATTAAACCTTACATTAAATGCATTCACAACCACAAATCAGCTCACATCAAATACAACTACCAATAGCAAAATTAAATACATGCAAGATCAGCCCAAATTGGAACTAGACACAAATAACTCAATCAAAGAAGGTCCAATAAAATGATCACACTTGACATTTCTTGGCATGCATAGGAACACTTAGCACATAAAGGAACACTTGATCAACACTAGATTGCTATAGTAACTTGACATCCACTAGAGCTATAGTAACTTGAAATCCACTAGAGCTATAGTAAATCGACATCCACTAGGAGTTATAGTAAATAAATATCCACTAGAGCTATAGTAACTTAGCTTATAATAGGAGCTATAGTAACTTGGCATCCACTATCTACAAAGCTCTTTTATGTCCTTATTCTTGAATTTCCCTCCATTGTTAGTCACAATCGAAGAGGGTGTACACCATATCAATAGAACAAATAATGTAACTTAGAATAAACATAGATACTTATTTGCCCATTAAATTGTATAAAGGTATTTCTTCTACCCACTTTTTAATTAATCTATAGAAGTGATGATGAGCTTGTGTCTATTAGATCAATTAGGGAAAATTTGACCCATTAAGTCAAATGCCCATTATTGAAATAACCATTGTGTTATGAAAGGAATAAGTTCTCTAGTTGAAAGGTGCATCATGTTTCCATGTGTCTAGCATTGAGTACAATTTTTGGCATTGTTTATAACATCGTTCTCCATAATGGTCTAATAGTATCTTGCTCTCAACAACTTGTTTGCTAAAGAAAAACTATTTGAATGAGATCCACACACACCTACATGAACTTCTTCTAACACATATTTTGATTCATCCCACTCAAGACATCTAAGTAATATACCAAGAAGATATCATTTATACTAATCATTAGCAATGATGATATATCACCATGTAAGTTGAATATGGAAATGTTTCATTTTTGGAACAATTTTCAAGAAATGATTTGTCTTTGAGATAGTTTTTATTATGTAAAAATAGGTTTTAAAGGACTTGAAACCTTTAACAAAGTATCAGAGAAACAAGAACATAAATTTTTAGAGAACAGAAGGCCTCAAAGCCAAAAAGAGAACATACATAATAAGCCAAGGAATAAGAGGCCATAATACAACTATGCATGAAAAGACAAAAAAAGAAAAGCAAAAAGACAGGCCCCAGATAGCTACAGAGTCTTCAAAAGGTTTACTATTTGGTTTGCCAGGATGTTCATATTTTCTACAGAAGCTTTCATGTCATCCAACTTTTTTGCTTCTGCTCCTTCATTCTACTTGGAATATAGTTAATAATATGTGCATATTGGGAATTTTCTTGGGAAATTGCACAAACAATCTAGGAATCAAGTGAATCATAATCTTGAAAAGGTAATTCCTCCACCAAGAAATCATAGAAAAATTGATGTTCTTCAAGCTATAACATGGATGTTGAGGTAGCCATCGCATTAGTTGCTTTGTTTTCTAATCTTGGAACTTACAAAAAAGTGATGTAGACAAAGTATTTCTTTAAGTATGCAATGTCCATCCTCTTATAAGGCATGATCTTGTCATCCTTATTTTGATATTCATTTTTTACTTGAGTAATTACCAATTGAGAATAATCATAAGTGTGTAATTCCTCTCTTTTCCATTCAATAGCAAGTTTGAGACCATTTACCAATGCTTCATATTCTATGATCTTATTTGTGTAAGGGAATATCATTTTATATGACTTTGGTATTTTGTATCCTTATGGAGTGGTGAAGAAATAACCTTTTCCTAATCCTTGTTGATTAAAAGACCCATCAAAATACATTTTCTATGGATGTGTAGTAAGATGCATTATTGTTGAATCTAGAAATTCCACTTGTATAAATTCATTATCAACCAGTGGGGATTCAACTAGTTGATTTTCTATCACTTGTCCTTTGATTGATTTTCATTCAACATAATCAATGTCAAAATCACTTAGGATGAGGACCCATTTTTCCAATCTTTTGGTCAGTATTTCTTTGTTCAACAAATATTTTAATGGGTCAATCTTAGCAACCAACTCCACCTTGTGTGATAGAATGTAACGTCTCAATTTTTGTGATTTGAATCCAATTTCTAAGCATGCCTTTTCTATTATTGATTAATAGAGTTCATATGATACAAGTTTCATGTCGATGTAATAAATTTCTCTTTCTTTCTTTGTTTCATCTTCTTAAGAAAGACACCTAAAGATGTATTTTTTGTTGATATGTAGAGGAGCAGTGGTTTCCCTTGAATAGGAGGCATTAGCATTGAAGGATGTTCTCTTTGATTTGGTTAAAATTCTTCTCACAATCCTTGGTCCATGAGATCTTAGCTCCTTTATGTAGCATTTTTGTAAATAGTAAAGCCTTATCTTCTAGTTGAGAAATGAACCTCCTTACTGATTGCAATTTCCTTATAATGTTCTCATCTGACTCGTAGTCTTTGGAGGTTGCATCTCTATTATCACTTTAACCTTTTTTGGATCCACCTCAATGCCTTTTTTTGAGACAAAGAACCCTGATAATTTACCAAAGGATATCCCAAATGCACATTTCTTGGGATTTAACCTAAGATTAAATTGTCAAGGATCTTTCTAAAATCTTTCATATGTGTACTTATTTCTCTTTTGATTTGGCCAATGTATCATCAACATAATCCTCCATGTTCCTATGCATCATTTCATGAAAATTTTTTGTCATTACTCTTTGATATAATGTGGCTCATGTATTTTTAAGGCCAAATGGTATAACATTCCAACAAAAAGTGCCCCATGCACATATGAATGCAATTTTCTCTTTATCTTTAGGAGCTATTTTTATTTGATTGTAGCTTGACAAACCATCCATAAGTGAGTACATATCATATTCAACTATCATGTCCACTATCATATCAATGTTTGGTAATAGTCATCTTTTGGACATGCTTTGTTTATATCTCTAAAGTCTGTGCATACTATTATGGGTTTATCATATTTCAAAAATGGTACAATGATAGAAATCCATGTTGCATACTCTATTTCTCATATGAATGTTTCTTTTAGGATTTTCTCAAGTTCTACCTTTACTAACAATGCCACATGAGGATGCATTTTCCTTAGTTTTTGTTTGATTGGTTTAACTCTTGGAGCAATAGATAAATGATGTATTATGAGATCTGGATCTAATCCTGGCATATTAGAATAAGACCAAGCAAACTTGATCTTCTTTTCATGAAATAATTGTGTGAAATTTTCCTCTTCTTCTTCTATATGTGACTGAGAAATATATATGGTTTTCAAATTTTTTGTTGTACCCAAGTTAACTAGTTGGGTAGGTTTAGTCAATATTGAAGATATTTCTTGATAATTGTTGGGGAAAATATCAAGTGTCTCATCCTTTGGTGCCTCAAATAGGTTTTCACTTTGGGATTCATCATTTATTTTTACTATTTTTGGATCTAACAATGCTGCAGTTTGGTTTTCACCATTACATCTCTTTTATTTTTGTTCTTTTGTTTGTTCTTTTGAATATAAAGTAACTTTTCATAGGTCATAAGAGTTATTTCTTCTTCCTCATCCTCATCAAAACTACCACCTCTTTCAAAGATAGGTCCATCATGGGTGTTTATGAAAGAATGGGATCTAAATCTAACTCCATCTTTATCCTTGTATTCTTGATCATTTGTATGACTCATAGGTTTAGCTAAGGCATTTTTTATTGTCAAGAGAACCTTATCCAATATACCCCATCTTCTTCAAGAATTCATAACCTTTTCCATATTTTCTTGGAGAAATCTCAACATGTTTAACATTTTATTCTTCTTCCAAATCTTCTCTATAAAGACATGCCAAGACTTATTTATCTTCTTTTTATTCTTCTAAAGGAATATAGCTTTTACAATTCCTATCAAGTGCATGCATTTATGGTTGTCTATAACTTGAAGGTTTGAAGTAATTTGAGGGGTTTCCATAAGATCTTGGTGAAATTAGAATAGTTGTTATGAAAGATTTCAAATCTATCTTGTATTCCCCCATTTCTTTATCTTGGATATTGGTTTGTTTAGAAAAATCATCAAGTACCATCTCTTTTGAAGTCTCTATTGGACACTCTTTATTATGAAGTATCATGCTATCTATTTATATTAGACTGTTGCAAGAATAGGTTTCATCTATTTGTATTGTGACTTCAACTCCATTATGTGGGAAATTAATACACTGTTGATATCTAGGGAGCTACTTGCATAACACATATTGATGGTCTACCAAGAAGTATATTATATTCCAAAGAGATATTAAGGACTTGACACAAAACATCTCTTTCAACAAGTCCCACTCTGATGATTAAGACCACAAGTCCTTTGGAGGATCTTTCTTATTCATCATAAGATTTTATTGTGACTTTCCTTCTTGGATCTATTGCATGTTCTAAAAAAGCCCAACTATCTTACCAAATTGAGGGAACAAATATTTAGACCCGTGCTTCCATTTATCAAGACACATTTAACATAGTCTTTATGGATTATGACTTCAATATGCAAAGCTTGATTATATGGAGGGTTCAAATATTTTTCATCTTCTTTTGAGACTGATAAATAATTTGGAGAAGTAATATGTCCCACAATAGTCTATAATGTTTTCACATATAAGTCTTTTGGTATATTAGTTGTTTGCAAAGCTTGATCCAAGATTTCTCCATGGTTATGAGATATTCTCAGTAGTTCCAAGACGAAAATCTTAGCTGGTGTTTGTTGTATTTGATCCACCAAATTATAATTCTTGGTTGTTGATGAGGTCATTTTTCTTGAATTATTTGTGTTTGGACCATTGTTTGATGTAGATTCTCCTCTCAATGTGAGTTTGGCTTGATTTCTTGTCACTACATTTGAAGTTTCAATTTTAGACTATTTTGGAACTCTTTTAAGAGTAAGTATTTTTGTTTTTTTTTTTGTACTCCTTTAAGAATAAATGGTTATGATTTCTTTACCCCTTTAAGAGTAATCATGTTAACTCTAGGTGTACATTCCTCAACCATATTTATGACATTGTTACCATTAGTGTATGTATAGTTAATCTTGTTTCCTTTGTTTTTAGAAGAATCACATTTTGCATAATTTGGCATAGATTTTTGGAATGCTCTATGATCATTTTTTGTTGTGTATTGATCAATTTTTACTTTTATTGAATAACATGTCTAAGCCCCTTTTGATTATTAGTTGTGCGATCTTCATTTTGGTGAAAATTATAGTATTTATTATCATCCCATCAATCAAGTTTTGGTTTAGGATCCCAAGGTTTTGTTACCTTTGGTAGTGTTAGAATCTTGTTGGAAATAAGTGATTTGAGTACCACTTCTAGTTCATCTCCCAATGAAGTAATTTTTTGTTTGGGTTTAGATTACCCAAGGTTTTTTTTTTTTTTGTTGTCATTTGAAGTTTTGTTTTCTTGTAGATTAGTTGTCAAGTTAAATACTTAATTTTGTAGATTCATATTGGGACTATCCACTGCTCCATCATTAACAACATATTTATTCTTGCTTGAAGGTTTCCATTTATCCTTTCCATAGTTTTTAAGAGTGTTTAATTTGTCTTTTATGTCTTTTTATAGAGTTATATCTTGAACATTGTGTTTTCAATCTTAACCTCACTATCAATCACATCACTAGAAGTGGCAGGACCTTGAAGTTGTATTTTGTAACTTAAATATGGGATTAAGTTGTTTACAAATATGTCCATTTTTTCATTTTTGGGTAGGTCTCTTGTATACCTTGAAGATAATTTTTTCCACCTTTGTAGGAACTTTAGGAAAGCTTATTCATTATTTTGTTTCATGTTACATAGGTCTAGCATGGAAACTAGATGGTGTATGTTATAAGAGTATTGTTGAACAAACTTGTTGACAAGTTATTCAATTTTTTTAATTCTAGTTAGGAGTTTTGAAAACTATTCCATAGAAAGACCAACCAAGCTTCTTGGAAATAATCTTATTAGATATGTTTGCTTGTGCATAAACTCCATGCTTAAGGTGAAAAAATTCCTTATAGGTTCTTGAGGATCCCTATTTCCATGTTATTTTTCATACTTAGGTATTTCCACTTGTGGAGAGAATAAAACCATGTTCAACTTTTTTTCAAAAAGAAATGGATAAATATGTTCCAAAGTGTATTGTTTAGTTGGTTTGTTCTTTTCCTCTTTTAAGGTTTTGAGTTCCTCTTATATGGAAAGGAATTATTTTGTCAAGATAGCAATAGGTGTGAGTCAATTTTTTTCTTTTAATTGTTCAACATCAAAATCTTTAGGGAGTTTGACACCTTTATGTGCAATATTGAGGAAAAATAATTTATTGTTTTCCTCCAAGGTCCTTTCAAGGATTTTTTGGAATATTTTACTAGTTTTACATCTTTCATAATCTTCATCGATTAGTTTTTCATTAATACTATTTGAATTATGATTATTGTTCTAATAGTATTGAGACATCTCATAAGTGAATGTAATAGTAGCACTTTGATTTGTGTCTTGGGTAGTTTCTTTATTATGTGCATGCCTTCCTAAAGGTTCTCCTTTTTGAAAGTTATGTGTTGGTTGATTTTTGTACAAAGTATTTTTTCTATTTAGGTTATCCTTTTGAGATATTGTGACCACCATCAAGGATTGGAGTTTTTAATGTCCAAGTCTAGTTTTGAATGCCCCCAAAGTTTGAGTTAGGATTTTTCCAATATTCAAGTGTGTTTATCTTAAAAGGGTTGATAAGTGACATTATATTTGTTTATGTGACACAAATACTGACTAGCTTGAACTTCAATTAAGGAATGGATGCCTCATTTATGAGTTAAGAACTAAAGGATTTATTGATAGACAATAATTACACAACTTGATAACTTTTGACCACTTGAGTTGGGGTACACTTGATATTTTGACTTGATATGACTTTTGAAATTTGAAAAAATGTTTAAGTGGAAACCAAGACTTCACATTACTTGACTAAATTTGACTACCTTGAAAGAGGACACACGTAATGTTCCACTTCATGAACTTGAAAAGGTTTAACAAATTTGAACTAGGACACACTTGATATCCTACTTCATTAACTTGATAATGTTTGACAAATTTTTGAAATAAGGTAAACTTGGTGTCTTACCTCAAACAACTTGATAGTGTTTGAAAATTTTGAACTAGGGTACTCTTGATTCTATTTTCAACTTTGGATAAGTATGTGAGAACCAAGACCCTACAAAACTTTACAAGATTAGATGAATTTGCAATAGGGTATAACTTTGGTTTAACTTTTCAACTCTGGATAAGTATGTGAGAGACAATATTATACACAACTTGTCAAGATTAGACTACTTTGCAATAGGTATACCTTTGTTGTAACTTTTTGAACTTTGGATCATATAACCAAAGGGATACACCAAATATCAAAAGAGTACTTTAATATGTGACCTATAACTTTGGAATGAATTGACTCAATACCATGAGATACTTTAGAATTACTAGAAGTGACTTTATGTGATTTTTTTTGAAATAATTTTCCACTTTAGGACACTTAGGATTTAAATGTTTCACAAGGGATTTTTGTGAGTCTTATCAATTTAAGGTATGCTGAAAATATTCCAACCAAGACAAAATTAATTTGGAGGGAAGAGGGTATGTTTGATAACTTTGGACACCAAAAAGATAATGCTTATCCCTAAAAAATGGTAGAGAAGACACAACCTTTGTCTTACATCTTATGTGTATATGTTCACTTCACACAACTGTGCCACCCCTTAGAGGGTGCCCATGTTTTTGGTGTTTACACAAACTCAATAACATATATGTTCAAAGGTTACCCTTGTAGAAGGGGCTAGTGTCATATACAAACTTTAAGTGTCTAGGTGTATACCTATGGTGAGGATCCATAAGGGAGAATCTTTCCCCTCCTTGCATAAATATTATGTCCCCTTTCAAAGGTGAACTAGGTAGAAACTATCTAAAGGGTGTTTAATATGTTTCCATTCAAATTAACCCTCAGTGATCCTACAAGTGAGATGTAGGCCTCTCAACCACACCAACACTTGAAAGTGTACACCCCTGAGAAGTAGGGCATAGGGAGTAGTTTTGCTTAGTACAATAGTCAGGGAATCCTCAAGATATATGATATTAGGAATAAAGAGGAAGGATTTAACATGGATTTGGTGTCTTTAGACATTAAAAAGCTTCTTTATTATAGTTAGTGAGAATCACTAGCAAAAGGTGTGTGCTCACTTGAGTTATTCCCAAAGGTTGAGAACTTTGGCAAGCCCTCTAAAGGTGACTTAAGGACTAATTATTTTAGATCCAAGGGTCTAAGTTTCTAATTCTCCTTAAAGAAGAAGATCATACTCCTATATCTCTTCACTTCACCAAAACAAATCAAGCATGTTCATCATTGAACTAGTTTATCTTTCAACCAAACCAATATCTTATATGTTTCTAATTTTCCCTCAAGGAGAAAAGAGCATACTCCCCTCACTAATAAAAAATCTAAAAGACTCACTACATTTACTTCCCTCCCAAAGGATCAATCCCTTAGCAAGATATAGGTTTTTTATTTGTCCACAATCATCACCTATATGTGACAAAGAGCATGCTCCCCTCCCTTTCTATCAAGATCCTATTAGAAGTTTTAACAAGGCCCTATTAAACTATGTTCCTAAGAAATCAACTAATGAAGACATAATGTTTCAAGATAGTCTTCAAGGAAACCTACATCAAATCATTAGTAGTCTTAAATTTTTGTTTCAAATACTTTGAAAAGGTGTATTTTAAAAATATCATATAATTAATAGCTAGGCTATGATCATCACACATGAAAGACACTTGTTAGGGGTTAATGATAACCAAAATAAAATCAAGATCACATCGCAAATAAGTAAAACATAATCAAATAAACAAAAAACCCTAAGGAAAAGTTCTCAATAGTAAATTAATCCTTCAAATGATCAATTAATCAAAGCATGATATCAAAGGAATCAAATAGGCTTCAAACTTATGATATACCTAGTTAAAGCTTACCCGAAGTGACTTCGTTCTTCCCAGAAGTGATTCACCTCTCTGAAAGGTGACCCTCCTCTCCAAAGGGTGATACTCCTCTTGCCAAAGGAAACTCATAGTGCCAAAAGGAAATCTATGAGTCCCAAAGGTGACCTACAAGCTCCAAACACAAGCTTGTACTATTCTAGACAAGAAGGGGAAAGGTAGATTAGGGGTCTAGCCCCATGGTGGGTGCCAAAAATATTTGTATGATATGTACCTAAAAATGAGCACACTTCGATAATTCATTACAATGTTAGGGTTAGTATAAGCAATATAAAGCAATAAAATCATAAAAAACCCTAGCATAATCATCCTATTGCTCCCTATATAGTAAAGAGTGTGATTTGTCACTAAATTGCCCTCAGATTGAGTCCTAAATTAGTGAAAATTCTAAACTAGAATGTAATATTTAATAAAAATAGATGAAATGATCTTAATTTCTATGTACATTCACCAAATTGAAAGCATTCATGTGATCTAATTATCTAAGAACTGACAATGTGGGATCTAATTGCTATGAAAATGAATCAAAAGAACAACTGAAATATAGAACAAGATAAACAATCAACTATATAAACAAGGAAACTAAGAATGAGGGCCCTTTGAGCTTCAAATCCATCATATTTAAAGAAATTGGAATTTGAATGGAGGGTTTATATTTGATCTTGAGGGAGGGTTAGGATTCAAAGTGCAGTGATCCATGTGATTTCCTCCCATTGGTCCATGTAACCACTTCTTGTTCATTTGTGCCCTTTGAGATGACATGTCTTTTAA
The DNA here is from genome assembly GCA_028749045.1 of Cupressus sempervirens. Lineage (NCBI taxonomy): Eukaryota > Viridiplantae > Streptophyta > Pinopsida > Cupressales > Cupressaceae > Cupressus > Cupressus sempervirens. The sequence continues at coordinate 395,781,494 of CM053790.1, forward strand.
TGGGATTTATTAATTCCTTTTTATTAACTAACTTAGCCAAGCATATTTAATCTTTTGATTTAATTAAATAAACTTGGCCAATTAATGCTTGATTTAGAAATTAGTAGATGAGAATTGATTGATGATAATTGATCATTTGATTGAGGTTTTTGATTAATTATGTTAATAATTAGATTTACATTATTAGGAATTGATCCTTGATTAGGAGAAAATAGGGTCTCTAGTCTATAAGACCATTTTAGGGTTATTACAAAGTGGGGGCAACCATATGATTTTATCCACATAATTTAACCTTCATCAAATATTTATTAAAATACTTTGTTATGATATTTGAAGATTTACATCACCTTGTTTGACAAAGAATATTCATCTGCATACATATTAATAGAATTTCTTATTTCAATATTCTTGGTTATAACAAAAAAATTGTATGACCTTATGATCTAAATACTTTCTTGATATTTTTTTTGATATTAACCATTCAATATGGTGGTGTGTTTGATTGTAGCACTTATAATTAGGAATTCAATGCCAAAGAGGTTGTTTGGTCAATATATATCATCTTCTTTATGAATTTACTTTATGTCATCATGCTTACAGAATGTCACTATACTTATTCCTTGATAAGCATTTCCATTAATGGTAAAGAAGGCATGACATAGTTCCAATAAGGAGTAAATTCTTATTGTAGAAACATAAACCAAATAAATGAAAGAAAGTCTTTACCATCAAACTTGTGTTTGATGGAATGACATACTATGTCTTATTTAGCCAACATGTTAAAGAGATATGGTGCAGTTGAGAGTTTTAACATAGAGGCCAAGATAAACTTTGATAGAAAAATCATATGCTTGTGGAGTGTTGAAAATTAAGAAAATTTTCTCACCATCAACACAAAGTGGTGTCTCCATTATGGAAAATGCTGAGAGGTCAAATCAAATGTCCCAAATATGTGTAACAATGATAGAGTGCCCATGATTACTAATGCAACAAGTCATCAATAAGCTCTCAATATGGGAATTCTCTATGATGAATATGAAAGTCACAAACACTCCCCTCATGCACTCAATGCAAATAAAAAATGGTGGGGATACTTTTAAAAATAGTACTTTGATGCACCATAAATATGGGTATTATTTGAGAATTCATGACACCTAAAAAGTTGTTAACAACTATTTAACAATACTTATGAAAAAAACCTCATTAATATATATGTTTATAGGGAATGATATAATTATACCATTATTTAAAATTTTAGATTTGATAGAGTATCATGAAGTAGGTGATGGCAATGATATCACAAAAGAACAATAGAGTATTCTAACAACTACTTCAACAACATAAGAGATTGACAAGATGCTAGACACTCATGTTGGTAGAAGTACAAGGAACATAACCTATGAGTAATATATTTTTGAATAGAAAGGGAGGCTAGTAGAAGATTCAACATGGCTGACAAGGGAGGAGATTGAACATCTTAGTTTTCCTATGAATACTTGAAACATGATTTAGTCACTTCTTAGTATATAACATTTTCTTCAAAAGACTTTGAAATATTTCACATTAGATGCATACCCATACCATAACTCAAAGGGTGTAAAATCTGTCCCTTTCTTGACTTGTACTCAGTTCAAAGTATAGAATGTTGTATTTATAGCTTCTCTCAATTATTTTTGTGATACATTCTCTCCATCATTAGTGTTCTAGCACAAACCATGACTGATCTATTTCTCCTTTCAACTATTTTATTTTGGGGAGGGGTCCTAGGTGCTGACATCTACCTTTTGATTCCTCTATCATTGAAAAATATATTGAATTCATTAGAGATAAACTCTCCCCCTCTATCAAATCTCAAGCAATTTTGGCATTTACATGTTTCCTTTTCAACTCTTGCCAAATACCACTTAAATAATTGAAAAGTATCAAATTTTTGTTTTAGAAACATTAAAATCATCATCCTAGAATAGTCATCAACAAATAGAATGAAATATTTATCTCCATAGGAGCTTTAAACTCCAATAGGTCTACAAAGGTTAGTATGAACCAATTCCAAAATATCATTAGATGAATATGAGTTTCTTTTGAAACTAGACTTTGTCAATTTTTTCCAATTGACATTGTTTACACATAGCATTATCATGTTTATTCAATTTTTGTAATCCTCTTACTCTTTTTCAACTTACTAATGCTTACCAAATTATTAAAATTCACATGACACAACCTCTTATACCATAACCATAAATCATCATATGGTGCAAACAAGCATATTTCATCAAATAAATCTACTAGATAAAATAAGTTACCTCTTTTATGTTCTCCACTTCCAAATAGTTCACTAGTAGCATCAAATATCTTGGCCTTCCTATGATGAAATTCAACTCTATATCTTAATTTGTTCAACTGTGAAACACTCAAAAAGTTATAGTTAATTCCTTCAACCTAATAAACATTATCACACCTGATCTTATCAGTCAATTATATTGATTCTTTACCTTTCACAATACATAGTGCATAATTACCAAAATTAACATAACTACCTTTGTATTGTTCCATGGTTTCAAACTTATTTTTATCAATAGTCATGTGATGTGAGAAGACACTACCAATTATCCATCTATCACCTTTACTCACATCTAAAATTAATGCAATTTTCTCATCTTTTTTAGAATATTCTTTCATAACAACATAATCTTCTTTCACAGAAACATAGACAACTTCTTCATCATTAATATTAGACTCATTTTCTGTTTCTTCTTCAGCAATATAAAAAAAATTCTTACCTTTTTCGTTGTAGTCCTTCTTTCTTCTATTGTCTCTATCATCCTCTTTTTCCCTTGTACTTGTTTTCTCTTCTTTCATCCTTCTCTTCTCTATCATTGCATCTTGCAACAATATGACCAACTTTGTTACATGAAAAACATATTTTAGGAAGTTTATCTTTGTATTTTCCTCTACCTCTTGGAAGTATTCTAGCCACCAATGCTTCAAGATCATCAAGATCATTATCAGAGATATAACTATCATTATTCATACAATTTCATTTTCCTTTCTTAATAAGAACCAGCTGAGATTTGAAATCATATTCAATAGTAGTAGGAGTAAAATTTTCAAAGTTTGACAATTCAAAAGTAGTAAGCCTACCAACTACTCCTTCCAAAGTTATATTTTTACTAGGTGCACATCTTAGTTCTTGTATTGTTGTGACTCTAATAGCATAAATAAGAAGTAGGGTTTTCAATACCATGCTAATAAAATTTTCATCATAAATATTTTCATTTGATCCTCTTATAGCGTTAACCACTTCTTTGAATCATCCATAGTATTGAGAAATGGTCTCACCTTCTATCATTCTTATCTCATCAAGTTTTCCTCTCAGACTTTCTAATTTTTCTCTCAAAACATTTGTGTCTCCTCCCTAGACAATCTACAATGTATCCCACATTTTCTTAGTAGTAGTGCACTCTTTTAAGTCATCAAACTTGGTATAGCTCAAGGCTGATGCAATCTCCAACATAGCCTGATTGTGTCCTTTCTTCTCTTTCATCTACTGAGCTATCATAGATCTTGGTATCTCCACATATGCATTTTCCACATAGTTTATTTCCCCTTATCCAATTCCTACCAAATGAAGCATCATCAAACTCTACCATGCAAGGAAGTTCTCCTTGTTCAACCTTGGTACCTCTTTTTTGTACATCTTGATCTTTATCTTCAAGTACCTTCAAAATTTTCTCTACATGCACTAATGCTCTAATACCAATTATTTGAATGATTTTGAATAACTTGGGGGGTGGGGTGAATTAGTTATCCCCAAGTCTAGATGTACCAATAAAACTTTTAATCACTTCAAATACTTTAGATCTAAACATTTAGTAGCTCAGTCTCTACAAAAAATAATCAACAACATAAACTTGTAGTCCACTATCCTAATAGTAACAAACATGAAAAATGTAAAACATTAACAATAAAACATCTCAGGTAACATCCACACAAGTATGAAATTGGGATTTAACATGGAAACCCAATTTGGGATAAACCACCAATAAATTTTCACCAATTTTCACTCTTTTGAAGTGAGCTCTATTAGGAGCCAACCTTGTTAAAGGTTTCAAAACACAGTATTAAATGTGACCTTATTAAAAAAAAAATCACCTATTAGGCGCGGCCTTGTTAGAGGGTTTAATAATATTCTATTAGAATGTTACCTTGATTAAAGGATTTACATATGACTATTAGGTCAACCTTGATTAAAGGACTTTAATATTAATATAATTGTTAGAAAGTTATATTAGACTGATCTTACAAATACAACTCCCTTTGTAAATACAAATCACAATTCGGTCCATCACCTAACTCATTGAATGGTCTCCGTTAACATCTTCATCATTAGTTAGCTTGGCAATCCTTTATGTAATCACTCTTCACCTCAACACTTCATTATACAACCTTCTACTCAAGTTCACCAATCAATAAAATCAACAACTACTTCAACCTTGTTAGTGTCTTCATTGACTCTGCTAACGTCTCTAAGTTTAGCCCTTATACCTCCTTAAATAGGTAATTATGATCTTTTTCCACTTAAACATCACTGTAGATCTTAGGGTTTGGTAAAATTCATTGAATCCTTCCATCATTTTGTCTCCTCTTTTCTCTTTCATGAACTTCTCTAAACTTATCCTTGAATTCATGCATAGAAACAATCAAACATGATTTCCCTTAAATTTAATGCTCTAGGTCATCTGCATCCTTATCTTCAACATGCTTTTCATATTCCAATAATTCAATTATGTCATCTAGAAATAAAAATTTCCTTGTAATGTATCAAATGTTGTCCATTGGCCAACATTAGGTTCTAACACTCAGTCATGACTAAATTACTCAATAAATACTATCTATTTTGTCCAACATACATTTTGATTCTTGGTCGATACTGATGCTCAGTCAACACTATATTTTTCTCAGCTTATACTATCACTCGGTCAACTCTAGCATCACTCAACATAAACTTCTAGTTCCTTAATCTTCTTCTCTCTTGCTTGATCAAGCCTTTACATTTGGTCATCCATTAATCACTTATTCTAGGCTTAAGTGAAATTATCTTCTCTACTTTGTTTATGATTAAACAATCATATTATCTTGTCAAATTCTAGCTAATCAAGCACCCATTGTAGTTCCTCATAACTCAAGTTCCTCATAACTCAACCATTCCTTTACATCCTTTTTTTATGTTGTTCTTCTCAAATCCTCTTCATCAATCATTTTGATATGACACTCTACTTAGATAGAAATTGTCTTACCAATAAGGTTTGACATCAATGACAATATAACAATTGTTCTAATTGTAGTTTCCAATAATCTCCCTCTTTGAAATTGATGAAAATACCTCTAGTTACCATGCAATTCAAAATCTACAATTTCTTCAAGCATCTTTCTCTATGTTCATTATTAGACCCTCATCAATATCCTTAGTTTCATTTAAATTCTCACCCACGCATCTCTGATATTAAACATATATTCTCCATCTATCATATCAAATCATGAAATCAATCAACTCCTTTGTATAGTTGGCAACACAATTCACTGACTTGTCATGGTTAAGAATTTCTCCCTCTTTACAAAATCTATTACTATTTGCATCTTAAGTTTGCATAAATATCTCCCACTTCATATGGTAACTGTATATTATCTCCCTCTTTTACAACAATACCAAAGACACTTTATCTTTCTCAAGCATCTTCACCACATAGATATCTTCATGTCAGTACTTCTGAATCTTATTCACCATCTATCATCTATTCTTATGTCTGATACAACATTTTTTTCCTTTTCTCTTCACTACTTTAGGTAGCTCCTAAAGTATGACTTTTTGCATCATTTTTTAAGATAGTTTGATCAACACATTTGATATAAAGATCCATCTTAGCTTAAGTATCTTTATCTAGGGGAATCACCCCTAATTTACCTCATAGATATTCATGTGCATCCTTAGCTAAAGATTTAGTGGAAATGTTAGCTATTTTCTCCTTAATGTTCACATATTCCATTCTTACTTCTTTATCTTGAACCAACTCTCTCAAGTAATGATACTTAATATAAATATGCTTGTTCATTGTGTGCATAATAGAGATATTTTATATATTTATAGAAATTTTGTTATCACAATAGATAACAACAAGATCAATGATCTGTTCCTTCATCCCTTTTAAAATTTTCTTGATCCACACAATGTTAGAGCAATTTACTATTACTGATACATATTCAACTTATATTGTTGATTGTGTAATGTAGCTCTACTTCTTTCTTTACATGAAACTAGTCTCTTTCCTAGATAGAAAGATCCACCAGTTGTACTTTTTATGTCATCAATATTGCTTACCTAATCTGCATATGTGTACACTTTTAGTTCAAACTCATCATTCTTCTTGTAGTATAAACCATAGTCCTTTATTCCTTTTACATTACTTCATATTCTTGTCACTGACATCATATGATTCTCCTTAGAATTTGTAGAAAATCTTGCAACAATTCCAACTACTAGTACAATATCAAGTCTACTCTGAACAAAAAATTGTAGTTTTCCAATCATTGATCTATACAATGTTTGGTTCACATTAGTAGAAACTTAATTCTTAGATAGATTATGTCTAGTAGCCATAGGTGTGTTGACAAGTCTTGGGTCTTCCATCCCAAAACAATTTTAGTATCTCCTTGATGTATTTTGATTGGGTAATGTAGATATCTTTCTTCATCTGATATACTTGTAAACCAATAAAGAATTTAATTTACCCAAACATAGAAATTTCAAATTCCTTCTTCATCTCATTTGTAAGTGATTTTCATAATGCATCATGTCCTCCAAATATGATATTATCAATAAATACTTCAGCAATAGTATACCTTTACCACCTTTAGTTTTCAAGTATAGTGTATTATTATTATTAGTTCTTGCAAAACCAATATTTACCAAATAATTGGGCAACCTTTCATACCATTCTATAGGATCTTATTTCATTCCATACAATGCTCTATGTAGTTGACATACCATATCCCTTTTGTTAGGATCAAAAAATCCTTCTAGTTGTTCAATATAAACCTCTTCTTCCAATATTCCATTAAAAAATGTAGATTTGATATCCATTTGATATATTTTAAATCATTTATAAGAGGAATATGCAAGTAATGTTCTAACTCCTTCCAATCTTGTAATTGGGGAAATTTTTTCCCCATAGTCAATAACGTCTTCTTGTGCATACCCTTTTCATACCAATCTAGCTTTATTCCATGTGACTTCTCCTTTTTCATTCAATTTTTCCTTGAATTCCCACTTGGTTCCAATAACATTCTTGTCCTTTGGTCTAGGTACCAATGACCATATTTTGTTCTTCTCTATTTGTTCAATTTCTTCATTCATTGCTTCAATCCTATATTCATTACCAAAGCATCATTCACTAATTTTGGCTCAAACTCATAAAGTAAATATGTATCACTTCTAAGTCTTTTACTTATCATAACTCCAAAGTATTTGTTTCCAATTATTCATTTAGGTGCATGATGTATTCTCACATACTTTACTAGTATAGGTTCTTTTCTTCTTTCTTCTTGTTTAGGTTCATCTTGAAAATTATTTTAACATTCATTTTGTATTTTTTGCTTTTGGTTCTTCTTGCTCGACATTGGCTTCTTGGTGTTTGGAAACTTCTTCATGAATCTTGGCATCATTATGTTGATGATAGACATCTACAGTCTATTTCTTGTCTATTTCTTGGCAACCTTCTACTATAGCTCAGCATTTTTAGTTTTTTTTTCCTTGGTAGGTTTGTTCTTTGACTTAGGTAAGGTGTAGGGAACACCTTCATTGACATATACAAATGTTTTGTAGTCTTGAGCATCTATTTTGCATTTAACGTCATTCCTTTCTGCATATTCATCAACTTTTACATTTGCACTTTCCACAATTTTATTAGTGTTAGAATTCAAACACTTATAACCTTTTCTCTTAGTGGAATAACTTAGGATTATTCCTTCATCAGTTTTAGAATCAGTTTTTCCATTTCTATTGTCCTTTAGCATACCTTCATCAGTTTTAAAATTAGTTTTTTCATTTCTATATTCCTTTAGCATATAACATTTTCTTGCAAAGACTTTTTGAATATTTCACATTATACGCATACCTATACCATAACTCAAAGGATGGAACATTTGTACCTTTCTTGACTTGTACTCAGTTCAAAGTATAGATATCTATACTTACAAATCATCTCCAGTATTTATGTAATGCATTCTTCTCCATCATTAGTGTTCTAGCACAATCCATGATTGATCTATTTCTCCCTTCAGCTATTCCATTTTGGGGAAGGGTCCTAGGTTCTAACATCTACCTTTTGATTCCTCTATCATTACAAAATATGTTGAATTCATTAGAGATAAACTCTCATTTTCTATCAAATCTCAAGCACTTCATATTTTACCTATTTCCTTTTCAACCTTTTCCAAATTCCACTAAAATAATTGAAAAGCATCATATTTTTTAATCTAAAAATATTATAGTTAGCATTCTAAAGCACTCATCAACAAATAGAATGAAATATTTATCTCCATTATGTTAATCTTAGATTGGTTTTGACATACGAGTGGCAATGCACTTAAGTCATTTTCTTAGTTTATGCTGAGCAAAGTTATACAGTATATGTCAAGTAACTAGTAAGTGCCAAGTCACTCAAGTGCCAAGAAGATAGTACATGCTAAGTCATTCAAAGATTGAGTTACAACATTGAAGAGACAGTGGATACCGAGCATCAAACACTTCAAGTACCGAGTAAATAGTCTTAGACATAGTTGTTTGTAATGGCACAAACTTCTATGTAAACCATTTTGAGCCAACTTAAGGATTTTTTTGCGATTCTAGATGATAAGGATGAATATATATTGTGATTCCCTATGTACTACATGAAACCATTCAGTTGAAGGGATGTTTTAAGAAAAAAAAAAAGAGTGAATCACAATCATTGATTCATACCTAACCCTAAGTCACCTAGGTCTTCTTAAAGAAGACACACCTTAAACATTTTATATGTGTAGAAGGAGTGAAGAGAGAAGTTTGCATGCACAAAAATAGTATTCATGGTGGCTAAGGAGTTGTGATTTGAGATACATTGTAAAATCAGTTAGAAGAGAATAGATGAAAGGAGTTAAAGGCCAAAAGTGATACTTATAATCAGTAAGGATCAAGTACACATCAGGAAAGAGGTGATCTATTATCTAGTATAGAGTGCTAACCACATGATCATTGCTGGTACATTCTAGCAGGTGAATTAGTTAAATCTCTTAACATAGTAGTCCTAACAGGCTATTATAAATCCTTTAATATGGTGCTTACTTCATTATGAGGTTTAAGTCCTTTAATCAAGCACACTTCTAACAAGGTGTTGAACTCCTTTAACATGGTAAGATCTAACAATCTTGTAAGCCTTTAACAAGGTAGACCTTTCATAAGGTAGATCATAGTTTATGATCAAACATTGTAGCCTTCATTGGATATACTTTATTACTATAGCACTAGAGATTTGTTGGTGTCATCCCCACCCTAGTTTTACCTTCTTATTGGAGGGTTTTTGGGTAACCAAATATCTTGTGTTGTATATATGTTGAATATTATTTTCTTTCATGCTATGGATGAATATGTTTAGCTAACTATTTCAGTTTATATGGAAATTGTGATATGGATGTGTGGTGAATGATTTTATGGTTAAATTTTTGGAGGACTGATTCACTGCCCCCCTCTTAGAATTTACTTTCCCTATTATATTTCGAACAATTGGTATCAGAGTGTTGGTTCTATGGAAATGAAATATTTGCAACTTTGAGGAAAGATCTTGAAAATGGAAGTCTACAAGTTGTGAAAGACTATTGAGAATCAAAAGATTGAAATCTAGCTTGCCCTACATTAGTTGAATAAAGAAAGAGATGATTTGAAGTGTTCTTTGAAGAGAAGGAAAGAGATAGCTATTGAAGAGAATGACACACAATACCAAGATATTAACACTACTAAATTGTTTGTAGATGTAAACAAAAGTGAATTTGATGTAGCAGTTGCAAATTTGATGGAAAAGAATGGAGCCCTAACTGAAGAGGTGAGAAATCTTAAGATAGAACAAGAAGTCCAATTAGTGTTGCTATGTAAGGTGACCAAGCTAAAAAATAAAGCTAAAGAACACAAAGTTATGATTGAAGGTGACAAAAGGATATTGACCAATAGACTAGAAAAGAAGACATCAGAGGTGAATAGGATTGCTCACATGCAACTAGAAAAATTGAATCAAATGATGATTTCCAATCATGAATTGAATGGAAAAGATATTGAGATCACAACACTGAAATTACAAAATGAACAACTGAGAAATGATCTACAAAGAGAAAAATAATTTGCTAGAAGTTTCAATAGACCTAGTGAAGCCATCAAGTACATTAAACAATTGATGAAATCTCCTAGATCCAATAATGATACTATTGGATTGGGTTTCACCAATATTGAAGAAGGAGAATTATCTAAAAGTGGTGAACAAAGAAGAAACAATGGTAAGAACGACAAACCTACTTGTCATAATTGTGGTAAGATAGGTCATACAACAAATGTTTGTAGGAGAAACAATAAAAATTAGAACCCTAAGAAGAAATTCATAGGTGACTGTCATAAGTGCAACAAACAATGAAATTAGGCACATGAATGCAAAACCAAGACATCAAGAACACATAGATTTAAAAGGTTACTACTACAACAATAAGAATTATGGACATAGAGCATATGAGTGAAGATCAAAGCCTAATTGGTCATCAAATAAGAAAGCCAAGGTAAACCATCCTGATAGATCCTACAATTGGGATTAAAATACAAGGTATAGTTGTTGCTATTGTCAAGAGTATGGACATATTGTTGAAAATTGCATAAGAACAAATTTAAAAAGTGACTACAAAAGATGGTTGAGTCAAACTACATGTTTTAGCTATTTGAAGATTAGTCATTGTTAGAGTTTTAGGTGACTCTACAACAACCTCAACATCAAATGAAAAACCAAGATAACTTCCACAAGAGATTGGCAAGAAAAATGCATGAAGATGCAAGAATTCTATTATTGATAATAGATTTTATTGAAATCTAATGGATTGATTTAAAATGTAAATAATAGGCCTCCTTATATAGGAGAAGCAATAAAAGACAATGATTAGGAGAAGATAAATAATCACCCACACAAGGTGGAATCACATGTCCACCAAAGGTGGATCATCCTCCATTATACAATGAATTATGGGCAATGATGAGGATGATAATGTGATAAGTACACTAAAGGTGGAATGAGATAACAACTATAACCATCTAGAGTCAAATTCTCCTACACCATGTGTTTAATTGAGGTGCAAACTCCTAAGTGTCTCAATCACAAACTACTATGAAATGCATTATCCTAAGTAAGCTTAAGTAAGTGTAATTAGTTAATATTTAATTACACCAACACCCCCCTTAAGTTAAACTTAGAGGAATACACTTAAAATTACAATGCAAGATGGGTCCTAGCTACAAGGTCATCTTAGGTACCCATGTACAATATAGAATGCAATACATGAAATATAATCTCTCATAAAGTGGAGAAAGAGAGAAAACCTCATGGGAAAAATCATCCTCTAAAAAGATAGATGAAAACAAGAAGAATGGATGGAAGGAGTACTCAAGAACCTCCAAAAAATTTCATACATCATGTATATACAAAGAATGATCCCCCATAGGAAGGAAATATATACATATGATATCCCCACCATAATGAAGAAGCTCCAATGTAGATGAAGAGTACTTGCAAGAAAAATATAATCCAATGCCTACAAGAAACATGTCTCCCCTTAGGAAGAGATATCAAATCATGAAGAAGACACTCCATGTAAAAAGTGAGGAAGAAGGAAGAAGGTCTCCATGCATGCATCTCTAAAGACTGAATAGGTGTCTCCAAGCTTAAAGATTTTGTCACACAATCAAGTTGACCTATGAGATGTGAAAAATCAAGAGAACATGAAGAGTTGGGAAATCCAATCTCCAAAGAAGGTGAAGAAGTATCTTGAGGAGAAACTCCCTTAGATGTATTAACCAGATCTGTATTATGAGACTTATCTGAAAGAGCATCTAGGAATTCATCCCACACTACAAGATCTGAAGCATAAAGATCATCCTGCTAAATAGTAGAACTCATGTCTAAAGAAGTAGGAGGTGGAGGAGTGGGAAGTTCAACACTTGTCTCAAGAACAAGATGATTCAAGTGTCCAATGTTCTCCTCACATGAATTATTCACCCTTAATAAAGGGCTAGGTACATCATGAATATCATCATCATTATCAAAAAAATATGCAAATAATACAAGCATAATGTATGATCAACAACTCCCATATCTATGACATCTCTAGTATCCATGTCCCTAATATAGACATAATCAAGAGTGAACTAAAAAAATTTACCTTATGCAACATGAGTAATTTGGTAAATGGAAAGGAGATTAATGGTTAAGGATGGTACATAAAGAACATCATTAAATGTACCCTATCCCATAGAAAATGGAACTTTTTCCACAAACCTTCATGTATGTATTATTACCCATCAATATAGGTAGATAAGTATAAGGTTCAATAGAAGAAAACATATCTATAGAAGATGCCATACGATATGATGCACCTGAATCAACAAGCCACTTACCATGCTCAAGATGTGTGGAAGTAATGACTGCTTGTCCTTTTTCTTTTAGATGATGATGTAGATGTAGCAGCTACCTAATATTGAGAAGAAGGAGAAGACACTGATGAGGGAAACTAGATATTGTTCTTTTGAAGAATGTGAGTGAGCTCATCAATCTTCTTATGGAAACATTCATTCTCATCATGTCCTAACTTTTTGCAATAAGCACATTTATCTATCTTTCTTCTATGTTGTGAAGGAGAGTCATCACCTTTTTCATGTTACTTAGGATCCTTATGTTGTTTGTTTCCCTTTCCTTTGGGAGCCTTTCGAGAGGAGTCATTTACAACCAATGCTTGATTCCTTAAAGGCTTTAAATGACCCATGTGTGCTAACTTTTCTTGATCCCTTGCAAGCTAAGCTACAAATTCAACAAGAGAAGGCATTTTGTATGCATTTCCAAGAGCATCCATAGTAGCATAGAATGTGGAAACAAAGATTGAATATTCAGGACCTAGCTTGGAAAGAATAGATAATATCAATTGCTCATCATCTTTAGTAATGCCACAATTAGAAAGCTCCAATCTAATGGAATTGAACTTAGAGAAAAATTCTTGAATACTATCAAAATCACATGGACTTAGAACTATAAGCTCATTCTCCAATTTGAATTTTCTTATTCTATTAGCTTTACCCAAAGATTCCTTCCAATGTAGTCTAGGCATCATGAGGATGTGTATAGGATGCAATATGATATTAAAAATCATTGGAGATGGTAGATCTAAGAGAGCCAAGTGCTTTATCCCTTCGATCAAACCATTTCCTTCTTTTTGCAACACTTGTAGCTAGTTCTAGATCCTGTCCAAGAATCATTCTAAGTAATCCAATATATATAAACTGATTAGAAATTGCTTGTTTCCATCCATGATTGTTACATGGAGTGAGTAATGGGACATTTTAAAAATCCATAATGAAATCAAATGATTCCATAATGAATCCAAGTATTCACCAAGCACAAATATAGCCAAAAAAGACCTATTTTAAAAAGTGATATGCCTACTCAAATCACTAAAATTTGATTATAGATCTATAAAGTAAAGGAAAAATCATGCACTTCCAAAAAAAATTGGACATAAAAAATGTTAACGGATGTGTCCATATGGAGCCTTGAAAGTTGCAAAAAATGGGATTTGTGATTTTCAAAAAAATTTAGAGACAGAGATCCAAAATCACTTGCACCACTGTGTAGATTGTGGAATTCTACCCCAAAACAAAAAAATACTGCTTAGAGAAAGGAGTCCATATGAGGGATATATCACTGTTTTAAAATTGTCTTTGAAATTATTTTTTCTGAATTGCCACTGCCACACCTTCAAAAATGAAATGGCTCTAGATTTGGCCTCAAATGTCTAATTTTGATGAAACAAAATTTGATTTAGAGGTTTTTGGACCTCTTCTATATGATGTTAATGTTTGATTTGCACTAGCAAGTTCCAATTTTTACCTGCAATAGGTCACAAAATAGGACTCCCGAAATCTCCTCCAAATTTTGATGTCCAAATTGCCAAATGCTGCACCAACAATGAGTCAAGCCAAGATTTCACTTCTTGAGAAGAATTCTTCACACCACGAGAGCTCTAACACCATGTTAGAGTTTTAGGTGACTCTACAACACCCCTAGGATCAAATGAAAGACCAAGATAACTTCCACAAGAGATTGGCAAGACAATTGCATGAAGATGCACAAATGCTATTATTGATAATGGACTTGATGGACATCCAATGGATTTATTTAAAATGTACATAATAGGCCTCCTTATATAGGAGAGGCAAGAAGAGACAATGATTAGGAGAAGCTAAACTATCACCCACAAAAGGTGGAATCACATGTCCACTAAAGGTGGATCATCCTCCATTATGCAATGAAGCATGTGCAATGATGAGGATGATAATGTGATAAGTACACTAAAGGTGGAATGAGATAACAACTATGACCACTTAGATTGGAATTCTCCTACACCATGTGTTTAATTGAGGTGCAAACTCCTAAGTGTCTCAATCACAAACTACTATGAAATGCATTATCCTAAGTAAGCTGAAATAAGTCTAATTAGTGAATATTTAATCACACCAACATTCACATTAGTAGAAATTGTCTAATAAGGTCAAAAAACACCTAACAGTGAACTCAATAAAGGAAAAGAAAAGGTTGATGTTGAAGAATTCAAAGTGCAGATGAATAAGGCATGGAAGAAAAAGGAAGATTGTAGTATATCAAGCTCAGATGGGATAACTTCAACCAATGGATCAGGTGATCACACTATCCCCAACTAGGAAATTAAGAGGCATGTGTGGAACTAATATTTCAAAGTTCAATTATACATCAGTTCCAAGGAGTTAGTTTTGAAAAGATCACATATGCATAAAGCAAGATACAAAGTATTGTTTAGAACTCAATTTTTTTTTATGAGGTTTCATGTTTTTACCGAGCATGAAAAGTTTCACTGTGGTTACTGACTGAAGTCTAGTTGTTGCCGAGATATTAAAGGTGATAGTGTTGGACAATATTATTGTGGTTTCTAAGTGTGGAAGGAATTACATAGAATTTGAGTGAGTCAAAATTTTTATTGGAGATGAGCTTACAATTGTGTAAGCATTGCTTGCAAATTTTTAAGGGCTATATGGTTAATTTTTGACTTAGTTGCAATTATTCAAGATTGAGGAGATCATTAAGATCTTAAGACAAATTGGAGAAATCAATTCAAGCATTTTAAAATTAAATTCAACTGCTACTTGACACTAGACATCAGATTTTTCAAGGTATTCATCGTGTGCCAAGCTACACTGTTTGTATTTTTGTAAACCCTAGTTAGTGGTTATGGCATCTAGCTCTTCTACTATTGTGGTTAAGGAAGGAAAGGAAGATTTGAATGTTCAATTAATTAATAATGAGATCAAATAACCACATTTCTAGGAAATTCCTGACATTTCATATAAAGGAGACTTGTCTGGTGCATTATTTATGACACCAACACAAGTTTTGATGATACAAAATGTAGGGTGTTGCTACACTTGTAAGGTAGGAAGAATTGGAGACATGGAGATAAGAGACTTATATGGAAAGTTGTGTGATAATGGAGCATTGAAAGAGGAATTAAAGGTTCTAGAGAGAAAAGGGTTAACCTGTGCCCTAGATTTTACAAAGATGTTCAAGACAAAGTGGATTAAGTTTGTGCTTAGTAGAATTCATGAAAATTCTGTATGGTTGGAGGATGGCCCTATCAAAATCAAAAAGAGGACTATTCAAAGAGTGATAGGGTATCCAACCCTAGATAGACCTAAGACAATGAGGAGTGATGCAAAAGAGGCAATTGAGAAGAATACATGGGCACTATGGAATAAGAGAGGAATGAGCACAGACATAATTACTGATCCCCTAAATATATTTGCAATGAGAATTATTGCACATAAGTTCTTTCAATCCAACAAGTTGAACATTGTACCATGTATGGCTATGGCCTTGGGTTACAAGATAGTAAAGAAAGACCATTCTTATGACCTTGCCGAGTTACAACTCCAACAATTATTAGAAAACTTGGGAGCCATAAGAAAGACTAAAAGTGCACAATACAAATTTGGTTCAATACTTGTTTGTATATTTTTATTTATAGAACACTTTTCCCTCATTTAGATAAGTAGCTTGGAAGACTAACAGGTCAGTTGCAGTGTAGATTGGTGAATTTATAGAGCAACTTGGAGATAATTTTGAGACTGTGATGACTAGCTATTTTGAAGACTTTAACAAGTCAATGAAACAAAGATCAAGCATTCCAGTATCACTAGTTGAGAAGCATTTTAATGATGTTTGTTTTCTCGTTGATGTTGATTTCACATATGTCCAAGCTATTGTTCCAAGGGCGAGAGGGTTTAAGCCATTTCCTTATGAGATTAATGTTGATGAGGCATCTGTAGCCATCACCACTTTACTAGAAGAAGAAGTAGATAAAAATGCTACTGCTTTTGGTAATTATGATGTAGTAAAGTCAAAGATTGCAATGGACCTAAAGACAACTTTGGTGATGTGGAAGAAGAATAAGATTGTGAAGAAACTCAAGGAACAATTTGGTCAAGGGGTAGAAGGAGATGATGAAGAAGAAGAAGATAATGAAGATGATGAAGATGCACCTACCCAAGCACCACTTGTTCTCATATAGGGTCAAGGTGAGGAGCAAGAAGAAGAAGAAGTAGAATTTGATGAAGGTGTCAAGGGAAAAGAAGCTAATGAAGCACTTATTGCCATAAAAGAAAAGAAGAGAAAATAAAAGAAGCCAACAATAAGAAAACCTAAAAAGGTTGTGAAAACTTGACAACAAAAGCCTACATTTCCTGCTACTAGGAATAACACAAGAGCTACTATCAAGAAGACTTAGGAAGCTTAGAATCCTAAAGCTAAGAGAGCCATTACAACTACAAAAGAAGATGAACCTGAGTAGAAACAAATAAGGAAGTATATTGCCCTAGCTGAATTAGATGAGGAGAGGACTAAATCAAATGACAACAACCAATTTAAAGTGGTAAGTCATAATCCCTCTTCTGATTTGGACAACTTATGTGAAAATATTAAGAAGAATGTTGATTTGAGTGGTTTTACACATGTTGAGTTTGATCAACTTGGGAAGATAGATATGCATAAAGTAGAAAAATCCATATATGCCATGATAGAAACTTTTAAGAATACTCCAATTGAGATTTCCAAATCTTTATCCAAGAGCCTACAAGACAGAGTTGAGAAAAGATGGCAATATAGTATCACAACTGAAAGAAATATTTGAGAGACTACACTTGCAAGAGTGATGCTAGAGATGGACGAATCTGAAATGACAAATGCTATTAAAAAGTATAAGGGAGGATTTTCTCCAAAATACTAAGCCTTTAATATTCTATAGAAAAAAATTGAAGAGGTTGTTCAGTAGAGCACACATGTATGGAAGGTGATCTATGGGTTGACAACACAAAAGGCTATTGAGAAAGAACCTAAGGAAGTAGGTGTAGAAAAAGAAGAGGAAGAGGTAGTTGAAGAAAAATATGATGAATCTATGATGGAAGTATATGGGGAAGGCACTACAAAGGAAACAATTGAGGAAGAGAAACAACAAGACCATAATGTACCAGAAGTACCTATGTCGAGTGCCAGTCGACAAGAAGATATAGTAAAGGTTAAGGATGTGTCTAACATCACCATTTAGAACATAAATCCCCTAATAGAGGAGGATGTGTAGAAGATATTGATTGAGTCCACCATCAAAGCACAATTATGTAGTCATCCTATTTTGATGAGCTTGGATGAGATTGAGAAGGCAGAATTGGCATCTACGGGGAAGAAAATACAAGAATTATCCATTGCTCCCTCTCAATCTATAAAAGTGCAACCTAAAATGTCTATTGTAGTATACCAAATGAAGGACACTGTGCCTTCACATATCAGCACTAAGGTACAAAATGTATCATTACCATAAATTGCAAAAATTGAGCAAGAAAGGACACTAGTCTAAATAGGTGAGGAAACTAGTCCTATACCTAGACCACAAGAAAAAGGTGGAGCATAAATTAAAGAAAAGAAGGATAGGACTAAAGATTCAATCTTGACTATGAAACAAGAGGAAGTAATAGCAATACAAACACTGGTTATCTTACCAGATACTGCTTCTCCCACTCCTAGTCATGCAGTTCATAGGACAAGTACTGAAGCTACACC
This sequence comes from Cupressus sempervirens, assembly GCA_028749045.1. Classification (NCBI taxonomy): domain Eukaryota; kingdom Viridiplantae; phylum Streptophyta; class Pinopsida; order Cupressales; family Cupressaceae; genus Cupressus; species Cupressus sempervirens. Next base: position 395,799,958 of record CM053790.1, read on the forward strand.
ATTGCAAGGATCAAGGCCAAGTCCTAACACATATAAGGTTGATGAGGTGACATCCTATTGTGACATCAACTTAGATATGGTGATTGAGTTAGCAAAGTATTATCTTACATCAATCATAATAGAGAAGATGAGCATATTGTAGGATGCTTTGGCAAGGAAGAAACACCAAGAAATACTTAGAAGGGAGCATAGGAAGAAACAAACACTTCCTGACATCAAGGACATATTTTTTGATGCATTTAGCCTCCATACACCTGATGAATCCAAGCCAATCATTGAACAATTCAAAAATATTGTGGAGAAAATCAATAATGAAGACCTAGATACCTATGTCAAATTATTGGAATGGTCTGAGAAAAAATGCAAACAAAGTTGGATGAATAGATATCAAATGCCATTGCACCACACTAGGATGATTTAGCAACTGAAATTGAAGGTGTGAAGAAGATGTTAGAATACATTTTCTCTCTTTACACCAAGTTGTGTGATGTCCTCCTATTCATACAAGAAGTGCTGAGACACATTGACTATCTAGAGGGAGATCTAAAGAAAATAGGTAACATTAATGCAAATATTAGGGCTACACTAATCAACATCCAATCTGTGTTATCCCTCACATGGAGGTTTTACACAAAGAACTAGCCTATGTAGAGACATTGCTAAAGAAAGAACCCCATCTTTCTACACATGAAGGCTTAGTCCCCTTGCTACCGAATTAGACATACATATCAAATCTCTGGAGGTAGCATGTGACAATTGGTATGCATCACTAAAGATAATAATGGAGGCCCATAAATCTTTCTTGGACAAACACACAATTCATGTACAACACATGACATAAGTGTCAAAAGGGGGAGAATGAAGAAAGGGGGAGAATGCATGAAAGGAGAGATAAGTTTTAGGGGAGACCAAATAGAGGCTATAGAATCAGTTTCAACACAACAACTCTACTCAGCAAGAGCATTTAGAATCAAAATCAAAATGGAATAATCAACTCAAGGGGAGTTATAGAATTTTGAGGTATGACTGACAAGTCATAAGTTTTGCAAATTTTGAAGTTTTTTGAAATTTTGTATGCAAGACAAGTTCTTAATGGATATTATCCAAGTTATGTTCATAAGCTAAGGTTATTCATGCATGACCTAGTGTTTTTGTCACTCATGTCAAAGGGGGAGATTAATTTTGATATAAAAGCAGCCAAAACTAGGGGGCTAGCCCATTACAATAGTCATGGAAAAACCAGCAAAAAACCAACAAAAAACCAGCCAACAACCAAGAAACAATGACACACAACACCCTTAATGATTTACATTAAAAATGAAAGTAGCATAATAATGGTAATTAAAAGTACTAGGGATCCAACCCATAGGAATAGAAAATTTTAATAGTTCAACAAAAACCATGTAGATGGTCATTGCATCATACCACCTATAGCTCATAACAAGGGGTATGTGTAGGATCATGGTGTACCAAACTATGGCCTTAAGTGGCAGTGAAAAATCAACAAATCAGGTTTATGTCAACTTGACACATAATTTTGAAGTGGTTATGGACTTTATATCAAAAAGTTGTAAGAAAATAATTTGTAGAAAATTGAATGTAGTTTCTAAACTACTAGGCTTTATCAGGAGAAAAAAATAATTGATTGGTCAAAAGTTTGAATTTTAATGCAGTACTAAGAAAATTTCAAGGCAAAAATAAAAAGTAGGTGTATGTCTGACCACCTTAATCAAAATCAAATCATAATATTTTTTTAATATAATTATAGATATGAAAACTATACTCATGCCTGGATGTGACACATATTTTTTGATATTTTTATTCCAAATAAATAATTAAATATGAATTTTCTACCAAAAAAAATTTCGGATTAAAAAAAGTCCCATGTCCGACCACCCTAACTAATAGAAAATTTGATCAAATTTTTTTTTCTTTTTCTTATACTAGGCGAAGTATAGAATGTGATGCAACTTTTAGATTTAAAAAATGTTATACCGTTTGAAAGTTATAGCTATTTTTCATTCAGTATGTCAATCAGCACTTTACAATAATCTTCATTGATAATTTATTAATAAATACTTATCAAACTCAGAATTTGACAGAAATTATATTGATGGAATCTAGAGAGCGATATTAAAAAACCCATTTCGTTTCATTCAATTTCAATCAAAATAACATTATCAGACGGCTACCCGAAGTCTGAGTATCACTAAAACTCTCTATAAACACGTCTTTGGGGTTGACCGGGCAGGCTTAGTAAATACCAAACCTGATCATATATCCGATTCCAAATCGGATATCCGATATGGCTCGGTAGTCAAATTTCAAAAAAAATCAAATTTTGGAGGGAAATTCGATTTAAATGTTCTAAATTTTTATTTTTAAATTATTTCACTTATATTAATATGTAAATGCATATATATATATATATATATATATATATATATATATATATATATATATATATATATATATATATATATATATATATATATATATATATATATATATAATAACGTAATGTAAACATACAAGATATAATCTAGTAATATATAATAATATCTTATGTTAATCTTATTACAATCTATAAATATAATTTATATTATAAATATTATTATATTAATATGTATGTTATTAATATATCTATATAATAACGTAATATTTTCATTAAATATAATAATGTAATATGTGTATATATATATATATATATTATTATATTAATATGTATATTATTAATATATAAGAGTCAAAGGGGGTCCTAAGGTGACCTATGACCCTCTTTGACCCATTAAACGATGATATATGACTCTAGGGGTCCTAGGACCCCTAGGGACATATTCGAATGCATATTATGGGTCAAAGGGGGTCATAGGGTGACCTATGACCCTCTTTGACCTATTAAATGATAACATATGTCCCTAGGGGTCCTAGGACCCCTAGGGACATAGTCGAATCGTTCATATGGGTCAAGGGGGGTCATAGGGTGACCTATGACCCCGTTTGACCCATTAAATGACGACATATGTCCCTAGGGGTCCTAGAACCCCTAGGGACATAGTCAAATTGTTCATATGGGTCAAAGGGGGCCATAGGTCACCTATGACCCCCTTTGACCCATTAAACGATGACATATGTCCCTAGGGGTCCTAGGACCCTTACAGACATATTTGAATGGGTAATATGGGTCAAAGAGGGTCATAGGGTGACCTATGACCCTCTTTGACTCATTAAATGACGACATTTGTCCCTAGGGGTCCTAGGACCCCTAGGGACATATTCGAATAGTTCATATGGGTCAAAGGGGTTCATAGGGTGACCTATGACCCCTTTTGACCCATTAAATGATGACATATGTCCCTACAGGTCCTACGACCCCTAGGGACATAGTCGAATCGTTCATATGGGTCAAAGGGGGTCATAGGGTGACCTATGACCCTTTTTGACCCATTAAACAAAAATATATGTCTCTAGGGGTCCTAGGACCCCTAGGGACATATTCGAATGGGTAATATGGGTCAAAGGGAGTCATAGGGTCACCTATGACCCTCTCTGACCCATTAAACGATAATATATGTCTCTACGGGTCTTAGGACACCTAAGGACATATTCGAATGGGTAATATGGGTCAAAGGGGGTCACAGGGTGACCTATGACCCTCTTTGACCCATTAAACGACGACATATGTCCCTAGGGGTCCTCGAACCCCTAGGGTCATATTTGAATGGGTAATATGGGTCAAAGGGGGTCATAGGGTGACTTATGACCCTCTTTGACCCATTAAATGATGACATATGTCCCTAGGGGTCCTTGGACCCCTAGGGACATATTCGAATCATTCATATGGGTCAAAGGGGGTCACAGGTCCCTAGGGACATATTTGAATCATTCATATGGGTCAAACCCTATGACCCCTTTTGACCCATTAAATGATGACATATGTCCTTAGGGGTCCTAGGACCCCTAGAGATATATTCGAATGGGTAATATGAGTCAAATGGGGTCATAGGGTAACCTATGACCCTCTTTAACCCATTAAACGAGGACATATGTCCCTAGGGGCCCTATGACCCCTAGGGACATATTCAAATCGTTCATATGGGTCAAAGGGGGTCATAGGGTGACCTATGAGGGTCATAGGGTGACCTATGACCCTCTTGACCCATTAAACGATGATATATGTCTCTAGGGGTCCTAAGACCCCTAGAGACATATTCAAATGGGTAATATGGGTCAAAGGGGGTCATAGGTCACCCTATGACCCTCTTTGACCCATTAAATGACGACATATGTCTCTAGGGGTCCTCAGACCCTAAGGGACATATTTGAATGGGTAATATGAGTCAAAGGGGGTCATAGGGTGACTTATGACCATCTTTGACCCATTAAATGATGACATATGTCCCTAGGAGTCCTAAGACCCCTAAGGACATATTCAAATCATTCATATGGGTCAAAGGAGGTCATAGGGTGACCTATACCCCCTTTGACCCATTAAACGATGACATATGTCCGTAGGGATCCTAGGACCCTTAAGGACATATTCGAATGGGTAATATGTGTCAAATGGGGTCATAGGTTACCCTATGACCCTCTTTGACCCATTAAACGATGACATATGTCCCTAAGGGTCCTAGGACCCCTAAGGACATATTCAAATCATTCATATGGGTCAAAGGGGGTCATAGGGTGACCTATGACCCTCTTTGACTTATTAAATGACGATATATGTCTCTAGGGGTCCTAGGACCCCTAAGGACATATTCGAATGGGTATTATGGGTCAAAGTGGGTCATAAGTCACCCTATGACCCTCTTTGACCCATTAAACAATGACATATGTCTCTAGGGTTCCTAAGACCCCTAGGGACATAGTCGAATCATTCATATGGGTCAAAGGAGGTCATAGGGTGACCTCTAACCCCTTTTAACCCATTAAACGACAACATATGTCCCTAAGGGTCCTAGGACCCCTAGGGACATAGTCGAATCATTCATATGGTTCAAACGGGGTCAAAGGTGACCTATGACCCCCTTTTGACCCATTAAATGACGACATATGTCCCTAGGGGTCCTCGGACCCCAAGGGACATATTCGAATGGGTAATATGGGTCAAAAGGGGTCATAAGTGATGCATTAAACGATGACATATGTCCCTAGGGGTCCTCGTTTAATAAGTCAAAGGAGGTCATAGGTCACCCCTATGACCCCCGTTGACCCATTAAAAGACAACATATGTCCCTAGGGGTCCTAGGACCCCTAGGGACATATTTGAATCATTCATAGGGGTCAAAAGGGGTCATAGGATGACCTATGACCCTCTTTGACCCATTAAATGATGACATATGTCCCTAGGGGTTTTAGGACCCCTAGAGACATAGTCGAATCGTTCATATGGGTCAAAGGAGGTCATAGAGTGACCTATGACCCCCTTTGACCCATTAAACGATGACATATGTCCCTAAGGATCCTAGGACCCCTAGGGATATATTCGAATCATTCATATGGGTCAAAGGGGGTCGTAGGGTGACTTATGACCCTCTTTAACCCATTAAACGACGATATATGTCTCTAGGGGTCCTAGGACCCCTAAGCACATATTCGAATGGGTATTATATGTCACCTTATGACCCTCTTTGACCTATTAAACGATGACATATTTGAATGGGTATTATGGGTCAAATAGGGTCATAGGGTGACCTATGACCCTTTTTGACCCATTAAACGATGACATATGTCCTTAGGGGTCTTAGAACATCTAGGGACATATTCGAATCGATCATATGGGTAAAAGGAGGTCATAGGGTGACCTATGACCCCCTTTGACCCATTAAACGACAACATATGTCTCTAGGGGTCCTAGGACCCCAAGGGACATATTTGAATTGTTGATATTTGACCCATTGGGGTCCTAAGACCTCTAGGGACATATTCGAATGGGTAATATGGGTCAAATGGGGTCATTGGGTAACCTATGACCCTTTTTGACCCATTAAATGACGACATATGTCCCTAAGGGTCCTAGGACCCCTACAGACATATCTAAATCGTTCATATGGGTCAAAGGGGGTCATAGGGTGACCTATGACCCTCTTGACCAATTAAACGATGATATATGTCTCTAGGGGTCCTAGGACCCCTAGGGACATATTCGAATGGGTAATATGAGTCAAAGGGCCCCTATGACCCTCTTTGACCTATTAAACGATGAAATATGTTCCTAGGTGTCCACAGACCCCAAGGGACATATTCAAATGGGTAATATGGGTCAAAGGGGGTCATAGGGTGACCTATGACCCTCTTTGACCTGTGAAATGACGACTTATGTCCCTAAGGGTCCTAGGACCCCTAAGGACATATTCGAATCGTTCAAATGGGTCAAAGGGGGTCATAGGGTGACCTATGACCCCCTTTGACCCATTAAATGATGACATATGTCCCTAGGAGTCCTAGGACGCCTAAGGACATACTCGAATGGGTAATATGGGTCAAATGGGGTCATAGGGTAACCTATGACCCTCTTTGACCCATTAGACGACGACATATGTCTCTAAGAGTCATGAAACCCCTAGGGACATATTCGAATTGTTCATATGGGTCAAAGGGGGTCATAGGGTGACCTGTGACCCTCTTTGACCCATTAAACGACAATATATGTCTCTAGGTGTCTTAGGACCCCTAGGGACATATTCGAATGGGTATTATGGGTCAAAGGGGGTCATAGGGTGACCTATGACCCTCGTTGACCCAATTAAACGATGACATATGTCCGTAGGGGTCCTAGGACCCCTAGGGACAGTTGAATCGTTTATATCGGTCAAAGGAAGTCATAGGGTGACCTATGACCCCCTTTGACCCATTAAATGATGACATATGTCCCTAGTGGTCCTAGGACCCCTAGGGACATAGTTGAATTGTTCATATGGGTCAAAGGGGGTCATAGGGTGACCTATGACCCTGTTGACCCATTAAACGATGATATATGTCTCTAGGGGTCCTAGGACCCCTAGAGACATATTCGAATGGGTAATATGGGTCAAAGGGGGTCATAGGTCACCATATGACCCTCTTTGACTCATTAAATGATGACATATGTCCTTAGGGGTCCTCAGACCCTAAGGGACATATTCGAATGGGTAATATGGGTCAAAAGGGGTCATAGGGTGACCTATGACCCTCTTTGACCCATTAAATGATGACATATGTCCCTAGAGGTCCTAGGACCCCTAAGGACATATTTAAATCATTCATATGGGTCAAAGGGGGTCATAGGGTAACCTATGACCCCCTTTGACCCATTAAACGATGACATATGTCCGTAGAGATCTTAGGACCCCTAGGGACATATTCGAATAGGTAATATGTGTCAAATGGGGTCATAGGGTAACCTATGACCCTCTTTGACCCATTAAATGATGACATATGTCCCTAAGGGTCCTAGGACCCCTAGGGACATATTCGAATCATTCATATGGGTCAAAGGCGGTCATAAGGTGACCTATGACCCTCTTTGACTTATTAAATGACGATATATTTCTCTAGGGGTCCTAGAACCCCTAGGGACATATTCGAATGGGTATTATGGGTCAAAGGGGGTCATACATCACCCTATGACCCTCTTTGACCTATTAAATGATGACATATGTTTCTAGGGTTCCTAAGACCCCTAGGGACATAGTCGAATCATTCATATGGGTCAAAGGAGGTCATAGGGTGACCTCTGACCCCCTTTAACCCATTAAATGATGACATTTGTCCCTAAGGGTCCTAGGACCCCTGGGGACATAGTCGAATCGTTCACATGGGTGAAACGAGGTCATAGGGTGACCTAGGACTCCTTTTGACCCATTAAATGATGGCATATGTCCCTAGGGGTCTTCGGACCCTAAGGGACATATTTGAATAGGTAATATGGGTCAAATGGGGTCATAAGTGACATATTAAACGATGACATATGTCCCTAAGGGTCCTCGTTTAATAGGTCAAAGGAGGTCATAGGTCACCCCTATGACCCCCTTTGACCCATTAAATGATGACCCCTAGGGACATATTCGAATCGTTCATAGGGGTCAAAGGGGGTCATAGGGTGACCTATGACCCTCTTTGACTCATTAAATGATGACATATATCCCTAGGGGTCTTAGGACCCCTAGAGACATAGTCGAATCATTCATATGGGTCAAAGGAGGTCATAGGGTGACCTATGACCCCCTTTGACCCATTAAACAATGACATTTGTCCCTAGGACCCCTAGGGATATATTCAAATCATTCATATGGGTCAAATGGGGTCGTAGGGTGACTTATGACCCTCTTTGACTCATTAAACGATGATATATGTCTCTAAGGGTCTTAGGACCCCTAGGCACATATTCGAATGAGTATTATAGGTCACCCTATGACCCTCTTTGACCCTTTAAACGATGACATATTTGAATGGGTATTATGGGTAAAATAGGGTCATAGGGTGACCTATGACCCTCTTTGACCCATTAAACGATGACATATGTCCCTAGGGGTCTTAGGACCCCTAGGGACATAGTCGAATCGGTCATATGGGTAAAAGGAGGTCATAGGGTGACCCATGATCCCTTTTGACCCATTAAACGACAACATATGTCCCTAGGGGTCCTATTTGAATCGTTGATATGGGTGAAAGGGGGTCATAGGGTGACCTATGACCCTCTTTGACCCATTAAACGAAAACATATGTGCCTAGGGGTCCTAAGACCTTTAGGGACATATTCGAATGGGTAATATGGGTCAAATGGGGTCATAGGGTAACCTATGACCCTCTTTGACTCATTAAATGACGACATATATCCCTAAGGGTCCTAGGACTCCTATAGACATATCTGAATCGTTCATATGGGTCAAAGGGTGTCATAGGGTGACCTATGACCCTCTTGACCCATTAAACAACGATATATGTCTCTAGGGGTCCTAAGACCCCTAGGGACATATTCGAATGGGTAATATGAGTCAAAGGGGCCCTATGACCCTCTTTGACCCATTAAATGAAGAAATATGTCCCTAGGTGTCTTCGGACCCCAAGGGACATATTCAAATGGGTAATATGGGTCAAAGGGGGTCTTAGGGTGACCTATGACCCTCTTTGACCTATTAAATGACAACATATGTCCCTATGGGTCCTAGGACCCCCAGGGACATATTCGAATCATTCATATGGGTCAAAGGGGGTCATAGGGTGACCTATGACTCCCTTTGACCCATTAAACGATGACATATGTCCCTAGGTGTCGTAGGACGCCTAGGGACATACTCGAATGGGTAATATGGGTCAAATTATCCTATGACCCTCTTTGACCTATTAAAAGATGACATATGTCCCTAGTGGTCATAGAACCCCTAGGGACATATTCAAATCGTTCATATGGGTCAAAGGGGGTCACAAGGTGACCTATGACCCTCTTTGACCCATTAAACGACAATATATGTCTCTAGGTGTCCTAAGACCCCTAGGGACATATTCGAATGGGTATTATGGGTCAAAGGGGGTCATAGGTCACCCTATGAGCCTCTTTGACCCATTAAACGATGACATATGTCCGTAGGGGTCCTAGGACCCCTAGGGACATAGTTGAATCGTTTATATGGGTCAAAGGAGGTCATAGGGTGACCTATGACCCCCTTTGACCCATTAAATGATGACATATGTCCCTAGGGGTCCTTGGACCCCTAAGGACATAGTCGAATCGTTCATATGGGTGAAAGGGGGTCATAAGGTGACCTATGACCTTTTTTGACCTATTAAATGACGACATATGTCCCTAGGGGTCTTCGAACCTCAAGGGACATATTCGAATAGGTAATATGGGTCAAAACTGGTGATAGGGTGACCTATGACCCCCTTTGACCCATTAAACAATGACACATGTCCTTAGGGATCCTAAGACACTTAGGGATATATTTGAATCATTCATATCGATCAAAGGGAGTCATAGGGTGACCTATGACCTCTTTTGACCCATTAAATGATAACATATGTCCTTAGGGGTCCTAAGAGCCCTAGGGACATATTCGAATCATTCATTTGGGTCAAAGAGGGTCATAGGGTGACCTATGACCCTCTTTGACCCATTAAACGATGACATATGTCCCTAGGGACATAGTCAAATCATTCATATGGGTTAGAAGAGGTCATAAGGTGAGCTATGACCCCCTTTGACCCATTAAATGATGACATATGTCTTTAGGGGTCTTATGACCCCCAGGGACATATTTGAATCGTTCATATGGGTCAAAGGGGGTCATAGGGTGACCTATGACCCTCTTTGACCCATTAAACGATGATATATGTCTTTAGGGGACCTAAGACCCCTAGGGACATATTCGAGTGGGTATTATGGGTCAAAGTGGGTCATAGGGTGACCTATGACCCTCTTTGACTCATTATACGATGACATATGTCCTTAGGGGTCCTAGGACCGCTAGGGACATAGTCGAATCGTTCATATGGGTCAAAGGAGGTCATAGGGTGACCTATGACCCCCTTTGACCCATTAAACGATGACATATGTCCGTAGTGGTCCTAGGACCCCTTTGACCCATTAAACGACGACATATGTCCCTAGGGGTGCTACATATTCGAATGGGTCAAATGGGGTCATAGGTTACCCTATGACCCTCTTTGACCCATTAAACGACGACATATGTCCCTAGGGGTCCTAGGACCCCTAGGGACATATTCGAATCATTCATATGGGTCAAAGTGGGTCATAGGGTGACCTATGACCCCGTTTGACCCATTAAACGATGACATATGTCCCTAGGGGTCCTAGGACCCCTAGGGACATATTTGAGTCGTTCATATCGGTCAAAAGTGGTCATAGGGTGACCTATGACCCTCTTTGACCTATTAAACGATGACATATATCCTTAGGGGTCCTAGGACCCCTAGGGACATAGTCGAATCGCTCATATGGCTCAAAGGGGGTCATAGGGTGACCTATGACCCCTTTTGACCCATTAAACGACAACATATGTCCCTAGGAGTCCTAGGACCCCTAGGGACATATTCGAATCGTTCATATGGGTCAAAGGGGGTCATAAGGTGACCTATGACCCCATTTGACCCATTAAACTATGACATATGTCCCTAGGGGTGCTAGGACCCATAGGGACATATTCGAATCATTTATATGGATCAAAGGGGGTCATAGGGTGACCTATGACCCCCTTTGAGCCATTAAAAAACGACATATGTCCCTAGGGGTCCTAGGACCCCTAGGGACATATTCAAATTGGTCATATGGGTCATAGGGGGTCATAGGGTGACCTATGACCCCCTTTGACCAATTAAATGACGACATATGTCCAGGGGTCTTAGGACCCCTAGGGACATATTCAAATCGTTCATATGGGTCAAAGGGGGTCATAGGGTGACCTATGACCCCCCTTGACCCAATAAATGATGACATATGTCCCTAGGGACATAGTCGAATCATTCATATGGGTTAAAGGAGGTCATAGGGTGACCTATGACCCCCTTTGACCCATTAAACAACGACATGTCCCTAGGGGTCCTAGGACCCCTAGGGACATATTCGAATCATTGATATGGGTCAAAGGGGGTCATAGGGTGACCTATGACCCTCTTTGACCCATTAAACAATGACCCTCTTTGTATTATATATTATTATATTAATATGTATAATAATATAATATATATATATAACCCTGTATTATTTTTATTAAATATAATATATATTATAAATATTATTATATTAATATGTATGTTATTAATATATCTATATAATAACGAAATATTTTAGTATATATAACGTAATATTTTAGGATATACTATTTATACTATTTTAGGATAATTATTATAATATAAATAAACACTAAATATTAATATTATTATATGTATAATAATAATAAGAATACTATTATAGCTATAATAATAATATATATTAATACTATATATTGTAGCTTAATATAAATAAACACTATATATTCACACTATTATATCTATATTAATAATATTAATACTATTATAGGTATAATAATAATATTGATACTATAGGTATATTAATACTATTATATATTAATATTATTGATACTTTATACTAATACTAATATACTATTAACTTAGTTGTAAATTAAAGTCATTTGCCTCCAAATATTTTCATAATATTAATATTATTGTGGCAAAAGAGGGAAACCTTAGCAAGTTTTCCCCCCAAAAGTCCTTTTCCTATATTGGATATCCGATTTCATATCGGATATTCGATTTTACTGGCATCAATTTCAAATATTTGACTGTCCCTACAGACCTGACAACATTACTTTTTTACCTCTTTTTTCACGGGATTTGTAAAAACTCGTGTTTTGGGGCCCAACCAATCGAAAAGAATTCGAAAATATAACCTTAGGTGTTCGAATTTGTCATCTGAATGGGGAGCAGCAGTCATCAAAAGGATAAACGTAAAAAGAAGATATCCAATGATGACATTGCAGCATATAAGGAAAGGGAAAAAATGAAACACCGAAAAAAAAGATAAGGTATGCTAAATATCAATCAAGTTGACGATGAATTAATAGAAGGTGAAATCATAGAGTCAAATAATAAAAATGTACAGTTGGGCAATGAAAATGTACTTATTGAAAATGATAATGTGAAAATTGAAAATGTAGAGATTGAAAATTTTGAAGAAGAAATGCCACCAAGTCATAATCCAAATTGCATAATTGACCATGTCGAAGATGACAATGCATAGGAATCTAATGCACAAGAACCTTACATATTTCCTAATTATAATCGACATGAAGGTTCTAAAACACCAAAATGGATAATTGAAATTGATGAAATGATTATGACTAGTTTGGAAGGAAAAAAATCAGAAAGAACCATTCGGTTATGGGCTTCAAGACTATATCAGATGTTTTTCGGCAACAAGACAGTGGTAGAGCAATGTCAGCTTTTCATACACTTATTAAAGATGCAAAAGATGAGACCTATGCTTTCCAAATTGAAAATTTGTGTCAATAAAAAGTTCGAAAGAAATGCCATTACTGTGAAGAATCTTTTCAGTGCTCTCAATAGCGTTGGAAAAAATAGCAGAGAGAAGGATAATAGAGCTGCTCGAAGGGTTATTACAACCTCTTTGGTAAGTCATCATTTGAGAAAGGGTAGATATATGAGACAAACTTGTATTGATTTGAATCTAAATCATACTACTTTGAGAAGAGCTCTTAGTCGACGAGAGAAAATTGATGATCCTCTTCAAAATGAAACATGGGCATTTGGTGGGAGACTTCCACGTTTTGATAAGAAGCTATCCGATGATGTGAAGGAAGAAATTATACAATTTTGGCACTCTAACTCACGAGTATCACCCAATGCTAAAGATGTCTTAAAGTTGAGAATTGACATTAGAGACCGCACGCCACATCCTAAACACTATTTGGAGGTAAGTCAAACTATGTTGTTCAAACAATTTAGAAAGGGTCATCCAAGTGTTTATATATCACAAAGGGATTTTGAATCTTTGAAGCCATTTTATTGTGTGCCACTCAAAATTCGAAATACATGTTGTTGCAAATATCATGTTGAGTTTTCTATGCACCATGAACTATTACGCTCCATCCGTTCTACTTTGCATAGTAAAGAAATGTTGGAGGATTGTGGGGCTAGTGGGCTTCCAAAATCATCAAGAGACTTGTTAGATCAACTCTTATGTCATAGAGTTGATGGTTGTTCCTTTTATAAAAATGCTTGCTTAAATGAGAAGTGTTTAGAATGTGGTGGCTTATCCAAGTTTGACACATGTTTTCATGAGGGGTGTGAACAAGATCTTGGAAAGACAATAGTGAAAAAAAGGGTCTATGAAATGGTGAAATACACATTGAAGAGTGGGAATGAGAGCTCTAGATGTGAATTGGTTGGAAAAGATATCAATGTGGTTAATTTTATTTCAGATTTCAAGGCAAATCCTTTTTACAAGTATGCAAGACATAGTCACAGGTCTCAGTAGTTGGATCAACAATTTAGAACGTGTAAGGAGACTTTTCCCATTGGCACTATTATATCAGTTGTTGATTTTGCTAAGAACTACACATTGCAACCTCAAAATGAGAGACAATCTCAGTATTACAACTCTATTCAAATTGCAATTTTTGTTCACATAATATATAGACATGCCCCTGATAGTGCAGAAGATAATCGAAAGATTATTAGAGAGTATCATTTTTATATGAGTGATGATAGATCTCACTCTCACGAGTTTGTGCAACATTGTTTCGATAAATTTTTTGATTTCTTACATGAGCATGCAATTGCTATGGATAGACATATCATTTGGTCAGATAACTATACAGGTCAATTCAAGAATGCTCGCATGTTTTATTGGTTGTGTAGGATGCATGTAGAGAGAGGGGTGCCTCATATTTGGAGTATTTTTGAGTCCGGCCATGGAAAACGAGAACACGATGGAGTAGGGGCATGTGTGAAGAGAGCTCTAGTTAAGGAGCAACTGAAGATTTCAAAAACAAAGCTTCTTGATGCTCGTAGCATTGTTGATTGGTGTAGTTTAGCATTATCACAGGGGGGGACTCTTAATTCAGTGGTACACAGGTTCTTTTGGTTGGCTAAGGAAGGGTCCATAGGTGATAGATTAGATTGTGCTACAGTGAGAGACTCATTAAAAATACATTTATTTCGGAGCTCTAATTCTAGTACATGGACCATTTGGACACGACAACTAGCTTATTTTTGTTGTACTTGTTTTCAGTGTGATTGGGATCACTATGAGTCAAGTGAGTGGATGGACACATGGGCTCCACATTATCTTACTCCATTGTCTATCATACCCTCTATCAAAAATGATGACATGGAAAGTTCACTTGAGCATAACCATCTATTAGATCTACTTCAGCCAAGACATTTTTTTGCATTGGTTGCACCACAAGAGAATGATGAGAAATCCGATTATTGGTTAGCACGTTGTGTAAGAGGAAAACAAAAACTTGCACAACTGATCACAGATGATGATGGATTCACATATCCTACTAGTTCAGTGTTTGTTGTTGGAACATTGCTGCAGACATACATGCTTAGAAGGAACGAAATTCCTGCATTTGAAGACTATCAGAAGCACAAAGTAATTCTCATATATTCGCATCTTATTATAGCAAAAAATGTAAAGTTATTGAAGCATCAAGGAAGACCAAAAGTAAAAGAACTTTTTACTATTGCTAATGCTGATCATGAAGCCTTGTTGGAGACCCTAAAATAGAGAGAGGACCCTATTGGAATACTCGACTAGGTATATATACTTCTTATGTTATTTTCTTCATAATGATTTAATGAATTGATGATTATCTTGTTTAATACAATAAGTTACTAATTTTTGTATGATATTGGAATGTAGGTACATCATGAAGAGTTGGAGGGGGGTGGTATTGCGGAGAATTTCTAAAATTTATGATGTATTATGATGTAAAATGTGTAGTTTTTTGTATATGGTTTTTGTATTTTGGTAGGTTCTTTGTAAAGAATTATAAGAGGAAGATATTGAACAAGTTCTTCTAAATCATATTTGCATGTGATACAAGGCTATAACGATAATTTTAAGAGCATTTATAACTATATGAAAGATAATTGCATGCAGATATCTTATTACAAATTTGGTTTTTTCCTTATTTCACATAAAGCTGACATTATGATTATTAAAACTATTTTTATCAAACTAATCAAATAAGAAAAATCTAGAAAGTACGGATGAACAATTAGAATACTTTATTTCTTCCATTTTGCAACCAATCATAACATTTCAAAGCATAAAGAGTCATAATATTGTATAATGTTTTGAAAGACTTTCATATTGAAAAGTTGTATGAAGCACATTTGGGATAAGCCATGAAATCCATGAAAGAAGATATCATGTAGGATAAGAAATTAAAGCCAATAAGCAAGATAGCACATGCATAATGACATGATATGAAGTTGGATATGAAGGCTATGAGTGGATGAGTCATTAGAGGTATCAACAATCCCATCATAAATGAGATCTTGGATTTTATGTTTCAACACTATGGAATCTTTAGTTTTATGAAATTTTCTTTCATGGAGATTAATTTAAGAATGCAATATTCTCCTCTAACCTTTTCTCAAGTTTAGAATTTATTTCTATCATGTGCTTAGAGAGATGAAGGTAAGAAAGATTATTTGTCTCTTCTAGCTCTTTGTATTGAACATATAGAAAGAGAGATGACAAGTGAACAAATTTAAGTGTAGTCAATAGATCAAGGAAACCATTTAGTGAAAGAAATTCTTAGTATGCATATCATAGACCATGAAGTTAGAAACTACCAATAGCTCTAAGACCAAAGAGCCATTTTAAGCATGTTCAAGCACTAGAGACATAGAAAATCAAAGTCAATTTATGAAACTCCCCTTAGCAAAAAATGCAAACAAATATTTGCATTTGATGTTTTGACTTGGTTGAAAAAGTTTGACAATAATTGATAATATTGCAAGCTTGATGTTCAAAAGCAATTTTTTTTCCAAGAAAGATAGTGACACATGGAGTAGTCTTCAAAAAATCAAGCAAGGCACAAAGCAACCTTTCATGATACAAGTCAAAGGGGTCAACCTTTCTTGACAACTTTTCAAAATCTAACTCCTAACAGCTACAAGTCAGTGCCATTAGCTCCGAGTGGGTGGGTGAACCATAGTGACACCCTTGTTCCAACCATGTAGACCCTCGATTGAATCGTCAGTGCCATCAGCTCCAAATGGACGGGTGAACCATAGTCACACCCTTGTTTTGGCCATGAAGACCATCCATCATTTGCGGCCACCCCGTACCGAGGAGTCTCCAAGGTGCTCTAAGTGCATTTGGAGGTCGATCTTTCGAGGGTCATAACTCAGAGCTTGTGAGGGCTATCGATGAACTGTCAAATGCTATAGGACGGTGATCCTAAGGCCTAAAATAACCTAACTCATTTTTGAGATATCACATTTTGTTTGGATTCAGCATAGCGATCTCGCTTGATGCCAAAACTCACAATGTGCCTCAGTTCATAGGTGCACCACAGCGTAATTTTGAAACCGCTGATCTTGGCATCGAATCGTCAGTGCCATTAGCTCCGGATGGGCGAGTGAACCCTAGTCACACCCTTTTTTGGCCACAAAGACCATCCATCATTTGCAGCCACCTCGTATTGAGGAGTCTCCAAGGTGCTCTAAGTGCATTTGGAGGTCGATCTTTTGAGGGTCATAACTCAGAGCTCGTGAGGGCTATCGATGAACTATTAAATGTTATAGGATGGTGATCCTAAGGCCTAAAATAACCTATCTCATTTTTGAGAGATCACATTTCATTTGGATTCAGCAAAGTGATCTCGCTCGATGCCAAAACTTGTAGTGTGCCTCAGTTCATAGGTGTACCATAGCGTAACTTTGAAACCGCTGATCTTGGCATCAAATCGTCAATGCCATTAGTTTCAAATGGGTAGGTGAACCCTAGTCACACCCTTGTTCTGGCCACGAAGACCATCCATCATTTGTGGCCACCCCGTACAGAGGAGTCTCCAAGGTGCTCTAAGTGCATTTGGATGTCGATCTTTTGAGGGTCATAACTTAGAGCTCATGAGGGCTATCGATGAACTATTAAATGCTACAGAAAGGTGATCTTGAGGCCTAAAATAACCTATCTCATTTTTGAGAGATCACATTTCGTTTGGATTCAGCACAACGATCTCGCTCGATGCCAAAACTCGCAGTGTGCCTCAGTTCATAGGTGCACCACAGCGTAACTTTGAAACCATTGATCTTGGCATCAAATCGTCAGTGCCATTAGCTCCAGATGGGTGGGTGAACCCTCGTCACACCCTTGTTCTAGCCATGAAAACCATCCATCATTTGCGGCCACCTCATACCGAGGAGTCTCCAAGGTGCTCTAAGTGCATTTGGAGGTCGATCTTTCGAGGGTCGTAACTCAGAGCTCGTGAGGGCTATCGATGACCTGTCAAATGCTATAGGACGGTGATCCTGAGGCCTAAAATAAACTATCTCATTTTTGAGAGATCACATTCCATTTGGATTCAGCACAACGATCTCGCTCGATGCCAAAACTCGTAGTGTGCCTCAGTTCATAGGTGCACCACAGCGTAACTTTGAAACCGTTGATCTTGGCATCAAATCATTAGTTCCATTAGCTCCGGATGGGCGGGTGAACCCTAGTCACACCCTTGTTTTGGCCACAAAGACCATCCATCATTTGCGGCCACCCTGTACCGAGGAGTCTCCAAGGTGCTCTAAGTGCATTTGGAGGTCAATCTTTCGAGGGTCATAACTCAGAGCTCATGAGGGCTATCGATGAATTGTCAAATGCTATAGGATGGTGATCCTAAGGCCTAAAATAACCTATCTCATTTTTGAGAGATCACATTCTTTTTGGATTCAGCACAACGATCTCACTCGATGCCAAAACTCATAGTGTGCCTCAGTTCATAGGTGCACCACAACATAACTTTGAAACCGCTGATCTTGGCATCGAATCGTCAGTGCCATTAGCTTCGGATGGGTGGGTGAACCCTAGTCACACCCTTGTTCTAGCCACAAAGACCATCCATCATTTGCGGCTACCCCGTACCGAGGAGTCTCCAAGGTGCTCTAAGTGCATTTGGAGGTCGATCTTTTGAGGGTCATAACTCAGATCTCGTGAGGGCTATCGATGAACTGTCAAATGCTATAGGACAGTGATCCTAAGGCCTAAAATAACCTATCTCATTTTTGAGAGATCACATTTCATTTGGATTCAGCACAACGATCTCACTCGATGCCAAAACTCACAGTGTGCCTCAGTTCATAGGTGCACCACAATGTAACTTTGAAACTGCTGATCTTGGCATCAAATCATCAGTGCCATTAGCTCTGGATGGGTGGGTGAACCCTAGTCACACCCTTGTTCTAGCCACAAAGACCATCCATCATTTGTGGCCACCCCATATGGAGGAGTCTCCAAGGTGCTCTAAGTACATTTGTAGGTCGATCTTTTGAGGGTCATAACTCAAAGCTTGTGAGGGCTACCAATGAACTGTCAAATGATACAGGAAGGTGATCCTGAGGCCTAAAATAACCTATCTCATTTTTGAGAGATCACATTTCGTTTGGATTCAGCACAGTGATCTCGCTCAATGCCAAAACTTGTAGTGTGCCTCAGTTCATAGGTGCACCCCAACGTAACTTTGAAACTGCTAATCTTGACATCGAATCATCAGTGCCATTAGCTCTAAATGGTGGGTGAACCCTAGTCACACCCTTGTTCTAGCCATGAAGACCATCCATCATTTGTGGCCACCCCGTACCGAGGAGTCTCCAAGGTACTCTAAGTGCATTTGGAGGTCGATCTTTCGAGGGTCATAACTCAGAGCTTGTGAGGGCTATCGATGAACTGTTAAATGCTATAGGATGGTGATCCTAAGGCCTAAAATAACTTATCTCATTTTTGAGAGATCACATTCCGTTTGGATTCAGCACAGCGATCTCGCTTGATGCCAAAACTCGCAATGTGCCTCAGTTCATAGGTGCACCACATCGTAACTTTGAAACCGTTGATCTTGGCATCGAATCATCAGTGCCATTAGCTCTAGATGGGCAAGTGAACCCTAGTCACACCCTTGTTCTAGTCACGAAGACCATCCATCATTTGCGGCCATCCCGTATTGAGGAGTCTCCAAGGTGATTTAAGTGCATTTGGAGGTCAATCTTTTGAGGGTCATAACTCAGAGCTCGTGAGGGCTATTGATGAATTTTCAAATGCTACAGGATAGTGATCCTGAGGCCTACAATAACCTATCTCATTTTTGAGAGATCACATTCCATTTGGATTTAGCACAGCGATCTCGCTCAATGCCAAAACTCGCAGTGTGCCTCAGTTCATAGGTGCACCATAGCGTAACTTTGAAACTGCTAATCTTGGCATCAAATTGTTAGTGCCATTAGCTTCGGATGGGTGGGTGAACCCTAGTCACACCCTTGTTCTGGCCATGAAGACCATCCATCATTTGTGGCGACCCCATACCGAGGAGTCTCCAAGGTGCTCTAAGTGCATTTGGAGGTCGATCTTTCGAGGGTCATAACTCAGAGCTTGTGAGGGCTATCGATGAACTGTCAAATGCTACAAGATGGTCATCTTGAGGCCTAAAATAAGTTATCTCATTTTTGAGAGAGAAATTTTCCTTTGGATTCAGCACAACGATCTCGCTCGATGCCAAAACTCGTAGTGTGCCTCAGTTCATAGGTGCACCACAACGTAACTTTGAAACCGCTGATCTTGGCATTGAATCGTCAGTGCCATTAGCTCTGGATGGGTGGGTGAACCCTAGTCACATACTTGTTCTAGCCACGAAGACCATCCATCATTTGCGGCCACCCTGTAGCGAGGAGTCTTCAAGGTGCTCTAAGTGCATTTTGAGGTTGATCCTTCGAGGGTCATAACTTAGAGCTCATGAGGGCTATTGATGAACCGTTAGAGGAGACAAGTTTGTAAGGATGGAGTGGCTTAGTTTTTTTGCTAAAATAAGTTAGTGGGAAGGCTTTATTAGAGGGTCTTGGCAAAACTAGTGGGGTGTTTGCCCACTCTCTAATTTTAGAGACACGTAGGTTTTGGAGGGAGATTAGGGGAGCTCTACTACAACTATCCTTACCCTAGCTTGGACCAAGGTTGGTATCTCAAACTTTCTTCTTTTCTATTTCTTTCGTTTAGCATGGTTAAGCAAATATGCAAGTGTGGAGTTTATCATTGGAGTATACATTGCATTGCATTGTGGAGTAGCGTTCGTGTGAGTGCTTAAATGGTGTTCATTCCATGTAGATTAGTGTGACACCATTCTGCATCTTGTTGTATTGTGTGGAGTATTGTGAGTATGAGGTTTGGATTTTGTCTATTTCCTTGTTGTATTATGGGTGTTGATATTGTGTTGTGAAAATGTGATGTGCTCTTGAAAATTTCTTGTTTTATTTCTACTTGGTTTTGTTTTCTTGCTTTGTGCTTGAGTATTGTTATGGGCATGGGACTTACACTCACCCTTGTGGGAAGGGAAGAGAATTCCAAAGTGAAGGGTTTAAGTTGGGTTCAAAAAATTTATTGAGAACCTTGGAGTATGGGCTCCATTGTATGCCATAACATTTCATATCTTGCTGGGGGTGATAAGGAAGGTATGGTGTAGAAAGAAAGTTTGAGGAGTTACAGCTGATGGTAGTGGGTTTGGAGGAGGAAATGTGGAGGCCCTGAGAGGGCATTAAATGGTTCATTTATGATAGCCCTGAGAGGGAATGAAATTTTGTGAATTATGATAGCCCCGAGAGGGCATGAAAATTGTTTATTGAAAATATGGTTTGGTATGGCAAGTCTCCATTTTAGAACACACCTTCACCCTATGTTTATGGTTCCATCTGTGAAGCCATTGTGAAATAGTCTTGGGGGGAAATTGTTCAAGTTTGAAATGTAATGTTTATGCATTGAAATATTGTATGTGTATCCCAGTTTGAGCCTTGTTCCCTCGCGTGGGGGTGGTCTCTTTGAGGCCTATGGTTGGGTGGAAAGCACCCATGGTCCTTGTTATTTTTTTGTGTTGCATATGCAGATTTGTGTCCAAGGGAGTAATGGAAATGGATTGGAATGATCATCTTGCAGATTGATGTTGGATGAGAAAACTTGACATTGTGCCCTCATTTGTGAAGGAGGATTCACCAGCTTGTTCATGTTCTCAACGATCATGTTGGACAATGTTCATGCTACTCATTGTCCATATCTTTCAATGTCCATGTTCCTTATGATTTTGAAAAGTCCCTTATGTTGCCCCATTGTGATGGAAGGAGATTGTATCATTGTTACCTAATGTATGTGTAGAAGAAATAATTGATAAGGTTGTATATGCATGTTTCATTTGGAGTTTATATTGTTATGAAAGCATTGGTATGAGTCACAGATTTGCTTTGACATCATTGTTATCATTTGAAAATGTGAAAGAAAGTTTTCTCCTTGTGGTATTGTAAATGACTAGTTGATAATAACAATCCATAAATTTTATGTGATACCATTGATTGTATAAATTTAAAACTTAGTAGATTGCTTACAATCTTGTTGTGCACTCAATAATTTGGAAGGAAATTTTTATGTTCATATCACATGCATGGATAACATTGATTTTAATTACCAAGCTTAATGCAATTCTAAGCAAGAAAATCATCAAATTAATTTTATGATATAACAAAATGAAGTTTGTTGTAAGAGAAGACATAATAAAATCTATGAGATACATTGCTGTAGGCATGCATTTTCCTCTCTAGAAAATGTATGGTAAAGGAAAATAAATCCCTTCCTTAATACAGAGCAATAAAATATTAAAGAGTATTCCCAGATTCTAGACTGCTATTCATTAAAAATAAAAATAATAATAGCATATAGAGACTAATGAGTGTCCCAGACTAATATATTTTCTAAGTGACAGAATGGTACACATTACAATCTTGTGACCTCTAAGTCACATCCAACACTCAAATAATAAATTAGTAATTAAATAAATAAAGGCATATTAGTGTGCATATTAGAGAATATGACAAATTTAAATATTTAACTCAAAAATAAAATAAAAGCCAAGATTGATTGGATGTACATATAATAGGGTTTTAATATGAAGTAAGTTGTCGGGATGATGGGATTGGAGAATCAAGGATAAGGATGGATGGTGGATTAAAATAATAACTCAAAATTAGTTTTATCTAGTCAATAAAGCACATTGATACATATATGTTAGAACGACAAGGTATGTTATATACAAACCTTATTTATATGCTTGCACCTAATCCTTGCATAAACAATTCATCTAACAAATTTAAATTGACGCACTCATTACGATGGTGTAGTAGGATGTGTTTAAATACAAATCGTGAATTATTATTAAGTACTTTGAATTGGCCCTTAGACTTACTAAGAGTTCCTCATTTTATGTGCTTACTAATTCGTACTATGAAACTACTTTGAATCTTAACATGCTTTGATAATAATAATATTGATAGTGAGAAAGTGAGCTTATGGTGAATAGTTAGATGTAATTTAATGTACAAAGTAAATGTAATAGTATAGTAATTATAGTAATTAAAATAGTAAATGTAAAAGCATGGCAATGTAGCTAGATTAGTTAGTAGTTGATGAGCTAGATAGTTAGTAATTGTCTTTTGTTAGAGTGAGTTTAATTTATGTATTGAAATAGTAATTTTTGTGTTTAGAAAACTGTAGTGAGTGCTAGTTTGGTGAGGAAGAAATGTTGATAGATAATGAGGATATAGCAATATAGTAATTGTCACATTAATATATATTGTAATGATTAATGAATGTGTGTACATTGGTAATGAGGATAATAAGTAATTCTAATCCCCTTCCCTGACATGCTAGAATCACGACCTAGTCCATATGATACAACCGAAAGACCCTAATAGAATATTAGTATCAGAGGTTTGTTAGGATATGAATTACCTCACTAATTTATGAGTGTTGTATCTTGAACTTGCTCATTTGACTCATGACGCTAACTTGAACTAGATTGTCATCCAATCTATTTGAAAACCACTTGTGACTAAAATGTTAACACCTTCACACTATTCACATGAGTCTTGAACTCCTATTCAATGATAACCTTGTTTTACAATATGTAATTTCTTATGTGACTTCATAAGCTACAAAAAAAATAAAAAATTGTTGTGTTTTTACTAGTAACATTTAGGGCATGACACATGATACACAATAAATTGAACAATACTAGATACTAAATTAATATGTATATCATTGTGCACGTAAATGGAAAAAATATATATCAAATAAATGTATCCATAGACAAAATTTTACACAAATATATATCAAAGATCATGTATCCATAGACAAAGTACTCATATATATATATATATATATATATATATATATATATATATATATATATATATATATATATATATATATATATATATATATATATATATATATATCAAAATACATATATCCATATACAAAATGTGGCTGATCCTGCCATCAGAATGTGTATAATATCAATGTTTCTGTATACAATGTGGCATATGCCATCTCAAAATGTCTCATGATGCATCCTATGAAAACTATACTATCCTAGGGTGCTAGTGGATGATCAAAATGCAGCCTCTTCGCTGAACTAGGTGGATCGGATGCCTCCTACATAAACAAAAAAGGAAAACCCAAAGTTAGACTACTAAATTTATATGATTCTACGTATCTAACATTGAATTACTCAAATGCATAATGATCTTTTCTGTATTGGAGATTAATACTATCAAAATTTTGTAATAAATACCTCTCTCGTCGACCTCCTGCGCCAGTCAAGAGTCCTTTCGTATGCCCTCGACAATGCTGGTACCTCTGTGATTGTGGGCTATATATGTTCAAATACCTTTGTCAAATGAATCTAAAATTTAAACTATAACATTATAATTCATAGCATGCTAAATTTATAACATATTTAATCATGAATTCAAACTACAACTTACTATTGTAGGCTCCTCCTCAGGAGTGAGTGGCCACGTCATCAAATCTACATAACTATCCCGTCGAACCTCATGTGCACTAGAAGTCTCCTATGAGATACAAAATAGTAGTTGTTAATATCACGGAAATTAGTTTTGAATTTATTTATGAAGATAAGTGATGCAAGAGAATCCCATGCTCATCAGGGGAACATTGAAGATCCAAGGCATTACAGAGGTCATGGAACATCTCTTGAAGTCAATTGGGCAATCCTTGCACCAATTATGGCTCATGGAAGCATACAAAGTTATAATGTTTAACTCATATGTGGAAGAAAGTTGTAATTGGGCATGAGATAGGATTTTAAGATTTCATATGGTAGATGAGTCATTTGATAGGTTCATGTAGGTTGTCATGATCATATCTTGTCATTAGACAAGTCAAAACATTCTAGAATTGAGTTTTGGGGTTTGAACAAGCAGGCCCTGGTTTTTAAGCCATTTTAAGGAGGGTTTTGAAGTTTGGGTGTTTAGGAGTGTGACCAAGACATATAATCTTGAAAATCCTTAGTGTTCTAGTCCCTTTGTTTAAGTCTTGGTGTGTCTAATTCCTCCTTGTGTGTCCCAAAGTTGAAAGGTACATAAGTGGTGTCTAGAGATTTCTTGGTGAGGAAAGAAAGAGAATTAGTGAGTTGGCCCTTGGGAAGGAAGAAAACTTGTTGTAAAAATGCCTCCTAAAAATCAAATGGCTAGAGAACTTGAAGAATTGAGAGAAGAGTTGGCAAAAGAGAAAAGAGAGAGGAGAGAACTTGAAGCATCTAGAGTGAGGGAAGGAAGACAGATGAGAAGAGAGAGGCTGAAGCTTATTGCAAGGATAGAATCCTTAGAAAAGGAAAGGCAAGAACCTAGAGGAGAAGAGGTTAGAGGAAGAAATCATAGAGAGAACCATGAAGAAGAAGAGGTTGGTAATGCAAGGCAAGAGCATGAGACAACAGATGATCCTGAAGAAAGGAGATTTATGAGAATCATTAAGGCAGTACAAGGTAATGGTTGGAAGAACCATATTGATTTTCCAATATACCAGGGTAAAATGGATAGTGAAGAAGTGCTAGGGTGGATAGAGGCCCTTGAGAACTACTTTGATCTTGAAGACATAGAGGCAGATAAGAAGGTAAAAGTAGCAACAGAAAGACTGAGAGGAACATCACTCACTTGGTGGACTAGTGTTCAAAATGAGAGAGAGGAAAGGTGGTGCAGGGCACCTATCCTATGTGGCAGGGGGGAACAAGTATCTCTGTTGCCGGACACCTTGCCACTCCATGAAAGCGAGGATTCAAGTAGATTAGGAAGTTGGAATAAAGGTTTGGTCCATATTTTACAAGTTGGTCTATGTTTTGTAATAAAGGCACATGTAACGCCCACAAGCATTTTGGTGTGGTTATAAACCAAGTGACTCCATGGGACCAAAAGGCCTTAGAATAGGGTATTTAGATTCTAAACAGTATTAGCAAAAAGTGGTTGTTTGTTTGTTTTATGGTTAGGAATGCCTATATGGTTGTTCCAACGGTCATGTAGACCTTTATATATGTCATATGTGATCTAAGTTGAAAGGGGGAGATCAGAGTGTACGGTGGTTTGGAGAAAAAACAATAAAAACTTCAATTTTCTGAAAATTTACTTAGTTACATTTAATAAATCCATATGACCAATTTTGAGTTAGTGGAATAGTTTAGAAAGTTAGGGAATGCATAAAAACTATAGTTTGAAATTTGAATTTTAAATTCAAACGGTCATATTAGTTTTGGAGGGAAAGTAGTAATTGGTATTTTTTTTATTAAACAAACCTTTGTAACCAACTTGGTCGGTTGGACAGGTGCATATAAGCCTATTTAAGTTGTAATGAACATATTCAAGACATGAATCATTATTGGTATGGAAAAAATCATAGAAATTGTATAGAACAACAATCATACTTTCCTCTGCATCAATTAAAAAAATAAAAAATAAATGATACTTATACATACAATGGGGCTCTCTATGCGAATGAAAATCACTGATGATCTAGGACGTCGAATCTGTACAGGCTCATTGCCAGTAGCCACACCCTATATACAATAAATAATGTAATTAAATGAGATTACCACAAACATTTTACAAGAATGCATCAATATTTAATCATTTAGAAAACATCTAATTACCTTCATTGGGAGAAGTGTTCCCCTCTCGATCGGATCTATTTACTACCGGCTGGCTGCCTGGGGTGGGAGGAGATTGGATTAGCCTCGATCAATGGCTTTCACTCCTGCACTACCGAACAATGGTATCTGCAAGATAAAAGAAAGATTAGTAACCATATATGCTACAATATCAAATAGGAAAAAGAAATGCGAACACAACATAATGTACCGTAGATGTCTCAAGGCCAAATGAAATGGCCGAGAGTGTAGCATCATCTATCTGTCTGAGCTCCTCCTCGGTCATCAACTAAACATGAATGAAGATCACATACATGTAAAAGTTAGTATGGCTTAAAAATTAAAATTACTCTATTATAAAAATTAACTTTAAATCACATATGTCATACCAAAAAAATGTATACACGTACCGACACTAAAGGAGTCCATGCCTCTGCATTCCCCTCCTCTCTCGCATTAGGGTCTGTAGCCTCTGCATATGCGTCTGGTGTATCCTCGTCTAATACAAAATGATACTCAGGAAGATCACCTATGGGACCCAAGCAAATATTCTTGCATGTAATGCAAGTGTGAGGCACACAAACGTGTGATGAGCTAGCCAATGATGAACTGGCACCAACATCATCAACACGAGGAGACAGGACTGACCTAGCCTGAGATATCATTAGGCTACTCAGCCTATGAATGGCTCTGATGGTCTAAGAGCTAGCCTCTGCCATAATATATGGATGCTGCACTCGAGGAGGGGGGGGATATCAGGGGGGGGGACAAAAGTGCCAAGTTTCTTCCACTGGGAAGAGGGTCTATCCTGAGGAGCTCCTAGTCCTAAGCCCATGTTGGGCTTCATGCTCCAATAGTTCACTTTAAGTTTCAACACAAATTTTGCATATAATTTTCTAAGGAAATAAAATGGTATGTCTAAATTGCCATGTGGAGGGATATCAAAGACCATCCACCAATGGTCCCAAAAATTTCCACGTATGGCATCATTTTTGCACCATATAATCGATAGTTTGGTTTTTTTTGGGTCAATTGGTATACCCGTTTTTGGGCTAGCAAAAAGGCTTGCCAAATCATCTTTGGTTATGTTGAGGGCCGCGACCTCATCATAATCCAAACCATCATCAAACATCTGGTGCATTTCATCATGCCAACAAAGAGCGGCATTTTGTTGGTTTGTAAGGGTTTCAATGTTATCCACTATGGTGTTTAACGTGGATAACATAAGAGCCAGTGCAGGTACATTGTTGTATGTTCTATGCAAACCTCTCAACTCAGTGAGATTTTCATTTATCAAATTCTCGATTCAAGGAGGGTTTTGAGGAGGTAGAGGATCATTTGGTGGACGGTTTTGTGGGGATACTGGATTGTTTGGTGGTGGGTTGTAAGGAATATTATTCCCTACCTTAGTGTCATCATTTTGATCAGCCATTCCTATTGAATTGCAAAACGTAATATATATTAAAAAAAAATCTAAATTTTAACCATTTTTATCAAAAAAACCCTAGATTCAACTAAAATAAACAAAATCATGTTAAAATCTATTAAATTTAGGTTAAAAACGAGTCGGGGGGGGGGGGGGGGGGAACATACCTGATATTTGATATCCAATTTGGTATCTGATATCTAATTGGCTATTTGATATCCGATTCGCGATGGCAATACTGGCCCAAATTTGCATAAAATAAGGGTCGCGGGTCTATGATTTTGTTTAATCCAATGCACAGGTATCAAATATTCGATATTATATCGGATATTCGATATTATATCAGATATCTGATATAACATCGAATATCTGATATGACAATATATATAATATAACATATTACATTTTATATATTTTTATATTTATTATATTAATTTACTATATATTATAATATAAAATATTATTATTATTTTTTTTTTTTTTTAAAATACGCCTGGTAAACTTTTTAACGTGACCGGTAGCGCTGGCGTGACACGCCCACCGGTACCACCAACGCTTTGACCTGGAGCTATGAACTAGTGAGGCCACAAACGGGGGACCTCATCCCCATGAGATTTGAACCTGGATGGCAAGGATAACAACGCAACAACTTAACCGTCACAACATGCCACTATTGGCTAAAGGGTTTGTGGTAAACCTAGTGTGACTCGAACCGGAGTTGATGCGTAGCACCGGGATCATTAGCCTAACACTACGCCTCACGACTCGCCTTCACACCAACTCGGCTACTCACTCACCCTTTAATATAAAATATTATTATTATACTATATTATTATAATTTATAATATATTATACTTTTTTATTATATATTATATTATAAGATATTAGTTTTTATTATTATATTATATTATATATATATATTATATTACATTACTATATATTATAATATAATATGTTATTATAATATTATTATTATTGTATAATATTATATGATTATAATATAATAATAATATTATATTATAGTATAATAATAATTATAATAATAATATTAAATAATATATCATACTATTATATGATTTTAATTATTAATCAGATATTGGATTTAAAATTGGATATCCGATATTATCGAATATCCGATATCAAATCGGATATCCGATATGATATCAGATATATGATAAGGCTCGGCTTAACCTTTCAGGTTTGGTTCTTGGATAGGTAAAAAAAAGTTAGAGCGGATTTTGAAGCGCTTTTAGGCATCTTCAAACTCTTTTTTTTTCACATCGCCACTTTTTGGCACACCATGATCCTGCACATACCCCAAGTTTAACCAAAAAAACCATCAACAAAGGATGGAGAGTGAAAATCAGTAGAGTACCAAACACAACATAAAACAAAAGGCCACTAAGTGGCATCATTTTTCTTTCCCTTTTCCAGCCAAGAGCACCTTGGCCCAATCTATAGCAAGGAAGCCATAAAGAAGCTTTGAGTCCTCCTTCCCTAGGCTATCCTCCTTCGATGCATCAGCCAACAACTGTAGAGTAGTAGCAGCTACATGAGTCACCTTACGGGTGAACTTTGAGAAAAAGGAGAAGCCCTCCTCAAAGGGGGAGATTTTTAATCTCATATTGGTTTTGACATATTAGTGACAATACACTTAAGCCATTTTCTTAGTTTATGTTGAGAAAAGTTATACAACATATGCTGAGTAACTAGTAAGCATTGAGTCACTCAAGTGTCAAGTAGATAGTAGATGTCGAGTCATTTAGAGGCCAAGTTACAACATTGAATAGACAATGGATGCTGAGCATTAGACACTTCAAGTGCCAAGTAAACAATTTTGGACATAGCTATTTGTAATGGCATAAACTTCTATGTAAACCATTTTGAGCTAACTTAAGGATTGTTTTGCAATTCTAGATGATAAGGATGAATCTATATTATGGGTCCCTATGTAGTACATGCAACCAATTAGTTGAAGGGATGTTTTAAGAAGAAAAATGAGTGAATCACAATCATTGATTCATACCTAACCCTAAGTCACGTAGGTCTTCTTAAGGAGGAAAAAACCCTAAATATTTTATGTGTGTGGAAAGAGTGAAGACAAAAGTTTACATGCACAAATAGAGTATTCATGGTGGCTAAGGAGTTGTGACTTGAGATACATTGCAAAGTCAGTTAGAAGAGAACAAAGGAAAGGAGTTAGAGGACATAAGTAATACTTATGATCAGTAAGGATCAAGTACACATTAGGAAAGAGGTGATCTATTATCTATCATCTGAGTGCTAATTGCATGATCATTGTTGATACATTCTAGTAGGTGAATCAATTAAATCTTTTAACATAGTAGTCCTAACTAGCTATTGTAAATCCTTTAACATGATACTTACTTCATTGTGAGTTTTAAGTCCTTTAATCAACCACACTTCTAATAGGGTGTTGAAATACTTTAATAGGGTAAGATCTAAAAATCTTGTAAGCCTTTAATAGGGCATACCTTTCATAAGGTAGATCCTAGTTTATGATCAAACATTTTAGCCTTTGATGAGAACCATTTATGACTCATTTAATGCCATATTTTAATCCATTTCATGCACTTTCATACTTACTTCCCTATTCCATTTCCATTCCATTCCATCTCATTATTACCATTTTTACATTGCATATGGTTTAATATAAATACATAGTATTTAATATTGTTTTGGAACTAAAATATGTAAAATGCACTATTGATTGCTTTATATTAATCTTTATTGTTGCAGCATATTAATTTGTGGAACAAATCTTCCTATAGCATTTGGGACATACATTCTTAACTTCTTTCTATGGATATTATTTACATATGCCTCCACATAATTCCATATTTTCACACAACTGATTATATTCATGTGGATTTAATCTCAATGAACACGTACCCAAGGATTATATGTGAGGAACGTGGAAGGAAAACTGTGTGATTTTCCATTATTTAGTTTGCCAGTCATACATAGAACCTTCATATATGGCTGGTGTGAGAAACAGGGAGGAAATATATCATAGTTGGGATATGTTTTCATGTGTCATGTGGACAAAAAAAAACCATCAACCCAATTCCCTCTATAATTATCATTAGTTACAAATAAACTATTTTTGAATCATGGCTTAATGCATATTGATAAAAACAATAGTATTATGTTGAAATAAACTTCCTATTCTTTGCAAATCCTAGGTTTCTTATGTCATAGACAATATTAATGTTGCGTATATATAAGTAGTAGGAGATATAATGTAGAGGAGATGTATAGTTTTATAAAATGTTGAAACATTGTGCAAAGATCAGTATTATTGTGAAACATAAAGTTTATATTTGCATTACTATAGATGTTTAAGACTATTGCTTTATTTCATTACTAGGCAATGGAGAAGGAAGGGCCCACTCCAAAGTTACCTAGTGATCTTGTTTTATTTCTGCATGGTGTGCATTTGAGTATTTTTTATTTCTAATTTGACAAGGTTGACATTATATGGTACACATTTGATTATATTACATTAGTTTACATCTATGTTTTATTGTGTAATAACATTTAGTTCATATGAATTACATTATAAATTAATTAATGGTTTGTTGT
The DNA here is from genome assembly GCA_028749045.1 of Cupressus sempervirens. Classification (NCBI taxonomy): domain Eukaryota; kingdom Viridiplantae; phylum Streptophyta; class Pinopsida; order Cupressales; family Cupressaceae; genus Cupressus; species Cupressus sempervirens. Next base: position 395,831,704 of record CM053790.1, read on the forward strand.
GAGTTGTAGCTATTTTAATTTTTAATTGCTTTTGTAGAAGTTACTTTTGTTTCATAGTTTCCACTACTGGAAGTGATAGTTCTTGTCGCAAAATCATTTCAATTTGCTGCAAATTTATTTTTGAGTGTTTTAGCTGCACCCATAATTGCTCATCTCATAGCTATCATCCCTTGATAACATATTTCTCAAACACCTTTTTCAATCTTATGCTCTTAGATTGACATGAATAGACCAGTAAACTTCATTATAAATTGTTAATTATTTCTTAATTATTTGCCCCAGTGTTGGTCTACAAGCTTTCATTGAATACACTTTATTACTATAGTAGTGGAGATTTGTGGGTGTCATCCCCACCCCATTTTTACCTTCTCATTGGAGGGTTTATTGGTAACCAAATATCTTGTGTCATATATATGTTGGATGTTATTTTCTTTCATGCTATGGATGAATATGTTTGGCTAGCTATTTCAATTTACATGAAAATTGTGAGATGGATGTGTGGTGAATGATTTTGTGGTTGAAGTTTTGAAGGACTAATTCATCACCCCCCACCCCCCAAACCCTCTCAAATTTTACTTTCCTTATTTTATTTCCAACACATGGTAGCTTTACACTCCAATAGGTCCACAAAGTTCAGTATGAACCAAATCCAAAATATCAGTAGATAAATATGTCTTTTCAAACTAGACTTTGTCATTTTTCCCAATTGACATTGCTTACACAAAGAATTATCAACTTTCTTTAATCTTGGCAATTCTATTACTCTTTTTATCGTACTAATTCTTACCAAGTTGGTGTATGCATGAAAAGGTGGGATGAGGAAGGGTGATGAAGATGTTGCTGGAAGCTTTGGATTACAAACATCTATCTAGGTTATCAAAGTTCACATGACACAACTTCTTATGCCATAACCACATATCATCATATTGTGCAAATAAGCATGTTTCATCAAATAAATCTAGATAGAACAAGTTACCTCTTTTATGTTCTCCACTCCCAATTAGTTCACTAGTAGCATCAAATATCTTGGCCTACCTATGATGAAATTCAACTCTATATCCTGATTTTTTTAATTGTGAAATACTCAACAATTTATAGTTAACTCCTTTAATCTAATAAACACCATCACACTTGATCTTATCAGTCAATTATATTGATCCTTTACCTTTCACAAGACATGGTGCATCATTACCAAACTTAACACAACTACATTGTATTGTTCCATTTTTTCAAACTTATTTTTATCTCTAGTCATGTGATGTGAGCAACCACAATGAATTATCCATCTATTACCTTTACTCACATATGAAATTAATGTAGTTTTCTCATCTTTATCAAAATCTTCTTTTATAGAAATGTAGAAAACTTATTCATCATTAATATCACACTCATTCTTAGTTTCTTCTTCATAAATATAACACAATATATTACCTTTGTCTTTGTATTAATTTTTTGTTCTATTATCTCTATCATCTCTTATACCCTTGTACTTGCTTTCCCTTCTTTCATCCTTGTCTACTTTGTTAGGATATTTTGCAACAATATGACCAAATTTGTTACATGAAAAACATACTATAGGAAGTTTACCTTTGTATTTTCCTCTGCCTCTTGGAAGTCTTCTAGCCATTTATTTAAGTTGATGAAAGATCAACCCCATAGCTCCCAAGAATAACCTGCATGCAAACACTTGTCACAAAAAGAGAGAAGCAAAAGCTATGGAGGTTGAAATTCCCAAATCCAGAGATGAGACATTCTTGATGAACAAAAAATAAATTGCAATTAAACTGAATGAATAAATTACAAAGAGACCAATCCTTATAAAAGGATATCAAAACCCTAACATGTAACTAACATAGGTTGTATGATAATAACTAATAAAAGAATTAATTATTATATGCCCAAAGTTTAGCTTAAGTAAACTAGAGATAATAAGTGAATCAATAATTAAATGAATATTATTTAATTAATAATAAAATACTTTATTAATCTATTACCCCCCAAAGATAAACCTAGGAAGTAGCTAAAAGCTAGACATTACTATTGAAAGTAAATTTAGGTCCCAACAACAAGGCCTGATGAGGCATCCAAGCACAACCAAATCTCTGAAAAGAGGAGAAATAGAGAAGCCACATGGGAAAAACCCTACTCCAAAAAGAGATGTAAATAATGCTAAAAATAATAGTGAAGGACTGAAGAAGCCTCCAAACTAGGGAATGTCCTAGAAGATAGGAACAAAAGATGATCATGAAGAACACCACTGAAGCATGAAGCTACAAACACTGCCAAATTACTGATCTGAAGAACCTTCACTATATAGAACATGACTAGGTAAAGAAGACTAAGCATAAAGAGCTAATCAATCAAAGGTGGAATGTATCTTCATGGCCTCCAAAAATAGAAATGAAAGAATGTTTATATAGTAAATGATCCATCTCACTAAAATGCATAGGTATCCAACCACTACAATTGCCTAGTACATAGGATCAAATATTGAATATATAGCTCACTCCATCGAATCAAGAAAGCAATAGAATGAACATAACCCCACTATAATGCTGAGAGGTAAGACATGAATACTAAAATTGAATTTAATATCTCATGCAAAAAGAAGAACTAGGAACATTGAGAGTACGAAAGAATTACAAACACCTATAATGGCACATGTCATCGACACATCATGAGGCTAATGTCATGAAAGGAACACTCAGTTGAAAAATGAAGATGGTGAATATGACCAACATGAAACCCCAGAAGGAACTTTATAATGTAATGTAAGTACAAAAAAATACAATGATATGCAAGATCCCAAAATGCAATAGAGTGACACTTTATCTCAATGTGTTTGCAAAAATACTACAACATGATGTCAAAAAACATCAAAAGAGACATAAGGTTGATAGAATATATAGTACAAACCATGATGAATCATCTGAAGTAACAAAATTAATACCCAAACTTGAAACAACCAAGATATCCACCAAAATGAAAAAATGAAAAAGACTAAATAAAATGTGCCTGGAAAAAAATTTAGAAAAATAACCAACATCATTAGAAAGATTTGTCAAAGACCTTTCCAATGATATGAAGAATTCCCAAATTAGAGATCAGATGCTCAAGATCTGTCTCCTAGAGTGAAAAATAGAACTCCTAACTTTGACAGAGAAAAAACCATAAAAAAGAGCCAAAACTATAAAAAACCTACACCACTGGAGCAGGCTTGGAACCAACTTTCTGATGATATCTTGTTTGTGAAAACTAGAGTCTAGATGAGCAAGTTATGACCAAAAAATACATGTAGGTAACAAAAGAGCTAGAAGGGTAAAATAAAAAATTTACGACCTCTAAATTCATGCAAAATAGCCTTGGGGAGTGTACCAACCAATACCATCAATTACCTTAGGATCCATGTTGATTGCATTAGTATTCTTGCCAAAAATATTGATTTTCATGCCAAAAAATCTCAAAATTTGAGCCAAAAAATCTCGATATTAGTGCCAAAAATCACAAAATCATCACCTTGGGAAATGTGCCAAATCTAGGAGAAATTTTTTTGCCGAAGATTCTAGCTATGTCCAAATTGGACAAATTTTATATGAAAATAGGGGTTTTTGGGTGCTCTAAGCTCAACTATGATGTCTTTTTGGGCTCAAAGTGAACAAAAAATTAGTAACCCCCCAGATAAAAAAAATATTATGATAAACTAAAACCCTCTAAATAAAAAACATAGATCTGAAAGGCAAGCCGAAGCTCTGATAAATAGAATAGGGAATGAAGATCTAGAGCTCTAATACCATGTTGAAGTTTATGAAAGATCAACCCCACAACTCCCAAGAATCACCTATATGCAAACATGTGTCACAGAAAGAGAGAAGCAAAAGTTATGGAGGTTGGAATTCCTAGATCCACACATGAGGCATTCTTAATGTACAAAAAATAAATTGAAATTATATTGGATGAATAAATTACAAAGAGATCAATCCTTATAAGAGGAGATCAAAACCCTAACATGTAACTAACCTAGGTTGCATGATAATAGTTAATAAAAGAATTATTTAGTATATGCCCAAAGTTTAGCTTAAGTAAACTAGAGATAACAACTAACTTAATAATTAAGTCAATACAATTTAATAATTAAGAAAATACTTTATTTCTCTAACACCATCATTGCTTTAAGTTCATCAAGATTAATGTTTGAGATATTATTGTCTCTATTCATACACTTTTCTTATCCTTTCTTACTAAGAGCTAGTTGAGATTCAAAATTAGATTCAATAGTAGGAGTAAAATTATCAAAGTTTGACAATTCAAAAGTCGTAAGCCTACCAACTAACCCATCCAAAGTCATATTGTTACCAGGTGTACATCTTAGTTCTTGTATTGTAGGGACTCTAATAGCATAAATAGGAACTAGGGTTCTTATTACTTTGTTGACCAAATTTTCATTATCAATCTTTCCATTTGATCCTCATATATCATTTATCACTTCTTTAACTCAGCTACAGTATTGAGCAATGGTCTCACCTTCTATCATTCTCATCTCATCCAAATTCCCATTCAAACTTTCTAATTTTTCTCTCAAAACATGTGTGTCTTATCCATAGATAGTCTACAATGTATCCCACATTTTGTTAGTAGTAGTGCACTCTTTTATGTCATTGAACTCAGTATAGCTTAGGGCTGATGCAATATCCAACATAGCCTGATTGTGTTCTTTCTTCTCTTTCATCTAATAAGCTATCAGAGTTCTTGGCATCTCCACACATGAATTTTACACAGTGTGTATTTATCCTTCTCTAATTCCTACCATATGCAACTTCATCAAATGATATCATGTAGGGAAGTTCTCCTTGTTCAACCTTGACATCTCCTTTTGTACATCTTGATCTTTAGCTTCAAACCTTCAATTTTTCTCTACAAGCACCAATGCTCTAATACCAATTGTTAGAATGATTTAGAATAATTGAGAGGGGGAGGTGAATCAATTATCCTCAGGTCTAGATTTACCATTTAGACTTTTAATCACTTAAAATACTTCAAATCTATACATTTAGTAGTTCAATATCTATAGAAAATAATTAGCAACATATACTTGCAGTCTACTATCATAATAGTTACAAACTTGTAGAATGTAAAACATATCAAATAACATCCACACAAGTATGACACTAGGATTTAATGTAAAAACTCAATTTTGGAAAAACCACTAGTAACATGTCACAAATTTTTAGTATTCTAAAGTGAGCTCTATTAGTTGCCAATCCTATTTAAAGGTTACAAAACACATTGTTAAATGTGACCTTGTTAAAGGATTTAATCACCCTATGAAGAGTGGTCTTTTTAGAGGGCTTAAGAAATTTCCATTAGAATGTCACCTTGATTAAAGGATTTACATATGATTATTAGGTCAACCATGATTAAAGGATTTCAATACTAATAAAATGGTTAGAAAGTAACAATAGAATTATCTGAAAAATACAACTCACTTTGCAAATGTAGATCACAATTTGGTCCACTAGCTGACTCATCGACTAAACTCCATTAACATCTCCATTACTGATTCACTTGGCAATCCTTCAAGAAATCACTTTTCACCTCAACCCTTCACTTTTCAGCCTTCTACTCAAGTTTTCCAATCGAAAGAATCAACAACTACTAGCTACAACCTTGTTAAGGTCTTCACTAGATCTACCAACCTCTCTAAGTTTAGCCCTTATACCTCCTTAAATAGGCAATTTTGATATTTTTCCACTTAGACATCATTGTAGATCTTAGGGTTTGGTTAGATTCATTGAATCCTTCTATCATTTTTTCTCCTCTTTTCTCTTCTAGAAACTTCTCCAAACTTCTCATTGAATTAATTCATATAAATGTTCAAACATGGTTTGCCTTGAATTAAATTCTCTAGGTCATTCATCCTTATCTTCAATATGCTTTCCATATTTCAATAATTTAATTGTGTTGGATATAAATAAATATTTCCTCATAATTTGTCAAATTTTGTTCCTCAGCCAACACTAAGTTCTCACACTCAATCACTACTGAATTACTTGGTTGATGCTAACCCTTTTTTCTAGCATATATTTTGATACTTGATTGACAATGATACTCGATTGACACTATATATTTCTCATCTTATACTATCACTTGGTCAACTCTAGCATCATTCATCATCAACTTGTAGCTCCTTAATCTTCTTCTCTTTTTCTCAGTAAAGCCTATGAATTTGGTATTCCATTGATCACTTCTTCTGGGATTTGGTACAATTGTCTTCTCTACTTAGGTTATGATTAGACAATAATATTATATTTTCAAAGTCAAATAGATCAATTGTCCATTGTAGTTCCTCATAACTCAACCATTTCTTTAGATCCCTTTGTTATGTCCTTCTCAAATCCTCTTCATCAATCATCTTGATATGGCACTCTACTCAGATAGAAACTCTCTTTCCAATAAGGTTTGATATCAATGACAACATAACAATTGTTCCAATTGTAGTTTCCTACACCTTCTAGTTGAGTTTCACTACCATATCATTATTATTCATGAAGTTATTCAAAATAATTTATGTGAATTATTTTTACTATATAAGTTCAAGCTTAGTTTTAAAGTCCTTAGAGGCTACAAATGGACTTGAAAATAATGCTAATTAGAGCTTGTGTCAATCAAGTGTGTTAGACCAAGAGCTAAGGATTCCAAAATAGGGTCATAATAGCCAATCGACTCAAGAGTTCGCAAGTTATGGTCTTTCAAAGTTGTGCCACTTAGAAATTCCAAAATGAAATTCATAATTATTTTAAACTAACTCTATATATAATTTTAGGGTTGGTCGGCCTCAAGGGTTAAGGCTTGATGTCTACAAACTTGAGGTAGTATAAAATTGCTTATGTAAGGAAGACCCTTAGCTTCTCTAGGAAAGTTTTGGGTGATGGATGTATGTGTCAAAATGGGCTATACACACTTCAACATGGTCATTGCATGTCTGATTCATCTGATAGTCAACATGAGATTATTTATCTTGAAAGATCTAAACAAGGTGACTTGTTTCCTTCTATCTAGTTAGGGTTTTAATACTTTCTCTCAAAATCAAGAGCTTAGTGACCATATCATTTCTGGAATGAAGGATTTTGAAAGTATAAAAATAAATGCAATGCAATGCTAGATTTTTTGGTAGAAATGTGTATTTAATCTAAGAAAAAGTAAACAAATAGAGCTAACTAATATATATGCAATATTAATCTATGTTTTTGAGAATTTTCATGCAATAAAATGAGAGTAAACTAGATGAAATGAAAATATAAGTTATGAAAGAAAATAAATAAACTAATCTAAAATTTATGCAAATATGGAGTTAAAATGAAAAGTATAAGAAAAATACAACAAATCTTATGTTGACATTAAGTCAAGTTTCTTATTAGTGACAACACTTATTTAGATTTTGTATGGTTACTGAGCTCATTGAACAGTCTATAGTGTTTTCCATGTAATTTAGTAGCCACTGAGCTTTACAATTCCTACCAAGCATCCCGTAATGAATAAATGAATGTAGTATGCATGAATAAAAGGTGAAAGAAGCATGCGAATGTGAATCAACAACAAAGTATATTGTAAGGCCATATCAGAAAAGGTGCAAAAAAGTCATATCTATCACATAAAGGTGATTAGTGCTTCAAAGAATCTCTTTCAGCAAATTAGTTGTAAGTCAGAGATCTACTATTTCATTCTAATAGGTGAACCAATTCAAATCCTCTAACAAGGTAGACTTAATAGTCTTTTGTCAAATCTCTTTAGTGAATGAATACTTCATTGTATGTTTGTAAAACATCTAACAAGGTGGACCTAGCCGTCTTAATTGCTCCTAATAGGGTAGAACATCAGAAGTGATCATTGTAATCCTTAACAGGCCAACTTTATGCTGCAATATTGAAGTTTTGTGGGTATCATCCCCACCCTAGTTTTACTTTCTATTTGGAAGGTTTTTGGCTCACCAAATTATTCTGTTGATGTGCCATGAATGCTTATGTTTTTAGTATCTCATGCATGTAATTAGATCTAATTTAACGAATTAAATGGTTATTGGATTATTGCAATTAAGATATGAATTTGGTAATGTTTTAAGGTTATTGATTCACCCCTCCCCTCTTAGTAACCTATAATAGTTTTGAATATTTCCAACAATTGGTATCAAAGCATTTGTGGTTCTTAGGATAAAGCTTGATAGATTGAGCAAAGATCAAGGACAATGGAGATATTCAAACTTGATAAAGCAATTGATAATAAAAAGCTAGATCTAGAAATGGCCATTGCACAACTCAAGAAAGCTAAGGAGCAACTTTCCCAATCCTTGAAAAGAAGGAACTTGCAAATTGGATGAATAATCATTAGTATATTGAAGAAAAGATTGAAGACTTTTCCCTTCAAGTAGTTTAGATGAAGCAAATGATGCAATCAAAGAACTCTTAGAGAAAAATGGTTCCTTGCAAAAGAAATAAGAAAGCTCAAAAGAGAACAAGAAATTCAGTCAATAAGGTTATGTGAAATCTTGGAACAAAGAAACAAGATGAAAGAAGAAATGGATGGAAGAAATAATGATATCTAGAACCAATCCATTTAGCATGAAGATCTTATAGATCAAATCTCCAATGTAAATGAAGAAATCAAGAGTCAAAGACAAATCAATGAAAGAATAAGAAGTAAGCTAAGATTTGAAAAGAAAATTAGTGAAAGATTGAAGAATAACCTAAACACTAAAAAGAAAATCAATGAGAGAATGATGAAATCCCAAGCAAACATGAATCAATTGAATCAACTAAATTAGTAGAATCTCTATAGAAAAAAAGATAAAACATGAATTGGATACAAAGAAGAAGAAGGTGAATCCTCCAAACAAGGTGCTCAAAGGAATCAAAGACCTACTTGCAATCACTATGGTAAGATAGGTAATACATCAAAAAAATGTTGGAGTAATGGTAAAGTAAAATTCAATGGTAAATATTATAATTGCAATTAGCATGGTCACAAGGCTGATGAATGTAAAGAGAAACCAAAATTTGAAGGCAAATGTCACAAATGAAAGAAATAAGGTCACAAGACATCAAACTACAGAACCAAGACATTCAATCTAGTAGAGAAAATTGTGAAAGCAATATTTGGTTGGGACTATAACACCTAGTGTAGATGTCATTACTGTGGAGAGTATGGACACATTTGCATGACTTGTGTTAAACATCACACAAGGAAGAGAGATACCACCATAAGATGTTTTTGAAAAGAAAGCTAAGGCATACAACATCAGAAAGAAAATGAGGTAGTAATGGATTCCTAAATCCATCGAGGAAGCTAGTCCAAGAAATGATGGTCATGTCACTCAAGAAGTGGGTGACTCCACCATTTTCAACTAAGTTCTTAAGCAAGAATTGGAATTGTGTTATCATGATCACATCTAAATAGTTCCAATGAAAGGAAGCAAAGATCCAAATCAATATTCAGGATATAGAGGGATCACAAAAGATTAGCATCAGTTATCACTGAGTTACTTTATCTACCAAGTATGGATGGGTCATGGACTCTACCAACCAAGGTCAGGAGTAACTAGTCACACATGTTTGGTTATTGAGTTATGAAGCATTCACCAAGTTATCTGAATAGATAGTAGATGATAGCCTATCACACATAATGATGTCATTACAGCTACTTTCATACTAAGCATTAATAGAAAAGTGTTATCAAAAGGAAGGATATCGAATTCATTTTTCATCAAAAATTTTAAGTATATTTTAATCAAACAAATTACAGAGTGATCAAGTGATTTCAAGTAGAATTTGTAGTGAATTTTTTTAAAGTTTTCCATAACATATCAAGTAGCCATGGGAACATCAAGTAGCAGTAGCAAGGAAAATAAAGGGTCAAAAATATTGGTCTAAGGAGTCAAATGGAAACCACCAGATTTCAAACATGTGCCAAAAATTACAGAAACCCTCAATCCCAATGGAGTGCAATCGTAAATCCCTCCTAAGGTACTACTCATTAACAATATTTGAACTCATTTTAAGTGTGCAATTAAAGAAATTGGAACTGTAGAGATGGATGATGCCCTAGGTGAATTGTGTGTGAATGGTGTTCTTAAATCTAAACATAAGCACTTGGAAGATAAGGGTTTAACCCACATTCCCCACCTAGCTTGAAGTTTCCAAATCAAATGGATCAGATACATCCTAAGCCAAGTTCACAATAGTCAGTTATGGCTTGAGAAACTAGTTTTGATCACTAAGAAGATTTTTTATCTTGTGAAGACCAAGTTTGAAGATGATTGAGATTATTATTAGCTTAAAAAATACTGCATTGGTAGCATAATTTGTATATTGTACACATCTCAAGCTGGGGAAGCCTTTTGGAGTATTTTTAAATTTTTCTCTCCAAAGCCAAAACTACTAAAACCCTAGGTCAGGTGGAGTTAGAAAAGAAAACCCTAGCTAAGTGGGATGATAGAGGTATGAAGATTAGTAGTGTAATAGATGCATAACTAAAATTTGGCATACATGTGATAGCACACAAGATCTATAGTTCTAGTTGTCTAAATAGTGTGTCATGTGAGGCAGTAGACATGGCATTCAAAGTCATGAAGAATAATCTATCATATGATCTTGTAGACTTGTTGTTGAAACAATTTAACAAAAACATGGTAAGTATAAGGACATCCAAGAACAATCCTTGTAAATTTGGTTCATTGTTGACATGCCTATTTTTCAATGTTCAAAAGTTTTTCCCTTCTAAAGGTACAGTCGTATGGAGAAAGGATGTGCCAATTTTGTATCAGATTAACGAATATATTGCAGAAATGGGTGAGAATTTTGTCAGCATTATGGGTAACTACTTTGATGTCTTCAAGGAGAATGAATAAATTTTTTAGGATTCTCAAGAAATTGGTTCAAGATTACAAAGATGATGTTTGTTTCATGGTAGACAGTAACAAAGTCTACATTCAGGCAGTGAAACCAAGAGTTGTATGTTTAAAACCTCTTCCTTATGAGGTGAACATTGATGAAGAAAAAGACATAATTAAAGCCTTGATAAAAAAACTTGTTGATCCAAAGGCACCACACTTTGGAACATATGATGAGGCCAAGGCAAGAATAGAGCTTGAAATCAAACTTCCACAAGTGGTTAACAAAGGTAAGAGGAGAATAGGGAAACTCAAAACCAATACACCTCTTATGTTGACTAAGGGTAAGGGAGAAGATGATTATGATGTAGAGGATGAAGAAGGGTTAGAAGAGGAAGAAGAGCCAGTAAAGAAGAAAGGCAAGGTGATCATCACCAAGCTACCCAAGCCATCCACTGCAGTGTTTACCAAGAGATCCAAGAAGAAAGGTAGTGAAGTTGTGTTTAGCAAGCCTCCTCCCACCTTCCAAGAAAAATTAAAACAATTGGAAAAAGGTGCAAGGATAACCAACTTCAAATCACTAAAGTATGAGACCAGGATAGAGGCTAAGAAGAAGTAGATTGAAGAATTGGTGCTAACCAAGATGGAAAAATGGAAGTATTCCCCTGATCAGATAACCTCCCAAATTTATAATGAATTATTAGAGAAGTTAAATCCAAGATGGGACTTAGATATGTAGACAAAAAAGATATCAATGAATAAGCCCTGAGGTAGTTGTTACCGAGCATTACCAATGCTAAGGTAAAAGAGTCTATGAAGAGAAATGAAGACAGGATGACTCTTAGATTCAATACTTGTTTAATCTTGTTAAAATATATAGAGCATGTAGTCAAGAATGCTATAGGCATGTGGAAGAATATTTATCACTTGCATAAATAGAGTAACTTTCTAGTAGAAGTCAAGGACGATGATAGTGATGATGAGGAAGAAGGAACATACTTTGAGACAATGTAGATTGACAATGAAGAAGTTGAAGAAGATAAAGAGGAAGAAGCTACTAAGGAAGACAAAGAAGATGATGAAGAGAATAATCTTATGAAGATAGCAGCAACAATCATTGCCTCACTTCCTCATTCTCCAAGAAAATCAGCAGCTACATCAAGTTCAGAGACAACTTTAGCAAGTTTGATTATGACCACAATAGATACATCAAATGTCCAATCACTCTTTGCTCCCTCACAGCTCAGCACATCACTAATGGAAGTGTCTACCACTTTATCTACTGAGCTAAAGTCTCCCTCTTTGTTAGCTCCTGAGTTAGGTTCATTAGTAGTGAGTATAACATGTTCTATAATTTTGTGTTCTTCAACAATAAGTACAGTTTTGAGTTCTACAATTTTTGATTCTATAGCTTTGTTTTCTATAGCTTTGGATACTTTTGTAAGTATATCAATTTTGGATTTAGTAAGCATACCAGTCAGTGTTCCATATGTTGGTACTATATCAATTTTTACAACAAGTCCTACTATCTCTACTATTGTTTCCATTCCAAATTCTAAGGCATTATACACAAAGGTAGTTGAACCTAAGGCACAACCTAGTACCAAATTTTTGAGTGGAAAGGAGATAGAGGAAGATATTGACCTAGATGAAGAGATTGAAATTCCAAAGTGGGATTTTGATAATGCCACTAGAAATCAAATGCAAATAACCAATCAACTCCTCTAAAAGAAAGCAAAGCAGAAGAGATTGAGAGAGGAAAGAGACAAAGAATATAAAATCATAGAAAGTGCTAATAATATTTTGACTAAGGTAATAGGTGTTGAAGTTGATAATTCTCAACTAATTGTGTTTCAATTAGAAGAAGCAATCCATAAGTTTAATGAGGATTCCAGTGGTCAAGAAATTTTGATTGAGAAAGAAGAGAAGAAATTTGATAACAAAGTGCTTGAGTACATTGCTCAACAAATTTCCATCTAGCAAGTGGAGCTTTTCTCAATTTTGACCAATCTTGAAAACTCTTGCACAAATGTAACATTGATTTTTGGAAAATTATGTAATTTTATTGAGTTCACAAAGGAAATAAAGAGAAAACTAACAAAGATGATGAAGATCTGAAGGATAGTGCACAATAGTTCCAACTTGACCCTAGTTCAAGCTCTACACATCATATGAAAATTAGATTCTTGTTAGATATGTAGACAAAGTTGTTGAGAGAAGAAGCAAGGATCCAGTCTTTACTAATAGATATTTAGAATATGATCCTTCCCATCATGGACACAATGCAGAAGCACATTGTTTGATCAAAAACATTGAATCATGACAACAATTTCTCAATTGCAGATCACATGATAGAACTCTTTGTATAAGTACAATTTTCTCTACATATGTGCAAAGCTTTGTAAGAGAATTAGGATAACACTTTAGTACTCATACTTAAGGTACATTTTGAGTTTCTTTCTTATATTGGTGTCTCTATGTAAATAAGTTTTGAATGAATCTTTGGCATTATTGTCAAAAAGGGGGAGAAACAATATGTATAGGAGGAACAATATGTATATTGAATGGGGGAGAATCATGCAAAGGAAAGGCATGTATATTGTATATACTTGCAAAGAAAAAATTTTAAAAATCTAAAAAATAGTACTGAGCCAGTATCACATTGTTATAAGTTTTGGTTGATAAGTGTTTTTGTCACTAATGCCAAAGGGGGAGATTGTTTACATTAAGTCAAGTTTTTAATTAGTGAGAACACTTATTTAGATTCTATATGGTTACCATGATGACTCCATAACATAACAAAGAAATTGCAAGACAAGTCCAAGATTTTCTTGATTAGGGGTTGATTAGGAAGAGTGTCAGTCCATGTGTAGTACTAGTTGTCCTATCACCTGAAAAGGGAGGTAAGTAGAGAATATGTACTGATTCTAGGGTAATCAATAAATTCAATTAGATATAGATTTCCTATTCCTAGGATAGAGGATCTAATGGACTATATAGATGGGGCTACATACTTTTCCAAAATTGATCTCAAAAGTGGCTATTATCAGATTAGGATGAAGGAGGGTGATGAATGAAAGTCTACATTTAAGACTACTAAGGGTCTCTATGAATGGTTGGTAATGCCATTTGGCCTTACCAATGCATCAAGTACATTCATGAGAGTGATTAGTGAGGTCTTGAAAGACTATATAGGAGTGTTTGATGTTGTATACCTAGATGGCATCCTCATCTTTAGCAACACAAAGGAGGAGAATATGAAGCACATGGAAATGGTGTTGAGGAAGCTTCAAGAGGAAATGTTGATAGTGAACCTTGGGAAGAGTGAGTTTGTGAAGGAGGAGCTAGTGTATTTGGGTTTTGTAGTATCCAAAGGAAATATAAAAATGGACAAAGATAAGGTAGAGACAGTCTTGAGTTCACCTACTCCTAGATCTACTACTAAGGTCAAAAACTTTCATGGTTTAGCTCAGTTCTATAGGAAGTTTGTGAGGAGGTTTAGTGAGATTTGTGCACCAATGAATGAAATCGTAAAAGGGGGCATGAAGACCAAGTTCACTTGGACCAAGGCAATGGATGAAAGCTTTGAGAGGTTGAAGAAGGAAGTAGAAACTCAATAAATATTGGTTTTTCCTAGTTTTGAGAAACCATTTGTAGTGGAGATTGATGTTAGTAACATAGCAGTTGGGGTAGTTTTAAGCCAAGAGGGCAAGCTAGCAAAAAATTTTAGTGAGAGGCTTAGTGAAGCTAAGAAAAGGTATTTAGCATATTACTTGGAGCTCTATGCACTTGTTCAAGCTCTTAAGAAGTGGAGGTATTATCTATTTCCTAAGGAGTTTGTTGTCTTTATTGAAAAACAAGCATTTAGTTTTATCAACTGATAGGAGAAGCTAAGTTTGAGGCACATCAAATAGATGGAGTTCTTGTAGTCCTACACTTTCACTATCAAACATAAAAAGGGCACAAATAATAAGGTGGCAGATTCTTTGAGTAGGAGGTTGTTGATAGTACAAGAGGTCAAGTTGCAGAGCATAAGATTGGATGGATTCAAGGACTTATATGAGGAGGAAACTAAATTTTCAAAGGCTTACAAGGTATGTATCAACTTTAAGAATCATTTCCATAGTGACTTTTCTAAATACACCTTGCAAAATGGGCTATTGTTCAAGGGTCAATAATTGTGCATCCCAAGGGTATCTATGAAAGAAAATCCCATACAAGAGAAGCACAATGGGAGCATGAGTGGGAATTTTGACCTGAACAAGACTTTAGATCTTTTGGAAAGGTTCTACTATTAGCCCAAGATGTAAAGGGATGCAAGGAGGTATGTGGAATAGTGTCTAATATGTCAAAAGGCAAAGGGCACTTCATCAAATGTAGGACTTTACCAACCACTCCCCATTCCTAATAGGACTTGGGAATGCATTAGCATGGATTTCATAATGGGGTTGCTAAGGACTAAGATAGGGTTAGATAGTATGTGTGTGGTGGTAGGTTGGTTTAGCAAGATGATCTATTTCATTCCATGCAAAACAACACATGATGCAAGAAATATAGCCAATCTATTCTTTAACAAGGTGGTTAGAATACATGGTTTACTAAGAAGCATAGTAGCTGATAGGGATCTCAAATTTATGGGGCACTTTTGGAAGACCTATGGAAGAGTGGGAAAAAACCTAGCTCATTGCTTTGTATACCATCCCCAAATAGATGGGAAAACTGAGGTCATTAATAGGGTCCTAGGAAACCTCTTAAAGTGTCTCACCAAGGAGTATGGGCAAAGTTGGAAGCAAATTCTACCTCAGGCAAAATTTGCCTAAAATGATAGAAAGAATAGAAAAATAGGGTTAAGCCCTTTCTAAATAGTGCATAGGACTAATCCAAGGGGCATAATGGATTTAAGGGACATACCAATACATGGCAACATCAGTGGGCATGCTAATGACTTTGTTTAGTCTACGAAAGAGGTGTATGATCAAGTTAAGCAAACCTTGATGGAGGAAAATCAAAAATTGAAGGAGAAGAAGGATGAGGGGAGAAGGGAGCTATAGTTTCAAGTGGGAGAATTGGTGATGGTTTATTTTAACAAAGCTAGGTTACAAAAGGGCATCCCTAGTAAGTTGCAGATGAAGAGGATTGGGCCATACAAGGTACTTGAGAAGTATGGACCCAATGACTATAAAGCAGACTTACCCAAGAGCATGGCTATCTCTCCCATATTTATTGTCAAATACATAATACCATATAAGGGTCCTAAGGTGGATAAATTCGAGTATTAGGAATAAACAAGAAATAATATCTCAAACCTGTAAGTACCTAAAAAGAAGCAACCATAGGTGGAGAGGATTTTGGATTCTAGAGTGAAAAAGAGTACAAGGAACGAGGTTTATAAGGAACATCTAGTGAAGTGGTTGAATACACTTGAATTTGAGGTAACTTTGGTTGCTAAGAGTGATTTCAAGAGGTATGGCATTAGTAAGGAATTCATCTCTCCAACAGTACCTTAAGCTTCTTCTTGCAGGAGGAGAATGGTGTAGGAGCACCTAGGGGGTAAGGTAAAACCCTAACTCATTTTTGGTTTTTGAATGGTCTAACCAATATTTGAAGAATAAATACTACATATAAAGTCCCAAGTTAATCTTATAGAGGTGTTGATAGGTAGAATTTGGAGTGTGAGTCAAAATTTTGTCACTTAGGTCCTAATAGGCAACAATTGCTTAGAAAATGCTCAATAAGGAAAAATATGGGAAGATGGGTAAAAGGGGGAAATATATGTTAAAAATTGGTATTTAGGTGTTTTGGGTTCATTTTATAAGGTTTGAAAACAAACTGGTCAAGTTTGAAGGCTCAACTTGCAAAATTGTAAAAGTCGTCAAAACATTGCTCATTGACAACTTTGCAATTTTTGCAAAATTGCATAGCAAATTTTTGCATAGTTTTGAAGAAAGAAATAAATGAGTAATTATGGTTTGAACTAAAGGCCAAGATGGAATATGTAACCTATTTAAACACTTTCCAACTCATTTCCAAGGCTTGGACATACACATGTACTGACAACACCTGTTTGTGAACATTTTTGTGATCAAAGACATGGTTTTGAATGATTGAGTAAAGAATTTGGATTGAGCAGCTTACCATTTTTATGGAATAGTGACTTTAGATCAATTTTTTATCCTTTTCATACTTTTTTTTTTCTCAAGCATCCATTTTATATGGTTTTGAAAATTAATTAGGTTTTACATTCCTATTGTCCAATTCTAAATCACCAGCACTAAAATGGCTATGGCTTGAACTTCCATGGTCAAATTAACATGTCCTTTATAAATCAAGCAATATCCCCTATAAATAATTTATCTAGTGACTTTTGAGTTTGTGGGAGTCAAATAGCTATTTTTAAAAGTGAGCCCTAGGAAAGTAAGAAAGGCTTGGCAAGGAGCAATAAAGACTTATAATGGAGTTTTGAAGAGAACAGAGGATTGGCACATGCTAATCTTGTTTAGGAAATGAAGGATTAGGATACCAGCAGTCAATAACTCATAGGAGGAGGTTGGATGTGGAGTTTGGAGCCATTTGTGAAATTTTCTTTGTCATTCCCTTTGAAACCCCTAAAATAATCATTTTTTTGGAGTTGTACTATATGGCCACCATAGAGATGTGAGACCTAGAAAATCTTCAATCCCATGCCATTAGGAAGAAAATTCATGAAGACACCAAGTGGCCTTGTTAATATATTTTTGGAGTTATAGCTAGTTCCTTGATTTTAGGAGGGCTTATAGGGGCTCTTAGGACTACAAGGGAAAACAAGGCAATTTGGAGTTGTGGGTAAGGTAGACTTTCCAAAATGATGTAGATTGTTATGAAATGTGGTAATAACCATGGAGGGATGGCCTAAACTTTATTTTGGCCTTTTAGGTACAATTGGTGGAGTTTTGGCACACTAGATCAAAAAGTGCATTGTTGTTAAACTAAAGTTAGAGGATGGAAACTTGAATTGCTGGGAGAGTTTCTTGGTGATATGGGAATAGGAAGGAGTCCTCTAGGTTGAGGTTTAGAATAAAAACCCTAAGTAGGCTAGGAGTAGCCTTGGTAGAGAAAGAAATCTCTAAAGTGAAGAAGATCCCCATAATACTCTTCTCATCATCAAGTTTTATCTATCTTTCATTTGATTCAAGGATTCAGGTGATTTTTTCTCCATAAATACATTTATGCTACTATTGTAATCAACTAAAAATG
This sequence comes from Cupressus sempervirens, assembly GCA_028749045.1. NCBI lineage: Eukaryota > Viridiplantae > Streptophyta > Pinopsida > Cupressales > Cupressaceae > Cupressus > Cupressus sempervirens. Next base: position 395,849,816 of record CM053790.1, read on the forward strand.
GTCATCTAGACTATGAGCCCCCTTTCTAGCATTTTTCCATAATTTATCTAATAGTTTTTTTTTTATCAAATCTTCAAAAATCTATTTATTTGACTATAACCTATGGTATGACCACTTTATCCCAAGTTTGTATTTAATTAAAAGAACATGTCCTCTTTTTAATTAAATAAATTTCCCCACTAATCTCTTATCCTAAGTGTGCAAACATAAAGAATTATTTCTATTTTAGAAATTAAATAAAAGGCATTTTTTTCTACACATGAATGCGCAATTTCCTATGTGAGAGGAATCTTCTATTTTTAAAATAACTTTAATTCTCCTCCACACATTTTAAACCCTCTCAAAAGTCAATCATTAATTATGATTGGTTGAGATGCTTGTGCACATGGATCACTCAAGATGTATTCTCCTCCCTTGATTATTCCTATTTTGCCTCTTAATCTATACAATTCATTTTTATTTAAAGGGAGGGCTTTCTCCTCATTCAAAAAAATCTTAGTCTCTCATGATATTGTTATGTTGTAAGTTTTCTTGGTGATTTTGGAGACTTGAAGCCTTCTTGTATTTTTGCATTTTAGCTTAACTCTCATTGTACTTACATCATGACATACTTTTTAGCTTAGTTTCATTTATTTTTTAGCTTAGTTCTCTTTGTTAGCTTGCATTTCATTTAGAATAGCTAGCATTTGTATTGCATTTTATTCTAGATTCTTGGATATTGGCACTCTTGCCTCTACTCTTTGAATCTCTCATTTTATGGTGCACCTTGCAAGGGTTGCATAGCTTGGTTCATTTGAGAGCCACCATCTCATAGCCTTTTCATGTCATAGATAGAGAGCTATAAGCTGGCTCTTGAGACTCCCTCTTCCATGGGTTCTCTCCAGAATAATGGTTTATAAAAGTGTGTCCACATTTTCTACACACATTTTTTGCGCCCACCGTGGGGCTAGAACCAAGTTTTTAGCTCTATTTTCTTGCTTGAATTTTGGTTATATTACCATTTCTAATTTTTTTACAGCAACTTCTTGGATCTAATCAAGTGGTTTTGCAAGTTTCTTACTTTGGTTTTAGGCTAAGCCTTATGCAGATTTGTTTGAAGGCCAAAACCCTAGTTTTAAAAGATTTGATCATATCTCCTAAACCACTTCAAGTTTTGTTCTAAAAAAAAATTTATACGTTTAATATGTCTCCAAGATATCTTAATCCTATTTTTAGATCATTTTGACTTGATTTTCATTAGTTATGATTTTTTCTTTGTTTTTCATAAAAAGTCATTTTGGTTACAAACTAGTGACTTTTTCAAAAAAACTTACATTTTCAAAAAGATTTTTGAATTCTACAAGGGTAATTTCTTTCTTTTTTGAATTTTGAGGTCATATTAAGGATCAAAAACTCAATTTGATAAATCTAGTCTATTTTGACAAAATGGGTCCTTAGGACACAAATGAATAGATTTTTTTGAATTTCTTCCATTTTTGGAAAGCTCTCTAATTTTTAGTAGGGGTCTTTTCTTTTCACTTCTATTTTTGAATTTGAAATCATAGGAAAAAAGTTCAATATTTTTGACTAGGTCAAAAGCAAAGAGTAAAAATGAGAGCATTTGTAATTAGCTTGCACTTTCGTTGCATACACTTGGTTGGAAGATAACTTGGATCTTTGAGGCAACTAATTGCTTTTCATTGCAGGTCTTACTTGGTTGTTATGCCCTAACCTTGGTTTCTTTGCAGGGATTTTCTTATTTTCATTGCTAAAAAGAATGCATGTCAAAGCTTCAAATGCGCAAGGGCTACTAGCAATTGTTTGCAGGGCTGCCCAAAGCATAAATACCAAAATTTCTTGTATTTCTTTTATTCCATATATGGAACTCTACTAGTTTCTTTCATTTCATAGGGACATTAGACTTGTGATTGAGGTTCTTTGGTGCTAGAAGAGTATGCTCTTCACCCTTGCGGTGAATTAGAAATCTTGACCCACCTTTGGATTTTGAAAGCAAGCAGATAATTGAATCTTCTTGGCATGTTTGGGGGAAGCAATCGAGATAGGAGAGTATGCTCTTCACCCTTGAGGTGAATCAAAAAATTTGACCCTTGAGAATGGATCCATTTTGTGGTAGTTAGGATCCTTTAGACGGTCTACTCTCAGATAACTTGAGAGGAACAACCCAAGTGGGGACAAGAAAATTACCCAACTCTTCCAACCCACTATAAACTCAAAGCTATCAAGGCCACAAAACCTTGGTATATGTAGTGTTGTCTTTGCTTAGTGTGATCGCTTATGGGATTTCAACCATAAGAAGATCACTAGGCAAGAATGCTTAAGGTGCTCTTGTGACCGCGAGGTCTATTACCCACCGCAAGGTGGTATGTCCCTTAATTAGGTGCAAGAGGAAAATTACAAATGGAAGCCCTTCCTAAAAACCCTAGGTTAGTAGCTACCCTATTTTTCCACTCAACTTCTTGGTGCAAGGATCAATCCTAGTGGACTACCTAGATCACCCTAAGATTTTACACTCACCATATGTGTTCCTTTGGTTGTGCTTATAGAATTTTCATGACAAAGCCAATATCTCTTGTGGGCAACCACTTTGTGTAGTTGAAGGAGAATCAAGCCTAGGCCAAGTTGTTGAATAATGAACTGTGACTTTTAGGTAGATATTACTTGATGTGTTTTCAAATGTGCTAGACCTATGGAAATCTTTTGAACATACACATGGCGATAGTTCTAGGGCTTTCTTTTAAATCTCACATATGCTTATATCATGCAAGGTTTCTTTGTCCCTTGCTTGATTGTTTGAAGACTACTCCATGTGTCACTATCTTGCTTGGAAATAAATTTCTTTTTAACATCAAACTTGTTACACTATCACCTATTTTCAAACTTTTTCAACCAAGTCAAAGCATCAAGTCTTAACATTTTTCTTGTGTTGCTTGCTAAGGGGAGTCTCATCATCTAATTTTTCTTTTCTATGTCTCTAGTACATGAAAATGATTAAAGTGACTCTTTGGTCTTAGTACTCTTGGTCTTTCTATCTTCATGGTCTATGTCTGCTTGCTAGTTATCTTTTTACTGAAATGGTTACCTTGATTTCTTGACTACACTCTTATGTTGGGAAAGTTTTTCACTTGTCACCCTGCTTGCTCTATCTACTTGGCTATTTGGCTTCTTGCCTAGATCTTGACTTGAGTCACTAGTGTTTTAAGTTTCTTGGAAAATTTCTTAATATGTCACTTTATTCTATCTTTACTATTTTGGAAAGTGAACACTCTACCTCTCTAGTTTGGACATCAAGTTATCTTGTGTCACCTTTTTAGTTTCCTCTAGTCTCCTTTATTCTTGATTATCTATCTACCACTATGGAATTCAAACCTTTTGCTACCAAACCTCAACCAAATCTAGATGATCATGATATCCTCCATGTCACTAAAGAGTTTCAAGATATATACACTGAATACAAAGAACAAGAAGAGACAAATGATCTTTCTTACCTTTATTTCTCTAAGTGTATGATAGAAATGAAGTCTAATTTTGAGAAAAGATTAGAGGAGAAGATTTCATTCTTAAATGAATCTCCCTTAAGACCTTTACGTACACATGGTTCATCTTCTTTAAGTTCTACATATTCTACTCCAAGACATCAAATGTCTTCATCTTCTAGATCTAAAGACCTCCTTAGAGAGAGAGAAAGTAATACCACTTTTGAGCCTATTCCAAGCTATCATGATGGACCTATCTTTGACCAAGACAATTATGAATACATGGATTCATACCATTCACTTGTGAAACAACAAAAGGACTCTAGACATACTTTTTATAGAACTTTTCTCCCTTGGAAGATTATTATGATGACACTTTGCAAACACTTCTTGGCACCAAGCTCATCACACTACCTAAGTCTAGCTCATATGGAAACCAATTCTTGGATATCTATTGTTCTTATCATCAACATAATGATCATAGTACTTTAGAGTAAATTGATCTGAAACATAAAATCTAAGATCTTATTGATAATGGGATTATTGATACCTCTAATGACTCATGTGATGAGGATACTTTTCCTGAGAAAGATCATATTAATGAACCTATGTCTAGTGATGGTTTCCTTGATACCTCCACTTCTTCCAACACTCATGCACCTCCCAACACTTTAAATTTTTCCAACATGCCTCTATCAAATAAAGAACCTAATGCTTTTCATGTACACTATGTTTATCCTCAAGAGCTTCCTCCAAAAGAAACTCAAGCTAACCTTCACTTGACTGCAAACCTTTTCCATGCTACTAAGCCTAAATATCCAAGCACTAATACATTCACTCTTCTTTCTCCCTTGTCCTTAGAAGTGGCTCCATGTCAAGAGTACTCTCAAAAATAAAAATCTATAAATGTCAAGAAAGATCAAGATCAAGCGCCCTTTCATCTCCTTCAAAATTTCACCCTGTATCCTATTTCTTTTCCATCCCCCAAGTATGATGAAGATACCACTTCCATTATCTCCCTTAAGCTTACTAAAAATTATGAAAAAAAATTTCTTCCTATGTTATCCAAAGCTATTTGTGAAGATCAATGTGTCCCCTCATGTTCTACTTCTCCATATCTACTTCAAAATCTTGCTCAAGCTTCAAGTGCTCCTATTAAAAATATTGTTCCTATCAAAGCTACTCATGAGTCTATTAATGGATTTGACAATGTTGCTCACTCTAAATATATTTATATCCCTTTTCACTATCCATTTGCATATCCAAAGTCTATCCTTGGTCCTCATCCATCAAAACTAAAGTCTTCAAACCTTTCATCTATATTGGGAACTTATGTTCCTTCATCTCCTACATTTTCCACTCCTAGCTCTCCCATCATTTTCAAGATCAACAAAGACACTCATCCTTGATGACTTTTCACCCATCTATCCATCTAAACCATTCATATCATCCTTATTCATCCGCAAATCCCAAGTCCTTTGGAAGTGAGAATAAACATAAGAATCCATTGAAAAATGAAGATCACTATGTCCCATCTAAATGACATGTGAATGGTAAGAAGAAAATTGAGCAAAAGAGACTGCAAAGGTCCACTATTAAGAGAGCTAAATCAAAGAAAATATGGGTTCCTAAGCCCATTATTGAAGAAATATGCTCTAAATTATCCAAAGGAAAATCTAAAGCTATATGGATTCCCAAGTCTCTCTTGAAAAACTTCAACATTGAAAAGAAATCAAAGTTAACATTTAAGCTTCCAAAGGCTTCCATTTCATCTTCTTCCAAAAATCTTCCTACAAATATTCCAAGGCCTTCCACTCCACTTTTTCCAAAATCTCTTCTACCACCTCATACATCTAAACCTCAAGCTATTTCATCCATGATTCCTCCACTATTCCAATACCCTTCAAGGTGTGTGTCAACATTGATCTTGTCCAATATTTGAGCTACCCTCATAAAATTCTCTAAAGCTTACACTTACTTTCTATACATGAACTCTTATCCTCCATATACTCTTCCTACTACCATTTCTCTTTCATCACACTATTGGCATCTTTGACCATACCTTTCTATGGTCTTGGCTTTTCATGACTTGTCTTTCCTATAAGGGCACTATCTACATTCAAACAACTTGAGCTCTTTCTAAAAATTTAAGAAGCAAAAAGATTTTTATTTTATTTTAAAGGAAAAAAATGTGCCTTGGTGCAAACCACTTCTTGTGGCACCTTGGATAAGTACCATGACAAAAACTTGGTAACTAGGCATCATGCTTAATTCTTCCATCATCCATCTATACCCTATTCTCTCTTTGATCTTGACAATGTTGAGTTATCTTTGCATATTGGATATCTTATCCATGAGATTCTCTATTGTTCTTTCTCATTCACTCATAGCCTCCATCTTGAGCTTTATTCTTATTGCTCTATCTCATTGCTATCCTATCTAGTTGATCCCTTGGTCTTGATCACAATAAATAAAACATGGTTCTCATAGGTCTCTTGGCATGCCTCTTTTGGACTACATGCTTCATGTTGTCTCACTTGTTGGCTTCACTGCTTATCCTACATGATCTCATTACTTCCATTACTTATCCAAAACATTCTTCATCTGACTATTTCACCTCTTTTCTTGGCTTGGGTACTCTTGAGGAGTCAGTCCTTGAGGATCACTTTCACTTGCTTCATAATCTTGTCTTATCCATCTTTGCTTATCTACTACCTCACTGCTCCATCATGTCTTATACCTTACTAGACATTAAGAAAAAATGATGTGATCTTGCTTAAGAACAAATAATCTCTAATTCATTTTAAAAATCCTAAAAATCAAAAAATGTCTTGAAAAAATGACTATCTTAGTGAAAACCTAGAAATAGGTGCTTTGATGTATCACCAAAAAAAATCAAAAAATACAAAATAATTTGAAAAAAGTCCTAAAAAAATCTGCCAAGTGGTGAAAACTTGGAAACAAGTGCTACTTGAGACCCTTGCACCTATGTCTATCAGTCTCAATCACCCATTTTGCTACACACTTCCTAGCTTGGGATTATTTCTTGTCCTTGTCTCAGGGGCACAACTACTTAGCCTACTTGAAATTTCCTTGTGCATTAGGGTTTCTTTGGCAACTCACAAAATAGTGTTTATCAACACTACTCCCCTAATTTGATATCAAGTGTTTCTCAACACTTCTCAGATAGTTTACCTATAGTTTTCAATGTCATGATATTTCTAATTATCATATTCAAGTCTTAAAGAAATGGCCAAGTGACTTACACACGCACACTTAAACAGTTAAATGACTGGCTATGATGAACTTTATCTTCTTTGTGTGTTGTCTATGATGATTTCTTTGCTATTTTTTCCTTCCCTAATAAGTCTTTTGAGGATGTCATGGACTAGAAGACTAGAGGCATGGGCATGTTTTACTTTCTTTCTACTTGTGGTTATACTTTGTTAGTCTAAGGTGTTTAGAGCATTCATGCTTGTCCTACTTGACACTTTGGACCTAAAATGTATCATCCTTGTCTATTTTTGCAAGACCGCACTCGAGGGTTATCCTAGTGCTTATACCTTGATACAGGTATAATCTTTCTATATTAAACTTAGGGAGTCTAACTACATTACCCATCTTGACCTATATATCTTTGACGCTTAAGTTGGATTCCCACATTTCTATCTGACATAGATCATATTCATATCCTCATAGTTTTACTAGTGATGACTGTATGATATTATGATGTCCCTAATAAGGCTTGATGATAAAAACTAGGACCTACTTATGTAACCCTTGCAATTGCACCTTTTCATACTTGCTTGCATTCTAGGGTTCATTATAGCTTATCTTTGCATTTTGCATGTTGAGAGAGCTCTCTTCTTTATCTTTCATGGACTTTTTAGCTAACTACATTCATCCTTCTCTTGCATCTTCTAGAATCTTATCTTATCTCTTCTTTCCTATTTCTTGCTTCTTTTCTATCTTACCATCTCATCTATGCTTTTGACCTATCTTTTCTAATCTCGACATCCTAGATCCATTTTCAGGATCGAAATCCAAATTTGGGTTCATATTGCTACTCAAAATTTCTTCCTTCTTCTATGTAGTTGGCTAGCCTATTAAGGTTTAATCTTTGAATCTTGTTAGGGAAATCATCATTTCTTAATTTCTTCATCATTTATACTCTCTTCCACTATTTGCTTTCATTTCTATTTCATCTTATTTCATCTTTCTTCTTTCTAAGACCTAATTCTTGTGCTTTATCTTCCTTGGTCAAAGGTAGTCAAATTGGGGCATATCTTCATTGCTTGGTGGTCACTCTTTGGTCTTAATCTCTTATCTATCATCATGGACTTTTCTTTGTTCTAAATTGATCAAATCTATCATATTTCTACATCTCCTCGATCTCATTTTGATTTTAATCTCGAGGGGGTAATGAATATTCTATCATTGTTGCGAATTTCTTTCTTCTACAACCATTTATTTTCTCTTGATCTATCTACTTTTCTTGGTATTAGTACTCTTCTTGAGTTCTTATATCAACTCTATCCTAGTGTTTAGTACTATTGCTATCAAACTGTACATTCAGAACTTGCTATCTCTTTTTGCATTTCATTCTTCATAATTAGATCTCTCTATCATCTTAACTTCTTCATTCTTTGACATAATGTGTTCCCAAACTGATCACACATTAGTCAAAGAGGGGAAAATGTAATCAACTAAAAATGGTCATCTAGACTATAAGCCCCCTTTCTAGCATTTTTCCATAATTTATCTAATGGTTATTTTTAATCAAATCCTCAAAAATCTATTTATTTGATTATAACCTATGGTATGACCACTTTATCTCAAGTTCATATTTAATTAAAATAATATGTCCCCCTATTCATCAAATAAAATTTCTCCCTCATCTCTTATCCTAAGTGTGCAAACATAAATCATTATTCCTATTTTAGAAATAAAAGAAAAGGCATTTTTGTCTACACGTGAATGCACAATTTCCTATGTGGGAGGAATCTTCTACTTTTTAAATAACTTTAATTCTCCTTCACACATTTCAAACCCTCTCAAAAGTCAATCATAAATTGTAATTGGTTGAGATGCTTGTGCACATGGATCACTCAAGATGTATTCGCCTCCCTTGATTATTCCTCTTTTGCCTCTTAATCTGTACCATCCATTTTTCTTTAAAAGGGAGGGCTCTCTCCTCATTCAAAAAATTCTTAGTCTCCCATCTATTGTTATGTTGCAGGTTTTCTTGGTGATTTTGGAGACTTGAAGCATTCTTTCATTTTTGCATTTTAGCTTAGCTCTCATTCTACTTACATTATGACCTACTTTTTAACTTAGTTTCATTTATGCTTTAGCTTAGTTCTCTTTGTTAGCTTGCATTTCATTTAGAATAACTTGCATTTGCATTGCATTTTATTCTAGATTCTTGGATATTGGCACTCTTGCCTCTACTCTTTGAATCTCTCATTCTATGGTGCACCTTGCAAGGGTTGCATAGTTTGGTTCATTTGAGAGCCACCATCTCATAGCCTTTACACATCATAGATAGAGAGCTATAAATCAGCTCTTGAGACTCCCTCTTCCATGGGTTCTCTCAAGAATAATGGTTTATAGAAGTGTGTCCATATTTTCTACACACAACTACTACGAATCCTATTGTTAGAAGCTCTTTGTGTACACTCAAATTCTCTATGTCTTCCACATTTTTAAAAAAAAATCCTTTGAATAAATCCTATCCTCTCTTTTATAACTATTATCTCTAGGTAACATCTTGCTCTTCCTCGATATGAACTCTCTTCTTTCCATTCTGATTTTCCTTTATTTGGATATGAATAAGATATACCTCCTCTAATAAATGGACCACCTCTTTGAAATATGTCACCTCTTCCTCTTTGTCTTTTTTCTTGTCTTGTGTTTGATCTCTCATCATCTTTCGAGGGATAACAAATAAATTTCCTCAATATTTTCTATCTTAATTAATACTAACATTATTGTTAAATTCATGTCCAAGTATATATCCTTTCTAAAGTTGTCATCTTTTTCATTTATATTAGACATCTTTACAAACTTAACTTTTTGTTGTATTTTTCCCTTCAAGTTCATTTTGTTTTCAATTTTTTTATCCTTACTAGTTTTTTGACATCCTCAACATTCATTTGATTTCCTTAACATTTAATGAACTATCACTTTTCTATCATCTCTTCATTATCCTTGTGTTTAATTCATTTTCTTGTATTTATCATTTCTACTATTGTATTCTTGTTAATGTGAAGTGTTACATAGATTATTATGAACAACTTGCCATGATCCTTATTAAGAGATTTCAAATTCATTTTGTTTTATCAGTTTTACAGTTTTAATTTTACTCTAAAGAGCTAGCTTGATAATTCAATGACACAAAAAGGATAGTAATTTCTCCAAATTCAACCAAGTATAAAATGGAAAGAATTAACAAAAGATATCCAATTCATTATAATATATTATGAGGACATAACATTATCAAACATATCACCAAATGGATGACCTATAAATTTATGCACAAGGCAAGCCATACATACATGCATATGCATATGTGTGTGTAGATGTATGTATGCTAGGGGTTTATGGATTCTAATTTTGGTGTTTATGGGTTTTCAACATCACTACTGATATTAAGGGGCTCTAAATTCATTTCAATTTATTAATTTTAGGGTTTCAATTTTAGTGTAAGAAGTTAGCCCAGCCATTCAATGACACAAAATGATAGTAATTGAGTGCAGCTAAATAAAAAAAAGAAAATAATTAACAAAAGATACTAGTTCATTGTTATACATTACAAGTACATGACATAATCAAAGAAATTACCAAATGGTTGAACTATACTTTTACACACAAGGCAGACCAATACATTTTTTTGACATAACGACAAACAATAAACATATATAGTTACACTTACACACACATACATACATACATACATACATACATACATACATATATATATATGTATGTATGTATGTATGTATGTATGTATGTATGTATGTATATGTATGTACACACACACACACATATATATATTTATATATATATATTTATATATATATGTATGTCTATAAACACACACATATATAATTGTACATACATACATACATACATACTTATATATATGTATGTATGTACAAACACACACACACATATATTTTTATATATATGTATGTGTGTATATACAAATATGTGTGTCTGTGTATAGAAATACATATATATATATATACAAATATATGTGTGTGTGTGTATACATACATATGTATGTATGTATGTATGTATTTATGTAGGCACGTATATATATGTACATAAATGTATGTATGTGTATGTGTGTGTGTTTGTGTGTGTATGTATATATACAATTATATATGTGTCTGTACATATATATACATATAGATATGTATATATATACACACACATATTGTTAGAATGATTAGAATAACTGAGAGGGGGTGAATTAGTTATCCTCAGGTCTAGATGTACCGATTAATATTTTAACAACTTCAAACAACTTATTCAAACTCATAAATCCACTCAACCAATATAGCAACTCATCAGTAATTCAAATTATTCATCCAAAACTTAGTTAATTATTCTAGTATATTCTAAATATTAGAAAATATAATAGTAAATAGCATGAAACATAAAAACATCATTCACATATTTATGACACTAGGATTTAACATGGAAACCTAATTTTGGAAAAACTACTAAGTAACAATGTTGCCACTTTTATACTCTTTTAAAGTGAGCATGGTTAAGAGCCAACCCTGTTAATGGTTATAAGACACGTTGTTAGGTGTGACCCTATTAAATAATTTATTCACCCTATTGGGAGTGGAATTGTTAGAGAACTTTAGAACATTTTATTAGAATGTCACCTTGATTAAAGGATTTACAATATGATTGTTAGACCAACCTTGACTAAAGGATTGCATTGCCACAATGGTTAGAAAATAATAGCTAGGTTTGATCTGATAAAACACAACTCACTTTGAAAATTTAGGTCTCCATTTGGCTCATTCTTGGTTCATTGATTGGACTTCATTACATATTTGATCTCTAATCTACTCGATAACCCTTTAGGCAATCTCGCAATCACTAACTTCTCACTTCTCTCCCACAACTCTATTCTTCACTTGTTCGCAAATTCTCCATCCAACCAACACTATAAATCATCTCATTTGTCTTGTTAAATAGATAGGTTAATCTTTTTTTCCTTAATAATAATCGTAGATCTTAGGATTTGATCACATCCATTAAAATTTTCCATCATTTTATCATTCTACTACTTCCTTGAAACTTCTAGAAACTTCTCATTAAATCCTTGACTTAGATTGCTTAAAAAACTCAATTCATGCATTAAATATGCCATCTCATCAATCCTTATCATTTACGCATTTTAACCAATACATAAATTCAACTATGTCAGCCTCAAATATTGATTCTTTCTCAAAACATTAATTTGTTAACACTCATTCATCACTATTTTCTTCAACTCAGTCATCACTAGGTAAATCAATCTCTACTATTCTATCTCACTCAGGTTAGACTTGCTCAAGTGATTTTCTCTATGCTCAGTTGCTTATTCAATTTTCTTCTTCATCCTACTCCATCATTACCATCACTCAGCTAATAGTGTTTTTCTTGGGTATTACTTTAAGTTGATGTTATGGTTTCACAATGCACCCATAGTAAAAAAAATTGTTTCCAAGACCCCTAGTCTAGAGCCTGGACCTTTTTTTGGAACTCCACTTGGAGTCTGGGTTAAGCCCTAGTCCTTTAACTAAGAAACCCATATGTCATAATAAAGTTTTTTTTTGAAGAAAAGGGTAATTTTTAGTGCTAAATTGTGCACCTAGCACACCTAATGTACATGCGCACCCATCCAAGGTGTGTAGGTGTGCAAGTGCACACTTTACTCCTTTGGAGATAAGCACATGCATAGGTTTCTCTGCCCCCTCTCTCACTTGCAAAGTGTGTATATGGACATGTCAACAATTGTGCACATGTGCAACATGTACACCTTATCAAGGTGCACATGTGTGTAGCACACCTACACACTTTTCCAGTTTTCCAAGGCAAATTAGTGCACTAGGGCACCTCCCAAAGTGTGCTAGGTGTGCTAGTGCAAAAAAAACTAGCTTTTTGGGGGGAAAATAACTATTTTGACTAGTGTTGACCCAACTTTGTCAATCTAAGTCCTAGGGAGTCCTCTTTTTGGTTATTCAACATGGTAATTAATGTTTGCTTCTTTGTGCGAATAAAAAAAAGAAACATCCTTAACTTATCGAGGTCATAACTTTTGACCTAGAGCTCAAAATTCAAAACCATTTATACTATTGGAAAGAAGAACTAAAAATATAGTCCCTGAAATAATGAGTCTTTTGCCCAATTCTTAGGGATAGACAAAAGTTTCAACTTGAAATTTTGAGCATAAGACCTCCATAAAAGCCAGTTTAAAATGCTTAGAAAATCATGTTAAAATATATGAAAAAGTTTCAAACATTTATTCATTTTGGATAATCTGGATCACTTGGTCTCTGACCAAGGAGGATCAGGTAGTCAAAGAGAAGAAAAAATAAAGGACTAGGCTTTACAGTGCATGAAGATGTACATGACGCACAAGTGCACAAATCATCATAGCATCTACATTATCAGTAGCAATAAAGATCTTACTGAAGTTGGCAACCTTCACCTTCACAAGAGTCACACATGCCTTGAGATTTTGGATAGGAGTTCAAGTATATGAAAGTGTTTGGCTATATAGAGGGTATAAATCATCAAAAAGGGAAAAGTAAGTATACTAGAGTGCTCTCAAACCTCATCTGAGAAAAACCCAGAAACCGTTTTCAAAACTAAGAACTTTGATTTTTTGGTGAATTGAGCACCTTGTACAAATTTCATCAAGGTGCATAGGTGTGCAAGGTGCACTTCTCCAAAGGTGCACTAGAAATTTTGAAGAAGTCAGAGGGAACTAATAGTTAATTGCTAGTTCCAAATTTAGAGCTTTCCATGCACTAAAAATGCATTCTAATGGTAGTTTAAGTCCTAGAAACATTTAGAGAAGGCCAAGCTTCCAATTTTAGAGCTTCCAATGACTCCCAAATCCTCTTATAGCTTCCTTCTTCTTATCTACTACCTCATTCTTTATTTTAAGACATGTAAAGGTTCATGCTCCCATTAATTGATATAAATAAGGGTGGAGTCCTACTTAGCACCATTTAGAGAGTTAGTTTGTACATAATTAGATTTATTTTATTAGTTTTAAGCATATATTTTCATGAAGGGATCTCTCACTCTTAACACAAATTGAGGAGATGATTTCTTATAAATTCAGGAATGTAACATGTATTATAGGCCAATATTTTGATGCAATAATATGTGCTTTTGGTTCTCTCATTCTGAGTGTAGTTATTTTTTCCAGAGTGTGTTATTTTTGTAGATTCTTGTTCATGATAATAATGAAGCCAATATTTTTTTGTGTTGACTTGATTGTGTGATATTTTAGTTCTAGTATTTGTTGTGTGTTGACAAATTCCACTGACGTATAGAGTTGGAGAAGAGATCACCCAATTGTTCCTACATAGCTTCTTGTCTCACATGAGTGCACTTTTTGTGGCCTTGCAATTTGATAAGAAATGAAATATCTTTTTGTTTTACTAAATTTCCATCAATGATTGCATCAGTGGATTTGAGGAAGTGCTGCTCTTGCTTTCATTGGTTTCCTACTCGATCTTTTCAACAATTTAACTCATAGACATGTTGTTACCATGGTTTATATCTGTTAGGAATTTCCCTTTTATGTTATTTACTTTCACCTCTCATTACCTTATCTCTGTTCTTTGCTTTACTAACCCTTGGTTAAATTAGGAATCCATATAGTTTCATTGTTAGATTGCATTCATATAAAAAAATACCAAAAAACATATCTTTCTTTTGTGTGGTTAATTTTGAAACAGCAAGCAGATTTATCATCTTATTGGAAATTGATACAAACTAGCAAAAGCCTCTTTGTGAACAAATACATTTATTAAACTGAGCATATTCTAGTAGATCGCAAGATCACCTAGAACCTTGGAGTTGATCCCAGATTAGCTTTTCAAGAGAGGAGTTCGAAAGGATTCTTGTTGGTAAGCATCGTGCAAAATGATAGCTCAACAGTTCCTTAATCTTATGCTTCAACTTCTTGATTGACCTTGTAAACTATCACTAGATGGTGGTTAGTGTTTTATCTCCTTCTTATCTTTCATCAAATATCTCTTCTAGACTTCAACTCAAATTTCTTGCTTGATTAATATCATGATCAAACAACACATTGTCTTTTCAAATTCCAATTGATCAAGTTCTCATTACAATTCCATCATACTTAACTCCTCTTTACTTAACAACTTGACTAACTCATCTTGCTATCTCTTCTTTTCAAATCATCTTCATCAATCAACTGATATAGTACTCTACATTTTTAGTTAATGTCTTACCAATAAGGTTTGACATCAATGACAACATAACAATTATTCCAATTGTAGTTTCCAACAATAGCTCTCTTTGGCATTGGTGGCAAAACCTTTAGTTACCATGCAATGGCAAAATCTTTCTCATGATTTTCACTATTAGCTCCCTCTATATTCTATATCATATCATCATTAATATCCTCAATTTCATTATTATTCTCATCCATGAAACCTTTGATATGCTCTCTCTACTTCCTGCATATTTACCCTCTAATATACCAATTGGGAGTCTTCATTCTAACTCCTTTCATATATCTCCATGTAGCCTGACATACTTCTCTCTCTTCTTGTAACTAGATGGTAGTAGACTTAGTACATATCATACCATATTCTCCCTTTTTATTGGATGGTAAGTGTCATACATTTCTCCCTCTTTGACAATAATTACAAAGACATCATCCACTTATACAACTTTTCTTCTTTTCATAGCTTTAGGCAGCTCATAAAGTGTGACCTCCTACATCAATTTGTAAGATATTCTAATCATAAAAATTGATGCAATGTTGCATCTCTTCTTATTTTTCTTAAAATATGGGGATGACCCCTAACTTACCTCTTAGATACTCAAATGCATCCTTCAATAATTTCTTAGTGAATATATCAGCTATCTTCTCCTTTGTGTTCACATATTCCAGTCTCACTTCTTTGTCTTACACTAATTCCCTCATGATACTTAATTGAAATATGCTCTATCTTTGTGTGCATCACAAAATTCTTAGATATGTTTATAGCACTTGTGTTACCACAAAATATCACTATAGGTTCAATAATATCTTCCTTCATACCTTCCAATAATTGCTTGATCCACACAATGTTTAAAAAAATAGTTATTGTTGCAACACACTCAGCTTTTTTGTAGATTGTGAAATACAATTTTTCTTCTTATGAAATCAATCTCTTTCCTAGAAAGAAAGCTCCTCAACTTGTACTTTTTCTGCCATCAATATTTTTGGCCCAATCATAATCTATGTAAACTTTTAGCTCACATTTGTCATTCTTCTTGTACCATAAACCATAGTCTTTTGTTCCTTTTAGATATCTTAGTGTCCTTTTCAAAATCATCGTGTGATTCTCATTAGGATTAGTAGAAAATATTGCAACAATTTTAATAACTAATGCAATGTCAGGTCTATTATAAATAACATATTATAATTTTCCAATCTTTGACCTATATAATGTTTGATTTACTTCAATAGAATCATCATTCTTTCAAATTTTATGTCTACTAGCCATATGTGTTCTAACTTTTCTTGAATCTTCCATTCCAAAAGTATTCAATATCTCCTTAATATAATTTTATTATGTAATGTATATACCTCCTTTAATTTGATAAACTTGCAAACTAACAAAATATTTAAACTTTCCAAATGTTGACATTTCAAATTCTTTCTTTATCTCATAAGAAAATTATTTTCACAATAAGTCATATCCTCCAAATATGATATCATCAACAAAAATTTGAACTAACAATGTCTCATTCACGTATTCACTTTTCAAGTATAGATTGTTGTTATCATTAGTTCTTGCAAAACCAATTTTCACCAAATATGTGTGTAACCTTTCATACCATGCTCTAGGAGCTTGCTTTAAACCATATAATTCTTTGTGCAACTTACATACAATGTTCTTCTTGCTAGGTTCAGCAAAACCTTTAGGTTGTTCAATGTAGACTTCTTTTTCCAAGATTCCATTTAAAAATGCAGATTTAACATACATTTGATATACCTTGAAACCTTTGTAAGAAGCATATGCAAGAAATGTTTTTACTCCTTCCAACCTTGCAATTGGGGCAAATGTCTCTCCATAGTCAATTCCTTCTTCTTGTGCATATCCCTTACAAACCAAATTTTCTCTGTTCTTGGTAAATTTTCCTTTCTCATTTAGCTTGTTTCTCAACACCCACTTTTTTCTAATCACATTCTTATCCTTTGGCCTTGGTACCAATGTCCATGTCTTGTTCTTCTCTATTTGATCAATTTCCCCATTTATTGCTTTGATCCAATCTTCATTCTCAAGTGCATCTTTAACTATTCTTGGCTCAAACTAACATAGTAAACATATATCATTCTTCAATTATTATTTTTTCATGGCTCCTAAATCATTGTCTCCAATGACTTGATCTTATGTATGGCATCTTCTCACATATTTTGCTAAGAAAGGTTCAGATCTTCTTTCTCCTTGTGGTAATTCACTTGGTTGAGCATGTTCATCTTCTGCAAGTGTCTCCTATTGTAACTTGGCATTGTCTCTCTAGTGTTTGTTCACCTCTCTATGTGACCCAGCTCCTAAAGCTTCATGCTCAATAGCTTGTTGAAACTCAACAAAGATTTTATGTTGATACTCAACAGTGGCAATTTGTTGATTCTCAGTAGTCTCTTTCTCTAGTTTAGTTAAGGTACTTGGTTCTCCTTCATAGATGTATACAAAAAAATAGTAATCTTAAGGTTCTTTCTTGAAATATTCTTCATTCTTTTATGCAAATTCATCAACTCTAACATTTGAACTTTCCACAATTTTGTTAGTGTTAGTATTCAAACACATCCCCTACTTTTAGTGGAATATCCTAAGAATATACCTTTATCACTCTTTGCATCATTTTTTCCTTTCCTTGAATCTTTCAATATATAATATTTTCTTCCAAATAATTGGAAATATTTGACATTAGGTGCATAGCCATATCACAGTTCAAAAGGGCTTTTGTTTTGTACCTTTCTTGACTTGAACTCGGTTTAGTGTATCAACAACAACACTTATAGCTTCTCTCCAATACTTTTGTGAAATATTCTTTCCATTTTTAGTGTTCTTGCAAAGTGTGTGATTGATCTATATCTTCTTTTAGCTATTACATTTAGTGGTGGAGTCCTAGGTGCTAACATTTATCTTTTGATTCCTTTTTCATTACAGAATGTTCAATAGGAATTCACCTCTTCTATATGATCTCAACCATTCAAACGCTTACCTATTTCCTTTTCAACTCTAGCCAAATACCAATTGAATATTTGAAAAGCATATGGTTTTTCCTTAAGAAACACCACGGTCATCATTATAGAAAACTCATCAAAAATAGGATAGAGTACTTGTCACCATAATAAATTTGCACTCCAATAGGACCACATAAAATAGTATGAACCAACTCCAAAATATCATCAAAAGAATAGGTATTTCTCTTGAATCTATAATTATTCATTTTTCCTATTTGACATTGTTTTCACATCACTTAATCAAGTTTTCTCAATCTTGGTAATCCTCTTACTCTTTCCATTTTGCTTATTCTTACCAAATTATCAAATTTCACATGACATAACCTCTCACACCATAACTAAACATCCTCAAATTATGCAAATAGATATGTATTTTTGGATGGGTCTAGATAGAACAAGTTACCTCTTTGGTCTCCATTCCCAATCAATTCACCAGTAGCATCATAGATTTTTGTCATCTTGTTTTGAAATTCAACTCGGTAGCCTAAACTATTCAGCCATACTACACTCAACAGATTATATTTCAATCCATCAACCCAATATGCATTGTTACATCTAATCTTTTCATTTAATATAAGTAATCCTTTACCTTTTACATAACATGGTGCATCATTTCCAAACTTAACACTATTAGAAAAAAATTCAACACTCCCCTCGAGATTCATGACAATTGATTAACTGCCTCCTATGTACTATAAGTTGAGTGGTTGTATCAGGCATTGACAAATTTTTCTATTGGTACAATGACAACCCCACTCTAACAAGTGGTATCAGAGCTTGGTCAGAGGTTCAAATCCTTCGACCCTTAGGTGACTCTAAGGGGGAGATTGTTAGAAATTTGTTCAGTGCTCCCCTTCGAATTCATAACAAGGGCTTAACCACCTCTTGTGTACTATAAGTTGAGTAGTTGTATCGAGCATTGACAAATTGGTCTTTTGGTGCAATGGAAACACCACTCTAACAAACACAACTACCATTATAGTGTTCTAGCCATTCAAACTTACTTGTATCACCAGTCATATGATGTGAGCAACCACTATCAATTATCTATTTATCATTCTTACTCACATGTGAAATTAAAGAAGTTTTCTCAAGTTTTTCATCTTCATCATATTCATCATTCATTGAAGTATAAAAAACTTCTTCTTCATGTTCATCCAAATCACTATCAAAACCATCTTCTTTAGCAATGTAACAAGAGTTATTACCTTTTCCTTTATAGTCTATGTCACCTTGATTATCTATGTTGTCTCTCCTTCCTCGGTATTTGTTGTCCTTTTCTTTATTCCTTCTCATCTCTAATAGGATATCTTCCAGCAATATGACCAACTTTTTTACATGTAAAATAGATTATAGGAAGTTTACCGTTGTATTTTTCTTTTCATCTTGGTAGCCTTCTTGCCAATAATCCTTCTAAATCATCAAGATCATCATCTAATTCACTGTCACTATCCATAGGCTTATTCTTTGACTTTATCTTTCTTTTAGATCCATCAAGGGTTAGTTGAGACTTGAAACCATATTCAACACTAGAAGGTGTATAATTATCAAAATTTGACAATTCAAATGCCATGAGCCTAACAATTAGACTATCCAGGGTCAAATCATTACTAGGTGTACATCTTAGTTCTTGTATTGTAGATACTCTAATGGCATAAATAGGAAGTAAAGTCATTAATACCTTGCTAATCATAGTCTCTTCAGATATGTCTTCTCCATCTCTTCTAATTGCATTTACAACCTCTTTGATTCAACTACAATACTGTGCAAAATTTTCTCTTTCTTTCATTCTCATGTCATCAAATTTTCTCTCCATAAATTTGTTCCAACTTATCCCACATTTAATTTTTGGTAGTGCAATCATTTACATTATTAATTTCAACATAACTTAGGGACTATGCCAGATCTATCATCGTTTAATTTTACTCTTGCTTCTCTTTTATTTTCTCAATTTTCATGGGTCTAGGTACTTCAATGTATTCATTGTCTAAGTAGTGTAGTGCAGAGTCTCCAACTCTAAATAGATGCAATCTCATCAATCATTTCCATGCTAGGAAGTTCTCTATATTTAGCTTGGATACATCTCTCTTCTACATCTTGGTCTTTATCTTTAAGTCCTTTCAAACTTTCCATACAAGCACCAAAAGATTTTATACCAATTGTTAGAATTATTAGAATAACTGAGAGAGGTGATAAATCAGTTATCCTCAAGTCCAAATGTACCAATTAATCTTGTAAAAACTTCAAACAACTTATTCAAAATCATAAATATTCTTAGCCAATATATAAACTCATGAGTAATTCAACTTATTCATCCAACATTTAGCTCTTTGTTCTAGTATATGTCAAATAATAGAAAATATAATAGTAAACAGCATGAAATATGAAAATATCACTCATGCATGTATGACACCAAGATTAAACGTGGAAACCCAATTTGGGAAAAACCACCAAGTAACATGCTACCACCTTTTCACTCTTCTAAAGTGAAATTGGTTAAGAACTAACCCTATTAAAGGTCACAAAACACACTATTAGGTGTCAGCTTGTTAAAGGATTTAAACAACTTGTTAGGAGTGGCCTTTTTAGAGGACTTTAGAACATTTCATTAAAATGTCACCTTGATTATAGGATTTACAATATGACTATTAGGTCAACATTGATTAAAGGATTCAACTACCACAATGGTTAGAAAGTAACAACTAGGTTTGATCAGATAAAACACAACTCACTTTACGAATTCAAATCTCCATTAATCTAATTCTTAGTTCATTAACTAGACTTCATCAAATACTCCATCTTTGATCTACTTGGCAACTCTTGAAGCAATCACTAACTTCTCACTTCTCTCCTACAACTCTATAGTTTACTTGTTCAAAAATTCTCCAACTAACCAACACTGTAAATCATCTCATATGTCCCCTTAAATAGACAAGTTAATCTTTTGCTACTTAAGCATAATCACAGATCTTAGGGTTTGATCAGATCCATTGAATCTATCGATCATTTTATCATTATCCTTCTTCCTTGAAACTTCTAGAAACTTCTCATTAAATCCTTGCATTAGATCACTTAACAAACTCAATTCATGCATTAAATACACTAGCTCATCAATCCTTACCATTTACACATTTTGACCAATTTGTAAATTCAACTATGTCTGCTCAAATCTTGATTCTATCTCAAACTGTGAATTTTTTAACTCCTGACCATCACTATGTTCTTCATCTTGGTCATCACTAGGTAGTTCAGTCTTTGCTATTCTATCTTGCTTGGCTTGCACTTGCTTACTTGGCTATCTTTGTGTCCAATCACTTCTTTAGTTTTCTTCTTCATATTTCTTGGCCATTACCATCACTTGGCTATTACTTAAGTTCCTTAATCTTGTGATTCAACTGTTGGACTAATCGCCAATGTTCCCCTTCAAGATTCATGACATGGCTTAATTGCCTCTTGTGTTCTATAAGTCTAGTGGTTGTATCAGGCATTAACAGGTTTATCTTTTGGTGTAATGATAACTCTATCTTGTGATAAGTGGTATTAGAGCTTGGTCACAAGTTTGAATCTCCTTAGGTAATGCTAAGGGGGGATTGTTGGACTAACTGCCAAGGTTCGCCTTCAAGATTCGTGGCATGGCTTAACTACCTCCTATGTTCTATAAGTCTAGTGGTTGTATTGAGCATTAATAGGTCGATCTTTTGGTGCAACGACAACTCTATCTTTTAAAATCTACATCTTCATTGACCTTGTAAATTGTCATTAGGTCGTGCTTAGTGTTTTACTCTCCTTCTTGTCTTTCACCAAACATCTCTTATAGAATTCAACTCAACTTTATTCTTTGATTAATATAATGATCAAACAACATAATATCTTGTCAAATACCAACTGATCAAGTGCCCATTGTAATTCATCATAATTAACTCCTCTTTACTCAACAACTTGACTAGCTCATCTTGTTATCTCTTCTTTTCAAATCCTCTTCATCAATCAATTGATATGACACTCCAAACAACACTAATGATAACATAATAATTATTCCAATTGTAGTTTCCAACACACACACACACATATATACATATATACATACATATATGTATACATATAGATATATACATATATTTCTACATATACATATATGAATATATATACATATATATAGATATATATATACATATATATATAGATATATATATACATATATATATAGATATATATACATATATATATATACATATATATATATATATACATATATATATACATATATATATATATATGTATATATATATGTATATATGTATGTATGTATGTATGTATGTATGTATGTATGTATGTATATGTGTTTATATATGTGTATGTGTATGTGTACACTTACACATGAATCTATGTGTATGAACAATATTTTATTTTAACCACAAAATAAATGACTTATTAAAAAAATCCTATAGTTAAAAACAAATCTCAAACAACACTAGAATAGATAAATTAAAAAGTAATAAACTATTTACACTAAAAATGAAACCTTATAACAAAGAAGATGAAAAGAAAGTGGATCCCATTAGCAATCATAGTGAAATTATATAATAGATAACTTATTAAAGTATTAAGCCCTAACATTAGAAATAAATACCAATAATATGTGAATGTGAACAATAGACCAATTGTATTCATACTGACTGATAAAATAAGTGCAAAAATGTTTGAGAATATTTAAACATAAAATTCCCTTCATTATCAACATGTCAATGATGCTAAAATAAAGGAGTTCAATTTCCTTTGACGATAAAAGTGTCAATGAACACAATAAGTTGTGTTCACAAATACAAAGTGAAAAACAAAACACAACATGCACCAAAAAAAGACAAAAATAAATAGTGGAAGTGATGGCTAGAGAAACAACTAAAAAATTAAAATAATATGAATTTCATCACCCCAAAGGTGAAAGGTGGCATTAGTGAGGATAAAATCCCCACCTTCATCAGACATGATGTGATAAACCAACTCCCATAACTCCATCTAATTGTTAAAATCCCCGCCCTCCACATGCTTGAAATCCCAACCATCTTGGATGCAAATGAAATGAGAACCCACAAAATGACATGACAAGGAAGTAAAACAAAGACTTTCACAAGAATTCAACACCAAAGAACTAGTTGAAGGGGGGGGAAATGTGAGTTTCCTACATAATCAAATTGAAAATTACTCCAAGATAAGATGCATTGTGGTGACATGGTAAAGTTACAGAGCCCCTCATCAAATAAATTATATCTCCAAAGTGATCAAACTATCTAGAATGAGTGGTCTAGAAAGGAATTTTAGGCATCCCCTTAATCAAATGTAAGGAGAGTAGGCATGTAGTAAATACATCTACATATTGTAATGTAAAGTGGCAACGAGAAGTAATAGTGATCATGATGGTGAATTGGGTGGCTTGTGATGGAATGTCACATGACTACCCCATACTGTACACATGGTAAATAGCTTTGATGTAGGAGCATCTAGAGGTATAAGGGCAATCCTATGTCACCCAAAAAAACTATACCTAGACTTAGTTTCTATTTCATGTCTTTTCATTTTTGGATACCCATTTGGGTCAAATAAAGGTTCCAACTCTCACAGTTCCACTAATAGTGTTATAAGTTAGAGTTTTTAAGCACCTTGGGATATGTGTAAATGCCAAAAAAAAGGACTATGTAATTGAGCCATAATTATGGTGAGTTAGAAGGTACAATTTGGAGGGATTATGGCAATGGTAATTGTAATTTAAAATATTCCAAAAAAAGAATTAGGTCAAAATACCCCACGGTTAGAAAGTTATTGCAATTTTTTGATTTCTAGAGACCTCCTAAGAATGCTTCAAAGTTAGGTTTGAGGCACTAAATGACCTCATACAGGCCTAAAAAATGGGAGATGAGCAAAGCTCATCCATAATGCTATAGAGCACTCCGAGAGCTTTTCAAAAATGTAAACAATTCATCAATCAAAGTTACGGTTCAAAAGTAATGCCTCCTAGAAGTTCGGCTACCCTTTCTGGATTCTTCTAATTTTGCACCAACTTCTAAAGTGAATTCTAGAGCCTTCCATTTTGGTGGTGGATGCCAACTAGCACTTTCTAGAATGTATTCCTAGTCCTTAACCCTTTGGGGTCTATTTAAGAACATTTTTGGCATTGTAAAAGGTAGTTCCGAATGGAGTTTGAGAGAAGGTGCTAGAAGAAGAAATTATCTCCAGATTTATACTATTGTAAGCCCATAGGGCATGTTTTGGAGTCTATTCTCTCCGCACTGAGTGTATTAGCATATTCTCATAGTTTATAAAGTTTTCCCTTTCCTATTGTGTCCATTCTATTCCTGGGTTGTGTCTCCATCAAGTGGTATTAGAGCAAGTTTTCCTGAATGTGTAGACAGAGCACCGACTATGGAGCAGTTTGTACTAGGACTATGTGGTTGTGGGTTTGAGTTAAGAAGATGCCTCCATGAAGAGAGCATGGCGGAAGGGCTGGAGCTATTAATCCTAAGGAGGTTAGGGCCCTCCAAAGGCAGGTTCAAGCGTTGCAAGAGGAGCTTCATAGAGGAACAAATGTTGTCATAGGTGACAAAAGTGAGGACAACAATGAGGAAAAATAAATTGGACCCAAAGGGGAAGTTGAAGGGGAAGTTCTAAATCAGGCAGAAGAGAGGCTTTTTAGGGCCATTACTAAGTTCAAAAAAAGACCTACAATTAATGTGGGTGTATTTTCAAGAAATCTAAAATCGGATGAGTCGATCGACTGGATCAATGAATTGGAGGAGTACTTTGAGTATGAGGATATCAGGGATCCAAATAGGGTTAAATTTGCAAAGGCCAAAATAAAAGGCCATACCAAAATTTTGTGGCAAGAGGTTCAATTGGAAAGAAATAGAAGAGGAAAGGAGAAGATCACAAGGTGGGATCGCATGGTGGACAAACTAAAGAAGCAGTTCATTCTTGTTGACTACGAGCTTGATTTGTTTAAGAAGATGCATGGGTTAAAACAAGTAGGAAAATTAGTCCAGGAATATATGGAGGAGTTTTACCAACTTCTGATTAGAGTAAGGCATGCAGAAGCAAATAAGGAGAAGGTTGCTCATTATATCAATGGGTTGCGACCTAGCATCTAGGAGGAATTAAGTCTGGTAGGAATGACCAGTGTTGAAGAGGCATACCAATTTTCCCTGTGAGTTGAAGAGAAGCTAAATAAAAGGTTTGAAGGGAGACAAAGAGAGCACGATCAAGGAGGAAGGGGTAGTAGTAGGTCATTTGGAGGCCAAATGAGACCCAAAAGAAAAATGAAGATGTGGGTACTAGCAAGAACCAGAGGAACAAGGATTTCAACCGCTCCCATGATCAAAACTTTGGAGATTAGAGAGGAAAAGGTAAAGGATGTGGACAAGTTTCAGGAAGAGGAGGCTTTCATGGTACCTATTTCCATTGCAATGAACAAGGTCATTATTCCTTTGAATGCCCTCAATGACAAGCAAGGATAGATAGGAGAGATAAGGGCCAAGCTAGGGTTGCTCATGTGGATGAGGATGCACAGTCATCACATTTAGAGGATGCAGAAAGAGGAGAGACTTTAGTAAATGAAAGGGTCCTACTAAGTGGTGAGATTGAACTAGGACAAAGGAGGAGTCAATTTTGTACTAGGTGTAAGTGTGAGGATAAATGTTGTGATATGATCATTGATGGTGGTAGCACTGACAACTTGGTGTCAGAGGAGATGGTCTCTAAGCTAAAGCTCAAGAGGGAGAAACACCCCCAACCCTATCGGATCGCTTGGGTGAAGGATGATAATAAGGTCCTAGTAAGTGAACAATGTTTAGTGAAGTTCAAAATTGGGAGTTACCATGATAAAGTTCTCTGTGATATTATTCCAATGGATGTCTGTCATCTATTGTTGGGAAGACCGTGGTAGTTTGATAGGCATGCAATACATGATGGTCATGCAAACACATACTCTCTGAAAAAGGATGGAGTTCACCACAAACTAAAGCCCATGACAGAGGAAGGTGAAAAGGTATGTAGTAGTGCTAGGATCTATCTTGTTGATGGAAGAAAGTTTTTGGATGGCATGAAACATCAACGTATGTGTTACGCTTTGATTCCTAGAAAAGATAAGGAAGGTAGTAGTGAAATGCCGCTTGAAATTTCAAATTTATTAAGTGAGTTTGGAGATATCATCTCTAATAATGTTCCAGAAGGATTGCCACCAGTAAGGCAAATTAGTCATCAGATAGATTTAATCCCTGGAGCTAGTTTGCCTAACAAGGCTACTCATAGGATGACTCCTACTAAAACTAAGGAGTTAAATAGATAGGTTCAGGAGCTATTGAGGAAGGATTTGATTTGAGAGAGCCTAACTCCATGTGTAGTACCTATAGTACTAGCACCAAAGAAGGATGGAGAGTGGAGAATGTGTATAGACTCTTGAGCTATAAATAGGATAACCATCAAGTATCGATTTCCTTTGCCAAGAATGGATGATCTTATGGACTTCTTGAGTGGAGCTCAGTACTTTAAAAAGATAGATCTCAAGAGTAGCTATCACCAGATATGGATACGAGAAGTAGATGATTGGAAAACTACCTTCAAGACCAAGAAGGGTCTTTATGAGTGGCTAGTCATGCCCTTTGGATTGACGAACACCCCAAGCACCTTCATGCGGCTTATGAATGAGGTACTTAAGAAGTTCTTGGGAAAATTTGTTATTGTTTATTTGGATGATATTTTAATTTTCAGCAAGACTTTGGAAGAACATTTATTGCATATTTCAAGTGTCCTTGAAAGGTTGAGGGAAGAGAAATTGTTAATTAATCTGAAGAAGTGTAGCTTTGATAAAAAAGAGTTAGTCTACCTGGGGTTTGTTGTATCACCTGAAGGTCTCAAAATGGATCCAAAGAAGGTAAAAGCCATCTTGGAATGGCCTACTCCAAGCTCTGCTATTGAGGTGAGATCATTTCATGGTCGAGTTAGTTTTTACAAGAAGTTCATTAAGAATTTCAATGGCATATATGCACCCTTGACTGACACAATAAGAGGAGATAGAAAAGAGTTCAAATGGATTGCGACAGCTGTGAGAAGTTTTGAATTGCTAAAGAAGAAGGTGACAGAACAACCTGTGTTGGCACTTCCTAATTTTAGTAAGGTGTTCTAGGTGGATTGTGATGCTAGTGGTAGTGCTATTGGGGTTGTATTGAGCCAAGAAGGTAAGCCTATTGCATATTTTAGTGAAAAATTAAATGATGCAAAGAAAAAGTATTATGTTTATGATCAAGAGTTCTATGCAATAGTTCAGGCCTTAAAGAAATGGAGGCATTATTTATTTCTAAAGGAATTTGTTTTATATACTAATCACCAGGCATTACAGTACCTAAATAGTCAAGGTAAATTGAACCAGAGGCATATGAAGTGGGTAGAGTTCTTGCATAGCTATACATTTGTGTTGAAGCATAGAAGTGGAAAGTCTAATAGGGTTGCAGATGCATTGAGTAGGAGGTAGTTGTTGCTTACAGTAAAGCAGGTTGAAGTAGTTGGGTTTGAAAAACTCAAGAATCTGTATCTTGAGGATCCTGATTTTGCTAAAGCGTGGAAAGCTTGTAAGGAACATGTTGTTGTAGATAGAACCAAGTGGCTAGACTATTTGATTCAGGATGGTATGTTGTTTAAGGGCAGTCAATTGTGCATTCCAAGGAGTTCCATGAGGGAAAATCTGATCAAGGAGAAACACAGTGGAGGGATGGCAGGACATTTTGGTTGAGATAAGACCATTGCCATTCTTAGAGAACATTATTTTTGGCCTTAAATGTCACAGGATGTGAAGAAGTTTGTACAAATTTGTCAAGTTTATCAAGTGGCCAAGGGATTTAGTCGCAATACTGGACTATATCAGCCATTTCCTGTTCCATCAAAGCTATGGAAGGACATAAGTATGGATTTTTTTCTTGGATTGCCGAGGACACAAAGGGGTAATGACTCAGTATTTGTAGTGGTTGATAGGTTCTCCAAAATGGAAAATTTCATTCCATGCCAAAAAAACTCATGATGTTGTCCATATTGCAGACTTGTTTTTCATAAGGATGGTGAGACTACATGGTCTCCCAAGGAGTATAGTTTCTAATAGAGATACTAAATTTATGGGGCATTTTTGGAGAACATTGTCAAAGAATTTGAGAACGGACTTGAAATTTAGTTCCACACATCACCCGTAGACTGATAGCTAAAGAGAAGTGGTAAACAGAAGTCTGGGCAATTTGCTGAGATGTTTAGTTAGGGATAAGCCCAAGGGATGGGATTTAATTCTACCACAAGCAAAATTTTCTTATAATAACTCTATAAATAAGAGTATTGGTAGATCACCATTCCAAATTGTATATGGAAGGAGCCCAAGGACTGCACCAAAATTGAGGAAGATGGAGCAAGGGGAGAGGACAAGTGCTGAAGCAAAAGAATTTGTTGAACATATCAAGCACCTACATAAGGAGGTCCAAGCACACATTATCAAGATGAATCAATAGTATAAAGCTAGGGTTGATCAAAGGAGAAGACATAAGGAGTTCCAAGTAGGGGATCTAGTCATGGTACACTTGAGAAAGCAAAGATTTCCAGTAGGTACTTACAACAAGTTGAAGATGAAGAAATTTGGCCCCTACAAAATTCTGAAGAAACATGACTCGGGAAATGCATATGAGGTGGAGTTTCCAGATGGAATTCACATTTCTCCTATCTTCAACATTGCAAACTTAATAGAGTATCATGATGATGGTGCAGATGAGGGGTTGATGCTAGAGCCATGTCCAATTCCTACTTCTAAGAAGGAGGAGATAGAAGAGATTTTGGATAGTCGTGTAGGCAGGAGTACCAAAAATAGGAAGTATGAAGAGTATCTGATTAAGTGGAAAGGATGGCCGATAGAGGACTCAACTTGGATATCAGTAGCTGAGGTTTCCCATTTGGGATTTTCTCTACCATCCATAAAGTGACAGGGTCACTTTCCAATCTACCCTAGGTGTCTGATGCAGGAGCATCCAAAGGTATAAGGGCAATCTTGTGTCACCCAAAAAAAATATACCTAGACTTAGTTTTTGTTTCATTTGTTTTCATTTCTGGATACCCATTTGGGTCAAATAAAGGTTCCAACTCTCACAGTTCAACTACTAGTGTTCTAAGTTAGAGTTTTTAAGCACCTTGGGATACGTGTAAATGCTAAAAAAATAGGACTATGTAATTGATCCATAACTATGGTGAGTTAGAAGGTGCAATTTGGAGGGATGATGGTAATTGTAATTTAGAACATTCCAGAAAAAGAATCAGGTCAAAATGCCCCACGGTTAGAAAGTTATTGCAGTTTTTCAATTTCTAGAGACCTCCTCAGAATGCTTCAAAGTCAAGTTTGAGGCACTAAATGACCTCATACAGGCCTAAAAAATGGGGGACAAGCAAAGCTCATCCATAAGGCTATAGAGCACTCCAAGAGCTTTCCAAAAATGTAAATAGTTCGTCATCGGAGCTATGGTTCAAAAGTTATGCCTCCCGAAAGTTTGGCTACTATTTCTAGATTCTTCTAATTTTGCACCGACTTCTAAAGCGACTTTTGGAGCCTTCCATTTTGGCGGTGGATGCCAACTAGCACTTTCTAGAATTTATTCCTAATCCTTAACCCTTTGGGGTCTATTTAAGAACATTTATGGCATTGTAAAAGGAAGTTCAGAGTGGAGTTTGAGAGAAGGTACTAGAAGAATAAATTATCTCCAGATTTATACTATTGTAAGCCCATAGGGCATGTTTTGGAGTCTATTCTCTCCGCACTGAGTGTATTAGCATATTCTCATAGTTTATAAAGTTTTCCCTTTCCTATTGTGTCCATTCTATTCTTGGGTTGTGTCTCCATCAAGCTTACATTTTGGGTGAGCCCCATGCAAGTCTTAGTCAAGGCACTAGAACACCACAATTGAGACACCTCAACCAATTGAAACCAAACATATGGAATATAATTTTCAAAATATACTCATCTTTCAATTTAGAGTTGACAAAAATCCTAATTAGGTTAGTGAAAATAATTAGATGTGAGGTGTACAAGGTCATCCACATAGACCCCAAAATTAAGGTAATTGCATTCTGAATCATCTCTCTATACTATTAAAAAAACTTAAAATATGAAAAATTAATTATAATTAGTTGATAGGTTATTATAGGTGGAGATTTCACTCAATACCTATTCATGGCTGAAAATCCATTTGATAATTATTCATTGGTTTTCAGTTACCTGTCATTATCTTCAATCACCATAAAATCAAAATCCAATTTTATGCAAATTAGATCTTTTCAAAAAACCAAATCTTTATTGATATGAAAATTAAACAACCCAAATATTTATTGATATGCAAAATAATTTAGATTTCCTATGATTAGAACAAAGTGTGGTAATTGCTTAATCAGGAAACATGATTGCCACAAATAACTAGAGGATGGCATGGGACATATGACTACCAAATTGACCTGAATAAAGCTTAAACATGAATTTTTGAGAAAAAAGGGACTAAGATAAAGTGTTTTTCATGAATGAGTGATTACTAATTATATCCAAGTGGGTGCACTTATGCTTGATATTTTTTATAGTGTTTAAGCAAATCAAATTCAAGTGGTCTATGATAGCTAGTTTAATAAAAATTACCTTAGAGAATGATTCTTTCTAAAAACCACTACTTCTCAAAGCTAGATTTGTAAATATTTAAGATTTGATTGTGGCTAATTATTCTTTTTGAGAAATTTGGAGTGAAAATGGAGACTTTAAAAGTAAATGTTTTGATGAGAAAGTATGAATTAGGGAAGGAGTTGGGCCAAGGAAACTTTGCCAAGTTTTATTATGTTGTAAATGTGAAGATAGGCCAAAGTGTGGTGATCAAGGTCATGGATAAGGAAAATATTATGTAGATTAGTGTGATTAAAATCAAATAAAGAGGAAGATATCTATTATGAGATTGGTTTTTCATCATAATATTGTTCATCTCTATGAAGTCATGACATCCAAGATAATTTTTTACATTATCAAGGAGTATGTCAAGGGCAGAGAGCTTCTTAACAAGGTTCAAAAGGGTAAATTGAAAGAACATGAAGCCAAAAAGTATTTGTAGCTGCTAATCAACATAGTTTATTTCTATCATAATTGAGGGGTTCATCACCGAGATCTAAAGAATAAGATATTCATTTGGTTCAAGAGTGGATGTAGATAATTGTCAAATCACCATAAATATATGTTTTCTATTTTACTTTATCATCTCTTTCATATTTACATTTTCTTCATCAACCTCAAAAAGGTAGTATCTTTAGTCATTATTCAAACAACACAAACATTGTCATTGTGTGTGAAGAGATTTATTTTAGAAGTGATCAAAATATGGGTTTGAGGAGTGTTGATCTGAATATGGAGGTTACCACATAAGTGTAGGTTACCCTCTTCTACCTTCTTTGTAATTTTGATGTACTCATTATTATTTTCAATGGAGATTATTTATTCATGCTTAAATTTAAAGCCAACTTCTTTCCCTTTCTTATAAATGTTGTACATGCAATGTTATAAAGGATTCATCAATTTTTATTTGAATATTAGAAGAACTAAGGTTTCATTCTACTACGACAATCTTAACCTCATAAAAAACTTACAAAATGTTTGTGTTCAAATGGCATTTATACAGAAATTCATTTAATATGCTCTTTGAGATTCCCAAGCTAGTTTACGACTAGTTTTACCATCACTCTTTTTTTCAATTCAATTGTGTTTTTATTTTGTGGGCAAGTTAAATTTACCACTTTATATCAAAGTAAGTGAAATTGTCATATTTTCTAAATTTATATCTAGAAACAAGCATATTTAGGGTTTAGAAAAATATGAGAATTTAATTCTTTTAAGGTTTTAGATTCAAAGAGAAAATAAAAATATTTATATATTATAGTTCTCTATTTATTTATTTTTTAGGGTTTTAATAAGTTCAATTTTGGGTTGTGAGTGTTCCACACCTATTTCTCGATAGAGATTACTAATAAGTGGACTTATAAGGTGTACTTCAAAAACATTTTTACATAGTTGCATGACCAATTTAAGGATTATTCATTTATGGTATTTAATTTTAGAGAAGGGGAGAAAAATATATATATCTCATAGAAATTTCCCCCTCCATTCAACATGACTATAATGAACTATCCTAAGAAATGCAACAGGTTTCCTCTACTCTCACTTGAAATGATCCGCTAAAGCAAGAGATGACTAACCTTGGATCAAAACATGATATATTGCAAAGGCATTGTGAAAAAGGAGGGAAACAGATATGTTGGCCGAAATTTTTTCCAAATGGTACTATTACTCCATTATCTATCCAAGCACTGTGAGCTTCGGAACCCCATTTCCTCCTCCTCTAGGAAGTAGACAATTATCTCCAAATTTTGGTTAAGCTTCTCTGACAAAACCTAAGTGGTCATCATTGAAGCCATCTTATTGGATCAAAGTAATAAGGGTTGTGAAGGGAAGTTTATGGGTGGAGGCTTGGATATATAAGAAGCAACTAAGTATTTCTCTAGGAATCCTATCTAGAATATACCATTTTCCTACCATTAGCATCAAGAACATATTATGCTCATGACTTTTCATATTAACTTATAATATTTTTTATTGAATTTATAAATAAACTTTAATTTTGTATGTTTGTGTCACACCACCAAAGCTTGAAATGATAAAACTTGAGATTTTGTCCTCTGTTGTCATGCCAACTTCTACTTAGAAATATCAAAAGAAGGTTGCACATCTTAAGGGGATGAATATGATAGAGTGCATTTGGTAACATGCTTATGTGTATAATATAGTTATTTTCTCCTTTTCATTCCCTTTTTTATTTAATCTAGTCTACCTACTCTATCACCTTTTTATATTTCTATTTTTACTAAGTTTCTTATACTTAAGACTATGTCCCTCAACTTAAAATCATTCCAATTCACAAGATTTTTAAAATTAATAAAATTTTCTACAAAAAATATTTATAATCTCTTCCATTTAATATAGAGGAAAAACCAAAAAAATATACTCATTTCAATATATTATGTGGACATTGAAATCATGCTTCTTAAAAACCATTGATGATGAACACATTGGTTGCGAGAAGAATATTTCATTTTTCTATTGCACATTATAATCACAATATGACCTTTTATTAAAGGTTTAGCTTTTATTAGTGTGAGAAATAAATTATCAGTCTTTCATTTATTTGTTTTCTAATCTCAGTAATATCATCTTCAATAGTGGACATGATAAAAATGGACACAAGGTTTAGTTTTTATTAGTGTGAGAAATAGATTACCAATCTTTCAATTATTTGTTTTTTAATCTTAGTGATACCATTTCCATACGTGGAGATGATAAAAAATGGACATACATGCTCTAGCAGTATTATTTATATTAAAGTTGATGAAAGCTCAACCCTGCAACTCCCAAGAATCACTACATGCAAACACTTGTAATAGAAAGAGAGAAGCAAAAGATATGGAGGCTCAAATTCATAGATCTACATAAATTGAGATATTCTTGATGTGAAAAAAAGAATTACAAATTTTATTAAATGAATGAATGTTACAAAGAGATATCAATCCTTATAAAGGGAGATCAAAATCCTAAAAGGTAACCAACCTAGGTTGTGTGATAGTAATTAATAAAAGAATTAATTAGTATATGCCCAAATTTATCTTAAGTAAACTAGAGATAATAAGTGTCTTAATAATTAAATCAATATAATTTAATCAATAAGAAAATACTTTATTACTCTAACACCCCTGATGAGGCATAATAATGTCTCAAATTTGATATAGTTTTTACATAGTGTAAACTTACTCTTTGAGCCATGTGAGAAAAATATTTCCAATATATTTGTTTTAAATGTCTTGTGAACTTATGTTGAATACAGCTAGAATCTACTAAACCTATGGATAGTGGATATAACATACCTTGCTTAATATTATATATAAAGTGCAGTATTTCATATAAATGTTTTAAGCTATGTTTTAATATTTGAATGAGAGTAGAAATGTTGTTGTGCATATGGTTTGAATGTTTTTAATCTTCAAGAAATGGAGAAGTGGCACAAAGAGTGGAGAGCACTGTATTAAAAAGAAGTAATGAAGACCAATCATAGCATGAGAAGCGTGGGTCAGTTATGGGTGATAAGCCTCATCTGCGAGGGGAGTTATTCCAGGAGACCCAACTTGTTACATTATCTATGGACCATTATTTTGTTGCTTAATCAATGTTCTAAAGTCATGGTTGACATTCTACCTTTTTCTTCTAAAAATGTTTGCTCCCAGTTTCTTTTATGTTATGTTTGTAATAAGTTCCAATCCTCTATATATATGGGAGAAAAGGAAAAAGATAGGAGTTAGTTGAAAAAAAGGATTCTGAAGCTATTTTTTTTGTTCTCTAAAAATTATTCAATCATGTAGGAAAAGAAGAATTCTAATGAAAGAGTCATTTTGGTCTACCTGTTGTGTTCTTAGTTAGTTGAAGCCAACCAAGGGGGCTCACTTGGGAGGTGGAATAGATTTAGGTAGATTAGATTCATTTATTGCAATTTCTTATTTAAGATAGATTTATTGTATTAGTCCTACAATATAATTGCAGTGAAAGTTCCTACAGCACTTGTGGAAAATGATCATAGTGGTTGTTTGAATTGTTAATTAGTTTAGAATTCTCTTTTCCATCATTTCCACAATTCTTTGTAGATAGTCTAAGTGTCTTTATTGTTTTGTGTTAGTAGTATAGATTCCTTTCATGTATTTTACTTTCCTGTGGCATAGGTATTAAGAATCTTAAAGGAACTTAGTGCACATACTGTGCTGACCCATTTCAAGTCTTACATCCTTGGGTTGACAATTCAAATGTATTTTCATAATGGAATAGATAGTCCTTAAAATGGATATAGTATCCTTGTGAGAGGAATAGTGGTGTGATTATCTTGACCTATTGTGGAAACCTACCATTTTTTTGGTCCTGTTACTGAGGATGGTGTCAAACTAGGAACCTTCGTGAGTACTCTATTTTTAGATTAGTGCGTTACTTAGAAACCACAAGATTCAGTGCTTAATTCACAAGTCACCAATTCAATTGCATGCATCAAAGAGGTAGACAACAAGATGAATATGGGAGATTTCTTCCATGGGAACCTGTTAATCTGAATGAAGAAATTGAAGAAGAAGTTGAGTTGCCTTTCTCAGATGCAAGCCCTATTTTTCCTACAAAATCATCCTCAAGAGTAGAACCTTTAGATACAAGTGGTCTTCAATATTTTGCTAAAATTTTGGCCAGTTTTCTTAGTACTGCTCCAAATATGCTAGTTGCTAACAATCCAGTGCCCAATATTCCTTCTCAACAGCAACCTCATGATCAAATACCTCTAGTAATGGTATAACCTACTTTTCCATTTCCTCTCCCAAGTCTTGTAACCAATGCTAATCTTAAAAATATACCTCCAAATGCTCTTCCAAAGATTTATGGCCTTGCAACTGAAGATCCTAATACCTTCTAGTTTGAGTTTGACATACTCTATCATAGCTTTGACTAAAACACTAATGCCCATAAGCTAAAATTATTTCTAGCAACACTGAAAGAGTCAGCTTTACAATGGTTCATGGGTTTAGGAGCCAATGCAACAGGTACTTGGGATGAAATGTAAACTCTATTTATGGACAAATATAAAGAGTATTCCAAAGCAAATGATTCAAGAGGAGATGATATCTTTGGAATATCAAAAAAGGAGGAAAAAATATTGGAAGACTATGTTTCACATTTCTTGTATACACTGCAAAACAACCCTCAGCATGTGTTGTCTAAGGATTCACAAAAGCTATTATTTTTGAGAGGCGTGAATGATAGTTGCCTATAAGAATTAGACTTGATGGCTAGAGGAGATGTATATCAATCTTCTTGGGATGACCTCAATAAAATTTGTCTTGATTACTCAAGATCAACAATAAAGAAAGGAAAAGGACACCATATTATAGCTACTAAAAGAAATAGCCAGGGTATTTCAAAGCTTGAGATATCTAATTTGCTCTCAAATTTCAAGTAGGACATTATAGATAATGTCACTACACATCTTGACATAATGAATATAAAGAAGAAACATGTAAAATCTGAGGTACAATTAGCTAAGTACTGCCCACATTGTCAGAAGCGGAAGAAAGATTGCCAATGCAAATTGGTTGCTAGCATGGAAAATAAGCATCTTCCAACTGAGTACATCAAGATAGATGGAGATGATGAGCAAGTATTCTTTATTGCTCAACATCAACCATGGGCCCAACGTCAAGGTATGTCTCAGGACCCTTTGCAAAATTCAAATCTACATGGTAATCAATGGCAAAATTGTAACACCTAAGGCCCTCCACAATATAGTCAACCTAGTTGGAATAATGCTTGGAAAAATAATCCACAAAAGCCTTAATGGCCTCAGAATTCCCAATTTCTTGGCCAAACCAATAGAATAATCAATGGTATAATCAGCAAAACCAATGGCAACCACCCCAGGGGAATTAGTAGTCTACAAATTAATGGAGAGGACCTCAACAATGACCTAACCAAAATACTAGTAATTCACAATTACCACCTCCAGTCCAACAAACTACACTAATGCCACCACCTGCAAGTCTTGGACCTCAAAATTAGACCTAGTTACCTGCAACCTTAGCCAAATCCAAATAACTAGCAATCACAATAACTCATGTACTCTATTGATGCTTAGCAATATTCTGCTTACACTCTAAATGATGCAAATATAAATTTGAGATCTGGTACAATCCTACCAGCACCTAAACCACCTCTTTCAACTAAAATACTAGATACTCTTGTAGCATCAAAACCAGTAGTTTATAAAGAGGTTTACCCAACTAATGTCACTAGCTCAGCTCAAGCCCAGCCAACAGTTGACCTTCCTTTTCTAGAGAAGCTTATACAAAGTAAACCTACACAAATAGAGGAACAACCTTTTGATATTACTAATCAGTTAAAGAAAATGCATGTCCAAATACCCTTATTCCAAGCTTTTAAAAATGTTCCTATCTATGGAAAAGCCATCAGAGAAGCATGCCATAAAAATCCTAGGAGGAAGAAAAATGATCCAACTATAGTCCATGTTGTAGGACAATTGGATGACATTATGTTAGGAAAACTAATCATTCCTAAATACTCTGATCTAGTAAGTCTAGTTGTGAATGTTATTATAAATGGTCAGTTTGTTAAAAATGCTTTAATTGATCTTGGTGCTACTATAAATATCATGACTAAGGATACTATGAAGAAGTTGAAAATAGAGGGATTGAGGGCTACTCCAACAATTTTGCATCTTGTAGATAGTTCTACTGTCACTCCTGATGGAATGATAGAAGACACAATTGTAACTCTTGACACTCTAAAGTACCCTACAAATTTCATGATTCTCTCTCCCAAAGTCAATTTATCTGGTTACCTTGTCATTTTAAGATGACCATGGTTAGCTATAGCTATGCAAATATAAGTTGTAGGTTAGGGAATATGACCATATCTAATGGTCAAGCAACAAAAAAATTTGATTTATATCCTCCAGCACAACCACAACCAAATTTAAGCACATATATCAAGCCAAATTTAGGGGATGGAGAAGAAGAGTTAAACTCTATAGCACAGCTTATGATGTTACATAGATAATCTTTTCTAAAGCTACAAGAAGAGAATTCAATAATTCAGAGTATTCTTACTAACACTTGTATGGTAGAAAAAGATGTATCTGATAGTTCTATGTTAGAATTAACCATATATGAGGAATGTAATGAGAATTGTATTATGATCAAGGAGCCAAATATTATTAATCAACTCTTAACATGTGAATTAGATACAAGTCTAATCTTTGAAGCTACTATAATTGAGTCTACAACTACTGTTGAGCTGTCAAAAGGTCATAATCTTCATGTCAATCCCAAATTATCTTCCACACAGATGAAACAATTAATAGAGCTACTTCAAAAACATAAAAATGTGTTTGCATGGGATTATGGGGATATGAAAGGGTTGAGTCCAACACTATGTACTCACAAAATATACATAAATTAAGGTTTTCTATCACTCTGTCAACCCCAGAGAAGGATTAATCCATCCCTTAGAGAAATAATTAAAATTGAATTACAAAAATTGCTTGATGTTAGCTTTATTTATCCTATATCTAATAGTAGATGGGTGTCACCCCTGGTCATAGTACCTAAAAATGGGGGGAAATAGTGGATTTGTGTAGATTATAGAGAATTGAATATGGCAACCAAAAAGGATCACTTTCTTTTACCATTCATTGATCAAGTTCTAGATACTCTAGCTGGAAATAAGTATTTCCCTTTTCTAGATGGGTACAATGGTTATAATCAAATAAGTATTACTCTCGAAGATCAAGACAAAACCACATTTACATGCCCATGGGGTATTTTTGCATATTTTGTTTTTCCATTTGGCCTGTGTAATGCCCCTGCGACATTCCAATGAGTTGTAATCCACACTTTGTTGATATATCACATGATTGTATGGAAATATATATGGATGAATTCACAAAATTTTGAGTCACCTTTGAAGAAGCCATGATGAATCTTGAAAAGGTTCTCATCAGATGTAAAGAACATAATCTGGCACTTAATAGTGAAGTATTTCATTCTCATGCAGGAAGAAGTGGTACTTGGTCATTTTATATCAACTACAGGAATACAAGTGGATCTAGCTAAGATAGAGGTAATTCTAACATTTCCCAAACATAAAAGACCACAAGATGTAAGATATTTTTTAGGTCATGCTGGATATTATAGGCTTTTCATAAAAGACTTCAACAAAATAGCTAGTCTTTTGTACACATTGTTGACTAAGGAAGCTGAATTTATTTGGACACCCAAATGTAATGAAGACTTCCTATAGCTTAAGAAACTCCTCACCACAACACCAGTTTTATAGGGACCAAATTGGTCAATTCCATTTCATATTCATACTTATGCATCACACTATGTTGTAGGGGTTGTATTAGGAAAAAAGCCTGCTAATCTTGAGAATGTTATCTACTATATTAGTAAAAGCTTGCATGGACCTGAGCTAAATTACACAGTCACTAAAAAAGAACTTTTAGTTGTAGTCTATGCATTGAACAAATTCAAACATTATGTGACTGGATATCCTATTTTTGTTTATGCTGATCACTTAGTTATAAGGTATTTAATGAAAAAACTAGCTATCACTAGTAGATTGGCAAGATGGCTCTTGTTGTTACAAGAATTTGATATTAGTATTATTGATAAGCCAGGAAAATCTAACATAGTTATAGATTAATTGTCTAGATTGACCATTGTTGATGAAGATCCAGCTCTAATTGAAGACACCTTTCCAAATGAGCATTTGTTCCATATAGCAACTCATACACCATGGTATGCAGACATTGCAAATTATCTTGTTACAAACAAAATGCCCCCACACTTCCGTCATAAACAAAAGAGAAAGCTAGTAGAGAAGAGTTTTCAATATTCCTGGATAGATAACAATCTCTTCTATGTAGGACTAGATCAAGTCATGAGGAGATGTGTCAGGGAAGATGAGATATATGACATACTACATGCTTATCATGATGAACCATGTGGAGGCCATTTTGCAGGGAAAAGAATAGCACTAAAGATACTTACAACAAGATATTATTGACCAATGTTACATAAGGATGTAATGACATATACGACTAATTGTGACAAATTCTAGAGGATGGACTAACCAACCATAACTAATGAGATGCCACTCACTCCACAGATTGTAGTCACACCTTCTAATAAGTGGGGCATGGACTTCATAGGTCCAATTGATCCACCATCAAGTTGCAAATCCTACATCTTAGTATATATAGATTATGTAACTAAATGGGTAGAAGTTAGAGCAATGAAAAATGCCAGAGATGAGAAAGTAGCTAAGTTCCTATATGAAGAAATATTCACTCATTATGGGGAGCCCAGAGAACTTTTCATAGATCAAGGAGCTCAGTTTACATCAAACTTGATCACTAAGGTTATGAAGGAATATAGCATAAGGCACCGTAAATCTAGTCCTTATCACTTTCAAGAAAATGGACAAGCAGAGGTTACCAATAGAGAACTAGAAGCCATTCTAATTAAAATAGTGCACATACACAAGAAGGATTGGACAAGTAGATTAATTAAAGCTATTTGGGCATATTGGACCACATGGAAGACAACAATTGAATTCACTCCAATTGAGCTTGTTTATGGTAAAGTAGCAATGTTACCCATTGAATTTGAACATAAGACATTGTGCACTGCTTTAGAGTTGAACATCAGTCTTCCTGCAACACAACAAGAGAGACTCCTCCACTTGAATTCGTTGGATGAAATACGAAAGAGAGCTTTAAAAAGAACAAAAAATATTCAATAGCAGTGAAAGCAGTGGCATGATGCACATATCAAGAATAAAAAATTCCAAGCAGGAGATTGGGCCCTCCTCTATGATTCTCGCTTCAAAGAGAATCTAAGCAAATTGCAGACTCGATGGTTAGGGCCTTATGAAATTCAGCATGTATTTGACAATGGCATAGTGCAACTGACAACCATTGATCCTATTTAGTTTAAGTTACTTGTAAATGGCCATAGGCTACATCTCTATCATAAGCCACAAAATAAAGCATAGTTCCTATAGCAATTCCAACCAACTGATGCACCAACTCTTCTAAACACAATTCCTACAACAAAAGATGAAAGTCTTCTTCCTCAACCATGAAATGATCAAAATTTTAGCAACCTTCATAATAAAACCTCATTTAAATATGAGGCCCCATTCTTCCATTCACTCTTCTCTTTCTTCATATCAACCCATCTCATTTCTCTATCTAACATCCACCTACACTCCACTTCACCCACACACTATTTTTCCTACTTTCAATAAATGAAATTGTCAGCACTTTCTATGGTCATTAGACTTTTCCACCTCATCAACTTGCATGCTCATCATTTTAAATTGCTTAGTTGCATAAGGCATAACATACAAGTTAATGTTCCCAACTTTCTTTACAATATGTTGTGTACAAGTTTTGAGGAAACTCAAAAAAGAAAGGCAAATTATATTTCCCATCATGCTCTCATTAAGCTTCTAGTTGAAAGATATCTTAGAGATTCTTCCCCTATTTCATGGGTAGAATTTGTTAAAGCCAAGACCTTATAGCCGCAAGCTAACCCTGTTCCTCAAAACCTAGAAAATGTGGAAGAAACCACAGAGCTAATTCAAAATCTAGCTAAGATGGAAAAAGAACCCTCTCCTGATAAGTCTGCTAAGCATGATTTAGAGGATGATATGTCAAACTCTTCTAGGGTCAAAGGCAAGTGTAAGGTTAGCCCTAACCTTGAAAAGGAAGTACAAAATCCCTTTGTTAAGTTAACAAAAAGAAAAAGGTCTATTCCTGCAACATCTACTCCAGTCACGCCTAGACCAAAATGGACCCATAAAGTTGTTGAAGTTGAAGAAGTTCATGTACATAGAAGCCCTCGTATGCGAGGTTGTGTATCTCTAGCTTCTATTGAAAAACCAAATGCCCCAATTCCAAAGTCTCATATAAAGTCAGTAGTTGAAAATGTCCTAGATGATTCTCCTGTACAATTAGAGCCCCAAAATGTAGAAACACATGAAATTGAGCCTGTAAAGGAGACATAGCAAGAGAATTAGGAAATGTGCAAATTGAATCCTATTGTTGTTCTAGAAAAAGCACTAGCAATGATCAACCTATCATGCCATCAGTCCCTAAATATTCCAATGTTTCTCTTATACCTTATAAATCTTCCTGGTACATCCAACATTTCCAACAAGTTGCTAGAGAGAAAAAAATGAAATCTGAAACTCAATAATTTTCATCATCAACAATTTAGTCAATATTGTTTGGTCTATACAATCATTTTATTTTTCAAAAAGCCTTGTGGAAGCAAGAAAGTGACCAGATGCAAAAGGCAATATTTGATAGAGACGAAGAAATTGAATCATTAAAAGAGCAACTAGAAAAGAAGAAGCAACAAATGAATAAAGCTTTGAAGTTAGCTGATCAAGCTATGGCCTATAGACCACCCCCAAGGGTATATCCTATGTGTTTAAAAGAACAATTTATGTTATTCCAATTGATGATGACAATGAGAAATATTGGTTGTGAATTTAAGAATGCTTGAGATTTTTATAATGTGTGTCAAACTTTTCCCTCATGGCAAAAGAACTTGTTGTGTGAACTCTATTTACATAATTTCATAATTCCACAAGAAACAGAGTGGAATCCCCTACTTTACATAGGGGATGTTCACTTGAGAGCTCTAATTTCATGGATGCACAATGAAACAAATTATGATAGATAGTTGGATACCTATAGAGACCTTGAAAAGTCTGAACCACTGCCACTTCGAGCTGAATCCTATAAGCCTTATGACCTCTTAAGAGATTGGTTCAAATTAAATTGTGGAAGGCCAAAATTAGAAATTAGAGAGAAAGTATTTGAAGAAAGGGAAAAAGATTACAGAGAGTATCAGACACTTCCTAATTTCACACAGTAGAGAGCAATTGTAGGGCTTAGAAATAGATGGAGTCGATTGCCAGAATCTTTCAAGAAGGCTGAACCACATAGCCCTATTAATTTCAAGGTAGTAGTAAATAGAGTGGCTAAATATATGCAATTAGGAAGGCAAGTTAGGAAAGAGTTATGGATGCCACTAACCTTCCAACCTCCTACCCTTCTCTAGCCCTTGTATGAAAGCAATGCTACCAGGTTTGATCCATTAGTTGAAGAACACTTGGGTGAGCATTGGAGATGATCTAGAGGATATTTCTACACCTTCAAAAG
This sequence comes from Cupressus sempervirens, assembly GCA_028749045.1. Classification (NCBI taxonomy): domain Eukaryota; kingdom Viridiplantae; phylum Streptophyta; class Pinopsida; order Cupressales; family Cupressaceae; genus Cupressus; species Cupressus sempervirens. Next base: position 395,892,718 of record CM053790.1, read on the forward strand.
TGGGAAACAAGGGAAGACAATAGTAGGAGATTCCAAAAAAATGGCAAAGAAGTATAATGCTTAAGGACAAGCATTTGCATTGTGGGGGGCAGATGATGAGGTATATTAAAGTCTCAAATTTGATATAGTTTTTACATAGTCTGAATTTACTCTTTGAACTGTGTGAAAAAAACATTTCCAATATATCTATTTTAAATGTCTTGTGAACTTATGTTGAATGCAGCTAGAACCTATTAAACCTATGGATAGTGGATATAACATACCTTGCATAATATTATATATAAAATGCAGTATTTCATATAAAAGTTTTAAGCTATGTTTTAATATTTGAATGAGAGTAGAAATGTTGTTATGCATATGGTTTGAATGTTTCTAATCTTCAAGAAATGGAGCATTGGCAAAAAGAGTGGAGAGAACTGTATTAAAAAGGAGTAATGAAGGTCAATCATAGCATGAGAAGCATAGGTCAATTCTAGGGGATAAGCCATGTCTGCGAGGGGAGTTATTCCAGGAGACCCGACTTGTTACATTATCTACAGACCATTATTCTATTGCTTAATCAATGTTCTAAAGTCATGGTTGACATTCTTCCTTTTTCTTCTAACAATGTTTGCTCCCGGTTTATTTTATGTTATGTTTGTAATAAGTTCCAATCCTCTATATATGTGGGAGAAAAGGAAAAAGATGGGAGTTAGTTGAAAAAAAAGGATTTTGAAGTTTTTTTTTCTATTCTCTATGAATTATTCAGTCATGTATCAAAAGAAGAATTCTAATGAAAGAGTGATTTTGGACTACTTGTTGTGTTCTTAGTTAGTCGAAGCCAACAAAGGGGGCCAACTTGGGAGGTAGAATAGATTCATTTATTGTAATTTCCTATTTAAGATAGATTTACTATATTAGTCCTATGACATAATTACTATGAAAGTTCTTTCAGCACTTGTAGAAAATGATCATAGTGGTTGTTTGAATTGTTCATTAGTTTAGAATTCTCTTTTTCATAGTTTCCATGGTTCTTTATAGATATTCTAAGTGTGTCTACTATTTTTTGTCAGTAGTATAGATTCCTTTCATGCATTTTACTTTCCTATAGCATAGGTGTTAAGACTCTTAAAGGAACTTAGTGCACATACTATGCTAACCCATTTCAAGTCTTACATCCTTGAGTTGACAATTCAAATGTATTTTCATAATAGAATAGATAGTTCTTAAAATGGATATAGTATCCTTGTGAAAGGAATAGTGGTGTGATTATCTTGACCTATTGTGGAAACCTACCAACCCCCCGCCCCCTTAAGATAAACTTAGGGAGTAGCTAAAAACCTAGAATCTACTACTAAAAGTAAATTTGGGTCCTAGCAACAAAGCCTGATTAGATACCCAAGCACAACCAAATCTCTGTAAAGAGGATAAATAGACAAAAAAACATGGGGAAAAACATACTCCAAGAAGAGATGGAAATAATGTTGAAAAGAACTAGTGAAGGATTGAAGAAGCCTCCAAACTAGGGAATGTCCCAGAAGATAGAAACAAAAGATGATCATGTAGAACACCACTAAAGCATGTAGAAGTTGCAAAGCTTTATCAAAAGTAACTATTGATATCAAGAACCTCCACTAAAATAGAACTTGACTAGGTAGAGAAGACTATAATCTGCATGAGTGCTCTCAAAAGATACTACTCAAATCAAAAGGCACACAAAGGAAAATAACTAAACTCGAAGATACATATGAAATGAAACACCAAAGCTTGAAGAGCTAATCAATTGAAAATGGAAGGTTTCATCCAAAGTAGGAATGAAAAGAAGATTGTCTATATGGTAGATGATCCATCTCACCAAAATACATAGGTACCTAGCCAATGCATCCACCTAGTACATAGGAACAAATATTGAATACAAAGCTCACTCCATCAAACTAAGGAAGCATAAGAAACAATAGAAGAACCCCCTCTAATGTAGACAAGGGTGAGGTGATAGGCAACTATAAAAGTGGGCCAATAGAATGGCATGGCAAGGAACCATGATCAAGATGCACAAAAGAATACATATGTGTGTGCAAAGGTGATCAATCTCAGACATGTCATGAGGCTAATGTCATAGAAGAAGCACTCATTCAAACAAGGAAGTGGGGAAACAAAGGAAAAGCATCAACCCCCCATGGCACTTTAATTAGAGTAGTGCATGTATAATAAGGCACAAGATATGGTGAATCTATTGAATACAATAATTTATATAAGAGTGTCCTCAAATAACACTACTTGAAGCATAAGGAAAATAAGGCAAAACAATTGAAATGAAAATACTGATGCAGTAAGGCAATTTATCTCAATGCATTTTCAAGAATTATCGGTAAATTTGAGGTCTAACTTGATGGACAATTTATGAATATAATTGAACTAAAATACCCTAAGAGTGTCAATCTGAGGTTCATAAACTAGTGAGAGATATAATGACTATTTTCCCAAGGGATGAAGATAATAAATCAAGTACTTTTGAATGTAATTTACTACATGCTAAGAAATTAAACTACGAAGCTTTTAATCATCCAAATTAGAATCCACACAATTAATAGTGAAACTAAGATTGAAGTCATATGCAATATATCTTCACATTTAGTCTAAAGCATATCCTCACACTAATTAAGTAATGATCATAAGATTCACACATCTAAATAATTAAACATTAAATACCATGCTTTACGAATATTGCTATTAAAGATTAGTTCAATATAATAAAGAAGATAAACTAAGTTTTCTATAGGAAGTTTGGTTGTGACGGGAAGTTTATTACAACAGTCTAGATTATAGGTAACAAAGTGTGACAAGAAGTATAATGGGCAGTAGCAGGAAGTGTACCAGGAATAGCAAATGGCAACAGGGAGAATTACAGTGGGAAGTATGACATAATGGATGATGGTTTAAGAGTGGATGGTCTAATTTTTATTGATAAAAGGATATGGATAGGGGAATGATGATTGGTAGAATGGACAAACAAAAATGATCACGAACCAATAAGTTAGAATATAACTAAGTCTTTGAATAACCAAAATGTAATTGAACACATATCATGAATTATACAAATTTCATTCGTCTAAGGATATTTACACATACACTTAATTCAATCCATAATTAACCCATAATGAACAATGAAATAATTAACAATGCATACATGCTCACAATGCAAATTGAAATGGTTTCACCAAGATTCCCAAGAGGGGGCCCTTCCTCTAGTCCACATGGTGAGTGAAAGACTAACACAGAATTGCTAAAGTTGATCTAGAATTGATTCCAACAACAACGAAGAAAGGATTTTTAATTAAATTCTAATAAGTATATTTCCCTTGATGTCATCATATGATCATATGCATTCTTATATAGTATTTAGAAATACCAAATATAGTAGAATCAGATTGTTATGGCCATAGGCCATTGATCTAAGGTAAACAAATACTATTCGATTCATAGGCCACTAATTGTTTAACTACTTAACAAACACCATAATAATAGAATATTATTCTAGTTGACAACTATTCCAAACCAAAGACTAAAAACAAAATGCTTGTCCAAAATAGAGCTATAACATGTACATAGTTGATCCACTTGCTCCCAAGCTCCTATAGCCACTCAGTCATCCATGATTTTCTCATGTAGCAATATATCAAAATTGTTTGTCAAATTCTACACAGTGGTGGACTTTTTAGTAATTACTTCCTATCTTACATTTTATCAATATACTTTTTAAATCTCTACTAATTAGTGGCATGAATAAGAGTAGGATGAAACAAAGTTGGGTGGAGATATGCATAAGAAATATATAAAAAGACATAGAAATGCACACCCATCATTTCCCCCTAATTGATGGATTGAGCATGTTCTAATGCATGCCATGACAACCAACGTCAATTGTATTTTTGGAGACTATCATGACTCTTATAGTTTCAATTGTGTCAGACTTGGGTGTAGATAGCTCTTGTATCTGTGCCTATAGCTATGGATTAGATCTCTGAAGCTGATGGATGATTTGCACTAGTTGTTTAGGGAAAAAACATTGTATTGCCTTAGGAACTTCAAGAGTTCTTGAAGCATCATTAGGGATTTTCTAAGATGCTATGGTAATAGTGTGTATATTGTCATTTTGAGGAGACTTTATTTCCTATATTGCACCCTTATCTAGTTGAGGAAGCTCTTCAGTTTATCCTGGCTGGATTTCATCATTGAGAGGAATGGCACTAGCTATTTCTATTACCCTCTAAATGGAAACATTTGGTAACATTGTTACAAGAATTAATGCTACCAAAGGAGATTTGGGTCTTACCTCTTCTTTAGAGATAGGGTCCTTGGTAGGGTTTTCTTGTATTGTACTTGGAATGTCATCTTCTTCTTTATCGATGTATCTTTCTTCAATTTTTTCTTTAGCTTCCTACTTGTCCTCAGCTTCCGGTTCTTCTTTAGTTTCTTGTATATCCTCTACCTCCTGATCTACTTTAGTTTCCCTACTTTCCTCATCTTCCTATGGCTCTTCTAGTTCCTGTCCTTTGTCAATTCCTTGATCTTCTTCAATTTGTGGATTTGCCTCCATCCCTCAGACTTCTTCTTCTTCTTGCTCCCTATCAATATCTTTCTCTCCTCTAGAGGGTGATTCTTCTTGCTCTTCCCTTTGTTTCAATTTATCTTGTTTCTTATTTCACTTGAGTTGTGACCTCTATTCTCTTAGAAGATGGTCATTTTTCTAGGAGGGTTTTTGGATACTAATAATTTCTACATCTCTGGTGGAGTGGGATACATTAACTAGTTCCTATAACTTATTTGAGATGTTCCATTTTAATCTAGTAACTATAGGATGAGGGCTTAGGGTTTCTTTAATTTTCTCAGAAGGGTTAGCCTTTGCTTGTATTTTGAGGACTTTCAGCTTCTTGGTTTTTAATGAGAATGAAGGTTTGGTTGGTCACTTATTAGAAGAGATAGCTTTAACTACTTTGGAACTGGAAGGTGATTTAGGGTCATCCACATTGGTAATAGTAATGAATATTCCCCATCCTAGGGTAGGCTAAGTAGACTTTAGGGCATGAATGACAAGCAATTTTATCAACCCATAGTGGGAAAGAAAATCAATATGCCCTTCTATGTATTGGTGACATGACTATTTTAAGGAATGTAGGAGATAACAAGTAAGGTTTACAAGGACCCCATACTATAAATGTAGTAGAAGGTGAAGATGGTGAGGATTAACATACTTATAATGGCCTTCACATGTAATAAACTGGATCAAAAATTGGGTAACTTCATCCCATGGCTTTGGCAATGATTTGCGGATAATCCCTTATCCTTGTGTTGTTTCAACTAGTTCCCCTCTTTGAAAGAATTTCTTCTTGTGGGGGTTTAAATCAACAACCTTGGAAGATCTTGAAGGAAAATAATGGTCCCCAATTTTTGGAAGGCCAGAGATAGAGGCAATTGTTTGTAAGTTGATTGAGAATTGTAATCCTCGTACAATAACATTGTTCTCAGTAAATGTCAAGGCAAACTTAGCAGCAACCTCATCACTGGAAGTGAATTCTCATAACTGCTCATAATATCTTAGCCATCCCTAGCATTCAAATATTTTATAAACTTCCTTAGAATTTTGTAAATGGTGGAGTGATTTTGGTTCCTTATGAAGATGACTACCACCCATGATCCCAAACAACACTAGCTACTGAAAAAGTAGAGCAAGAGGTTCTGAAAATGGTGAACAAAAATAGCAATATAAATGAAATGAGTGACTTTACCAAGAGAGTGAAGATAAGGGGAGTACATCTATAGGAAGTAATAATGAGAATGTAAGAGAAAAGCTCACCTTTATATCTATGAATAATTAATAAAGTAGATGATGCAATAATAATAATGAAGGACATGGCACATTTACTACTTACCCCCCAAATTGAAAGGCTCAAACCATCCTGATTATGCCACATAAATAGAAGAGAAATAAATCATATTGAAAAAAAAGGTAAGGTAAGAAGGTACTTCTTGAGTCCATAGCCCAACATGGTGAGGTGATGTCAAGACATGTGTCCATCAATGCCAAGGATTGTAGGAAAACGATGGTGGATTATGGAAAGATGCAGCAATACAGATGCCATCAAAATGCAACCCAGCTCACAGTCAGTGATCAATGTAAGACACAAATCTGATAGACATGTGAGCACCCGATAAGAGAGAGTGGGACTGCCAAAGAAAAATAGGGTCACATGTGTGTGAAGAACCAAGTGGGAGTTATAGGTGGATGGAGAGGCAATAGGATCCTGGAAAGAAAAGTGACCAAGAGTAGATAACATGACAGGAAGAGATAAGTGTTCCTATCACAAAATGAGATAGAGGGAGGCAATGGAAAGATAGAATGTTATGATAGAGAGGAAAGCATCTCAAATTTATGATTATTATTATTATTTTGGATTTTGAATTTTGAATTTTATGTGTGAAGTAGCCCAAAAGGAACCATGGTAAATTCCTTGGTGATAACGAGAAAGAAGGCTTTCTTCAACAAAGGCTTCCAGTATAACTTGAGTTGATGCCCATTAACAAAAAGTGTATGAAATTCTAAGTCCATAGTATAGATTTGTATGGCATCATTATGAAAGACATGGGCAATTTCATAGAGACCCAACTAATGAGTATGAAATTTACCTTTGAAATCTTGAAACCAAGAATCATACAAAAGTGCCCAATCAACTGGCTCGAAGGAATGTTGATGAATGTGATTGTCATGCCACTATGTGCATTGATTCTATACAAGTTTAGTATGGAGGAGGGCTTCCTGATAGAGTTCATCCAAAGAGTGGAGTTGTGTCATGCATTCCTAATGAGCATCAGAGAGAATTAAACTGAGTAGAAGTGTGGTTCAAAGAGTCTTAATTTTGAACTCAATAGGAAGAACAAATTTCTTACCATAGACCATTTTCGAAGGGGTCATACTAGTGGTGGTCTTCCATGTGGTATGATAGGCCCACATAGCTTCATGAAGTTATGTTGTCCAATCATGCTTATGAAGTGCATCAGTCTTGGAAAGAATATTCTCCAATTCTGGATTGGTGACTTCTACTTGTCCATTTTCTTGACGGTGATAAGGTGATGATTTATAGTGATGTATTTCATTCTCTTTTACTAATGTAGCAATGACATCTAAAGTGAACTGGGGTCCTTGATTCATAGTAATCTCTTGTGGAACACCAAAGCGAGTAAAAATCTCTAAGTATAGGAAGTTGATAACCTTAGTACCATGGGCATGCTTAAGGGCAACCACTTCAACCCACTTGGTAACATAATCAGTACAAACAAGAATGTATTCCTTGTTGTTAGAAGGTGGATCGATAGGGCCCACAAAGTCAAGACCCCACTTCTCAAAGAGTTCAATAGAGAGTTGAGAATGGAGTGGAATTTCATTAGATTGAGTAGGACAGTCCATTCACTGGCATTGATTGCAATGATGAACATAACACTTGCAATCCTTATGGAGTGTAGGATAGTAATATCTTGTAGTAAGAATCTTTTGAGTAGCCTATTAAGTTGCAAAGCGTCCTCCACAACGTTCAGTATAGAAAGTGCAAATAATATCAAATACATCCTCTTCAAAGATAGACTAGTGCATAATGTTATCAATGTCAATACAGAAGAGAAGATTGTTGATCCATGTATACTATCCACTAAGGCCAACCAACTTTCAATGTTCTTGAGGAGAGAAGTGCAGTGGAAATTTTCATGTAACCAAATAGTTGGCGATCTTAGCATACCATGGACTTTTGACAGAAATGGCAAAGAGTTGTTCATCAAGGAACGAATCATCAATAGGAATAGGTACATTATCTGACTGTTGTAACTAGGACAAGAAAATTGCAACCACATTTTCTCAACTAGGCTTATCAAGTATAGTGACATCAAATTCTTGTAATAAAAGCAACCCTCTAATAACTCAACTAGTTACCACTGGTTTATTCATTATAAATTAAATCATTGAGTGATCAATGTTAACAAACACTTATAACTAGTAATGTAGTCCCAAAATTTGTTAATGGCATAAACAACAGCTAAAAATTCTTTTTTAGTTACCATATAGTTTACCTCAGTAGTAGTGAAGTTCTTGATAATGTAGTAAATTGGATAAAATAGGTTATCTTCCTTCTGTCTGAGTATTACTCCTATTGAAAAATCAAAAGCATTAGTGTGAATATAGAATGTTAATTCCCAATTAGGGCCTCTAAGAATAGGAGGAGTCATAAGCTTGGTCTTAAGTTTCAAAGGCTTCATGACACTTAGGGGTCCAACTGAAGACAACATATTTGACTAACAAAGCAAACAATAGAGAAGAAATCTTACTAAAGTTTTGAATAAATCTCCTATAATATCTAGCATGACCAAGGAAACTTCAAACATCTTTTTGGTTCAAAGGTGTAAGGAGGTCCTAGATTATTTGTATCTTTTTGGGATCAACTTGGATACCTTTTGAGGAGATTAAGTGTCCTAATATGATTCCCTCGGTCATTAACATATGACACTTCTCATGACTCAGAGATAGGTTAGTATCGATACATCTCTTAAGTACTTTCTCAAACTTATCTTTACCTTCTTCAAAGGTATTTCCATGGAAAGTAAAATCATCCAAATAAAATTCTACACGATCCTTAACTATATCAGCAAAGATGCTTAATATTGCTCATTGGAATGTAGCAGGGTTATTACATAACCCAAAAGGGAGAACATTGTATGCGAAGGTTACCCACAGACAAGTAAGGGTCATCTTGTCCTAATCTTCTAGGGCAATGTGGACTTATTTGTACTTGCTAAATCCATCCAAGAAAGAGAAGAATCATTTCCCTATTAGAGAATCCAAAACTTGGTCAATAAAGGGTAATGGAAAATGATCCTCTTAGTATCCTTATTTAAAGCTATATGCCACGTACCATTTTTCTTTGGAAAAACAACTAAAGGAGATACCCACCTACTATCCAAGATAGGATAAATGAAATCAACATTCAAGAGTTTTTGGAGTTCTTCCTTGACTACATCACACAAGGAAGGAATGAGTCTTCTTTGCAAGTGTCAAACTGGGTGACTACCTTCGTCTATATAAATGTAGTGGGTACAGGTGTCTAGATGGATACCTCACATATCTTGATATTTCCATGCAAAAGCATATTTATGTTCTTTGGGAACACCTATGAGATCTTTGACCTGAGTAGGTGTCAACTATGGATTAATATTAAGGGTGTGCCCTAGTAAGATCTCCATATGTTCTAATGGTGTACAAGCACTAAAAAGGAGTTTTGGTGATGTGTCTAGTTTATCTAAAGATAATAATGGACTATAAAAACACTAATGTGGTAGAATTTAATGTAATGTGAGAAAGTGTTGGATAGACTGAGGATTGCCCACTAAGAGAAAATTCCCAAAATAATAATCAGCAGTCCCATGAGAAGGGAAAACCATAGTTTCTAGGATATCGTTAGACTCATACCTATTTTGAAGAAAGTTCACTAGAATTTTTTCATTATTAGGCTCCTCAAATTCTTGTGCTTGTTTGATGGTAAGGACTGGTGCAAGATCTTCTAGATCACTATCAACCCATACAAGATCTTTTGTATCTAACAAGGGTTAAGTAGGGGGATAGAATGTCAATTGTTTTTTTTGTTCTCCTTTGAAAATAATAATGTTACCTAACCAAAAACTGATGTAGGTATTAGCAGCTACTAACTAGGGTCTCCCAAGAATAAGGGATATCCCCCCAACTTAACATTTGGCTATAAAATCATAAAATTGGTTGGATAATCCCAACTATCAAAGGAAAGAACAACATCTTCTATAACCCCCTCTAGTTTGACTAAAGATTGGTCAGCCATCTAAATCACCATAGGAGTTGGTATAAGTCCATCCAAAGATCATTTGGTCTTTGTTTCATTGGTCATCACATTCATAATTGCACCTAAATCTACAAGTGTGTTAGGAATAACAATTGTACCAATACTTACTTGGATGATAGAGCTGCTAGGATCTGCATATTTTAGAATGGTAACATTCCCCAACATTAATTCCACTAATTTTCCAATAACTTGACTAGTCTTTGGATCCTCCTTCTTTTTCTATCAGTGGGTACATACCTCATGTGCTATCTTATTGTATACTGGATTATCCTTAAGAGCTTGCAAAAGAGAAATTTTGATGTTAACATTGTGTAATTTATTTATAATATCAAACTTTGAATGTGTTGGTTCTTTAGGTTTGGTTTATGAATGAATCAATCAGGAAAGGGAGGTTCTTTTTCTAACTCTTCTTTAGGTTCATGAGGGAACTCTGTGATAGTAGGTCCTTTAAGTGCCTTCCCAAATCTTAGTTGTACACCATCCAACTCAATTGTGTTTATGGAATAGGTAGGAAAATTGGCCATCTCATTATTATAAACTGGTTGAAGAGGGTTAATATTAGGATCTAGATTCGGTTGAGTTGGCTTGGATGTGGGTTTAGGTGGTTGCGGTGGATTTGAGGGTGGATTTGAGGAAGATGGAGGTATTGGAGAAAGAAATCATTGAGGTTGTTGATAGGGGCTTAGCACTGGTGGTGGAGGAAATGATTATTGTGGAAGATAAGGTTGCATATAAGGTTGTGGAGGTAGATACGAAGATTGTGGCCTCCATACTTGTTGCCACAATTGTGTACTAGGCTAAAAAGTTTGGGGCCATTGCTAATAGGGTTGAGATTCTTGCCAACCTCTAGACTAGGAACTTTGGTTAGAAAATTGCTAAGATGGTCCAAAACAATATTCATTAGAGAACCCTCTAGGTGGAAATTGGTGTCATGGAGCCATATAGTAAATTGGTTCTTTGGTATACTCCATAGGAACCATCCCTTTAGGAAAATTTTGTAATGTTGAAATTGTGTTAGCTTCCTCAACGGATGTTACATGAGTCTAATTATAAGGGTAGTCTTCTAGTCCATTCTTCTTACAAGAAGTTGGGAAATATACTACCAAAGCCTTTTCAACTTCCTATTACTTCTTGAGAGTGTACAAAGTGTCAATTTTCTTACCCATATGATTGAATAAATCAATTTTAAGGTCTTCAAGTAGGTTACCAATTTTTTATTTGGAGATACTTGATGCATTACCAATGGTGGAAAACTTACTTGAATGTCCATGAACAAATCTATGAGACCATGAATAGTTCATGCATATATCATAAATATCATCAAAGGACAATTTAGAAATATCACCTTTACCAATTAAATTTAAGGCATCCATGGTTTAATCACAAATCCCTCTTAAGAAAAGCATTTTTATAATGTTTTTAGTTAAATCAAGATGCCTTGAATTTTGTAAGCTAAAGGCATAACACTCTAAGAAATCTTCAACTAACTCATCTTCTCACTAAGTCATGAGAAAGATTCATCCCATACTTCCTTGGTCTTACAATACTCCTGATATTTTGCTAGAAAAGCATCTTTCATTTGGTCCCATGATCTAATGTCCCTAAGACTCATAAACCATCGTAATGCAACACCTTTCAATGTAGTTGGAAATAGCTTTAATTTTTGTGCATCACTTTGATAATCATAGCTATTACAAAGGACATTAAATTCAAATAGGTACATATCAGGATCCCTAGAGGTTGACCCTCTAAATATAGAAAGTGTTGAGTGAGAGATATTTTTCATAGGGACATTATCCTTGAGAGGTTAAATAGGAAACTCAAAGGTCATATTGTATTGAAAAATTGCATTACCATTGCTTCTAGCATTGTTACCTCCTATGTTATTTCCAGTATTATCAGCCATGACTTCTTCCAAAACTTCAGCTACCTAAGGTGTATAGTATGTCTTAAAGGGTTGTTCTGGAGGATTTGGAGGCTTACTAGACCTAGCTTCGTATGAATTTTTGAATTGTTGAAAATTTTCATAAGGTATAGTAGGGGAGGTGGATTGAGAAGATGGTTGGTTACTGACTTCACTCTTTGGTTTGGTTTCGATGATCAATGGACTTTTCTCTTTTTATGGTTTTTGAATTTTTGAATTACCTACTAATTATTTCTTAGCAAACATGCCCTGACTATCTCTAGGCATATTCATGCACCTAAATGATTTATTGCAGTGCAAATCTAAGGTACCAGATTCAACAATGTTGACACTTGATCAGACACTCCCAAAAATGCATTGTTCCTAACTTGACTTACTATAATTTCATGCCTTTAATATCTCTCCTAGGAAATGATGCCAAAAATGTCGAGTAAAGTTGAGGTCTAACTTGATGGACTATTTATGAATATAATTGAACTAAAATACCCTAAGAGTTTCAATTCGAGATTCATAAACTATTGAGAGATATAACAACTATTTGCCCAAGGGATGAATATAACAAATAAATAAGTTTTGAATGCTAGATATTACATGCTAAGAAATTAAACTAAGAAGCTTTTAATCACCCAAATTAAAGTCCACACATTTAGGAATGAAACTAAGAATGAATGCATATGCAATATGCTTCACATTTGATCTAAAGCATATCCTCACACAAATTAAGTAATGATCATTATCACAGATCTAAACAATTAAACATTAAATACCATGCTTTATGAATACTATTATTATAGATCAGTTCAATACAATAAAGATTAAGCTAGACCCAATTTTCCACAAGAAATTTGGTTACTACAGGAAGTTTATTACAACAGTTTAGAATATAGGTAACAAAGTGTGACAGGAAGTATAATGGTGGTAGCAAGAAGTGCACCAAGAATAGTGGATGGCGACGAGGAGAATTGTAGTGGGAAGTATGATGTGATGGATGATGGTTTAAGAGTGGATGATCTGATTTTTACCAATTTAAGGATATGGATAGGGGAATGATGATTGGTAGAATGGACAAACAAAAATGGTCATGAACCAATAACTCAAAAGACAACTAAGTCTTTGAATGAGCAAAATGTAATTCAGAACACAACATGAATTATACAGATTTCATTCATCTAAGGACAAATTTTGGAAGCATGAACACTAATGATATTCCTATGGGGGAGTATTGTAGAAACATGATTATATTATTATCATGATGATATGTTATATTCATGATTGTGTTTGTCTTTGATGTCAACATAGCAATTTTCTGCTGTATCTAATAGAAGAACAGTGGAAAGATCAAGTTGGTACAGATCATTGAGTACTTTCAATAGCATGGTTAAAGGTTAAAGGGAGATTATACTATGTGTCTAGTATACATAGGTAACCTCAAAAGCATAAGATATTAAGTCTGGAAGAAGTTATGCAAGTTTCAATGCAGATGGTTCTGAGATGGATTTTACAGAGGTATGTTCTGGTAAGCTTTTTATATCTCTTAGCAGAGTTATTATTATAAGAAGCCAAAGTTACAGATGTGAAGAAGCCATGTTGGTGAAGATGTGGCTAAGCTTGCTCATCAAAATATTACATGTAAGGAAATTTATTCAAGTTCCAAGGTGAAAGATTATTGTTATAGCTAAGTGTAACATGTTCTTAATGTGGTCTTATAATAATTAATTGAGAACGTGTAACAGCCAACTTAGGGAATTGTTTTATGGATTTGATATAAAGGAAGGGCATTTTCCTTTATCTTAGATGTGACATATGAGATGATTATAAGTAGCATGAAGAGAGGAATGTGAAGTTTAATATAGCAGAGCATAAGTAAAGGAAACTTCATTGCCAAGGTTTTACTGTGTGATTCAAAGTTGGATACTTGGATCTGAGGTTTGTGACCTAGTCTACAAGGTTTGACAATGATTGGTTTGATTGATAGGATAGAGGAGAGAAGTTACAATGTAGTACACACAATTATTTTGCAAGGAATAGTTGAGAGATTGGTTGAACAATGAGTTTAGTGGTCTTGCCCCAGAAGTTGATTGGACAGTGGGTCCTTATGTCTTCTACAACTCCTAACAAGGATTCAAAGTCTCCTACTAGGGTCCATCCTCTAATAAGGAATATTTATATTAGTACATCATCTTGTGGCATCATTCCCACCAAGGTTTTCCCTTTGATCAAGGGTTTCCCATGTTAACATATCTGGTGTAATTGTCTATGTGCATCTTGTTATGGTTGTTGTTTACTTTGGTCGAATGGATAAGATTATTTAAAGTTAATAAATATTTTAATTATTGGATAATTGATTCACCCCCCCACCCCTAGTTATCTTGGTGAACTATTGTTTCTAACAATTGGTATTAGAGCATCAGGTCCTTGAAGATAAAGTTTAACAACTTTGGGAGATCCATGTCAAGCATGTTTAGGAAAGATAGTCTAAATTTTGATTAAACAAATTATGATAGCTAGAAGGAAAAGATGAAGACACATTTGTTGTGTATGGGTCTAGGATATTGGATCTTGACAAAAACATCAAAGACAATAATTGCTGAAAAATATTTGGAAACTTGTACAGAGGAAGAAAGAGATCTTTTTATGTGTGACATGAGAGCTAAAGAAAACCTATTGACTGCACTTCCTGAAATTGAATACAATAAGGTAAAGTCACTTGTTATTTCACATTTGATTTGGAAAGCTTTGGAAACTAGTTTTGAAGGTGATGAACATTCTAAGAAATTGAGGCTATAAAATTGGATTTGTGCATTTCAAGATGCTAAAATGATGGAAGATGAATCAATAAGATCATATGTAGGCAGACTATGAGAAATTGTTGTAGGTGTTAAATATCAAGGAGGAACCAAAGAAGATGATGAGATTATATGAAAGATATTGAAGACCTTAACACCACTATTTAAGTTAGCAGTTCAAATGATACATTTATTGATATCTTGTACCAAAGATTTCACAAAGGAGACATTGCTTGGAAGACTTGAAGCAATTAAGAATGAGCTTAGACAGTCCAAAGAATTTACCAAAATAGAAACAACTTTTAGTGCCTTGAATATTTGACCTATTTTATCAAGGAGCACAAGTGCTAGAGGAGACTTTGCTAGCAGTAGCAAAACTTGATGAGGATAGAAAGATTGAAGGAGTAGCCCTTCCGGTAAGAAGAGAAAAAGATGGTAAGAAAATTTTTTAATGTTGGACTTGCAATGAATTTTTTCATTGTGCATCTAAGTGTCCTAAAAGAGAGAAAAATTATAAAAGAAATTTCAAACCTAGAAGAGATACAGAGTGTCTATATGCAAATGAAGAAGATGAATCTGATGAACAATTAGTAAGTTCTAGTGATGATGAAATAGGATTTGTATCAATCAAAGAAGAAAGCCCAAAGAAATTATCTTTGGTATCACAAGTCGAAAAGAAATATGATTGGATAATTGATAATGGTTTTTCACATCATATGACTGGTGATATAAACAAGTTTTTTAACTTCAAAAGTCAGGATGGAGGCATTGTCAGAGTTGGAACAATGCAGCATGCCATGTTAAAGGTATTGAATCTATAACTCTTGATGGTAAAACTAATACTGAGGATGTATATTTTGTTGATGATTTGAAGCACAATCTTCTGAGTGTTGGACTAGTGGATAAATGTAAGGAACCTTGCAACAAAGAATATAACTATTTCCACATAACCCATAATAGATTTAAAATAAATATGAAATTAAAATTCACATGCAAGAGAATAGACAACATACCCACAAAAATTGTGACACAAGATATACCCTAGGCAACCCTCATTGAGCTCAAAAACCTAGCCTCCAAAAACATCCATCACCATGTATTATTTAGCAAAAACACCATTGAAGTCTTCAAAGCCATAGCCACAACCAAGCAATCCATGTAAACAAGCATGAATCTACACATCCCATGCCATGCTTCCAACCTTCACAAATGCTCCCCTGGCCAACCTGTCAAGCCTTGTCCTGCTCGACTCTTTGCCTTTTTTCCTTTTTTCTTATCATTTCTCACACAAACAACTACCCGTGTGGCTGCTTATATAGTAGCAAGTCCCACAAAACCATTAAGTGGTATTACATAAACCATGTGCTAAAATCATGTGCTACCTAACCCATTGACCCCACATTTAATATTGAAAATTTATTTTTTTTCCCCAATATTAAATAATTACATCAAATATTATCACAATGTTATAATACAACTCATCAATTATATCCCATGGGAACAATTACATGTTGCACATCCATCTAGGTACAACATTACATAATAAAATAAAATAATACAATATTACAAAAAAAAATCATGCAATGTGTGCAACACTCATTATCTCAACAATAAAGGTTATCAGTTGCAGTTCATAGAATAGACATGCATGATTAGAGACAAAGATGGGAGGGTAATTAGAACAAGAACCAGATCTAGAGGTAATGTATTTTAGTTGAATACTATTGAAATGACATGTCTAGTTGCAAAGGTAGATGATAGTTAGTTATGGCATAAGAGATTTTGTCATATAAACTTTGACAACAATGTGAACACTAGTAGTATGTTTGCAGTTAGAGATTTATCTAAGATTGTAAAACCTTCTAACACAATTTGCAAGGAGTGTATTTGGGCAAAGCATAACAAAACTTATTTTCCTTGCAAGAAGTTTACTACTACAGCAAAATTGGAGATTGTACACATAGATCTCAGCAGTCCTATGAAGACTAAAGGATTCTATGGTGAAAGGTATTTTATGATTTTGGTTGATGACTTTTCTAGAATGATGCGGGTTGCATTTCTTAAAGAAAAATCTAAGACATTTGATAAGTTCAAGATATTCAGAATAGAGTTGAGAATGAATCAAGCATAAAGATTAAATGTTTAAGATCAGATAGAGGAGGAGAGTTTACTTCAAATGAGTTTAACATGTTTTGTGAGGCTAATGGAATCAAAATATAGTTATCAGCTCTAAGAACCCCTGAATGAAATGGTAACGGTAGAGGTTAGTAATAGAAGCATCAAAAGCTATGTTAGTTGAGAATGATGTATCCAAGATGTTTTGGAGAGAAGTTGTGAATATAGCAATCTACACTATGAACAAAGTAAAGGTTAGGAAAGACACAAACAAGACCCCTTATGAATTGTGGTTTGATCACTCACCTATAGTTAAGTATTTCAGAATTTTTGGTAGTAAGTGTTATATCAAAAGAGATGATGATATTGGTAAGATTGATGCTAGAAGTGATGAAGGTATTTTTCTTGGTTATTCATTAAAAATAAAGGCTTATAGATGTTATAATCAAAGAACTAAGACTATTATGGAAACTGCAAATGTGAGAGTTGATAAGAAATTCAGGATACAAGAAAGAATAGTTGATTACAATTTAGATGGTGATGTTGTTACTGAACCGAGGAATGATGAAGTATTTCTTGAGACTAATAATGATTTTCAAAATGAAGGAGAGCCAAGGTAGGAAAAAAGCTTAGAACCTTTAGCAGAGCCAAGATTTGAAAAAACAACTCCTACTTCAGCTAAGAGTATGACAAAGAATCATCCACCCAAGCAGATCATCAAAAGTAGAGACAAAGATGTGATGATAAGAAGCAAAGTCAATGAAGAACTATGTTTGACATCTCAGGTTGAGCCTAAGAATGCAAATGAAGCATGTAAAGATGAATATTGGAAGCAAGTTATGAAAGAGGAATTGGATTAGATAGTAAAGAATGAGACATGGAAATTAGTCCCCAGACGAGCAGACAAGAATGTGATAGGAACTAAATGGGTATTTAGGAACAAGATGAATGAACAAGGCAAAGTTGTAAGGAACAAAGAAATATTGGTATTCAAAGGGTACTCATGAAAAGAAGGAATAGACTATGATGACACCTATGCTCTTGTGGCAAGAATAGAAGCAGTAAGATTATTCTTAGCATATGTAGCATATAAGAAATTCAAAGCATATCAAATGGATGTCAAGTCAACATTTTTGAATGGAGAACTTTAAGAAGAGATATACATTGAATAGCCTAAATTTTATCCTTTGACAAATGACAAGGACATAGTATGCAGACTAAAGAAAGCATTATATGGCTTGAAGCAAGCACCCAAAACCTAGTGTGCAAGGTTGGACAAGCATTTGACAAAGCTTGGATATAACAAAGGTATGGAAGATAGTAATCTATATTAGAAATAAATTGATGATGGATCAATGATTTTGGTAATATTTGTTGATGATATCATATTTGGAGGAAATGATGATGAAAGTGACAAGTTTATAGAAGAAATGAAGAAGGAATTTGAAATGAGTATGATAGGAGTGTTGGAAATATTCAAGATATGATAAGTTACTGAGAGGGGAGGGGTGAATCAGTAATTTCAAAACTTTTCATCATAAATCCATCTATACTACTACATACATTAGTATTGAAAGATAAAACATTCACCACACAAAAGAACACAGTGTTTTGGTGACCTAGAAACCTTCCAAATAGAAAGTAAAACTGGAGTGGGGATGATACCCACAAAAATTCACTACTGCAACACAAAATTGGCTTGTTAAGGCTTACATTGACCACTTTTGGTGATCTACCCTATTAGGAGCACAAAGGACTGCTAGGTCCACCTTGTTAGAGGATTTACAAACATACAATGAAGTATGCACTCGGTTAAGAGATTTATACAAAAGACTGTTAAGTCTACCTTGTTAAAGGATTTAGAAACTAATTCACCTGTTAAGATAAAGTAGTAGATCTACTTACAACTGATTACTGATAAGATCCTTTATGCATTGATCACCTCATGTGATAGATATGAATTTTCTGCTTCTATATTGACCTTGTTGCATTCCTTAAACTGTTGCTGATAATTCTTTGCATGCACTTCTCAAAATTACATAATGACACTTCAATACAATGATGTCTTACAATACATCTTACATATATACCTTTCCAATTTACAAAACTGCAAGGTCGGAAAAAATACAAGTGCACAACACATTACAAAGTTGGCCCAACAGTAAATAACTTGGGTTCACTGAACTGACTCGGTGACCTTCTGATACTCCATGTCCACTGCATTACATGGCTCATCATGCACTTGGTAGAAGTGAAGGCTCGATCCATACTAATCACTCAAAGTAGTTCTAAACTTGGTGACCACTGGTGACTCGGTAGATGTTGTGTCACTCGGTAGATACTGCATACTGAGTTTACCTTGCTTCACTCAGTAAACACTACTTCTTCCAACACTCGGTTTACACTAAATTTCCATGTCACAAACTTACTTCTCAGTAGACACTATGAAGCTCAATAGACACTACTAGTCTACACCTTACCTAAATTCACTTGGTAGCCACTATTATGCTCTATGTAAATTGTTGAACTCTTCGAAGCTTGGTTAACACTGGAATGCTCGGTGAGTGTAGGAAACTAAGTGCTGAGCTTGGTAGCTATACTGATATGGATAAGTGTTGTCACTAATGGAAATACTAACTTAATGCCAAAAATATCCCCCTTTAGCATTAGTGACAAAACACTTAAAAGCCAAAACATATGTACACAATTTGACTCACTAAATTTTGATTTTTCAAAATCGATCTTTGTAAAGCTGGTGCATATACATTTTTACATATATCTCCTTGATGACATATAATGTATATACAAACATACTTATGTACATAGCTATACACATATACATGCTAACTCTATTGAGTTCTATCTCCCCCTTTCACTTATACTGATATTACATATCACTCCCCCTTTTTTACAATAATGCCAAAGGGCTACATATACTATCTATATAGTTACACCAAAATGAGATAGAAATTCTTGATGTACCTTAAGGATGATGGAAAATGAGTTATCCCAATTCTCTTGCAAAATTTGGTAGGTGGAGAGAGCAATCTAGAATTTTGCTGATAATTTGATCATGTGATCAGCCATTGAGAAATTCTGATCCTCGACCAATGTCTTGCAATGAGCAATATGTTTCGGCATTGTATCCATTATTGGCAAAACCATGTTTTAAATATCAATCAAGTTTGCTCTTATTCTTGCTTCTTCCCTTAGAAGTTTTTCCTACATGTCTGCTAGATATTTCACCTTGGTGTGATGAGAGGAGCTGGAAGAGGGATCAGTCTGCAACTTTGATGCACTTGATTGCATATCAATGCCAATCTTATTCAGCTTCTCCTTTATTCCATTGGTAAAATTGAAGACATCAAAAATTTTGGCAAAAAGTGATGTGACATTATTAAAAGAATTTTCAAAATTATCCAAAAATGTGGACAACTCCAATTTTTTGATTGCAATCTGCTGAGCAATATGCTCTAGCAACTTGTTATCAAACTTCCTTTCAGCCTTTTCAATTAGTTTCTCTTGTCCAAAGGAGTCCTCATTATATTTCTATACAACCTCTTCTAACTAAATCAAAATATGTTGAGTGGAATCCACTTCAACACCTATAGCATCTATAATTATATTCTTGGCATTTTCAATTATTGTATACTCATTATCCCTTTCAGACCTTAACTGCTTCTGCATAGCATTCTTCTTTATGAGTTGACTGGCTAACCTCATTTCTTCAATAGTAGCACTCTCATTGTCAATCTTAGGTATTATTATCTCTGTGTCTAAGTCAATTTCTTTTCCAGTGACAAAATTTTTAATGGTTGCCTTTTTTTTACTTCAGTGATTACTGGTTTTGGAACAGACACAATAGTAGAGATAGAAGGGCTAGTAATGAAAAATGGAATAGGGCTTAAGGATTGAATGCCAATAGGAGTACTAACTGGATCAAAAATTGAAACACTTCCCAAAAATGGTGCCACACTCGATAGAATACCCATAGAAGTGCCTAAACTAACTGGAATCAAAGTAGATGCAGACAAGGCTAATGAAAACAAAACTGTAGAGCTTACTGGAATTGATGAAGACAAAATTGTAGAACTTACTAATGCACTTACTGAAGATGTAGGAGCAAAGGGAGCTAACTCGGTAGCTGAAGAAGTAACAATGAGCTCAGTAGATGAAGTGCTTGACACTTCCATTGCAGACACTTGGAGTTGGGAGGTGGTTGGTGAAGATTAAGCAATTGATGTTGTTGTTGTGCTCACAATCTTACTAGTAGAAGCTATCCATAGATGTGACAGTATATGGTGGAGTATGAGGAAGAGATGCAATTGCTTATGTTGCAATTCTAACCAGATCATCTTCATCCTTTTCTTCCTCCTCTGCTTCATCCTCCTTTCTGTCTTCTTCCTTCTCCTCCATTAGAGCATGCAATTCTCCTATAGTAACTGAGATGGAAGGAGTGTTTTCATCATCATCATCATCACTATCATCATCTTTAATTACAACAGTTTAATCTGATGACTTGTTGAGATGATATACATCTCTCCAAACATCTGAGGCATGCTTAACCACTAATTATATGTTATTCATTAATATGAAACATGTGTTAAGCTTTAGAATCATTTTATCTTCATGCTATTTTATTGCCTTCTTCACTTCTACATTAGTCAAATTCGGTACTAACTATCTCAATTGTTGTTCAAAGATGTCTTTTACAATTTGCACCATGTTCTCCCATCTAACTTGGATTTTGACAAAAAGATCTGCATGGATTTGAGGTTAAATTTGTGTAGGGGAGTATTTCCAAATACCCATCTTCTCCATGACTAAGTCCTCAATCTCTTTTTGCTTAGCTAGAGTCCGAGTCTCATATTTGAGAACTTTGAAGTTACAAATTCCTACTCCAACTCTTAGTTGTTTCATCCTTTCCTCAAATGTAGGTGGAGAGCGAATGAATAGAGGTTCATTTTTACCTTTCCTACCTCTCTTGGAGAACACTGCAATTGGTTTCTTCTGAGGTTTGGTGATAATCACTCTACCTTTCTTCCTTGTTGGTTCCTCTTTCTCTGATTCTTCTTCTTCTTCTTCTTCATGTTCTTCCTCTTCATCCTCACCCTTGCCCTCAGTAAGCATTAGAGGACCTTCAGTTGTCTTCAATTTGGCAATTCTCTTCTTGCCTCTGTTGAGAGCTTGAGGAATCTTGATACTAAGCTCTATCCTCTTCTTGGCTTCATCATATGTGCCAAATGCAGGAAGATTAGGATTGGCTGGCTCATTTACTAATGCCTCAATGATGTCTCTAGCTTCATCAATGTTAATTTCATAAATTAATGGTTTTACCCATGCCACTTTTGATATGACTACTTGAATGTATACTCTATCACACTCCACCATGAAACATATATCATCCTTGTAGTCTTCTACAAGCTTGGGTGGGCTATGAAATCTATTGTTCATTTTCTCCTTGAATGCCTCAAAATAGTTATCGAACACCCTTTCAAAGTTTTCACCCATTTCTTCAATAAATTTATCTAATAAAGAACAAGGGTGTCTTTCTCCATACGACTGTACCCTTAGACGAAAAGAATTTTTGAACATAAAAGAATAAGCAAACAAGAAATGAATTGAACTTGAAGGAATTTTTCTTGGAAGTCTTCACACTTTCAATGTTTTTTGTTCAATTGCTTCAGTAACACATCAGACAGATCAAATTCGAGATTCTTCTTTATAACCTTGTATGCTAGGTCAACTGCCTCACAAGGAATGTTGTTCGACCAACTCAAGTTGTAGATCTTATGTGCAATGATGTGGATGCCAAACCTAAGCTCTATGTCAGTGACATTGTTTATTTTCAAACCTCTACTGTCCCACTCGGCTAGGGTTTTCTTTTGTAGTTCCTCCTGACCTAGGGTTTTGGTTGACTTAGCGTTGCTTAGTATTGGTAGACCCGTAGCCTTGTGTATCATCTTCTTTGTAATCAGAATGGGTTTCTCCAACCATAATTGACCACTGTGGAACTGACTCAATATATATCTTATCCATTTTAATTGGAAATTTTGAGGCATGTGAGGGATATGAGTTAATCCTTTAGCTTCCAAATGTTTATGCTCGAGTTTCAAAACTTTGTCAACACGCATTTCAGCTAGGGCATTATCCATTTCTAATGTCCCTAATTCTTGAACAATACATTTAAAATGAGTTCTTATATCATTAATTAGGAATACCTTTGGTGGGATTTGCGACTGAGCATTGTAGGGATCAAGTGATTCAGCAAGAGCCGAAACGATTTTGAAGTTTGGTGCTTTCCATTCGATGCCCTTAACCAACATTTCAGAACCCTTCTTTGGTTTAGTGTTGCTTCCACTAGTAGATGCCACTGCTACTCGGTAGATGATAAAATTCATGAAGATCTCGTTGCTAAATTTCTCAAAAACACTACAATGCTCTTTCAAATCGCTCTGCTCTTCAAATGCTGAGCATGCGGTGAAAAATGAAGTCAAAATTATGCCTTTTTTTGAGAAAATTTCATAAATGCTCAATGCCATTATGACATAGTGCGTGACAGACTATCATCTACTGACCTAACTCAGCAAGACTATCAACTCAGCGAACAAACCAAATTTCCTTTACTCTCGACCTCACTCGGTAAGGTCTTCAACAAACTTTCCTTGGTGGAGTCTAATGCAACTCAGTGAAAGATAACCTTTTTGTGATCCCTATGTATCTGAAATACTGATTGGATCATTTGCATTCCTCATATTTGTTGGAACTACTTGTGATTTTTGTTGAGTACAACTCCAACACATTCTTAGAAGTTTAGTTTGAGACGATGGAGTCACCCACTTCTTGAGTGACTTCACTACCATGATTTGAGATTGTATCCTCTATAGATTTAGGAATCCATTATTGCCTCATTTGTTTCCTTATGTTGTTAGCCCTTGCTTTCTTTTCATCTTCAATTTTGCTTGTATTCATGCAGTTTTTAGCTATATGACTAAGTTTAGTGCATGTGTAACACCTTATAGTAGTATCATTATTTCTTAGGTGATGCCTTGCACAATTTATGCCAGTGTGTCCATATTCTCCACAATAATGACATCTACACCAGGTATCGTAGTCCCATCCAAATATTGTCTTTGCAAATTGTTTAGTTGGATTAAATGATTTGGATCTGCATTGAGATACCTTGTGACCATGCTTTTTTTATTTGTGATATTTACCTTCAAATTTTGGTTTCTCCTTGCATTCATTGGCTTTGTGACCATGCTGATTGTAGTTTTAGCACTTTCCATTGAATTTTTCTTTTCCATTGCTCTAGCATTTGTTTGATGTATGACCAATTTTCCCACAATGATTGCATGAGGGTTTTTTATTCCTTTTTGCACCTTTCTTGGAAGATTCACCTTGTTCTTCATTGTATCCAAGTCCTACTTTACCTTTTTGCCTATGAAGATTCTACTCATTTTGTTGATTCAATAGATTCATGTCTTCTTGTGATTTCAACATTCTCTCATTGATTTGCTTTTCAGCATTTAGGTCATTCTTCAATTTTTCAATGATTTTCTTTTCAGATCTCAGTTCTCTCATTATTCTTTCATTAAATTCCCTTTCATAATTTAGATCACTTCTTATTCTTTCATTCTATGCTTTGAGAATCATGTTTTCTTCATTTGCTTCAGTGATTTGATCAATGAAGTTTTCATGCTGATTGGATTGATTTTGTTCTTCGTTGTTTCTTGCCTCCAAGTCTTCATTTGCCTTATTCCTTGGTTCCAAAATCTCACATAGCCTAATTGATTGAATTTCTTGCTCTCTTTTGAGTTTCCTTACTTCTTCTTGTAGAGAGCCATTCTTTGTTGGGAGTTCTTTGATTGCCTCGTTGGCTTCATCTAAACTACTTGATGGGAAAAGGTCTTCAATCTTTTCTTCAACATACTGATAGTCATCCATTTATCTTGCAAGTTCCTTCCTTTTTTTCAAGGATTGGGAAAGATGTTCCTTTGCTTTCTTGAGTTGAGCTATGGCCATCTCCAGATCTAGTTTTTCATTTTCAATTGCCTTGTCAAGTCTGAATATCTCCATTTGTCCTTAGATCTTTGCTCAAGTTGTTAAACTTTATCCTAAGAACCACAATGCTCTGATACCAATCGTTGGAAATATTCAAGATATGATAAGTTATTGAGAGGGGTGGGGTGAATCGATAATTTCAAAACTTTTCATCATAAATCCATCTATACTACTACATACATTAGTATTGAAAGATAAAACATTCATCACACAAAAGAACACAATGTTTTGATGACCTAGAAACCTTCCAAATAGAAAGTAAAATTGGGGTGGGGATGATACCCACAAAACTTCACTACTATAGCACAAAGTTGGCCTGTTAAGGCTTACATTTACCACTTCTAGTGATCTGCTCTGTTAGGAGCACAAGGGATTGCTAGGTCCACCTTGTTAGAGGATTTATAAACATACAATGACATATGCACTTGGTTAAGAGATTTATACAAAAGATTGTTAAGTCTACATTGTTAAAGGATTTAGAAATTGATTCACCTATTAGGATGAAGCAGTGGATCTACTTATAACTGATTGCTGATAAGATCCTTTATGCACTGATCACCTTATGTGATAGATATGAATTTTCTACTTCTGTATTGACCTTGTTGCATTCCTTAAATTGTTTCTGATAATTCTTCGCATGCACTTCTCAAAATTACATAATGACACTTCAATACAATGATGTCTTACAATACATTTTACATATATACCATTCCAATTTACAAAAATGCAAGGTCGGCCAAAATACAAGTAAATAACACATTACAAAGTTGGCCCAATAGTAAATAACTCAGGTTCACTGAACTGACTTAGTGACCTTCTAATACTCAACATCCACTACATTACATGACATCATCATGCACTCAGTAGAAATGAAGGCTCGGTCCATACTAATCACTCAAAGTAGTTCTGAACTCGGTGACCACTAGTGACTCGGTAGATGTAGTGTCACTCGGTAGATACTGCATATTGAGTTTACCTTGCTTCACTCTATAAACACTACTTCTTCCAATGCTTGGTTTACATTAAATTTCCATGGCACAAACTTACTACTCAGTAGACACTATGAAGCTCGGTAGACACTGCTAGTCTACACATTGCCTGAATTCACTCGGTAGCCACTATTTTGCTCGGTGTAAACTATTGAACTCTTCGAAGCTTGGTTAACATTGGAATGCTCGGTGAGTGTAGGAAACTAAGTGTTGAGCTTGGTAGCTATACTAATATGGATAAGTGTTGTCACTAATGGCAATACTAACTTTATGCCAACAAGGAGAAATGAAATATTTTCTAGGATTATAGATTGTGTAGGATAAAGAAGGAATCTTTATTTATTAGACTAAGTACTTGAAGGATTTACTAAAAAGGTTTGGTTTGGAAATATGTAAACCTATTGGAACACCTATGGTAACTGGACGTAGGTTATCTATAAAAGATGAGACATCTATTGTTGAGTAGAAGAAGTACAGATCTATGATCAGAGGTTTACAACATCTGACTCACACAAAGGCGGATATAACAAATGCAGTTGGAATTGTTGCAAGATTCCAAGCTGATCCCATAGAAGAAAATTATGTAGTAGTCAAAAGGGTATTTAAATACCTGAAAAGAACACCAGAATTTGGATTGTGGTATGATAAGTCTAATGATTTTAGTTTATGTGCTTATATTGATGTTGATTGGGCAAGCAGTATGGATGATAGAAAGAGCACTAGTGGTGGAGCCTTCTTTCTTGGAGGAAGATTAGTTTCTTGGCTAAGTAAAAAGCAAGATTTTACCTCACAAAGTATAGCAAAAGAAGAATATGTTGTAGCAGCAAAAAATTGTAATCAAGTTGTTTTCATGAAGTAGATGTTGAAGGATACAAAGATAGAATTGAATGAGCATGTTGTCATATAATGTGACAACACAAGCATAGTAAATATGTCTAAGAATCTAGTATTGCATTCTAAGACCAAGCACATTTCTATCAAGTATCACATGTTGAGACATAAAGTTGCAAAAAAGGAAATTAGATTGGAGTATGTGAACACTAAAGAGAATATTATAGATATTTTCTCTAGGCCTCTTCCCAAATAGACTTTTGAGTATTTGCAAGGTATGTTAGGGGTTATGCCCCTTCCTCCATTAGAGTAGAAGATACAAGAATGCATTGATTCAATATAACAAAGTTGTTTGTCTAGATTGAATGTTAATTTCCTGTATGGGGGAGTATCTATGATGGATAGATTCATCTAGGACTCTTGTTGGATGTTGTTTTTAAGTAGTGTCTTTGGACACTTGAGCTAGTAAAAATTAGTTGTTATAGAGTTTGATGGTTACTAAAACCTTTGACATTAATGTCAATGTGGAGAAGTAGAGGATGAAAAATAATTTGAGTACATTGAAGGGAGAAGAAAACAGTTTG
Organism: Cupressus sempervirens; assembly: GCA_028749045.1. Lineage (NCBI taxonomy): Eukaryota > Viridiplantae > Streptophyta > Pinopsida > Cupressales > Cupressaceae > Cupressus > Cupressus sempervirens. The sequence continues at coordinate 395,919,901 of CM053790.1, forward strand.
GGAGAATGATTGATGAAGAGGATTTGAAAAGAAAGGTTAACAATCTTTTGCAGTTGGTATTCTTGGAACTAGATGTTTTTCATCTATGTTGACATCAATGCCAAAGGGGGAGATTTTTGGAAGTATGAATGCTAACGATATTTGTATGGGGGAGTATTGTAGAAATATGATTAGATTATCATCATGATGATATGTTACATTCATGACTGTGTTTGTCATTGATGTCAACATAGCAATTTTTTGTGGTATCTGATAGAAAAACAATGCAAAGATCAAGTTGGTATAGATAGATCATTGAGTACTTTCAATAGCGAGGTTAAAGGGAGATTATACTATCTATCTAGTAGACATAGCTAATCTTAGAAGCATAAGATATTAAGTCTAGAGGAAATTATGCAAGTTTTGGTGAAGATAGTTCTGAGATGGAGTTTATAGAAGCATGTTCTGGTAAACTTGTTATATCTCTTAGCATAATTATTATTCTAAGAAGCTAAAGTTACAGATGTGAAGAAGACATGTTGGTGATGATGTGGCTAAGTTCGCTCTTCATAATGTTACATGTACAGAAATTTATTCAAGTTATAAGGAAAAAGATTAATGTTATCACTACATGTAATGTATTCTTAATGTGGTCCTATAATAATTAATTGAGAAGGTGTAACAGCTGACTTAGGGAATTGTTTTATGGATTTACTATAAAGGAAGGACATTTTCCTTTATCTTAAATGTGACATATGAGATAATTATAAGTAGCACAAAGAGAGGAATGTAAAGTTGAACAAAGCCAAGAGGAAGTGAAGGAAACTTCACTGTCAAGTTTTATTGTGTGATCTGGAGTTAGATACTTGGATCTGAGGTTTGTGACCTAGTCTACAAGGTATAACAATGATTTTTCTGGTTGAAAAGATAAAGGAAAGAAGTTACAATTTAGTATACATAATTACTCTACAAGAAATTGTTGAGAGATTAGTTGGATAGTGAGTTCGGTGGTCTCGCCGAAAATGTTGTTTGGACAGTAGGTCCTTCTGTCTTCTACAACTCCTAACAAGGTTGGAATATCCTAACAGGGTTTCAAAGTCTCCTAATAGAGACTCTTATTTGTACTAAATATTTTAATAGACTCCTAACATGTTTCATCCTCTAACAAGGAATATTTATATTAGTACATCATCTTGTGGGCATCATTCCCACGAGGGTTTTCCCTCTGATCAAGGGTTTCCCTAGTTAACATATATAGTGTAATTATCTATGGGCATCTTGTTATGGTTTTTGTTCACTTTAGTTGAATGGATAAGATTGTTTAAAGTTAATAAATGTTTTAATTATTGGATAACTAATTCAGCACCCCCCCCCCCCCCCCAAGTTATCTTAGTTGACTATTGTTTCTAACAACATTTATACATACACTTAATTCAATCCACAATTAACCTGTAATGAATAATGAAATAATTAGCAATGCATACATGTTCACAATGCAAATTGAAATGGTCACACCAAGATTCTCAACAGGGGGGCCTTCCTCTAGTTCATGTGGTGAGTGAAAGACTAACACAAAATTGCTAAAACCAATCTAGAATTGATTCCAACAGCAACATAGAAAGAATTGTTAACAACGTTCTAATAATTATATTTCCCTTGATGTCATCATATGGTCATATACATGTTTATATAGTATTTTAAAATACCAAATATGGTAGAATTAAATTGTTATGGCCGCAGGCTGTTGATATAAGGTAAACAAATATTATTCAGGTTACAGTTCACTAATCGTTTAACTACTTAACAAACACCATAATAATAGAATATTGTCCTATTTTACAATCATTCCAAACCAAGGACCAAAAACAAAATGCCTATCCATAATAGATCTATAACATGTACATAGCTGATCCACTCACTTGCAAGCTCCTGTAGCCACTTGGTCATCCATGATTTTCTCATGTAGCAATATATCCTGATTGTTTGTCAAATTCTACACAGTGGTGGACTTTTTAGTAATTACTTCCTCTCTTACATTCTATCAATATACTTTAAAATCTCTACTAATTAGAGGCATAAATAGTAGGATGAACAAAGTTAGGTGGAAATATGCATAAGAGATATATAATTAAAAGACACACAAATGCACACCCATCAGAATGCATACAAATGATGTCTAAATAGATAGGAAGAGACATAAGGTTGATACAATACATAGTACAACCTATGAAAAATCATCTAAATTAACAAAATTGATCCTTGGACCTAAAACAACCAAGACATCTACTAGAATGTAAAAATGCAAAAAAATTGAATAGAATGTACTTGGAGTAGAATCTGGAAAAACAACTAGCATCACTAGAAAGATCTCTGAAAGAGCTTTCGAATGATATAAAGAATTCCTAAACTGGAGATCAGATGCTCAAGATATGTCTCCTAGGGTGCAAAAAATAACCCCTTACTTTGACAATAGCAAAAGCCATCAAAAAGGCATAAAATACCCATACCAATTTAATAGGCTTGGAACCAGCTTTCTGATGATATCTTGTTTGTAGAAAATAGAGTTTGTATGCTTGAGATATGAACAAAAAACCAAAAGAAAGTCCCAACAGAGCCAAAAAGGGTGACAAGAGTGTTGATGCAATGCTGACATTAGCAAGTGATGAGCCAAATTCGATGGTGAAATGGTCGTCAAGGCAAAAAAAAAAAAAACCTAGAAAATAACCCTCTCACCAGAAATACTCACCATAAAAAAATCAAACCGCTAGAAATAATATGACCAAAAAACCATCAATATCTTTATATGACAAAAAAACTCAAAAGAATGACAGTTTGAAGGCCATCAAATTTTGACCCCCGATTTGATAATGTTAGCACCTGCATGCATATTAGTATCATGCTACAACATCAGTACTTGCTAACATAAGCATCATTTAACACTTTTTGAAAAAACCTTTCAAAGCATGGACTTTTTATTAAAAAAAAGCCATGCATTTTCCAATTAAAGTTTTTTTAACATTGTGATTTTTCTAATCAAAAAATAAATATAGTTGCCTTGGGGAGCATGTCTAGATTTGGGGGAAAAGTTCTTTGACTTACCAGTCAAGTGTGTTCGAATTGGACAAATTTTAGATGGAAATAGGGGTTTTTGGGAGCCATGAATCCAACAGTGAGGTTCGTTTGGTCTCAAAGTGCACCGAAAATAGTGACCACCCAGATTCAATATAGAAAACCTCTAAAAAAATAGATCTAAAAACTAAAGCCAAACCTTTCATGAAAAGAATAGGGATATGAAAGTTTGAAGCTCTGATACCATGTTGAAGTTTATGAAAGCTCAACCCCACAAATCCCAAGAATCATTGCATGCAAATAGCTGTTATAGAAAGAGAGAAGCAAAAGCTATGGAGGCTCGAATTTAGATATCCGTAGAAGATGAGACATTCTTGATGTGTAAAAAAGAATTGCAAATTGTATTGAATGAATGAATGTTACGAAGAGAGATCAATCCTTATAAAAGGAGATCAAAACCCTAAAAGGTAACTAACCTAGGTTGCTTGATAATAATTAATAAAAGAATTAATTATTATATGCCCAAAGTTTAGCTTAAGTAAACTAGAGATAATAAGTGACTTAATCATTAAACCAATATGATTTAATTAATAAGAAAATACTTTATTACTCCAAAAATTTCTATTTGCATATTGTATTAGTAGAAATTAGAAAAGTATCTTCTTACAAGTAATTTTATGATTGATCTTCTATAACATCACAGATAGAGTAAGGATTTGTATATTTTAGAATTAAATGAAAATGTAGTGTTTTAGAAGACATACATCTTTTGGTTGAAATTGTTTCTTTTTTGTGCTTGATGGGATATCTATGTCACTTGGGATTGATATCTGTTGCAATTAGAATTAGAATCCCATGCTAAACAATCTTTTAGTTATAACAAAATTGTATTCAATGGACATCTGAAAGTTGACTCAAGATGGGCTAATAACTATAACATTATGCTTAAACTAAGGTCAAGATGTCATTGTCTTATATATTGGTAAGTTAAATTGAATAACTAACTATGATAAAACTTAAATAGATGGTGCAATCATTTTTGTTCTCATTGTTTTGGATTAAAAGCAATTTGTTTATTCCTATGGTAACCATAACTTTTCCCATGGTCAAGTTGAGTGGAATCAATCTCGTTGGAACTATAAATATGTCCTTTTTGATGTGCCACTATTGAGATCTTGCTTTCCTAATGTCAATTTCTCGCATGAAAATAATATGTCCTTGCTTTATATTTAAAAATTTGAACTATAATTGTATGCAAAACTTCGCATTTCTTCCTACTAATTTTAATTACATAGAAGCTCTAAGAGAAGCCTATGATAAAATTGAACACAAATTGCTATTATCTATGGTGCATTTATTTTCTATTAGTGGCATGTATTTTTAGGTAGCTTGAATTTATAAGTTATCAACATAAATATATACTATATCAAATGGAAATCTCTATTAAATGCTTACCACCTTCATATGTTAGTTTTCAAGTTTTATTCTAGCCTTCCACTTTTTGTTTTTGATTAGATTAGAAAGGAAAGATCCCTGATGCCAAGTACAAAACAAGAAGCTAATATAAAAAGACCAAAAGTATCTAACCCATCCTCAACTTTTTGATAAATTTATAGTCAATTTTGTATTCTTGGCAGGCTTGTAGGTGGTTTTTATTTGAATAATTTATGGAGATGTTTGAAAACTATGTAGAAGCTTCCATTTTCCTATCTTATTTGACTGACTAGACATTTTTTATGCTTTGCTCATAGAATGCAACATTGAATTTGGATCATATAGTCTTGATTTTGATTCAGTGGTCAATCTCATTATGTTTTGTCCAACAATAGAAGAAATGAAACTATTGAAGGTGGATTCCATTAAAATTAGAAACCTTAATATGCACTATGTCTCACTCTAGTATTTATATTTCTTAGCTTTTCTTTGATAGAACTGATCTATTAGGGATTTTTCTATTATTGAGTAGCAATAATAGTCATATTTTCTGAGATTAGATAATATGGGCAAGTGCAAGCAGTACTTATTGCATTTTTTAAAAAATTATTCAATCTTAATAAGTCTGACTGAGGAAAGTAATTGTCTTTTCTTGTTCATTAAAATTTAATAATATTTGAATATAGATAGCATTTCTTGAGTGTGAATAGGCTATATTAGTGTGTTAGAATATATTTATGTGTGTATCACCTCCCACTCTTAATTAATTATTCTCGATATTTAAATTGTGTATACATTTCTAACTTTATTATCATTATTTTCTTCATTTCCATAGGTTAAACATGTTTAGATATGAGTATCAATATGCACACACAGAGGATCAAATGAGATTTATTGGGAAGACTGATATGATGTGATCATTTAGCAAAATAAATCTAATGATAGGTGTCTCTAGGAAATCCTAAAGGACCCCATACTAGGGCACATATTCTAATTGTACATGATGTTCTTTGTTACACTCAAGATCATAAGATTATTTCCAATTTGAGATAACCATTTGGGATGGGGAAAACCCAACCCATTCTTGAAAATGCCAAAGTGACTGATGAAAAATAAGTAGATAAAATCTAGTAGAATATTTATTGAGGACAAAAGTGGATAGAAAATGTTTCATTTAGGACAAAATTACAGAAATTTTTACCCTAAAATAAGACACCATTGTCATAATCTTCCCTTGTTCTTTCTCTTCCCACTATAACATACATTCTGAAATTAAATTTCCTTTTGTTGAAAGTGATACAACTGAGTTCTAGTATTATAAAAGATTATTCCAATGCAAGAAAATAACCATAAGCATCAAGTAAAATTTATCTACGACAAAAATTTGATAACCATATCCTTTGCAATACATCTACACCCAAAACTTTCTTTATATTTGAGTTCAGCATGTGTAAATTGTTGGAAACTACAATTAGAAAAATTGTTATGTTGCCATTGATGTCAAATCTTATTGGTAAGACAATTTCTATTGAGTAGAGTGTCATACCAAGATGATTGATGAAGAGAATTTGAGAAGAAAGACATAATAAAAGGACCTAAAGGAAAGGTTGAGTTATGAGAAACTATAATGGGCACTTGATTAGTTAGAATTTGACAAGATAATGTGATTATTTAATTATAACATAAGTGGAGAAGACAATTGTACTGAAGCCTAGAAGAAGTGATCAATAGAAAACTAAATGCATAGACTTGACCAAGTAAAAGAGAAGAAGATTAAGGAGCTTGAAGTTTAAGTTGACCAATACTAGAGTTGATCGAGTGATAGTATAAGTTGAGCAAAATATAGTGTCAATCAAGCATCAATATTGACCAAGTATTAGTAAAATGTTGAACAAAACAATTAGTAGTGATTGAGTAATTCAATGATGACCAAGTGTCAGAACCTAATGTTGGTTGAGGGACAACATTTGACAGATTATGATGAAATCATTAGTTCTAGCTAACACATTTGATTGCTTGGAATATGTAAAGCATGTTGAAGATAAGGATGGATGACCCAAAGCATTTAATTCAAGGGAAACTATGTTTGATTATTTTTATGAAAGAATTCAAATATATGTTGGGAGAAGTTTTAGAGGACAAAAGAGGAAACAAATTGATGGAAGGACTTAATGAATCTGACCAAACCCTAAGATCTACAATGATGTTTAAGTGGAAAAAGATCATAATTTCCTATTTAAGGAGCTACAAGGGCTACACTTGAGGAGTTTAACATAGCTGATGAAGAGCTTAACAAGGTTGGAGTAGTTGTTGATTTTGTTGATTGGCGAACTTGAGCAAAAGGTTGAATAGTGAAGTGTTGGGGTGGAGAGTGATTTCTTTAAGGGATTCCAAGTGAATCAATAATGGACATAATAATAGAGGCCAATAAGTGAGTCAAGTGTTGAACCAAATTGTGATTTTCATTTGCAAATTTTGTCGAATCAACTTGCTATTACTTTCTAGCCATTGTATCCATATTGAAATCCTTGAATCAAGGTTGACCTAATAGTCATATGTAAATCCTTTAATCAAGGTGACATTCTAATGGAATGTTATAAAGTCCTCTAACAAGGCCACTTTTAATAGGATGATTAAATTCTTTTAATAAGGTCACATTTGAGAGAGTGTTTTATAACCTTTAATAGGGTTGGCTCCTAACAGAGCTCACTTTAGAAGAGTAAAAAATTGGTGACATGTTGCTAGTGGTTTTTCCCAAATTGGGTTTCCATGTTAATCTAAGTGTCATACTTGTGTGAATGTCATTTGAGATGCTTTACTATTAATAATTTACATTCTACAAGTTTTTAACTATTAGGACAGTGGGCTGCAAGTTTATGTTACTAATTATCTTCTATAGAGACCAAGCTATTTAATGTTTAGCTCTGAGGTATTTGAAGTGATTAAAACTTCAATTGGTATATCTGGACCCGAGGATAACTTATTCACCCCACCCGCCCCCCCACCTCCTAGTTTTTTTAAATCATTATAACAATTGGTATAAAAGAAAATGGTGCTTATACGAAAAAGTTTGAAGGTACTTGAAGCTAAAGATCAAGATGTACAAAAAGGAGGTGTCAAGGTTGAACAAAGAGAACTTCCCTGCATGGTAGAGTTTGATAGAGTTGCATTTGGCAGAAATTGGAAAAGGAGCAATAGACTATGTTGAGAATGCATATGTGGAGATACCAAAACCCTTGACAACACAACAATTAAAAGAGAAGCAAGAACAAGATCAAGTAATGTTGGAGATTGCATCAGCCCTAAGCTATGCCAAGTTTGATGACAAAAAGGAATGAAAAACAACAAAGGAATGTGGGATACACTACAAACCATCTATCGAGGAGACACAAATGTTTTCAGAGCAAGATCAAAAGGCTTGAGAGGTAAATTTGATCAAAAGAGAGTGCTAGAAGGAGAAAATACTGTACAATATTGTGAAAGAATAAAAAAGGTGGTAGATTCTACAAGAGGATCAAATGAAAAGATTGATGATGAAACTATGATCAACAAGGTATTAAGAACTTTACTTCCTTTTTATCCTATTAGAGTCTCTACAATACAAGAACTAAGATGTACCCCTAGTAATAACCTAACTTTGGAAGGAGTAGTTGGTAGGATTATTTCTTTTTAATTGTCAAATATTGATAATTTTACTCCTACTACTATTGAATTTGCTTTCAAATCTAAATTGGTTCTTAGTAAGAAAGGAAAATGAAAATGTGTAAATACTGATAGTGATGTTTCTGATGATGACCTCGATGAGCTTGAAGCTTTGATGGCAAGGAGATTTACAAGAGGCAGAGGAAAATATAAAGGTGTAATGCCCCTTTTTGGGACATTAGAGAATTTTCAAATATATTAAATGGAGCAATTAATTATTATTAGGTGGGGGGGGCAAAGGTCAAAGAGGAATAAGATGAAAAAGCCAAAGGGAAGTTGAAGAGTCATAGTTTGTGTATTAAAAGGAAAAAGAGGATCATTCTTGAACATGCTCAATTTATGATTCAGTTTCAATTTTCTCTCTTGTGAGAGTTATTCAGAAAGCTTCAACTTTTAGCTAGTATGAGGATGTAGCCCCTTGTGCGGGCAAACAATGGATGCAAACCCATTGTCCTTGGAGACATCACGTTAGGTGTCTTGCATGTGCTTATAGGTTATTTTCTTAACTTTTCCAATTTGACTATAAAGTTGTATTTAGGATTGGATTTTGGAAGTCAGTTATTGTATTGTTGTTGTATAATGCAATAACATTGTTTTAAGGAGTTTTATGAGAGTTTTCTAGTTATGTTGTTGGTTTGTAATGAAATTTATATGCTTGAATTCCTTAATATTATTTTGAAAAGAACGACTTAATAACTATTGGAGATTCTATTGGTTTTATTTTATTTTGTAATACTTCTGCATATGTTTAGTTTTGAACATATTACTAGGAAAAATTGAGTACACATCCAGTTTGCGGTATTTCAGTGGTATCAAACTTGATTTTCCTACCAGCCTGTAAAGTTATAATAGAGACACATTTATGAAAGGTCAAATTTGCATATCTAAGTTTGATTCAAGAGGAACAATTATTTTTTCTAAAGGAATATAGAACTAAGGAGCATTTGTAATCCTGAGCTTTATATTTGCATCAGTCATGATCGTTGAGGAAGCAATTCAAATCTTGATCTGTGGGTCTAGAAATATTTTTGGGTGAATATGTTAAGCCTAAAGATTTATCTATTTATATAAGTTCTGGTTACTTTTCCCAAATTTTAGAGAATATTTTGGCCAAATACTTGGGAATGGATTAACCTTCATCTCGTGGTGAACATCTCTATGGGGGTCAAATTTATTGAATGTTAATGATTATGATATAGGAAAGATTTTGTATAAAATAAATATATGTTCAAACATTGGTTAGGAAAACAGAAGGAATGTCGGGGATTGGAGGTAGAGAGGACTTGTTTTCCTCTTTAAGTTTTATCGAGAGGAGGCTTGCAAGTTATTTGAGGTGGATAGCCCTTAAATATCAAAGGGAATTTTGAACGACAATATTGTACAAGCCAAGACTACTTCCAATCTAGGATACAACATTGCTAGTTGTGTGGGTCATGTTTTTACGTAACTGAGATTTGAATCCATAATTTTTAAAGGGGCAATGACTGGGTGAAGTGCTTATGAGAGTGAGAGCGAAAATCATTAGATCTCTTTAAACATCTCCAAGTTGGTCGTCGGTAAGAGAATCAAGAATGATTTTGCATAGGAAGCATCACCATTATCATGAGAAGCCCAGGATGGGAGATACCAAGTACTTTCTATTGCCGGCATAATTGTGAATCAGTTCTTGGATAAGATGCTATAAATTCACTAGTCTAGTTCAGGCATGATTCGAAACAAGAGAAATGTATAGACTGCAAAACTAGTAAACACATATGATGATAGATGTAATTTATGGTTGGAGTTTGGAATCTTTAGAGTTCTGCGGAAATGCATCACCAAGAATTTTATGGTTTTTAAAATTATAAATATAACTACATTGGGCTTTTCATGTACTCTAAATGTTCTAGAGCCACACACATATGGAACAATTTTTTAATACCAAGTGTGGGAAGAAGTCACTGACAGATTATCATTTCATTGGCATCATTATTTGCACAGGAGTTGTAGCACCTTAGAAAAATAGAAAATCCATTATTGCCATTATCATGACTGGCAACTGTTACTCCTCAGAAGTGCTTTTGCATGTGTTAGATTTTTGTTTTTTGCTAAGTGTCGGTACAAGGAGCCGTTACTGCATGATGAGGCATATCAAACAAATATGGGATGAAATACCATATTTTTTCTATGGTTCTTGCAATTTTGGGAGTTATCATGACACTCATCGACTGCTCTGAAGAAAATAATTGTGTAACATTAAGGACCATCTCTACAATTCTCAAGTGATAATAATTGTCAAAGATTAATCCCGCCTCTAAACATTTCTTTCAGAAAGTCATTTTGGGTTGTCATGAGTTTCATCTTCAAAAAGGTGAGGTGAATGCAACCATAAAGAAGGGGGTCAAAAATCAATACCAATTACAAGTATGTGGTCATAGTCAAGAAAGGAAAATTGTATGCACTAGAAAATTCATTATAACCATGGAGAATATAATGTAAGGCCAATTGGAAGAAAGATTGTTTCACTTGGTAGATTGTTGTTTGCTTCCCATATGCAAACAATCCCTATTTATTATACAGCACTAGTTCAAATTCCCATACCAAGTATCGACAATAAATGAATGGTTCACCAAAGACATGCCTAGAATTCTTATGTTAAAAAGGTTAGATAATTATATTAAATCCCTAATAGCAATAAATCAAAGAATATTTTATTGTGGGGTATGCAGTAGCAGTAATTATGGTTGGGATCCAAATACATTAGGTTGAAGATTGAACTGTTTGGAGTCGTCATGGTTGGTGAAAGGTGCATAGTTAGTCTAAAACACTAAGAAGTCATCATCGACAATATTTAGGTGCACCATTGTAAAGTCCTTGGGAGTTGAGCAAAAAGAATGTTTACATTTTGAAGTAACAATGCTTACAGATTTGATACATGTAGCACTACCAATTGTTATTCCACCATCATTTAGGGGCACTATTATACGGTACTCATTCTATCTTGTAGTTAATTTACATGGAAAGAATGTCTCTATTAACACTCACCAAAGTCCCATTCAATCAAGTTCGTAGCATGTGCAAGCCAAAAATCCATTAAATATATGGACTACTCCTACTAAGAATAACATTATCTTTAGAAGCAGTATATGATACTGGTGAAAGTACATTATTGCAAAATGGAAATATTGTTAATAGATCTTCTTTCAAAACAAAGGAAAATCATCAAAATGTAACTTGTAACAACAACATTGAATCCATAATTGGAGTTTTCCCCTCTGAATCCTTTCAATGAGGGTGATCATTCAATATCAAAATAGAAGATCAAGTTTTAGTTCAATTCTCTCCAAAGAATTTTGATGCAACTTACTACTTCGATAATACGATTGGAGGAATACACTTGGTATTTGTAATGAATTATCCATTATTCAATAATGTTATGTCAACATTACTAATGATTGAATCATAGTAGCAGAATACGTGGCAGATGGGAGTAGTTGGATTGTAGCTCAAACTCTCTCCCACTATAGATACTGCAGGTGAGCACTTTTGAACATTCAATTACACAAGAAAGTAATTTACCTAAGGTAAAATTACAAGGCTAGGATAAAATCATAAAAAATAATATGAAGCCACAAGCGCAGTTAGCCCATGATTTTGAATCTGATATAAGAGAAGAAATACTCAACATTTACAGGGAATATAAAGAACTTCCTACCCAAATTCAGAATGATTTATCATTCAGTGATTACTTGGATCTTAATCTAAAGTAGTAAAATAAGATGGAAATGGAAAAAAGAAAGTACTTTGAATTGATTTAGGATCTCCTAGAAAAAGACCAGTGCAAAAATTTGTATGAAGAATTTCTAGTAGGTCAAAATCTTCTAATAAAGGCTCTTACAAAAGAAGAACTATCAACCACCATTGATTTACAACCTTCTCATGATCCTATAGGTGATGTTATGCTAGTTTTAAGTTTTTATGTTGGTGAATGGGAGGTTAGCCTTAACGAGTAGGTTGATGAAGTTGGTTGCACACAAGGTAATAGCAGGATAGGGACTTTGTATGATGAGTCTTTACATACAAATGATAACCTAACAACATGTTGGCCTTTGCAAGCAAGTAAATAGAATGGAAAAAATAAATCCTATGAACTTGAGAGGTGTGATGAACCAAGTATTTCTTATGCCCAGAGGAACAATCAAGATGACACTGCAAAATGATGAACCACTTCAAAATGACAAGAATGAAATGCATAACTTAGAGAAATAGTTGAAGGTTAGTAAAGATATGGTTATGGCATCTTAGGTATGTTATGATAGCACTCACAAAAAGGTTGAAGATCTCTACATGAAGGCTCAAAAGGGAGTAGAAGGAGATTGGCTTGTTGTTGATTTGTAGGTGATCAAAACAACTCTTGAGACTATGAAATAATATTATTTGTATTTGCTTTCTGACAAGGATAACATTCTTAAATTTTTTGAAATACATGTTGATCAGCTAAATAAATAAAGGAATGAGATTATGGAGCTCAATAGAGAGCTTAAGGATACTTACAAGGCATTAGATGATGCTTGGGTTTCCCTTTAGAAAGGAGAAAATCAGATTCAAAGCACAAATCATTTTAGGGAACATGAAGATAAAGAGAGGCAAGGACTTTTCCTTGAGGTAATTGATGAACTTGATAGCATTCAATAGATGTATGATTTGTATAGTTGCCCCAAGTGACCAAGTTTGAAAACTTTAGATCGCATTCAGCTTATAAACAACCCTTTGTTTGAGATAGATGTTGTATAGGTTTTTGATAACCCACTTTTTGAGGTAGAAGAGAGAGTTTCTCTTGATTTCTTGGAAGAGGATGACCTTGATTTTATAATTTTGGATATTGTACAACTCCTAATAGCAAAAATTGGTCACAAGATGGGAGTGGTGAATTGACTATGATTGTGTGCCATTGGATCAACCCAAATAGGGTTTCTGATTTCACACCATACAGGAGTTGGTTGGATTATAAACATCAGCCTTTGGATAGATGTTGGCATAGTATTGAGGAGGTTTATGTGTTGATCATAGGGAATGCTCTTTCAGCTTCATTCTTTCTCATGACTCCTATGTATTTAGTGTCAGAAACAATAGTCCACCAAGATAATTGAGAGTGGGGGGGGGGGGTTAAATCAGTTATCCAATAATTAAAACATTTATCAATCTTAAAAAATCTTATCCATTCAACCAAAGTAACAACAACCATAACAAGATGCGCATAGACAATGACACCAGATATGTTAACTAGGGAAACCCTTATTCAGAGGGAAAACCCTAGTGAGAATGATGCACACAAGATGATATACCAATATAAATATTCCTTGTTAGAGGATGGACCCTATTAGGATTCTACTACAAAATTTAGTACATATGACTTCCTATTAGGAGACTTTGAATCATTGTTACAATATTACAACCCTATTAAGAGTTGTGCCAATCCTATTAGGAGTTGTAGAAGATAGAAGGACCCACTATCTAAATAGCTTCTGGGGCAAGATCACTAAATTCACTGTCTAACTAATCTCTCAACTATTCCTTACAAAATAATTGTATGTACTATACTTTAACTTCTTTTCTTTGTCCTACCAACTAGACTAATCACTTTCAAACCTTGTAGACCAAGTCACAAACCTTAGATCCAAGTATCCAACTTTGAATCACACAATAAAACCTCGGCAATGAAGTTTCCTTCACCTTCACTCTACTCTGCTTATCTTCACATTCCACTCTTTGTGTTACTTACAATCATTCACATTCTTCCATACATGATCAAGGAAAATGCCCCTCCTTTATACCAAATCCATAAAAAAATTCCCTAAGTTGGCTATTACACCTTCTCAATTAATTATTATAGGATCACATTAAGAACACGTTACACTTAGCGATAACATTAATCTTTCACCTTGCAACTTGAATAACTTTTCATACATGTAACATTATGACAAGCGAGCTTACCTATGTCATCACCAACATGTCTTCTTCACATCTTTAACTTTAGCTTCTCAAAATAAAAAATCTACTAAGAGATATAACAAGTTTACTACAATATGCCTCTATAAACTCTATCTCAAAATAATCTTCACCAAAACTTGCATAACTTCTTCCAAACTTACTATCTTATGCTTCTGAGGTTAGTTGTGTATACTAGACACATATAATAATCTCCCTTTAACATTGCTACTAAAAGTACTCAATAATCTGTCCATACCAACTTGATCTTTACTGTTATTCTTTTGTCGGATACCATAGAATACTACCATGTTGACATCAATGACAAACACACTCATGAATGTAACATATCATTATGATAATGATTTAATCATGTTTCTACAATACTTCGCCATAGGAATATCATTAGCATTCATGATTCCAACTTTTATGGATTCTATGAAGCAATGATGGCAGTATTATCTTTTATGTGCCCTTGGTGTTGATTTCAACTTTTGGATAGCTTGTTTCCTACATCATCTATTTAGGATAGGTTGTCACCACCTACTGGGATATACATAGCTTCTAAATACATTTTTATCTCCTCATATTAGTTGGTTATGCCATCAGTGGTTGGGATCCAAGTGTTGGCCATATGTATCTATCGCTTGTTGAGAGTTGGGTCATGGTTCTATTCAATTTGAGATTGGATACAATGACATCCAGAGTTTTACAGCCCACAAGTGTAGTAATATTACTTGGAGTAACATGGAATCTAGGGATTTGGTCGATGGATGGATTATAGTTTGACACCCTACTCCACAGTATGGCAAGACTTGTTCTTAGATTGTACAACAAAGCTACCTACATATTTATATGGGATCTTGGTATTAATTGCTTAAGGACAAGCAATTTTGAGGAGGGGAGATTTGTAATGTCCCTTTTTGGGACATTAGAGTATTTTCAAATATATTGTTATAATATTAAAATTTATCTATTTTAGGGAATAAATTGGAGCAATTTAATATTATAAGGGGGGGCTAAAGGTCAAAGAGGAATAAGATGAAAAATCTAGAGGGAAGTTGAAGAGTCATAGTTTATGTAAAGGGGAAAGAGGCTCATTCCTAGACATGCTTGGTTTATGATTCAGTTTTAGTTTTCTCTCTTGTGAGAGTTATTCAAAAAACTTCAACTTTCAACTAGTATGAGGATGTAGCCCCTCATGCCGACAGACAGTGGACGCAAACTCATTGTCCTTGAAGATGTCACATCAAGTGTCTCACATGTGCTTATAGGTTCTTTTCTTAAGTTTTCCAATCTGATTGTAAAGTTATATTTAGGATTGAATTTTGGAAGCTAGTTATTGTATTTTTGTTGTATAATGCAATAATGTTATTTTAAGGAGTTTTATGAGAGTTTTATGGTTTTATGTTGTTGGTTTGTAAAGCATTTTAAATGCTTGAATTCTTGAATATTATTTTGAAAAGAATGACTTAATTTATGTTGCAGATTCTACTGATTTTATTAAATATTGTTATACTTCTACATATGTTTAGTTCTAAACATATTACTTGGAAAAATCAAGTAAATATCCAGTTTGGGATATTTCAAAAGGTAAACTTCCTATAAAAACAATTCATGTAACAAAGTTGGTCATATTGTTACAAGATGTCCTGATAGAAAAGACAGGGATGAAAGAATGGAAAGCAAGTACAAAGGTAGAAGAAATGACAAAGATAACATAAGAAATAAGGACTATAAAGACAAAGGTAAGAAATCTTGTTATATTGCTAAAGAAGAAATTGACAATGAGTTTGATAGTAGGGATGAAGAAGTTGTCAATGCTATGAAAGAAGGTTCTGATGAAGATAAGAAAACTATTTTAATTTCATATGTGAGTAAAGGTGATAGATGAATAATTGATAGTGGTTTCTCACATCACATAACTAGTGATAAAAGCAAGTTTGAAACCATGGAACAATATACATATAGTTGTGTTAAGTTTGGTAATGATGCACCATATCTTGTGAAAGGTAAAGGATCAATAAAACTGACTAATAAGATCAAGTGTGAAAATGTTTATTGGGTTCAAGGACTTAACTACAACTTGTTGAGTGTTTCACAATTGAACAAATTAGGATAAAAATTTGGATCTCATCACAAGAAGGCCAATATATTTGATGTCACCGGTGAACTAATTGGGAGTGGTGATCAAACAAGAGGTAACTTGTTCTATCTTGATTTATGTGATGAGACATGTTAGTGATGGGACCTCAAAATTTAAGTTTTCACATTGAATTTTGCAATTTGGAGCATGGCATTGGGAGGTATTCTCATTTTGCAATTACAGAATATTGAATATTGTTAGCATCTAATTTCATGAAATCAAGACTAAGTTCAGAGTTGGCTTCTTATTTTGTAAAATTGATGTAATGTATTTTGATGCTTGCTTGCACTGCTACTAAGAGACCTAGCTTGTCTCTTCTAGGAACCTAGTCTCCTCTAGGTTATAATTGGCTTAGGTGATTAATTAAGTCCAATTACAACACTTCTCAAAGAGTTCTTAACCCTTGTGCTTAATCTAAAAAGATTAACACCTTTAAATAGTACAATCCTTCACCTTCACTTAGAAAGCTCTAAGTGCTACTTTGTCACAAATTCCACTCTTCATTATAGGGGTATCCATCATCATTAAAATATTCTACTTTCCTTCTCTTGGATCTATTCAGAAAGATCTTCAAGTCTTTTTCCTATCGATTTCAATTTTTAGTCTCTATGAAGCCTAACTAGGACTAGTTCCAATTAGCCCTTAACAGTGACTTTTTCCACTTTCTTGCCAAAAATTCCCAAATAAATTGGAAAAATAATCCAAAAATAAAGTAACATTTTGGAATTCCTAAAAGATTCTATAGGTTTAAGGGTCTGACAACCTTCATACATTAGCTTTCGATGAACTGGGGTAAATAGGGCTAATAGGCCTAGTTTTTAAGACCGACTATAATATTGTGGAAAATTTGTTCAAAACCTAGTCTAATGGATTGGTATAGGATCAATCCTCTTATTATATTAGGAAATGATGAAATTCCACTTAGAACTATGCTTTTTCTATACAATATCTCTCCACACTGCAAGAAATCTTCTCTTCCTTCTATCCTAAACCTCTAACCGGGCTCTGTCTACTCGCCTAAGGCTTAGTAGTAAAAATATCTCCCCAAACTTCTATGACACCTAATCCTAAACATATATACAATAATGACTCCCCTAGAATCTCCATCTACTCTTAGGTGTTTCCCATGGCTAGATTTCATGGGGAAGCCATAACTATATAGACTGGTCAGCACAAAACTAGTAAGGTCTCTAAAACAAGAACAATTTAATCAACACTCTAGAATGACTCAAATAAACTTGCCTATAAAATGAAAAACTCTCTAAACTAATCAAATAACATTATCTAATTGTTAGATTGAGTCTTTCAATCCATTTCAAGGCACTATCACTACTAAAACTCGAGAATTTATTGTAATACTATTGCAAAGCTATATTCCACACTCAAAACTATTATAATGCTTACTCTCTAAAACAAGATTCAAGTCTTGGATAATAGTAGATGTCATCTCCATCATTCTAGGGCCTATTGATTGATCTCTCACTCCCTATCCATAAGGGAATCCTAGGTAACTAAGTTGCATGCAACATTTGCAATAATTGCAAAAGTTGTCATGACAACTTGTTGACAACATTTGGCATCTTTCTTAATTTCCATCATCCTATTTCTTAGGACTACTAACCTCCAACATTTTGAGGATCCAAAACAATTAATGACCCTATGGAATCATTACAACATCATAATGTGTTTAGAACACATTTAAGAATCTAACCTCACCTTAAGTTTCTAACACTAAAAAAATAAATCAGCAACTAACATTGGTTATTTGTGACCTTATTCCTAGTGACTAACTCACTTATCCCACATAGAAAATGACCTTCTAAGGTCTTAAAACAACCTAATATACTCTTCTTGACTTGGCTAGAGTAAAAAACAAGCCAAAATACTAGACATGTAGAGGTTAGCCTAGGTGTACTCCTACACCATCCTCCCCAAAATGAAAATATCAATCCACCCTTGGATTGAGGATGTTTAGATAAATTCCCATTTTCTTGAATTCTAACTCCTTTATCCATACTACATCAACATCCACCTATGCATGCTTGTTTATTAAGTGTTCCTTGTATGCTCTATGTCTAGTCTGTTTGTTAACTCTAGTGTCCAATACACTATCAGCTTCTTTATCTGTAGCAGTAGGTTATCGTAGATATTCCACATCTATGATCACTTTATGAAAACTTTGATCCATATATTGTTGTGGTCCTTTGTAATGGACTAATTCTACAATGTTAAAAATAGAAGATAGTCCACTATCTTCTGGTAGATCAACTCTAAATGCATTATCACCATGCTTAGCCAAACTAGGACAAGGACCTATCCTCCTCATCTGCAACTTGTGAGGGACTCCTCTTTGAATTATTGAATCATTAAGATGCACCATAACCAAGTCATCCACATTAAATTTAAATGTCCTTCTACTTTCATCCACCTTGGCTTTGTGTTTCACTTGAGGTATTATTTGTCAAGGGTTTCCTCACTATTTCATGTATCTCTTTCATACATATGCAAAGTCATTAGCATATCCACTTCCTTTCACTTTATCCTTCAAATCTCTCAATTCATAAACACCTCTAGGATATAGTCCATACACTATTTCAAATGGAATTTTTCATGTTGATCTATTAGTAGTGTCATTGTATGCATATTCATCTTGCCCAATCAACTGATCCCATTGTTGACCATACTCCTTAGTTAAGCACCTTAGTATATTCCCAAGGCTTCTATTGACAACCTTAGTTTGACCATTAGTTTTGGGATGGTAGGTTGATCCAAAGGATGAATTAGTGCCTAACTTTTGCCAAAGAGTCTTCCAAAAATGACTCATAAATTCAGTGTCTCTGTCTAACACAATGTTAATGGGTAACCCATGGATTCTTACTATTTCTTTGAAGAAAAGAGAAGCTATTTGACTAGAATCATTGGTGGTCTTACATGGTGCAAAGTGAACCATCTTGCTAAATCTATCTACAACCACATAGACATTATCCATACCTTGCCTTGTCTCGAGTAACCCAACTACAAAATCCATACTTAAACATTCCCATGGCCTAGTAGGAATAGGTAGTGGTTGATAAAGGCCTAAATTTAAAGAAGTGCCCTTGGCTTTTTGACATATCACACAACTTTCCACATACCTTTCATCCTTGGCCAAGATTAGAATCGTGAAACAAGTTCTTGGGTCTTAGTGATCCCAAAACAACCACTCAAAGCACCATTATGTTTTTCTTGTAGTAAATTCTCTCTGATAGAGCCTCTAGGGACACATAAATGATTCTCTTTAAACAAAAGATCACTTTGCAAAATATACTCAGCATATTTACTATGAAAATGATTCTTGTATTTAACACATACCTTATAAATGTTTGCAAAATCCTCATCATTACTGTGTAGATCCTTGAAATGATCTATGCCCATGCTCTTCAACTAAATTTCTTAAATTGTGAGAGCCCTTCTATAAAATGCATCTTCCACTTTATTGAAGACACATTTCTTGAGTTTTATATTAAAAGTATAAGCTTGTAGGTACTCAACCCACTTCATGTGCTTGTGACTCAACTTTTCTTGTGAATTCAAGAAACTAAGTGCATAGTTGTCTAAATACACAATAATTTCCTTTGGGAGCATACAATGCCTCCATTTCCTTAGAGCTTGCACTAGTACATACATCTCAAGGTCATATGAAGAGTACCTCTTCTTGACTTCACTTAACTTTTCTAAATGAAAATCCACTGGTTTTCCCTCTTGGTTTGGAATAGCCCCAAGTGCTACATTGCTAGCATCACACTCAATGGTGAAAAGCTAGCTTGGCAACACTAAAGTAGGTTGGGTGGCTATCTTCTCCTTTAGTAACTCAAAGATCTTGTTAGCATGATCATGGCATATAAACTTAGTTTTCATTCCCCCCTTGATAGTATCTAACATAGGAGTACAAATTGCACTAAACTGCATTATGAATTTCGTATAGTATTATGCAAGGCCATGAAAACTTCTTACCTCTATTTTTTTCCTTGGAGTAGGCCAATTCATGAAAGCCTCTACTTTTCTCTTGTCCATTTTTAGTTTTCCATGTGATAAGAAAAACCCAAGGTAAACTAGTTTTATTTTGATGAACTTGCACTTCTCCAAGTTGATCATTAACTTCCCATCATGTAGCTTCTTGAAAATAATGTCAAGATGTTCTAGGTGCTCACTCCTTGTCTTTCTATAGATTAGTATATCATCTAGATATATGACTATAAACTTGCTTATGTAGTCATTGAGAACTTCATTCATGAGCCTTGTGAATGTGGAGGGGGCATCGAATAATCCAAGTGGCATGAATAGCAATTCATATAGGCCTTCATTGGTCTTTAAGGTTGTTCTGCACTCATCTCCTTCATGTATTCTTATCTAGTGATAGCCACTCTTCAAGTCTATTTTGTTGTAGTATTTAGCTTCACATAGAAATTTGTTAGGTCTTCAATCATATGGATAGGGAACCTATTCTTAAGGTTATCCTATTTATAGCACTTGAATCAGTGCAAAGCCTCCAAGTTCCTCCTTTCTTAGGTGCAAGTATAGTGGGTATGGCACATGGACTAATACTCTTTCTAATTAGGCCTTAGTTTAGGAGTTCTTGTATTTATCTTGTTATTTCCTCATTTTGTTGAGGGGTAATCTTGTAGGCTGCTTTGTTAGCTAGAGTAGCTTTTGGGATATGTTCTATACTATGGCTTATGGCTCTTTTAGGGGGTAAGGTTGATGGTTGTCCATCACTTACAATACCTTGATAAGTCTACAACATACCTTGAACCTCCTTTGGTAACTTTGCTTTCTTGGTATCATTTCCTTCATCTCCATCTCTTGGTCTCAACACCAGTGCAAAGCCTACACCTTCACTCTCTTCCATGGTTTAAAAGAACCCTTTTTCACCCACCATAAGTGCACTTGGACCTGTTATCTTTACTTCAATATCCTCCAACAGTGACTAAATTTTAAAAGTCACATTGTTTTTCTTAAAAGTATAGGAGATCTTTCCTCCATCATGGATAGCTTGGTGAAAAATTTCCATGGTCTACCTAAGAGCAAGTGACATGCATCCATAGGTAACACATCAGACAAAAATTTATCCTTGTACCTTCCAATTGAGAACTCCACCCATGCTTGTTCATTTACTAGCACATGTTGGCTTTTGTTGAGTTGTGTGACATTCTAAGGATTGGTGTGAAGTATTCTTGTCAATTTTAACTTGCTGACTACTTCCTTTGACATAGTATTTTTAGTAGACCCTAAGTCAATGATGAATCTAGACACTTTTCCCATCATCTTGCACTTTATCCTAAACAAGGACCTTCTTTGGCTTGGCTCTTCTTTCACTGTCTCTTTGATCAAAGTTCTCCTCATAATGAGGTTCTCCCCTTATTTTGAATTCAATGGTACCTCAACATTTATCTTTTGTATTAGTCTCATCTTGTACTAGGTTAGTTCTCTTGTCACTTCTTGTGATGAGCTACCTTTCTTTGGGAATCTATAGGCAGGGTGCCCCATTTGATTGCAATTGTAGCACTTCATATTGGAAAATTAATTTCCCCTTCCTCCTTGTCCACCATTTCTTCCTCTAAAGCTAGAGTTTCTTCCTCTACCACCTCTACTTGAGCTTCCTTCTTGTTCAATGAATTTCATGTCTCCTTGAGTCTTTGTTTCAGAACTTCTCCACCATAACCACCTCTTTGACCTCTACTATCCTTTCCTTTACCTTTTCCTTTGGAATTTTCTTGTTTCCTTTTACTTTTCTCTTATATCTTCAAGGAAATTTGATAGCATTGGTGAATGGTTTTGAAGTTCACTAGATTCATTTCTTCTTGAATAGACCACTTAAGGCCATTAAAGTACCTTGCAAGCTTGATGCTTTCCTCTTCAAACACCTTAGATCTCAAGAATAGCTTTTGAAACTCCTTAGTGTATTCTTGGACATCTAAAAAATTTTGTCTATGATTTTGTCTCCTCCTATGAAGCTGAACTTCAAAGTCATCAAGAAGGTAGGTCTACTTCACTTTTATAATGCCCTGCCCAGAGATCCTTGGAACAAGGATAAACATAAGTGAAGATAAAAAATAATTTAAAACAATTATGGATGGACACGACATATGATATACAAGGATCAAAAAGATTGCAATGAAAGACTACAAAAACATCCAAACACCAACGGATCTCCAAAGGCCACTACTAACCAAAAATGACAAGCCACAAAAGAAATCAATCGAATCCGAATCCAAAACATTCCAAAATCAAAATCTAATTCCAAGGTATTCAAGAACACTATAGAGGGTAGCCAAAACACTTCTTGAAAAACTTTCGGTCAAACCAAAAATTGCTCGCTCTTTGCCCGGATAGGTTTTTCCAAGACCCAGGTGATACTTTATTTCAACACTATGCGATACTTTTCAGTATCATATGATCTTTCCAAAGAAGGCGTGTGATACTTTCAGGGTCTGGGTGACACTTCTCTTGAAGGCATGTGATACTTCATTAGTATCATATGAACTTTCTCTAATGGGCATACGATACTTTAAAGTATTGCATGACATTTCTCCTTAAAGCATGTGGTACTTTCCAATATCACATGATATTCATTCTTTGGGCATGTCATGCTTTGTAAGTGTCACCCAGTGTTGGAACACAATTTCCTAGAACAAGCAAGAATGCTCCAACAAGCATTCAAAAAAGGTACAAGAAGAGATAGAACCTCCACACTAAGGAGTATCAGATCCATAGTCGAGGCATAGACACTCGAACAATAACTACAAGATGGAAACTACATCTAACCATCTAACACAATAGTGAAAGGAAAGAATTGAAAGCAACATCATAATGTACTAAATTAACAAGCTTAGTGTGTGGTTCCTACCGACTGTAATAGCATCATGAAACCTCAAAGGTCCTAGCCATCCCCCACACATAACACCCCAAACTACCAACTAGATAGGCAAAGTTGTCTTATAAGGATGTCACTACTAAAGTGTAATAACATCATAAGAATAGGAAATATAACATGCTAACTAATAAGCAATAGATACTCCAACTAAGCAAATAACATCATCAAATTATATGTTAAACATTATAATAAGGAATTGTGTCAACAAACTAACATCATCTAAACATGATACACAAACATTTCAATGAAAGCATAAATCACAGGAAAGCATACTCCAAAACCCAAAGTACTAAGTGAAAACATTTAGCAATAGTCGCACCAAGACAATAGATTGTCTTTGCACACTGGTCCCCAGTAGTGTTATAGGTAGCTATGCCTCCCAACCACTTGAAACTTGTAGGTCCACTCCTGCCATGCTAATGGATAAAATGATCCAACAACGAACACACATAAAGAAAACATCCATGGATATTACTCATGCCAGACAGTAATGATAAGTGAAACCAAGATTATGAGACAATGTAGGTACAATAGGTCTTGGTTAGACACTTGATGGATAACTCTATGAGGGCTGACATCATGGAGAGTCGCTTAGCATTAGAAAGCCCAAGCTAGTATTGGCAGCTACTCTCCCCAATGGAAGATGCACAATCCAAGTAGCAACTCTTCCCAACAAAAGGTGCACAATCCACTTAAATTATCTTAAATTTATTACCACCCAGTATTTTTATTTAGTTATCACTTATTTAAAACTTCCTCTGCCAACCCACGGGAAATAGTCACTAGGCTGCAAGATAGAAGCCCCTACATGTGCTACCCTACCCTACCCATGCTCATCCAATGATGAGTGGCCATAGGCATGCATATTCCCAACCCAACCCCAAATGGACATAACTCCACCAAAGTTCAAACAGGAGATTGAGCCTCATAAGTCACTTGACAATGTATGCACACATACTCGTGTGGGGAACACACAATCACAAAGGTGATAATGTAAGGATTGGATGAGAACACAAAGAAAACATCACTCAACCGAAATCAAGCTCAGGAGGACAAATGCGATATGCATCCCAATGAAACATAAAAGTGCGACAATGGTCTGACTAACATCCAAATGGATGATCCAAGTCCATGACCAACATTATGCCAAGAAAACTCGAGAAAATAGGGTGACACATAAAACGAGATAAAAACCCCAAAATTGAAAAACTTTGGAATAAAAATCCATTTGGTCTTAGGGCATAAAAGCCTCAAAAATCCAATAAAATGTGGGTTTGAACACTGTATGCAAAAATAACCAATATAATGGTACGTAACCCCAAACCCTCATCCCAAAAACTAGGAAAAGGTTCATACCAAATCAACTGGGTAGAACCAACAAGCAAAAATGGAGGGGAACACTAGTTCTTAGCCTCCAAACAAACAATTACTAGGGAAAAAAACTAGAAATAGAGTTGAAAAATGAAAATGGGAAAGCCTTACCTAACAACTAAAAGGGCTAAAATGGAAAATAGCCAGGTAAAATAAATAATCCGTAGATACCGCCAAAAATGATAGCAAAGTGAGGCCTCCTCGAGCTAGATCCAATGAGTCTATCCTTGCAAAGATCCCACATCCATAGCTCTCACAACAAACAAAAAACCAATCCTTTAGAAAAGGCTTTCAGAAAAACTCTCAATTTTCCAAATTGCAAAAGTGAGAAGTGAGGAATTAAATTCCTCTTTCAATGATTATTCACTTTTCGAGTGAATAATCGATTAAGGTAAATAGCTAGTTAGATTAGCTAGACTCTGAATCAACCCAAACAAAAATAGGTTATTCTTAGTACTAGGAATTCATCTATGGAAAAGTTGCTAGAAATTAAAAACCAATTAAATAAAGCTTGAAAACCTGAAACCAAAATCACAAAGGCCTTAAAAAACTTCATGACAATGTGAAACTCCAAATGCAAAGACACGCTCACTAGTCAAATCACATAATGCAAATGAGTCTAGATTTAACAAATCACTAGAGGTTTTAGTTTAACATTTAAAAGATATGTCAACCATACATGGACGACATTGGTAAAATATGAATAGATGAATCACTAACTCCATATGCCATTGCCAGGGATATAAATCCTACACACTAAAATACATGATCAAGTGCAATTGCATATCATATCACAGTTGAAGAAATAAATGCATTAAATGCCTAATTTAACCATTTATTCAATTATACTAAAATAATCCATTTATATCACTCACGTTCACATAAAACATACTGAAACAAGAATGAAGTAAATCACCATAGCATAAAACCACATATAACCAAATCAGAGATATGTCCAAAATATTAGATAACTAGATATCATCATAACACATACTGTCATCTCAAAATGGCATCAACATGCAAATATGATAAACTAAACAACATAGTAGTATAGCATCTATGATACCAAAAAAAAGGTATAACATCTGACCCTTAGGTCATCTCAAAAGTAAACATAAGAGGCACTGCAACTTTGGTTACCATGCCTCTCCATGTAACTATAGGACCTTTTCCATCTTTTGCTCTCTTAGTTTGCACAGACTTCCACCAAGTAAGAGTTGAACCTCTTAGTCTATACTTGGCTACCATAACTTTTTATGCCCCAAGGATACCATCACATTCAAAATGGTTCTCAATGCTATTAATCCAATCCAAAATTGAATTTGGATCCATTTGTCCACTAAATAGTGGCACACCTTCCAAAGTTTTTCCACTCAATGCCTTCAATGCTTTTAAGAATGGCTCTTCAGGAAGAACAACGTCAAGTGTTGGTTCTTCCTCCTCCAATTCCAATTCCTTTTCCCTTGCTTCTTTCTATTCCTTCTAATCAATTTTTCCTTTGACCTTATCAGCCTTATCTTGGACTTCACCCAAGGGTTTCTCCATTTGAGCTAGTCTTTCCCTTAGAAACTTGTTATCTTCTTCTTGTTCCTCAACCTTCTTGGAT
The DNA here is from genome assembly GCA_028749045.1 of Cupressus sempervirens. NCBI lineage: Eukaryota > Viridiplantae > Streptophyta > Pinopsida > Cupressales > Cupressaceae > Cupressus > Cupressus sempervirens. The sequence continues at coordinate 395,946,088 of CM053790.1, forward strand.
AACTCAATGTTAGTCACCATGGTTGCATCTTCCACTATTCCAATTGGTGTGTTTTCTCCCACTAATTTGGTAGGCTGCAACATACACCACAAGCTTGATCAATTCAAGCTCTGATACCAATATGATGTAATATGTTCCAAGGCTTGCTTGCACTACTACTAAGAGACCTAGCTTGTCTCTTCTAGGAACCTAGTCTCCTCTAGTTTCTAATTGGATTAGGTGATTAACTAATTCCAATTCCAACACTTCTCAAAGATTTCTTAACCCTTGTGCTTAATCTAAAAAGACTAACACCTTTAAATAGTACAATCCTTCACCTTCACTTAGAAAGCTCTAAGTGCTACTTTGTCACAAACTCCACTCTTCATTATAGGGGTATCCATCATCATTAAAAAATTTCAATTTCCTTCTCTTGGATCTATTCAGAAAGATCTTCAAGTCTTTTTCCTAACGATTTCAATTTCTAGTCTCTATGAAGCCTAACTAGGCCTAGTTCCAATTAGCCCTTAACAATGACTTTTTCCACTTTCTTGCCAAAAATTCCCAAACAACTTGGAAAACTAAACCCAAATTCTAGTATCCTTTTGGATTTACTAAAATATTTTATAGGTTTTAGGGTCTGACAACCTCCATACACATGCTTCCTATGAAGTAGGGTAAATAGGGCTAATAGATCTAGTTTTTAGGACTGACTGTAATCTTGTGGAAAACTTGTTCAAAACCTGGTCTAATGGATTTGTATAGGTTCAATTCTCTCAATATATTAGGAAATGATGCAATCCCACCTAGAACTATACTTTTACCATACAATATCTCTCTACCTTGTAAGAAATCTTCTCTTCCTTCTATCGTAAACCTCTAACCGACCTCTATTTGCTCGCCTAGGGCTTAGTAGTAAAAATAGCTCCCCAAACTTCCATGACTCATAATCCTAAACATATAGACATGAATAATTCCCCAAGAATTTCCATCTACCCTTAGGTGTTTCCCATGGCTATATTTCACAGGGAAGTCATAACTATACAAACTAGTCAACATAGAACCGGTAAGGTCTCTAAAACAAGAATAATTTATTCAACACTCTATAACGACTCATATCAACTTGCCTATCAAATGAGAAACTCTCTAAACTAATCAAAGAACACTATCCAATTGTTAGATCGAGTCTTTCAATCCATTTCAAGGCACTTTCACTACTAAAACTCAAGAATTTGTTGTAATACTATTGCAAAGCTATATTCCACACTCAAAACTATTACAATGCTTACTCTCTAAAACATGATTCAAGTCTTGGCTAATACTAGATGCAATCTCCATCATTCTAGGACCTACTGGTCAATCTCCCATTCCCTATCCATAAGGGAATCTAAGGTCATTGCTGATATAGGCATGAATAGTGGTGTAGATACTGCAACTTGTTACAACCTAGTTGTACTCATTTTTTAAATTAATAAAGTATATTGTGTTCTTCTCCAAACGATAGGGAATTGGTCATTGATTTTATTGCATTTGAGTCTTCATTGGATTAAAACTATTTTCAGGCAGAATTGAGGAAAGCCTTTGAAAACAAAACTCATATTCTTATGTATGTTTTGAATAATTGGTCTTCATTTTAAAGTCAAATTCAATTATCTAGGGTTTTTGGATTATTCTCAGTTTGTCTTCTTATTAGTTGATGGAAGTAGGCATGTCTCCAAAACATAAGATTTATTTAGTAAGTATCAAAGTTGACTCTCTTCTCCAATTGGGAAGGCACTAGTCATATTTCCAATTTGAAAATAGAGCACAACTTTGTAGAAGGTAAACAATTAGTGGGTTCCCACTTTCATGTCGTGCATTACAAATTTTACACAAATTGTTTAAAATTACCCCTTTATACTTTACAAATGTTCACTACTATAAACAATTTCTCCTTCAGAACCTTTGCCAACTCAAGAGAACTATTAAAATTTGCACTTAATTCATTATTTCCTTTATCAAATCAAAGGTACAAATATCTAGGTATTGTGGAGCCTAGAGTGTGGAGGTTGAACAAACAAAGATTCAACCTTCTTTGTTGACCAAAATTGTGTTGAGTTTCCTAGCATCGAGTAGGCAAGCTCATAGGAAGTCAACAAACAATTTTGTCCACCAACATATTGGTAACTCTACTGAGGAGATTTGCTACAATTCAATTCATAGAAATTGTCCTAATATTCTATAGATCAAGGATAGAGTAAGATAGCTCTATAATTTGTTGAAGAACCCATAATTCTACATGAAGAAAAGTTTGTGACCCTACTATTGGAATGTTTTTATGAACGATCAGTTGTTCATATCTAAGAATTGGAAAAGTAACAAACATCTATCCTTGAAGTTTATATGGAGAAGGAGGTATGTGCATTATGGAGAACACTTGCAATAAACTCCAAAAAAGAGAAGTAGAAAGAATGAGCAATCAACTAATATGTCACTAAGAGGGTATAAAAAATTTGTGAATAGAGAAAAGGATTTATGCTATGATGACCAAATGGATGCCCATCATGAAAAGAATCTTTTTTTTTATTTAAATGCAACTAGACAATTTGAAGCCTCGAGTTGTTAATGAGTTTTGTGAAGAGAAGGATGATGAAAACATAAATGAAGAATCTCATGAACTTATAGAAGAATTAGAGATTTTATAGTCCTTGAAAAGGGAAACAAAAGTACTAAGATGAGTTATAGACAAATTACTAGAAAAATTTGGCTTGAGCAAGGATGGTATCACTACATCGAAATATGCTAAAGATAAGATAAATAAGGACAAAGGTCAATCATCCAAATATACTCCTCCTCATTGAAATATTTCTTTGAATACTATGCATAGAAATACATTATATAGAAATGAAGAAAGAGATAATTTTGCTAATTGAAACAAGGATCATACAAATAGAGCTGGACATAATTAGAGAAATAATATTATTAATCATTAGAATAATAACCAAGGGAATGCTAGGAGATTCAATTTTAATTAGATTAATCATTGGGAAAGAGCCCCTATGAATATAGAATGATATAAGCAATTAGATTTCACAGGGATAGTAGGATACCCTAACCCTATATCTAACAATTTGAGAATCGCTATACCAATCTTTGGGGGAGAGGATCAGTATGTGGAAATGCATGTCATTAACCTTAAAAGTACCATCAAGGAATTAGAAAAGGATAATGAGGATGTATTCATGAAACTATTTATTTAGTCTCTAACCAGTGATGTTGGAGAATGATATAGAGGTTTTCCCAATAATTATATAACAAGGTGGCAAGATTTTGTAGACATGTTTCTTAAAAATTTTGGGAGTCATACTAACACATCATTTGCTTCTCATGAATTAACTAGTATAAAAAAGAACTCCAATGAGACTATCTTTGAATTTAATAAAAGATTCAATAAAGTCCTAAACAGGATCCCCCAAAAGATTAGGCTTTTTGATTCTTTTCTCATAAACTTTTATTTAAGTGCCTTTGAAAGTAAGACACACAATGAGATAAGATCACACAGACCTAACACACTGCAAGAAACCTTTAAAGTAGCAATGGAAATTAAAAATGATAGAAGAGCTATAGGTAGGATTGGAAAAAGAGAGGATCCTATGTTGTTTGATCCCAAGGCCCCTAAGAAAGATAAGGAGGAAAATAAGATAGACAAGATCTTAGGGATGATTAAGGATTTTTCGTGAAGGGTAAGAATGGAGGAATGAAAAATAACAGACCTTATAACAGGCCAAAAAGATATAGAATGCAGGATATACCTTATACTACATCATAAAAATATGGTAAACCTATCAAAAACATTGATATTTCTGATCCTCTCAAGAGAGTTAATCAATATCTTGAGAATGACCCATGACCTAAAGCATGTAGAATGCCACATTCTCCAGAACAATTCTTTGTTGCTAAGAATGTTTTTGATGGTGACCTTCATTCTAGATATGAACCACAAATTAATGCATTATCTGTAGGACCCTTTTGGGGTGAAGACTCCTCAGAAGATGAATATAAGTCTGATGTTAATAAAACAAGAATAAGACACTTGGATCATCAAGTTCTATTATATGAAGAAGAAGCAATCATAAGAATTACAATGATTGAAGAAAGAAAAGCTCTCACAATTGTTGCAGTTGAACAAGTTAGGAGCAATTACATATTTAGGAATAGGACGATTAATCCAAGCCCTAAAAGAGATGACAATCCATCTCTACACAAAGGGATTGCAATAGATAAGCCTCCTTAAAACATCTCCCAAGAAGGATCAAATATGCATAAGTAGGCATTAGGTAAGCAACAAGTGAGTAATTTTTTCATTTTAAATGCTTTATCTCAATTAAAAGTTTATGTTACATTTTTATAAATTATGAAAATTCTTGAATATGGTAAAGAAGTTTTAAATAATATATTGGAGACTAATAAAAGTCATGAGAAGAATCATATTGAGGGAATCACACCTGTCATTTATCTAGGGACTAATGTCAATGAAACTGTTCCTCAAGTTGACCCCTTTTATTTGACTCATCTTATAAAATAATAAGTTAATTAGGAATTGAATGATAGATTTAGGAGTTGTCATGAATATTATGCTTGTTGAGGTTATGACTGAATTAGGATTGAAAGTAGACATGCCTTATGGGAAGTGTTGCATGATGGATAATAGGTTTATTCCTATCATTGGGGTCGTTAAAAATGTTGACTTCAGGTTCACCTCTTGTTCGAATGTTTCATATAAGACAAATATAAATGTGGTTGATGTTCCAGCCTCCTATGGTATGTTACTCTCAATACAATGGTAGAATATGGTTGGAGGGCATATACAATTGGATTTCTCCTATACAACAATTCCTATAAATAATAAAAATATAAGAATTAATAAAGAACCTAGGTTTGAATATATCATCAAAAAATTTCACCTTGACATAAAAAATAGTTTTTGTCAAATGGATATAGACAATTTTCAAATAAATGTTAGCAAACCTATCTAGAGTGTAGGGAATTCTACTATTCTTATGTAGGAAGAAAGTGAAATTATGGCATTTGCATTTTGATGGAGCATGTAGTAAGGAGGGAAACAATGCTACAACAATTTTGACATCTCCTTTAGGTAAAACTTGTAGGTAAAAATTACTGCTTAATTTTAAATGCACCAATAATGTTGTTGAATATGAAGCTTTAATTTCAGGGTTTGACATTGCAAAACATCATAAAATTAGGTTACTATTAGTGATTGGTGATATTGAACTTATTGTATATCAAATAAGAAACAAATTCATGAGCAAGTGTTCTAGACTAAAAAAATATAAGAATTATGTGTGGGATTTGATTGCATATTTTGATGAATTTTCAATCACTTTGATAGATAGGAATAATAATTCTCTCGTTGACCTAATGCATAACATAGCTGTAAAACAAGTTGACACACCATTCCAAGATATAGTTCAGGTGGAAATAAAAAAATGTGCCATTTGTACTAGACAATATTTATAATTGGCAAGTTTTTGAAGATGACGTTGATTTGTTCAAATTTTTAATATGTCAAGAGAATTATCAAGATGCTGAGATTGATTGGAATTGGTTGGTGGAAAGTCAAGATAGAAAAGATACCATTTTGGGTGAAGAGATAGTTCAACTTAAGTCCAACTTAATACCTAAAGGTTTGCTCACATTAAAAAGAGTCTTCAATGAATATGAAATGCTCAAGACACATACCCTTGCCATAATAGAAGAACAAGTTGAGAAGATTAACTTGGGGAATGAATTTTCATCAAGAGAAGTATTTATTGGTAAAAGTTTACCTAAGAAAATTAGGTCAGATTTATTTTCTTTACCAAGGAAATACATACATGTTTTTGCATGGTCATACAATGATCTTAAGGCATATAGAGAGGATCTCTTTCAACAGGAAGTCCTTCTAAAGCTAGATGCAAAACCATTTAGGAAAAAATAGCGTCCAATAGATAAAATTTTAGCACATAAAATGAAAGAAGAATTAATTAAAATAAAGGATGGTAGCGTAATAGAACCAATCATATACTCTACATGGGTCTCTAACTCGGTTCCAATCAGAAGAAGAATAGTGATATAAGGTTATGTGTTGACTTTAGGAACTTAAATATATCTTCACTAAAAGATAATCATGCATTCCCAAATGTGGAATCTTTATTACAAAAGGCTATAGGAAATGAATTGCTATCCATGCAGATGGTTTTTCTGGTTATAACAAGGTAAAAGTTAAAGAGACTTAGCAGTACAAAACAACATTTACTACTCCATGGGGGACATATGTGTATGCCAAGATGCCTTTTGGCCTAACTAATATAGGAGAAACTTTCTAGAGGTTCATGGATGTTGATTTTGACAGTCCGATTGATCACATTTTGGCTATTTATCAAGATGATTTGACAACTTATTCAAAGAAAGCAGAAGACCATTGTAATCACTTGGACAAAATCTTTAAAAGAGCTCTTGAATACAAAATATCTCTCAATCCAAAGATGTGTCAATTTGGGGTAACAAAGGGAAAATGATTGGGTCACACGATTTCTAAGGAAGGATTTAGAATAGACCTTGATAAAGTGAAGGCTATTAACAATATAAAAATTCCAAAGATAGTTAAGAAAATTTAATCATTTTTTGGTCATATTAACTTTGTTAGAAGATTTGTATCTAATTTTGTTGAAATCATCAAACCTATGTCAAAAATGCTTTAAAAAGGGGCTGACCTAATAAGGGATGATGAGGCTTTGCAAGCCTTTGGAAACATAAAAAAAGATTGTAAAAGAAGCACTTGTGCTTAAAGCCCCAAATTTCAGTAAACCTTATTAGGTTTTTTCCTTTGCATCTTATCATACGATTGTTATTGTTATGCTTCAGAAGAATAAGGAGGGGCATGAACAACCCATCTTTTTCTTTAGAAAGAGATTGCAAATCTCTAAGTTGAATTGTGATATAAATGAGAAACATGCCTATGCTTTGGTTAAAGCAGTGAAGTCCTTCTACCCGTATATTATAGGTGCTAGTATTGTAGCTTATGTTCTCAATCTAGCAGTCAAGGATATATTCAGATAGATTGAAACTATAGTAGAAGATGTAGATGGATTAACCAGGTCCAAGAATTCAACATTGACATTTAGATAGCCAAACTAATTTGAGGTCAAGGATTGGCAAAATTCATGGTAAAGGCTAATCTGGAGGCATCACAAATTAATGAGATGGAAGCATATCATACCATAGTGAGCATAGAAAATTTCCCTTGGTATACATATATTGTCTACTATTTGAGAACTATGAAAATTCGTGACAATTCGAGTAAAAATAAAAAAAGGACAGCTAAATTGCATGCAACTAAAAATCTTCTTATTGAAGGGGACTTGTATTGGAAAAATAGAGATGGCATACTACATTTTTGCCTCGATACTCACCAAGCAGCCAACATTCTAAAACAATTACATGAAGGAGTTTGTGAAGGATATTTTTATGCCTAAACTATTGCAAACAAAATTCTAAGGGTAGGGTATTACTTGCCTTATCTCTTCAGAGTTTTTTGTAATTATGAGAGAAAATGTGAAGCATGTCAAAGGTGTACACTAAGAAAGTGCACTCCTCTAAACCTTTCTATCTAAGGTATTCCGTATATTGGAATGCTTGAATTTTGTCTTAGAGCTCCCTATCCATGGAGTGCAAAGATATGTGCATAAGCATATGAAGTGCTCTTTGCTAAGCCTTAGAGACATAACCCTTGCTATTAAGCTATGAAATGAGAGATTTCTTAGACAAGAGCAAGAATGTCAATGTCAAAAGATATCTTAAACATGCAATGCAATAAATGAACTAGACTAGAATGAAATACACAATGCAACTAGGCTAAGCAAGATGAGAGTGTTACAACCATTTTAATTAAACTAGGTGATCTAAGCTATAGAAAAGGAAACTAGACTATTACAAATGCATCTAAACTAACATGATTATGCAAAGAACGAGAGAAGAAGCAAGAAGTTATCCACAAATTCTCTCAAGAAAACCTATGAAGAAACCTACAACATAACAATAACTCAAAAATTGGGATCCTTAGAGAGGGGGAGAACTCTCTCTTTTAAAGGTCTATGAATGGTGAGATCAAGATCAAGAAATAGATGATCAAGGGTGGGGGTTGAACACTTTTTGGCATGATCCACGTGCAAGAACAAGTCAGCCAATGAGAGAGAGTTGACTTTTCATGCGAGACAAAGTCTTTTCTTTTAATTTGAAAATAGGAAAAAGACTTTATGTGTGCATATTGAATGGGTTGCAAGAATGTGGTCTCTTTTATAATTAAAAGGGGGACATGTTCTTTGAATCAAATATAGACTTAAGATATTATAGTCAAACTATAGGTTAAAATCAAATAAATTGATTTTTAGCAATTTGGCCCAGGTAAATGATTAAATAATTTAGCCAAAATGTTGAGAAGGGGGCTAACAGTTTAAATGACCATTTTTGGGTGATTACAAAGTATTCTTAGGTAAATTGAAGTATGATGGAGATTTCCCCCTTAGAAAAATACAAGTACAATAACCATTTCATGTGTGGGGAATAGATTTCATAGGTGAAATCACCACTAAGTCAAGTAGTGGATTCAGTTAGATTCTAGTTGCTATGGATTATTTCATGAAATGGGTTAAAGCTATCTCAACTAGGCGATCTACTAGTACTATTTTCATATATTTTTTGATGAATAACATATGGAAAAGATTTGGTGTTCCTAAAATACTTTTTTTTTTATAATGGGATGTGTTTTAGATCAAAAGAATTCACAAAATTTTGCAAAAAGTATGGGATAATAGTGTCATATTCATCCGCTTATCATCCACAAGGAAATGATCAAGCTGAGTCAAGTAATAAAAGCATTCTTAAAATCATATAAATGATGTTGGATAGTAAAAAGAGAGTTTTGGATTTGAAATTACACTTGGCTTTATGGGCAGATCGAATTACAAGAAAAAAGTCAATTGGATTCTCACCTTTTGAACTCATTTATGGGTAAGAAGCAAGAATCCTTGTGAATAATTTACTTCTAATATATAGATTTATCATAATCAAGAAACTTGAGTATATTGACTTTATGGGTGAAAGAATAAATACTCTTACAGAATTAGATGAAAGGAGGAGATCAGCACTGGAACACAACATCGAAAGGCAAAAAGGTGTGAAATAATTGCATGACAAAAAAACCATAGAAATAATCTTTAATGTGGGAGATTGGGTGTTAAAATGGAATGTTAAGGACCAAGAGCACAATAAATTTGATCCTTTATGGTAAGGGCCTTATATTATTTATGACAAAGCTGGAGATCATTCCTTCTTCAAGAGACAAATGGACGCATATTAGAATTTCCTATTCATGGGCAATACCTTAAACCCTTATTCTCTTAAATGATTATAAATCTATTATTTATTTAATATAATTGTTTTATGTTTTTATTTTTGTGTTTTTTTGTCCTAGAGATAGTTGGATTCTCGCCATATCCCACAGGAATATGCGTCCCCAGAAAGAGCTACAGATGGGACCTCAAAATTTAAGTGTTCACATTGAATTTCACCATTTCAAAGCATGACATTTGGTGGCATTCTAATTTCATGATTACGTAACATTGAATATTGGTGGCTTCTAATTTTGTGAAATTGGGACTAAGTTCAGAGTTAGCTTCTAATTTCATGAAATTAGGACTAAGTTTAGAGTTGTGTTATGATTTTGTGACTTTGGGAAAGGTGATATTCTTGATGATCAATTTCACAATTTCAACAATGATGATTCTCTGTCATTCTGTAGTTTGAAAAATCCTGAAGAGGCATTAATTTCATTAATTAATTGACATAAGAGGTTATTTCAAGGATTTTTTCTATTCACCCAACTTCTTTCAATTTGACATTGGATTTACAAATGGCTTATGCTAAAGATTTGAGGAAATTGTGGTCATTTAATGCACTCTATTTCTCTCATGATTATAAGGACATTTGGTGGGTTTATTCTTATTCAAAAAAATATTTTGATGTAGTCTTCATGTGTTTTTTTTGTAAGTTAGAAGTTATGGGGTAACCAGTGCAATCACACAATGAAAATGAAGTACCAAATCCAATCATAAAACTTGGATTAACACCAACCCAAGAGGATTAATTCAACATCAATAATAACATGTACATAGTCACATGGAATTTATGCACAAAATATGCCCAATACCAAAGTGACTACCATGAAATTATAATAGAGGAATAAACAGGCGAAGACTTGAACATGTTGGTGGGAGTTCCAGACAAAGAAGTTGTTATACATCTGGAAGCAATTCTTGACATGATGTGAGAATTATAATTCTCTTTTGTTTTCTTTTGATTATAATTAATCTGTAATAAGTTGTAGTTGGTTTTTTAGTTAGTTAGGATGAAAAGGCTTGAAGCTTTTTGCACCCTTTCATGTTCCACAAGAAAGGGCAACAAGGCCTTATAGCATATACAAAGATATATAAGGATATATACTCTAAAAAGCATATTTTGTAGATATAGGCATGAATAGTGGTGTAGATACTGCGACTTGTTAAAACCCAATTGTACTTATTTTTCTAAATTAATAAAATATATTGTGTTCTTCTCAAAAATATATGGAATTGGTCATTGATTTTACTGCATTTGAGTCTTCATTGGATTAATACTATTTTTAGGCAAAATTGAGACAAGCCTTTGAGAATAAAACATCCTTATATATGTTTTGAATAATTGGTATTCATTGCGAAGTTAAATTCAATTAACTAGGGTTTGTGGATTATTCTCAGTTTGTTTGCTTATTAGTTGATGGTGGTGCAACTACCTTCAGAATATAAGATTTATTTAGTAAGTATTAAAGTTGACTCTCTTCTCCAATTTGGAAGGCTCTAGTCATATTTGCAATATGAAAATAGAGGATGACTTTATGGAAGGTAAACAATCAATATGTTTCCACTTTCATGCCCTGCATTACAAAATTTACACAAATTGTTTAAAATTACCCCTTTATACTTTACAAACATTCACTACTACAATCAATTTCTCCTCAAGAACCTTTTCCAACTCAAGAGCATTGTTAGGTCTTCACTTAATTCATTATTTCCTTTATCAAATCAAAGGTACAACCACATAGATTTTGTAGAGCCTAAAGTGTGGAGGTTGAACAAACAAAGATTCAACCTTCTTCATTGACCAAAATTATGTTGAGTTTCTTAGCATCGAGTAGGCAAGCTTGTAGGAAGTCAACCAACAATTTTGTGCACCAGTAGTTTGTTTGCACAAAATTAAGATATATGGTTATGGCATAAGAGGTTGTGTCATGTGAACTTTGATAATTTGGTAAACATTAGCAAGATCAAAGGAGTACGAGGATTACCATTACTCTGGAAACTTGATAATGCTATGTGTAAACAATGTCAATTGGGAAAAATGACTAAGTCTAGTTTCAAGAGTAAGACATACTCATCTAATGATATTATGGAATTGGCTACTATGGTGATAAATATTTTGTTCTATTTATTGATGACTATTCTAGAATGATGACTGTAATGTTTCTTAAAGAAAAATCTGATGCTTTTTAATTATTTAAGTGGTATTTGGCAAGATCTAGAAAGGAAATAGATAAAAGTTTGAAGTTCTTGAGATCTGACAAAGGAGGAGAGCTTATCTCTAATGAATTCAACATATTCTGCAATGGTAAAGGAATCAAAAGGCAGATTTCAACACCTACATCCATTCCACAAAATGGAATAGCTTAAAGGAGAAACAGATTAATCATGGATTGTGCTGCTTTTTAATTGTTTAAGTGGTATTTGGCAAGATTTGGAAAGGAAATAGGTAAAAGTTTGAAGTTCTTGAGATCTAACAGAGGAGGAGAGCTTATCTCTAATGAATTCAACATATCTTGCAATGATAAAGGAATCAAAAGGCAGATCTCAACACCTACATCCCCTCCACAAAATGGAATAGCTTAAAGGAGAAATAGATTAATCATGGATTGTGCTAGAACAATGTTGATGGAGAAGAATGTGCCACATAAATAATAGAGAGAAACTGTAAGTATAATAGTTTATACTTTGAACTGAGTACAAGTCAAGAAGGGTACAAACATTATGCCCTTCGAGTTAAGGTATGGGTATGCACCTAATGTGAAATCTTTTAAAGTGTTTGGAAGAAAATGTAATATACTGAAGGTCAACAACAATAGAAAACTTGATGCTAAAATTGATTAAGGCATATTCCTAGATATTCCACTAAGAGTAAATCTTATAGGTGTTTGAACTCTACACTAACAAATTTGTGGAAAGTAAAAATGTGAAAGTTGATGAATATGCATAAAATAATGAAGTTGAATGCAAGACAAAACCTAAAGACTACAACACATTCACATATGTCAATGAAGGTGTTTCTTACACCTTAGTTGAGCCAAAGAATAAAGCTAATGGGCAACAAGAAATAGTGAATGTCGAATTGTAGCATCAGGAAGCCAAGCAACAAACTGTAAGTATCGAGCATTAGCGAAATGATGTCAAGATACATGAAGAGGATGTCAAACATTAGGAAGACAACGTCAAGAAAGAAAAAATTCAAGCAAAACCAAAAGCATAGATACAAAATGATTAAAATAAATTATCAAGAAGAACCTAAAGAAGAAGAAAAAAGAAAATAACCTATATTGGAAAAGTATGTGAGAAGACGCCATGCACCTAAACAAATCATTAGAAAGAAAGAATATAGAGTTATGACTAGGAAAATACTGAGGAGTGATACGTGTTTACTTTGTGAAATTGAGCCTAAATTGGTAAAAGATGCTTTCGATAAAGAAGATTAGATTCAATCAATGAATGAAGAAATTGAACAAATAGAGAAAACAAAACCTGATCATTGGTACCTAGACCAAAGGACAAGAGTGTTATTGGAACCAAGTGGGTATTCAGGAATAAGCTAAAGGAAAAAGGAGAAGTCACAAGGAATAAGGCTAGATTGATATGCAACAAACATGCACAAGAAGAAGGTTTTGACTATGGGGAATTGTTTGCCGCAGTTATAAGATTGGAAAGAGTTACAACATTACTTGCATATTTAGCTTACGAAGGATTTAAAGTGTACCAAATGGATGTAAAATCTTCATTTCTGAATGGAATACTAGAATAAGAGGTTTACATTGAACAACTAGAAGGATTTGTTGATCCTAGCAAGAAGAACATGGTATGTAAAAAGAACAAAGCTCTATATGGATTGAAACAAGCCCCTAGAGCATGGTATGAAAGGCTACATAATTATTTTGTAAAGATTGGTTTTGAAAGAACTAATGATAACAATAATCTATATTTGAAAATTGAAGGTGGTAAATGGATATTGTTAGTTGAAATATTTGTGGATGATATCATATTTGGAGGACACTATCCATTATGCAAATCATTTGCAGATGAGATGCAGAGGGAGTTTGAAATGTCTATGTTTGGAAAAATCAAATTCTTTGTTGGTTTACAAGTATATCATATGAATAAATGTATCTACATTACTCAATCAAAATACATCAAGGAGATACTAAATTTTTTTTTAGGATGGAAGACTCAAGACCAATCAACACACCTATGGCTACTAGACATAGGCTATCTAAGAATGATGATTCTACTGATGTGAACCAAACATTGTATAAGATCAATGATTGGGAAATTATAATATGTTGATCATAGAAGACTTGATATTGCATTAGAAGTTGGTATTGTTGCAAGTTTTCTGCAAATCTTAAGGAGAATAACATGATGGTAGTGAAGAGAATACTAAGATATCTGAATGAAACAAAGGACTATGACTTATATTACAAGAAAAATGACATGTTTGAACTGATAGCGTATACAAATGTTGATTGGGCAAGCAATGTGGATGATAGAAAATGTACAAGTAGTGGAGCTTTCTTTGTAGGAAAGAGACTAGTTTCTTGGACAAGTAAGAAGCATAACTACATTTCACAAACAAAAATAGAAGTTGAATATGTAGCAACAACAATGAATTGTTCAAACATTGTCTGGATCAAGCAATAGTTGAAAGGGATGAAGGAAGAGATCACTAATCATGTTGTTATCTATTATAACAACACAACTTCTATAAATATATCAAAGAACACTGTAATGCACACAAAGACCAAGCATATTACTATCAAGTATCAACACTTGAGAGAGTTGGTCCTAGACAAAGAAGTGATATTGGAATATGTAAACACCAAGGAGAAAATAGCTAATATTTTCACTAAGGCTTTACCTAATGAAATGTCCCTTTTTCTGATTTTATATGATATTTCAAGCCTCTAATCAAATTTTCAAAATCAAACAACCAATATTACAAAGATCTACCAATTTCTCAATAAACCCCAAATTGGGTATGTCCGAAATAGTGCCAAAAACTTCACAACTTCACAAATTATTAATAAATCTAAAAATGGACATTTTTATAGAAATTTCAGCATAATAACATCCTACAAAATGAAATTTCTAGATCTATATAGCATTTACACAACAACTCACAAACGTAGGACAAAAATTATGCTCATCGGGCTCTCGAAATTAACACAAAAATGTTCGAAAACACCACAAAAACACTAATAATCTATCTCAGAAGTTTAATCATGTATCAATACATATATTCAACTCTATTTTAACATCTTAAAGTCTGAAATACAGCAGAAACCCAAACTGATATGAAATACTCAACTGAAAACACCAAACTCTTACAAAAAATACACCCGAAAATCCACAAATTTGCACTGTTTAGCACAAGGGCAAACTCTGCATGAGCTTGCACATGGAATGGCTTCAAAATCCCATCCTTAGCCTTCCTAAAAACCTACAAACTCTCATCCTTGGGTCTCCTTCTCCATAGGTTTGGCAGCCTCTAAAGAACAACAAAGTAATAAGCGAAAATCAAGCTCTGGAATGATCCCAAAATGCCTCCAAATCCCTTAAAAGAGGGCATAAACCTAACTCATGTCCAAGAGGAGTTAATAAAACATATTTTAATAATAATTTTTATTTATTAGTCCATTGGTTTCCAAAGATTAGCCCCTTTTTCTGAAACTTCACCTTTTTTGGGTCTGCCTGCGTTAGCAAAGACTATTATTTTTAAATATTTAAAAAGGGGACATGACAATTCCTCCCCTCCCAAATATTGCTTGTCCTCAAGAAATGAAGATTGAAATGTTCAAGAATATGTGCTCCTTCCTAAGTTGCATCCTCTAGTGGTAATCCTTTCCATTTGACCAAATGCTCTATGATGCTCCTGTTTCTCAATCTTTTCTCTCTTGTATCCAAAATCTCTTCTGGTATCAAAACTAATTTTCCTTCATCATCAAGAGGTGGTAATTCTATAGATACTATGGTCTACTAGCCTAGAACCTTCTTCAGGCAAGATACATGGAAAACATTATGTATTTTGATGTTTGGTAGGAGCTCCAATTCATAAGCTACCTCTCCTACCTTCTTGGTGATCTTATAAGGCCCATAGAACCTTGGATTGAGTTTCTCTACCCCACTCCTCTTCAAGGTGCTTTGCTTATATGGATGCAACCTGACAAATACCAAATCTCCCACCTCAAAAGTTCTTTCAGTCCTTTTCCTATCAGCATACAACTTTTGTTGGTTCTGTGCATGTTGTAGATTATCCTTGAGGAACCTTATTATGTCTTGGCTTTGCTTGATGAAATCACTTGCTGCAAGTACTCTACTATCTGAAAGTACTAAATCAACAAAGGAAAGGGCATCATAATCATAAAGAGCATGAAAAGGAGGCATACCAATAGACATGTGATGAGATGTATTGTAACAATACTCCCCTAGGTGCAACCATTTCACCCAAGCATGTTGTTGATTTGAAACATAGTTCCTCAAATATCCCTCTATCCATTTATTAACTATCTCTGTTTGTCCATCTGTTTGAGGGTGATAGCTAGTACTGGGAGTGAGTTCAGTTCCTGCCAAATGAAAGAGCTCCTTCCAAAAAGAGCTGAGGAATCTACTGTCTCGGTCACTGACAATGTTTCTAGGCAAGCCATGTAATCTAAAAATCTCCTTGAAGAACAATTCGGCCACTTGTGATGCCTTGAAATCAGATGTGATAGGAAAGAAATGTGCATACTTAGTTAGTCTATCTACCACCACATATATGCAATCCTTACCTTGAACCTTGGGCAACCCGGTGATGAAGTCCATGGAAATACTTTTCCATTTTTATTCAGGAATAGGAAGTGGCTGCAACAACCCTGCAGGAAAATTTTGCTCACTCTTGCTTTGTTGCCATACCATACATTGCTTAATGTGTTTAAGGACATCCTCCCTCATACCCTTCCATGAAAGCTGCTCTCGAATTTTCCTATATGTCTTGAAGTATCCCTGGTGACCAACCAAAGGTGTGTCATGAAAGGCCCTCAATATCCTCTCCTTAGTTTTTGATCCTGGCACTAAGAAGATCCTATTCTTGTAATAAATCAATTCATCAACAACCTTGTACCTGTTATCATCCACTAACTTATCCAAAATCTTGGTGGCAAAGGAATCTTTAGCATACTCTAAAATTATGGAGACTTTCCAATCAGCAGAGGTAGATGTTAAGGAACATAGAGTGGGCTTTCTTGAGAGAGCATCAGCAACCACATTATTCTTTCCTTTCATGTATTCAATATCAAAATTATAAGCTTGAAATTTGCTTACCCATTTTTGTTGATGATCATTCAAATCTCTTTGGTTCAAGAAGAACCTGAGGCTATTATGGTTTGTCTTTACAATGAATCTCCCACATACCAAATATTGTCTAAACTTATGAAGTACATGCATGATTGCCAACATTTCCTTATCATAGATGGAGTAACCTTTCTCTGATTGATTTAGTTTTCTACTCTCAAATGCTATTGGATGTCCCCTTTGAGTTAGGACAGCCCCTATACCTTCTCCAGAAGCATCACATTCAACAATAAAAGGTAAAGAGAAATTTGAAATTGCAAGCACAGGACATGAACTCATTACCTTCTTAAGCTTATCAAATGTTTTTTGTGTCTCTTCTGTCCAAACAAAAGCTCCTTTCTTTGTCAAATCAGTCAAGGGGGCAGCAAGCTGAGAAAATCCCTTGGCAAATCTCCTATAGTAGCTACACAACCCAAATAAACCTCTCAACTGTGTAAGATTAGTGGGTGGAGGCCAATCCAAAATTGCTTGAATTTTTTGTTGATCAACCTGTACTCCTTTAGAACTTATAATATGTCCCAAATATAGGATCTCTGTTAAACCAAACTCACATTTAGATAGCTTAGCATAGAAAGATTACTACTCCAAGATTCCCAAAACAGTGTCTATGTGCTTCAGATGCTCTTCCCATGTTTTACTGTAAATCAAGATATCATCAAAAAATACCAAAACAATTTTTCGAAGATGCTGGTTGAATACCTTATTCATAAAAGATTGGAATGTTGCAGGTGCATTAGTGAGGCCAAATGGCATAACAAGAAATTCAAAGTGCCCATAGTGACATCTGAAAGCAGTCTTTTCCACATTTTCACCCCTCATTCGGATTTGATGGTACCTTGATCTTAAGTCAATTTTTGAGAAGTATACAACACCATGTAACTCATCAATGAGTTCATCTATGCATGGTATGGGATACCTATTTTTTATGGTCTTCTTGTTTAGAGCCCTGTAGTCTATACACATTCTCATTGTACCATCCTTTTTCTTGACAAGTACCACAGATGGTGCAAATGGACTAGAGCTAGGCCTTATGAATCCCATGTCCAGGAGTTCCTTAATAGTTTTTTCAATTTCTTCCTTATAACCTCTTGGATGGTGGTATGGTGTTGTTATAACTAGTCTGGTACCCTGTTCTAACTCTATAACATGCTCAAAACCTCTATCTGGTGGTAATCCTAGAGGCAAGTCATTGAAAACTATACTATGCTTATCAAGAATATTTTGAATTTCAAAATAAAAATTACCTTGATTCTTTGGAGAGCTTGTTGGATGGATTATGACTCCTGCTGCCCATGCTACTTGTCCTCTTTGAAAAGTCCTCTCCATCCTCTTTGCAGAGACTGTCTTAGGTGCTCCATTTGATAAGCCTCTCAATAAGACTTCTTTCCCATTGGAATGAAATTTAAACTCCATAGTTTGATGGTTCATGTAATAGCCTCCAATAGAGTGCAACCATTGAATACCCAATACAAGATCTGTCTCCCCAATGCCAACAACATAGAAGTCATCACATAACTCATAATCTCCTAAGGTCATCTTGAGTTGTTTCACCGCCCGTGTGCAAGGCATAGTGAATCCATCAGCTACAGTAACATTGAATCCTTCAAAATCTTCTGCTTTAAGCCCTCTTTTCATGACAAATCCCTCATCAATAAAATTGTGAGTTGCCCCACTATCAAGAAGAATTGTCAACCTTTGCCCTGCTAGTACCCCTCGAATTCGAAAGGGATGGTATCTTGAGACTCCTGATAATGCTGCTAAAGTGTCATCCTTGCTGATTTCTTTTTCTTTCTCTTCTACTACCTCCTCCATAGTGTCATGAAATTCCTCATGCTCATCTAAATCAGATTCTGAAGCAACTTCAATATAGTGCACTTGACCTTTCCCCAAACATCTGTGTCCTAGAACCCATGGTTCTCTACGAGTAAAACAAAGCTTTTTCCTTTGTAATTCACTCCTAGTCTCTTCATCTACCTTCTTTTTTGCCACATTTATCACATCTTTTGGTGGTAGTGTTGGGAAAGTCTTTTTCTGAAAATTCCCCTTATGTTGGCAAAGATTTGGGGGTTTTTGATTAGTGACTGGTTTCATAGGCATGCAAGTTTCAAGTTGCAAGCTTCTTTTGATAGCTTCCTGTAAGGTTGAGGGTGAGAAAGCCTTAACCAAACCCTTAACAGAATCTTCTAAACCATCAAGAAAAAGATAAACAATCCTCTTTTCACTCATATCAGGTACCATAACAACCACTTTTTGAAACTCTTCTATATACTCATTAACTGATTTGGTTTGCTTCAACTTTGACAATTCTTTAAAGTACTCTTCATCATCCTTGAGGTCAAATCTATCTATCACTCTTTGACTGAAATCATCAAATGTAGTTACCTGATCATGACCTTGAGTAGTCATTCCATGATACCACCAATCATAGGCTACATCTTTCAAGTGTAGACTTGCAAATTGAACAGCATCACTCTCCTTCATGGGGTTAAGTGTGAAGAAAGTCTGTAATTTTTGTAGCCATGCTCTAGCTGAAATTTTATTTGTTCCATCAAAAGTAGCTGCTGTAAACTTGCTTATTTTATTTTTGAGCTCTCTTCCACTTATGTCATGCTCCCCCTTGTTCTCTTTCTTGGACATCAAAGTGTTCATCATATCCACATATTCTCTAAAAGGAACCGAACTACGAAAGTCATCATCTAAGCCATTGTAAGTAGCTCTTAATGCAATCAAGTTACCTGTAACCTCTTCTACAGGATTAAGGGCTAGATTTGGTACTAGTGGCTCATCTGCAGGAAAGAAAATAGTTTTTTTTGATTTAGAGGGTGTGGGTTTCAAATTTATTGGATCCTATGAAGTGCTCCCTCTCTCATTAATAGATGCAACTCCTTGCAATTTTTCTATCAATATCTGCAAAGCCTCTCTAGTTTCTGCCAAACTATCCACTGTTTGCTTTTGAGTATTTTGGATGTCTTGAAAAAAATTCTTTGCCATCTCATCTTGATCAGCCATGCTTTTTCCTTCCTTGGATTTTGTACTTCTACTTTTAACTAGAAGTTTGATCAAAATTTCTTTATTCTTTTCTCGTTGCAAATATCTCTTTTCTCTTTCACTTGGTTGCATGCAAACTTCTATAAACCCTCAGGCTGGCAAGATCATAGCTTTGATACCACTGAAATGTCCCTTTTTATGATTTTATATGATATTTCAAGCCTCTAATCAGATTTTCAAAATCAAACAACCAATATTACAAAGATCCACCAATTTCTCAATAAACCCCAAATCGGGTATGTCCGAAATAGTGCCAAAAACTTCACAACTTCACAAATTATTAATAAATCTGAAAGTGGACATTTTTACAAAAATTTCAGCAGCATAATGGCCTACAAAATGGCATTTCCAGATCTGCATAGTATTTACACAACAGCTCACAAATGAGGACAAAAACTATGCTCATCGGGCTCCCGAAATTAACACAAAAATGCCCGAAAACACCACAAAAACACTAATAATCTATCTCATAAGTTTAATCACATCCCAATACATATATTTAGCTCTATTTTAACATCTTAAAGTCTGAAATATAGCAGCAACCCAAATTGATATGAAATACTCAACTGAAAACACCAAACTCTTACAAAAAATACACCCGAAAACTCACAAATTTGCACTGTTCAGCACAAGGGCAAACTCTGCATGAGCTTGCACATGGAATGGCTTCAAACTCCCATCCTTAGCCTTCCTGAAAACCTACAAACTCCCATCCTTGGGTCTCCTCCATAGGTTTGGCAGCCTCTGAAGAACAACAAAGCAATAAGCAAAAATCAAGCTCTGGAATGAGCCCAAAATGCCTCCAAATCCCTTAAAAGAGGGCATAACCCTAACTCACATCCAAGAGGGGTCAATAAAACATATTTTAATAATAATTTGTATTTATTAGTCCATTGGTTTCCAAAGATTAGCCCCTTTTGCCGAAACTTCACCTTTTTTGGGCCTGCCTACGTTAGCAAAGATTATTATTTTTAAATATTTGAAAAGGGGACATAACACCTAATGATGCACATGAGTATCTAAGAGGTAAATTAGGGGTGATTCCCCTAGCTAAGGTACTGAAGCTTAGATGGAGCTCTGCATCAAATGAGTTGATCAAAATATCTTACAAAGTTGTTGCAAAAAGTGATACTTAAGGAGTTGCCTAAAGTAGTGTAGAGAGGAACACAATGTTGTATCAGTCATAAGAATAAATGATAGACAGTGAATAAGATTCTAAAGTAATCATGTGAAGATATCTACATGGTAAAGATGTATGAGATAAATGAAGTGTCTTTGGCATTGTTGTCAAAGAGGGAGACAATATGCAATTACCATATGAAGAAGTAGTTATTCATGAAGAGTTAAAAAAATGTTGCAAAGAGGGAGAATATATGCAAGGTGTTTCTAGCAATACAAAGGAAACTAATTGATTTCATGATTTGATATGATAGAGGGAGCCTGTGTGATTGCATATCAGAGCTGCATGGATGAGAAACATAATGAAACTAAAAAAAGGAGATTACTAGACATAGACATGAGAATCAGAATGAAACTAAGGATATTAAAAAATGTTTGATATTGAACACAGAGGTGGATACTCAAAGCAATTACATGTCTTGGATTGCATGGTAATTAGAGGTGTTGCCATCAATACCAAAGAGGGAGATTGTTGGAAACTACAATTGGAACAATTGTTATATTGTCATTCATGTCAAACCTTATTAGTAAGACAATTTCTATTTCAGTAGAGTGCCATGTCAAGATGATTGATGAAGAGGTTTTGAGAAGAAAGACATAATAGAAGGACCTAGAGGAAAGGTTGAGTTATGAGGAACTACAATGGGCACTTGAATAGTTAGACTTTGATAAGATAATATGATTTTTTAATCATAACCTAAGTGAAGAAGACATTTGTATTGAAGCCTAGAAGAAGTGATCAATAGAAGACTAAATGCATAGAATTGACCAAGAAAAAATAAAATTAAGGAACTCAAAGTTTAAGCTGAGTGATGCTAGAGTTGACCAAACGACAGTATAAGCCAAGGAAGATATAGTGTCAACCAAGCATCAGTAAATGTGTTGAATAGAACAATTGGTAGTGATCGAGTAATTCAATGATGACTGAGTATCATAACCTAGTGTTGGCCAAGGGACATCATTTGATAGGTTATGAGGAAATCAAGTCTTCTAGTTGACAAAATTTATTTCTTGGAATATGTAAAGTGTGTTGAAGATAAGGATGGATGACCTAGAGTATTTAATTCAAGGGAAATTGTGTTTGATCATTTCTATGCAAGAGTTCAAATAGAAATTTGGAGAAGTTTCTAGAGGAGAAAAGAGGAAACAAAATGATGAAAGGATTTAATGAATCTAACCAAACTCTAAGATCTATGGTGATGTTTAATCAACAAAAGATCATAATTACCTATTTAAGGAGATACAAGGGCTAAATTTGAGGAGGTTAGTTGAGTTGGTAAAGACCTTAACAAGGTTGGAGTAGTTGTTGGTTTTGTTGATTGACAAACTTGAGTAGAAGGCTAAACAATGAAGTGTTGAGGTGAAGAGTTATTGCTTGAAGGTATGACAAATGAATAAGTAATGAAGATGTTAATGGATGCTAGTTAACAAGTCAGATGTTGAACCAAATTATGATTTGTATTTGCAAAGTGAGTTGTATTTGTCAGATCAACCTTTTGTTACTTTCTAACCATTATATTAGCATTGAAATCCTTTAATCAAGGTTGACCTAATAGTCATATGTAAATCTTTTAATCAAGGTGATATTCTAATATAATGTTCTAAAGTCCTCTAACAAGGACACTCTTAATAGGGCAATTAAATTGTTTAACAAGGTCACATTTAACAATGTGTTTTGTAACCTTTTATAGAATTGGCTCCTAATAGAGCTCACTTTAGAAGAGTGAAAAATTGATAACATGTTGCTGGTGGTTTTTTCTAAATTGGGTTTCCACGTTAAATCCTAGTGTGATACTTGTGTGGATGTCATTTAAGATATTTTACTATTATTGTTTTACATTTTGCAAGTTTGTTACTATTAGGATAATGGACTACATGTCTATGTTACTAATTATAATCTATAGAGACTGAGCTATTCAATGTTTAGATTTGGACTATTTGAAGTGATGAAAAGTTTAATTAGTACATCTAGACATGAGGATAACTGATTCACCCCCCTCTCAATTATTCTAAATCATTCTAATGCTAGAAATGTATTTCTTGCATTATCTCACCTTGATGAGTGTAGGAATTTGAGGCTTGAAGTATTAGTTTTATGGTTGAATGCTTTTCTATTTTTGAACAAATATAATGATGGAATAGTTTTCCCTTTGTAGTTGTCTTTACTTACATTTTTATGTTTCCTTTTGGAGGTAAAAATGAAAAGTGGTTGAATGAAAATAACAAGGACTGTATAGAAACTCTTCCATTCCACTAGACTGTTGCAAGTACTTTGCAAAAAATTGTTGTTGAGAAACTAATGAAGTGTATAAGGATCTCTTTGGAAATTAACTCTCTTACTAGGAATAATGACAAGTTTAACAAGATCACTTCCAGTTGTTATGGGATAACATGCTTGTGATGTATTCTTTCTAATGCAAATTTTAACATAGGTATTGGTAAACCACAATTGTTTATGTATTTCAAGATTCTATTAAAAATACTATTTTATACATAAAATATTCTAATTTAAACTAATATGTTTCTTTTTCAGGTTTAAAATCAAGCTAATTTTTTTGTTCTCTTTGAAATTTGTCTTCCTTAAAATTTATTTTCTTTTAACATTTATTAGCTAAGACCATGTTCTTTCAATTATTGTTGAAAATATTCTCCAACTATACATTTTTTTAGAAGCCAATGAATCCCAAGAAGATGTCCTCAATTTTCTTTTATCAACAATAATTATGCTTGCCTTTGTATAGTCAAGCTTTGCTCTTATTTAATATATAATTCCCTTTTAGTTTAGTATTTCTTATTCTTAGAACAAAAAATAAATTATTGTTGGAGTGTTATTAAATTTGATATTAGTTTAATTATTTGTCAGCTAAATCTGGGATTTATATTGTGCTATAATATATGTGCAAACAATTTTCAATATCCAATAAGACTATTGGATTTTCCCATTTTTTTTTTCACTTGATTATCATTGTGCAAGTTCAAGTTTAAAGGAGTTAACTGTAAATTATATGTATTTTTTAAGACTTGTAGACCATTAACCAAATGTATATTTTTTCATTATCCTTAACATTGGTAGACATAAGCTACATTTAATAGTCATTCATATTGTGCAGGGTGAAGACCATGTCAAGTTTGAAAACTTCTCCAAAAGTGGGTGTGCCGTCATGATAAGTTAAAATTGATAGCTAAAATCTATTAATGGTCTAGAGAGTGTAGAAGATGATGATTGAAATAATTTTTGACATTTTTTCATCTCCAACACATAAATCTTTATCTATATGTACATTCCTGAGTTGCCTTTCTTCACACATGTTCATCTTTCTATATATAGCTTCCATTTTCTTTAACTTTAATGCAAACTTAGTCTAGAACAACAAACAAATTATGCCTGCCTTTTTTTTAATGAAGATCCAAATGTTTCCTATTGCTTTGGGCTTTTATAAATCCAATCTTTGGGGATAAAGACCAAGTCATCCCCACATTGGATGGGAACTACTCAATATTTTAAGGAATTAATGGTCAATTGACTTGTCTACATACTTTACATTTTGTTTGTTTTAAGTGATGTATTCTCCAATTTTTCTTTTATATAAATCAAAGCAACAATAAATTGTATAAATTCCAGAAGTATAAAATTTTGGGGGAATTGTAACAAAGGAAGGAAATGTGTGAAAATGTTTTGTATAGTTTTATTTTATAATATTTGTAAAATTTTAGTCTGACCATTATTCTCATAACTTATTTCCAATTTGTAATTATATCAAACTCTATCTTTATAAAAAGATACTAAATTATTTTTTATTTAAAATTTAGACAATGTACATAATTTTAGATAATGTATGAAATTGTATGTAGAACATCGTTCCTTATGTATTTGTTTGGCCTCTGGGCCAAAATCTTGTGATGGTCATCTAGGCCTTGGTTCTTCCCTTGACATGATTCCCACTCACCATCCTCTAAAACCAATAACACAACACAATTATCTATCATTTAAAGAAATTATTTTGGCATCTACCGATATCCTAATCATGGGGGGCGCACCATGATGCTTTATTATGCAAATCAAAATAGTCAATGTGCTGCCAAGGTTTTTTTTTGAAATGTATTCTTTCAAGAATCACACATTATCTTGTTCTTAGACTAGATTGGTAACTAAGTAATCTAATTCAAACGTTCATTTCACAAATTGGAAATGCAAAGTTTCTTCTCAGCCTCACTTTTGTTTGTATCATTCTTATCAACAATTTAATTGTCATTCTCTTATCAATCCCTTAAATTAGATAGGGTCTTGTTCAATCATGATGTCCCACTCTTTACTCCACCATTTGTTTGGTGGCATTTTCTGCCTTGTAATAATCCAATTTGATTTTTTAAAATTTTTTTAAATTTCTAATTTCATGTGTTTTGACCCAATCTAACAAGGTCACAATCGATCTAATGACAATGATTAGCAAATTTAAAACAAAAGTAGGTTGATAAACAACCACCTACTATGCATATTTAAACATAAGCATTTGTACCCTTTCTATCCCATTTGATCTATGTAGAGGAATTGAAGTGTTTCTAAAACAACTTTCAAATGATAAAGTGACGCCTATTATACAAATACTGAGAATATTGTCAAGAGGTAGGCTTTCCTAGAATGTGGGATGCTTGAAAAAGTTTATTACAATAGAGAAAGATTGATGCTTTGGCTCTAATTTTTCACACTCTTTTTCAAGATGTTGAAGATGTTCAAACAAAGGTGTCTAAAATTGTTCAAGATTTTACCATTTTAGTTGTGCAAGAAAATTGATAGGATAAAAATTTACTTAAGATTTGGTTACGAAAGAGATCCAAGAGATAACAAAGGATATCAAGGTTATTGAGGCCCAACTAAAAAACACTTTTTAATAGATTCAACACAACTAGATCTTCATTATATGGCTTGTTAGTAATCACTTAGAGGAAAAGCTCTAATTTCTTTAATCATAAAGATTTTGGTAGACAATTGTATTAAACCTTTTTACATTGATGTTTCAAAGTACACTTCATGATCCATCAATATGAAGAGGGTGTAATTGATGTGCAATTATAAAGATAACTCCTTAAAAAAAGATAAGAGAATTGATGGATATGGAATTATGGGGGTTATGAGAGGACCTCAAGTCAATGGAAAAAAAAAACACAATTAGAGAAAATTAAAAAAATTCATTACCCTTGGGCATTCTTTTAAGTTTCTTTTATTTTAATTCCTTATTTTTTGTACTTGGTGTTCTTCAGTGAATTTACAGTGATTTATTTTGCTTCCCACCTCGTTTGAAAGGTGCTTGAATAATACATATTATTGACACCATTTTAAAGTCTATTCGACTGCAGGTTTCAAAGTAGAAGATAATGCAAAAGATGAGTGTTCATTGACTAATGGTTGTTGTGTTGCAGTCCACACTTTTAAATTTGTTACACGTATATTAATCAAACAATTTACATTTGAATTGATTTTAATAGGATAATCCTGAATGTTTTACTTCAAATCAAAACCCAAAATAGCTATTAGATCACACAACAATTACAATGAATTTAAGCTATGTTATTTATATTGGGAGGAAGTTACAATGAATGCCTTTTTAAATGTTATCTAGATTTCATTTTGGGTTAATGGTTATTGAAAATTTTTCTTTTTCTTCAAACTCTCTTTCTTTTAATTGTTCCCTTTCTGGTAACCACATAAATAATGGAAGATTTTAAGTTGTATATAATTTTCCTTTTGTTTTTTATCTTATAGAGTGCCTTCAATTTTCAGATTTACACTATTTAAGATGTTAACAATTTTTTCATTAATTTTTGTTTTACTTAAAATATTTAAAAAAATACTATAGAATGTCTATAAAATCTTTACTTGTACCATATTTACTATTTAAAAAAATAATAAAAATATACAGCCATTTGATATAGACTAATATTTTAGTCCCCTTGCACATCCTTCGGGTGCAAGTGATGGTAATAATTAGTTGTACTCCTACCCGAACATCCGAGCAGAAGGGGGTAAAAATATATGTTTTAATTTATCTTCTTTTAGCAACGTCAATATTTGATATTACGATTTGGACATAAATTATGTAGGCATGCGGAACGACTGTGTATTTCTTCAGCTCTTGGGTTCGTGCATTGTTATGGTCGGTCTGTTTGCTCGTTAGCTAAAGAAGAAGAGGATAAATAATACTGAAGAAATGTCGTTTGATCGAGATTTATATAAAACAAAATTGTGTAATCTCTACGAGAGGAGTGGTCACTGTCCTCGACAAACTTGTTCATTTGCACACGGACACGCCGAACTACGGAATGGCAATGGTAATATTGGATCATCTTATTTTTCCTTTTCTTATTTAGCCTCCTACATATGCTTCTGCCTCTCTCACGCACTTCCAGTTTTCAAGGGCTGTACAAGATTTTCGGTACTAGCGTTTCCTGCACAATATTAAGTTACATTGCACTATTAATAGCAGTTGAATGTGAATGGATACCGTGGAGTACAAGCATGATTATGCACATGTTTGCGGCTTTGTTATAACTAACTATATAACTATATAAATATCTCGTAGGAACCGGGCCTTCTCTCTTGCAACTAACAAAAATAGGAGTTGAATAGTAATTTTACCAGATCTTCTTTTCTCTTGAGGGGCACATGTGTATTGATAAGCAAATGAGATGTTTCCAGTTCAACCTAAGGTGAAAGGAGAAATTAATGTCCATACAAATTTTCCTTCATTTTTTCGGTCTTGCTAAAACCCCAATTAGTTTGTTGTGGAATCATCCTGCTTCTGCAACCGACACGAAGTTAATTCTCTCCTATAACGCTGTATGAATGAATGAATGAATGTAGGATTTTAATGGAACGGCTCATGGGACCACGAGCCAAAGAGACCTAAACTAACTGCATGTTCTTTTCTAGCTCCGATCTCCTGCTATGGCTTTTGATAATCAAACTGGCAGTCAGTCTCATGTATAAGATACTTCTCCACTAGCAACGCTCAACTTTTTATCTGTAATCATTGAGCGCAATGTTTTGTAATGGCTAGTTTACCCCTGGTGTAGCCTATACGAGGACCCATATTACTGAAGTTTCCGTAACAAGGCATTACCTTGTTTAAATGTTATTGAAATTTGCACTCAGAGCTACATTCAACTCCTTTTTGCTCTCATCTATATCTCATAACTCCATTAGGGTTCCACTGGATTACATTCAGATTCCTACACCAGTGTTCATCCTACTAACCCATGCGGCATTCTGCAAGTTGGATATTTCGAGGATACAAGAAGTAGCTTGATTTCTTCTCAGTTGACAGCCTTTATCTTGACATGACCTCAACAACTAAGATTGCTTGGACCAAGGTAGGTCTTCTGTAGAGCCGACTATGAGTGTTTCGCTACGCAGGAAGAAAGTTTATTTCTTTATTTTATTATTACTTGCATGCTTATTGCTTTAGTATACCAATTATAAGCTAAGTTAATTAGCATATTGTATGTTGGATGTTTTTTCCTTAATGCTTTGCTCTGATTTTCATTGTGCTTGGTGATAGGTTTACTTCAATTGTTTTTGTAAATTAAGTTGAATTCATGTTATCTTGATCACTAGTAACACAAATTGTCACACTAGCCTAGTTGCAATGGTTATGGTGAACCATTTTGTTAATGCTTGGATGATTGTCATCTACTATGCTAAGCATCCCTCCTTTCCCATTACTAGCACACATTGTTTTGTTTGGCATGCCCAACATGACCCTTTTTTGTTCCCTTTATTCTCTATTGGAGCAAATTTGTAGGTTTATAAAATGCTGTCTTCCTTGTTGAATTCACGTTTACAATAGATTATGGGATCTCTCGAGGGTCCTCAAATCATAATTTTGAAGGCGCCATATAGTAGAGACTATTAGTGCTCCCCTTTGATCATAAGTTATAACATCTTCCCTTTCTTTGGCCAACTACCTTTTTCACATGTAACTATCACCATTTCATATGAGCTTCATCTCCCTTTGATTCAAGAATCCTCCTTTTCTTTTTAAGGAACATGATGGTTCTTTCACCACAAAGACCATTAAATGGATTAGAGGTATTGACATTGGGGTCATGACCCTCACTTCCGAAGTTCAACCCCTCGGCTTACCTAATCGATGGTTGTTTTCTATATACGATGATGAGTATGATCACATCCACTTCAAAGGGATCTTCAAGACTCCCATGAAATTTGGATCTCACGTTCAAGATCCTTGACATAGGAGTCCATCCAACTTATGATCATCTTCAAGTTGGCATTCCTTAGAAGGCCCTTTACTGACTACTATAAATAGCTTAGAGGGGTATTGTCATAGTTTCCATACAGATTTGTCTCCTTATTATGTGTGGCATTTCTTCCATGCTTCGAAGCCCAATGGTACTCATTGCAATACACATCCTCTTAAGGATTATTCCTTTAGCCCTCACCCAAGGATATCTTTCATGATGCACACCTATATAGGTATTGTCTCATTGGTCCCTTGCTCACGTTGCTCACATTGTTCCGATGAGTATCTCTCGTGGTATCATCTTTTTATTCCATCACCTAGGGGTATTCTCAATGATGAGTTTCATTTAGGATCATCCCTTGATTCCCTCAATTAGGGATGATTGCCACGACGATTCTTCCTCTAGGGATCATTATCTTGGTCCCAACCACAAGGATATTCAATGCAAGTTTTTGTCTTGCATGTGCCCAGAGATACTTTTCATTATTAATTAGCTAATATGGAGTGTATCCTTTAGTGCACAATGCTCATCATGAAAAGTATTTGTTGAGTTTCTTTTTCTTTCTTCTAAGTTTAGTGATGTGCCTTGTTGTGGTATCTATCTAGGGATCTTTATCCTCTCTTGCATTGTTAAATACTACTAATAAGTATACCTCTTGGGATCCTCTTTTTGGATTCCCATACTTTGAGGATGATTGCTTGGAGCCTCACTATCTTGGGTAACATAATCAAAGAGTTATTAGGCACAGTAATGAAATTTGGCCAAACTTGCCAAGACTCAATAAGTCCAAGGTCAGCTAGGCTGGCCAAGCCTTGGAGATTGGGCCTCGAACTTGGTCAAGTCTTTCCTAGACTCGCTTAGACCCACCAAGTCTTGGCGTGTTTAAGTCTTAAGATTCAACCACTTTAGTTTATGTAAAAAAAAAAAAAGTTAAAAAATTTAATTGTTTTTTCGTTCATGACATGGCCATCTAGAATCTAAACAAAAAATGAAAATGGTGTTTTCCATGAAGGTTTGTGTCATTTTGAAGGTCTCCTCTTGGGCTGCAAACCTCGTGAGGGGCCTTGCCCCAATATTGTTAGGGGTACTGCTCCTAAATTCTTGAAAGGGGCATTGCCAACCTACTTGAGCAATGTTGCCCCTCGATCTTGGTGGGGGTATTGCTCCTAAACCCTCATGAGTGATGCTACCCTCAACGTTGTTTTGATGTTCTCTAGAATAAGCAAGTTATAGGCTAATTATGGATGATGATCATAAAAATCTAAAAAATACACATTCCAAGTTGCAAATCTTTGCATATGTATTTCCAAAGCCACAATCAAGCATTATCTAGTTTCATATATTGGACAACGTTTTTACAATGCAAAGTTGGCATGCTATGGTCTTTGTTTTTCTGAGTACAAGTTAAGTCATAGTTGGCAAGAAATGCCATTTTTATAATGCAAAATGCATTAGTCATGTCTTGCATAGACAACTCATAGAAGAATCCCATCTGTTAGTATCCTAGCTAAAATCAAAATAGAACATAAGCATTTATCTTTTTATTTAATCACTCCTCTTTGTTATTGAGTTTGTCAATAAACCATGCAATTGAAGGCTTAAAAAATTAGTAATAAATTCCACTCTTGATTATATATGCCAATGATTTAGACACAAGCAAATGTCATGGTCGCACCATCGTCAAGGACCCATCTTAGACGCTAGGGAATGACTTGTATTGGTGTTGGGATGAGTAACACAACCTTCTTTGAGTAACAATCTTATAATATTGATTTGATACCATGGATTTTGTTTTCCATGAGTTTCGTACACATTTGACAATATTTATATATCTATGTGTGATATTTCCTTCAGCTACAATTTGCATTTATATTGATGTGATCAATGTATACTTGTATATGTGATCAAATTAGCTTCTATTTGGTCATGCTATTAGGTCTTAAAGGTTTCTTTGTTAAAGGCTCCATGAAACAAGTTTTAAATTCTTAAAAATCTTTGAATTTAATTGGGTTTTCAATTTGTCGAGTTTGGTGCTGAGTCCAAGTGGGAGTAAACAAATTAGCTTGCCGAGTCCAAGTCTTATAATTATGGCCTTATCACTTGGGTGAGTGTACATCGCTTGATCACTTGCCATCACTAGGAGTATATATGTAGAAATTCCTTGACTTGTTATGTTCAAACAAGTTTATTCTCTCTTTGTTACTTGAATCCCTAAAGTTTATTAACACCTCAAAGGGAAGCCCCTTCAATTTGTTGTGTGGTAAATCCTTCCAAGTTCACTCAAGCTCTAAATGCTTTATTATTGCATGCTTAGGTTAGATCATTTCTTTTTTTTTTTGAAAAAAGGGGTAAAAACTTTATTGAATATCAAAACAAAGCATTACAAAACAACAAAGGGCCAAAGCTGCAGGAACCACCAAAAACTACAAGAAAAGACAAGAACTGAATCATCCTTTCCCAATACTACTCACATCCTCCGCAAGAACCATCTCCAAATCCTGACATAACTCGCAGGGCATCTGCTCCCACCCATCAATCTTCCCGCCATCTATATTCTTTGATGCCCATTTGGCCAGACAATCAGTTGTCCTATTCCATTCCCTTGGAATATGGACATAAGACACCGACTCCATCAAAGAGCTAACCTGTAATATTTGTTGCACCATCGTAGCCAACTGCCAGTTAACATCATAAATCTTCTCATGGATTAGATTGACCAAAACTTGAGAATCAGACTCACAAATCACCTTACGCCACCCTAAAGCATAAGCCCGCTTCAATGCATATAGGATAGCCAAGCCTTCCATCCTATTAATAGTTTGCATCACTTCATTAGCAGAAAAAATAAAAACCACAGATCCAAAAGAATCCCTACCAATCCTCCAATCCCAACAGGTCTTGGATTACCCTTGGATGAGCCATCTGTATTAATTTTCAAAAAACCAGCAGGAGGGGGCAGCCATCTCCCCACCCTTTGAACTTTTTGCCTTACATGGCTGCCTCTCTTGACGCAAACAGAAGTTGGAGATAGCCCCTGAATTCCAAACCGATCAACCATCTCAGCATCTCCTTTCTCAAGCAGCAACACAATCTCACTTTTAGCTTCGTAGTATCCTGGATCATTCCCATAATTCTAAGCCAAACCTGTTGAATCCCCAATTTTTCACTCCGAAAAATTATTCGATTCCTTTCCAACCAAACTTGCTAGAGCAGGAATGGGTCCGACATGCCAAACATCTTGCAAGAAGGGGGCCGAGGAGGGGGGTCTCCCTAGTCTAGTCCAAAACTCAACTAGGGAGGAAGCATGAATCCAAGGGCTTTTCCAAACACCCAACCAGAAATGCCAGAGTTGTAGGGTGAAAGAACAACGGAAGAACAAATGCGGAGCACCAGAAATGCCAGAGTTGTAGGGTGAAAGAACAACGGAAGAACAAATGCAGAGAGTCCTCCCCACATCTGTAGAGAACACACCTCGAAGGGCCAGAAAAACCCCTCTCTGGATATTAGCCCAAGTCAAACACCTATTCCAAGCCAAAGTCCAAATAAAACAATTACACTTTGGCCAAGAAAACTTATTCCAAACTTTCTTCCACCAATGAGCCTCCCTCCCCTTGCAATTTGCTTGGAAAGCAACTTCCGATACCCTGAAGAAACAGTGTAAGCACTCTTGGGGTTAGGAGACTAAGCCAACACATTATCATCCATAAGGGCGCTATAGCTTTGACAAGAATGTAACGAAGCTCAGTGCACTCCTCCAAGCCAACTATAGGTCATTCCTTTGGGTTCTTCCATCTCGCCTCTACCAACTATCCTTGAAGGGAAAAAGACTTAAAGTCGCACACCCTTGACCATCCTACTTCACAGAATCTCTGGCACAATATAAGGAAATGAGGATACTGAGAAACAATGAGAGGGTAACCATCCCAAGCATCATGCCAAAAATGCGCCTTCGACCCACTCTTGCAAATCCAGAATAAGCTACTCTTAATGAGCACAATCCCTTTCTTGAGAGTATTCCAAATCACTGAGCCCTTCCCTGTCAAGCTATGCTGAGGGATATCACTCTAAGGGATCCTTGGAAAGTACTTTTGAGTCAAAATTCTAGCCCACACTCGGTCCTGTTCCACAAACCATCACCAATACAATTTAGCTGCCAGAGCTGTACCAGATAACAATGACTGCCTTAATCCAAGACCACCAAACTGTTTTGGGCTACATACAACATCCCATCTAACAAGGCTCCACTTGGAAGATAATAAACTACTAGCCCATAAAAATTGTCTTGCTAAGGAGTCGAGATCCCTAATAAAGCCCATCGGCACAACTTGAATCATACACCTATAAAGAGGGAGAGCCTGAACCATAGATTGGAGCAGCTGCACCCGACCCGCAAAAGACAACCAACGATGGGTCCAGTGAGTGTGACTTTGACCTGAAACTTTTCCAGAATAGCCTGCCAAGAATCCCTAGACTACCTATGAATTGTAGGAATCCCAAGGTAGGTTAGTGGGAGACGCCCAATCTGGAATCTAAGAATATGAGCAATTCTCCTCTGTATGGAGAGCGGAGTGTTGAAGAAAAAAATGGAAGACTTGCCCTCGTTAATTAATTGTCCTGATAAACATCCAACACCTTGTGCATATTTGAAGCCTCCTAATGGTAGCCATGCCCATCAAATTCATGTCATCCACAAACTGTAGGTGAGATTGCACAGGTAGGTCGCCCCCCATTGCCATCCCTGAATGGAGCCCCCTTCTACACTCCTTTTTATCAGTCGATCCAAACCTTCCACCAAAAGAAGAAACAAGTAAGGAGAGAGGGGGTCACCTTGCCATAAACCTTGAGAAGCACCAAAGAGATCAGAGTGCTCCCCATTAATCAAAATTGAGAAAGAAACCAAAGTCACACAACTCATAACCCAGCGAACCCATTCCTCCTCAAAACCAAGGGCCCCTAGAACCTTTTGGAGAAGGACCATCGAACTCTGTCATAAGCCTTAGCCATGTCCAGCTTGATGAACATAGCCTTATCTTTGGAGTTGGCCATAAAATGAATAGTCTCAGTAGCAATAACCACCCCATCCAAAATTTGGCGGCCTGCCACAAAACCACTTTGTTCCTTAGAAATCAGCAGCGTAAGCCATTTTTTAAACCTATCAGCAATCAACTTGGAGATAATTTTATAGATAACATTGCAAAGAGAGATAGGGCGAAATTGACTTAACCGATCAGCCCCCTCACCCTTGGGGATGAGAGCAAGGAAGGTAGAGTTCAGGGCCCGAAGCATTTTCTTATTATTTTGAGATTCTTGAGCAACTACCAATAAATCCAACTTGATGATCTCCCAAAATTCCTGGAAGAACTCAATCAGGAAGCCATCTAGACTAGGAGCTTTCCCTTTCTTCATCTGGAAAACAGTCTTCTCCAACTCTTCCAAAGAAATGACACTCATAAGATGCTCCTTTATCTCCCAAGAAACCAAAGAAGGAATACAAGAGAGGACTTGAGCCTCTTCATCCGAGTCCCCCTGTGAGTCCTTCCTAAATAAAGAGGAAAAATACTGTGCAACTTCATTTGAGATATCTTGAGTAGAAGAAAGAACCTCTCTCTTGTCAGTCGCCAAAGTCAATATAGAATTAACATTCTATCTGGCCTTCACCGAATTGAAGAAGAAGGCAGTATTCTTATCTCCCTCTTGAAGCCACTCAATCCGAGCTTTTTGTTTCCAATAGATTTCCTCTCTCAACTCCCACTCCTCCAGAGTTTTTAATGCCCTAGCCTCTTCACACAACAAATTCTCAGACACCCCATCCTCCCTAATCAACTTGGTAATATCATTCAACTCAGCTTGTGCAGTAAATGTTTCCAAAGCACTGTCAATTCCACTGTTTAAGCTGATACTTAACATATTGAAGGAGCTTAGCAAAATTATACATTGCTGTACCATAAGTAGGCCTACCATCCCTCCACCATTCAGCAACACATCCATAAAGGTTAGTGTCCCGCAACCACATGAGTTGGAATTTGAAGGACGACTTCTGAGGCAACTGGGCAGAAGAAATAACTAGCTTTATAGGCCAGTGATCCGAACCCCTCCAGTCTAATATCTCAGAACAAGAGGACCACAATCCCCCAACCCAAAAGCAAGAAACCATGAAACGATCTAATCGTTCATCAATGCAACTAACTCCCACCGTTCTGTTGTTCCAAGTGAAGTGACCATTGCTAGGTTTGATATCCACAAGATTGAGAGCTGATATATTACCCCGGATTAGCAATGAAGAGGGCTCAAGTCTTGCATTACCAACCCGTTTTTCAGATAAATCAATAATAGCATTAAAGTCCCCATCAATGATCCATGGCAAATAAGGAAATAGGCTATGAACAAAACGAATATTATTCCATACAAGAAGTTTACCTTGGATCTCAAGGGGTGCATAGACATTGGAGAAAAGAATAGACTCCCCCAACTCAAGGCACAAAGAAACCATGGATAAAGAGGACTTAAAGGATAACCACCACAAAGGCTGAATCTTCCGAGGGTTCCAGAGACAAGCCACACCCCCCGAAGATCCTTGAGCCCCAATACACTGACATTGACCATTCTTCCACAATTTAGGTGCTAAACCCATCATGCATTCAACAGAAACCTTGGTCTCCTGAAGAAAAAGAACATCAGGAGAATGTCTTCTAACCAACTCCCGAACAACTTTTTGTCTAGGGCCGCTGTTCAAGCCCCTTACATTCTATGATATAATGATCATTTGAAAGGAGTTGAAAAATGAGAATCCAAGGTCTTAACAGACCTTGATTCCACCAAAGTCTTCCTTATCATCTTAATCTTTTCTAAATCTTTCTTTTTGCCAATTTTAACGCTTTTCTTCGAAACCCCCTTCTTGCCATACTTTTGCAGAATGCCCAGTTGAGGAGAAGACTTGCCACACTTATCCATATCCGAAACAACAATCTGTGTAGGAAAAGAAGTGCCCCCAACTCTTTGTCCCAATTCAACATTTGGACCCAATATCATCTGAACCCCAGTCTGCACATCCATGACCATAGGCATGGTAGAATCCTCCTGTGGAGTAGGAGGAGGGATGGAAGTGTTATCCTCCAGACTAGAACCCACCACACTCTGATCCACACTGATTAATCCTGGATTAACTTCTTGCTGACCCAAGTCAGCCAGGACCTCAAACCTGTTAAAAGTATCCTCATCCTGTCTCTCCATAAAGGTCCTCTTGTGACCTCTATTTCGGTTTCGAGCCTTAACCTGAACAAAACCCTTAGCATCCTTCCCCTCACCAGAAATAGGATTCTTCCCTTTATCAGCTCTAGGAGTGTTACGAGGAGGAGGTGAAGGCTGCGACTCCACAGTGTTAGCCTTCGAGCATCTATGCAATAGGTGACCATATTCATGACAGAGGCGACACCGGAAATGAAGGGTCTCGTAATCTAGTTACTGCACCCAAGAATGTGGGCCCGCACACATATCCACAGCATTTGGCAAAGGTCTGCTCAAATCAAGTTCAACACAAATCCGAGCAAAAGTCATTACTTTCTTACCTAGGGTTTGTGTCGAAGATTTCATTGGCTTTCCAAGCATCAAAGCAAGCATGTGCCGAACATACTCATGACGGCATTCAATTGGACATCTGGGTAATCGAACCCACACCGGAATTCGATTTGGAAGCTCTTCAGAGGGATTAAAGCCTGCATGCCATGGCTTGACGGATAACCCACCCTAGTTGTGAAAATAGGGCCCCCCCTCAAAAACCCTATTGTGATCAGCTAGGTAGATAAATGTGACCATGAAAACATTATTTGCAAGCAACATGACCTCCATTTCGCTCGTTGGTTCCCAAATTCTTTGAGCCCAAGTTTCTAGAAATTGAAGAGACACTCTCAGTCCCAAAAATTTACAATATAGAGAGTGCTTTGAATAATATTCAATATCCTTAGCAATCATCTCAAATAGGATTACCAGTTTAGGTCTCTCTTTGCAGCACTCAAGGCAGCCATTAATTTTTGAGATCCGAGATCCACCAGACGAGTTCGATTCTATAGACCCTATAATCGGAGAAAAGAGGGCGTTGTCAAAAACCCTCACATCTTGTCTCGGCGATTTCAAGCCCACCGCAACACGAAAATTCATGGCGGACGCAGCCCTAGATGGCTCGCCTTGAGACATATCCGTCCAAAGGCCCAGGATAGACCACTGCAAGGAAAAACCAGCCCCAGTCACTAGCAATCTGAAAAGGACCTCACCCACAAAAAGAGGCCAAACGCGACCAGGCCAGGGCAGTAGAAAGCG
Organism: Cupressus sempervirens; assembly: GCA_028749045.1. Taxonomy (NCBI): domain Eukaryota; kingdom Viridiplantae; phylum Streptophyta; class Pinopsida; order Cupressales; family Cupressaceae; genus Cupressus; species Cupressus sempervirens. Next base: position 395,983,644 of record CM053790.1, read on the forward strand.
GCCGCAACAAAGAACACTCCCCACAAAAAAAAAACAAATGCCCCCCACCTTCACACACGCAAAGAAGTCGACAAACAAGCTAGGGCACAACTGCCCTAGCTCGGTGCCTGGTAGCAGACCGAAAACTCCGTCTCACCTTAGGTTAGATCATCAATCCCTTAAGAGTTAGTAAATATTTTCATGTTCCATTAGATTTAGTGAGAGTTTTTGGAAAAAAGATGCTCTCGATTTTTGCACCAATGTTTCAAATCACACTCCTTGATTCATAATTGGATAAAAAACAAATGCTATTGATAATTTGAGTTCTGGATTTCTAGCTTTAAGTTTGTCTAACCTCTAAATTTGTATGGGCATGTTGTGCCATGTTCCCCACATGCTAGGCCTTGATAACACTCATTTAAGGAGTTACAATTCCTAACTATCAAGACCTTTGCTTTGTGACATTCTTGACATCTATTTTGATCAAAACCCGCTTTCACGATGAGATCAGATTCCTTAAAGTTATCCAGTCCTCTTACAATCCAATCAATGATCTCCTTGTGAACCTTGATTTGTCAGAGTAATTTGACCAACTTGTAGGGCTTGGCTAGGTCAAGTATGATAGGCTTGCCCTACTCTACCTAGGCAAGCTATCACTCCATTGTTAACTTTAGGTCATGGATCAAATTATCTCAGATATATCTGTGATAAACCAACTTTTTCTGATAATTTTTGCTGGGCGATAAATCCTATAAAGATATTGCAAGAACTTATCGTAGATAAGTTAACGAGATTATTGTAAAGAAATATGGCACTTCTTAGCGATAAATTACATAGTTATTGTAATAATTTAAAAACTTATTGCGTGCAGCTTGATATTTGACTGTGATGGCCCAGCAAAGGGCAAAAGCACTTTTCCTTTTTTGTTTGCAAGAAGAGTTTTGGATAGGAGAGACAGGTTTTGGAGGAGAAAGGTCATTTGCAGTTTTCTAGAGTGTTTTCTTATGGACTTGAAGCAAATTTGAAGAGATTTATCAAGCAAATTTGGATTCACAAGTAAGCGATTAAAATTATTTTTCTTTTTTTTGCTAAAATCATTTTGTCTTGTCTTAGTTGAATTTGAGTTTATAAAAACTCTATAATACCATTTCCAATAATGTGCCCTAACTTGTTAGAGTGTAATAAACAAGATCTAGCACCACTCTTCTAGCAATGTTTACAAATCTTTCATTTTTTCTCAATAATTTCATATTTTCTTAAAAAATATATAGCCTAACACTATTTTTCTTTTCTTCTTACAAGTTCTACCTATGTTTAAACTTATTTAATGTTTTAAACTAATTTAGTTTGTTTTTAAATATCTAAATTTGTGGCTTCAATGTATTTGTATGTTGATTCTTCATTAAATTGCAAATAGGGATACCTCTAAAATTGGGTCAGCTGTAGGTTTTGCTAGTGTCCCAATAGACGCATGTCCATTTGGATATGTAGGCACGCATCCTAAAGAGGCTAAAGACAAGGCATTGGCATATCCTTTTGAAGGACCCAAATTTAATACTTTGATATGCATAAAGGTGAATAACTAATTAGTGGAGGCACATCTCGTTTGAATACCACCTTGAAGGGATCAAAAAACATGACACAAGGATTTGTGAGAAGACCATAAATGAAATAAAGGGAGAGATGAATGCCTTGCTTGTTGCCTAAGAAGAGAATAAGTTGCAAACGGAAAGGGCAAAATTGGTCATGAGGGCAGCCATTTTTGAATCACAAGGTATCTCACATTGTCTCCTTTTTAAGAATCATTTATTATTTTTAAATTTTAAATCACCATCATTAGTTTAGATATTGTTAAAACAATGATCATAATAAAATAATGTGTGTTGTGATCAGGTATACCAACCACCCTTGAAGACAACGAAGATGCACTTGAGGGCATAGTGGGCTCTCTTCGTAGCCCGCAAACCTGCAAATCTACCATCACCTTGGCTTCCACTTCCACTAGTTCTAGTAGACCACAACCACACACATCTTCTATAGATAGTTTTTGTGTGCACAGAAACACACTTGGAGCACAACTATTACTGGAGGGTATTGGGTGGAACAGTGATGTGCATGGGCAAGTTGACATTCGATGTGCCGATTTCTGGTTTTTTAGCAACATCCTCTTTAATGTTGTAGCAAGTCCTTATTGGCTGAATTTTATGATAGGAATTACTGTGGTGGGAAAGGGCTACAAGATACATATTCTTGCAAACTTGAGTGGGATGTTGGTTTACTTGTTTTAATTTTTAAATGCTTTATAGTTTCACAATATACTTATTTGTTGAATGCAAGTTTTTTAATCAAAATTGTGTACTTAATATTAGTTTTACTTCGACCTTGTAGATCACTCAAGATGTTGTTCTAGGGCCAAAGATGTGGTAGAAGACCAAAGATCACAGTGAAAACAATTTGGCTGCACCATATGTTCAGATGGATGGAAGGCTGGAATAAACCATACCATCATTATAATTGACAATGCAACAACATATTTTGTAGCGGGTAGGATCCTCTAAGATAAGTATACACTTTTTTGGTCTCCTTGTGCAATGCATGTTCTTGATCTTCTTTTGGAAGACATAGGAAAATTGGATCGGGTGAGACTGATTGTAGAGGATGCAAGAAAGATAACAAAATATATCTATAATCACCCTTGGGTTCTCCGCTTCATGAGAGAAGACATCCATGGAAAGGAGTTGGTCAAACGTGTAGTCACAAAGTTTGCAACGATTTTCTTAACATCACAAAGTGTTATTACTTTTTTGACCTCTTTGAAGCAAATATTTGTGAGTCAACCATGGCTAGACTTAACTTATTCAAAGAAGGTTGATGGAGAGAGAGTTGCATACATTATCTTTGACAACCACTTTATAGAAGCTTCTACAAATGTTTTGAAGGTAACTTCTAAACTTCAAAAGTTGAATATTAATTTTTTTGTATTCAAGAATCAAGTCTTTTATTATTAATTTTTAATTCTAGTCTCTAACGATTAATGGTAATCTTTTTCTATCAAACCATTCATTTGGCGGGGTACTTCCTCAACAATTGTTTTCACTTCTCTTCATCCTACAAGGATCCTAATGGAGAGGTCATGGAGGCTTTACTGATTGTATGTAGAGGATAGTACTTGAGGTTGAGGTGAGAGGCCTCGTTGTGGCTGAGATGGAAGTGTACCAAGATGCAATGGGCAAGTTTTTCTCCTCAGAAGTGGCAAGGAGAGGAAAAAAAGTCAAAGCCCAACTTTAATATTTGAATTTTTAGAGTCTTTCACATGCATGATAAGTAGATAAAAACTAAGTTACTAAAATATGTTTTCACCTTGCTTTCCAACTCTTTAATATTTGTCTTGCAGATGCTTGGTGGTGAAATTGGGGTGGAAAGGTCCGTATTTGCAAAAACTTCACCTTCGCACCTTATGTCAGCCTTGTAGCTCATCTAGTTGTGAGCATGATTGAAGATTATTCGAGGTCATTCACACAAATAAGAGGAACAAGCTAGTACATAAACGCCTCAATGACCTTGTCTTTGTACAATATAACATTAAGCTATACATAAGAAAGGTAGAGTTAGCACTAGCTAGTCCACCTGATTGGATGACATAGATCTTTACTGTGATTGAACATCACAGGAGCAACCTCCATTGTTCACAAAGGATGAGATGCACGATTTGGAGAGGCAGGCTATGGAGGAGGGTGGATTGCAATAGGATTGGATGACATTCATGTTAGCATTCATTATGTTCACCATGCAAGGTCTATGAGATAAAAAGGACTATCCAATCCGCTACTCCTTACACATTATATATATCTTAAGATGATCCTTACATCTCACAACCTCGTTGGCATGATTTTATCTGTGGAAGCATCCCTATCTTCATGCAAGCTAGGGAATGCAGATCATCAAGTTAGACCAAACATGTGTAATTGGAGAGACTCTTAGGTGTTTGGATACCTTTCAAAGGAAACCTTGTGTTCTCCTTAGAACTTGACATTGTTTGCATTTCAGTTCTTGGGTGGCCTTTGGTTGTTTCTTTTTCATACTATATGTACCATGTTGCTCATCCTTGGTCTTCTTGACTTGTTTCCTTCAAACACCTAATGTTTTGTGGGACTCCTTGAGTCTCCTAGTCGTTGTCGTCCATGGCTCCTTTGGAACACCTTTCTAGGACCCTCAAATCCTCTTGCCATTGTAGTCCATGCTCCTTTGAGGATCACCTTGTTTGTTTGTGGAACCACTTGAGTCCTTTTTGGCTTGTGTTCCCGAAGTAACACCTTGTTTGTTTTTGAGACAGCTTAGGCCCCTTGACATTTTTGGTCTGTACCCAGTTGGATTTGTTTTTTTATTTGGTGCTTCTTAATTATTCCCCTTAAGTTTATTGGACACCTTGAGCACACCATGCTTCTTGTAAGCTCACTTGGTTCTTTTGACCATTTTAACTTTGCAACCCGTCAAGGGCAGCTTGTTTGTTGTGTGAAACCATCTTACATGTGCCACCTTAGGATCACCTTTTTCTATTTTGGGGGACTTCTTTAAATCCATTAAGTTGGTTGGTCATTTAGTTCAATACTGCTAGTTGCATTCATTCGCTCACAATTTCCTTTAGAAATTGTTTGCATTTTTTTGCACAGCTCTTTTTCTGCCCTATGAACAAGTGTCTCTTATTTCATGCATTGAGATAATCCACCCTTGTTCTACTCAACTTGTGTGCCTTGGAACCTTTTTTCTGGAGCCTCTTGGGGCTGTATCTTGATTGAATCTTGGTCTATACACATCAAACATCTTTTGGCTAGGAGACCTTATATCATTTCAAGGGTGGCTTTTTTGTTGGCCTAGGATCGGGCCATCTTTCTTTTCTAACCCATGCCCTAGGATGATCTACCATCGATCTTATTGGCCTATATCCCTTAGACACCATGTTAGTTGCTACTTAGTAATTGATTTAGAATGAAGTGATGTGGGTCAGATCAACTAGACTTGGCCTTTTGATTTATGGATCTATTCACATAGGACTTGAACCCAGATCTTGTCACACCTGTTGGGGTGCTCTAGCATAGAACTTTTGACTCATTTGGTGACTAGAATTTTTGGTATGTTTCTTATCATGGTTTAAGTTTGCTTTATTTTCTCCAGCATCCCTGATTGAGCCACACCATGGTCCTCGGGGCTCTTATCTTGGCTTTAATATTGCTATTTTTCATGGACTCTATAGTACTCTAAATTATAACTTTCCTTTTGCATGTTGAGGTGGTGGATGGTTATGTCATTGATCCTCCCTAGTGACCAGGCATTGTGGTAGGCACTTTATTATGGTTTGGGTGTAGCCCATTTTTTCCAATCTAATTTAGATGCTAATCATCTCTTCCGAGGATAATGCATTGAGTCATTGTTTCTAACTGTATTAGACATTGAACAAGTGGTGGATAAAACATCCCCCATTGAGCCATACTGTTGTCCTCGGGGTCCCTAGCTTGGCTTTTATACTGCAATTTTTCATGGACTCAATAGGACTCCAAATTATGAGCTTCCATTTGCATGTTGAGGTGGCTGATGGTTATGCTATTGACCATCCCGTTGAACAGGCTTTCTAGTAGGCACTTTATTATGGTTTGGTTGTAGCTCATTTGTTCCAACCTAAATTAGATATTAATCATCCCTCGTGAGGATAATGCATTGAGTCATCTTTTTTAACTGTATTAAACATTGAAGACTGGTGGATAAAACATTACTTATTCTTTTTTGTCTCAACTTTGTCTGAATATCAATAAATGTATCAGAATTTGTATTGACAGTAAGAATCTATGACTCTATATTGTGGTTTCCTCAGCTTTGGTGGTTTGTTAATAATAATATGGTTTCAAAACCTATATGCTATCTCAATTTCTAAGGGGCATTTGAAATAGCAGTAATGTATTTCTCACAGGGCATGCAACTTGCGAGTTCTTTGAGGTTGTATATTTGGATGCCACTTTACTAATGATCCTTATAATGACTTAAGCCTACTAGACAACAACTGGATCCCATTTCAATTCCAATATATTTAATCTAAATTTTATCTTTTAAATACTACTATGAAATCTGTTGATTTTTATATTTCTGAGGTTTGAAAGTGGGGTAACTAATAAGGTGCAATTTTAGAGGGTAAACCTTCATGCTTTGGTGTGCAACCCAAAGCAAGAAGATAACCGCCCCTTAAAAATATTATCAAAGCTAAGTTTGATGACCATCTATTCTGTCTTGAGAGTATCTTCCAAGGAAGTCAAATACATTTGCTTTAATTTTGCTCCTCCACATGCTATATTTGGCTCTACCTTTAGACTTCGTGCTGATTCCTTTCGCTATTTTTTCAGCTTGGTAAATCTCCATGCTGGAAAGTGCAGGCAACTTTTCAGCCAATAAACTTTCTTGTTTCATATAAAGTCTTATCAAAATTTAAGTTTCTTTGCTGCATATCTTTAGCTTCTTGTCTGCTAAAATTGGAGCAGCTGTATTATAATTGTAAGCAAAGTCACTTTCAATTAGGTGCATTGCTTGGCATTAAATTTAATTATTGACAACCCATCAATTTTTTATGTACTTTCAATTGGATTTAGATTCGAGTTACTAGCCACTGCAAGTTTTTTATATCTCAATTTAATGTTAAGATCATATGCTTATCAATGATAAGGACTCAGATCATGACTTTTATTGATGCATAGTTCTTTGGTTGCTTGTGGATTGCACATATTCTAGTTTCATAAGACATATATTCACTACAGACAAATTGATTCTGGCAGGTAGACACCAATATCGGGGTGGAGATCTAAGGGACAAACTAGATAGAAGGCCCTCTCCTGGTAGAAGGTCCTCTCCAAGAAAGGGTACTAGGGGTCAGCAAGCATACGCTGATCAGAGATATGTACCTCATGAAAGAGGTACTTTGTGTAAGATTTGGCTAAATATAATTTAATTTGCTGGAGCATGTGCTTTTTGAATTGGACAGTTTAAAAGGGGTGTTGTGGGCACGAGTACCTGGAAACAATTTGAATAGGATACCACATGGAGATTGAGAAATCGTTTGAAGTTAGTCTCACTTCATTTTATGGACATCACTTTGCTTTGTTCTATCTATTTTCTTGAAAAGCTTTTAAGCTTTGTAAACCAGTAAACTTTGTATGGAATATATGTTGTTGATGTGGTGAATATCTTCGTTTTTTGAGATCTTACTGCTAGAAAATGGCAATTAATGCAAGATGCCAATGTTGTTGCAGGGCATAGTCGACAAACATCACCACATAGAGGCAGGTAACAGAGCATTTAACAAAATTTGCTCTGATTGAAGTCTGTTTATGTTGTTATATCTTAATTTTTTTCTATATAGATGCAAGTAATTCTTCAACAGTGAAGTGAATGACAGTAAGGCTCAGTTGCATAGTAAATTAAAATAACTAATGCAAGTGGGAGGAATTTCAACATTCCATTATTTTCTGATCACAACCGTTTATATATCAGTTATTAATTTTTGATTAGTTAATGCCATAATGGCAGTATAGGGGATGTACCAAGTATATTAATAATGAAGTATTTTGTACATCTGTTGATATGATATCATTCACTTCCAACCCTGATCTGAGCCAGGCCTAACCAGACAACTACCCCCACCTTGATACCTTGAATGACAAAATGGCCAACCTATCGACAGGTGGCAATAGTATCCCACAAAACATCTCCGTAGGGAAAATGGAGATAGACTGTAAGTGTGAAGGAGACTGCATTCAACCCAAACTTTTTGCATGTATTTCCAGGTAATTTAAATTTTTTCACGAATGGTTTGCCTGCAGTAAAGTATCCCGAGTGCTTACTGTCGTTGCAGGTATGATTTCAGTTTTACATCTGGATGTTATTGTTTTTGCTCAGCACAATTGAAGGAAACACTAATCTAACTGAATAGTGAAGATATCTATTTGCTCACTTAGAAATGATAAGATTTTTAACAGGTAAGAAACTGTGATACAAAAGATGTAACCTTATATTTAAGAACTGAGCTGAGAATGATTTGATAGTGCTCAGAATTACACATTACAGCTTTTGAACAGAGCAACTAATATGCCAGTCTTAGAATTTGACAGCAACTAAAGAATAAGAATGCCTTGTTCATACAACAGTGCTTTAAGCAACTCTCTTCAATATTATGTCCAAGAGTGATATAATACCTGTAAACACTTAGATGACTCCCCCAGCATTCATAAGTAGCACACAGCCTGTAGATAGTCCTCAAGTGCTTTAACATGGACTCGTCACAGGTTATGGAGAAAGGTCCATTGTCTTCAGAATTAAAGCCCAACAAAAACAAGAATGACATTTTTGAAACTACCAACAAAGACAGAAAATAGCCAATGTAATGGTGTCTCAAAACTAGAAAAGGAGGTAATGCAATAGCACATATTTTATTGGCTTGGTTGCTGTGAACTCAGGACTTGGGAGTTAATCAATTCCACAGGGTTCGATATCTATCCAGATTAATGCACATAGCTACCTCCAATAATAATAAAAATCACTATAAGAAAGAAGACCCATGACTTTGGAATGTGTTCCTCACTCTCAGAATGGGTGATTGCCACAATACCCGACTCTCGCCTCACTTTGGAAGCCACATCTCTTCCATCAGTCTGCTTCTTGTTTATTCTTCTTTTGCATTCCAAAGACCCTTGTAATAATATTTTTCAGCAACTGTTGTTCTATAATCTTATAAGTGATAAAGGGACTTATTAACACTTCTAATTTGTTTTCCTTCAATAAATTACTTGAACTTTAAATAATCATTAATTAATTACTAGTTGTCTTAAATAAATTAAAACACCATAATAACTAAATAATTAATTATTTAATTTTCCATTGTTGTAAAAAAGAGAGATTACAAGTCCTCCCACCCAGGGATTGCTCACTATGAAGCAATCCACATCTGTATACCAAACCAACTGTCATCTGCACCTGTATAGCAAAAGAAAATGAGGATCCCTTATCAGTCTCACAAACACTTCACCAAGAATCCTTTCCGTGACTTTGATATAGCTGAAATTCACAAAACTATCCATCTGCATTATTTTGTGAATTACTCCATCAACCAGTCAAATCCCTAGATTTTGAGTCTGCATACAACCTCAACATATATCCTCAACGAAAAAGGATAATCCCCACTTATAAAAATCACCCACATTATTAACACCTACATCCTGAAAATTGCTGGTATGAAATATGACAGCAATATTAAATTTGAAACTTGTATTTATGATCATTCTCTAGAAGCTTCTGTCATCACAAACTAGTAGTGCTTCATCAATACCTAAACTCCTAATGTCGAAGTGACAATCTCGTGTACTCAAATTCCTTTTATCTATATGTCAATTCCACGATTTAACACATGGTCCATGGAAGAAAATTGGAAAGCTGCTCATCCAACACCACCGTGTCTGTATATAGCCATAACCTCCAAATTATTCACTGTAGCCATCTTCGGTGCACCCTCTAAAGCTTACACCACACCCTGCTGAAAATCCTGCTTGCATTGGTCATGTAAATGCAACTGCTGATCTTCTAGTACGATATCAGAATTACAAAACTAACTCATGTAGAGATCGTTGATTCTGATGTATTCATGCATTTGAAAGCTCATATGTGGTATCATACTAAAATCTGTTTTCATACCTTGAACCAAAAAGAGAAATATGTGTACCTTCTTTATCATCCTTGAGGTCTTCTTTTGCATCACTAGAATTTGCAGACTTATTAGAAACTTCCTCAATATGTGAACAATCATTGCTTGTGTTCATCCCAAAACCATCTTAACTTGTATGTTTATTTCCTCTTGCGAGCTAGCATGTGAAAGATCTATGTTTCCACACTGTCTCTTAATCATTTGCAGATTCTATCTTGCTTGAATAGCTATTATCTTAGTGTTAGTAAACAGTTTTGTCTTTTGAATAGAAATGCAAACAATGACTCAATATGTTTCAAAAGAAGAACAAAATGCACTAACGATTGGATAGATTATCGTTTTATTGATAATCTTCCTCTGAATTGAGAGGTACAGCTCCCTCATAAAAGATATTCAATGAATGTGATATCTGGCTATGTCTTTAACCCGAAGACACGAAGGGTTTTTTAGACATTCATCCATCAATATGGAATAAATGCGATCAATAGATTGCTAAACTAGAAATGAATGAAAAAGTAGTAAACAACCACAGGACTATCTACTATGTTTCCATATTACAGAGAAAATTGAGAAAGCTGTAAACATCTTTATGCAAAAATGTGAATACATAACCACAAGACTACATATATCACATTAGACATAGTAATAAAGAACTGCATCTAAAACAGAAATAAAAGGACTCCAAAATTCTTTCAGATCAGAAACACAAATGTATATGATTGTAAAATCTAACACACTTATGTCCCTCTTTATTTCAGAGACATGATAAAACAATAATAGTACTGTTCTATCCCCTTATCATAGTCAATCTGCATAAAATGAAACTGCTTCCTTTGTTACAAAATAGAAATCTCTTCTCCCTGTAGCAGCAGCTATAGAACTCCTCCCCAGAAAAAGAAGAACCCACACTACATCTGAATCTTGCAATAAATAACATTTTTGGGTTGTCTTTTGGTTTTCCATAACCGTTTCTTGAAAAATCAGTTTAATCATTCTCATGACTCATCTTCTTCTTACCCCTTTGGAATTTTAATAGTTGAGCCACTTTAAAGTTTCATAAGTTATAACAAATCTTTTTACCAAATTTAAAATGAATCCCTTGTGCATTCTTGGACAGATGGCATGTGCTGGTTATAGATTGCAATCATGATCCTGTAACTGTCATTAATATACTGCTGCACTTAAATAGTCATAACTTTTGATCCGTTAGGAATCTTGCAAAACGGCTTGGAGAGGATTTAGATAACTAGGTTTCCTCAAACATATCCGGAATTCAGCTCAATCCAACGGTCAGATTAAGATCTGTGGGCCCCACAACATGACTGTTTTTTTGACTGCAGAATATTTGCATTTGCTGGTGCATTGACAGACTTGCATTTAGTTCATCATAACTTTTGACTTTGGCCAAATTTTGAAGATCGCTTCGGTGAAGATTTAGAAAACTTGATTTTCTACAACATATAAAAAATTGAGCAAAATCCGATGGTGGGATAAAAAGTTATGCTCCCCGCATTGTGACTGTTTTAACGCTGACAAAAATCTGTAGTTATAGGCTGTATTAAAATTTATAACAATATATACACCAATACTTGCACATGAATCACATGTTGTTTTCCTACTATATATCTCGTTATCCACCACCACCTTCTAACCTTGGATCTTGGACTTTGAACCTTGAAACAGGATCTGAGCTTGATTTTAAACTTGAGCCACAAATTCGAACTGATGAATCTGAGCCTTTGATCTGTGAACTGCATACGTGAAACTGTCCATGAGCTTTGCACTTAAGACTGGTGGATTCTTTTCAGGCTTCACCATTTCAAATACAATTTTGAAGCTCCCAATCTTGATTGAATCATAATGATTCTCGAACTTCTGACTGCCAGGGCTGAAACTGAAACTTTGAACTAACACTGCACTTTGCACCGACTCCAACATGAAGTTGAAGTTGAAGTTGAACTGACACGAAACTTCAACCTTCCCATATGTGAATAGGAATGCTGACGAATAGGAGAATGACTGGCTTGATTTTAACATTTTGTGCTACTGACAGAACTTGAAGTTGAAGTTGAACTGGCTGGAAGATTCAACTTCAACTTCGACACTCGAAAGTATATTATGAAATCACTAAACTTGAAGTTGAACTGACCCGAAGGTTCAACTTCAACTTCAACTTGGGCACTCCCATGACTTAAATGTTTGACGTTAAGGCTGAAGAAAAATATAAGTGTAACACTTAGCATGCTTAGCTCTTTATCCGTTCTATTCAATGCTGTGGAGTCCTCTCCACATCTTCTGCACTATCCATTAGCTTCTTTAGCTCCTTGTTCATGACTCATGTAGATGAAAGTGTTTCATCATTCATTTGTAGAGATATCACAAGTCCGATTTCTGCTTAATCTTCTGTTCTAACTCTTCTTTGTTTGTCCATCCCTCTTAATCCCAGATATGTGAAAAGTGTAATATCCCCTCCTTGATTAGATTGGATAACCAAGATAGTTTCCTGGATTTCTCTCAGCTTACTATTATTGCAATATCTGACCTCCTTGTAGACTTGTACAATTGAGGAATGATGATGTTTCAAGATATATTTTGACCATTTGTATATATTTGATAGAATAGTTTATCAACATTACTATTATCTCTGGTTTGATGATTAACTATATGGTAAGTGAGTTGATAAATATTGCACGTCTTTCTATTCAAGCCCCCACATTGTATTCCTATAAATATACCTTGATCAGTCATATGGATTCTTCATCAATTGCCTTTTGCCTGAATGATGGATCTTTGCATAGCAGATTATATATTCTTCATAGATTCGTAGGTATTTATATCCCGTGACTTATTTTCTCTCTTAACTTTTATTTCTTTACACTTGTAGTGATTGCCTTTGAAAATGAAATTACAACCACTCATTAATAGTCACTCAGCCTTGTAATGAATCATTATAATCACTTTACAATAATAATCTGATCAGTCCCATTTTTAAGAGTAAAATGACTCCTTTATAGTTGTTTAACATCTCCTTAATCACTACCTTATGATCACTTTAATATAGATCATTGCATCTTATTTCTTGATGGCTTGACCTACTCTATTGCTTTTATTTCGGGCTTCTGATATTACTATCACCATCAGATATCCCTGGTTCTCACTGTACTCACCATCCATAATTGTACAAGAAGACATGTTGAACTGTGTCATATATTTGGTGTTAGCTATTGTTGTATACAGTCAAGGAGATACACTTCTGGTATGACTCATTATGGTGTTCAATCCCTTCTTTTCCTCTCAGGTTTCCCTCGATGCGGTCTTAATAAACTGTATTAGATCATTTGAATTCAATGACACATGAAAATGACCAAATGTGATATCCGATTGGAATATACTTCTGCTAATACTGTATGCGCTCCATATATTCTATGCTGCTTATATATTCTTTATTTCCTTATAGATATTTAATCAATGTTCCCTGTTCATGTGTGGCTCCTATCCTCCTCCCCATAAGGTGTGATGCAATAAGAGAAATAGAAACTGTTTCATGATTGAATGTGACAGTTTGTTTCCTATCTGATGCGGTTGTTGATTCTGCATGGAATGCTGTGTAGATTCCCCTTATTTATCTTTCTAGTCATATGGATCACACCTCTACATCTGCAGTGAGATGTGCCTTTTTCTTCATCGTTTCATATGCCTAACTTAATCAATTTTGTTACAATTCATGTTTGGCAATATAAACTAATTGTTTGCATACACGACTTGATTTCCTCAGTTGCCATCTAATACATAGGCATGTGCCTTGTCTTTAATTGACCATTGACCATATTGTACAATTGATGTTGTTTCCTAACCATTTTGTATCACTTAATACAGTTATCACCATTTAGTCAAAATCCATAAGGTACCATAATAAATAAAATAGATCCCTAATTATTCACCCATTATAATTATAAGTAATACAGTTATCACCATTTAGTCAAAATCCATAAGGTACCATAATAAATAAAATAGATCCCTAATTATTCACCCATTATAAATTGTTCTATATATAAAATTATTAGTTATTAGATACTATTCCATGTTTCTATTTTATTATTATTTATTACATATTATTTATAATAATGTTATCAATAATATATTATATTACATTAATAATTTATTATACCATTACATTTATATATCATATTAATATTTTAATAATATATTATTAAAGATGAATTATATTATATTATTTACATTTTTCTTTTATTATTATTCTTTATGTAATTAAAGTCTTATAAAATACTATTTCAAAACAGGATAATATAATCAAGGTTTCAACCAGGGTATATGAAATCAAGTTTCTTACCCTACTGGCATGTGGAACAAATTTGCTCTCATTTAGTTCTTGCTCTTTTTGAGAGATCCTGTGAATTTTAAACTCAATGAAATTAGTTTCGTTTCATCTAACTATTTCTTGAACCTCTCAATAGTCCGCTCAACCAATCTTTTTGAGAACTCATAAGAAATGACTAGTATATCCGTCCTTCAAATGGTCAATAAGTTAGAATGCAACTGGTTATAGATATCATCATGCTTATTTATAATTAAGGACAATAATTTGCATGTTTGTTTTAACATTTTCTGAATGATGTTTACTGATTTTGGTTAAGAAGCTTTGGAACATTTGGAGAATCATACCACTCACGTGAGATAAATCATATTGACACATGACCTGATGATTGCCATAATTTCTAAAATTTTAGTTTTCTTACCAATGGTAGGGCCTTTGACATCATGTAACCTGTGAAAGCATCCAATAATCAGCTTCAGAATCTTCCTCAGTATGTCATCATTTTAGGGTAGTATAGGACCAGTTATTCTTGTAATGTCACTGAGACATGAAGAAACTACAGATCTTACATCTTCATGAGGATGTTCTAAACACTTGTGCTCGACACAAGCAAGCATTGACGGCTTCAAAATTCAATTCAAAATCTTCCAATTTGATTGGTCTACCTTGGACAAACATGAGTTCAATTGCTTCAATTTAGAAAGAACGCATTTTTAAAATTTCATGGATTCCTATTCTAATCCAATAATATAGAGCCAATTTCCAACTCCCTCTTCTATCTGCAAGTTCCTTGGCTGATCACGCTTAAAAGTATCATTGAACGCTTCTAAAAAGGGACTGGTGACCTGTTTTTTTCTTGGCTTCAAATGTTTCCCCAAATTGAACTTCACTTCTCAAACTGAATTTTACTAAATCTGATGCACATGTCGATAGTCAACTCCATATGCTGGCAGGTTCACTAGCTCTAATACCACTATAAGAACCCCAATTGGATTCAACCCAAGTTTTGCAATGTACATCAAGGTAATTTTAAGAAACAGTCTGCATGCAGCAATATATGCAAGTGGTTAATGTCATTGTAGATATGGTTTCAGTTTTGCATCTGAATGCTAGTGTTTTTGCTTGGCAGCTGAAGAAACATAAATATTGATGGAACAATGAAGATATCTTTGTGCACTTAGAAATTTTAAGATCTTCAAACGTAAGAAATAGTGATAGGAAAGGGCTTCTTAACCTGATATGTAAGAACTGATTTGAGAATAACTTTGATAATGCGTAGAAATGCAAATACTAGTTTTTGAACAGCCACAACTGAAATGCCAGTCTTAGCATTCAACAGCAGTAAAAGAATGTGAATCTCTTGTTCATATGATAGCACTTGAAGCAACATTCTTCAATATTCTGTCTAAGATTGATATAATAAATGGTTCAACGTCTCTTTCGGCATTCATAAGTAGCACACAGCTTGTAGATAGTCCTCAATTAAGTGCCTTAACATAGACTCATGTCACAGCTTATGGAGAAAGGTCCAGTGTCTTCAAAATTAAATCCCAACAATGACAAGAATGGCGTTTATGAAATTCCCAACAAAGGCAGCAAAGAGCCAATTTAATGGCATCTCAAAACCAGAAAAGGAGGTAATGCGATAGTAGATATAGTATTGGCTTAGTTGCTGTGAGCACAGGAGTAAATCACTTCCATACGGTGTCCAATATACATCCAGATTTACATGCATTGCTACTTTCACCATATATAAAAAGCCACTGTGATGAAGAAGACACACAACTTTGGAATGAGTTCCACACTCTAAAAATGGGCGATTAACCACAATACCCAACTCCTGCCTCACTCAGGAAGTAGCTCTTCGATCAGTTTGCTTCTTGCTTACTCATAATAGAACAAATTATTTGGCTTTGATATTGCCCAGTTTTTCGTAGGCCACAAATTGCAGAGATGGCTACACACTAACTACTCATGGCAACAATAGTTCACAAATTTATCAAAAATGACTTCAGCTAAGGTTTACATGTTTTAAATGAAATGATTTCCCCTCTAAAATATTTCTGCAACATGTTAACATTTATCCAAATAAATTATATTAATACGCCAACATTATCAATTTGCTTGATAATTTCCATTCAAACATTCAAGCAGAGCCTCCTAACTAAGAGATTAGCTGTACAACAAGGCCATTGCCACGATTGTTGTTTTGCCTCCTAAAAATACTTAATTGCCAACTTTATTCACCAACCATTATATGATAATAACAATGCACCGTGAATATATTTTCTCACGCAAAAGTAGAGTTGCTGTAATGCTCACTTTATTTGTACATTACAAATAAAATAAATAATTAAGTTTAAGTTGTCGAAATATAATATATTTAACGAAAACTTAATTAAATAATTAGTGAAGTGTTAAACATGACTTCAATGGTGGATGTAGTTAAAAATTAAGAGTCATTTTATTATTATTTCCTTGATTTCAAATTAAAAGATGGGGAAATAAATAGACGAAAGTGAAGAATATGAAGAGGTAAGCAGAAGGAAAGTGAAAGGTCACTGCAATGGGGATTAAAAAGGATGGAGAGAGGTTTATTCAAGACAGGCTTGGTTTATTTATTTTTTCTGGAGACTCAAGCTTTTAGTTTTGAAACCTAAGGACAGAAACCTTCAAGATTTTTTAGTGGATTGGATGGAAATATAATTCATTTTTGAGTGGATTGACTTCAAGTTTCACCACCATGCTTCATCTTCAAATTGTTGGAAATTTATTAAAAAAAAAAATCTCTAAAATTTTTGAAGTCTCTTTACAGACTAAATTTCAGGTTTATTGAAATACACACACACACACAGTAATATCCCCAACCGGATTTTCTCCCCCAAATTTCCTCAGATTTATTTAAGACATATTAATATAAACGGATAAAATATGCAACAGATTTCACATTAACTTGTAAACAAACTAGAAAATACTCAAACAAAGATCCTCAGAATTATCATTGCATTATGATAACCAGCAATACAATAACATAATAAATTTCAATCTTAAATATAATATAAACTGTCAGATTAAAACAACTAGAAAATGAACCTGTAGCTCCAAATGTGAACCCTGTCATGAATTCACCACATATGATGAATTGGGTTTGTGTCCAACCCACCCAAGAGGCTTAAAGGTTTCCGTCCTCAGGTTCCGAAAATGAAAGCTGAAAGCTTCTGTGTTTCTCCAAGAGAAAACTGAAATCCAAACTGAATCTAAGCCTCTTTCAAATGAAGCTAGCTTCCTTCGATTAATCCTCAAAATCTGTGACTTTTCAGTTCTCCCATCTTTCGTCTTTTTCCTTTTTTGTCACCTTTTTACCTGTATAATATTAAAATGACTCATTAAATTATTTGCATTGAACTTCCTAACAAGTCATTTTCAATATTCTAACATTGGCTCGTCATTTACTAATATCCCAAAAAGGGGACATTAGAGGCCTCCCTCCTTGAGATTGCTTGTCCTCAAGCAATCAAGAATCTGTAAACCAATTGTAGAATCCCATATCAGTCTACAAGTAGTTCTATAGCTCAATCTGGAACAACTAAACCAAAATCATGTCATACCATAAAGCTGCTCATAATTCAGGTTAGCAATACAAATGATAGCAATGTTGTCACTGTGCCCCTGTACTGAAAGGGTAAGGCCTGAATATGAGATGTCTCCATGAATTGGTTTGCAACTTGCTAACATCTGTAGGCCAAGCCAAATGAAAATATAATGGTAGACCAAGCAGGGCAGCTAATGATAATTGAGTAGGCATAAAGATAAAATCACGAATCAATAAATAGATTGCTGCCATGTCATAAGAACTCGGCGTGAAAGCTCTAGCTGGACGGTAGAAGCCTTCGATCTGCATTGATGATCCAGGTGGATCTAGAAAAGCCAAAAATCTCAGTCTCAGAATCTCTCAAATTCAAAATCGTTACAACGAGCTCGGGAAATTGAACACAACACAACTTGAACGGGTGAAATAGGAGCTCGCACACAAAAGTTATGCGCAGTCAAAGTTCTGGTCAACAAGTGAATCAAAGGGCCAAAAAAGTTGAAAATTTAATTGTTTCAAATCCAAGAAAAAATGACATCAAGTCATAGTGCTTGTCGTGCCAATTCCAGAACTATTTTCCATTCTGAAACGGAGTTCATATGCAAAAGTTACAGCTTAACAAAGTTACGTAGGAAAAGGGTTAACCAGATGACATCAACTGCCCAGTTAACATCTTTGTCCATTATCAGATTAACACATGGCAGATGAATTGGCAGCACATGTGGCATGATGACATGGCATATACAAGTGACATCGTTTGCTGAGTTGGCATAGTTGCTAATGCATGTGGACCAATCATATAAAACCACGTTTCAATATGAAAGCAAGTTAAAGTGTACCACATGGAATCCTGTGGCTTTCCGCAACATCAGTTCAAAATGAGGGGGAAGGGATTTGAACCCTTGACCTCCTCTCTCCTAACTTTGTTCTCCACCAACGCACTACATTACTCCTTGTGATTTTGCTTGCGGTATTTTTCTTTTGTAACATAAGACAATTCAAATTCATAAAAGATAAAAAGAGGTCGTGTGGGAGTTTGAACCCACGACCTCCAACATTGAGGTCAATCTTCTACTAATGCACCAGACTTGGCATTTGAATGATGAGCGGCAGTAATGTAAATAGTGTCTAAATCTCCTATAAACAAAACCCATGAAAGTTGGCAATGCGAATGAAGCTCCAAACCGCCTCCATCCTTTTTTTTTTTGCCAAACACAAACTACGCGTGTGCTCATTTCAAGATGTGATTGGTGGGGGTTATTTTGGTTCGTTCTTTTTCTATACCAAAGCTCCTTTTCATAAGGTTTCTAGCCATTTTATTATGCTAAGGTAATAAAATAGAAATTCGGGCCTGGAGTAGGAGATATGGGTATATTTGCAAATAATATGGTTTTACCCTATATTAGCAAATAAATGTATATATAAAGGGGGTGAATTTGGCTTTGGAAAAACATTCAAGTGGTGATACTCTGGTATAAATAATTTAGAGAGTGAGAAGTCTTTGAGAGAAGGCTTGAAATTTTGCATGGTATTTTTATACATAAAAAAAATGTCAAGTGAGAGAGATTGTGAGCACTGAGGAGTTTGTTGCAGATTATCTAAAGCTTGAATCTTGTAACAAGGCATTTGTCTGGTGATATTAATTAAGAGGTCCTAACATTGAGAAGCGATCAAGGAGACAGTTCTAATTGGACGAATTCAGTTATCAACCTGTGTGTTCTATCTCCTGTCTTATTATTCCTCTCTCTCCCGTCGTACATTCTCACCATTTCTTTTCAGTATAAATTCTTATTTTTAATAATTAGTTAATTTCATTAAATTTTGTAGAGTGTTCCCAGTTGTATTTTCAACATTTAAAAACCATAATCACGCATTTCTGCATGAATCTGGAAATTATGTAATTAGGATTAATCTACAAGTTAATTTGTGAACTGCTAATTACAGATCAATTGAGCACAACTCTATTTCTGATTCACCATCAGTGTTCTCAATCGAACCTACACCTCCATCAACAAAATGATCACCATCATGCGAAGTTTCAGAACTAGTATTACTTGGTTCATCTTTATCCTTATTGCTGATATAAAAATCAGGATTCTTGTTGTTGACACATACTTTAAAGAATCAGTTGAAATTCAACAAAGATATGATTTTTGCAGCCTTAGTAGGTTATGATGACACTCAAAAGATCATTGAAAACCTCTAGAGGAAAACCCAAAATGAAAGGAGACAAAGTGCACAGACTACGATTCTTATTTTTCAGACTTGCAAGTGGTCAAAGTAGCTATTGAATCGATGAAATCTGATTATTTGTATCTACTTTCAGATAGATCATATCTTGAAGGTTGTTGAAGTGTATGCTGATAAATTGAAGGGAAATGAGGATGAGGTCAATAAGCTCATCATACAGCTTAAAGATGCTCAGAAGATATTTGAGAATACAAAAATGACTCTTCAAAAAGCAAAAATCAGATCAGATTGTTGTCACTCACCATTTCAAGGAGTAGGAGAACCAAGGATTGACTGAGTTTATCAGGGAAGTGTTTAAGGAACTCGACAACATAGAACAACAAGTCAAATTGTGATATTGCTATTAGGATTCAACTGTGTAGTTTATGTGTCAAACTCATTGACCCATGTTTCATGAATAGTGGTTTACACAAACCCATCTCTCATGGAAATGAATAGAACACTTAGCACTCATTGGATCTAGGTGATGATCACAAAGGTGAAGCATCGGACTTCCCGAGAGGTTACCTATCCCAGTACTACTCTAGCTCGAGCGTGCTTAACTACGGAGTTCCCTTCATGGTTAAACCCACTCTGCTTGCAACCCTATTTGGAAAACTTTCATCAAGTGTTGTGCCTAATGAACTATTCATTAGAAAGCCCCTTAAGCTCATCTATTGATAAGTAGGAGATATTTTTCACAAGTAGTTAAATTGTTAATTTGCCTCATATTTATAATCTCCAAATGGCACAAGTTTCCCAAATGAACTTCACGTAAGAAGCTTCCTCCACACAACATTAAAATATAATAAAGTGCCATTATAATATAATTTATTAATTGCTTTTTGTTCCCAAAATTGACCTTTTCCACCATAACATAATATTCTGACACGCAAAGCCACTGTTTCTTGTGCCCATGATGTAAAACTTTTCAACCTGGTTCCATTGAGCTATGATACTAAGGTGACCGACATTAAACACCAACAAAAATAACAACTTCAACGTATCTAGATGAATAATAATAATAATTCACTTGTCTTGCGAAAATAATTGAAGAAGCATCAAAATCGAAATCTGACAACGCCAGAGTGATCCTGATGAAGAAAGATGATGAATGAACTTGACAAGATAAGTTACTATAAATAGACACTCCCTCTAAAATTATTGGAGCCCAAATCGGAAACCCGAAATAAAAATTGAGAGCATCATTCAACTCCTCTAACTCAACTGAGCTCATTGGAACCAACAACTTGACTTACTATAAATAGTAAGTCCCTCAAACAGAGCCAAAACACACCATAGGCTGCTAGAAAACCTATAACCCACAACTGAGACCCCCAAATCCCACTGTCAGCTCATGAGGGTTGCAATGGTGAACTGACCAATTCAATTGCAGAAACCTGCTAAAAATGGGGACATTACACTTTATGAGGTGATTGGGTACCTTCTTGGAAGACCTCTGGTTATGGAATGTGCAAATAAGGAGATGATGAAGATTGTGTTTGGAGTGAATTTTGGAGGAATGATCCGAATAGCATAATTGATAGCGCTGTTCATTTCTTACCAACCCTCTTGATATTCCATATGCTTATTTACAAATGGACTGGAGAGAGATTTCAATGAAAGATTAACACATTGATAGTATGGCCACTCTTAGGAGTACTCTGCAAATAATAGATCATATTTTTCAGTTCGGAGCTTGCTGTTTGGTTGCAGGTTGATCAAATCATTTCATGGGTTGCTCTCATTAAGTAGAGTTGATAGTCTATTCTTTGTCAAGGTAGTGAGGATCTCCAATTGGTGGTTTGTTGGAGGTTATTTTCATAGCACTTTGGAGTTGATTTGGTACAACAAAATGTTTATCACACATGCTTACTTGGAAAATTCATTGTTACTACTGTTGTCCTTTGTGTAGAACAACAAAATTAAATTGTACTTCACTAATTTCAGTTGAGCAATAGGGCTTTTTATTTACTTCAAATCTTCCAAATTGCAAGAGTTCATCTTATGAAGGTTTGTGTTGTGAACTTTGGTGGCCTACTCTTGGTGATCATTCGGGACAGTGAACTTCTGCATGCTTTGGTTTATATATTAGACATCCATAAAGTTAGAACAGCAAGAAGTTTTGCTAGTCTTAATGATTGTATCAGAATAGTACAATGGAGGCATGATAGATCTTTAAGGTCCTTTTATGATGAACTTCTTGAACTCTTGCAAAAGATTATTTTCCCTTTAGCAAGAAGACTGGAGGAATTTGCATTTTCTGGTATGACTCTATGTGACACATTGAGGAGATATGTTAAGGATTCTAGTTGTTGGCAAAATCCTAGTGTTAGTATTACTATCCACTTTTTGATCTGCCTATGGATGGCTTCAGTTTTTTGGCTGAATATGAATTTGATGACTTCATCAGACAAGCAGTTGAGTATTTTGTGGTTGTGTCTGGTTGGTAAAGATGGTTTGATCATAGGACATGTCTCTTTAGTTATTGCCATATTCATAGCTCCTATATTTTCTCTGGGTATTCAGATTGATTATCACCACCCTTACATTTTCATGTTGGTTATAGAGACATCTTTTCATATGCAAATGGTCGTTAAGCCTTGGCAGCCTATAAGGCAGTTGGTTGTGAGTGTTCTTCCAAACACTGTATATATTTATTGCTTCCTCTTTGGTAAGTAGCAGTTACTATAGACACTACATGGAGATGGTGTGCATTGTTTTAGATGGTGTCACATTGAGTTCAATAGTTTGGGTGTGTTGTTGTGTTCACAATTCTTCCTTTGAAACTTGGAGGTCAAGTGTCAGTGTTATGATCTCAGTTGGGAACCATAGAAGGATTCCCTGCTTGGTAGATTGCAGAGTTGTGATGATGCCTGATTTGCTTCTTTTTGGGATGTTTTAAGGGATATCTTGGATCTTGTTCTTTATGGAAAGCAAGATTCTTTTCTCTATTACCCTGGATTGGGATTGGAAGTGAGTGAGTCGATGTGGTTTTCATTGAGATGCCTTGGTAGGATGTATTACATGGCATTGAGTTCAACCATCTTAGGGTTTTTAGAATGGGTGTTGATGATTACTTTTCTGGGTTTCTTGAGAGTATAATGCAGTTTGAGCATGCTGGTTTGCTAGTTGTGATCAGATTGGTGCAATGTTAGCATGACAATTCCTTTATGAGGTCAATATAGAGCCTTGAGATCACTTGGGTTTGCAGTTTAACAATTGAGGATGAGGAAGTCAATGTTCACTTACTGGGGTTTACTCCTGTGGTTTTCTAGTTTAGTTCTTTAAGAGAGCAGTTTCCTAAGGAGTTGATGGAGTTGGTGTAATATTTTGATTGCTCTTTGTCATGCCCAAAATTTCAGGGCAAAAACACAATTAATTTTTTATTGTTTTTTTGTTTTTTTTTTTATAAATTTTATTTTGAAGATAACATTTGAAATAAAACATAGGGAACTAAACATTTGTATACTAGGTTAAATTTCAGAATGCCTTTTGGTTACAATCTCAATTCTTTAGTTGAATTGATTTGAATTAGAGCGTGTTGATAAATTTTATTTTGAAGATAACATTTGAAATAAAACATAGGGAACTAAACATTTGTATACTAGGTTAAATTTCAGAATGCCTTTTAGTTACAATCTCAATTCTTTAGTTGAATTGATTTGAATTAGAGCGTGTTGGAGGTTTCAAACTTACTTCTAAATTAGAAACACATGTGAAACTGATAACATTCCAGTATGTTTCCTCTGAGGATGGTGGAGGGGGTAGTGGCTCAATTGAAAGGTCATATTCGTTATCATAGAATATTTCCAAAATGGTTTGATGAGCTTTTAAAGCAACTACTGATTTGTTCCCTAACTATTTTATTCATGTAATTAAATAAAATATAAATTTATTGTTCCCACCTGATTTCTCTTTACATGTAACTGAATTTAAGTTTACTCATGAGATAATTTAATAAAATCATAGAGTAATAAATTAATTCACCTACTTAAGAATGGCTTTAAGATTGAACCTCTTTTGATAGTCGAACAATTAGTACTATCTATTTGTTAATTGACACATATTTTTAAACCTTTCCATCTATTTCATATAAAGGAAGTACAATTATATTTCATTATGAAAGTAAAATAAAAAATATATATATTCAAATCAAATTGGTTAAACATTATTTTTATTATATAAACATAATACCTTACATATCAATAAGTTTCACTTTCCGATTAACTAACCAAGAAATACAATCAAACCACATCTCTCCCCAACTAACTACTATTAAATTTTAAAGGTGAACATTATAATGCTATCCTATTATCCTTAACCCCTAAAATCTCCTTGATCTAACTCATACCATATTCCATTTTGCCTAACACATCTATCTAACCTCACAGTCACAAGAAGAAACATCAAATTAACTTATTACTATGCACTCCTCCTAAACCCCAATTCAAATTTCTCTTCTTAATGTTTCTCCCATGTGACATGTGGACCAGGTACTTCATTGATGGGCCCCATCTCCTAGGTAGGTGGCAGCGTTTTGGGGAATGTGGAGTTCCCTCTTTATTGCTAATATTTTATTTTATTTATTTCCTAACTACCCACATTTCTCCTAACCCTTCTATTCCCCAGCCCATGCGTTTTATCCCACTTTCCTTGGCATGTGAGTGGGGATTTTCTTGGGAGTGTGTGCCTACACTTGGGTGGCTATAGGAGGCATAAAGTGAAATCTCTTTGAAAAGATCGGGGCTGACCAAGATGGGATGTTTGATTACAATAGTTTATTTTCCCAAAGCATGGACACAATCTCTTTACTGAATTGATAATAATAACTTAAATTTGATTCCTTTGGTTTGGAAACCCATGTTGAAATTAACACTAACTTTGAGTTTCATTGGTAGACATGGATGTACCAACCCATTCTTTGATGCCGAAATCCAACTTTGAATGCATTGAAGGGAGAGAGGGCATATATTTGTACAACTAAAATGTATTTAAAGTGTGGATCAGAAGTTTGTCATTTTTTAATCTATTTATCTTATTTATGGTTGCCTTGCCCTTAAGGGGTCACGTGGCTTTATTAAACATCTAGGGCTGTGGAATAAGTCTCATTCTTTCCTTACACTTTTAATATCAACTTCAAGCTAGGGATTTGCAAAGGAATTTTATGATATTTATATGCATATGATTTGTGGTGCAATAACATAACAGATAGTGAATAACATAACAGGAACCAAATGGCTGGAATATGCCAAGACTCTCTACGAATGTGATCTAAGAGAGCATAGTACCATGGAAACAGAGACTACAGGGGAGTTATTCAGTGAAAATGATATTATTCAAGGCATCAGGAGGTTAGCTGCTGGTAAAGCGCAAGATATAGATGGGCTACAAGCGGAATACTTAAAATGGGGTGCTGAAATCCTCACACCACACATCACTAAGATTTTCAACAGTGTCAATAGAGAAGGTTTCCCTGTAAAATGGACTACAAGTGTGGTGATCCCACTCCACAAAAGTGGAGATATAAACAATCCTTCTAATTACCGAACCATCATGATCAATCCACTATTTGGCAAGTTATTTGGTAGTTTGGTAGAACAAAAAATCAGCAACTGGGCTGAAACAGAAGGCAAACGTGCAAAAGGGCAAGCAGGCTTTAGACTGAAACACTCTACTATAGATCACAACATCACTCTCAGGCATTTGATAGAGAAAGTTTGGGACACTCCGGGGAACGAGGCTTTTTGTTGTTTCGTGGACTTTAAAAAAGCTTTTGACACAGTGCCATTTAATAAACTATGGGATAGAATGGTAGAGCTGGATGTCCCTAAAGAACTTAGGTCAGCGGTTTACAGATTATATGAGCAGGTCAAAGCTAAAATCAGAATGACAGAAGGGATATCAGAAGATTTTGACAGCAATATCAGGGTTAAGCAAGGGTGTCCGCTTTCTCCAACACTATTCGGGCTCTATATTGACAAGTTAGAAGAGTGGATAAACAAGACCAATGGTGAGGGGGTGCAGCTGGCCCACTTCGTGATAAGATTGCTCTTATATGCAGATGATCTCATAATTCTTGCTAGAACAGCTAAAGGTTTGAAAGAGCACTTGAAAGCACTAGAATTTTTTTGCCATGATGTAGGAATGCAAGTTAACACTAGCAAAACCAAAATTATGATCTTCTCACTAAAGAAGAATAGGGGCATACAAGACAAGTTTCTGTTTGAAAATAGCCCCCTTGAGATTGTGGAAGAGTACAAATACTTGGGCATCAATTTTCATAACAAACTCAACTGGGATACTTGTAGATCGAAAAGGATCCAAGGGGGCTGGAAGGCGTTATACTCTTTACAAAACAAGTGCAGGAACGCAGAATTATGGGATTGGACGACCATGAAAACTCTGTTTGGTTTGCTGGTCACTCCGGTTATTCTATACGGATGTGAAGTGTGGGGCGGTAGTATGTCCAAACAGAAATGGCGGCAAGTAGAAAGAATTCAAAAACACTTTATCACATGCAATCTTAAAGTCAAGACCACAGTTCCGTATGAAATCCTTTTGGCGGAGGTGGGTTCCTTTCCATTAGAAGCCGTCGCATTGATCCGAATGCTAAGCTATTTAAAGAAAACCCAAGGTCTAGAAACACATCGTTGGCCCAAGTTGGTAATAGAGGAAAAACTTGTGAGGCGGAAAAGCACATGGATGAAACAAAATGACAAATGGATGCAAAAATGGGATATCAACATCCAAGCTTGCCCGGATAACATTAAAGAAATAAAAAAGTTTGTCAATGAAAAATTTCGCAATATTCTGTGGACAAGACACATAGGGAGGAAAAAATCTTATTACATTAAAGAATTTAATCCCACTTCTAGTCATGATGAAAAGGCCTATATAAGGGCACCTATTAACTGGAAAGCAAAAATGTTGATGGCACAAATTAGAACTAGTTCACATCAGCTGCGATGTGAAACTGGTAGATGGCAAGTTCCAAAGGAAGAGTGGGCAGACAGAACATGTTTATTCTGCAATATGGGAACAGTGGAGACAGAGCAACACTTTGTCATGGAATGCTTGGCTTACAACGACATCAGATCTGATTATACAAAAATTCTGCAGAACAAGGACTTCAACTATTTATTTGAGGAAGATCAAGTGAAGAGAACAGCGGAGTTGATTATCAAAATTCAAAGAAGAAGAGACAAGTTAACCAAAACTTTGCAACTGACTAGTTTGGCTCCTGACTCGGGAGGGCGATTGCATGGGTCCCATAGACTACTTTAGTCTCGTGGACGTCATTAAAATCTATCATATCATATCATATCAATGAAATTGACATAATGCCTAGGTTGTGATCATGGGAGTTATATGAGTATCCCACTTTTTTCAAGTTGTACTTCTTTTTTTTTTTTTTTGGGGGTTAGGTACTTAGTATAAGCTTTGTTTGCTAGGTAGAGGTATTATTTAATTGATTTCCTATTTAAGATATTCTGAGGAATATTCTTCCTTAATATTTAATTGAACTGTATTGGGCGGTATTTTTCTTCACTCATACAAAATCCAGAGAATAGAAAGCACACTTTCAGAATTTCTTTTATTGTCATGTATGCTTGTGTAATAACTTCTACTTAGTTTGTTTTTCTTAAGTAAAGTATAGTGTCATAGAATTTGGTTATGTTATAGAGTTTGTTTTTCTTAAGTAAAGTATAGTGTCATAGAATTTGGTTATGTTATAGAGTTCAATGTTAAAACTAATATTCTAGCGAATTCATCAAATTAAATTCTGTTGGAGTCTATTAGAATAATTTAAAAGTAACATTTGACAACTGAAGAAATTGCACATATTAATGGCTTACCACTATGACCCCAACCCTTGTAATAATTTTGAATCAGATCACCCATGTATTTAACCAGATCATTCTCAAGTATCAAAATAATGGCTGTTGCAATGAATCCCATATACATTTCATTTATGCCCATTATGATAAGTCAATCCTTGCAATCTAGTACAACTATGACATTAAATCTTCTATGATATGTCAATCCTTCCATTCTATTCCATAACTTTAAATCATATGAACAAATACTTATGATCATATCTCAAATTTATTTGTCCCTTTCACAAGACTATATTCACAATAGTATACATTCAAATGAGTACCTCATTTGCAACACATTACACAGAACAACAATGGAGGTATGGTTATCAAAACTCAATACAAAATGACTTGAATGAAAATTGCTCCTTCCAAATACTTGCAAACGCCACATCTTTTGCTACACACCAAGCTCTATTCTAAGCTTTTTCCATTGCTCCCTTGAGCACACAACCTGCCAAGACAACACAACAACAACAAGAACCATGGAGGCTCACCTCCCATCCTAGGCTTCTAAGAAGCCACCCATCGAGCAGGGGAAACAAGGCTCAACCGGTTTACACTCAAACATGTCCCAAGGCATGAAAAACTCAATCTCACAATACATTTACAAAACCCTCCAAGGTTTAACACAATGATTCCCCATTGGAATCATGAAACAATGGGTGGAGGTGGGCTCTCCAAAGAGGAGAATGCCATATCCATATACACATATACATTTGCAATTGCATAATGCCTCGTCAAGGCTATCAAATACATCCTCCTCATCATATCAATACACTTATACCTTCCATAATACAAATGCCTCTTCAAGGCTATCAAACTAGGCATATGGCTTCAATGGAGTCCATACTCCATGAACAACAAAACCCTTTCCAAGAGGAAAATCTCTCAACTTCAATGTTGAGCCCAACTAACCCCTTCACCCAAGGCTTCTCTTCCCTCACAGGGGTGAGTGAAGCTTTCACACCCATGAACAAGTTCAACATTCAAAACAAAACAAAGAGATCGAGGAAGAAAACCAAGAAAATGCATGAAACACATTGCACAATCACAACACAACACAAAGATTATAATAACAATCCATGATCCCATAACCACATTCCAAACTTGCAAATTCATTATGCAATGCTAAAACAAAATGGTCATGGTTTGAGCACCTACCTTGGTCCAAGCTAATGCAATGACAATTGATGAAGAGCTCCTTTAGCCTCCTTCCAAAACCCTAAATGTCTCTAAACTTAGAGAATGGGTGAACACCCCACTAGTTTGTCCAAGACTCTCTAAAAGGACCTTCCCACTAACTATTTTAGCAAAAACATCAAGTCACTTCCTCTTACAAACTTGTCTCCCCCTAAGTTTTCTAATTTTTGACTTAGTGGGAATATGGGAAAAAGCTCATGTGACAACTGCATTTTCGAATTGATCGAAGAAGGCATTGGTAAAGGGACCCCCTAGGCTGTTTAGGCACTATTATGGTCAAAATTAGGTCCCTAACATGTTATACTATCCTATGGGTAGCTTATTTTCACACATAAAACACTTTGGGACCACCTAATGACCTTTCAAAACCCTAGTCAAGTCTAAATTCGAATTTTCTTTGATTGTGACCCATCCTATCCCTTGTCAAGTGGGTTTACTTAATCATTAACTAAGTAATTAGTTTTAGGGTAACATGCTACCATGACCAAATCCTAGATGACATGTAATCAACACACAAAATTCACAAGCGCCAAGTGACACATAAAAGCACATTCCACATCATCATGACATGTCCCTAATGCATCTTTGAGATTAAAAATTTCACACACATACAAGCTTACATTTACGAATTAAAATACATAACAACAAGGCTTTTGAATCTTCCAAAGATTCGCCTTGGCTAAACTGTGTTCACATAGGTTTGGACCTTGTTTCCCCCAAAGATTTCCATGGTTCCACTTCCTGCATACTAACCTCGAGCATCAGTAGTCCAAGAAGGTCACATAAAATACTTATCATAAATGCCTATGAATTTAAATGTTACGTAATCCATATCAACATAATTCAATGGATTTTCCTTTAATCATTTCAAATAAGACATTCAAAATGTTAAAATATCAAAATTTGCACATCACATTTAATCATAAATCATCATAATCAATTTAATATTTTGCATCACATCATAATCCATTTCCTATCACAATGACGAAATATTGAATCTATATTGCTAAATCAGCCAACATGAAAATTAGTTCCGATTACATACCTTAGAGCGAAACCACCAAAATGTAATCATCACAACTAATATACTTGATTCAATTAAATATAGTTTGATTACTAACACTATCTCATTATTATTATGAGATATTACATGATAAGGCATACGTCTCTAAAATCACTAATGTCAGGAAATCAGGATGTTTTCATAATCATGTCTGCATAGGTTCAAAATCAGTCATTAGGCAACCCACTATATCTGTTAGTGAATATATTATATCTTCATCTTAATCGTCATTCACTGTAGCCTATCCACTTAATACTACTTGTACAATAATTTGACTTATTATATTTACCTCATGACGAGCTCTACTGAGCAGGCCTTTATTTAACTTGATAACAATTTCTATCTATAATTATTATTAGTGCTCACAAGGGCGGGTGTTAATTCATCTTTTCACAATGGCCACCTAAAACAACTATCCTAATAGATCATAACATACTATGAACCCATCGGCATAGTTTTCTAAGTTATAACATCTTGAGTCTTTATTCCATAGGGTCTTAGCTTACCAACCTGATAAAATTTTGAATGTAATACTTATGACAATAATGACTACAATGTTAATCATTCTTAATAAGATCTCAGGTCCAATACTAATAAGAAGGATGCCAATCATGACATACCTAAATCTTGGAACCTACTTATCATTGTTCTATCATAAAGTGTATGGTAACACTCTATAATTCACATACCATGCATGAGAGACAAAGACATGACTTCTCACCTCCTTACGCTTACATGTTCTGACCATATTTGTGTTATTTAGGCTTTATAATATGGTATTGGGGAAGGGGCCTTACACTCTTCTTCCGAGAGTTTTTCAAGAGATTACTTATTTCAGTACCTTGCAGAATATTGTTTTTAGAGGATGTTACTACAAATCTCATAGGTTGACTTGGGACCTTAGAATCATTCTTGGCTACATTTTAGATCAATTTGATGATTGTGGGGTTGCTTTGACATTACTTGAGGACAAACGATTTTGGGTAAGACACATTGTAATGTCCCCTTTCTGA
Organism: Cupressus sempervirens; assembly: GCA_028749045.1. NCBI lineage: Eukaryota > Viridiplantae > Streptophyta > Pinopsida > Cupressales > Cupressaceae > Cupressus > Cupressus sempervirens. The sequence goes on from CM053790.1 coordinate 396,014,669, forward strand.
CACGTATAGCATAATGATGTTGTTAGCTTATTTCCCCTTCGTCTTATAGGCTAACCAGAACATTTAAGGGACTTAGAGGCCATTTGGCCTAGGTAGTTTTGGTGTCAATTCTTTCAAGGTTATGTGATAGTTTCATGCATACATACTATTTATAGTAAGTCATTCTGGACATGATTAGGCATCCAGAGGTAGTGACATCGAGGGTAATCGTTTAAAACGGGCAAGAAGTTTTATTTATCATTGATATCATTTATTGTGTGTTAATAAAGTTAAATTTAATTATTTAACTTTATTAGCACATGGTCTCTAGTTTGGGAAACATTAATCAAATGGCCCCTTTTATTTTATAATATACTGGAAGCATAAAAAAAAGTTATTAGGAACTTAAGTGAAGGAAAATCATGTTACATGGCATGAAAATATTAAAGAAAAAACAATTGTGATAGAATAAGGGCTGAAAAAGTAGACACAGGAAACTAGGTGCAGAAAAGCAAAAATCCCGAAATGATACAAAAGGGCAAGAAAACGATTTTGTTTATCCGACATTGTAAAAGTGAGTGGTGGAGCTCTTAGAAAGTATTATAAAAGAGATTGAAGAGCTCTCTTTCAGCATGCTTGGATAATATATGAAAATTTGTGAAATTATGGAGATTTTCTCTCTAGGGTTCGGAGGACGAAATCCATCTATTCTGACATTCTTCTCGCTGTTGCAAGATGCAGTCTGGAGAATTTGTGATTGAGTTTCAAGGTAAGTCATATTGATATCTAGTTACTCTATTGGTCAAGTTTGTTATTACTAGGAAGAATTTAGTTTTGAGTCATTAGTAATTCTAAGGCTGTCGTATATGTTCATACTTTCTGGGGAAGCTCTCCTGTGAAGCACCATAAATCTGATCTGCTGAAAGTGTTGTACAGGTCTAGGGCAGGCCGTGCAAGTTAGAAGTTGCTGTTCCCAATTAAGTTCTGGGCTGCGTAAGCATTACTGGAGTTGTTTCACCAATCATTTCAGGCTGTGTACCATATTTGCTGGTTGTCTTGCTTTCCAAGTTCATTGTGCATTTGCAGAGAGCTGTGCGTGGGATTTGGAGAACCACTGGATGTGATTTAAGGTGGTCAACAATTGGTATTATCTCCTACAGGAAGCCATATTCTATAAAGGTTTAAGTCTGATTATTGCGGGCCCAAAGCTCTCTTACCTGGGCGTGTATATATGCTGGTGTTTCCTGGTAATTGTTGGCACCGATTTGAGGAGAGAATCTTATATTCCATGCCATGTATTTGTTCATTGTCAAACCCTGAGCATAGGTAGATGCAAGTTGGATGCAAAACAGGCTTGCTTATGTCTTAAATTGGTAGTCTAATTGTTTAGACTATATACATGTTTAAAACTGAATATGGTAATTTGTTATCAGACTCGACTTGTACAATCATGCATAAGTGGCATTCTCTATACTGTGTGAGTATTTCTTGTGTATTGTTTTTTCATTGAATGAACAAAATTACTTAACAAACAACAGCAAACTGATTACATCAGCTTACCGTAAACAAATCAGAAAAATCAGTGTTCAGATTGTAATCAAACTGTTTGACAAAACTATAGTAAAAGGGAAGCCACAAAAAAAATAGATCAGACCAAGGCAGCTCTTTACAGAATCATGTCTGCACTTATCTCACATAAGGGGTTATCAATGAACATCAAGAATTTACCTTCCACATCAGCTTAACTGTGGATTAGTTTGTTTCCCTCATGCTTCTCTCCAAATGCTGTGGGCATCTCAAAGGCAATTTGAATCTCTATCTCTTCCCTCATGTTTATCATCTGCAATTTGAGTACCAATATTGGAAGACTCAGCCTCATTATTTTGTTTTCTGAAAAGGGTGTTCTCTCATGATAAAGCACAAAATCAAAGCTGCTGTGGCAAATATTTGAAAATGTTTTCTAATAGAGCACTGTTATTAGTACCTTTCTTCTTGTCTATTTAGTGAGGAGGAATTGGTATTGTTGTATAGTCATAAATAGGTCCATTACAAGAGAGATCTGTGCCATATATAGGATTCATCACAGCTGGATTTTAAATGCAATGTTGCTGACTACTTTACTCAGGGGATGTTTGATTGAAGCCCTTTTGTTGACTACATTCCAAATTTGATGAGTTTCCATCATGTGTATGAACAATGAACGTTATCTAACTCAACAATTCTGAAACTATGGTTTGATTCCCTCACAAGATGAGGTGGAGGTGACGAAACAACGCTAGACTAAATTAGAGGAAAACCAAATGTATTCATACCTCCTTGTGTTTGATCTATCACAGTTGGTTTTGCAGTCTTAATGACAATATCTTCTTCAATCTGTAATGTTCCGGTCCAAGTACAACACCGAATGACTCCCATTGGTACAAACTGAAGTGTATGCAGAGTTCAGATTTTATTGTGTGATCAATTGTAGCTCATTAGGTCCATTGTTCTGTATGTATGGCACCCATAGGAAGATGTACGACACAGGATATGAACCGTGTAGTCAAATGGCCACTTGGAGGTGTATGTTGTGTGGTTAGTAGCTAGCCGTACAGTATAGCAGGCCGTATGGTAAGGTCTGGCCATGTGGATGATGGAATTTGGAGTGTGAGCACTGTATGGAAGTAGACAGGTAGATGTCATACGACTCTATTGCTATGGCCTGTACGGGGAAGAATTTGGGGGCTGTATGGCTGGGTGAGAGTTACTGTGTGGTGGCTTCTGAATGTGACGGGACTTAGGAAGTACAGTCTGTAGGCCGTAGGGTTACAAGTGCTTTGTGTAAATGTAATATGGCTCTGTACAGTCAATAACAATTTGGGCGTCCGATGAATCTGTCACCCAATGTATAGTCTTTGCCAATACTAAGACAATCGATTTTGCATGTGCAAAACTAGATCACAAAAACACCAGATTGGAGGCAATAGAGATTCACACAATATTGTTGCCCAAATGTAGCGACACAAATATATATTTATATTCAGATTCAAATAGCATTGCTATGATTACATATGCATCAGAACAGATCCAAGCTAATACAAGTTATCTCTCAAGGTGGAGTCTTTACAGACTTGGTGAATAATGTGAAATATCCGAATGATATTTCCATCGATAGAATAGGGTGGCACTGGACCACCAAAACTGCAACAGACAGACTAGGGAGGGTCTTCCTCCTCCAAAACTGCACACAACATCCTTAGCCTTCAGCCTCTGGAAACACAAAGACAAATCCAATCCAATCCTTGATGACTACAATGCCCAACCATCTCCTTATAAAGGCCCCAGGAAGCATCTAGAAATTTACAACAGGATTTCATTTATAATTATTTTGTCACTTTATTAATTTGGGTCATATGTTCATAATTTAATTAAAGGCCCTTTATTATTTAATTTAATTTTTGGGACCAATTAAAATTAAATTAGTACATTAAAATTGGGGACATCATACAACACCGTTACTTCCTCTATGAGAAACATTATAGAACTCATCATGTACAACCTCAATAAACCCATCAATGGTTCTTCTATGCATGCCATAGGAATCATCATCAACATTCTCAAACTCTTCTTCCTTCCTTGATGTGTGTTCTCTAGTAAGCGTTGTTTCAAAATTTTGCTCACTTGTAGGCTGACTAGTGACTGCCTAATGCTCATTCCAATATTTGCAAACTCCTTGTGCAAGAAGATCACGAATTATCTTATGGTATTGTTTCTTTTCCAAAACTGTCTGGTGATATAGCCTTGGATGAAAATCAATCAATGAAGTGTAGATACCTCCTAACATGTGTAGGAAGTGTGTCATATTCCTCAAACAGGCTAAGTACTTCTCCCCTTTTATCTTGCAGCAAATTCAGAGTTGACTGTCGTCATGCTTGAGTAGGATCCTTCATGATCTTTTCCTTAATGATCTAAGTTTCCGTCTACAAATACAAACCACTTAATTTACCCAATAGGATGGCACGTTCGGTGCCCTGATACCACTGTAAGATTCCCTTCAAGAATCTTTCCCAAAATCCCACTTATAACTCCGTAATTTCAGTCAATTAAATATAATGGAAACCCTGGTTTGTTTTCAACTAAATATCTGCAGTATCATACACTTTCTCAATGGATTCAGATACAGATATATTGACAAATAGTTGGCAAATGTATGTTGTTATCACCTCCAATACAAAAATATATACAGTATAATAAAGTTTGTGCAGTGAAAGGGCTGAGCTATATCACCAATTGAAACTGGGCATTTATATTTCACAACATAAATAGTTTAGAAATTTCTCAAATATTATTTTTAATACCAATCCTGACATGTAGATGTGTTGCAGACATAAACCAATACCTCCCATATTAGAAGCACTTATAAATGCGCATAGGTGTGATGGGCTCTGATTAATTCTCCAGCACCCAAAATGTCCATAGCATAGAGTTGAAGCGATCTCACCGGCCTGGAGGATATACTGCTCTTCTTGTGTATTACAAGTATTTGTCTCAACAAAAACCGATACCAAGGGAGTGAAATGAATGATCTGGTGGTCCTGTAGATTGCCACTAGTGATGCCACACAGTTCTCACACCAAGAAGTAATAACCAGCTCTAGTTCGAGGTTTAATCCAGTGCAGGTGAGTGACGAATCATAGCCCAGTTGCAATTCAATCCAAATTTGCCTCAAATTTGGAAACCACACTAGCAATATGACTTTGCATAGGTAGCTGCAGTAGCAGACCATAAAAGCTCATGACAAGGAATATGGAACGATGAAATAGACTTAATAATATTAATCAACCTCCTTATCTAGGGCCATTGCCAGGGTTATTAATGATAACTTGATATTTAATTTGGCTCTTATATTCCTCACAACATATATAACATAAGCTATGCAAGTTTCCACTAATAATTTATTCCATATAATTGTTCAATGAAATATTTGTCTTGATCAATAATCTTATAAACTTGCTTACGCGTAAGCTTGGTAATACAACCAATAGAGAATCGAGCCCCACAAAACAAGATTAAATTTTCTTATGTGAACTATAAATTAATATGGTGCATTCATTCTTCAAGACCCCATATTCAAATATTATTCATCGCCTTGAATATTAAAATGACCCAATATCTATAATATTTGCACACCCATATATTCAAAGATAGTGTGGCTAATATTTCTGGATCACTATTACTACAAATTCCCTCAATATTATAAAAGTTCAATCTCTACAATGTGCCACAAAATCCATTAAATCCTCAGAAGTATTGGCAATGAATATAAAAAAGATGAAGGCCCAGTAATAAATATTTGCTCGTTCGAATAATCCTTTCCCAAATATTTATTAATATACTTGAAGTTTATACACTCTAAGACCAAAACATATTATTTTATTTCCAGAACATGATATTCTTGAAAATAATTTTTGAGACAATAATATGCAAAATGCTTCTGTAACAATTTAACCTTACAAGTTCTCCACAAGTGTGGACTTTGTCACGAATCCTCTCCAAGAAGAACCGGGTTTTTGTTTATCTCTAAACAAATTCCTAAAGGTTTTTGTCTCCAAAAATTCTAGTTAATGCTAGAGGTTCATACAATTTCATCAACTTAAATAAAACATTCGAACATGTTCCAAATAATCCTCTCCTTGTACTTCATGGAATTCTCCATAAAACTCTCGGCTTTCCCATTGCTTGACCTTTGGTATTCTTTTTTATTACACAAAGCAGTTGCTTGATCCTCCTACTCCTAGTCACACCAGGTTTGTAAGGCCTCGCAATGGTTTCACTCGTTAGAGGCACTCCACTTCCAGCAGTACTCTAAAACAATTGAGGGCTTGCCCTCGCCTTGAACCTTATCCTTCGGTGCTGGACTTTTTCCTGCCTGGGAAGAGCCTTTAGTCTTCCTTCATGGGTCCTTTGCTTTCTTGTTTGTTCCTTTTTCGGTTATTGTTTGGTGTTCCTATTGTTGGTTGTTGCCTTCATCGTATGCTTTCAATCCTTTAGACCCCTTTGTGGTCTCTTGCTGAACACTAATAAATTTATCTTATCTTATCTATCTTTATTAAATAATTCCCTATTGACATAAAGTCACTTTGCCTGCTGAACTAAACAATAAAATCTAGTCATCATTAAATTGAATATAATTTTGTAAATTAAAATATATTTGTTTAAATGATTTCTAATGTCCCAAAAAGGAGATATTACACGCTACCCTGTAAAAAATTTTCTTTCATAGTTCTGTGAATAGATCATTAGGTTGATAACCATTTCAAGTTGTTTATGAATCCTAAGAGTGTTTTTAGATTTGGTGCAGCTACTGCTTGGTGATATATTTAGTGATGATGGGAAAGCACTTGTAGAATGCCTTCAACAATTGCAAACATAAGTGAGGCAAAAGTTGAAGGCAAGTAGTTTGAGATACAAAACTATATTGAGTATGAGTTGGTAGCATCAAGTCTTTAATTAAGGTGATTTGGTAATGGTTTATTTGTGATGAGTGCGGTTTTCTATTGGAATATACCACATGTTGAAGCATAGTTGGCATAATCATTGAATAATCGTCAACAATTAGTATAATAGCCAAGTTTTTGCTAGAAAAAATCATCACTCACTTGGGAAAAAATCGTCTAGTTTTTGGCGTCTATGGGCAGATTAATCACCAAGTTTTTCTCAAAAACTCAGCGAGTCTTTAATCTTGACTCGGCCCCATGGATAGACCAGAGATATAGGCAAAATAAGTTCATTTTTTCTTGACCAGTTAATGTTTTAGCGTTTGGAGGCTTGAGGAGTGGAGAGAAAAAATGGTCCAACCTCCAAGGCATTCTTATGTGATTGCAAGTTATTGAGTGGATTTCAAGAGGGTTCAAGGCCTAGACCCCCTCTTTTTCCTACTAGTAGAGCTGGGAAGAGGAAGATGTGATTGTATTGATCATTGATGTATTTATTATTTAGTATTTACTTCTAGTTTGACAAAAACTATTTACTATTTTACTTCTTGCCATTAGCACTCCGCACGAGAATGCAATTTTGTACCCACTATGCATCTATACATATCTAAACTGTGCTTGTTTCTTATATGTTCTCTTTAATTAACTCATTACAAGCATTTGCTGATTGAATTTTGCAAAAGCAAATGTAATTTTAATTAAATTTGAGCTATTTTTAGGTTCACAAGTTGTTTTTGAAAAATTGGTCGATATTTTCCCAAATAAACTTTTTGGGGCTTGGTGAGTTGTTGAGTGAGAGTTTTCCAACTATGTGTTGAAGTACAAAAAAGTTGGACCTTGCAAGGTTTTCAAGAAAATCAATGATAATGCTTACGAGTTAGATTTGCCAGCTGCTTTGGATATTTCCCTTGTGTTGTATACCTTTCATGGTGAAGATCTTGATAATGATAATGAGGAGGAAGTAGATTGGCCGTGGAAAATCCAAGTGGGAAAGGCAAAAAGATTGCACATATTTTAGATAAGAGGACCATTCATACTCAACAAGGAGAACACAATTGACACTTCGTTTAACGGGAGAGATTAGCACTAATAGAAAGCACATGGATTATAGAATGGGAATTGAAGAAGCTGTGTCAAGCTATGCGACAATAGTTTGAGGCTATGAGCTTGTAGTAGTTTTTTTCTTTTTTAAACTAGAGGAAAATGGTGGAGGGCATTTTACAGGGTATAACTTTTGACTTGGTTGTTTGTTTGAGCAAAACTTTTCTGTGAAGAAGCATCTCAAAGTTCTAAAATATGCCATTGAGATCTACTAATTGGACCAAATCTTGACACAAGTCTAGGACCAATTTTTTTCACCAAATGCCTCCAAAGGAGGCTTTTAGGGCTCGTTTGGTTGCTAGAATTAGTTGATACTAGAATTGTCAAATATTGGAATTTGACAATTAGGAATTTTTAAATCTGAAAAATGATTTTTGGAATATGTTGGAACTATTTGGCTGACCTAGAATTTACAATGAGAAGATGTGGAAATGACAATCACGACCAAGCTTCGAGCATCGTAGGGTTGGGATGTGGCATTTTGTCTTTAAGCTCACAACTTCTCTACAATTTGTTCATTACCAAATTCTCCTACTGTCTCCTCACCATCGACGATTCCCCCTCCAAGACCAACCCTTTCTTCAATGACAACTACAATGCTTCCCTCACAGGCACCGAGACACTGTAGCTCATTACTAACACTATCAATCCATTCTAGTACATCCCCGTTACATGAATCATCGTCGATGGTGCCACCCTTAGCATTCCTTTGAGGACTTATGATTTGAAACCCGATGATAACGGAGGAATGATCATCAACTCTAGCACCACCGTAAAAAGATAGAAATTTGGAATAATAATACATAATTCCATTTACAACCAATTCTCATTTCAGTGGAATTGGAATTGATTTTCCAATTCCACCTATTTAGATGGAAGATTCAAATCCTGGTTTTGGGGGTAAATGAGAATTAGCAAATCCCTATTCCATTTTTATGTTTTGTAAACAAACTTGGTAGATGTTAATTCCAAAATTTGATAATGCCAATTCTAGGTCAATTCCATCAATGATATAGACCCTTGTGTTTTTTTTTTGAGTTTTTCTAAATTCTAATTTTTAAGATCCTTTATTTCATGCGTATAATGAAATAAGCAAGTTGATGGATAATGACATTCAAGTTAGGTTTAAATAATTTAATGATCTCTATAATCATCTAGGTAAATTTGAATTTAGTTTTCTAATTTGTTCCCCCAAGTTTTCAGGACGGGGACAGCAGGATAGGTTTCTGTGACGGTCATGCCGATTTTGGGGATGGGGGGACGGTGAATGGGGAGGACTATATAACAATAGGGAAAATCAAAATATATAGAGATATTTTAAATATTTATATGAAAATATGGATAAAGCTTGTACATATACATAATATAACCTTAAAATATAAGAATCAGAAGAATTCATATGCCAAATTTGTGTTATTTTGAGAGTCAAAGGCTAATTTATGGTTGTGTTAGAGGTATCCTTGCAACCCGACCCACCTTACCTTGGTCTTACTTGCTGCCAAGTTGGGGTCAAGGCGAGCTGAGGTTAGACTAATCCTTTGGGGATGTACGAAGCCACTTGCAAGCGAGGTGCATCGGGTGAGTTGGAGCTTTGGAGTTGAACTCGAGACCATTGGGGAGCAAACTTAAGGCCCAAGCCAACTCCGCTACCTATGTGTGCTTAATAGATATGAAAATCACCAAAAACAACAATTTTGGGATCTTGAAAAAATCTTCCAAACAAGGGAATTTTTGAGTGGTAGTTAAAATAGGCTCATTTTTCTTTATAGTAGTAGAATGGTTGGAGAATAATGAAGAACTGTCACTCTATTTTTTGATTTTTTTTCTATCCCTTTTTTTTCAATTTAATAGTGAATGTTTGGCTATAAAGTTGGTTTCATCAGTATGCATGCTTTTAAGTAGGTTTATAATCTATCTCATTGTACAAGTAGCATTTTTGTTTTGGAATCCATGCTTATTTGCATTACTTACTGTGTTTTTCTTTAGAATCTTATGATGATCCTGAAGTCAATGTTTTCCACCAAATTGATATTTTACATTTCTTGCTGTCTTTGCAATATTGTCCTTGTAATTTCTTGTTTTGGTTGGACAATAATGAAGAACTGTCACTCTATTTTTTGATTTTTTTTCTATCCCTTTTTTTTCAATTTAATAGTGAATGCTTGGCTATAAAGTTGGTTTCATAAATAGGCATGCTTTTAAGTAGGTTTACAATCTATCTCATTGTACAAAGAACATTTTTGTTTTGCAATCCATGCTTATTTGCATTAATTACTGTGCTTTTCTTTAGAAGCTTATGATGATCCTGAAAATGTTTTCCGTCAAATTGATATTTTACATTTCTTGATGTCTTTGCGGTTTTGTCCTTGTAATTTCTTGTTTTGATAGTATGAAGTTGTTAGGTTCAAACTTATCTTAGTCTTAAATTTATCTACAGAGAGAGGAAGAGAAAGAGGAAGAGAGTAGATGGACACTCTAGTGATGTTTCAAATGATATCATGAGCTCAGGTAGTGACAGCGATGGTGACCATATGCAAGAAGTTGAGTCCCCACATGCTAGTCCAAGAGATGCATTTCAAGAACAGGTTTTTTTTCTTTATTCATACTCTTTGATGTTTTGTGGAATAGAGCAAGTGGAGATTGAAGGTAGCTAAGATAGATGACTAGCATAAGAGGAAACATTTTACTTGCTACAACTGTTTTACAGATGACTTTGTAATCATTATGCAGCTATGGCATGTTCAATCTGATATCAATGCACAAAATGATAAGAAAAATGAGCTAGAGGTGAGGCCTTAAGACCTTGTCTGCAGTATTTTATCTCTACCAGCTTACATTTTGGCAAGTTAAATCTTAGTGAGATTTGTTTGAAGAAAGCTTGAAGTCAATATTTGTCAAAATCCATTTAGAGTTAGTTGAAAGACTAAAATAGAAGATGTCTGGGATATTTGTTCAAAGATAGATTGAGTGAAAATATTGGTCAACACAAATGTAAAAAGAATAAGTTGAAATATTGCAAAGCAGTTGAATAAAATACTAGTCAAATGGGTATTTGAGTTCTTGTTTGACTTGGTCGTGTGCTTTAGGACATAACGAATTGAAGAAATGGTTCAAAATAGGAGGAAACATGCCTGCAAGTGAACTTTTTGTCATAATCTGCTACCGACACTTGATGCATTTAAGCTCTACCATTTTAGAAGCAGGGTTTGATTTTTAATCACAAGAAGTTTATAATTGCTACTTGTATATACCATTCTTAATTTTTTTGTATGTTTAATGGGGTTACTGTTTCTTCAGCAGATTTATTTAAGATCTTTGGGAAGGGAATCCAAATACAATGATTTCTTAGTTTCCTTATTGTTATTAATTTGTACATACATTGGAGATGTAATCTATCTATTAGAAAAAATTAACTGTTTTTAGTTTTTCTCGGAAGAAACAAGACTGTTGTGGTCTTTTTGAAAATTTCCCAGTTTTAATAGTGGAGTTGCTAGCCTTACTTTTCCTGCTGTTATACTCTGTACATAATAATATAGACTACCATAAATATATATTTTATCTCCATTTTCTGTTTGTGTTTGATTTTGTATACCCTTTTGAGTTCCGTTAAATCTTATTTTGTTTACTTTTCAACTTTGCTTTCTTTCTTTCTTCACAAACTTTTGGTTTCATTCATCCGAGGTAGCATACTCATAGACCAATTACCTGATTATATGTCTATGTTGTTTTAATTCTTTTAGCTTGTTGCTAATGCATATAATTTCTAGCATTGTGGATGTTGAATTCAACTATTCCACGATAACTTATAAATTATTTTGGATGAGATAAATGGAATCAAATTCTATATATAGAATCATTGAAGTATAAGGTTGCAAACTTGGAATTTTTCCTATCACCTATGGGTAGTCGTAGAACTATTTGAGAGATATATTTTCTCAAAAAGTCCTTTAAGATAACCATGAGTGCTTTTGGATCTCTAAAAGATATAAAAATATTGTATATATTCAAATGCAAAATCATTTGTGGCCACTATGATGGAAAAATCATCTCTCTTATTGATACCTTTAATATAATGTTCGCTTTTGAGGAGTAGTCAAATGTGATCACTTAGCCTATATATTGTTGTATGCTGAAGTCTTGCAATAAGGGAATAATTTAAAATAATCATTTAAATTGTTTAATAAAGTATCATTTTACAGATAACTTATTTAAATTGATTTATTAAACTGACTAAAGTAAAGATTAAAATAAATGTTTGAAAGTCACTTTATCTATTGAGTGTAATATATTAAAAAGAGTGCAAAGGACATTTGGGAAGGCTTGTTGGGTTTTTATAAAAGAATGTTGTAGAGCCTATTTCCAGATTCTTAGTTTTATTTTCTCATTTTCGAACTTCTCAAGTAGAAGCCTTAAAGGCAATCAGTTTTGGTGGTTGAAATAACTACCCTAGTTGGTGTTGGTGGAGCCACTTGATGTAAAAGACTTGGGGTTGGAAACACAATCAAACAAGGCACTTACAAATAGATAATAAGATGGGACTCATGGCGGAACTCAAAGACAAGTCATTTATGTGACTGAAGGTCTTGCTTACAAGGCCACAAAGAACATTATAGGGGAATAACCTTCCATAATATAGGATCATCAATCTTAGAGTATTTTGTAATGTCCCCTTTTCAAGCCATTATTTCTTGATGTGTCGTTAGTCCTTTTCATTATGGTTGTGTGGGCTAGCCTAGACTTTACAAGGATCAATGCAAGCTTCAGCCTAGGCACTTTCAGTTTCAGGCCAATCAGAGGGCTTATAGAATGTTGGAATCACTGCAAAAGCATTTACTGTGTGCATGTTATCTATTGTCGAAGAAAGTAGGTGGTTGCTGAAACACACCATTTTGCCCGCCATTAGCAATTACCTTGCTGTAGGTAAACATAGCATCTGGATTTCACTGGTTTGAGACTGAAGATGCAAGTGGTTCTCATTCATCATCTCAGAACTGGCATGGTTGATTGGAGGTCTCTTTTGTCAGTAGTAGCCATGGTAAAGATGAACGATTTGGTATATATCTGAGAGCTCATGCTTGCTACGGACTGCTGGAGACTTGAGCGCTTGAATTTTTACAAATAACTTCTCAGAATCCTGTTCATTACCTGAGGACTTGGCTTTTCGCTGCAACTAGAAGTTCATGGACAACACTCTTAAGACTCCTATACATGCTTTCCTACTTTTCGAATTGTCTATTGCTGTGCAATGAGTTTCCAATTGGACAAGGGACAAGGTCAGAACATTACATACACTACTCACTTAAGTTTGTATCATTTGAAAAATATATTCTTGTTAAGACTTCAATTGACAAATCTTCTTCTATATTCTTTGAGTTTGCAATAAGAGGTCAAAACTTTGTTAGTCTTCGATGAGCATTTGTCTTGTGAAATGATATGTTTTGTCATTATTTATATTAACACTTCTAAGTTTCATTGTAAAGGGTTAAAACAAATTAGAACCAACATAATACGGTATCACTGGAACATATCAAAGCATAAATCACAGACATTAAGTTGAGAGGAAATTGGCTTTAAAAAAAGTATCCTAGTAGGGGATATTACAGTTGTACTATCTTAAATTGGAAGCACCATCAATTTAATGAATGGTTTAGCACCCGTTTAGTGCGAGGTTGTCATTTATTTGCATTTCTCCCCTTTCTTCTCCTCTCCTTTTTATCCCTCCTAGAAAATTAGGGTAGTACCTAATAGATCCTCCTTGGTATTCTTATCTCATGGCACAAAAAATGAGGTAGGATCTAACCACTTAGGTCCTCCCTTGCCTTCATCCAATCACTTGGAACCTATTTTCTACACTTTAACAAACTTTTCTTGAAAACTACTCCTGATTTCTGAATACTAGGACCTATTTTGGTACCCCTAGGGAATCTCGAGGATTTTAGGGCCTGTTTAGCAAGGATGCACTACTTCCCTACTCATCAAGGATGTACTGCGTTCTTGCTTGTCCAATTAGGGATGCAGTATGTCCCTACTTGAGACCTATTTTGGGTCTACTTCTTAGGTATAGAGTCCGGATTGATCTCAGGTGTTAATTCAGGTACAGTTGGCTTGCGTGAGAAAGTTTATTCTAAGCCCTATTTAAACTCTTCCATTTGCCTTAGTTTGGATCCATCCATCATATTCACAGGCGATCCATCTAAGTTCTCGAGCATTCTCCAAGCATTCAAGGCATTCAAGCAAGCTCTCCAATGAAGATCAAGGATTCAAGCATTCAAGCAAGTGGAGGAGTTTATGCAATATCTAGCATTTTCAACATTCAAGATCTCCCTTCATACATTACATATCCTTTGTTGCATCTTATTCATTCATTCTTTCATTCATTCTTACGGTGGGTTTCAAGCACATTAATTCACAAAGGTTTTTATTTACTTTGATTTTCTTTCTTATGGGCTTTGAAGTTGAGTCAAGGCTATTGCATCATCATACTTGATTACAATTCGAATTCAAGAGCACATTCATAGAGTTACATTGCTTCTTGTTAGATATACTTCTATACTTGCTAACATTCTCTATTTTCTATCTCAGTTCAAGGTTAATTACTAAATTGGGTTTAAACAAAGGCAAACCTCCCCATCAACAAAATAAAAACCCTTTTTCTTACAGATTGTGGAATCTTGGAAGGAAGAACAAGTTTCGGATATAGATACCCTTTTTGTCAAACTCTAGAGATTCAGAAATTGTTTCGCATTCGAAGATTGTTGAGCAGGGTCGTATTTCATCCCTGTTGCCTAAAGTCGTCCCTACCGACAAAAGTTTGTTAGATAACTAAGAGGGGGGGGGTGAATCAGTTATAACTAGTTATCCTATAGGCCTAAAAAATAGTTTTCACAAACTTAAACACTTAAATCTTTTAGATCATCAACTCAGTAATCAGATCTAATATCATAACATAAATTGATATAAATTTTGCATCAAACTGTCAACATAATTTACCGAGTATCAGAGTAAACTTCTAGCTTGTATTGAGTTGCAACAATAAATAGTAAACATGAAATAAGCATGCTACACAATAAGCATTCACACAGTTTTGACACAAGAATTTAATGTGGAAACCCTGTTAAGGGGAAAACCACCTGGGAACCAGAAACCCAAAAATTTCATTCTTCTAAAGTGAGCTTTGTTAGGAGCCAACGTTGTTAAAGGTTATATACACATTGTTAATGTGACCTTGTTAGAGGATTTTCACCAAAGATCATCTAGACCTTATCACTCCTTGAAACATCTAAAGAATGGCTTCCTCTAAAGGATGTGCAAACCATTCAATAGAATGTCATGATATAGGATTTCAATAAGATTGTTATGTTCACTTAGTTAAGAGACTTTCTACTACAATGGTTAGAAAGTAACAAAGAAATGATCTGTTAGGTTTTAGCACTACCTTGCTTGTTTAGATCTCTGTGTTGCTCAATCTCTTTCCTCTTTCAATCCACTTTCTTCCTTCTGATCCCTTTTGGCTGATTCACTCACATCGCACATCAACTTAGCACTTCTCTTGCTGCATCTTCACAATGCAGTTCGGCTCGGTTATCCTTCCGGCTATCACTTACTTCTCCAACTTTATCAACTTTACCAACCTCATCAACAACAATGAGCATTGAGTTCATCCCTTAAATAGAAAACTTTTTACGATCCTCTACAATCCTCCAGGTTTTGCCACTTAATCACAATTGTCAAATCTTCATCAAGTTCAGATTCTTTAAACCTAGACACTCAAGAAATATACTTCCACCTTGAACTTTGTGCTTCAATGCAAATTATTAAATCTCCTTCATCAGATTTTGTTTGAATTTCTCCAGCCGTTGATCTCACAACTAACTTCGTCCTTATCTCCGAAACTTCTTGAACAATCTTTATTCTCATAAAATGTTGGCCTCAGAATAAATCATTTCTAAATTGTTCTTCCCTTTCATGCTTGGTTAACATTACATCTTTGCTCAGTCAACACTGGACTCAGGTAACACTATAACTGCTCGATTGACACTAGAAATTTTTCACTTCTTCACTAGGTGGTTGGTGACAACTGGAATAGCTCGGTTAATACTGTAATACTTAATCAAATCATGTAAAACAATCAACAATCAAACCAACATTATATTGTTAGAGTCTAACTCATTCAAGTGCTCATTGAAGACCATATACTTATCAATACTTACATCATCATCATACTTTCTTCAAATCCTCTTCATCAATCAAATGATATAACACTCTACTAAATTAACATAATGTCTAACCAATTAAAGCTTCACATCAATGATAAGATAACAATTAATTTGACTCTTTGACATACATTAAAAACATGATTAGTTGGGGCTAACAATCCCCCCTTTTGGCATTTGTGGCAATACATAAGGCATTATTACATTACATAACATTACATTATGAAACAATAAACTTCAAATGCCAACACAATTTCAGCTCTCTGACTTCATTCAAGTTCTCAGTAACTCATGATGTGTGCATCGGGTTCTCTGCTCAATCTAGAACAACATATTCCCCCTTATATTATACTTCTCTGTTCAACATCATCATCAATATCATTGATCAACTCTCCTTTGGGTATACATTGTAATGATCTTTACTAATTTTGATCAATGAGTTTTGATCTGGACCTAAGGTATTTTGTCAAACAGTTATCATGAAATTATAGTTCATTCAGTAGTTATGCATTCTGTAAATATTATATCACTTCTTATCGATAAAATTGCTATGAGTTGATAAAGTTAACCAATGTTATTCCAGATTTCCACCAATTGGGATTAGACTGAACTTAGAACTTAATATTCATACCTTAAATTTATGATAATAAGGCAATAATTCTTAAGCTCTACACAAAAGAAAAAATGACGGTCGTACAATATTATCAATGTAAATAGTGCAGGAAGGATTAAAGGAGGATAGACCCATGATGTTGGTGAATACCGTTGCAAGGTTTTATGAGTGCTTTAATATTAAACCCGTCACCAATTCCAAGTATCCAACCACCTGGTGTCTGCTATGATTCTCTATCACCACCCTTGCTAAGGGACGGAGTTGTCTCAACCCGCAGAGGGGAGCACTACCAATACTGCTATCAACTGTATATGTCATGAAGTCCTTAAGATATTCTTTTGCATTCAATTCCAGCTTGCTACTCTTACATTTCGCCAGATCAGGTAGTTACTGCTTGGCAGTCCTAATCCCATGGTTTTTCTTATTAGTCACGTCCTCTGATTATTACTGGAACCCATGGTTTTTACTTGTAAGACAATGCCTTGAAAGGCACATAATAGATACCTAATACTACTCCCCAGAAATTACACAACACATCAAATATTACTAGCATATGATTTTTTGAAGTAGTTACTAAAACACTCACAGGGGGACACCACTGTCATCTTCGACCATGAAATAGCTGTTTCTTTCTGCCGTTAACCTTAACTGCTGACCATACAATTGTTGGCATTGAATAAGACCAACTTCTATGCTTTTGTGATAAACAGTCTACTCCTTGCTTAATACAGTCACTGTCATTAGCTGAATTCTGCCTGAACTGTATGGTAATTGCAATATGAGGGGTTGGGGTGATGTCCAACTTCCTCAAGAATCTCAAGGGTTTTCGTCCTCAGAGTTCGCCAATCACATTTAAGCAACTAGAGCAACAAAATATTTAATTCATAAACTTTAAGTATGTTCTTTCCCAAGATGGAGTCTCATATTTATAACCTCGAAGTGAGGGAAGAGTGTTGAAGTAAGAGATGTGGGTTAAAACACCAATTCCGTCTTCTAGTCACTTAAATCACTTTATAAAGTGAATGACTTTTAAAACATAAAGTAATTATTAAAGTACTCTAATACATTAAATGATGAACTTAAGACAATTCTTCCCAATGTGATTGGCAGGCATTCTTACTGGTAATGCCATTAATATATCCGGATGTCGAGATAGATTAACCAGGCGCTAAATGAGTTGGTGTGAAAGAGGGGACATGACAGTCCTTCCTTCCTGGGATTGCTTGCCCTCAAGCAATCTCAATGCTGGATGCTGTAAAATAGACTCACCTTCCCAAGTGGCATCTTCATACGGTAAATCCTTCCACTAGATATTCTCTAACAAATCTATTTCGCAGCTTTCTTTCCCTAGTCTCAATCACCTCTGCCGGCTCCAAAACAAGTCTACCCTCCTCGTCAAGTGGAGGCAAGCCCTTTGACGGTACAACCTGCTGACCAATTGCCTTCTTGAGGCATGAGACGTGAAATACGTTGTGGATTCGACTATCACCAGGTAGATCCAACTTGTAAGCAACCTTACCAACCCTTTTGGTGATACAATAAGGACCGTAAAATCTAGGCTTGAGCTTTTCTGACCCACTTTTCTTTAGGGAGCTCTGTCTATATGGTTGGAGACGAAGATAAACCATGTCACCTATCTCGAAGCTCTACTCAATACGATGTCGATCAACATATAACTTCTATTGGTTCTGCACCTATTTAATATTATCCTTAAGAGATCTTAAAATATCTTGTTGATCTAGAATCCAATCTTTGGCTAAGGGAGCCCTGCTGTCCTGTAAGGCCAAATCAATGAAAGAGAGAGGTTCGTAGCCATAAAGAGCATGAAAAGGAGTCATTCGAATAGACATGTGATATGTGGTGTTATAGCAATACTCCCCCAAATACAACCATTTAACCCAGGCTCTTTGCTGACCTGCAATGCAGTTTTTCAAATACCCTTCCACCCATTTATTTACTATTTCGGTCTGATCAACTATCTGCAGGTGATAACTAGTACTGGGTGTCAACTCGGTACCTGCCAATCTAAAAACCTCTTGCCAAAAGGTGCTGAGAAACCTGCTATCTCTATCACTCACGATAGTCCTTGGTAATCCACGAAGACGAAAAACCTCTCGAAAGAACGACTTTGCCACTTGAGAGGTTGACTAGTCCATTGCAATAGCAAAGATGTGCGCGAACTTAGTCAATCTGTCTACCACCACGAAATGCAATCCCTGTCCTAGACCCTTAACAACCCCATGATAAAATCCATGGAGATACTCTCCCATCTCTAAGCTGGAATAGGAAGATGCTGAAGTAAACCTGCCGGGAAGCCTTGTTCAGCTGACAAATCTGGCACTCTCTAACATGCTGCAATACATCGTCTTTAAGCCCTTTTCATGAGAATCTCTCTCTGATCTGCCGGTAGGTTTTGAAAAAACCTGGGTGGTCCGCTGAAGGTGTGTCATGTATACTGTGCATAATATTCATTTTAAGTTTAGATTTTGGTACTAGGTAGATTCTATCCTTATAATATATGATATCATTCATTACCTCGTACCCATCATCCTGAAGTAGACCATCCATAATTTGACAAGCGTGAGTATTTTTAGAATACTTAACTAATAGTTACCTCCAATTTGCTGAAATCTTAGAAATGATGCAACACTCCATCACTGAGGGTCTCCTAGAAAGTGCATTGGGAACTATATTATTTTACCCTTGACATAGTCAATGTCAAAATCATATGCTTGAACCTTGCTGACCCATTTTTGCTATCTTTCATTCAATTCCTTATATTCCAGAAAGTAACATAGATTGTTATGATCAGTCTTTACTGTGAACTTACTTCCTACCAAGTGTTGTCTAAACTTGGCTAAAGTGTGCACTATGGCTAACATTTCCTTATCATAAGTAGAATATAATAGTTCGCTACCCCTAAGTTTCGTGCTCTCGAAAGCTATGAGATGTCGGTCCTGCATCAAAACCACCCCAATTCCACTTCCTGAAGCATCACACTCCAAAACAAAGGGTCTACAAAATCCTGGAAGTGCCAAAACCGGGCATGTGCTCATCACATGTTTCAGTCTATCAAAGACTGCCTCTGAATCCTCTGTCCATCTAAATGCCCCTTTCTGTGTAAGATCGGTAAGTGGGCTGCTACCTGGGAAAAACCTTTAGTGAAGTGCCTATAATAAGAACAAAGGCCAAGGAAGCCCCGCAATTCAGATACATCTCTCGGTGGTGACCAATCAAGGATTGCTTGTATCTTTTCTTGATGTACCTTAACTCCCTCGGCACCAATCATGTGACCTAAATAGAGAATCTCAGTTAGTCCAAATTTGCACTTAGACTCCTTTGCAAATAAAGAGAGTTCTTCCATGAGGCTAAGGATCTCATCTAGGTGCTGCAAATGTTCCTCCCAAGTTTTGCTAAAGATCAAGATGTCATCAAAGAAGACCGACACATTGTTAAAGATGTGGTTCATGCATGACTAAAAAGTAGCTGGTGTGTTAGTGAGCCCAAATGGCATCACCAAAAACTCATAGTGTCTGTAGTGGCATCTGAAAGCTGTCTTATGCACATCCTCCTCTCGGACTCGTATTTGATGGTATCCTGATTGAAGATCTATCTTCGAGAAATAAATAGCTCCATGAAGCTCATCCAATAACTCATCAATGCGGGGAATCAGATAATTGTTTTTAATGGTTCTCTTATTAAGTGCGTGGTAATCAATACACATCTAAAGAGTGCTATCCTTCTTTTTAACCAACACCACTGAAGAGGCAAAAGGGTTGGAGTTGGGCTTGATATGTCCCATATCTAGCAGTTCCTCAATCGTCTTCTCTATCCCTTCCTTGTAATGCTTGGAGTGACGATAAGGAGTGGTAATGATGGGTTTGGTGCCCTCCTCTAGCTCAATGATATGCTCAAACCCTTTATCTGGTGGAATACTTGGGGTAAATCCTCAAATACCCTCCTATGTTTGTCAAGCACCGTCTAGATGTTAGAATGTTATTGCTGTCCTGTATCTTGTGTTTCCTTAGAAGAGATGAAACACTGTGTCACCCACTTGATATCATCGTGCCTCAAAATGGCTTCCATCCTGTGAGCTGTTATCAACTTGGGCTCCCCTTCTGACATAGCCTTGAGGATCACCTGTCGGCCATCCTGTAAAAACTCCAACTGCATCTCATCTCATGATCAATCGTATATCTGCTTGTGGTTTGTAACCATTGTCTCCCCAACATGGCATCTCGTCCATTTATATCCACCACATAGAAATTTGCCTCAAGGAGGAAATCATCAATCTGTAAATTCCTCTTGGAAACCCATCATGAGCTTATTAATTTATGTGAGGCACTTGTATCCAAGAGACATATAATACACTGTCCTCTAACAATTCATTTCAAACAAAAGGGGTGTCCTGTGGGATCGTTAGAAAGTGATGCTATGATAGGAGGCTGCCCCTGGGTATCTGCCTTCTTCCCTCTAGGTGGTCGATCCTCGTTCTCCTCCTCATCGCTGCCATCATCATTGCCATTTTGTTGTTCATCCTCCTTTGAAAGCATCTCTACATAATGTATCTTGCCCTTGCCAAGGCATCTATGATCCGTTATCCATGGCTCTCTGCAAGTCAAGCATAGCTTCTTCCTCCTGAGTTTTTTCCGTGTCTCAAAGTCCATCTTGGGAGGTGTAGCCCTATGTTAGTTTTTGTTCTTTTGGAAAGAAGAGATCCCCTTATACATCTTCTTAGGAGGCTGTAATATCGAAGAGGGTGACTCTAGATCATGTGCAATCTTAATAGCATCATCTAGAGTGTTTGGTTTAAGTATCTTAACCAAACTTCTATATCAATCTTGCAAACCCTTAGCGAACAACATTACCTTATGTTGTTCTATCATGTTCGGAACCATCACCGAGATCCGTTGAAACTCGTCAATGAAATCATCTAGAGATCCGTTCTGTCATAGTTGTGCCAAATCCCTGTAATAGACCTCTATATCCTTCTTGTCAAAGCGGGTAATCAGCTTAGACTTGAATGTCTCATATGATGTAATGAGACCATGATCCTGGGTAACCAACTCGTGATGCCACCAATCATACATCGCTCCCTCTAAGTGCATTGTAGCAAACCTGATGGCTTCTGTCTCTAATAAAGGTTTAGGAGTTAGGTACGTGTCTAGCTTGTGAATCCAAGTTCTCGCAGATGTCTTACTGTTGCCATCAAAAGTAGGGAGAGAT
Organism: Cupressus sempervirens; assembly: GCA_028749045.1. Taxonomy (NCBI): domain Eukaryota; kingdom Viridiplantae; phylum Streptophyta; class Pinopsida; order Cupressales; family Cupressaceae; genus Cupressus; species Cupressus sempervirens. The sequence continues at coordinate 396,036,274 of CM053790.1, forward strand.
AATTTGTTCATAGCATGCTTTAGGTCTCTGTTTGGTGCTCTAGTCCTCCTATCTTGTTGTTGTCTATCTGACTCCCTTTTTTGATTTAGATATTGGACAAAGGACATATTTTGTTTAATAGGATTAGGAAACAAATCCCATTCATCATACATTGCCATAACATTATTCGGTAGTAAATTTGGTGTTGCTGGTGGTGGTGCCTCTTCTTCTGCATTAAACACTGGCATTAAAGGCCTGTCAGTGTTATGTTTGGGAGCCCTAACAGCTCAGGGTGATCTAGCTACACTATTTCCTCCACTTTGATGGCTCGGGGCTCTCCTATTAACAGGGGCTAATCACTGTATATTAATTACAAGTTGTTGAAGCGCATCAACTATGTTATTCTGCCCATCTCTAATAGCCTGCAATGCTTCGCTCACTTCCCTGTCTTGTTCAGTTTCATTATGTTCCATTTGAATGTTGTTTAGTTGTTCAAACTTCAAACTGAGCAACTTGTTTAGTCTGTTCTACTTGTTCCTCTATTCCAAAAATCAATTCCTCATCCACTAAGTAACTATCCTCAATATCAATTTGTTCAGAAGACCCTGCTTGTTCTGGTTGGAGGTGACTATAATTATAAAGTTTTTTCCTCATACCCCGCTGTCATTTTACTTCCTGATTAACCCACAAGATGGCAGGACCTGTAGCTGTGATACTACTGTAATGATCTTTACTAATTCTGATCTGGACTTGAGGTATTTTGTCAAACAGTTATCATGAAATTATAGTTCGTTCAACAGTTATGCATACTGTAAATATTATATCACTGCTTACCGATACAATTGCTATGAGCTAATAAAGTTAACTAATGTTATTTCAAATTTCTACCAATCGGGATTAGACTAAACTTAGAACTTAATTTTCATACCTTAAATTAATGACAATAAGGCAATAATCCAAAAGCTATACACAAAAGACAAAATTACAGTCTTATAGTACTATCAATGTAAATAGTGCAAGAAGGATTAAAGGAGGATAGACTCGTGACGTTGGTGAATGTTGTTGTGAGGTTTAATGAGTGCGTTAACATTCAACTTGTCACCAATTCTAAGTATCCGACCACTTGTTGTCTGCTACGATTCTCTATCACCACCCGTGCTGAGGGAAGGAGTTGTCTCAACCTGCGGAGGGGAGTAATACCAATACCGTTGTCAACTGCATATGTCGTGAAGTCGTTAAGATATTCTTCCGAGTTCAATTCTAGCCGCTACTCTTACATTCCGCCTGACCAAGTAGTTACTGCTCGACAGTCCTTCCAATCCTGTGGTTTCCCTTATTAGTGACATCCTTTGATTATTATTGGAACCCGTGGTTTTTACTTGTAAGACAATGCCTTGAAAGGCACACAATGGATATCTAATATTGCTCCCCGGAAATTACACAACACATCAAATATTATGAGCATATGATTTTCTGAAGTAGTTACTAAAACACTCACAAGGGGACGTAGTTACTAAAACACCCACAAGGGGACTCGATTGTTGTCTTCTACCATGAAATAACTGTTTCTTTCTGCCGTTAACCTTAACTGCTGACCATACAATTGTTGGAATAAGACCAATCTCTATGCTTCTGTGATAAACAATCTACTCCTAGCTTGATACGTAGTCACTGTCATTAGCTGAATTTTGCTTGAATTGTATGGTAATCCCAATATGAGGGGTTTGGGTGACATCCAACTTCCTCAAGAAACTCGAGGGTTTTCATCCTCAGAGTTCATCAGTCACATTTAAGCAACCAAAGCAATAGAATATTTAATTCATAAACTTTTCGTATGTTCTTTACCAAGATGGAGTCTCATATTTATAACCTCGAAGTGAGGGAAGAGTGTTGAAATAAGAGATGTGGGATAAAACACCAATTTCATCTTCTAGTCACTTAAGTCACTTTATACAGGGAATGATTTTTAAAACATAAAGTAACTTTATTAATGTACTCTAATCCATTAAATGACGAACTTAAGACAATTCTTCCCTTGTGACTGGCAGGCATCCTTACTGGTAATGTTGTTAATCTATCCAGATATGGAGATAGATTAACTAGGCGCCAAATGAACTAGCACGAAAGAAGGGACTCGACATACATCAACAACTTGGTAACAAGCCCCATTTTGACAACAATACATCTTTGTCTCATTGTTTCATATCTTCATACAGATTCTTTCCTCCTTTACACATTCTCTCCCCCTTTGACTAATAAGAATTATGTCCATACAGATTCTCTTGCCCTTTGACTTATAAGAGTTATCTCCATACAGATTCTCTCCCCCTTTCACAACAATGCCAAAGGTAACTATAAACTTCAACGAGAAACATACAAAGCCTTGTAGTTGTACCTTGTACCTTGCATGTGCTGATTACATTTGTTTCATTATCATCACTTTCACAACTTTAGGAAATAGTCCTAAAGAGTGAACTTTTGCATCAACTCCATAAAGAGATTCTAATCATGCATGAATTAATGCAACATGCATCCTTGCTCAGTGAATCTTGGATAGGGGAAGGACCCCTAACTTACCTCTTAGATACTCAAAAGCGTTCTTAGGTAATAGCTTTGTGAATATATCTGCAATTTTTTCCTTAGACATCACATATGCCGATATTTCTTTTGTACATGCTCCCTTAAGTAGTAATACTTGATAGATATGTGCTTGGTTTTGGCATGCATGACAAGATTTTTTGATATGTTAATAACACTTGTATTGTCACAATAAATATTAACAGGTTCAGTGACTTCCTCTTGCATACCTTCCAACAGTTGCTTGATCCATACAATATTTGAACAATTAATAGCAACAACATACTCAGCTTCAGTAGTAGACTATGATATACAACTTTGTTTTTTTCTCAACCATGTAATTAACTTTTCTTCTAAAAAGAAAACTTGACCATTAGTGCTATTTCTGTCATCAACATTTCCTTCCCAATCAGAATCAGTATAGACTCTAAGCTCAACATCACCTTTTTTCTTGTACCATAGTCCCAGTGTTCAGTTCCTTTCAAATATCTGAAAATCCTTTTAACTGCAGTCATATGTGTCTCCTTGGGATTAGCTAAGATTCTTGCAATTATTCCAACTGCATGTGCAATACCACGTTTTTTGTGTACTACATATTGCAGCTTCCCAATCATTGCTCTGTTTTGTTTCTCATTTACTTCAACAATATTGTCTTTCTTAGATAATTTACATCTAGTGACTATAGGAGTGCCAACTGGCCTTGACTCATCCATACCAAATGTCTTCAATATCACCTTTATGTACTTAGACTGAGTCACATATATACGACTTTTTGTTTGATGAACTTGTAAACCAATGAAGAACTTAATCTCACCAATCATAGACATCTCAAATTCTTTGTCATGTGATTAGCAAATGATTTGTACAACAAATCATTACCACCAAAGATTGTATCATCAACAAATATTTCAGCTATCATGACCTTATTTTTATCTCGACTTTTCAAGTACAAGTTATTGTTATCACTTGTTCTAACAAATCCAATGCTGATCAAGTAAGAGTGCAATCTTTGATACCATGCTCTCGATGCTTGCTTCAATCTATACAGAGCTTTGTTCAATTTACATACTAGGTGTTTCTAATTTGACTCCACAAATCCTTTAGGTTGTTCAATGTAGACTTCTTCTTCCAGAATTCCATTTAGAAATGTAGACTTAACATCTATTTGATAGACTTTGGATCTCTTGTAAGTTGCATAAACCAACAATGTTCTCACTCCTAATTTAGCTAATGGTGCAAAGGTCTCTCCATAGTAAATTCCTTATTATTGGGCATAACCTTTACCAACAAGTTTGGCCTTGTTTCTCACAACTTTGTTGTCATTCAATTTATTTCTGAATATCCACTTGGTTCCAATCACATTTTTGTCATTGAGTCTCACTATCAGTGTCCATGTATTGTTTTTTTGAATTTGATATATTTTCTCATCATAGTGGATCTAGTCATCATTATCAAGGGCATCTTTCACAGTTCTAGGCTAAAATTCAGCAGTCAAACATGTATTGTCCTTCAACTTATTTCTTGTCATAATTCCAACACACTTGTGTCCAATTATTTGACCTTGTGAATGGTTTCCACATACTTTGCTAAGATAGACTTGACTCTGCGATCTCCAGCATTATCTTCACTTGGTTGGGGCTCAACATTCTGCTTAGGCTGTTCGGTTTGTGGCTTGGATAATGCAAGTTGTTGCTCGGTAGCTCTATGTTGTTGCTTGGTGTACCATTTTAATGACTTAGTTTGGTGCTCACCTACAATAGCAACTGCATCATTATAAACATAGAAAAATTTGTTGTAATCCTCTGGTTCTTTCTTGCTCTCCTCATCGTTTTTAATTGCAAACTTATCAATCTCACATTTGCACTCTCAATCATTGTGTCAGTCACTTTATTTAGACATTTGTAAGCCTTGCTCCTAGTGGAGCAATCTAGGAATATACGTTCATCCCCTTTTGAATTGAACTTCTCATTTCTTGCATCTTTATGAATATAACACCTATTTCCAAATATTTTGAAATAACCCAGATTTGGTGTATGACCATACTGGAGTTCATGTGGTGTCTTGTTTGTTTTTTTCTTCTACTAAACTCGGTTGAGGGTGTAAACAACAATGCTTACAGCTTCTCTCTGGAACATTTGTGCAGCTCCTTTTTTGATCATCAGTGTTCTAGCACAATCAACAATGGATGTGTTCCTTCTCTCTACAATTCCATTTTGCTGTGTTGTCCTCGTTGCAGACAATTGTCTCTTAATTCCACCCTCAATGCAATAGTTAGTGAGTTCATCAGACATAAAGTCACCACTTCTATTAGATCTTGACATTTCAGCTGTTTACCAGTTTCTTTTTCAACTCTAGCTTTATATCACTTGAACATTTTAAATGCATTAGATTTCAACTTCAAAAACATAACTTTCATCATTGTAGAATAATCATCAACAAACATAATGAAATATCTGTCTCCATAATAGTTCTCAACCTTCATAGGACCACACAAATCAATATGTACCAACTCGAAAATATCCTTAGATGAATGTGACTTACTTGAAAAACCAGACTTAGTCATCTTACCAAGTTGACATTGTTTACACATAACATTATTAGGTTTATGCAAGTTTTTGGTAAGCCTCTCACTTTCTTCTTTCTACTCACTATGACCATATTCTCAAAATTAACATGACATAGTCTCTTATGCCACAACCATACATCTTCAATTCTAGCAAATAGGCATGTACTAATAATAGGATCTAGATAAAATAAATTACCGCTTGTTTACTCTCTAGTACCAATCAAGTTCCCATCATCATCGTCATAGATCTTCACCTTTTTGATCTAAAACTCCAATGTGTGACCTGTATGATTTAGTTGTGCAACACTCAACAAATTATACCACTTCCTCACTTTCGTTCTCATCTTCAGAATCTGACTTGGTGTGCTCCTCCTCAACAATATAGCACGGCTTCTTTTCTTCGTCCTTGTAGTCTTTATTCCTTCGATATTTGTTCTCCTTGACATTCGTGTCACCCCTGTTCTTGTTAGGACATCTAGGAGCAATATGACCAACTTCATTGCATTTAAAGCATATCAAAGGCAATTTACCATAGAATCTTCCTTTACCTCTCGGTAGCCTCCTTGCCAGCAGTGCTTCAATCTCATCCATTTCTTTATCTTCTGAATCTGAATCACTTTCATCCTTGCTACTCTTCTCCTTCTTTGAACTTCCAATGGTTAGTGATGTCTTAAAAGCATTCTCAATCTTAGACACACTATTATCAAAGTCAACTCAAATGAAGTCAATCTACCGACCTAGGCATTAAGAGCAAGATTATTTCTAGGCATAACTCTGAATTCTTGAATGAAAGACACTCTAATAGCATATATAGGAAATAATGTTCTCAGTACTTTACTTGCAACTTCTTCATTACTGATCACTCCAACAACTTTGATGACACACATAACTTCTTTATTTGGTTATTGTATTGAACAATGTTCTCTCATTTCATCCTCATGTCATCATACTTACCTCTTATGCTTTCAACTTTGGCTCTCAATACATTCTGATCTCCACCATGCATGAGTATTAGCTTTTCCCACTTCTCTTTAGCACTAGCACAGTTCTTGATATCATCAAATTTGACATCGTTTAGTGCAGAAGCAATTTCAATCATCAGGCTATTATGTTCTTTCTTCTGGTTCATCTCCCCAACTGTCATAGGAGGGTTTGGAGGGGTGTACAAGTTGTGCAGATAATATAATGCATTGTCTCCAATCCTTGATGGTGCAACCTCATTCTGCTTTGTTATGAAGATAAATTCTCATAACTGAGAGGGGGGGTGAATCAAATATAACCAGTTACCCTACAAGCCTTAAAAACAATTTTCACAAACTCAAACACTTTAATCTTTCAGATCATTAGCTTGTTAATCAGATCTAATATCATAACATAAACTGATATAAATTTTGCATCAAACTGTCAACTTAATATACTGAGTATCAGAGTAAACTTTAAGCTTATACCGAGTTGCAACAATTAATAATAAACATGAAATAAACATGCAACACAATAAACATCCACACAGTTTTGACTTAAGTATTTAACATGAAAACCCTGTGAAGGGAAAAACCACTTGGGAACTGAGAACCCAAACATTTCACTCTTCTGAAGTGAGCTCTGTTAGGAGCCAACCTTGTTAAAGGTTGCATACACATTGTTAATGTGACCTTGTTAGAGGATTTTCACCAAAGATCATCTAGACCTTATCACTCCTTGAAACAACTAAAGAGTAGCCTGCGCTAAAGGACTTATAAAATATTCAAAAAAATGTCACGATATAGGATTCCAATAAGAATGTTAGGTCCATTCAATTAAGAGATTTTCTACTACAATGGTTAGAAAGTAACAATTTAATGATCTATTAGGTTTTAACACTACCTTGCTTGTTCAAATCTCTGTGTTGCTCAATATCTTTCCTCTTTCTTCCTTCTGATCCCTTCTGGCTGATTCCCTCACTCCACACATCAGCTTAGCACTTCTCTTGCTTCATTTTCATAATGCATTTTTGCTCAACTATCCTTCTGCCTATCACTTGCTTCTCCAACTTTATTTGCTTCACTAGCCTCATCAACAACCATGAACATTGAGTTCATTCCTTAAATGAAAACTTTTTCTGCTCCTCTAGAATCTTCCAGTTTTTGCCACTTAATCACAATTGTCAAATCTTCATCAAGTTCAGATACATTGAATCTAGACACTTGAGAAATATACTTCCACCTTGAACTTTGTGCTCCAATTCAAATTGCTAAATCTCCTTTATCAAATCTTCTTTGAATTTCTCCAACCATTGATCTCATAACTAACTTCCGTCCTTATCTTCGAAACTTCTCGACCAATCTTTATTCTCATCAAATGTCAGTCTCAAACTAAATCTTTTCTAAACTGTTCTTCCTTTTCATGTTTGATTAACATTACATCTTTGCTTGGTCAACACTAGACTTGGTTAACATTGTAATTGCTTAGATGACACTACACATTTTTCACTTCGTCACGAAGTGTTCGGTGACAACTATAATAGCTTGGGTAATACTGTGGTTCTTCATTCACCGACCAAACCTTCTTTCTTATACATGACCTCAATACTTAATCAAATCATGTAAAACAATCAAACTAATATTATACTATTAGAGTCTAACTCGTTCAAGTGCCCATTGAATACTGCACACTTATCAACACTTAACATCATCATCATCATACTTTCTTCAAATCCTCTTCATCAATCAAATGATATGGCTCTCTACTGAATAGCATAATGTCTAACCAGTTAAAGCTTGACATCAATGACAACAAAACAACTTATATGGCTCTTTCACATACATTAACAATATTATTAGTTGGGGCTAACAAAGTCGGCTCTACTAAACAACCAAATTATTTGTGGGTTTTGTAGATCTTGCCGTTTCTTGGCCAAAGGCAGGAATTGACAATTTTAGAGATCGTTTGACAACCCGTTTACATGTTTGTACTTTGCAAGGTATATTATCTTTTCTTATCCATTTCTATACACATTATCATCTCTTCATATTTGAGCTTCACATTGCATATCTACTTGCCTCAAACCCTCTTAAGGTAGAGGTGAGGGAGAAGTAAGTCCATGCAATTGTCCTTTTTTCTTTATGTTTCGAAATGACACTTCCTTTTGTGTTAATCAAGCCTACACTTGGAGTTAAATCTTGTTTTTCCCCCTTCATTTATAGGCAGGGTTGTTGATTCTATTTCCCCTCTACACAATAATGAATGAAAATATTTAGAAACTTTATCGCAATAGTTTCAACATGAACTTAGAAACACAGTAGTTGACAACTATGGAGTGTTTAACGAAAAATCCAGATGGTTATGTTTGAGAGTTCAAAGAGCAAAACAAGAGACTTAGTGATCAACTTACAGGATAAGTGTTTGATAAATTGATACTGTGTGGAGAGGCTAAAACGCATGGTAAGCAGTGTAGGTGTTCGCAAAAATAAATACAATGGGAGTTCTGGAAAGCAATCTTTTCTCTCAAGAATTTAAAGATTCTATCAACAATGATCAGCTAGGGGACTTACAAAAAGAAATAGGAAGAGAGCAATTGATTGTATATGTAATGTCCCCTTTTTGGGACATTAGAAAAGTTAGACACATTCATATAATACTAAAATTGATTTTGAGAGTGTGGACTCAAATTATAAAAGGTCAATTTAATATGATAAAGTGGGCTAAAAATGACAAGGAGAGATAAGACGAAAAGCTAGGAAAGGAGTCGAAGAGTCACTGCTATGAGAATAAAAGGAGAAGAGACTCATTCATTTGGCATGCTTGATTTATGATTCAGATTTTAGTTTCACTCTTGTGAGAATTATTCGGAAAGCTTTAGCTTTTAGTCAGTGTGAGGACGTAGCCCCTCGTGTCGACAGATAGTGGACGCAAACCCATTGTCCATGGAGACGTCACTTCAGGTGTCTCGTATGTGCTTACAAGTTCTTCTCTTAGTGTTCCAATCTGACTCTAAAACTGCGTTTAAGATTGGATTTTGAATGCTGGTTATTGTATTGCTGTTGTATAATGCAATAACATGTTTTAAGGAATTTTGTGAGAGTTTACTGGTTTAATATAGTTGGTTTGTAATGCATTTTCATATGCTTGAATCCTGAATATTACTTTGAGAAAGAACAGGTTAATATCTATTGGAGAATCTGTTGGTTTCTATTGTTGTTTCATAATCCATTTGCCTATTTATAAGTTCTGAATATATATTGAAGAAAGAAATCGGGTCAATATCCGTTTGGGATATTTCGTTGGTATTAGAGTTGGCCTTCCTGCCAGCCTGTGAAGTTATATCAGAACTGTGTATCCTGTCATCTTCAAGGATCAGATTTGCATACCTGAGTTTTAGCAGAGGTAGATTTTTAGAAAAGCTTATCAGAACAAACTCTTGTGTTGCCTAGGAGGTTAATAAATAAGTACAGAATCTTACTAAGTTTAAGTATTAATATATTCATTGTTTGAGATATTACATTACTCGTTGAACATTAAGGGTCTTGATTCAATAAGGGAAGCTTGGCTGGAGTCTGAAGACGAATCAAGGTGTTTTTTTGAATCTTGATAGTCACAGAGCTATAGATGGACGTTAGTCTCCAATAAGGAAATACTTATCTCTGGAAAGTCTCGATGATACATGATCAACTTGCAGATGTAAGGACAAAAACATCTAGCAGGGAGAAATATGAGAAGCTAAGAGGACACCTAAGAATTAGAAATAACACATTATGGTGTAATGTGATAAAAGATATATAGTTTCTGCCCTTTTGCACACATATGTTATTTGTCTTATTGTAGACATGTCTGTCAGCATAATACCATCCCATTTGTGGGATAGCTCCAAAGCAATGTTCAATTATGGCGTAGATGCATTTTTCTATTTATAAATGCACAAAATGCTTTTTGGCAATACAAGACAAATTTGATCTTTATTAGATCTCTTTTAAATTTGTACTTTTTGGTGTTTGTCTATGCTCTTCTTAATGTTAGTAGTGGACCCCTTCTTCAAATCCATTCCAAGGGTTTATATATTATATATGCCCTAAATGCCTTAGCTATTAGATGCTGAGTTTCCTTTATTTATTAATACACTACCATTCTGTTCTGCTATAGTATTATATTGAACTTTTCTAGTCTAGTAGGTTCTCAGTAATATTACTATTCTGAGCCGCTGAATAAATAGAATAATAGTTACATCCTCCCTTATATATATCTGTGATTGATTGAATTATGCTCATATTTATTCTATGATGAAATATTTCCTATTTTTGTGTGGTTTCCGGACGTGTTTTTACTTTTAGTATTTGTTCTGCAGAATAGACAAATCGGATTCCTACAATTTGTGGGGTTGGAATCCTATTTTCTATCTTTAAATTTATATCTTGTCATTAGTCTATTTGTATTTATTAATTGGTTAGTAATTCTTTTGCTGACTATTTTGTTAGTTATTTATTGGCTTTGGGTGGTTGTTAAGATTGGAGATCATTGTAAGTGGTTACTAATGGCTGTAGGCTAATTGGTAACTATTGTGCACTATCAATAATTTTCTCATAATGAGCAAGGGAGTCTGATCAGTGCAAGGTTCTTTCTATTCTACTTCATCTGTATTAAACATTATCTTGGAATAAAGCAATTACTGTTATTTTTCTGCCTTCAATTGGTATGTACTATTATGTATTTTAAAGTTCAATGGGGATAAATATTTTCTAGCTAGCAATTGTACTATATACAGAACAACAGAACCTACCAATTGAATATAGATAAATAACAGTAATCACTATATTCCAATATAGAGTACAATATGAGGAACTCCAATAAAGTGCTTGACAGTTGGCAGTTATACCACAACCATTGGCAACCAATCACATCAATCTCATAACAACTACCCAAAGTCGAAAAAATGAGGAATATAGTTGGTGAAACAAATGCTCATAAATTAAGAAGCTTAAAATACATTTGAGTAATACTAGTTATGAATTATTGGCTTAACAATGTCTTTGCTATTTACCTTAAGGTTTGTCTCATGGAGAAGACTCACGAAGTGAATAGGATAACAGATAGAAATACCCAGCTGCAAATCACTCTATATAAGGACCAAGAGCACCATAAGAGGTATGTTAGGCAATGCAACTGCAATCAAGGTTAAATGATGTGTCTATATCTGTGAAGTCACTAAGAGCCTTTTGAAGTGCTATCTGGATTATTTTGGAATTCCTGTATGTGGAAAATTAAGTGTTCACAACTTGGCCTCATTTAATTATGTTATCTAGATTTGTGTTTTGTGCATTTCATCTCTTTAAAAAGACTCTGTTGAAACTTTGCATTTATATGTTTAGGGGTGTGTTTGTGTGATTCAGCAACAATCCATACACAGAGCATATAGCATAGAATAAATAAATAAACATTTTGTGAATAAAGGTACCATACTGTATGATATATTCTGCAACTCAATGTGATGCTACTTTTATAAATACTTAAAGGTTAACGATGACTAATGTGTAATACTAAAGAATCTAGAGAGGGGAAGGAATGTGTATTCATATTTGCTATACATTTATAACTATTGGAACTAGTCCAGTTTTCATCAACCGACTTTTGTAAATCTCATAACTATTGAAACAACTACAACTGTTACATACATTCTAATACACCATTTTAATGCTAATATAAGAGGCTACATGAAGCATATCTGTGAACTTGCTGAATTTATCAGGTGCAAGAGGTTCTGTCAGTATCTTGGTTGTTTCCTTGAGAAATGCAGTTACAATCTTGTGATTATCACGAATGAGTTGTATATGATGAAAATGCACCTAAATAGTTTTCAATGTGCATTACCTAGTATAATTTTAAGTCTTTTGATTGTTTTAATTGCTCTTTTATCGTCACAATTGTTAGCACCAGGATGTCATTGATGTCAAAATATGATTGCAAAGCAACAAATCTGAAATGAAATATTTGTTTGTACATACATTTGCACTTGTATGAGACTGTTACTGGGTATGCACATAATAATGACTATACAGATAATAATGACAAGTCAATGTTGAATACCTGCATTAACAATTCCTGTGTCCAATGATAAGGCACTTGCATAGTCTGAGAAATGGTGGTATTGAATAAAATCTGTGTGCCTGTAAGTCCGAGCAGCTAAGAAGTCCCTCATATATGAAAACATACAGAACTGTGATTTGCATATGAAAATATTCAAATGAAGATATTTGAAGAATCTTATGCTAGCGTGTTTGGAGTTATACTGCTGTTGATATCTGCCAAAGTGCCACCTGATAATTCTAGTCATTTTTGTCTTTCATTGGGTAAATAAGTTGCCTGGTAATTGGATGAAGAAGATCGCTGCCGGGTCCAAGTCTTGGCATTTAAACAAATGTTCAGATACATGTGCATTGTCTAATAGCAGAGTTATAACGGGAGAATGTATGCTGCAAATACTTTCTAATTCATTGGATTCAGAAAAATGATTGTTTTTGGGTATTTATGCAGAAAGTGACAAAGCTTTCTTTCCTTTTGTGCATCTAATTTCTCTAACCGAGCTGTTCATTTGAATTATTATTGGGATGCGGATGACGTGACATTGACTATTCTTTGTTACTAATGAGTTATTTAATACACATATTATTGGGCTAACAGTGTAAAGTTTCTGCAAATTCTGCTATAAATCAGACTGAGATAATACCACCTTCTTTATTGCTTGCTCATGATGATCTTCTATAATTCAGACTTCTATGAAGTGATACCAATAATATAAATATTATTCTGGAAGTGTTTTATCTCTGCAAGTATTCGTCTAGGGCAGTATTGTTAAAGGAGCAGACCATGTGTTATTCGTGTATCCTTTATCTACAAACAAACCCTAAATAAATAAGGCAATCAAAGGGCATGTCCCTTGAAGGGACATGACCCTATCTAGGTCGGCCCTGAATTGTTTTCTCATAATCGATGCCAAAGGAGAAATAGCTTTTGTAATCAAACTAATTAAGATCAGTTAAGTTCATACTCATGTCCCTTGAAGGGACATGACCCTATCTAGGTCGGCCTTGAATTGTTTTCTCATAATCGATGCCAAAGGAGGAATAGCTTTTGTAATCAAACTAATTAAGATTAGTTAAGTTCATACTCAAATACTATTATCCCAAAGGTGACGCCGATCATGCCTAAACAAGGAACAATTATATATAGGCCTTCATTAGTAAGGCAATCCATGCATGATTAGATCTATACAATCTATACAATCAGATCAGTATGAGATCAATGTTACAGATTTAACACTCCCACTTAACTTGATAATCATACTAAGAGATAAAATATATAGCATCATCAATTATGATGAATAAGCATAGATTTATACTTTATATCTATTTGAATCTTCTAAGCATGTGGTATCATCAAAAGACATGCAACTATGTCATATTACTATACCTGTGATATGACTTATCACTGATACCAGTGATAACAGTATTGCAAAGAACACAATATATACAGGATAAAATCTGGAGAATGATTTAATTCTTCATTTATCCAAGTTGTGACTCATAGGTATTGGCAGTCCTATATCACAATATGATCCCGAGTTAAGATCTACGAGAACACAAGATAAAATCCAGAGAATGATTCAATTCTTCATCTATCCAAATTGTGACTCATAGACATAGAAATGTCTATATCATAATATGATCTTAAACTCATCTAGAGCTGACGATAGATCTCTATTGTTCAGCACATTATCTAAGAGATCGTCATCTCTCATAATGTCTTTTATACAAGTGTTCATTATCTCAAAGATCGTCACCTCTTAGACAATGAATACAAATGGTGAAGCCCATAACAGTCAATAGCCTAACAATAAATTTTTTTTTATTTATAATCTAAAGAATGCAAATCTATTATAATTCAACCATACCAAGTCTTTTTTTTTAAGTGATCTACCTTCACTCGAGAGAGAGGTTTGGTAAGAATATCTGTTGTCTAATCTGCAATGCAAATGTATTCTAATTTTACAGTATTCGTGTCTACCATATCTCTTACATATTGGTAAGGAATTTCAATATGCTTGGACCTGTCATGAAAAACTAGATTCACAAAAAGCTTGATGGAACTTTGATTATCGCAATGAATAATAGTAGGATTCATGGGTTGACCAAATAATCCCACAAGTAACTTTCTAAGCCAAATTGCTTCCCGAGAGGCCATTATTGCGGCAATGTATTCAGCTTCCGTGGAACTCTGTGCTACTAATGCCTGCTTTTTGCATATCCAAGATATCATTGCTGAACCTAAACTGAAATGACATCCTGAATTGTTTTTCCTATCAGTAACAATTCCATCCCAATCTGAGTCTGTGTACCCATTTAAGTCAAAGTCAAGTTTCTCATACTTGAGTCCAAGGTTAAGAGTGCCTTGTAAGTATCTCATAATGTGTTAAGAGTGCCTTGTAAGTATCTCATAATGTGTATCACATAAACTGACTTAAGGCATTAACAACGTAGCAAATATCAGGTCTTGTATTTACCAAATACATAAGAGTCCCAATCATCTATCTGTAAAGAGTAGAATTTATGGAGGGTGATTTTGTTGTTGTTTCCTTAAGTTTGTGTAGATTAGTCTCCATTTGAAAAGACATAGGTCTGCAGTTCCACATTCCAAATCTCTCCAAGATGTCTAATGTATACTTCCCTTAATTAAGTATGATTCTGTCAGAATTTTGCCATGCTTCCAGTCCTAGGAAGTAATGAAGGAGTCTTAAATCTTTCATTTCAAATTCTTTGATTAGATCTTTCTTGCATTGATCTATAAGATGATCATCACCTGTAATTAGTAAATCATCAACATATAGTATCAATATTATCATATCATCTTTATCCTTTTGATAATAGAAATTTGGATCAGCTTCATTATTTGAGAATCCTAAACTGGTGAGATACTTATCAATTCTTTCATACTAGGCCCTTGGAGCCTGTTTAAGCTCATAGAGAGCTTTCTCGAGCCAACAAACAAAAACTTTAGGTTTATGAGTTTCAAATCCTTCAGGTTGCTCCAAATATACCTCTTCGATAATTTTTCCACTCATAAATGTTGTTTTTATATGCATCTGATGTACTTTCTATCCCTTCGATGCTGTAATAGCTAGGACTGCTCTTACAGAGTTGTATGTGGCAACAGGAGCAAATGTTTTTTCATAATCAATTCCCTCTTTTTGAGAGAATCCCCTGGCTACGAATCTGGCTTTGCATGTTTCAGTGCTACCATTAACAGCATGCTTGATTTTAAATACCCACTTAGAAGAAACAACTGATTTTCTTTTAGGTCTTGGAACAATTTCCCAAACATCATTATTAATAATGGATTGGTATTCTTCCGTCATAGCATCCTTCCAAGTTGTATGTTTAATAGGATCTGAAACATTGGTTGGTTCTAATTTAGATAAATCACTCATGTTTGCTGCATAACTACAAAGTCTTTTGGGTCTTTTGCTTTCTCTGAAGGTTCCAGATGGTGCACCGAAGTCGTGTGCTTCCTCTACTGTCTTCATGGCCCAAAGTGGTCTTTTCTTTGGATTTTGAGTTTCCACAAGATTAAGATTAAGATTTTGAATTTCATCTTCAATTTCTTCAATGTTCTCCATCTGAAACTTAGATTCAATATCTTCTTCAGAATTAGGTAAGGGAGAGGGATCTCCAGAACTTAGGGCTCTTTTGAATGTTAAATCTTCTTCAAATATTACATCCCTGCTAAGTTCAATGGTTTTTTGACCAGCTATGAAAATCCTATATGCTTTAGATGTTTCACTATACCTGACAAAAATACCTTTCCTCCCAGAGGGTTCTAGAATCTAACTTAGTTCTCTTTTCTTTTGGAGCATGTATATACATTGGGCACGCAAAAATTCTAAGATGACTTATATTAGGTTTAACCTTAGTAAAGACTTCTTGAGGAGCCTTATCTCTAAGTAGGAGTGAGGACTTCACTTTTGAATATAGATAACAATACAAGAGGCTTCCGCCCAAACATAATATTCTAAATTTTGATAAATTATCATAGCTTTTGTTTCTTCTATAATTGTTCTATTCTTCCTTTCCGCTACCCCGTTTTGTTGTGGGTTATAAGGAACGATATACTCCCTCTTAATTCCTGCTTCTTTACAAAACTCTTCAAACAAATCTGAATTATATTTCCCTCCGTTATTAGTTCTAAGAGTTTTAATTTTGTGTTCTGATAAGTTTTCAGTTAATGTTTTGAATTCTTTAAATCTCTTAAGGATTTCTTCTGACTTTACATTTTAAGAAGTAAATCCAAGTTTTCCTAGAGAAGTCATCTATAGAAAGTATATAGTACCAGAATCCTTCAAGAGAAGGAACAGACATAGGTACACATAAATATGAGTGGATTAATTCCAAAACATTGTTAGTTTTTCTAGTGCTATCATGAAACGGACTTTTGGTGTTCTTACCTAGAGTGCATCCTTTGCATGTGCTTGAATGATCTTTATTCAACTTAGGTAAACCAAATACCATCTTCTCCATAGTCAATAAGGTTTTGAAATTTAGATGTCCTAACATTCAGTGTCATATTTAGTTTATGTCAACAACTTCATGAGTTAAGGCTTGAATAGGTTGACAAGGTTTTGTATTTAATTCGTACAAGTATCCCTTTCTTTGACCAATCAACTTTGATTTCTTAAATGAAGAGTTCTTAGACTAGGTCACTACTTTACCGTCCATGAATGCACCATTATGTTCATCATCTTCAAGTGCTATAACAAAGATTAGTTTCCTTTTTATTCTTGTCACATAGAGTACTCCTTTTAGATGTAGAGAACTACTCGACTTCAGTTTCAAGGTGCAATTTCCAATTTCTTTGATTGAATGAGCAGACTTATCACTGATGATAACTTCGCCATCAACTTCTTCAGATATAGAGTCTAGTTCTTCTTTGTATCCTGTAATGTGTCGAGATGATCCACTATCAATTACCCATGCTTTGCTTGATACTTCATTTGATAATGCAGAATACAATACACGATTCTCAAGATCATATTTATCTTCTTTGTTAGTAATGTTTGTACAATTTACTTGCTGCTTTGTATTCTCAGGGCAATTATATCTATAGTGTGCAAATTTTTCACATTTTTCATATTTTATTTTGGATAGATCTTTCTTAGGTTTGTCATTTCTTTGATTACCCTTCTTCTTCTTGAAGTGCTTCTTGTTACCTTTAACGGAATTTATATTGAGAACATGAAGTTCTTCATCTTCAATTTTCAATCTTCCTCCTTTCTTAAGTTTCCTAGATTCTTCTTGTAGGCAATCTCTTTTAAGTCTATTAAAGTCTCTTTTAAGTCTATTAAAGTTTGGAATATTGTCTCTAGCACCTACTCCTTTGTGAGAATGTATCCCAAGAATCTGGTAACTCATCTATAGCCATAGGTGTTAGTTCCTTGTCTTCAATTATGGTCCCTATACTTGCAAGTTCGTCTCTTAGACTAGCCACCCTTAGGAAGTAAGAGTTCATAGATTCTCCCTTTTATTTGTGTATGATTTAGTTGCCTTTTTAGTGCAAGGGTTTTAGTCGCATTGTTAACCTCATATGCATTTAATATGCATCCATCATATGAAATGTTTTTTGATGTTTCATTAGCATAGGTACTATTTCATTTTTCACACAATTTAATATGATTTGCATGGCTTTTCTGTTTCCTTTACTCCAGATAGTTTTATTAGGTTCAACAATAGGTTGCTTGGATGCTGAATCAACAAACTATTTCACATCGTTTTCTTCAAAAATCATCATAATTTTGAATTTCCAAGCAATGAAGTGTTCTTTCCCATCAAACCTATCCCTGGGTCTGATTGTGCTTTCCATTGAAGATAAAAGGATGTTGCTAGATATATAAAGTCTGATTGTCAATTTGCAGAGCCTAGGTTTAACTACTAGAGCTCTGATACCATGTAAAGTTTCTGCAAATTCTGCTATAAATCAGACTGGGATAATACCTTCTTCTTTATTGCTTGCTGAAGATGATTTTCTATAATTCAGACTTCTATGAAGTGATACCAATAATATAAATATTATTCTGGAAATGTTTTATCTCTGCAAGTATTTGTCTAGGGCAGTATTCTTAAAGGAACAGACCATGTGTTATTCGTGTGTCCTTTATCTACAAACATACCCTATATCAATAAGGGAACCAAAGGGCATGTCCCTTGAAGGGACATGACCCTATCCTAGGTCGGGTCTAAATTGTTTTCTCATAAGCGGTGCCAAAGGAGGAATAGCTTTTGTATTCAAACTGACTAAGATTAATTAAGTTCATACTCAAATACTATTATCCCAAAGGAGATGCCGATCATGCCTAAACAAGGAACAATTATATATAGGCCTTCATTAGTAAGGCATTCCATGCATGATTAGATCTGTACGATCTGTACAATCAGATCGGTATGAGATCGAAGTTACAGATTTAACAAACAGGAGGTCGGTTGAAAAAGTTTTAAAATATATAAATGTATATGTTTTAATTAACTAATGATACCGTTGGTAGTCACGATGGAAGTTGAAACCAAACAGGTCTATATGTTATGTGTCTTATTCGTTTGAGATAGTATGGTTGATGAAAATTGTTTATATCCTTGGCTGATGAAGTATGGCTAAGAAAATGAAATGAGTTGTATGTCTTGATGAACATTTCTGGACTGTTCTGAGATTCAAACTCTGAAAAGTCAAGAAGACATGCGGGTGATTTATTGCAAGGTTTGAATTGGAGTGATATGCATCAACAGAAAATAAATTTCAGCAAGTCAGAATTTGGAAATCTGTAGCAGGGAAGCAGAGATACTTGTTTGGAGTTCAATCTGAAACAGTAGCAAGGTTTGAATTTGTGCTTTTTATATTTAATCAAGTGTTCCTGTTTTCAGAAATATAGTATTGGATTTAAGTATTCATCTTGTTCGAGATTCAGTAAACAGTTTATAAAAGGTTACTCTGTCAGGTTTACTTAAGTCAACCAATGAAAGAATTTGCTGGTTAAAACAGTGTTGAAATTATTTTTCTGTTTCAGTTTACAAGGCAAATTCATATATTTCAGTTTGTACTGTTTATTGTCAGAGTTGCTACAGAAGTATATCCAAATTAACTTTTTCTCCAGAATTGTTTTGTAAATATAAACTGTTTCTCAAATCTAAAGGGTTGAAAGTGTAACTGGATTGTTGTCCAGATTGATTGAGTAGGTGCTCAAGTTGGAAGAGTTGTTGCTCCTTAGGGTTGAAGCCCTTAAAGTTGTGATTGGACAGAAGGTTGTATAATACTGGATTAAGACAGTAGCTCCTAGCAGTCATTATCTTGGTAGTGTAATTGTGTTCTACAGCATTAAAGCACCATTGCTTCCATTTGGATTATGTATTAAACCCCAACTTCAATCAAATTGCTTGACAAGCCCTAAGGACTACTCATTGTCAATGTAAGATAGAGCTATTATTTGATTCTTTTCATCAGTGTTTATCTTTGGGGTGGGGGGACATGGATTGAGTTTTTGGGGCGTAAAATATTTTATATCTATATTTTGAGGACAATCAGGGCATGGCTATTAAAATAAATATAAGAACTACTATTTTGAATTTTAAAAGACAAACAAATTTAAAATAACTGAAAATAACTTTGAAAAACGAAAAGAATCTGAAATTTCAAAAACATGATCATTTAAATAGACATCTATAAAGTATAATTGTTAACCCCCAACCGAGTCAATCTGAAATAGATTTAGTTGTGATGCTGTTAAATTTAGTTTACCTGGTGTATGCTTGTCTTGTTTTGTAGAACATTGGAGACATTATTGAACTGTAAAATAAGTTTGAATTATTTAATTTATTTATAAGCACAGGATTAGGATCTCTTCCTGTTTTACTAGTTTTACATTAACTTAAACTTCATCTAGAGAAAGGCTGTTAGGTGCATTCGCATAAACCTTCGAAAACTAATAATTGGATGAGATTACTAGTTTGGTCTCCACTCAATAGGTCTTCAGATTTTACTAATGGTCATGTGTTATAATTTATTTCTTGCTTCCAACTGATCTCGTGTATGCTCTTGCCTTTGTATGGAAATATGTGTAATAATCACCATAGTTTTTGTCTTGAAATTTGCATCAATTGATTGTGAAATTACAATGCAATATCCTCTACACATTTTGGGCTCCTAGATCCAGAGTGGGCAAGGAGAGCATACACGGTGCTTCCAACCTCATATCTACCAAATGGATGCAATTACAAAGTATTGGTGGCAAGCTGACCAAAGCACACAAGTGGTGTAGCCGATCTTATTTACACCTCTTTTGTAGATTATGTGAATACAATCAAAGCCATTAGCATAATGTCTAAGTTTGACTTCGAGCTGAATGCTAAACGCCAACCTTTTCAATGCCAAAATGGGCTATATCAACACTAAAATGGTGGATCATGAAATGCAATTAGAATTTGCCACAAACGCAATCCAACTTTACAATATGATATGCATGAAAGTAAATAACAAGATCCTTTGACTTACCCAGTGGTGGGTGATTACAATGAGAACCGGTTGTTCAGTGGGGTACATATCACTATAAAACTTAGAACAAATTATACGTGGTACCATCTAGTGTTACAATGTTAGCTTGAACTTAAACAAGCCAACTGCGGTCAGATTGGGTTTAACCATGGAGGAAACTCTATCCTTAAGCGCACTCGAGCTGGAGTAGTTCTGGGATGGGTGACCTCCCGGGAAGTCTTGGCGCTTCACCCTTGTGAGCATCACCTAGATTTAATGAGTGCTAAGTGTTCCATTTATTGTCATGAGAGATGGATTCTTGTGAATCACTACTCGTGAAACATGAGTCGATGAGTTTGACACAAAAACTACATAGTTAAATCCTGATAGCAATATCACAACAAACATCAATAAGTTGATAGCAATGCTTAAATGCAAAATGGGATATCTAAACAGCCCCAAATGTACTCAAATCCATATACCATTCACCCAACTTGAAGAATAATAGTAATATACATGAAAAAGGATGATTAGGATGGTTAAATAACAAAATGCTGTTCTTATATCAGTTCTTGATGGCTGGTAATTTTTCTTGCGTGTCTATTTTAAAATTTGCAGCACTGCTATTCTTTGCCTAGTTCAGAAGATCACTTTGAAAACTTGCTAATGGCAGCAGTTTACATGACCAGAAGTTCGTAATAGCCACACAAAGATTGGGTGCCAATTTTCATGCCGAAAGAGATGAGAAAGAGGGTGATTCTCCCTACCAACCCTCAAGCCACAACCATGACGTTGTATGGCCTGTACTAGATGTTACAATTCCAATAACACCACCTTTAACACATTTGAATCAGCAAGGAATCTGAAATATCCCTAATTGGATATTTACTCGTTTTTCCCTTCGTACTATATTCAGAATTAAACACATGCAGATGTACTCCAGCACAATTGAAACCAGTAGAAATCACAATGGAAATTTAACCAACTTCTTAAATATAATATTCAAACTCAAGATAGACAGATATAATACGATACAACAATAAACCACTAGATTCTCCACAAGAAAATATCTATCTTTTCAAGATACTATTCAGGATTTGATCATATGAAAGTACGTCACCAACCAGTAATATAAAACCATAAAACTCTTGAACAACTCTATAAACACATTATTGCATTATACAACAGCAATACAATAACTAGCACTAGAAAACCCAATCTTAAATATTAATTAATAGTCAGATTGGAATACTAGAATAAGAACCTGTAAGCACATATGGAACACTTGAACTGATGTCTCCTCGGACAATGAGTTTGCATTCATTATCTGCCAGCACAAGAGGCTACGCACTCATACTAGTTGAAAGCTGAAGCTTTCCAAATACTCTCACTAGGGAGAACTGAAATCTGGAATAATAAATCAAGCATGCCAAATGAAAGAGTATCTTCTCCTTTTATTCCCACAGCTGTGACTCTTCGGCTTCCCTCTTGGCTTTTCTTCTTATCTCTCCTTGTCATCTTTACCCCACTTTGAATATTAAATTAACCTTTTATAATAAGAGTCCACGCTTTCATAGTCAATTTTAATACCATATAAATGTGTCATTTAATATTTCTAATGTCCCAAAAAGGGAACATTACAAATCTCCCCTTCTTGAAATTGCTTGTCCTCAAGCAATTAGTACCAAGATCCCATGTGAATTTGTAAGTTGCTTTGCAGCCCAAATTGAAAACAAATCCGGCCACATTGCGAAGCAAGGTGTCACTCTGCAATCCACCCATCAACCGGATCCTTGGATCTCATATAACTCTATGAAATAACACTGCACCTTTAAACTGTAGAACTCTGATCATCACTACATCCAACCTCAAACTGAATAGAACCACAACAAAGTCCGCAACAAGCCATAGATACATACGATCAACACTTGGATCCCAAACCTTGTTGTCATAACCAGCTGATATGATAAGGTAGAAATGTATCAATGAACTATGCATAACCCAAAAGATGGTGACAACTTGACTTAAATAGATGATGTAAGAAACAAGCCGCTTTAAAAATGAGAATAACACAATGGGCGCATTAAATACCATACTGTCATCATCAATATGGAGTACCTCTAGGTACATAGGTACTATGAATAAGAGTGAAGTTGAAGAACCGTTCCTTGTAATCGAAACATAACTCTCATCAATACTCCACCAAGATCTACCCAATAAACGATGTATGAAATTAACCCAATTGGTGTATGGGTTGAAACCGAAAACCAAATTTGGGCTGATCAAAGCAATAGTAGTCAATACACCACCCCCATCCTATAACCAAAAATCACCACTAGGAATTGACCAGGAGTCAACATTTTGAAATCAAAATCATCTTCTTCATGGCAATCAAAAGGAGTTCCTTCGTTTATCACAAAAAGGGGATTATTGGAAGTCTAATCAATATCTACTTCAAACAGATGATTGTCTACAAGCTGAATGTGATTTGAAGTTTTTGATGCTTTATCAATTGGGGCAGCTAACCAAATCATACGTCTATTGAATGCTATCAAGTTCATCAATTACTTTTTGGAAAAATTCTTGCCCCACTTTACTGTCATGTTCCTGAGAGTGGTTTGTGATCCTAATCTGATTTTCTGCTTCCTAAAGGGAAATCCGAGTATCATCTAATGCCCCATGAGTAAACTTAAGCTCTCTATTGAGCTCCATGATCTCATTCCTTTCTTCATTCAGCTGATCAACATGTATTTCCGCAACCTTAAGAATGTAATCCCTATCGGCAAGCATACGTAAATAATCTGATTTCGTAGTCTCAAGAGTTGTTTTGATCACCTGCAAATCAGCAGCAAGCCAATCTCCTTCCACTCCCTTTTGAGCCTTCCTGTAGAGGTCCTCAACCATCTTGTGAATGTTGTCATAATGTACCAAGGACACTACAACCATGTCTTCACTAACCTTCAGTTGGTTTTTTAATGTATGCATCTCATTATTGTCATGTTGAAGCAGTTCATCCTCTTGCAGTTTCATCTTAGATTGCTCCTTTAAATTCATGTCATGGGCATCGGAAATATATGGTTCATCATACAAAGATTGCAACCTGCTATTACCTTGTGTGCAATCGACCTCATCAACCTGCTTGTCAAAGCTAACCTCTAAACCACCAACGTAGAAACTTGCACTCTGTGAACATCTATGTGATTGCGAGAAGGCTGCAAATCAATGGTAGTTGACTCTTCTTTTTCAAAACCCTCTATTAGATGACTAGGGTTTGCTGGAAATTCTTTAGACACATTTTTGGACTCTTTTGCAAGGAGATCTCGAACCAATTCCAAATAATTCCTTTTTGCCATATCAGTCTTATTTTTCTATTCTGGGTGAAAGTCCATGTAGTTATTGAATGATAAGTCATTTTAAATTTTGGTAGGAAGTTTTTAATACTCTTTGTAATTGTCGAGTATTTCCGCTCTCATATCAGATTCAAAATTTGGGCCTAACTGCTCCTGTAGCTTCATGGTACCTTTCCTGATTTCATCCAAAAATTTTATTTTTTTGTTCAATAGTTAGGTACCCCTGATCTATTCCTAAAATTATCAAGGTGGATGTAGAAAACTAATGTGCCTAGATCTTTAACAATGTTGCTGTAGCATTTTGGGGTAGTGCTATATCAAAGAAATGTCTAGAATGTTTTGGGCTGAATTTACTTGCTGCCTTGAGATGCTATTAACTAATTTTCTAGGCTGACTTTGCCCCGCTCTTCAACTGACTTTTCAAACCCTGAATTCGAACCTCCTTACTTGCAACAAACTAAATATGACTGTAATTCTGAATTGAGATTGTAATTCAGACTACCCGACTTTAAAATAGGAGTTACATTGCAATCGAAAGATGTTCTATTTGTACCATGCATCAAAAGAAATTAGGTCTCCATTTTTGGCCTAGTAGATCAAGGATATCATGTCACCTTTCAAGAAGTTAAAGTACTATCTTGGCCTAAAAATTCTAACATAAAAATGCAATTCCTATAGGATTTAGAGATGGAAGCTTATATAAACTTTGTAATGCTCAAAATCATGAAGTTTCCAAAACCAATGAAATTTGGCATAGAAAGTTAGGATACCTCTAGTTTTGTGCCCTACCCTCTATAGAAAAAATTGTAACAATATTACCAAATCTAAAATCTGAACATATTGGAACTTGCAAAGGATGTGTTTTAGGAAAGAATTCCAAAGGATCTTCTTCACATAGTGAACATAAATCAAAAGTTGTATAACTTATTCACATTGATTTGTGTGGCCAAATGTTAGTACCCTCATTAGGAGGATTTTGTACTATGTAATCTTTTTTGATGACTACTCTAGAAAATCCTGAATTTATTTTCTATAACTTAAAGAATCAAAATAAGTATTATTGAAATTTAAAGAGTTTAAAGTGTTAGTTGAAAATCCATTTGGGAAGAATATTAAGACTCTAAGATAAGACAACATAATTCTTTTAAGTTTTATAAAATGTATCCACCCCTAGATACATTTCTGAAAACTTTAAAGAATTCTACATTTTTGTTGGGATTAAAAGGGAGTATTTAGTACCTTATAATCCTCAATGGAATGGAGTGGCAGAAAGGAAAAATAGAATCATCGTTGAAGCCGCTAAAGCCATGATGCATGATCAAAATCTTCACATTCGATTTTGAGCAAAAGCCTCAAATACAACAATATACATCCAAAATAGATGTTCTCATTGAATCTTAGAAAATATAACTGTTGAAGAAGCCTATAGGAAACAAACCAGATTTGAGTCACTTGAGAATTATTGGCTGTCTTGTGTATATTCATGTTCCTAAAGAAAACAGGTCCAAACTAGTACCCTTTGGGAAGAAAGGCATATTTGTTGGGTATAGTGAATCCTCTAAAGGTTTTAAAGTTCATATTCCATGACAAAGAACTATTGAAATCACCAAGGATGTTAATTTTGAAGAAGATGTTGCATATAAACTCTCTAAAAGTATTGAAGAATCAAACGATGAACCAGCTACAAAAATAGATGAAAACCCTGCAGTTGAGAATCAGAGGGAGAATTGTTTAGAAGATCATGAACTCTTATCATCCAATAATGAAAGTGTTGAGATTCCTAACAACAAGAAAAGGGCACAATGGGCAAGGAAGATGATTGAAGAAAATAATGTAACACCTGATGAAATCTTTTGAGAAAGTAAGAAAACAAGAAGTCATTCATTTTATGTTGCTTTTATATCCAAAGTAAACAAATCTGAACCATCAAGTGTTGAAGAGGCCTTAACATGTCAAGCTTGGAAAGATGAGATGATTGAGAAGTACCAATCTATATTAAAAAATGATGTCTGGGGTATTATACCTAGACCTAAGGACAAAGTAGTTGTCTCCTCAAAATGGTTATTCAAAATCAAACATGCACCAGATGGTAGTATTGAAAAACACAAAGCCAGATACGTTTCCCAGGTTTTGTTTGAAAAGGCTAAAATTGACTATGAAAAAGCATTTCATTCTATTGCTCGATGTACCTTGGTAAGAACCATTATTGCTATTGCAACATCCAAAGGATGGAAGTTACATCAAATTGATGTAAAGTCCTCTTTTCTAAATGGTGCTATTGATGAAGATTTATATCTAGAACAACCATAAAGCTTTATCACTCATGACAAAAACTCTTATTTGTGTAAATTGAAGAAAGCTCTCTATGACCTTAAACAAGCCCCCAGGGCATGGTACGAAAGGATAGATAATTAGCTTACCAAACTAGGATAATCTAAAAATGAAGCAGATCCTAATATATACTTCAAAGTATCAGATGTTAACATGTTAATACTTGTTCTCGATGTTGATGATTTATTGATAACAGGGGAAGATTATCTCGTTATAAAATGCAAACAAGATCTTGTGGCTGAATTCGATATGAAAGATCTGGGTCTGTTGTACTATTTTTTGGGTTTAAAAGTATGGAAAAAGGAGAACTACATTTTCCCAAATCAAGGATAATATACTGTTGACATCTTGACCAAGTTTGGGATAATGAAATGTTAACCATTATCTACACCTATGGAGACTAACCTGCATAAGCTCAAAATTGAAGCGTTTGAATCTGAATCTACAAATCCCACATACTACAGATAGATAATTGGATCTCTACTATACTTGGTGAATACTCACCCTGATATTTGTTATGCAACAAATGCTTTGAGTCAATTCATGTGTAAACCTAAGAACGTTCATCTCATGGTAGCCAAACACATTTTGAGATACTTACGTAGAACCATTGTACTTGTCTAAAATATGACAATGTTGAAATTCAACTTCAAGGGTATTCAGATTTAGACTGGGCTGATAGTTCCATCGATTGTAAAAGTACTATAGGATGTTGATTCAGCATTGGATCTGCTATGATATCTTGGTTTAGTAGGAAGTAGTCATCGGTTGCTCTGAGGTCCACTAAAGCTGAATACATGTCCGCCTTTATGGGAGCTCGAGAAGCAATATGGTTAAGGAAATTACTTGTTGGACTATTTGGTAAATCCTTGAATCCTGCAGTTATACACTGTGATAATCAAAGCTACATTAAATTGTCAGAAAATCCAATTTTTCATGATAGATCCAAGCACATAGAAATGCCCTTCCATTACATTAGAGGTATGGTAGATAGGAATGTCATCAAGTTGGTATATATCAGCACTGAAGAACAAAAGGTCGACATATTTACCAAATCTCTCGCAAAGTTGAAAGTGGAGTACTTTAGATGTAAATTTGGTATGACTAAAATATAACTATAATTCTTGAGATTGAGTTTCAGTCATGTTTAAATTTAATATATATTCATTTATATTTTAAACGTTAAAAGAGTTACAATGTTGCATATGTAGATTATGTCATGAAAGGTGACAAATCTTTCATTTGATGTATTTATAAGGTCTCTATTGTAAGGTGACGATCTTAGCAATAGCTTGACCAGTTATTATGATAGACTACATTAAGTTGTTCCGGAATGTGCTAGAGATCATGATAATGAAACATATCATGATAGACTACATCAAGTTGCTGTCTTGGAATGTGCCGAAAATCATGATACTTCATTTGTTGTTATAGACCACATTATTTGATGTCCTAGAGTATGCCGGAGATAGTGAACCTTGTCGTAATAGAGACTGCGTTGTTGTTTTTGAGTTAAAGGTTGTTATCTAATAGACTATATTAGCTGTTATCCCTAAATGAGCCAAAAATCAGATAACTCATATCCTTCTAGGAGATACTTGTTGTTAGGCATCTTGGTGTTGATGTTAGAACTCGTGTTAAGATTGCTCACATTAGATCCTCGTTGACAAGATGTTGGCTATATCCTCCCTCGTTAAGAGGGAGTGTTAGAGTTTATAGCTTTAGTCAGATTGATGTTCTCAGTAAATCATAGTAAACTGATATGTATGACAGCGAGCAAATCATATTACACACACACACACACATATCTATGCTTCATTATACATATGATATATTGGATGGTTTAAGTAATTTACTATATCTGCCTGTAGTAGATCATGCATCATATTGTGCTCAAATATATCATAACCGATTGGACCGGTGCATTGTGTAATTACCAACGATCCAAGACAAAGCATATTGGTTTCTTAATGCAAATCGAAGCACTGGTGTTAGTGCTAATTAGTTGTTACCAAGAGACATGACCATGTAAGGCCATTACCTGACCTGGTTCATGCCACGTAAGGGTCATGACCCTATGTAGTCATGCCCTTTCCAAATGACATTTATGCCTTGTGTTCGGTGGCGTAAGGACATCAATCAAAACAGTAATATCCTTCTCTGCATTACAAATTAGATTCTCCATAAAGCAATGATGACTTCCTCCTGTAGACATAAGATAGTTCTGAGTATTTAGAATTTTGTTCATGAGTTGCAATATTGATAGTTCAGTAAAAAGTCACAGAACTGCAGATTCAAAGTAGACTTCATTATCATCTGAAAATAAACTTAAATTGGAATCATTCTATACTCTATCTCTGATCTTAAATTCCTTAACACCTTCGAATCTCAACTCTTTGGGAGGAGTTTGTCTATATAACACCAAGTGCAGCTTGCTATATAAAAATATATATTATAATTGAATTAATATTTCTCTACTTCCATTCGCAAGGCTTGTAGTGTCCACTGTTGCGACCCTTCACTTGCTTTGGCCTTCATTCTTTGCGACCTTTACAAATTAAGATCACCCTTTGTGGTTTGGGGTAATCTTCGTTTGAGTCTCTCTATCTCTCTCATTTATTTGTCATTGCTTTGTGGTTTATCATATCCTTTTCAGTTATTGGTGCTGGTTGACATGATTTGAGGGTAACAATCCTGACAATATTGGATGCATGTGGTGTCCATTAGCTACATTCTTAATTGCAGCCGGCTGTTTTTGTGGTTTTTTTACTAGGCGATCTTCACTAATATTGTCTATTACCAGGTCCTCTTTTTGACACAACCACCACCATTTCTGTTGCATATCATTTTTTGTCTTCGCTGATCTTCATCTAGCATTTTCACTTGGCGTTTCCATCTTTGTGTTCTTGTGCTGTCAATTTTCATTTGATTTGTTATCTCTTCTATGTCTACTTATCAATAACACAAACTAATGCCTACCATGGTCTTCATCTGCCATAAACTATTCTCTTTGTTGTTTCTGCAAACCCCCACTGGTTTTGTGTACTTCTACAACTATCATGGAGTGCTCAGAGGACGACGCACCTTGCTTGACCTCTCTTCCCAACCTCACGTACTAGTGTAAGCCAACCACAAATGCTACAGCCTTTCAAGAAGTAATGGACAGAGTTGGGAAGCTCGAAGCTGAAAATGTTTTACTCAAGGCTTCATTGAATGAGGTCTCTAATAGCCTTGCACAAATTGTAGCAAAGAATGAGATCTCAAAAAAACACCGACAACAATTGAACAGGTTATGGCTAAAGGCTTTGACATACTAGAAGTCTAGAACAAGTAGACCGAGTTGGTTTCCGTATAGGAGAAACTAAAATGTGACACTTAGAAACAACTACAATCATATGCATTGCTATGCAGCAATAGTACCAGTAGCCCCCATTGGTTGGAGTCTAGACACTTTTGCATTCCAAGCTAGTTGAAGGGTGCACTTGTACATCTGCTGAGCTCAACGTTAAAGTACGGGGCCTTCCCACACTTTCCTGAGGTTCTATGATTGCCAGTTCAACATTTCTTCATGACTATCTTGGTGTTAATGACATCAAGCATGGGTTGGATATGTCTCCACCCTTTTATGTTGCATTGAGACTGCTGATGACCGTCTATGCATTCTCTAAGGCTAGACAAATTGTTTCTACTACTCAGAAAGATCTTCCTTGATGAAGACCTCAGTAAAACATAGGTTGCTGAATTCAAGCATTTTAGGGAACTCAGTTTGCAACTAGACACAGGTGGAAGTGGGTCGTCATTCGGATCCTTAAGGTTGTCATTACTAACTCCCCCCCACCAGGGCCGGGATTGTTAAATGATGGTTTCAAAAGTCGCAAATTGCGGGTAAGAGGAAAGACTCAGTTCTGAAAGTTAACTGTTAGAATTGCATTGGATTCATTTGGTCTTCTTTA
Organism: Cupressus sempervirens; assembly: GCA_028749045.1. Taxonomy (NCBI): domain Eukaryota; kingdom Viridiplantae; phylum Streptophyta; class Pinopsida; order Cupressales; family Cupressaceae; genus Cupressus; species Cupressus sempervirens. The sequence goes on from CM053790.1 coordinate 396,066,561, forward strand.
GGATGTGTTGGACTCTTCCAATTTTCTCTTCCTTGTTAAGACTCATGAGAATTATGTACGCCGGTTTCCTACCATTGCAGGTTTCCATTGGTTGTCAACTTTCAAGGAGGAAGACTAGGAGCTTTGGTGGGGTCCATTGTTTTGGTGGGGTCGCTATCCTTGTTAGTGGAAAATTTTGTGATTTGAGTTTAATTGCCTTTTCTGATGCCTCTGCTAGATTCATGTGGTTTCGAGTATGCATCATTGCCCTTTGCATTTGAGACATCTTATCAGGCATTTGTTAGTTTCCTCCGACATCCTAATATGTGATCGACAATGGTCCTAATGGGTATCCCTTTTCCAATTTGTATGACAATATTACCTAGTTCTCAATGATCAAGGACATCATTCTTTTTGGGGACCTCAATGTTATACTCAAATGGCTCAAAGTCTTTTTATAACCGGATGATAGACTCATTTTGTACTGAGGATTTGGATCCTGCCTCTCTAGGGCTCCATAAATCTTCCAAGGATGTGGCTGGCTCCTTTACCAAGTATGGTTAGCATTTGGTTGAGCTTAGCAAGTCACATGATTTGGTGATCGTGAATGGGCTCTCCCACTTCCCTCGCTCCCACTCCTTCACGTGCAAACCTCACTATGGTGGTGCTAGTGTGGTGCATTATGTTCTCTCTAGGTAGTCCTTCCTCCTCTCCATCTACCAATTCTCCATTTCCCCCTTCCCTCTGGCTGACCATGTTCTCCTTCGCCTCTCCCTCTCTTGTATCCTCTGTCTCCCCACCTCGTTGTACTTCTGTTTGTCTTGACAAGGGTGACCTTGACCTCTCTATCCACCATCTCAAGTAGCTTCTTCCCCCTTGTAATGTTTCCTTTTTGGGACATTAGGAAATTTAAAGAAAAATTCATATAATATTAAAATTGACTATGAGAGTGTGGATTAAAATTATAAAAGGGTCAATTTAATATTATAAAGTGGGCTAAAAGTGACAAGGAGGGATAAGATGAAAAGACAGGAAGGAAGTGGAGGAGTCACGACTTTGATGATTAAAAGGAGAGAGATCATTCATTGGAAATATGCTTGGTTTATGATTCATATTTCAGTTTCTCTCTTGTGAGAGTTATTTCGAAAGCTTCAGCTTTCAACCAGCGTGAGGACATAGCCCCTTGTGGTAGACAGTGGACGCAAACCCATTGTCCGTAGAGACGTCATATCAGTTGTCTTGTGTGTGCTTATACGTTCTTTCTTTAGTATTCCAATCTAGCTGTAAAACTATGTTTAAGGTTGGATTTTGCATTCTAGTTATTGTATTGCTGAGGCATAATGCAATAAAATATTTTTAAGAGACTTTATGAGAATTTATTGGTGTATATTGCTGGTTTGTAATGCATCTTCATATGTTTAAGTTCTGAATATTATTTTGAGGAAGAAATCGGGTAAATATTTATTAAGGATATTTCAGTGGTATTAGAACCTAGTTTTCTTGTAGCCTATGTGGTTATTATCATCTACAAAGTTCTGGAAATTTTATTAGAGCAGGTTTTTCTTATCATCTAGTGGATTTCAATTTCTTCTATAGCATATTATACATCAAGATTTTGACAGAAGTAAGTGAAGGTTTCTAAAGGATTTTAGTGCCAAATCTCACAGAGGATCTTGGATTTAGTAATTGATGATCTTTGAGACTATAGGCCGAAGAAAGATCATAGGTTTAAGCCTAGCTTGGATTTTGGACATCATGCAAATCTATTCAATAAAGAGTTCAATGTCATCTTCAAAGTCGACGGAATATAGGCGTAGGGAAATACTTTCTATTTGACGACAGGTGACATTATTGTGTAGGAAAAAGTATGGGTTTTGACTATAGTTTGGAAGCAAAATATTTTCCCCATGCCTTGAACTTCTGTTTGTGGTTGAAGGAAGATGTGACAATAATAATATTACCTCATATACTTCAGCGACCCAAAGAAACCATTACGAGAGTGACTCTCGTCTCAGTTTTTATCTTATATAACATTAGTGATAAAGATTTGGTCGGGCATAGTCGTGGGTGAAATATTTTTTGAGGGAGACAGTGATATTGGCCTATGAGTGAGATGTGATTTTGATTAGTTAATTCAGACGACTATAAGTAGGTGGGATACTTATAGGGTTGAGCATTAGTGTGGAGGAATATCTATGGCCTTAGCCATTGACCAGGCCAATCATCAACCAGTGAAGGGGGACAAGTATGATCACTGGGTAATCATATAATTAAATATCTGTGGAAGAATTATAGAAATCAAATGTTGATTTCAGCACCCGACCAATATATGACGGGACATATTTACATTGCTAAGTTTAAACCTCGCCATAAGTGTTGGGAGAGAATTGCTTTTTCTTAGCAAACATTATTGTCCTTAGATAATCCATTCTGGCCTGCAAAAACTCAAAGAACCTTTACCGATGAAAGTTTGCTAATTCTTGTCTGAGACACTCTAGTTTTCATTGACCACTGTGTTGAAGGACAGAGTCATGAAGAGACACCCTATAATGTTTTTTGGCACAAAACCACCTATTTTAGGAAAGCAGAAATAAGATTGTGTGGTAATAAGTTTGTAACGGAAGTAAATGTGCTCTGGGGCTATTGTTGCTATTACTAGGAGAAGTGTAGAGTTTGGTTGGTCATTTTGTAGGTGAATGGGTGAAGCTATGCCATTGGTGGGAGATGGGTTTGAGATAAGCTGGAGTTATAAGAAAACACAAATAAGCATCTAGGTTGTAATATGGAGGAGTTATTTTGAAAAAGAATGATTAGGAATCTCTAGGAGTTAGCATGCATTACAGTGACCGTTGGCGTTACCAAAGGGAAGCTTATATAGGTGTATCTTTGCGTTTTAGTAACTGCTTGAGGAATATTAAATGATGTCGTGAAAGGTTTGTGTGGAAACATTTCTTATTGGTGAATCATTTTCATGCAACATTTGAAATGTTTTCTTGATATTGTGGAGGTGCTCTTGGATGCGGTTTCAACTACCAAGAGTATCGGTGGGAATCATATTTAAATTTGGTGTTGCCTATTTATGCGTGCATTACTTAGTAATGGTAGAACAAATTTGAAACAGACTTTCTGCAGAGTTATTTTTTTCTCATATGGTTCATTCTGAACACTATCAGAGGAATGGACAACATAATGAGTTTCTAGACTTGTGCGTGATGCCTCGAAGTAGGAAGATTATTTTGGGTGTTTCACCCTTTTTGAACAATGTTTTGTATCAACCAACGCGCTCCTGTATCGACACACCATAACTTTGCTAATTTTGATTTGTAAATATGTTAATTGGTCTAAATAATAGGACATTCAAGATTGAAGGGATGCGACGAGAGTTTGCTTTCTTCTCCTGCAATGATAGCCAATTGTGCTTATGAGTTATCACAAGCCGTTCATGACATGGCTTAATGTACTCTTGGCTTACGAGTTATCACAAGCCATTCATGACATGGCTCAATGTACTCTTGAGATAAGTGAGTGGATGTCAAATTGGAGGGTGGTAAGCTTTTGATGTGGAGGAATTCCTGAAGGTGCTCCTTGAGTTTATATGATATTCTTGTCTGAGTAGAGATGTGGATTCTGATTCTGGGCTTGAATTGTAGAATTTAGATATCCTGATTTGGGAAATCCCATTCAGGAATTGCGAAAATGGAACACTGATTTTGAAACTTTGAATTGGGAATTTGAGAATTAGATTTGGAGTTCTTATTAGAATTGTGACTTTGACACTATGAAATTTGTTTTTTGAAATCTTGGAATTTGCTATTTTGAAAATGGAGAATCTGAATTGGGAATCTGTATTTGGGGCTAAGAATTCGGATTTGGAGACTTCGGGTTGGAGATCTGATTGTCTGATTTAGGAATTTTGAAGACTTGCATTTGGAGACTTGAATTTCTGATTTTGGATATGGAATGAGCTCTAGGAGCAGAATTTGGAAATCTGATTTCAGGAAAATGCAATTGGTACTATAACGATTTGAATTGTTATCATCAAGAGCTTTCTGTGAGGGAATTTGGGCAAATAGTATTTTAGGGCAATGAACAAACATGTTTTGGCAGCTACCTAAATTTATCATCAAGGGCAAGTAACAAACTCTTGAAGGAAAGCTTTACAATATAGAAAGGAAACTTGCAGGTTTGCCTCAATCAAAGCATAGAGTATTCTTTGATTTGGATGCAATTGAGAAATGTTTATCCACAATAGAACAACTAGGCGCTAAAGGTAAACTGGTAAACATCCTCATGGTTGTGATTCCTTTTGTCAAACCGGCATTGTTGAGACATTCTAATAGAGAGGTGAAGCTTGCAGTCACTTAGTGTATTGTTCATGTTATGAGGATAACAACTTCACATGATCCATTCAATAGGGGGGTGATGAAGAGGTTTTCAAATTGATTGTAGAAAGCTTTCAAAGATTGAGAGATACCCATAATATATATATATTGAATGTTGTACGAATAAAACATTCCAGACAGGCTGGACATTCAAGCACTATGAAGGATATCAGGAGGTTTATCTTATCAAACCAATGCAGGTAGATTTAGGAAGGAGACACGTCACTCAAGCAAAGAGTTCCTTTGGATAGGCATTTGAAAGTTGGCACCATATTGAGTCTATGAGTTGATGGGATGTGAAAGTAAGGGACTGGATGTAACGGTGCAGTCTTGACAAGAGAGTTGATAGCATGCCCGATGTCAAAGAAACCCATGGCTCTTGAGGCTTAACATTAAATCACATTTCGAGGGGATGAATGGTGTTGTAGAAGTGGTTATCATGTGGAACTGTATCAGTGGCCTATCGCGCCTTTAGAGCAGGCCGTGGAAATTGTGAACTAGTAATCAAGCTTGCGCGAGGAGTACATACAAGGGTTCACCATCCCTCTTGAGTGGGACCAAAATAGACGACAACTTGAGCAAGGAAGAAGAATCGAACGAAATTGGGTTGACGAACTGCTACGCGATAGAACCATCATGACTAGACCCAGTGGCATCCAAGAGGGGTTTGTTGGCACGTTTGACACACAAGAGTTGGGGGAACCCCGTGAATCCCATGTTGCAACTCCAGAACAAATCAAGGCATAGGCAAGGTAATGCGCATCATGTCTGTGCTCATGTTGTAATTACTATTGATATTCTAAATTGGTTTTTGTGGTAATTGTTAGATTAAATACGGACAGAAATAACAATTACATGCAAATATAAACAATATCAAAAAATATTAAATTGCATAGAAGAGAACGCAAGACACCAAGATTTAACGTGGTTCACCCAATATTACAATCCAGTGATAACAACCTGATTACAATTAGTAAATATACTATTGCATGTTTCTATTGTTAAAAACATTGGAAGTGTGAATACATGGTTTGAATCATTGGCAACAATTGGCGAAAAGAAAACAACAAGCTGTACCCACTGTTCGACAGAACAACATTTGAAACCAATCCATAACTCATAATTAATAAAAGTATAAATCAGAACAGTAGAGGATATTACAGTGTTATTAGAGCCAGAAGACTTGCCAGCCTTGTGGGAAACTGTCGGAATTTCAAGTTGGATAAAACAAAAAATATCTAACTAGGCATGAACAAGGAGCATTATAGCTTTAGACCCAGCCGACTTGAACAGATAGGATCTTCAAACAAGATTTATATTGAGGATATTTATGCAGTTGATGAGGAGCTGATCCTTGAACCAAGCATACAGGTTGAATAGGTATTGGTCACTCAAATGGCCCGATCAGGAACGAGAAGTGAGGGAAACCTTGGGTGCTATTATAGATGGACAGAATAATATCACTAAAGCACTTCAGCAGCTTGCAGGTATTTTGCAATAGTTAGCTCCGATACCCAGGAGAGCATTGAGTCATCACAGTGGAGGTGGTTGTTTGGCAAGATCACTCACGTTGCTAGGGCCTCCACATGGAATGCTGACAGGTCATTGATACAAATTTTTTGTTTAGAATAATGTTGAGGAAGAGTTAGCCCAACCTGTGGCAACAGGCTTACTTCTGGAATATGTTATGGCTATGTACGATGAGTGGGATCTGTTCCCTGATCCAGTTAAGTAGAATTTGACCTTTTTTCAATACATGAATAAAAAAAGGGAGTTAGAGAGGACACAACAGGACAGTAGGCCTAGGGCACAAAATAGAGATTTGAAGCACGTCATGAACAAGTTATCCCTCGCTAATTTTGATGGTAGTAGTAAGATGTTTGCTAGGGCTTGGATTCACAAGTTAGATACATGCCTGACATTCAAACCCATGTCAGAAACATAAGCTATTAAATTTTCCACAATGCATTTAGAGGGAGCAACATATGATTGGTGGCATCATGGGCTAGTCACCCAGGATCATGGTCTCATTACATCTTATGAGACTGAGTTCTAAGTCGATCACTTGTTTTGATAGGAAGGACATTGAGGTCTACTACATGGATTTGACACAGTTGCAACAAGGTGGATCTTTAGATGACTTTATTGATGAGTTTCAACGGATCTTGGTTATGGTTCAGGATATGACAGAATGACGCAAGGTAATGTTGTTCATAGAGGGTTTACAAGACAGATTTAGGGGTTTTGTTAAGGTCCTTAAACCAGACACCTTGGATGATGCTATTAAGGTGACACATGATTTGGATTCGCCTTCTTCGATACTATAGCCTCCTAAGAAACCTTATAAGTGTTCCACTTCAATCTAGACGAACAAGAATAAGAATAAGACTTCCTCCCAAGATTGAACTTTGAGACACAGATTGAATTGAGGAGGAAGAAGCTATGCTTCATTTGTAGGGAGCCGTGGACACCAGTCACAGGTGCCTTGGCAAGGGTAAAATACATTTTGTTGAGGTTCTTTCAGAAGAGGGGATGAGCAGCAGGGAGGCAATGATAAAGAAGGAAGTGAGGAGCAAGCTCTTAAAGAGAGGAAGAAGAAATCCACTGTTGGACAGTCCCCTATTATAGCTTCCCTTTCTAGCGATCCCACTGGTTAACCCTTTCGTTTGAAGGGCGTAGTGAGAGGGCAGTGTATTATGTGCCTCTTAGATATAGGTGTATGACATAATTTTATAAGCACACACTAGGTATCAAAGAGAAGGTTACAGGTTGATGATATACTAGAGTTCGAAGATAAGATACTAGGGGTTGATAGATTAAGGTGCACAGGGAAAGTGTCAAGGCTTTCGATTCACTTTTACGAGTATCTTCTAGGGGTAGATTTTTATATTGTTGATTTGGGTGGTTTAGACACAATGTTGGGTAGGCAGTGGTTACAGACTATCAACAGGTATACAGTTGATCATGGTAAGATGCAACTGGAATTCTTACGGGAGGGTCAACAGGTTATTCTCAAGGCCATGCCAAAGTGTGAACCTAGAGTGATTTCAGCTCATAGGATGGAGGCTACATTAGGCTCAGGACAATAATTTCACTCTACCAGTGCTTGATAAGCATACGAGGGTTTTTGAAGACATACCTTCGAGCATTCCCCAAGATAGAGGGTTTGAGCATATCAAGGAGTTAGAGGAGGGCGCCATGCCCGTCATCACTACTCCTTATCGTTACCCTAGGCACTATAAAGAGGAAATAGAAAGGATCATTAAGGAACTCTTAGACCTGTGACACATCAGACCCAATTCCAACCCTTTTGCTTTTTTGGTAGTTTTGGTGATGGATGGTACTATTTGCATGTGTATTGATTATTGTGCTCTCAATAAGAGGACCATTAAGATTAGGTACCCTATTCGTCACATCAATGAGTTATTAGATGAACTACATGGGGCAGTTCATTTCTCGAAGATAGATCTATGATCTGGATACCATCAAATGTGTTCGTGAGGAGGATGTGCATAAGACAACTTTCAGATGCCACTACGGAACCTGTGAGTTTTTGGTAATGCCATTTAGGCTCACTAATGTGCTTGCCACATTTCAGTCATGCATGAATCATATTTTTAAAAGGCAGTTGCGCAAGAGCGTGTTGGTATTCTTTGATGATATCCTAGTTTTTAGTAAGACTTGGGAGGAGCATTTGCAACACTTAGATGAGGTAATTAGCATTATGGAGGAGCATTCATTGTTTGCTAAGGAATCGAAGTGTGAGTTCGGATTGACAGAGATTCTTTACCTTGGACACATGATTGGTGCAAATGGGGTTAAGGTACACTAGGAAAAGATACAAGCAATCCTAGATTGGCCGCCTCCAAGGAATGCATCAGATTTGAGGGCCTTCCTTGCTCTTTGCTCTTATTATAGAAGGTTTACTAGAGGCTTCTCTCAGACAACAGCTCCCCTCACCGATCTCACACGGAAAGGGGCATTCAAGTAGACAGATGATGCAAAGGTAGTCTTTGATAGGCTCAAGAAGGTGACGAGCACATGCCCAATTATGGCACTTCTCGACTTCTCTCGCCCCTTTGTCTTAGAGTGTGATGCTTCAGGAAATAGAATTGGTGTAGTTCTGATGCAAGATAAGAATCCGATAGCTTATGAGAGCCGGAAGCTCAAGGACAGTGAGATATTATACTCCACTTATGACAAGGATATGCTAGCCATCATGCATGCCTTAACCAAGTTTAGATAGTATTTGGTGGGTGGCAAATTCACTATTAAGATAGACTGCAACAACATGCGATATTTTTGAGAACAAAAGGATTTGAATGAAAGACAACAAAAGTTTGTCAGCAAGATTGAGGCCTATGATTTTGATATCAAGTATGTTAAGGGTAAGAACAATATAGTTGCTGATGCTCTTTCTAGGAGAACTCCAGTAGTATAGTGTTGTACCATTTTAGAAATATCAGCATATTGGAAGTCCCAGTTATTGGTTAACTATTCTAAGAATACTCAAGCTTGCTAGATCATGGATGTGCCACTCGAGGACAATAGGTACAAGGTAATCAATGATGTGATTTTTACAAGGATAGGATCTACCTCATGCTCGAGTCTAAGCTCAAAGTGAAAATTATGAATGGCCTTCATCATAGTTGGAAAACTCGCCAAATGCAAAAACTCGCCAAGCCCCCCAAAAGTTTAATCGGGAAAAACTCGGCAATTCAAAAAAAAAACTCGAGAACCTAAAAAACCGCTGAAATTTAATTAAAAATACATTTATTTTGCAAAATTTAATGAGAAGATGCATCTAATAAGTTAATTAAAGACAATACAAAAGAAAGAAACAAAGTTTAGATATATATAAATGCATAATGCGTACAAAATTGCATTCTCATGCAGAATGCTCATGGTAGGAAGCAAAATAGTAAATTACTAAATAGTTTCAATCTGTCAAAGTAGAAGTAAATACTAAAAGTCTAAATACATCAATACAATGTCAATCACATCTTCCTCTTTCCACTTGCACTAGCAGGAAAGTGAGGGGGTCTAGTCCTAGAAGAAGTGCCCCGCACTGGGATAGGGCGTGAGCTGCATGACTGTGAACTCTGTGGCTGTGCCCCCTCGCTCGACGTCCCTACTGACTGGCTCGGCGTCCTAGAAGAGGATGCATCTCCTCCTAATGGTAATGCCTGATCCTCGCCTGATTCATCATCATCCTCGTCCTCATCCTCAATGTCATCCATAGTGAACTGAAAATCAGTGTCAGCCTCCCCCTCCATGGTCTGCCTCTCCAAATCAGCGATCTCATCTGGTGTAAACAATGGACTTGGCTCCTGTGCTGTCCAATTAGAATAAGGATCTATCTCATCTAGATCAAGCGGACTAGGTAGTTCTAAGAGCTGTGACTTTTTTATGCGCAACTTAAGATTATAGTGCACATAAACAAGGTCATTAAGCCGTTTTTGAGTCATTCTGTTTCTTTTCTTTGTATGGATGGACTCAAATAAGCTCCAATTGCGCTCACAATGGGATGAGCTACAAGGTTGGGATAGGACTCTGAGAGCAAATTTCCTTAAATTGGGGGTATTGCCACCCCAACTTGCCCACCAAGCATCTGCAAAACAAAATTTAAAAAGTTATAAAGCAATAAAAAACAAAATTAGAAGCACAACTTATCAATTAGCAAAAGTTTTAAAGTTTGACGCTTTACCTGGTGCTTGAGTAGATCTTGCTCTCTTTGCTAGCATAGAAGAGAACAAAGGACCCCTTGATTCCACATAGATTTGTTGTTCGGTCACAATAAGGTCTCTCTCCTCTTCACTTGATATCATTCTCTCAATGCATTTAGAGAGACCTTCCATGACCTCTCCATTAGGATCTGACTAGGAATCATCAGCCCTAAAACAAATAGAAAATGATATCAAGTCTTACTACACAACCTTAAAAAGTAAAGTAAAATAAAGATTTATTAAAATCCCAACTTCAAGGACAATCAATTATCATAGTACCTGAATTTGGGATTGAGGAAGTAGCCTGCTGCATGAATAGGTTGGTGGAGCATATTGTTCCACCTCCTATCAATTATTTCCCAAATGGGGTCAAATTTGAGACTGTCTCCGTGATAGTAACTTCTAACAGCCTCTTTCGCCCTATCCATGGCCTCATAAAGACCTCCCATTGGGGATTGCTGCCCATCACATGTGCGCAAGACTAGAACCAGGTGCAGAGACATCTACATTTGAAATTTGAAAAATACAAATTAGTTAATAACATAGTAAGTTATGAATTGAAAATGAAACTTGAATACACTAAAAATATAATGAAGTTACCTCCACAATCTCCTTAGCCTTTGCAAAAAAGCTATCATCAAAGACTATTCGTGCCACAGCTTCTCCTTCGGGCTTGTTTCAGTAAGGTGAAGCAACCCAATCAGCACACACAAACATTTGCTTCAAAGCCAATATGTGGTCAAGAATACTTTGCAACATCAAGAAGACCATTGCAAACCTTGTCATAGTAGGTCTCATCAAATCTTTGCCTTTAGTGGCTTTTTTCATCAAACTGAGAACCCATGGGTGATTATAGATATATTTCGTGACTCGCCTAGCATCTTCCACAACTGGACTCACCCAATCAAGTTTTCCTATGTCCTCCAAAAGAAGGTCAAGGACATGTGCTGCACAAGGTGACCAAAAAAGTGTGGGATGCCTCTCTTGGAGGATTCTACCTAAAAGATTAGCAAAAAATCAATAATCAGTAACAAACTTTCCATATTTAGTATTTACAAATTACATCAAATCTAAATTGAATAATACCATAGCATTACATTCGTGATTCATATTGATTCAAATATAAAAAATTAAATCTACCTGCTGCCACATATGCTGCTGCATTATCTGTGATTATTTGCACCACATTCTCTATTCCCACCTCCATGACAACATTCTCCAACATTAAAGCCAATGTGGCTGCATTTTTCACTTTGTTGGAGGCATCGACAGATTTCCAAAACACCACATCATTTTTGCAAGCAATCAAGAAGTTAATAATGGTTCTACTTCTTCCATCTGTCCACCCATCAGATAAAATGGTGCAGCCGTACTTCTTCCACTCTTTCTTTTGGTCTTCTATCAACAATCTTGCCCTACCAACCGCTTTGTCAAGCAACCTACAAAATTTAAGTGTAATATTAAATAAAGTGTAAGTGTTAGTAAAAAATTAGGAAATAAGTTATAACAATTAAGATTTAAAATATAACAATGAACTAAAGTGAATCTCAATTATTTACAATTACTAAATAGTAAAATACTAACCTTCCACTCATATCCTTGCGATTAGGCGGCTTGTACCCTTTGCCTGATATTGTCATTGCATTCACCATACTGACCCAATAGGGACTATCAGCGGCATTCATTGAGATATTGTTGAAAAACCAAAAATCAGCTGCTGCAATATCAGTTTGCTCATGCACTTCCTTAAACCATGCAGTGCCCTCTAATGATGGCTGTGCTCCAGGTGTGTTCCTGGGCACAAAATAACCACCTATCCCTGATGGGGATCTGGATGGTGATGATGAAGAAGTAGGAGATGTAGAAGAAGTGGAACCGGTAAAAGAGAAATTTTGTTTGCGGATCCGTGGGCCACGAAGAGATCCTGGTATGTTCTCAAGTGCTTCTTCTTCCTCTTGCATATCAAAAGGAGCTCCTTCAAATTCAGCTATGGCTGCCCTCATAGCTATTTTTGCCCTCTCCCTATTCAATTTTTTCTCTTCAGCAGCTGCAAGTAGGGCATGGATGAATCTTTTTTCTTCATCAGTTACCTTGAGACAAGGATTTGAGTCATGTTTCTTTATGCCTGCAAGGTGGTATTTGAGGCGGTTTATGGCTCCAGAAATAATTCTCACAGGGAATGCATATCACCTTCCCAATATCATTTGGATTTGGAGCTTCATAGGCATACCGCCATGCCTTATCTCTTGCATTTTTAGGCCGAGTGCCTATATATCCAGATGGGCATGGTGTTTGTGGCCACTCTTCTTGTGGGTTTGTCATTTTTTTAATGGTTGACCGCTGCCCTACACATAAATATATAGAGAAATGAATAAACAAAGTTAGAACTTAGAAGCTAGGGTTTCAAATGATTCAAACTTCAAACTTGTACCATATCCTTAGCAAACAACAAACTTCAACCATATCCTTAGAAGCTAGGGTTTCAAATGATCCAAAATGATTTTAAATGATTTGAAAACATTTACAAAAAACAACAAAAACAAAAGAACATTTGTTATAAAACTATAAAAAGTTTTCAAATTATGATAAGATGAACATACCTGGAAAGAAATTTGTCTTCTAAAATCGGTTAGAATCCTCTACAATCCACTCAAATCCGCCTTGAATCACTTGCAATCAGCCAAGAATGCCTCCAAACCTTCTTCTCTTCACTCCTCAAGGTTCTAAACAATGCAAATACAAGAAAGTATGAGAAAAAACACACTCACTGCCGCTTAAATCCGTCACAGGCCGCATTCACCAGTAAATCGCGAGTTTTTCCTAAAAACTCGCTGAGTATTTGCCGAGTACTCGTCGATTACTCGGCGAGTTTTTACCAGATTGCCGAGTTTTTAAATCGGCGAGTTAACTGGTTAAAAACTCGCCGAGCTAGGAAACTCGGCGAGTTTTCCATCTATGGCCTTCATGATGCACCATCAGCCAGACACCTAGGTTTTTTCAAAACCTATAGACAGGTCATAGAAAGGTTTTCATGGAAGGGCCTCAAGGACGATGTCCTTTAGCATGTCAAAGAATGACAGACTTGTCAGCAAAATAAGTCGAAGGACGAATTTCCAGCCGGATTATTGCAGCCTTTTCCTATTCCAACACATAAATGGGAGGGTATCTCTATGGGCTTTATTACACGATTGCTAAGAGTTCAAGGCAGAGATTCCATTTTTGTGGTTGTGGACAGATTGACTAAGTTTGCTTATTTATATGCTATAGCGGTAGAGTAGTTGGCCTCTCAAGTAGTTGTGTTGTTTTTTCGAGAGGTTTTTCGTCTACATGGCCTATCTTAGACCATTGTGAGCGACAGGGATAGAAAATTTCTCAGCACTTTTTGACAGGAATTATTCAGATTGCTAGTCACGAAATTGATACCCAACACAAGTTACCACCCACAAATGAACAAGTAGACTGAGATAGTAAATAAATGGGTGGAGGGTTACCTTGGGGACTATGTAGTAGCGCAACAGAGAGCCTGGGTTAAATGGTTGTATTTAGGGGAGTATTGCTACAACTCCTACCGCATCATCCAGATGATACCATTTCAAGCTCTTTATGGTGGTGAGCCACTATCATTCGTAGATTTGGCCTTACAGGACAACAGAGCACCGCTAGCTAGAGGTTGGATACAAGACCAACGAGACATTCTCAAATCTCTTCGGCAGAACATCCTATAGGTTTAGAATCAGCAGAAGACATATGTTGATCGCCATTGGACAATAGAATTCTGAATTTGGTGGCATGGTTTATCTTCGCCTCCAACCTTACAGGCAGAGCTCCTTGAAGAAGAGTCGATCCGAAAATCTTCTACCTAGATTTTATGGTCCCTATTGCATTACCAGGAGGATTGGTGAGGTTGCTTATGATTTGGAATTGCTAGGTGACAGGAGGATCCATATTGTTTTTCATGTGTCTTGCCTCAAGAAGGCGATTGATTAGCATATAGTGCCTTCCATTAGATTTCGCGCTTGATGTGTAAGGGAGACTGGGTTTGGTTCCAACCGAGGTGATTGAGGTCAAGGAGAGTAACCTGAATAATGGATCCATCAGGGAGTATTTAGTTCCCTAGAAAGATTTGCCCTATGAGGAAGCCACCTAGGAGGGTGAATCAATCCTGTAGCATCCAGCACTAAGATTGCTTGAGAGCAAACAATCCTGGGAAGGAAGGACTGTAATGTCCCCTTCTCCGTACTAGGCATTTCTGGCGCCTTGTTGGTCTATCTTTCCATCCGGATAGGCTAACGACATTAATCTAGAGGATGCCAGCTAGTTATAGGAATTTATTTGGTTTCGTTTGGGGAAATATTTAAGTTTGAGGAGTTTTCTATAGTTAAGTCGCTTTATTTTATAAAGTGGATTTATAAAGTTACTTTATGACTTAAAGTCATTTTTATAACAAAAGTAACTTAAGTGACTAAAAGACAAAAAATGATTTTTATCCCACATTGCCTAATTGTTTGTGCTCTCCCTCATATCGAGTTTATAAAGGCAATGAGCTTTCTTGGGATTGACACCATGAAATAGATCAACATATTGAAAGATGAAATTGGTTGCTTAAATGTGATAGGTTTTTTGAAGGACGAAACCCCTTAAAAAGAGTTGAGAGGTTGGACATAGCCCTAACACCTCTTTTTATTACATCCAAGTCCAGAACTGGAGGCAACATACTAGAGTCAACAAGAATCACTCTTAAGGTTGTGGTGAGTCTTGCGTTAGTTATCTGGCAAATGCAATATATATATTGAATATTGTACGAATACAACATTCCAGATAGGTTGGATACTCAAACACTGTGAAGGATATTGGGAGGTTTATCTTATCAAATCACGACAGGCAGATTTAGAAAGGAGACATGACACTCGAGCAAAGAGTTCCTTTCGATAGGCATTTGGAAGTTGGCACCATATCAAGTCTATGAGTTGATAGGACGTGAAAGTAAGGGACTGGATGTAATGGTGCAGTGCTGACAAGAGAGTTGATAGCGTGCTCGATGTCAAAGAAACCCATGGCTCTCAAGGTTTAACTTCAAATTGCAATTAGAGGGGATGAATGGTGTTGTAGAAGTGGTTATTACGTGGAACTGTATTAGTGGTCTATTGTGCCTCTAGAGCAGGCCGTGGGAAGTGTGAACTGGTAATCAACATTGCGTGAGGAGTACATATAGGGGTTCACCGTCCCTCTTGAGTGGGACCAGAATAGACGGCAACTTAAGCAAGGAAGAAGAATCAAACAAAACTAGGTTGACGAACTACTTCCAGACGAATTCATCAAGGGTAGACCCAATGGCATCCAAGAGGGTTTTGTTGACACGTTTGACACACTAGAGTAGGGGAAACCTCGTGGATCCCATGTTGCAACTCCAAAACAAATCTAGCGATAGGTGAGGTAATGCACATCACGTTTGTGCTAATTTTGTAGTTACTCTTGATATTCTAAATGGGATTTTCTGGTAATTGAATTACATTTTCCAAGCATATCATTTACTATTTCATGTTTCTATTGTTAAAAACATTGGAAGTGTGAATACATGGTTTGAATCATTGGCAACAATTGGCCAAAAGAAAACAATGAGCTGCACCCACTGCTTGATAGAACACCATTTGAAACCAATCCATAAATCAAAATAATAAAAAGTATAAATAAGAATTGAAATATCCCAAACGGATATTTACCTGATTTTAATTTCAAAATTAAATTCAGAACTAAAACATAGGCAGATATATTTCGAAACCGCAATAGAAAACAATAGGTTCTCTAAAAGATAATAATCTGTTCTTTCCCAAAATAATGTTCAAGATTCAAGCATATGAAAATGCGTTACAGACCAACAGTATAAAATGGTAAACTCTCATACAACTCCTTAAAACATGTTATTGCATTATGCAACAACAATACAATAACCAACAATTAGAATCGAATCTTAAACGCAATTTTACATTGAGATTGGAACACTAAGAGAACCTATAAGTGCATATGAGACACCTGAAGTGATGTCTCCATGGACAGTGGGTTTGTGTCCATTGTTTGTCGGTACAAGGGGCTACATCCTCACACTGGCTGAAAGATGAAGCTTTTCTGAATAACTCTCGTAGGAGAGAAATTGAAATTTGAATCATAAATCAAGCATGCCAAATGAAAGTCTCTTCTCCTTTGATCCTCACAAATGTGACTCTTCGGCTTCCCTCTTGGCTTTTTGTCCTATCTCTCCTTGTTCTTTTTAGCCCACTTTATAATATTAATTTGACCTTTTATATTTTGAGTCCACGCTCTCCATATCAATTTTAATATTATATATAATATGCCTTTAACTTTTTCAATGTCCCAAAAAGCGAAGATTACAAATCTCCCCTCCTTGAAATTGCTTGTCCTCAAGCAATCAGTACCAAGATCCCATATGAATTTGCATGTTGCTCTGCAACCCAAACTAAAAAAAAATCCGACCATACTGTGAAGCAAGGTGTCACTTTGCAATCCATCCATCAACCGGATCCTTGGATCCCATATGACTCTGAAATAATGCAACACCTATAAACTATACAAATCTGATCATCACTGCATCTAGCCTCAAACTGAATAGAACTACAACAAAGTCCCCAACAAGCTATAGATACATACGATGAACACCTTGATCCCAAACCCCATTGTCATAACCAATTGATATGATAAGGTAGAAATGTATCAATGAACTATGCATAACCAAGGAGATGGTGACGACCTGACCTAAATAGATGATGTAAGAAACAAGTCACTAAAAAATTGAAAATAACACCATGGGTGCATCAAATACTGTATTGTCGTTATCAATTTGGAGAACCTTTAGGTACATAGGTACTATGAATAAGGGTGAAGCTGAAAAACTATTCTTTGTGATTGAAACATAACTCTCATCAATACTCTACCAGGATATATCCAATGGTTGATGTAGGAAATCCATCCAACTCCTATATGGGGTGAAATAGGAAATTGTAAGGAAACTTGCAACAAGGAATATAACCATTTCCACATAACCCATAACAGATCTGAATATAAACATGCAATTGAAATCCACATGCAAGAGAATAAACAACATACCCACAAAACTTGTGACACAAAATATACCTTGGGAAACTCTTATTGAGGGAAAAACCCAGCCTCCAAAAGCATCGATCATCATGTATGTATTATTCAACAAAAAAACCATTGCAATACAACCATGGAAACCTTGAAAGTCATAGCCACTATCAAGCAATCCATGTGAACAAGCACGAATCCACACATCCGATGCCATGCTTCCAACTTTCACAAATGCTCCCTTGGCTAACCTATCAAGCCTTGTTCCGCTTGACTCTTGCCTTTTTGCCTTCTTCTCACTCTACACCAACAACTACCCTTGTGGCTACTTATATAGTAGTAGGTCCCACAAAACAACCAAGTGGTATTACATAAACCATGTGCTACCTAACAGTCTTAACCCATTGACCCCACATTGAATATTGAAAATTTAATTTTTTTTCCTCAATATTAAATAATTACATGAAATATTATCACAATGTTACAATACAACTCATAAAGTATATCCCATGGGAATCTTTACATGTTGCACGTCCATCTAGATTTCCTCAATATTAAATAATTACATGAAATATTATCACAATGTTACAATACAACTCATAAAGAATATCCCATGGGAATCTTTACATGTTGCACGTCCATCTAGATGCACCATTACATAATAAAATTAAATAACACAATATAACAATATTATGCAATGTGTGCAATACCCATTATCTCAACAATCTCCCACTTGTATACATTGCATAGGGTCAATCTATAGCCACATAAATGAACAAGGAACAATCCCTCCCAGCACATCCACCATCATGGATCAAAGTACACTATGTGCTCCATCCGTGTACCCACAACAAAATCAAAGTATCTAGCATCTCAAATATGAATGAAGCCACCTCCTATGATGCCACTGCCACTGGACATACATGGAAGCCATGCAAAGAGAAAGCCACCCAACCTATCACATTAAAAGATCATAAAATCCTGTACCATCTGAAATGCCAAGCACAAAAAACCTAATCCAAAGGTAATCACATGTATCCATAGTTGTCAAAATATCCATAGTTGAAATAGCACCCACAACAAATGCCACAACCATCCACCTATCCGTACCTCCAAATGTATACCAAGTGAATCTCACATCATCAACATATCCAATTTGCAACTTGCAATCACAAGCCTAAAGAGAAATACTTGCCACATATATGAAGAAGCTCCCACTAGAGAAGATAATATCAAATTTATACCCAATCCACTCACAACATCTCAAAGAAGTGAATCCATGTAGTATCAAAGACATCCATATTACATAAACTAATAACCTGCAAGAGTAACTCTCATAACAAGTCTCCCAAGCTTTCCACAACCAACAGAGGAAAGAGATAAATGAATAACCATGTCATCTCTCGCATGACATGCATGAGCACAAACCAATAATCACAATCTCTAACCAATCTCAAATCCAATCTAAACAAAATGAACATCCAAAAAGATAACCAAGACCAAAGAGAAACTATGCAAATCATAACCTGCATCATATCCTTCTACACACACCTCCAAATGTAAACTGTACAAGTATGCTCTCCTCCGTAAAACCCCAACCAAGGAGCCTCAACAACACCCAAACCATACCATATATGTATATAAGCCTCTCACAAGTAGATCAAACTCATAAACCATTGCTAATCCAAGGAAAATGTTTAATATAAAATCATCTCCGTAACTCAACTAACATAACAACATATACACATGGAGATAACCAATGCTAAAACATCTCTCAAATGAACCTTCCAGAACTAACTCATATACCATAGCTCAAGATCCATATCCATGAAAGACAAGCATAAACCTAATGCACCTTAGAGAAACAATGTGCTATACCTCTCAAGTAGTAAACCGCCGAGTAGACCAAGAGTGGGGAATGAGAATGCTCATCAAGATATCCAAGTATCCAACCAAGACTTATTTAAGAACAATCTCCTCTTAAGTCCATATCAGGTGAATGCCCTTCAAACTTCCTACTGAAACCAAACAACTATCCCAACAAATACTTCTTTAATCCAAGAGAAATCAGCATCACCACTGTCACCTGTAACCAATCAATCCATGTCAACTCCAAATGCAATATAGCAATATCATGAAGTATCCAACTTACGATCAATGTACTCAATACCAAAAAACTAAACCAAGATTAATGTCAAAGTTTCAACTATGGCCTCAGGAATATAAACATGACAACATGATTTAAACCATCTCAACCAAAGAGATAACATGCTCCATATGAACATACTATAACATGTCAAAACTCTAAACGCGTACCAAGAGTATACCATGACATACTAATGAAACCATTCTCACACCAAGGATAACATGTCGAATTAAAGCATAAACCACACCTTTACCAAGAACCTTGTGAGTCCTCAAGATGCAACCATCTCCACACACCATGAAGAAACCATCTCCACACACCATGAAGAACCTTCTCCACACACCATGAAGATAACCAATAAACCCAAATTAGTTCTCAAGATCTAACCATCTTAACACGCTATGAAGATAATCAAGTGTACTATGCAAATGTCAAAGATGCTTCTGCAGGAATAAGATCTAAAACAAACCTCCAACATCTGCAAATACTCTTTAAATATATCAATGCCAAAAAAATCCCATTCAACCGTGGTACCAAATCACCCATGACATCATAAAATCCATCTTGTACATGAAGATCCTCCAGATCTACACTCACACAACCAAAGTGTCAGTGCCAAGTGAAACCAAGATCTCCAAACCCAATCAGATACGAACCAAACCAGGAACTAATCCTGCACTATCACCTCATCACTGCCACAAGCTCCCACTAAACCATGTACCTAAGCTATCTATGACATCATGATGAAAAACTATCCTCTAACCGTGAGAATCAATCAAAGCATCAAACCATCAAAGAACTCAAAGTGCACATGATGAGCTCTTCAAAAGAAATCAAATAACCATGATCCTCAACTAAGAAGATATACCACCATAACCAAATCAGGTATTCAAGCCAATGAACATTAAAGATATACCGGTATATCCAATCATGTCATGCCAAAATTCATGACACCATGATCACATCCATGAACCGAAAATTTGGCTCTCAATATGTCCATTCTGTCAGCATAAAATAGTCAACCACAATCTTCCACCATGATTGTACCTGGTAACAACATCTTATCCCTTCTACATGAAGAAAAATTAGAAAATCATGTGATTTAGAGAATAGACAGCCCAAGTCCAAGCTACTAATCTGAATATGCATCAATAATGAAAAATCAATGGATAAAGACAACCCATAACCACGCTATAAATGCAACATGTAAGTATAGACCGCTTACAACATTGCACAACTTGTAGATCCAACAAGTTATCATACATATCCAAACCAAATATTGATAACCATATCATCATGAAACCAATCTGAAATATGAACTGAGTATACAATGACATCAAATCTTAAATCTCCAAACATACAATGTCATAAATTCACAATGTTACCATAGTCAATCTATACTATAAACTGTTCAGATTAATATATCACTAAATAAATCGTGTCAAACCTGCACCAAATCTGAACCAATGTGTAGAGCTCTCCAAGAGCTTTCCGTTGACTACTCGAAGTCCAAAATCTAACTCCGTATGCCCAAATTATGCCCTAATCTGTGCTCAAAATAAACAACTTCTAACTTTTAAGCTCTTAAAACTAGACAATATCAAAATCATAGAACCAAATCTACACCAAGCTGTAGTGCTTTGAATTAGCTTTCCACCGGCTATAAGAAGTTTGAAATCCGATATTCTAAGAAAAAGTTATAGCCATTTTACTAAGACAATTTTTTTTCCATTTTCACTGCGATTTTTTTTTTTGTGATCAAAATTCCGAATGGATTAAATTTGACGGCCATCACGGGTTGAATATAAAAAACTCTTTCATTTCTTCTGAACATGGCCAAACTAGGGCATATTATATATCAAAATTTATGGAAACATCCACCGGATCCGATGGTGAGGTTTGTTTTTATCGAGGAGGTCATTTCTGCAAGCTCCCCCCTAAAAACCTCATTTAAATGAAGCATCCAAAAAAAATCTTTTGTCCAACAATTTCACATGCCCAAAATCTAACAGTATCCCATCGTAACAGCAAACTCAGAATCTTTAGATCTATAATAAGCAACTTATATATCTTGCCCTTTCTTTTCTCCTCTAATGCATTCCCATTAATTCAATCTAGGGTTACAATAATAAAACCATAGCTTTGATGCCACTTGTAAGAAAACTTGCAACAAGGAATATAACCATTTCCACATGACCCATAACAGATTTAAATATAAATATGAAATTGAAATCTACATGCAAAAGAATAGACAACATATCCACAAAACTTGTGACACAAGATATATCCTGGGAAACCCTCATTGATGAAAAAACCTAGCTTCCAAAAACATTCATCACCATGTATTAGTCAACAAAAATACCATTGCAATATAATTATAGAAGCCTTCAAAGCCATAACCACTACCAAGCAATCCATGTGAACAAGCAAGAATCCACACATCCCATGCCATGCTTCCAACCTTCACAAATGCTCCCTTGGCTAACTTGTCAAGCCTTGTCCCGCTCGACTCTTGCCTTTTTGCCTTATTCTCACTCTACACCAACAACTACCCTTGTGGCTGCTTATATAGTAGCAAGTCCCACAAAACAACCAAGTGGTATTACATAAACCATGTGCTACTTAACCCATTGATCCCACATTTAATATTGAAAATTTAATTCTTTTTCACCAATATTAAATAATTACATGAAATATTATCACAATGTTACAATACAACTCATCAATTATATCCCATGGGAATCTTTACATATTGCACGTCCATTTAGATGCAACATTACATAATAAAATAAAATAATACAATATAACAATATTATACAATGTGTGCAACATCCATTATTTCAACAGAAACCATATTTGGACTGATCCAATGACAAGCAATAGTAGTCAAATCACTACCCCCATCCTATGCCCCATATTCACTACTAGGAACTGTAGTAGGATTCGATATCCTGAAATCAAAATCATCTTCTTTATGACAATCAAAAGGAGTGTCCTCGTTTATCTCAAAAAGGGGATTATCAGAAGTCCAATCAGCATCTACTTCAAACAAATGGTTGTCTACAAGTTGAATGTGATCTAAAGTCTTGGTACTTGATCGTTTATGGCAGCTAGCCAAGTCATACGTCTGCCAAATGCTATCAAGTTCATCAATTACTTCTTGGAAAAACTCCCGCCTCACTTTATTTTCATGTTTCCGAGAGTGATTCGTGATCCTGATCTGATTTTCAGATTCCTGAAGAGAAAATTGTGTATCATCCAATGCCTCACTTGCATACTTCAGTTCCACGATGAGTTCCATAATCTCATTCCTTCCTTTATTTAGATGATCAACATGTATTTCAGCAACCTTAAGAATGTAAACCCTATTAGAAAACAATCATAAGTAATCTGATTTCATAGTTTCAAGAGCTGTTTTGATCACCTGCAAATCAGCAACAAGCCAATCTCCATCCATTCCCTTTTAAGCCTTCCTATAGAGATCCTCAACCATCTTGTGGGTGCTGTCATAACGTACCAAAGATGCCATAATCACGTCTTTGCTAACCTTCTTTTAAGGTATGCATTTCATTATTGTCATGTTGATGCGATTCATCGTCTTGCAGTATTGTCTTAGATTGTACCTCCAACTTTATGTCATGTACATCAGAAATATATGGTTCATCACACCTCTCAAAATCATAGGCCTTATTTCCCCTGTTCTCTTGATTTGTATGCAAAGACCCAAGTGTTACCCTGTTATCATTTGTAGATAAAGACTCATCATACCCAGGCCCCAATCTACTATTACCTCATGCACAATCGTTTTCACCAACCTTCTTGTCAAAGCTAACCTCCAAATCCCTAATGTAGAAACTTGCACCCTATGTAACATCTTCTACGTGATCATGGGAAGGTTGTGAATCAAGGGTAGTTGACTTCTCTTCTGTTTTAAGATCCTTTATTAGATGATTTTGGTCTGTTGGAAATTCTTCATACCCACCTTTGTGCTGATCTTTTGCAAGGAGATCTTGAACCAATTTCAAATAATTTCTTTTTGCCATATCAGTCTTATTTTGCTACTTTGGATGAAAATCCATGTAATCACTGAATGATAAATCATTCTGAATTCGGGTAGGGAGTTTTTTATACTCTCTGTAAATGTCGAGTATTTCTGCTTTTATATCGGATTCAAAATTCTGGGCTAACTGCTCTTGTGGCTTCATAGTACCTTTGTTAATATTATCCAAATCTTTTCCCATTGCTGAATGCTGTTATTCTGTTACTGTAAGTCTGAGAAACAACTACATTCTACCCCATAATTGCCTTCTTTAAATGGTCAAGTTATATTGATTTCTTTATCGATTGACAATATCAACAAGATTTGGTATTCCTCAAGCTGACTTCACTTAAAGGTGTACATACAAAAATCTTTGAGAATTGATAATAAAATATTCTTTCCTTTTAGTTAGGACAACGTATTTCCCAATATTTCCTCAACTTTAAAAGATTCTACAAAAACTTTTTGGCTTGTTGTGAAAATTGTACCTGCTTTATTCATTTGTGATTATGTCCACATCCACCCAAACGTAGTCCTGAAGATCATAACAATATCAATGCTGCATTCTAAGGTTGTTCTTAACGTAATATTATTAGTCTCAAAGAATTAGCCTCTGCCCAATGATAAATACTTTAATATAGAAAAATGCTGTAGATTACAAACAGATAGCTGTGTAACCAACCAAATTTAAAATCTTGGTTGTCTTCCATAGCTTGACCAACAAGGAAAATGAATGTTGACACACTGTAAGTGCCCAAAAAGGATGGTTCTTGTTTGCTCTTGTTGTTTAGTTCTACAGCTGGAGAGCCCAATATGCATGCAAATTCAAGTAATGATCCATGTAACTAAGATGTTCTAATAGATAATCTAACATTGTTTCCCGAAGTAGTGCCGACCAAGAAGTATTATTGATTTCACCCCTTTGCATTATCTTTCGCCTTAGGACATCAACACAAGTGAGGAACAAATCAAGATAGTCATTAGGATTTGAAAATCCACATTGCATAGTCTGCTCAAAGACTTAAGAAAGCTCTAGCATGAACGACTCTTATGATGTGAGGAACCTTCAAACAACTGTAATGGACACCCCTGGATGTCCCAAAAAACTAAACCAATTTGCTGAAAGGAATTTTGTCAAACAGTTTGCATTCAACTTCTTATTTCTCCGTTTAATGTTTTAAACCCCTTATAACTCCGGAAATCAAACGTTTATTTGTTTGTTGTGTTTTGTGCATGGAACTTGGTATCATACAACATAAACAAGAAATAAACTACAATAATATGCAAAGTGGAAATGAACTGCTGCTAATAAAATGTCAGTTTCAGAATTCAGAAAACCAAATACATGGTAGATTTATCAACTCACTAATTACTTCAGCAGTATTGACATAATACTCCAGCCCATGCTTTCGAACTTGCTGCTACAGTGCTTTGTCCTTCAATCAGTCCACTTCCTTCGTAATATCATTCCCTCAAAGCGGCATAAGCGTCGGAAAAGTAGTGAAGAAGATATGAGCAAAATACCAAATCTGCCTGTAGTTGGGAATGCAACTAAATTGCCTGATAATGAAGCCAGTAACAAAGAATTCTAAAGGCCAAACCCCAAGGGAATGACGTCTAGAATGTTACAAGAGAGGATAGACGTCGTCAAATGCCAAAAACGGAGCTGCAACTCACACACCAATTTCTTCTCATATTCAACCTGGCTAACGAAGCCACAAATGCTTCCTTTTATTCTATTTCCAAGGGTCCGCTCAACTCATATGGGCAATGTGGGATAAAAGATGTGTGGTATATAAAACATATATTAAAATGCCCCTTATGTCTCCCTTGGGTACACATCCCCATAAAATAAATATTAAAGTAACACTTTAATATTTTACAATTAAATTAGACGTTACTTTAATAAAACTTCAGGCATTGAAATCTATTAGCAATCGGACTCTGAATAATGCGAGTGATAGCTCATCGAAAAGCTCTCACCGAGGAGTATCAAATCCAATCACCAAAATTGACCTGCACTGTGTCCTGCCGACTTACTAAAAATAGTAAGTATGCCTGAAACTGAGTAAATCAACTTCGTTTTGGCCCAAACTAGAAATGACTAGGCCAAAACACTCCAAGATCCCATTAAACCCTTCGTTAGCCCTCAGGACCATGTAGAACAAGGCTAACACACACACACTTAGTCAACTGCTAAAATGAGGACATTACAGTCCGCCGCCCTTGAATTGCTTGTCCTCAAGCAATCTCAGTCCAGCCTACTGAATAACCTGCTCACTCTCCCATGTAGAATCTTCCTCTGGCAGGTCTCTCCATTTGACCAAATACTCCTTCACTATCCTGTTTCTAAGCTTCCTCTCTCTGGTGTCCAGAATAGCCTCGGGTACTAACACAAGCTTCCCCTCGTCATCCAAAGGGGGTAAATCTGCAGAAGGCACTACATTCTGACCAATGGCTTTCTTAAGCCTAGACACATGAAACACATTGTGCACTCGATTGCCCTCTGGAAGCTCAAGCTCATAGGCGACTTTGCCCACTTTGCGAATTACCTTGTAGGGACCATAAAATCTAGGTTTCAACTTTTCAGCTCCGCTCTTCTTGAGCGATGACTGTCTATATGGTTGTAGCCTCAAGTAAACCATATCCCCTACCTCGAAGCTACGCTCTATTCGGTGCTGATCAGCATACAATTTCTGTTGATTCTGGGCCTGTTGTATATTCTCTTTGAGCACTTTCAGGATGTCCTGACTATCCTGCAATAAGTTTTTGGCTTTGGGCACTCTACTGTCCCCCAAAACTAAATCCATGAAGCTAGGTGCTTCATAACCATAGAGTGCCATGAAAGGAGTCATCTTGATGGACATATGATAAGTGGTGTTATAACAATACTCTCGCATATGCAACCATCTGATCCAAGCCTTTTGTTGTGCAGTTACAAAGTTCCTCAAATATCCTTCCACCCATTTATTCACAATCTCTGTTTGCCCATCTGTTTGTGGATGATAACTAGTGCTAGGTGTAAGATCTATACCACACAACCTAAACAACTCTTGCCAAAAAACACTCATAAACTTACTATCCCGGTCACTGACAATGAATCTGGGCAGCTTATGTAACCTGAATATCTCTCTAAAGAAAAGATCTGCCACCTATGCTGCTGTGTAAGTGGATGGAATAGCAAAGAAGTGAGCAAACTTCGTCAAGTGGTCCACCACCACATAGATGCAATCTCTTCCCTGCACTCGTGGTAAACCAGTGATGAAGTCCATCGAAATACTTTCCCATTTCCTATCAGGAATGGGCAAGGGCTGTAATAAACCTGCAGGAAATGTGTGCTCTCCCTTATTCTGTTGACAAACCACACACTCCCTGACATACCTCTGAACATCATCCTTGAGCCCTTTCCATGAAAACCGCTCTCAAATCTGCCTGTAGGTCTTGAAGACCCCCGGATGTCCAACTGTGGGTGCATCATGAAATGCCTTCAGTATCGCCTCTCTCAAATGTGATGACGGAATCAAATAAACCGTGTCCTGAACTTTGATCAATCCATCTATCACCTCACAGTGATCATCCTGTATGGTACCTGAAATCAATCCAGAAGCCCAAGCATCTCCGACATACTCTGCTATAATCCGATCTCTCCAATCTCCTGAAATCTCTGCTAGAGCACATAAGTGAGGTCTCCGAGATAAGGCATCAGCCACCACATTTTTCTTACCTTTGACAAACTCTATGTCAAAGTCATAAGCCTGCAATTTAGTCACCCATTTTTGTTTCCGGTCATTAAGATCACGTTGGCTCATGAAGTATTTAATACTGTTGTGATCAGTCTTGATCACAAAACATCCACCTACCAAATATGATCGAAATTTGGCCAATGCATGAATTATGGCCAACATCTCCCGGTCATAGACAGAATAACTCTTCTCAACTCCCCGGAGCTTCCTACTCTCGAATGCAATGGGATGCTTCTCCTGCATCAATATTGCTCCAATCCCATCACCTGATGCATCACAATGAAGCTCAAAAGGCTTCGTGAAATCCGATAGAGCTAGAACTGGACATGAAGACATTACTTGCTTGAAATGCTCAAAACACCTCTGTGCTGCCCCTGTCCACACGAAGGCTCCTTTCCTGGTAAGATTTGTCAAGGGTGTAGCAATCTGTGAGAATCCCTTAACAAACCTCCCATAAAAACCACATAAACCAAAGAATCCCTTAAGTTGTGTAAGGTTTGTGGGAGTAGGCCACTCTACAATAGCTCTAATCTTTTCGGGATCAACCCGAACACCATCTGCACTAATGATATGCCCAAGGTAAAGGAGCTCAGTCATGCCAAACTCACATTTAGATTCCTTGGCATACAATGACTCTCTCTCCAAAATAGATAACACCTCCTCCAGATGATGTAAGTGCTCTTCCCAGGTCTTACTGAAGACCAAGATGTCATCAAAGAAGATCAAGACAAATCTCCTCAGCTGCTTCCTGAATACATGGTTCATACAACTTTGAAATGTAGCGGGTGCATTGGTTAGACCAAATGGCATAACCATGAACTCAAAGTGGCCATAGTGACATTGGAAGGCTGTTTTCTCAATGTCCTTTGCTCTCATCCTGATCTGATGGTATTCGGATCGCAAATCAATTTTGGTGAAGAAGCATGCCCCATACAACTCATCAATCAGCTCATCAATCCTAGGAATGGGATACCTGTTTTTAATTGTTTTCTTATTCAGTGCCCTGTAATCGATGCACATGCGCATCGTCCCATCCTTCTTCTTTACCAATACTACTGCTGAAGCAAAGGGGCTCTTATTGGGCCTGATATGCCCCATCTCCAACAAATCCTTAATCGCCTTTTCTATCTCATCCTTGTGTTTCTTAGGATGACGAT
Source organism: Cupressus sempervirens (assembly GCA_028749045.1). Classification (NCBI taxonomy): domain Eukaryota; kingdom Viridiplantae; phylum Streptophyta; class Pinopsida; order Cupressales; family Cupressaceae; genus Cupressus; species Cupressus sempervirens. The sequence continues at coordinate 396,094,831 of CM053790.1, forward strand.
AGGGAGTAATCATAACTGGTTTGGCTCCCTCCTCGAGCTCAATAACATGTTCCATCCCTCTGTCAGGAGGAACCCCATGAGGAATATCGCTAAATACTTTAGCATGTCTATCAAGTATCTTCTGGATATCTGGTGGATGACTCTTTTCTTGTGGCTCTGGTGAAGTTGGCATAATGTAGCACTCGGCCGCCCACTCTATGTCATCATGACGAAAAAGTCTCTGCATTCTCCTCAAGGACACTACTCTGCAACCTCCATTTGAAAGACCTCTAAGTACCACAGTTTTGCCCTCATGCTGGAATCTCATCTCCAATTTCGCTAGGTTGAGTGTGAACTCCACTAGTGAAGCCATCCATGTCATGCCGAGGATGACATCATAATCTCCCATGTCCACAACATAGAACTCATCCTTCAACTCGTAGCCATCTCCAAACCTGATGTGAAGATTAGATATCTTCTGAGTGCATAATAATTTATCACCGTTAGCCACCATGACTCTAAACCCATCATGCTCCTTTGTCTGTAACCCTCTCTTGGCTACCAACTGTGCATCTATGAAGTTATGTGTAGCCCCAGTGTCAATAAGAGATATCACTTTCTGCCCCTGGATAGTAACCCTGACCTTAAATGTGATTGTCTTTTGGGCCCCTGTCAAGTGTGCCAACGCTCTCTCATCCTTAGGAATGCTGCTGTCCTCTATAGTGTTACCCTCATCTGAATCAGAGTGATGATCCTCCCCCTCTGACTCTGAATCTTCTGCTGAAAAATACTCCATTTGATTTGCCTTAGCCTTGAGAGAACATTTATGAGATAAGTTCCAAGGCTCTCTACAATGGAAGCACAACTTCTTCTTTCGAAGTTCATTCAAGGTTTCATTGTCTAGTCCTTTTGATCCTTCTTTGGGTTTGCTATACTCTTTCTGAAACTTTCTGAAACGGTTTTTTGTCTTTGTCCTTGCGGTAGGAATAATCTGTTGAATGGTTTTTTCCTTTGTATGCCTTTTTAGTTGCTTCAGCTAAGGTGAGTGGATCATGTCACTTCACCCAATGTCGTAATGGATCAGCAAGACCATCACAAAATAACACCACCAATCTCCTAGGAGAGATATCAGTAACAAGTACAAACAAGCGCTGAAACTCGGCAATGTAAGCATCCACAGAACCTGATTGTTTTAACTGTGCTAGTTCCTTGAAATGTAACTCGGGATCCCTAGTGTCAAATCTCTCAATCAATGTTTCGGTGAATTCCTCATAGGATGTAATCTAATTATGCCCCAAAGTCACCATGCCATGATGCCACCATTCATGTGCAAAGCCATCCAAGTGCATAGCCGTATACTTGATAGCCTCCTCCTCAGGCATAGGATTTAGCTGCAAGTATGTATCTACCTTCTGCACCCAAGCTCGTGCAGTCATCTTCCCTGAAGCATCATAATAAGGTAAGGAAAGTTTTGCAACTTTCTTTCTCAGCTCAAAGTTTTGATTCCTCCCTCCTGCTCTAGGCATGTGTCTCATCCTCAAGTCCATATAATCTCTGAGGGAAATATCCGCCTAAAACTCCGGTCCACTAGCCTCCTAGTCCCTCCTGAACTGATCCTGTAACTTGGTAATCTGCGGTTCGTTTACTGGTTGAACCGGGTCTCTGGGTGGGAAGGTGGGTAGAAGAGGTTTTGAGCTCGCAGTCCGCACTGAGCGTGCAATGTGTCTAAAGTTATCAGCCTCATTCCCATTGTTGCCGTGTCCATTACTACCATTAATGTTATTCTCAGGACCATTGTTGTTGCCTTGGCCTCCATGGTTATTGTTTCCCCCATTGTTATTGTTTCCCTCATTGTTATTGTTTCTGTTGTTGGCATAACTTAGATTAATATTGACACCCATCTGTCTAGCCATGAGCTGCAACATCATGTCCATTCGTCTATTCTACTCCTGCTGCATACGCTGCCCCTGCTCTAATGTATCCAATAATTGTCTGAACATTACATCCCACTGATCTGGACCGGCATTCCCGCCTCCGCCTAATCTTGTATTCCTGTCATCTTGATCACCCATATTGTTGTCCTGATCAAAGAATATCTCCTCTGTGTTTGTATGGCTGGATTCAATGTCCCCCTGCACGGATGTACTAGACTATTTGCTTTGCAAGTCTGAAATCCTATTTTGTCTTGCTTTGGTATCGCGGAAATTATAAGGCCCCTGTCGCATGCTCAAACATAAATGCTTAGCTTGTGTTTTTTTTTTTTTTTTTCTGATTTTAGTGTTTTGACATTTTGTCGAACACTTTTCCCTCTATCCGGCTATTCCAAATTCCGTATAAGACCTCCACAGGATGGCAGGACTTATAGCTCTGATACCACTGGAATGGACACCCCTGGATGTCCCAAAAAACTAAACCAATTTGCTGAAAGGAATTTTTTCAAACAGTTTGCATTCAACTTCTTATTTCTCCGTTAATGTTTTAAACCCCTTATAACTACGGAAATCAAACATTTATTTGTTTGTTGTGTTTTGTGCATGGAACTTGGTATCATACAACATAAGCAAGAAAGAAACTACAATAATATGCAAAGTGGAAATGAACTGTTGCTAATAAAATGCCATTTTCAGAATTCATAAAACCAAATACATGGCAGATTTATCAACTCACTAATTACTTCAGCAGTATTGACATAATACTCCAGCCCATGCTTTCGAACTTGCTGCTACAATGCTTTGTCCTTCAATCAGTCCACTTCCTTCATAATATCATTCTCTCAAAGCGGCATAAGCGTCGGAAAAGTAGTGAAGAAGATATGAGCAAAATATCAAATCTGCCTGTAGCTGGAAATGCAACTAAATTGCTTGATAATGAAGCCAGTAACAAAGAATTCCAAAGGCCAAACTCCAAGGGAATGACGTCTAGAATGTTACAAGAGAGGATAGACGTCGTCAAATGCCAAGAACGGAGCTGCAACTCACACACCAATTTCTTCTCATATTCAACCTGGCTAATGAAGCCACAAATGCTTCATTTTATTCTATTTCCAAGGGTCCGCTCAACTCATATGGGCAATGTGGGATAAAAGATGTGTAGTATATAAAACATATATTAAAATACCCCTTATGTCTCCCTTGGGTACACATCCCCATAAAATAAATATTAAAGTAACACTTTAATATTTTACAATTAAATTAGACGTTACTTTAATAAAACTTCAGGCATTAAAATGTATTAGCAATCGGACTTCAAATAATGCGAGTGATGACTCATCGGAAAGCTCTCACCGAAGAGTATCAAATCCAATCACCAAAATTGACCTGCACTGTGTCCTGCCGACTTACTAAAAATAGTAAGTATGCTTGAAACTGAGTAAATCAACTTCGTTTTGGCCCAAACTAGAAATGACTAGGCCAAAACACTCTAGGATCCCATTAAACCCTTCGTTAGCCCTCAGGACCATGTAGAACAAGGCTAACACACACACACTTGGTCAACTGCTAAAATGGGGACATTGCAACAACTGTCCAAAAACTTGGTATAACCAAGCCATAGTTCTGTCACGACTTGAATTTTTTTTATGGCTCACTCATAAAGATTTTGGATATGAGGTATATCTCTAGAACACTTTTCAAAACTTATAGAATTCTACAACGTCTTTAGCACATGATACTCTCCTGTTTACTTTCTTCTATTTTCTTTGTCTCCAATCAGCGGCGTGCCTTTTCATGTGCTGATAGCGCTAAATCAACTTCATTCACCCCAAAATTCAAAGGTGAGTTAAGAAGAATGCCGGAAGCCTGGTGAGTATATGGGTGACGTTCCAATCTGAGATTGATAAACTCGATGGCCACTTGCTCTGTTGTATGTTACCTTCCGACTGCTGTTGAATAGTCGCACAGTGTCGACGTCCTCTAGTGACATTGTTCTCAACCCTCAAACTACACTTCATGATTCCTCAAACTGACTTCTCAATTCCAAATGATGCTATTATTTGGTTCCCCATAAAATATCCAAGACTCGATGAAATACATGTCTTCTAGAAAACAACTGCCTCTTCTTCCTCTGTTGGTATTATTACACGGGTGGAGACATTGCATAATTGAGTGTTGTAACGATGGTCCATCGGACGGGTTAATGTAACGCTTTTGAACCCAATACAACAATTCTCATGGGCATTACACTTAGCTGCTAGAGACATGTGGATCATAAAACTTGTATCTGCTCAATCATTACGTGACAGACTGCTTCCGAGTAACATGTCCGCAAGGAGCATCAATGAAAATATAATCTTTCTCGGCCCAATGTTATCTGCAACTGCCCAGATATGGTAACGTTTTTCAAGATAATGGCACAGTGGTGTTCAAGAATTAATAACACTATATCTCAGCAGCTGTAGAAGACCGTGCTACCCGTCCACAACATGCTCTTCACTGGTCTCTGTTCTGTAGCTGCCCACGTCCAATCGTTCATATAATTGAACCAGCTACTGGACTCCCATTAGTGTGATAGTCTTGTCTCGTACTTCCCACACTACCCATGCTTCTTTGAGGGTGACTGTTGTAGCTATCTATATTTCTTTCTCCCGTAACCAAGCCTCCACCTTTGGCTATACTACAGTCAGTAAGTGCAAATGGAGCTTGTAGAGTTACGTTAAATACCATATATTTCTCCTTCTGCTCCTCACATGATTCTTGATCCTGTGTCTCTACTTTGCTGAAGGAGTAACAACTTTATCCAATATAACTCTTAGCTAACATAAGAGATCCTGCTTGGAAACAAAAACACTTTACACCAATCTTCTGAATATTAGTCACTCTAATAATAATTTCTTCACCCATTCATATTTGAACCAAATATCAAGTGTGTAACAAGTATCGGCTAAATTTTTTTGTGGAGCGATACTAAATATAATAGCATTTATTTTTTCTCAATATTCGAAATCCTAACACAAAGTTAAATCTGATTACAGACCTTTGTAAATTTGTTTGATAAAATCTCATAGATCCTGTTCGTATGATTAGAACAATAATTTCAAACAATAAATTGATATTCTGACAAAGCATATATTTTCTATGTTTTTCTCCAGCTGAAGGTTTGTTTCACAGACTGGCAGGAATAACTAGGCTCTGTTATAGTTTCATAGGTTGGCAGGAAGACTAGCTCTGATACCACTGAAATATCCCAAATGGATATTTACCTGATTTTTATTTCAAAAATATATTCAGAACTAAAACATGGGCAAATATATTACAAAACAGCAATAGAAACCAGTAGGTTCTCTAAAAGGTAATAATTTGTTCTTTCCCAAATTAATATTCAAGATTCAAGCATATGAAAACGCGTTACAGACCAACAGTATAAAACTAGTAAACTCTCATACAACTCCTTAAAACATGTTACTGCATTGTACAACAGCAATACAATATATTCAGATTGGAACACTATACTTGTAAGTGTTTACGAGATACCTGAAGTGACGTCTCCACAGACAATGGGTTTGCATCCACTGTTTGCCGGTACAAGGGGCTATGTCCTCACACTGGCTGAAAGTTTAAGCTTTTCTGAATAACTCTTGCAAGGGGGAACTGAAATCTGAATCATAAATCAAGCATGCCAAATGAAAGAGTCTCTTCTCTTTTTATCCTCACAGCTGTGACTCTTCAGCTTCCTTCCCGGCTTTTCATCTTCTCCCTCCTTGTCCTATTTAGCCCACTTTATAATATTAAACTGACTTTTTATATTTTGAGTCCATGCTCTCCAAGTCAATTTTAATATTATATATAATATGCCTTTAACTTTTCCAATGTCCCCAAAAGTGGACATTATAAGAACAGCAGACAATATTACACAATCATCTAGATATGAACTATCAATCATCACTCAAGAATTGACAAAAGTAATCATGAATTATCAAATCAAGCAAAGAATCAACCAGAAAGCCACTCTATGAAACCAGCTTTATTGAATTCATCAATATAGCAAACTAACACTCATTACGTTATCAGTCATCAACCATCAAAGAAATCACTCAGTCAATCGATAATTCATAGAAATTTCAATCATTGAACAACAATTGAATTATCAAGCAGTCAAGACATTGAGTCAATCAGATCTAACTTGCACGGATCTTACTCAAGTATAGAAGATTAGACATACTGATATAGATTAATCTGATGAAAAGAACTAGGATTAAGTTCTCTAGTCTTTGTGAATAACATCATTACTTGGTATGAATTGGTAATATTTCATGCAGCGAATTTGCCTGTATTCATTAATAAATATTTATTTCTAACCATGCAGTGCACTCAACCCTATTATAGGCAATCAATAAATATTGCTTATATTAAGACTGATATTTATGTTATATTTCTGCAAATATATGTACATACATTTATTTATACTGTAATCAATCAAATTTAAAATTGGAGGAATTGAGTTGGGTAGATGCAGTTTACTGACTCTTTGAACTAAGTACACCACCCCAAAGGATGGAATTGGTCATAGGTGGGCATTCTTGCCTCTTATGGGCAGAGAGGTGAATTGATGGCCCCAAGGGATGAAACTGGTCGTAGCTGCATGTTCTTACCACTTGTTGGATAAGGAGCAAGTCACCTGATGAGAATGTTGCATGCTCTCAGAATTTGTTGGGTTCAGCAGTCTAATGGTGCCCTTTCGAGATTCCTACCAAGACTTATCAATGATTGGTTATGAGATAGTTAGCTAGTCATAATGCCTATCTTAATCTCCTTATTCACTAATTGATGTAGTTGTTCATTACTTCTCAAAATTCTTAATGACTAATGGGGTTCACTTCTGTGTGTTATTATGAAATTGTTGGTTGTGTAAAAACAGGTAGACTACAATATGGAGACCTTATTTGTCAACACTGCAGAAATAAAAAAAGTTTGCAAGATTTGTGAATCTGTCTAACAACTTATGTAAAATCTCTGTTTGCTCTTTAGGAAAATTAGTAATAAAATCTATTTAGAGACTTTCCTAGTTTTTGTTTGGGAAATGCAAGGACTGCAATAATCCAGTAGTGAAAGTGTGCTCTATTTTGTTGTTTTGACACACTTGACACTGCCTAACAAACTAATTGACTTTATCCTTGAACCCATTTCGTGGAAATCTTCCTTGGATCACCCTTGAAGTCTTGAAAAATCCCCACTGAACAAACAAGGGAGTATCATTGAAAGTTCTGAAAATCTTAATTTTGAGCATTGATTGAAGTACTAAAAAGATTTTTTCTTTGTAAAGTATGTGTTCACTCAGCGCTTTGTACCTTTTGTCTTGCAAGTCTCCTCCAAGATGCCAATGGCAAAGGGAATTTGGTATTCTGAAGAAGAATCTATTCCTTATAATCAACAACAATTTCCATCATGGAACTCAAATGTGGTCTAGACTCATAAGCTTGAAGTTCACTAACCTGTTTTTGTTTCCTATGATTAAGATCCTCCTAACTAAAAAAACACACAAGGCTATTGACCTATGATTAAGATCCTCCTAATTAAAAAAATACTTAAGGCTATTGACCTGTTTTAACAATGAACTTATCACCAAGCAAATATTGCTTGAACTTTCTCATAGCATGCATAATAGCAAGTTTCTCCTTGTCATAGATTGATTAACTTGTTTCTCTGCCTCTCAACTTCTTCCTTTCAAAATGAATATTTATATCTAATATTCATTTTTAACTAATAAATTATTAATAGTAATAAGTATAATTAATTAAGATAATTATAAATCTAATAATAAGTTAGAAATAAAATATAGGCATTCGTGTTTGCACCTTGCCTCCTCCTTGGTTTGTTCTCATTCTTCTCAGGTTATGAGCGTGGTGATTTTTTGAATGAAGTTGAGGTTGCTGCCTCTTATTTCCCCTATTTGGCTTCTGCATACCCAAAGTGGGATGGATAGGGAATGGTTGTGGTGGGCTTGGTACGTTATAGTGGCTTCTTCTTTCACGGTTCCTATGGAGGTGGAGACTACTTTTGTGAAGTTGGAGGTGGTTGTTTCTCCTATTGAGGTGGAGATTTACTATGCTGGCTCTCCTTGGCTTTGGAGAATGGTTGATGACTCTCCTATTGTGGTTTTAGAGATTTTCCAGGCTTTTGGTTGGTGGTTTAATGACTTCTTTGTGGTGTTGTTCATTTGGCTTACTGCTCCTGTTAAGGTTGACCCCTTTACTATTGAGGTGAAAAGGGAGATTGCAGCTGGTGCTCAAATGGACAACCTAGGTTTTGTTGCTGTGTACAAGATCTTTGTAGGCTCACCCTCTCGAAAGGTTTTTTTGAGCTTCTTAATGTGGGTGGTTGCTTGTGTGCTTCTGTTTGCCTCTCTTCTAACTATAATGATAATATCCCTCTCTTTTATTTTCTTTTCTCCCTGTGATTAGTCGATTGCTGATAGTTTTAAAGGGCTCACGCTAGTCCCTGGTTTTGGTTTTTGGTTAAAGTTTGCAGCTTTTATGGGGATCTGTCCCAAGTGGATCTTTGATAATCTTGACCATGTTTGGTGGCTTAGTTGCATCCAAACCTTTATTTTTGACAGAGGTAGGTTTGGGTGTTGTTTGATGTAGGCTTAGGGCGCTAGATATTGTTAATACAATGTTAATGTGCTGTTAATGTGTTGTTAACAATGTCTAGTGTCAGCTCTTTGGTCTTGTGTAATGTCCCCTTTTTTAGGGACATGAAAAACTGATAGGCCAATCCAATATATGACCTTTGAGGACTTAATACAAAATTATTAAGTAAATTTTGATTAAAGGGAGTGAATAAGAGATGAGTGGCATGATGGACAAGAAGAAGAACACAAAAGCTGAAATTTCACAGGTTGGGTCTTTAAAAGGCGGAGAAGAAGTTCATTTCTATATGCTTGGTTTATGATTCAGATTTCAATTTCTCTCTTGAGAGAGTATTTGGAAAGCTTCAGTTTTCATCTAGCTTGAGGACGTAAACCCTTGTGCTGGTAGACAGTGGACACTAACCCATTGTTTGTGGAGACGTCACACTTGGTGTCTCACATGTGCTTGCAGGTTCTTTTCTTAGTATTCCAATCTGACTGTAAAATTGTGATTATGATTGGGAATTCTAGTTATTTCATTGTTGATGTATAATGCAATAACATATTATAAGGTATTTTATGAGAATCTACCGGTTTATATTGTTGATTTATAGTGCATCTTCATATGTTTATGTTCGGAAAATTATTTTGAGATAAAACCGGGCAAATATCCATTTGGGATATTACATCTTGCTCTCTAATTGTACCACAAGCCAACACCCTCTAGCTGCTTTTTCAAAAAATAATAATTTTTATTTCAATAAAAAACATTAAACATTGAAAATGTGGAAACGAAAAATTAGAAAGGGCAATAGAGTTAAAGTCACGACCAGGGCATTGGTTGTGACCCTTCAAACTTTGCCGCCAACATATTTAACATTAATAAGGATGGAGAAGGAAGAAAAGGACTTAGCAATCAGGGAGTTAGCAACCTTACTCAACATTTTAAACCACCTAGCATTACATGTCACTTAATTAAAATCCTCAGAAATAATATGTAAACGACAAAGTCATAGAGAAGGAAAAAGGATTGTACAACGAATAGGAAGATAAATGTAATTTGAGTCAACCATAACAAAAGGAGAACCAATGAATAGGAGTTAAGAACCACAAATTCATTCATTCCAAGAAAGATGGGGGTATAGGGAGAACACAAATTATCAGCGAATCATTCATAGACATGGAAAGCAACATTATGGAGAAATAAGGAGACATATGAGTAAGCACTTTAGACAAAAATGATAATCACTAAAATACAAGTCTTAGGTGCCATTAAAATTGTGAAGAATCTCGGTCAAGAATAATGGCGTATAAAACAAAAGGGAGGGAGAGACTAGGTCAACTAGACAAGAGGGCATCCAAACAAGAAGGATTAAGTTCAAATAAATAAGGGAAGATATGGGTCAATATGTATAGCTTCATTTAATTTTCCATTCTCGGTAGAAAAAGGCAGCAAGCTCTAATTAAAAGGCAAATTCAATGCAGATAAAAACTCCGATAAACAATATAGGATGCAGTTCATAGAATTTAATACATATTGAATATATTGAATTGAGGAGACAATCCCAATCCTTGTGAATTGAATATAGAATTTGAGTCACATATGCATATACTAAGATATTCTAAGGACTTAATGTTAATGGAATCATAAGACGAGGTTCTAATTGCAGAGAAGACATTAATTATTGCAAGTACATAAGGGCTGTGAATTTCACTATAGTTATTATCTCAATGGGAATTAAGAAAGATATCTAAGAATTTTTGAAAGGCTTTGATAAGGGCATTTTGCATTTGAGTGTCAAAGTGAAGCAAGGCAGGGATTCAAGTGTTCTTTGAAGGAACCAATATATACTATTAGTAGAACATATGCATATGTGAGGATGGATACACGCAATTCGGTTATCCATAAGGCCTAGGATGAGAAGAACTCTCTCCTAGGAAGGATGGATATATCAAGACTGATTATCCTAAGGTCTTAAAGAGAGGTAATATGGTGTTTAGTGGAGAGCTGTTCTAAGTCATGCATGACAAATAGAGCCCTAGGAAGCACTCCTCAAGAACCAGACATATGATCATAACCTTTCTTAAGAAGGGAATGAATTGGGAATCAGGATCTTATATTTGTGTATATAAATTGTAGTAATGCCTCATTTTAATATATCTTTGTAGGAGTACTAATATATGTTACAAGTTCTTTAGCCAGGAGTTAAATGAACTTCAACCAAAGTATGAGGGACATTACAATGGTATCAGAGTTGTGTATCTTGCCATCCTGTGGATTACCGTCTATGTAAACTTATAAAAGGAAATGAAAAAAGACTACCATGAATGAAATAGCTAACTAGTTGAGGACTTTTATGGGACAAACAAATTAGATTCTAATGAGCCAAACGAGAGGTTAGAAAAATCTAATCATGCCCTCCTACAAGCCATACAAAATATAAAAAATTCAGATACTAACCTCAAAAATAATTCCTTCAAGGGGAGAGATATAACCTCAAACCATCCTGAAAATAATGAGTCATTATCATCTAGGGTTCGAAACCCCCCTCTCTACCCAGGGAAGACACACCAAAGAGAGAACAAAGGACTAGACCAGCCTACTAATAGCACAGTAGAAAATGCTAGAGCCTCAACCCTAAAATCAGGGAACTCATAACATTTGTGGAATTCTATGAAGGTAGAAAACATGAGGCTTCTAAGACAACAAAGATACATACAAATAAGGATCTCAAACATAAAGTGAACAAGGTGATTCTCCTAGATTTTGATGGATCAAGAAAAATGACTACTCATGCTTGACTCCAAAAGTTAAACACCTACTTTAGTCTTCAGCCCAATGGTCGAGGAGGACGAGCTACAATTTTCTATTCATCATTTGGAAGGAAGCACACATGAATGGTGGCATAATGGGCTTCTCTCTTTAGGCCATCAAAATATAACCTCTTACTAAGAATTTTCTCAAAATCTTATTAATCAATATGATGAAGTACAACCTGATTGGTATTTCAAGGAACTCACTTGCCTAAGGCAGCATGGGACAATAGAAGAGTTTGCCAATGATTTTCAAAAGCTTTTGGTCATGGTCCCCGACTTATCCCAAAAGAGACTTATGTATTTATTTGTTGAAGGTATAAAAGATTCTGTTAAAAACATAGTAAACCCTTAGAACCTCAAATAGTGGAAGAATTTATTCAAGAGGCTAGGAAAGTAGAATCTAATGCATCAAGAGAAATATTGAAAGCCTTTCCACCTAGGACATGAAGGATCAAAAAGAGAAGATAAGGGCAAAACATGTTACTTTTGTAAAGAACAATGGAGTCTGAGAAAGAAGCACAATCATGACATAAAAAAGCAAGGCTTATGTCTCAAATGTAGAGAGCCATGGACACATGGTCACCAATGCAAAAGAGGGCATTTACATAGAATTGAGGAAGCATGCGAGGGTGAGACTTATAATAAAAGGGCAAAGGTTGACGAGTAGGATTATGGAAAACTAATTTTCATTACTTGAATGAATGAATGAATGAAAGATTTTTAATGACATCCACGAGGCCATAAGCCTAAGGGACCCACATAAAACTCCCAGTCAGTCTGATGTAATTTCTCTAACCTGTCTCTTTTGTTGTGAATGTGCATAAGTAAAATGGCCCCCTTGAAGAGTCTTGGTCCTTCGAAAAGGTCTTTTATGTTCACTTTTAACGTTTCTTTGTGTTGGCTGTGAATGTCTTTGTATGTTGTACAATCTTTCAGATAGTGCCACTTTGTTTCCACCACACCCTCGTTGCAAAATCTACAAATTTTGTCCTCCCACTCTTCCTTAGGGACCTTCCATCTACCAGTTTCACATCTCAAATGGTGGGAACCAGATCTCAATTGAGCGATTAGGATTTTTGCCTTTCTGAATATTCTTTGTTGTCATGTTTGCATGTGGGATTAAATTTTTTGACATAATAGGCTTTTTTCCTACCTAGCTGGTTTGTCCACATGACAGATCTGACTTTTCCTGCCACTCATTTTTTTATTTCAGAATTGTTTTCTAGACATTCTAGGTAGTCAATGTTCCACTTATTGAACCATTTATCGTTTTGTTTCTCCATGTCTTCTTTCGACGAGCCAGTTCTCCGTAATTTACCCTACTATGCCAACGATGTGCATCTATTTTACTCACTTTTTTTAGATAGCTCAGCAATCTAACAATTGTCAAGGCCTCCACCGGGAACATGCCCACCTCCGCTAAAATAATCTCGTATGGGACTATGGATTTGATTTGGAGATTAGTTGTGATGAAGTGTTTCTGAATTCTTTCAATTTGTCGCCATTTATGGTTTGATACACTGCTCCCCCATACCTCGCTGCCATATAAAATAACTGGTATCACCAGCAACCCAAAGAGGGTTTTCTTAGTCTTCCAATCCCATAACTCTGTTGTCCTGCACCTGTTTTGAAGAAGATAAGATACCTTCCATCCCCCCTGTATCCTTTTTGGTCTGCATGTTTCCCAACTGAACCGGTAATGGAAATCTATCCCCAAGTACTTGTATTCTTCTACAGTTTCTAGCGCTTTGTCATTAAATATGAAAGTGCATTGTTGTTTTCTCTTCCTCAAGGAAAAGACCATGATCTTGGTCTTAGAACTGTTGACCTCCATCCCTACTTCCGTGCAAAAGGTTTCTAAGTTCTTCAAATGTTCTCTCAGCCCTTGTGCTGTTTTAGCAATGAGAATGAGGTCATCGACATACAAAAGCAATCTGATCACATATTTAGCCAGCTGAATTCCCTCTCCATTGAACATAGAACCGTTTGAATGAAGGAGACATTACAATAATTATGTGTGTAAAGGATGACAAGGGTTTAGAAGTATATATTTAGTGTTTTCTTAGAGAGTCGTGTTAGTTATATGTTGTCAACCAAAAGTCCTATTTAGTCTTTTGTGAGCTAAATGGGATAGTGGTGTTACGTTGATTAGGCAAAGTCGTCGAAGCAATCTAGGACATTAATTTTGTATATAGTTTAGAGTTAGTAGTTTACCTTGCATAAGGATAATTTTAAACTCATGTTAAGGTTGACCATAATGAAGGGCACCATGTTCACGTATACTTTGATGGAGCTCAAATTTTTACAAATTAAGAGCATCCATTTTAGAAATATTAATGAAAATTCTTGAGATTGTTGAAATTCGTCATCAATGTCAAAACTAAGGAATGAGCTAAAGAGTTTTTTTGTACTTGATGGACTATTGTCTCATCTCAGTCATTTGTACTTTAAGATTCAGGGATGAATATGATCTACACATATATCAGATGATGCAATGGGCAACTAGGTAACAAAAAATAAGAATACACTACAAGTTTGCATGTTCTAATTGTGGTGGGTTAGATCATGGTGGCAGAATATTATATATTTGAAATGAAAATCCAAATGTTTATACAGCTGGTAAAGTGAATACGGAATAGACAACTATTGTCACCATTTATTTCTTTGTGCAAATGGAAAGGTTCATCATAAATATTACCTACACTTCTGGTTGGAACATTTGGATATTGCCTCCAGCATATGCTCGATTTGGAGATCTCTCTCCTAAGGTGGATGTTATGCATTTTGAGTTGTTCTTTATAAAATGGTTCCAACCAATATGAATATGATTGAGAGATCAGACTAACTGACTAGAGAAGTGAAGCTTCAGAATTTTGAAGCGAGAAAGAACCGGACAGATGGATATCATAATCATAAAAGCTTATCACTAGAGAGAATCACAGCAAGGAGCACATAATTCTGCAGCAATTTCAAACGTTTTAGAATTCTACAAAAATCTTTTTTACTCATATCAATGTCAAAGCATGAAGTTTTGTCAGTCTGGTCTCTTGACATGTCAAAAGAGAAGTTACGATAAGTGATCTTTGATGATGTTATAGCAAATGACTATATAAGTGATACAAGGTTGTTGGTAAAAGGAAGAGGAACCAGTACATGATTTGATAGCAGAATATTATAAATGAACCAACAAGATGCAAAATATGGAAGTGTGCAATGAAAAAACAATATGCATCCCAACATTAACATTGAATATATAATGAGTTTCAAAGTGCATGAAGGAGTTTGTGAGGACAACGTTGAACCTTGGCTATATAAGCATCAGTCAATAGCTTTGAGAATGGTAGCATCCAAATCAATACCAATCACGAACTGCGATGATGAGCCAAGCTTGCGGCATAAAGATAATGTTGTCCTCATTCAGCGAGAGATATATTATGCCCTGAATTACTGTTCATGATAGAATTCAACCACTGAATAGCTTGTGATCGATGGTTGGTATTTCTCAAAAAACAAAAGATATCGAGTCATGGTAAAATACCGTCTTTAGGAAGTAGGAATCATTATCGTATATTTCAAATAAAAATCAACAATGGAATAGGCACCGTGAGCAAGAAGTATCATAAGCAATAACATATGAGTATGTGGATTCAAATATATTAACATCATTAATACCCAGCAGCAGTGATAAAGAGGTTTCAGAACACAAAAAGGCCCACAAATTTTGCAAGTCAAGGGTCTCTCGTTGATACCGGATACTCAATAGAGTTAAGAAAAAATGCGAGCATGATTGAAATGAACATAATTTATTTTCTGAGATGATCGATGAAGGCATACGCGTCAATTAAGTGCGAGGAGACCGATCTGTTCGATGGGTGATTTTTGGGCTTTCGCATCTTGCATAGCCATTTAGAATGGAGGGTATATTTGTGAATTTGAACACTCTTTGATAGTTTATATCTGACTAATACTTTTCTTGTGATGCAGGAATATGGATTGTGCGTTTAGAAGCATTTGATTACTTAATCACAAACACACTGGAGCTTATAGTAATTTCACATGGTTGTGTGTGCACATTAAGAAGATTATCGCTATGGAGAAATATATAGCAATATTCGAAGTTTGGAGACGCATATGGAAAGGTCACAAATGTCTTCCCGTCATGTTGCGACCAATTTTGTTGCATGAGCAATGCTCACCAATACCATTAGAATATAAATCGATGATAGACGTCTGGACGTCATAGCCAAAACTGTACTCATTCAAAAGAATTGATGGAAGCAAGCCGGTTAATAAAAATGGAGAGGAGTCTATGAGATATCAAGCATCAAGATTACTGTTTTTTTTGAAACCAGTTATTTAATTTGTATTTGGTTATCGTGTAAGAAGCAAAAATCATGAATCAAACTTACATTTCAACTTTGTAATTAGTCATTTATTAAGAAGAGGTGCGATGGTTGAGGACATATCTCTCTGTCCACTATAAATATAAGATGTAAAATCTTACAATTCATATACATATACAATTCCTAAAATTTTACACAAGTTATCATTGCACACTTGATATATTATTTTCTCATTGGTGGAGATAATGAATTTTCGAACTAAGCTCATGGATGTTGGATTATTGAATAAATTTATATGTGATTTTGGAGTCAAACTGCATTGGATGGATAGTTCGTAAGTAGTGTCTTTAGTACAATTTTATTTTCGGCATGATCAGTAAGAAATGCTTATTTTATTTTATTTGCATGAAGCTTTAGAGTTGAAATATTATATAGTTTCGTCCTTTATAATTATATTTTTATTTTAGAAATAATTTATATGATAGAAAAGTGGACATGATCAATTATAGTATTTTAAACTCAAACATCATAGATGTTGAGGAATATTTAATTGTTTTTGAATCTATGTTTGGTTTGTCTCCGAACCACAGGAGTTAAAATACATTCTAGACTATTTTAAAATTGCATCCATATATTTGATCTATCACATCTTGATTACTAAGTTGTTTATAATTAATGTGTGTAAAATTTTATAAAGTTGTATGTTTTACACTTATAATACTGACTCTATCGCCCTTCTGCATTGCTATTTCTATTTTTCATAATTCGTAGTCTATACGCTAGCAATTATTTCATATCTTCCCTTTGAAGAATTAAAATATTTATTTGTTGCATTAATCTATACTTATTCTTATTTTGAAAACATTTATATATTTATTTTTTATTCTTAATTCATAAATTGCAGGTTTGAAGTTTTCTATAATCCTTACCGTTTGGGAAACTTTCAATACATTCACATTCTAATCAATCTGCTTGGGACCTAAGTGTTTTGTTTAGGATCAGGTGCACCTGCCTTGGCCTTGCAGAGCCAAAAGTGCAAGGAACTTGAATTTCACTGTTCAGTGCCATCAAGTTGGCCATAACTGGTTGGATATACTAGCATTGATTTGGCAAGACTTGTAGGATTCCAATCTGCGGTTTTGGGAACCAACATACTTATAATAATTCAAAGCTATCTAATCCATGGTATGCAATAGTTAAATACAAAACCGCAAAAATGAATTAGTTATATCTAAGAATTCAACTTAGATGAGTACCTCAGGATAAGCTTTTCTTTTGACTTTAGAATCAAGGGTTTAGCAAGATAACACAAAATCATCTAGATCACTTGCAAAGATCAAATAACCCTTTACAACTTCTTGAATTAAAAAACTTAAAATGAAAATAGAAACCCTCTTAATATTCTAAATGCACCAGGCTTGGTAAAAAGAAGAGGTTGTTGAATTGCTTGAGGACAAGCAAAGTCGAGATAGAGGGACGTTGATGATCCTCAATTGATAATGAATCCTTGTACTGATAAGTTCTTCATTTCCCACTTAGATTATAATTCTAATCCTAAATGATATTTGTAATTAATACATATTAAGGAAATCCCCACCATTATAAGTCTAGACAACAATTACAAATTGACTAGATCAATATGCTTAAAAAGTTGAAACAATTCAAATATGTTTAGAATGTTTATCATTAACTGTTATTATTTATTAGTCAAAATAAGATATATTTTGCACATTTATTATAAATTAAAATAATTAACTCATATATACTGTTCATTGTTAATCAAATAATAAATTAATATTACAAATAATAATAGTAATTAATTAAGATAATTATAAACCATAAAATAAATCAAATATAAAATATATTCTTTAAAAAAAAGACATTAAACATCAAGAATCTAGAAAAGAAAAATGAGAAAGGGTGACAGAGTGGGCATAGAGACCAAGACATTGGTCGCAACCCTTCAAACTCTGCTGCCCACAAATTTAACATCAGTGAGGATGGAGAAGGAAGAATAGGACTTAGCCATTGAGGACTTAGCAACGTTTCTCAGCATTATAACCCACCTATCATGACAAGTCACTTAATCAAAATTCTCAGCAATAATAAGTAAAGGGCAAAGTCATAGAAAAGGAAAAAGGACCGGACAGTGAATAGGAAGAGAAAGGCAATCTGAGTTAGCATTAACAAAAGGAGAACCAATAATAGGAGTTAAGGACCATGAATTCATTCATTCTAGGAAAGACGGAGCCACATGACAAACACAAATTATCATGAGCCATTCGTAGACATAGTAGACACCTTTAGGTAGGAATAAAGAGACATATGAGTAAGAACTTCAGGCAAAAATGATAATTACTAAAAGACAAGTAAGTCCGAGGCAACATTAACATAGTGAAGAATCTCGGTCAAGAATAACAACATATAAAACAAAAGAGAGACTGGTCCAGCCAGATAGGAAGACAGCCAAACAAGAAGGAATAAGTCCAAATCAACAAGTGAAAACATATGTCAACAGTTATAGCTTCATATAATTTGCAATTCTTAGGAGAAATAAAAGATAAGGCAGCGAGCTCCAATTAAAAGACAAATTCACTGCAGATAAAAATCACAATAAATAATACGGAATACAGTTCACCTAAAACTTAATATTTACTGAATATATTAAATTGTGAAGACAATCCCAGTCACTGTAAATTGAATATAGAATTTGAGTCATGCATATTCTGAGATATTCCAAGGATACGAAGCGAATGGAATCAGAAGAAGAGGCTCTAACTGCGGAGAAAACAACAATTATTGCAAACACATAAGGACAGTGAACTTCATTTTAGTAAAAATCTCCTTGGGAACTAAGGCAAAGATCTAAGGATCTCTGAAAGGCTGCAATAAGGGCATTCTGCATTTGAGTGTCAAAGTGAAGCAAGACAGGGAATCTGGGATTTTCTGTAGGAAGCAGTATATACTATAAATAAAACATATGCATATGTGAGAATGGATACACCCAATGCGGTTATCCATAAGGCCTAGGATGAGAAGAACTCTCTCCTAGGAAGGATGGATATATCAAGACTGATGATCCATAAGGTGTTAAAGAGAGGTAATGTGGTGAAGAGATGGTGTCTAGTGGAGAGCTGTTCTGGTCATGCATGTCAAGTAAAGCCCTAGGAAGCACTTCCCCAAGAACTAAACATCTGATCATAGCCTCTCCTTAAGAAGGGAATATATTGGGAATTAGGATCTTATATTCTTGTATATAAATTGTAGTAATGCCTCATTTTATTTATATATCTTTGTTGGAGTACTAATATATGTTGTAGGTTCTTTAGCCAGGAGATGGTGAACTTCAGACAAAGTACCAGGGATGTTACCTCTTTTTCTTTCCCAAAACCCAGAATATAACCCAAATGAACTAAATAAGCCTTTAATTTGTTCATTTATTCCAGCAATAAAACTTGCGACATTGATCAAAATACCAATAGGAATGCTCCTCTAAAAGAACTTTGTACCATCTTTGACAGGTTTTTAATGTTAATTGTTTTCATTATTTGCTGCATCATCATGGATGCTCTCAGTATCTTGACTATAAGAGAGGATGCCTCTTCTTTAAATGGACAACATTAATCTTATTTCTGGTGGCATCATAACAAGGGAGGAAAGAACTGATGTGAATATAAGATATGTGGTGTCATTATTTCACAGTTAAATTGACTCGGCAAAAGCTTCAATGACTGAGAAGAGTTATGAATTTGACACAAAAGTTGAGAGTTTGTGCTGTCAAAACAAAGGCAACAATGCCAAACGCTTAGCCATGGTCATTTTACTTAATAATAGATCTTTTAGAAGAAACCTTGATTTGATGGTCCCAATCTTTTAAAATTTAGATTATACAGAAAATAGGATCTAAAGCTACCTTCATTTGAATTTAATGCTCCTTAAGGCAAAAGCTATTGAAAATGTTAATATTTATGAACCAGAATAATAAGCTTGTATAAAAAGAAATACAAAAACTTAAATAATAGATAACACAAGAAGTTATATTGGGAAAAACCCTCCTACTCGAGGGAAACAACCTAACCCACAAAAGATAGTTCTTATATTTAAAGTCTTTTGAAACAATTACAAGATCATTGCAAATGGATGAATCCTTTAGAATTGATCACATCCAAAACCTTGGATACCGATCACCCCTGGAAGCCTGGAAGCGAAAGTAGGGATGATGAACACGGAGGCGGGAGTGGAGGCTCACTGTTGTGGCTCATTATCTTGGTTCAAAATGAAAGCACCTCCCATTAACTTTTCATGGTTTTCGCATAGGTTTACCACAAACCTAGACATGATTTGGAATCCACTCATCAGTTCACCTTGTGTGGTTTTCTCGATTCCCCCCACAAACCTTTTCAAGATCCATGAATTGATTTACGCTGGTGCTTTTGTTTGCCACTATGTTTGCACACGAACCAGCTCATCTGTTCACCTCATGTAGTTTTCTGGATCTTCCCACAAACCTTTTCAAGATCCATGAACTAACTTACACTAGTGCTTTTGTTCACCACTATGTTTGCATATTAAGGAAGTTACATATCACAAACTAGGAAAACCTATACTAGAAAACATTTCTCATTACATTCCATAAGAACACAATGTTCTTAATTGCAGTCATTGTTATTGATCACTGCCTCTCAATCTCAAACAACTTAGACAATTGTCATTGATTGCCGCTAGAAGATGCCTTTGACTTTAGCTCAAGATGGAAATGAAACATTGGTTATATTTTGGCCCTACAATGTGAAAGTCCACTTACACAATTAGAACATTGGTAAACAAATCATATCACGCTACATAAAATGCCACCAAAACAAATGAGCGGCCCCATTGTTGGTGATTGATGAGAGGTCGCCTATTGCCCTTCGGCCTTGTGTGCTTCCATCCTCCAACTGATTTGCTACTTAGCAAATTTAACTTTTGAGTCTCACCAACAATCATAAGGAAAATGAAATGTATCGTGTCCATAATGTAAACTTTCTACAAGGAGTGTCAGGTACATGCACTTTAATTATAACTAAGATAATTTTTAGATTTGATAGACTTGATGACACTAAAAACTTAGTATGATGGTCCCAATTCTAAAAGACACAAAATCTATGATATAGACTTTGAAACAAAATTTTGACACATATTTGTTGATGGAACAACAAAGGTTGCAGAGAAATCTGTACTTCACTAGACCGATACTAGACATTTCTGCTAGGATTTTGAAAATAGCAAAACATGTGAATTTTTGTTATAATCGGCTTCCTTTTCATTGTATTCTTAATTGTTCACATATTTCTATTAAAAAATTCACTCCAGAGGAGCCAAAACACATGGAAGTTCTAGAACAAACCTTTGTGATTTCTATGCATAATACAAACATTGTTTGCACTGTACTAATTGTATCATCAATATGAGATTCTAGGCTACAAAGCAACTCAATCACCAGTAACCAGATGTTTCACAAACTTCAATACAGATTTTAGTTAACCATTCATAGTGGTCACATCTCCATATCAAGCAACCAAATCCAGCTACCACAAAGTGCCAAATACATGTGCGACTGGGCCAAGCAAGACAGTGATAAAGTATCGTTGTTGGCATCACACCCTTCAAAGATTCCACAGCATCAGAACAATAGCAATCTGCCACTGTTCATAGAGTGAATACTACTGTGATTTTAAGATTAAAAGGAGTAATCTTAAACATGAGCTGGCTCAACGACCAATCACATTGATAAACGATCATGTAGATCAACCACAGCTAAAAACAAGGAATGAGTTCTGGTTTTAAAGCAATTTTATCACAGCAATGAGGAGATTGAACAAGGGAAGTGATTCACAACTAGCATATAATATTATGGTAAAATAATGAATGTGTTATTAAACAGATATCATGAATGATGATCTATATATACAAGATACCAAAGAATGTTTCTGTAACGAACAAGAGAGGAAATAGAAACATTCTTGTAGAGTGAAAAATAAAGTTTCCATAATGAACAAAAGGAGTTTATGGAAGCATTACAAAAAGAGTGGCCATTAGAAAAAGATGGAAGAGAGAGTAAATAGAAACTATATAATATTGTAATACCTTCCCTCAATGGTTAATCTATCTTCAAAAAATAGAAAATTTGCATGTCCTAAAAAAGTGTAAAAGGCAGCCTCAGCTTGATCATAGATGTTTGCATGTTTTGCAATGTTGGTTTGTGGTAGCATTGATTGTGGTAGGATGAGTCTCAGTACCCAGAACAAGCGCCTCAAGGTGACAGTACTCGAAGATCATCATTATTCTCTGCTTCTAGGTGTTGTAGTTCTTTTTGCTGAAACGTTGATTGCCTTCCAACATGAGATTGGTGAGAGATGCCATTGCACGTTTTTCAATGAAAAGCATGAAAAAATGTGAGATGACACTAAGTTCGAGATAGATTGATGGAAGACAAAATTTGAAGAGACACCAAAATAAGAGCTCAAAAAACCCATAGAGAATCTGAAATTAGATTTTCATTCTGCTGGCATGAAAATTGAGGCACGGAAATCGATGCACCCAGGAAAAATAGAGACCAACCCAGTTGAGATTTGCAAAAGCCCACAAGGAATCTATAATTTTAAAAAAAAAATTTGGCACGGAAAACTATAAAAGGCAGATTCAACTATTAAAAAAATGGTGGAACTGTTGGACAAAAATTAGAGATAGAGGGTTTAAAACACCCTAAACACTGCCCTTTGTAGAAGATGCGCAGAAAATGTCAAGTTGAAAATGCCCAAAAAGAAGGCCATGAAATTGTTGAGAAAATTGGCTGCCGAATCCTTAGTTGATTTTGGAGGAAAAAAATGCAAATCTTGAACACTGGCAAATATTTTGAAAATTTTGAACTAATAATTTCAAAATTAAATTAAATTTTTTCGAAGAGGCCAAGAATATGCTCTGATACCATATTATCTTAAAATAATGAATGTGTTATTAAACAAAGATTGTGAATGATCTATATATACAAGATACAATAGAATGTTTCTGTAACGAACTAGAGAGAGGAAATAGAAACATTCTTGTAGAGTGAAAAAGAAAGTTTCCATAATGAACAGACGAATTTTATGGAAACATTACAAAAAGAGTGACCATTAGAAAAAGACGAAAGAGAGAGTAAATAGAAACTAATACTGTAATATATAACTAATGAAAAAAATGATTGACTTTGTCATATAAATGGAAGCCAATGAGATTTGGCCTAGGATGTACAGATTAATTAGGCTATAAGTCATCGATTATTTCCAAGCAAACTTTGCCTTCAGGGAATATGATTTTTGTAGAGACAAATTGTTGTTCTAATATTGATAATAAATGACAACTTTAATGAGTCAGTTCATCTTGCATCTAAATATCAATTTGGGGTCGTAAACTGATGAAAGGTATAGTGGCTGTTTGTTCAAGGGATGAAGATAGCATGCCAAGTGGGAATAAATGCAGCTAGAACACATGGAAGAAAACCTACAATAAACCAAAATAAAATTGGCGACCGAAATTGACACTTCCTGGCGACATGATCTTCTCTGCTATGTTCAAGCGACCTGAACTATATAGAAATTGCAGCCAACTCTAAAACACCAATTTTAACACAAATCATAAAGCCAAATCTAAAACACGGACTCTAATTTAAATTAAATAAAAACTACTAAAATTCTCAAACAACGAAGTCTAAAATGAAAACTCTGATACAACTAACATAGTTCTTAATGATTAAGCATGAAGGACATGAATAAATTATGAATACAAACAAGACATGCAATACTAATCTAGAATGCGACTCAATATAAATAATTAAGACACTAAAATACCAAGTTGAAATTATACATAACACAAATAATTAAAACATACAACTTACAAAAATATATAAAATATATTTATATACATTCGGCAGCTGCAGAGTAGGCGCCCTTGCTCCCAGCAAACTGATTGAAAAAAATACTCAAAGAACTCTTAAATCAGCTTAGTAGAACAATATTATATTTCTGATATTATGATTCATACATTCTTCTCTCTTGCTTGAATATATGATGGCTTATATAGCCTTTTACAGATAAAACAACCACACCTATTTTGATAATGGAAGTTCAGTCTTTATGGCTGAAACTTATTGTTTTATTTTTTATTAAGGGTGTAAAATATATGACCACTCTGTCTATAACATAAAAACTGATTGCTAAACAATTTACTAATCATGAACAAACTAATTTCTTAACAATATAACAAACATATAATTTGGAAGCAATATGGAAGCTTGGCCGTAATAGTAACTCATGAAAATTAACCTTTAGAAAACCACCCATAGCTCTTTTCTCGTTCAGTTTCTAAAGATTTTTCTGGAGGAAGCTATTTGGGCCTATTATGGACAATACCCATATCTCGGATTTTTCAAATTCTTCTTCATTTGCTCAGAAAGTGCCACACAATATTGACTATAGAAAATGTTTAATATTTTGATTTCTTGCAAAATTGTAATAAATATAAAACTATCATTATATTTGCTTCAACATATTCCTTAGTCAATATTGTTGAAATGGATAATACTCCAAATGAATACCAATAAGAGTCCTGCATAGAAGGTGATAGAATGCATATAGCAAATATATATTTCAAGGCAAAAAGAATAATGCTTATTAATAAAGATAATCAATAATTACTTTCCATAATCTAATCTCAAAACTAAAATAAATATAATTTATATATTAAATCATTTGCAACATAAAATGGTGAAATGATATGAAAATATAATGGAATTGGAATACAAGGATAGGATAAAATATGATGGAAAATGGGATATTATTTTCTCTCATCATTCCCCCCAACTTAGCATATTGCACGTCCTCATGCAATCGGTATGATCAAAGGGTCTTTGATATGAATTAGAAGCAGTTGGATTTATGGCTTTGGCTTTGTCTCTAGCCTGAACCATGATAACTCGTGTATAAACACAAAGTCCTTTCATTGCTTCATATGACAAGCTTTGTTGTTTTCTCTTTTTTTCAATTTCTTATTTTCAATATTTTCTCTTTTCTTCTTCTTTTTCATTTCTTTTCATTTTTAATAACATCATGGTTCAAAAGGTTACATATAGGAGAAATTTATCTCACTTTGCACAAGAGGATTTTAAATGGATTAAATAGGAGACAAAACAAATGATTACATAGGATGGAAATAATGGACAGTGCGATGGGATTACAGAGGATGATGGATGAAAGATATATAATAGAATGGGATACCTCCCCCCAATTGAAAAGGTTGACGGTCCATGGGAAACAAGGAGAGGCAAGGTAAAGATGTTGCATAAAGATCAATATAAATAAAGTTAATAGATAAAATAATGAAGAATAAAATTGATTGCTTTACCAACTTGCATATCTAGAGAAGCCAAGGTTGGAATGCAGAGCATTGCAGCAACAAGGAATTGAGAATTGCACCACAAACTGAAACACCACAAAAGACCACCATTTGACTAAAATCACCAAAAAGCATACCACAGCAAGGAACCAAGAACTTCGACATAGTCTACAGGTATAGGAGCCACCACTATCAGAGGGAAGCATTGCAGAACAAATAATAGGTAGCACATTACATTGAAACACCTCAACAAAAAATGTATCACATACGATGGGTGATCAAAGTTTTAATGCCCATGCTAAATAAGAGCTTCGGGAGTGAGTGACTGGAGGTGCCAAGAGTGCAAGAACCACTTTAGCCAAGGAGTGTTGTTGAAAAGAATGATTAGTAGAAGAATTAAGAATGCCAATTATTGCATTGCCTTTTTTGTTTTTCATTTTTTCTTTCCATTTTTTTCTCATTTTTTCAATTTTTTGCATTGTTTTAAATTTCGATAATGACAAGTGACTGCTAGCAAACCAGTTCTCAATCCATCACTGCTTAATGACATTGTAAAAATAGTTTTCACCAGTAAGGATTTATTTTGCTATTAATATCTACCGAAAATTGGTTTTCAAATATTAACTGGCAAATATTGCCTGAAGGTTTTCATTGTTTGATCTTTTAGTTCTTTTTTTTCCATTTTTTTTCTTTTTTCTTTTTCAATTTTTCAATAAGTGCATAGAATGACCAAAGAAAAGAAATCTTAACATGGATGATGAAAAATGATAGCACCCAAAACTTGAGTTTTGTCCATGACCATGCAGAAGGCATTGTTGAAACTTGATTGCATAGTGAACTTGAAATTATGACCAAGAATAATCTCCACAAAATTGGGAATACTGAAACAATTCCAAAAACCTTGATCCATGTATCTCATAGCATTGGATCTAAAATCTTCTTGTAGAACGTTGGAACACACTAGCGTACTTGGGTAGGAGAATTACTCACAATGAGGGTGATACTCATATTTCTCTTATGATGATAAAATATGATGTCATTACATGAAGCTTAAGAGATATCCATTGTAGGAAAATTTAAAGTTGCAAGTAACACACCATTACCAAAGACATGATTATGGCGTAAAGATCGATAGCAGTCACCAATGTGTTTGTAAAACTCAGAGAGGAAGAAACACATCTCAAGGAAGTGAGTGTGGGAGTTGGCAATATGTTCAAGATTCTTGTGCATTCCGTCAAAGTATTTTCAAATGTGTAGATCAATAAAATAGTACGACATTGTGCATGGATCTCATAGACCCAGTTGGGTAGTGTCCTCCATTTGATCGAGAACCATAGAAAAAGAAATCTTATCTCAAGGTGGTGAACGCCTTATGCCAAAATCTTCCTGTGATTTGAAATAGTGAAGCACAAGTAAAACTGATATGCACCAGATAGCTAGCAGGTCCACACAATGTTATCAAAGCCAACAAAGTGTGTTATACAATTCTTGTGTAGAAAAACATCATCAACTGGTATTGGTACTAAGATTATCCCACCACAACAAGAGACCTATAACCATATTCTCAAAACCAAGCATATCAAGTATAGTAAAGGAATATCATCCAATTAATAACCCTACCATTAAGTGAGTAATGCACAAATGAAGGTAGAGTTATTAGTATGAATAAACACTTGATAACAAATGAATATGATTACAATGAGTTATACCATTGTCAACCAACATAAGAATACATACCTTGATGTGATCCAAGCATCACACAATGAGGTATATTAGAGGCATTAGTAAACATTTATTAGGAATCAATCAAGAATTAGAAAAGTCAAGGGATTCCCCCCAGCTTGACTTCATATTGCAAGCCATGAGAATATTAAGATAACTAAAGAAATAGGGTAATCTATTAAAATAGCTTACATCATCAATTAATCAAAGATTTCAAAAATTCAATGGATATCCCCTTAGAATAATGTCAATTACAAAAGCATGGGATCATAGGAGAATCCAAGAAATTTAGAAATATAATGACAGTTTTCAATGAATGGTCATTGTAAGACAATACAAAAAATCCAGAGTGACATGGATATTTACTTTGATGATTTTTGAATGCATGATCATCCATTGATAACTTTATTTGGCCATTAATGTATATAATCTCTTATGATTGTGCTAAATCAATTATCAATGGTCCTAAATCAATTAAGTATCTGAGGAATACACATTTTAACCATAGGCCTCCAAATATCAATAGGGATATGTAAAAAAACATAGATCTTAGAGGATCTGAAAACACATTGGTGGAATGAGGAATGCATATGGTTTAATATTACTTAGTGTATGAGTAATGTCAATACACATATTTATGAGTCCAATAATTAAAATCGACTCAATTTTAAGTATGGCCTCATTTGTGTGTAGTTGTGATTCACTAAGTAGAAAAGAAGAACAAAGTTGATTATGATTCAATAAATTATATTGTTCTTCTAAGTCAGTTAAAGCAAAATTAGATCCCTTAAGTGCATCAATACATTCCAGTGTTGATTTACCAAGTTCAAGCACATCATTAGATGGTAAAGGGATCCGTGAAAGTTTATATGCAGCTTTGACCACCTTATTGTGAAGTGTTGCATGAGGCAATATAGTCACCTTTGGTGGATATGGTGGAGTGGGTAGAATATGATATGAATGAAATGATGAAAATGGCAAGAATTGTTGAGGATATAAAGTGGGTGGGAATAAGTAGATGGAAAGAATAGAGATGGTAAGGATGGATATAGTGGTTGTTGTGAGTATTCTTGATTACACTTGTCATGCATATTATGTGAAGAAGTGTATTTTGAAGAAACATATTGTCTTTGTAATGTAAAAGAGTGACAATACATGTTACCATCATAATTCATACCTTCACCTTCTTGAGTTGGTATTTGAAATGGTTCACCAGTTACAAGGAAGAATTGTTTACTTACATCCTTAGAATGACAAGGTTCATATATATCTTGTACCTCCTTCACCACACACTCTTGATTGTTCAGGCATATGCACTTATCATCCCTCATGTAACATTTAGAAGAAGTGGGTAAATTTTTATTCTCAAAATCATATTGTTCTAAAAATTCATCAATTATTTTCTCTTGTTCAAACAGAGAATTTGTACATACCTGTGACATAATTATTATCTACCCATCTACATGGAGAACTTACAAAAAAATCCTAACAGTAGTACATCAGTTTGAGGCTTTTGTGCTTACATTTTTTTTTTGTATTCAAATTGTCCTAGTTTTTTGAATGTGACCTGGTTTGGATCATTTTAATGAAGATTTATCACCAAAATTATCATTGCAGTGTATCTCTAGTTGTCTTTAATGTTGTTACTTATATTGTACAATATTTTACTATAGAATATGTATTTACATGATGAATTTTTAATCTGCAGGCTTGGATCCAAAATTAAAAAGTTCATAAAAGTGCATCTTCGCTTTGTTCAGGCAAAGGAGAGTGTTAATAAGTGAGTTATCGTGCCTGTATTTCTTATTTTTTAATATGGTCTCAGAATTGTTTTAATGGTATGGCTGTATTTATTAAATGTGAATGGCATTGTTGTTCATTTTTTTTTTTTTTTTTCTAATAGAAATGTTACTGATTAGAGGCACAATTTCTAAGTGAGACTATATATTCAGATACATTTTAAACATCATCAGTTGTCCATTTCTTCTGAATTGGAAAATTCTTTGATTTAGGGCCCCAAATTATGGAAGATTAAGGGTTCTTGTCACTTTGTGACATGGCCTTGTTCATTGTGCATTCAACTACATGTTAATTGCAAGACAGTTGTTCCTTTATGGAACAATCGGTCACCATCACCCCATGTTGCTATTCTCTTTGTATGCTTGGTGGATGTTGGCCAATACTTTTATAAGAGTTTTATCTCATGTGACTGTAAGAGGAACAAGGCCTACTTCAGTTGGTTAGGGTGTTTCCACACCAATGTGGTGGTTGTGGGTTTGATTGTAGTTCTGTACACCTTTCATCATTGATACTTAATTGTTTTTAACATTTACTTGGAAGTTCATATGTTGAGAAGGTATGATCTCGTTGGAACATGTAGCACAAGGAAGCTACTTGTCCATTGGTTGAAAAGTGATGTGGCATGTTGTGGTGCTGTTAGAATCTGAAATGGTGAATGATCTAGAAAAATTAGTGCAAACAAATAGAAATAAAACTGTGAATGCAAATGATACAAGTTCAAAATAGCAACACAGGGCTAGGCTCCACAGGAGAACTGAAAATGTTGGAGCAACGAAATGGCATTAGAAGAATGCATGAGCAAAACCTGTAGAATGCAATTACAATGCATTGGAATGGGATGAGATGCTCATATGAGAGAAATGGGTGATACATAAAGCACTTACTACCCAAGAAATTAAAACCATGACCAATGTGGGATAAAGTGAAAAAGTTCCTAAGTAAACTAAGAGTGGAGAGCTAAAGTGGAGAACTAGCTAATAAATAAAAAGATATCTAAAGAACCCCTTTCACACTAACACTCGCTCATAAGTTCATCTTAGGGGAAAATTATACTAAACAAGGGTCTTGGCAATGAGGCATGTTGAGGTACCCATATACAAGAAGTCCCCCACAAAGAGAAGAAGCCCCCCTCAACATAAATGAAGCCTCTGAACGTTACTCAAGTATCCTTGTTTTGATGCTGAGATATATCTTAAACATATCAAGTGTTTTAGGGCACAATGACAATCCAAAATCTAATTCAGACTAAGGCAGATCATATCCATATACAATGATGAGCCCTCCAAATATAGCTTAAATGTCTCCACACCAATTTTAAATGGTGACAAGATATGACGTAGAAATGGAACAAGAGTTTGAAGACATCCTCTCCAAATGCCACTCAAGGATCTCTAAGCCAATGCTAAAATGTGAAAATACTGATATTACAAATCATGTACCATGGTCACTTAACTATTGATAGCGCTCTTCATCAAAGAGACAAGTTGACCTATAGGAATTAACTACGTCTGCAGAAGATGTCAATATGAATGATGACTGAGCCAGAACTGCAGAAACTGTCATTGTAGAGGTAGATGTAGGCAAAAGAAATAAAAGGAGACTCTAAAAGTACCAAGCATCTATTTTTAGAAGATCAATTTAAACCTGCTGCATTGAATCACTGAAATCCAAGTATGAAGCAATAGTAGATAAAGCATCCTCAACTGGAGGAGATGAAGTGTCAACTGTGGAAACAACAGTTTGTGGAGGAACACTGTATGAAAATCATTCTTTCTTTGACAATATGCCTGCACGAGTCAGGGTAGTAGGTCCCTTGGTGAAGGGTACATAACAATCTCCCAACTACTATGAGATGATGGACCAAGCAATGACACTGCACTCTGTGTGATGAATATCCCCTGTAAATTACAATGCTACCAGTCCATAAACTTTGTCGTTTTTGTCACCCACTTGTTCTTCTAACACTCATCATGAAGCTTAGGAATGAGTCCAAGGAGATAGGGTAGTAGACCATGCTCACTGCAATGATTCAGAATCCTTTGCTTCCAAGACAAATAGTTCTCTGGATTAAGCTCAAGTGCCTTCGAGGTCGCAATCTTGTTGACAGGCTCCCTCAGATGGTTAATGTCAGGCCTAGCACTGATGAAAAATGGCCTGAAGTGCGGATCGGCCAGCGGACCCATCCAATCCACAACATATGAGGGGGCTGTGGATAGTGTCCAGCAAAAACATTAGGACAAATACCACCCCTCCCCTGCCCACAAATAAAAAAGAAAGCAGAACTTGTTCTTAGTTTGTGATTATACAAAAGACACCGAGAGAAACCAATATACCGATGCATCCCACACTTCTCACTAGATTCAGAAATCATCCCCCAACTATTAAAATGTCGGCACTTTATGGCATAGGGCAATTACAAAACTTTTCCCAAATTATAATAAAGGCCAACAAAAGCCAAAAAAATCAACACAAATCTATATAAATTAGCTGTAGCATTACTCAGCATCAACCTCAGCATGCAATATTTGAAGAGAATGACAAGAAAACTCAGAAAGCTCAACATGGATGAAAAGTACTCATCCTCAATTAAATTTGATATCTGAGGCAAAAGTTATGAATTTTTTTAAATCTAAAATTATTCTGCCTGACAACATTCTCATAGCTAAACACTTATGCTTCGAATTTGATTTTTGTAATATTTGTTCAGTGGATGAAAAAGATAATAAAAATACAGGAATATTTTTGGGCTACAAAACATAGCCAGATTTATTTTTTCATTCCAGCAAGCAAAAGATGAAAAACTGAATTAAATTCAACCTTCAGTTGCCAAAAACAAGTCGCGGTAAACTTTTTGGACAACAGTTTTTGCCAGATCTCTTCACTATTTGTAAAATCTGAAAATATTCAGCGAGTTCTGCAAAGCAAAGATATATATCAAGAAATCATTTTTTCGATTTGACTAGCAAAAAGTTCAGATCTAATGCAAAAATATGAACACCTCCACTCTTTCTTTGTTTTGGTGAAATAAGAGCTAGATCTGATTTTCTTGAACCTTTTGTGTTAATTCTTGATAACATACTGAGCTGAACAGCAGATCGTACAAGATCATATAAAGCATGAAGATCCTTATTTACGGATTGGTCTCTCATATACATTATTTATATGACCTAATCAGTGTCTTCAATGGGGCACTTATTATGTTCTATTTTGCATAGTATAGTTAGTATGTTTACTAACTAATCATAATCTTCTTTAGACGCCAATCTTGGCAAGATAAATTGACAATTATATAGAGGGTCGACTTGGTACGAGTCATGTCCTTTCTAAGGGCACGCCTCTTGATTGCCATATAAATAATGGTTAATAATGTGGATAAAGGACACATGAAAATTATATGGTCTGCTCCTTCAGCATTACTACACTATCCGATTTGTAGCAAGTATAAAACATTCTGCAGAGTAATTATTATACTCCAGATAACACTTCATATACAGGTCTGATATATTCAAGATCATCTTCAGCAAATAAAGAGAAGCATTATATCAGTTTGGTTGTTCAGAATTTTCAGAAACTTTACATGGTATCAAAGCTTTGGTAGTCAAACCTAGGCTCTGAAAAATTGGCAATCAGACTTTAAATATATAGCAACATCCTTCTACCTTCAATGGCTAGTGCAATCAGACCTGGGGACAGGTTTGATGGAAAAAAACACTTAGTTGCTTGGAAATTTAGAATTATGATGATCCTTGAAGACAATGATGTGAAACCGTTTGGTGATAAAGAATCCAAGCAACTTGATGTTGATTCTCATAAAACTATTTGGAGTAAAGGAAACAAGAAAGCCATGCAAATCATATTAGATGTAGTGAAAAATGAAGTAGTACCTATGCTAATATGATGAATGCATTATTAAATACATATGAGGTTAACAATGCAACTAGAACCCTTGCACTAAAAAGGGAACTGAATCGTATATAGATAAAGAAGGGAGAATCTATGAATTCATACTTCCTAAGGGTGGCTAGTCTAAGAGATGAACTTGCAAGTATAGGGACCATAATCAAAGACAAAGAGCTAACACTTATGGCTATAGATGGGTTACCGGATTCATGGGAAACATTCTCACAAGGAGTAAGTGCTAGAGACAATCTTCAAGACTTAAATAGACTTAAAGGAGATTGCAGAAGAGTCCAGGAAACTTAAGAAAGGAGGAAAATTGAAAATTGAAGATGAAGAACTTCATGTCCTCAACACAAATACCTATA
The DNA here is from genome assembly GCA_028749045.1 of Cupressus sempervirens. Lineage (NCBI taxonomy): Eukaryota > Viridiplantae > Streptophyta > Pinopsida > Cupressales > Cupressaceae > Cupressus > Cupressus sempervirens. The sequence continues at coordinate 396,127,730 of CM053790.1, forward strand.
CAAGTAAGAAGAAGCACTTCAAGAAGAAGAAGAATTATCAAAGAAATGATAAACCTAAGAAAGATTTATCCAAAATAAAATGCTTCAAATGTGAAAAATTTGGACACTATAGATCTAATTGCTTTGAGAATACAAAGCAACAAGTAAACTATACAAACGTTACTAGGAAAGAAGAAAACTATGATCTTGAGAATTGTGTATTGTATTCTTCACTATCAAACGAAGTATCAAGCAATGCATGGGTAATTGATAGTGGATCATCTCGACACATTACATGATACAAAGAAGTACTAGACTCAATATCAGAAGAAGATGATGACAAAGTTACCATAGGTGATCATTCCTCTCATTCAGTCAAAGGAATTGGGAACTGCACCTTGAAACTAAAGTCGGGTATTTCTCTACATATCAAAAGAGTACACTATGTGCTAGGAATAAAGAGGAATCTAATCTCTGTTACAACACTTGAAGATGATGGACATAATGTTGCAGTCATAGACGGTAAAGTAATGACCCGGTTTAAGAACTCTTCATTTAAGAAATCAAAGTTGATTGGTCAAAGAAAGAGATACTTGTATGAATCAAACATAGAACCTATCCAAGCCTTAATCCATGAAGCTGCTGATATAAATGAAATGTAGCATAGAAGGTTAGGACATCTAAACTTCAAGACATTATCGAATATGGAGAAGATGGTTACTGGTTTACCTAAGTTGAATAAAGATCATTCAAGCATATGCAAAGGATGCACTCTAGGTAAGAATACCAAAAGTTCATTTCAAGATAGCACTAGAAAAACTAACAATGTTTTGGAATTAGTCCACTCTGATTTATGTGGACCAATGTTTGTTCCTTCTCTTGGAGGATTTTGGTACTATATTCTTTTATCAAGAAAGCTCTCTATGGGCTTAAACAAGCCCCAAGGGCATGGTATGAAATAATTGATAAGTATCTCTCCAATTTAGGATTCTCCAAGAATGAAGTTGATCCGAATATCTATTATAAAAAGGATAAAGATGATATGATAATATTGATACTATATGTTGATGGTTTACTAATAACAGGTGATGATCATCTTATAGATCAATGCATGAAAGATCTAATTAGAGAATTTTAAATGAAAGATTTAGGACTCCTTCATTACTTCCTAGGACTAGAAGTATGGCAGAATTCTGATAGCATCATACTTAATCAAGGAAAGTGTACATTAGAAATCTTGAAGCAAACCTATCTCTTCTCCAATGGAGACTAATCTACACAAACTTAAGGAAACAGTTCCAGAATCACTCTCCATAGATTCTACTCTTTATAGAGAGATGATTGGGTCTCTTATGTACTTGGTAAATACAAGAACTGATATTTGCTATGCTGTTAATGCTTTAATTCAGTTTATGTGTGACCCAAAGGAGATTCACCTAGTTGTAGTCAAACACATTATGAGATACTTATGAGGCACTCTTAATCTTGGCCTCAAGTATGAGAAAGTTGACTTGGACTTGCATGGGTACATAGACTCAGATTGGGCTTGAAGTGTTACTAATAGGAAAAGCACTTCAGGAGGTTGTTTCAGTTTAGGCTTATCGATGATATCTTGGATATGCAGAAAAATGCATCAATAGCACAGAGTTCCATAGAAGTTGAATACTTTGTTACAACAATGGCCTTTGGTGAAGTAGTTTGGCTTAGAAAGTTACTTGTGAGATTATTTGGTCAACCCATGAATCCTACTATTATTCATTGTGATAATCAAAGTTTCATTAAGCTTTCTGTGAATCCATTTTTCCATGCCAAGTCTAAGCATATTGAAATTCCTTACCATTATGTAAGAGATATGGTAGACAAGAATACTATAAAATTAAAATACATTTGCACTGCAAGTCAAACAACAGATATTCTTACCAAACCTCTTGCTCTCAAGTGAAAATAGATCACTTCAGGAAAAGACTTGGTATGATTGAATTATAATACATTTGTATTCTTTAATTATTAATGAAATAATTTTCAATTAAAATTATTATTGTCAGGCTTTTGACCATTATGGGCTTCACCATTTGTATTCATTATCTAAGAGGTAATGATCTCTGATATAATGAACACGTGTATAAAAGACATTATGAGAGATGACAGTCTCTTAGATAATGTGCTGAACAATAGAGAACTGTTGTTAGATCTGGATGAGTTCAAGATCATATTGTGATGAGACATTTCTATGTCTACGAGTCACAACTTGGATGAAGGAAGAATTTAATCATTCTCTGTATTTTATCCTGTGCACTAGTAGATCTTAACTCAAGATTAGATTGTGATATAGGCCCACCAATACCTATGAGTCACAACTCAGATAAAGAATTTGATCGTTCTCCAAAATTTATACTATATATTGCATTCCGTGCAATATTGTTATCACTAGTATAAGTGATATCACAGGGATAGTAATATGACATACTATCATGTGTTCAATTATACCACATGCTTAAAAGATTCAAATAGATATAGAGTATCAATTTATGCCTATTCATCTTGATTGATGGTGCTAGATATGATATCTCTCAGTATGATTATCAAGTTAAGAGGGAGTGTTAAATCTATGTAACTGTGATGACATACTGATCTGAACAGAAGATCATACAAGATCATATAAAGCATGAAGATCCTTATTTAAGGATTGGTCTCTTGTATACATTATTTATATGACCTAATTAACATCTTCAATGGGGCACTTATTATGTTCTATTCTGCATAGTATAGTTAGTATATTTGCTAACTAATCATAATCTCCTTTAGACACCGATCTTGGCAAGATAAATTGAGAGTTATATAGAGGGCCAACTTGGTAAGTGTCAGGTCCTTTCTATCGACATGCCTCTCGATTGCCATATAAACAAGGGTTAATAATGTGGATAAGGGACACACGTAAATTATATGGTCTGCTCCTTTAGCATTAATGCCCTATCCGATTTGTAGCAAGTACAAAACATTTTGCAGAATAATTATTATACTCCAGATAACACTTCATATATAGGTCTGATATATTCAAGATCATCTTTGACAAATAAAGAAGGCATCATATCAGTTTGGTTGTTCAGAATTTTCAGAAACTTTACATTTTGGACATCATGGAACATCTAACAAAAACCATTGGGATTACCAGAATGCTGCAAATAGCTAGAATTTACAAAATATTTGTACAAAAGTCCCAAAGACAAGTTTTCTCTCAAGTTCATATGGAAATGCAAGAGAAGAGCATACTGGGTTTGTAGGAAACCAGCCCAAAACTTACTAGCTCCCCCTGAATCTCTCAAATGAAGATACTAAATCTACTCTTGCAACAGAAAAGCTCTGATATGAGAGAACTGCATTTGCTGTAGAAGCAAAATAGCATTAGAAGAATGCACGTCAAAACCTGTAGAATCAATTGCAATATGGTGGAATGGGATGAGATGCTCATAAGAGAACAATGAGTGAGTATATAAAGTACCTACCACTTAAAAGACTAAAAACATAACCAATGTGGGATAAAGGGAAAAAGTCTGTAAGTAAACTAATTAAATGTCAAGAGAGCTTAAGTGGAGAACTAGCTAATAAATAACTAGATAGTTAAAGAACTGCTTTCACACTAACAGGTGCCACATGGCACAGTCATGATAATTATAGAATCTAGATACATTCGACGGTGACAAGCATTTTGGCAAGCATTACATGGTAATGCGGTATGATTAAAATCTTGCTGGGCTTGAGGTGACAACAAACGTTAAGGGTGTTGTTATATGTTTTTGTTGTTTTTGATGACTTACCAAGTATGGTTCTAGATTAAGAAAGGATTGGAATGGACACATAATCAAAAGAGAAGAGGACACTTAATGTAACACAATACTTTCCTGCCATGTCTGAAATTTGATTTTTTCTTGATTTTTCCTTATAAATCTCATATGTTAGTGTGTGACCACTATGGTATTCTTCTTCTTGATCAAGTATATTGCATAATGTGAATTCTTAATGGATCCCATGAATCCTTGTGTTTGGTTTACCATTCCTTGAATGCTCATGCAATATCCCCTTATGTGATCTTGTAAGGTTTGGGACTTATTTCCTATAGTTTATTTGAAAGAGACTTATTTTCTATTAAAATCTTTACTCACAACGAATTTGGAGAGTGGCAATTGCAAAGTTAATTACCTTGATAGTATGCAAGAGTTAGATTGTTTGTCAATACTTGTATAATGATGGTGATTTCTATCCTTGATGAATATCAATTGTATTATAACCTTAACGTGTGGTTCCAATATGTATATTGAGTGTAATTGCAAAGAATTACTGATATATAAAATAGATCTGAATATGCTGATATGTATTGAGTGTGGTATAAGAAGATGGATCTAATGATGACTTATTCTATCTTTATTGATCTTATATTATGCATGATTAAAGGATTATATTGATACCAGTATATTGACCAGATATTTACTAAATGTAGATACAAATTGTATCTCTTAATATAAGTGTGATGTTTCTGATCTGTAATATAGAAGCCTTTCTGATTTGATGATATGCAGTTTGTCTTGCAAATTCTTAAACAATATAAGAACAATGGTATTTCAGATACCACTGTATGAATATGCAAATAATTTCCTTTGATCGACCTGAACACTTATCTGATATGATTCTTATGAAATAGAGATGAGATAATGGATGATCTATACTATTTTCTGTTTCTGATGGTTGCCATAGAAATGTGCAAACATGCCACTGCTGTTTGCTCTGATAAGACTTAACAATTAGATTTGAGTACTTGTCTGATATAAATCTTTGTGATGCTGATTCGCTATAGGTATCAAATTTTCTGATGTTGAGTCTGAATATTCATGCAATGATTTGTTCGCTGTTCCAAATGGCTTCTTTATTACTATGCGATGCTGCTTACTATCTGCCAGTGGAAAAATCCACTTAAAATATCAGAACTGAAATACTTGAATAATAAACTGTATTGGAATGAATGCTATATGAAGTGGCATCAATGTCTTGCATATATAATATGAGAAGGATGGAAGGGTGGCAACTATGCAGTGCATCCTTAATTACAAACACTTCACTGTACTATTAATTGGTAGTAACTTAATTGCACCTTTCGACATCACACCTTATGTTCTTAGCTCATTGGTGATTTTTCACTTCCATATGGGTGGCAATATGAAGTTTCCTTTCTTCTTGATAATACTTGTTCTGCGCTTGATCCTAAATACATAAAGATTTGTTGTTGAAATCTCTTGCTTGATGCAGGACCTTATACTCTCAGGTCAGTGATATGAATCTCTTGATATTAAATGCAGCCTCATGGTCATATCAAAATAGTCTTGGTGATAATTTGAATACTTGTTATATCCGCCTTCTTGGAGGCGATATTAATATTATGTTTATCCTTCTTGCTGATCGCTAAGAATGGATTGTGAAATTCGATTATTTATTGTCTTATACTCCACAGGCTTCATTATATGGAGTTTTTGGTGTATCTTTGGGTGGCTGTTTTATGCTTCTTGATGTGCTTGTCACCTTACATCTCATTGAATAATTGATGGCTGTGTTCAAAGTGTTTGATGTAGTTAATTGCTCTTTGACAATATTGATATGGCAAGTTACTTCCATGATCTTAAAAATATAAATGGTTGGCAACCAATATATTGCTTCTTACCAGGATCGTCTGCTCGATGTCACTTACTCAAGACTTGGATAGTTTATTGGGTGTGCTTGGGTGTTTGGTTCATGGTTTTGTCAATGGTGCCTTGCTTGACTTATATCTACCGTCGTGAACAATTTATCTTATTGTCTATCAGTATCCTTCACTTTATGCTTTATGAAGTTGCTAGCTGAAAATTGTGAAGTCTTATAAATAAAACGATTCCTTGATGGCTTCAGTCTACATCTTTACGTTCTTCAAAATGCCACTGGCCTATCAAGAAGAATATACACATGTAACTTCTTAAAGTACTTATTGCTATGCACAATTCTACTTGCTAACTACTTGGAAGTGTTCAAGGTCTGCCACACCTTGATTGCATGTGTTTTAATGCAAGAGAACTTTAATGCAAAGGATAGGGATATCACAGTTATTGATGTTTTGTTTTGTTTATCAGTTGCCTGAAAGTGACAGGGCTATTTCTGAGTCCAAATTGCATTAGTAGCTTTTCAAAAGGCCATTTTGGTCTTGAAATGTTTACCTCCATGTGTTCTTTAACCGAACAACCTATTGATAACCACGCTTTAGATCAGTCCTGAAGAATTTTTCGCACCTAAAGTTGATATTAGGCTGTAAATGTAAGAGAGTTGATATCAATTTTTTTATTGTAATCTTGTTCAATGCCAGAAAATTATGCAGGGATGCAAAGTCCACCATTCTTAGTAACAGAGGTTCTGTTTAAATAATTACAAGAGAGATAATAGCATGGCACTGAGAAGAGGAATCCTATTTTGTACCCCATTTGCATTTAAGTATACCAAAAGGAGGTTCTCCCTTATTTATTTCTGAAATAGGATGCCCGTCGCAGTTCTCCCTTAATCACAATGTAGAAGGATGCCCGTATAATGGTTCTCCCTAAATTGCTACTGTAATAAGGCACCCTTCACGGTTCTCTCTTAATTGCAGTCTTGGAAAGGTGCTAGCAATAGAGTGCCCTTGGCAGTTCTCCTTTAATCATAGCGCAGTAGAGTGCCCTTATAGTGCCTCTCCCTTAATTGCCTCTACGTGTCCTCTGTGATTTTCCCTTAATTGCAGCTCTTTTCCCCTCTATTATGGATACGCTATCAATGTTGCTTCTAAAGTAGATGACAGATAAGCCTTTTCTCTACAATTTTTTCTTTGGATCTCTTCTTCAAATTGTGATAATCTCATCTTGAATTTTCTATAAACTAGTCACTCAACTAAGTCCATAATCTTGCTCCAAATTTGACTTGTATCTTTTCTCAAGTTTTCCTCACACTCTACTCCAAAAGCTTTCTTCTATACAAGATTTAGGACCATCTTTGTAAAACTGATTTGAATTTGCCAATGTCTGCCCATGATTGCAAATCTCTCAGTTCATTCTTTTTATTTTCTTGTTAGATTCCTTTCTTTTGACTAGAACAATACCCTGTTTTATCTTCTACCCTACAAGATGGCAGGACCATGCTCTAATACCATTGTAATGTCCTCTGTCCACTCCTGCGGGATTTGGGACTAATTCTTATATTTAATTGCAAGAGGCTTCTTTATAACTCGATTCTTTAGTTTTCAACAAATGAGTGTATTGTAAAATGCCCGTATTCTTTAAAGAACGATGTCTCAATGCAAATTGGGCTTTCTTGATGCTATGTAAGAATGACTGTCGATATACTTCTGGATACTTGTTAAATTTGTAATAAACCTCCAAGACATTTCCATGGCTTTGCACAATCTTCCGTCATCATTTTGTCGAGTAGTTCACTTATATTCTGAGAATTAAGAAGTTTGTGATTGTCATTGTAAATGTTCAGATGTAAAATGTTCCATGCCATGTTAATGGTAAGAACTGTGTAAACCTTACAACAATTCCCCACTATGATCTTTATGTGGATTTTTTCAAATGTTTCACTTGGTTGCTGATTGTCAGTTCTAGTTTGCACAATGACGTTATATTATTGCTACTTTGGATGCTCAGGGGCAATTGAAGTCATTCATGATTCAGAACTCACACATTTAGATTCAGATATTATGTGATTATAATTGAACATATTACTTTATGACTGAAAATGGATGTATGCAGATTCCTAACTGTAGATTGATAATGTTCAGCTACATATGACTATTTTTCTTGTCAAATGAAAAACCTACTGAAATTTTTTAACAAGCATATATGGAGCACCAGAACTAGCCTCACTTGATTCCTTAATTGTCAGTGACCATTATTTCGAGTACCCATCAAATGGTCAAGTATCTCATCCTCCTGGAAGATTACACACAGAGAATGGTATGTATTGTTGATGGACACATAATGAAGCTGATCCCATATCCAAGACATACGCATTGTAGACTTTACATTAGTCGAGGATCTTTTGAAATTAAGTTTTCAACAGTTTTCATTTCCTCACCATTTCGGTAGATATACTTATCAAATAATAATAAATTTGCAATTTCCCTTGTGCCCTTTCGTACTCCAATCCAGTAAAAGCTAAGCAATAGATTGCTGACTAATGAATATGTCATGTCCTTTGTCCTCTGCATGCTTGAGATGTTTTGTTCTTATTTCTCAATTTATTTACGAACTAAAACATATTCTATTGAAGACTTTTCATACGCTGTAAAGCAATTTGGTAACCATTTAACAGCGATTTCATTAGCAAAATCTTTGGGGATGACATCCCTTTTTAGTAACCAAGATTTCCCTTGGATGACACTCAAAGATCGTATGCGATATCATTGGAATACTTGCTGTAATAACCAATCACAATAACTAGATCAATCGAATAAATTATTGTGTTTCATCCAATCACCATTGGCCCCTACTTACAAATGGCATCCTCCATAGTGGTACAGTGAGCAACTCAAATGTGTTTTTAGCTATTAGCTGTTATCAATGGAAGGCTAGGAATTATCAATATCCTCAAAATATAATGTGAACTTCTCATTGGATCCTTATTTCCCCCATATTCATTCTCGTGGAAGCTGGTTATTCTCTCCTTCCTAGTGCAGAAGAGGCATGTTTCTTACTCTCCCTCTTCCCATCCATAGTTACAACTCCTTTAAATGATATTGTATTTCTTCATTGTGCTTTTTTTTGTGTCAACTATTTTAAATTTCTCATTTGTTTATTTATTAATATTATTATTTTATCTATTTAATAATTTATATCTTAATTTCTATTTCATATCTTTATTTTACTATTAAGTATTAATTTTTAATAATTATATTAATTTATTGTATTTAATAATAGATTATGTTATTAAAATAATAAAGGAAAATAATAAATAATCTTTATTTAATATTTAAATTTTATTATTAATTATTATTTTATTATAATAATTATATTATATTATTTTAAATAATAGATTGTATTATATTATAATATCACAATATTCATTCATTAATATATGTAACATTATATTATACTATATTTATTTTCATTGTTATTATATTTAGTAATAAATTACAATCCTAAAGATAATTCAATATTAATAAATTTTTTGCCAATTTTATATTATTCTAATTTAATAGTTAATATATTATTAATAATATTGTTTTCTTTAGATCAATCTTGAAGAAAATTTTGCGCCGAAAGATGATATCAGACCCTTAATGTGAGGGAGTTGATATCAATTTTTTTATTGTAATCTTGTTTAATGCTATAAAATTAATGTAGAGATGCCAAGTTCCACCATTCTTGATCATAGAGGTTCTTTTTAAAGACTTAAAACGGAGAGAATATCATGGCATGGAGGATGATCCTCAACTTATGAGACATACCCTTGCCTTTGTTTGCAATCTGCAAATTGTCCCACATCATTTTGCATGTTGTCATCGCTTGAACATGGGCCCCAAACTCCGTGAATATGAGCTGGATGTTGGAGTGCCCAATATGATCAATTTTGGCAATGTTGAACTTAGGCACACAATTAGTGACTAGGCCTTAGCCACGTGGTAATCTTGTCAATGATGTTCTCAATTTTTTTTTCAGTTTTGTGGACAATTTAAACACTCAAACTTCTTGGAAAGAGTTCTCTATGAGAGAGAGAATAAAGAAACCAATATTTTTTATTTAATTAAAAAGGGTCAATACAATAATCTTGTATAAATAAGTTACATCCTCTCTTAAGTCTTTGATTTGGAGAGTCAATTTATGATTATGATTTGCATATCTACTTTGCTCTATGAGCTTGTACTTTTTGAAATTTTAAGAGGGGTTTTATTTTGTACCAAACTTTGTCAATGTTGGTGATATTTTAAGCATAGTTGAAAAACTCGTACTCGGCAACTTAATGCCAAAGGCCAAAAAAATCGATAAAATGTCTGTGATTATTCAACAACTTACCGACAACAAAACCAAAAAAAAAAAAATATGCTTAAATTTAATGAGAAGTGCATTTTTTTGTAAAGTTCAATGAGGAGATGCATCTAATGAGTTATTAAATGAGTAAACAAATGAAACAAGCCGAGTCTAGATATATTTAAATGGTGTACAAAATGGCATCCCCATGTGGAATATGAGTAGCTAGTAGCATGATAGTCTGAAGCAAAAATATAATAGCAAATTGTCTTTGTAAAACTACTAGCTTTGTAAAACAACTCTAGTAAAAACTATGAGAGGGGTAGGGGGTCTAGTGCTAATGGTTTGTTGTGGCTGTGACTCCTCCCTTTGCACAATTGAGTGACTAGATTTTATTCCTAGATGTAGATGGTGTTTTCTCTAGCAATGACTCCTTATCATCCTCATTGTCATCCAATCCCGCTACATATCTGCCCTTGTCCATAGCCTGCCTCTCCAAATTGTAGATCTCATCCTTTGTAAGCAATGGAAGCTGCTCCTATGTTGTCCAATCACGGAACTATGCCAATCCAAGTCAAGTAGATCAATTGGTGTTTTCTCTACCTTCGTTACGTGCAACTAAAAGTTTATATTGCACAAAAACAAGGTTAGTGGGGCATTTCTATGCTAACTTGTTCCACTTCTTGATGTGGATGATCTTAGTCAAGCATAAGATTCAAAGGGGAAGTCTTTGCAAATTTTGAACATTTCCACCCCAATTTCACTGCCAAGCATGTGTAAAATAAAGTATTGAAGAGCTAGAAATCAAGATGAAAAGTATTTTAATATTTATCTACTTAGAATGCATGTGAAAGACTCCAAAATTCTAAATATTATACCTGGGGTTTGAGTGTTTCTTCCTCTCTTCGCTATGTCTGAAGAGAATAGCTCGTCTCTTACATTCTTGTACATGTCCAATGAGGAAAAAATGAGGTCTCTCACCTTAACCTTGGTTATCATCTTGTGCATGCATTCAATAAGGCCCTACGTGACGTCTCCATTGCGATCCAAGTGGGACGGTGAGAAACATAAATGATGGTTGAGGAAGTAACTTGCAACATGAATAGGTTGGTGGAGCTGATTGTTCCTCTCCTACCAATAATTTCCCATATGGGGGCCAAGTTTGACGCTGCTTCCCTTGTAGAAATTTTTGATAGGCCCTTTCACCTAAGCCATTGTCTCATAGAGATATATCCCATTGGGGTTTGATCCCCATTAACCAAGAGAACTCTAACCAAGGGCTTCGACACCTACAATGGGAAAGTACAAAGACATTAATTATTTAAGGTACAAAAAAAATATTTAGATTGGTTGTCGAAGACCATAGATGTGACACTTTCTCCATCAAGCTTCTTCAAATAACTTGAGGCTAGCCATCGCTGGCTCGCATACATTTGCTTCAAAGAGGTCAAAGAAGTAAGAATGCTTTTCATGTTAAAAAAATCGTTGCAAACTTTGTGACTCCCACTCTGACCAACTCCTCCCCTTGGGTGTGTTTTCTCATCAAGCGAAGAACCCAAACTTTGTGACTCCCACTTTGACTAACTCCTCCCCTTGGGTGTGTTTTCTCATCAAGCGAAGAACCCAAGGGTGATTTTAGATGTATTTTGTCATCTTTCTTGAATCCCATAGAACCGGTCTTAGTCAATCTAGTTTTCCAATGTCCTTCAAAAGAGGGCTAAGGACATGCACTTCACAAGTAGTTAAAAAAAGTGTCTTAGAGGATCTTACCTGCTGTAGTATTGGTTAGGATTTGCACTGAATTATCAATTCTCACCTCCATTGCAACTTGCTCTAACATTAGAGCCAACATTATAGCAATCTTCATCTTGTTGGTGATATCCACGTATTTCAAAGAAAACACATCATCCTTGCACTAAACCAAAAATAAATGGTGCAGTTTTTGCCATCTGTCCATCCATCTAAAAGAATGGTGCAGCCAAATTGTTCCCATTATATATTTTTTGTTCTTCTACCACTTCGTTTTCTCTAGAAATTGCATTTGTAAGCAACCTACAAGTACAAAATAAAATCAATGTTAAGGACACAATTTCGATAAAAAATAACTTACATTCAACAAATATAAACAATTACTACATGTAAAAAAAGAACATAAATTTAGTATACACTAAAAAAATAAAACTTAACATAAGCTATCAAGATTCAAAACTAACATAAAAATAAAAAACTAGAACAAGTGAACTAATTTTCCAATCAAGTTTGTATGAGAAGGCACCTTGTAGTCTTTCCCGCCATGGTCAGTGCGGTAACCAAATTTCAGCCAATACAGGTTTTTTGCAACATTGAATGGGATGTTGTTGAAGTGCCAGAAATCAACACAAGCAACGTGCACTTGCCACTACACATCCCTATTCCACCTAGTTCCCTCCAAATTAGTAAAATAATATCTCCTAAGTTAGTCTCTATCTATATAAATGCCACTTATATATAGTTAATATCTTGTATAATAGATTCTTTCCATTTTTCATATGTTCAGTTTTAGAAACATCTCGATTGTAAATAAGAATAATTCATTCTTTGTTAATAATCATTCAACTATTTACCAATTACCTTTTGTAATATGGTTAGAGCTAAGGTAGTTTTTTCTGAAAAATTTATAATTTCTTACAAAATTATTAGTTCTAGATATTTCAAAATTACTTTGGCATTCAACAACTTTCAAAAATTAGTAATTTCTTCATTGAAATTATCTGCTAAAAAGTTTCGGATATCAAAATTTGAATAGGGCTCTCATTTTAAGCTAAGTTATCGGATTCGCACCTTGGAGCTTGAGTCCGGGTCCAAATTCATTCGGGTCCGGATCCGAGCCCGGGTCCGCGACCGGTCCGGGCAGCACGGACCCGGGAGGACCCGCAGGCCAAAATGCGGACCCTACCCAGACCGGTCACGGACCCGGGTGAATCCAGGCGGACCCGCGGCAGGTGTGGCCATAAAGTGGCCCAAAAAAGCAATAAAATAATGTTTTTTTCATTTTTTTTTTGCCAAACCCTATAGTAAGGCCTATTAGATGCATTTCATTCATCTAATCTCTCATTTGCTTTGTCATTTTGCTCTCTCATTTTGGTGTGCCCATTTTGCAAGTTTGAAGAGAAGGTTGTAGAGATTGTTTGTGGAGTCTCAAATCCTTCAAATAATCAGTGTTGAGTGTTCCAGGTATGCATTTGATCCTTCCTTTTGCTTCTTTCATAGTTTGTTTTTAGTTTTTAAAATTTTTTATATTTATTGTTCTAAATTTTTATCAAGTTTTGTATAAGTTTTGAAATATTTTTTTAAATTTGTTTTTATAGATTGCAAGAATCCAAGAATGAGTAGTCAGGGTTTAGTGGGTGGGGTGGGATCCCAAAGATTTAAAATTGATAAAGGCTCTCTTTTGTGGAAGTATACAACAAGAATTGAGCAATGTGCTAGTGGGGGAGGGTATATATGGAAATGCAATTTTTGCCAAAACCAATATAGAAGCTCCTATTTCTGGGTTAAACATCATTTGATAGGTCCACCAGGTCAAGGGATTTCCATGTGTGAGGGCCCCCCAGAAGGAGGTAAAAAAGGGTTGTCAGCTCCTCAAATAGCAGGCATGTTAAAAGAACAAGAAGAGGCTAATAGGTTAGTGTCAAAGGCAAAAAAAGATAAGTCAAAGCAAATACCACCAACACCACCCTCTCAAACAATTAGTAAACCACATCCCTTCCTACCTACCCCATCTATGGATGAAGATGAAATAGAAACACCCGCATCCCGCAAGAGAGGCCCATTAGATACGGCATTTGAAAATGACAAGAGAGAAATTGCTGACATAAAGGTTGGGCGTTGCCTCCTTACAAATGGTGTTTCATTCAATCTAGTGAGATCCCCTTATTGGAGAGAGATGGTGAAAGCAATAAATGATGCACCTCATGGTTACCAATCCCCTGGATATGAAAAGTTGAGAACCACCATATTGCATAAGGAGAGAAAGAATGTAGAAAACCTCCTCAAACCAATAAGAGATTCTTGGATCCAAACGGGGGTGAGCATTGTCTCTGATGGATGGAAAGATTGCAAAAACCGTCCATTAATAAATGTGATTGCTGTTTGCCCCAAGGGGGCAATGTTTTTGAAGGCGGTTGATTGTGAAGGGCAAGTAAAGGATGCAAATTTTATTGCCCAACTTCTCATTGAATCCATAGAGTTCGTGGGAGTTGACAATGTTGTCCAAATAATAACGGACAATGCTAAAGTTTGTAAGGCTGCAGGTGCTTTGGTAGAAGCACGATATGAGCATATCTTTTGGACACTATGCACTGTCCACACCTTGAACTTGGTGATGAAAACAATGGGCAGCCAAATTGAATGGATGAAAAATGTGTATGAGGAGGGTGAGCAAATCCAAATGTTTGTGACAAACCACCATATGTCACAAGCAATTTTTAGAACTTTCTCTCGCTTGGAATTATTGAAGGTAAATTTTAAACTTTATTTAGCTTCATTTATCATATTAATTTTTGTGTCATACTTTACAAAATTTAATACATATTCTTAAATTTTTGTGTTATCAACTTATCATATTAAGTTACAATTTGAATTAACATGGTAATAGGTTGCTGAAACAAGGTTTGCTTCACACACAATCGTCCTTAGACGACTTGTGAGGGTGAAAGAGGCATTGGGTCAAATGGTTATTAGCAACAAATGGGGTGGATGGAAGCAAACTGATACAGAAAAGGCCAAAACTGTAAAGGATTTGATTTTGAGTGATAATTTTTGGAATAGGGTGGAATATGCATTAGAACTCACCGAGCCCATCATGTCTATGCTTCGGTATGCCAACACGGATGAGCCTTGTTTGGGGAACATATATGATGCCATGGACTCTATGCTAGAAAGAATGAAATTAGTAAGTTTAAATTTTTATACAATACTTTATCCTTGTTTATTGAGAGATTTTGATTTTAGATTTTAATTAAGTTATTAACACTACATCAAGATAACTTACATGTACATCATTTGACATCCCAGGTCATTCAGAGGAGAGAGCAGGATCCTGATGCCTTGTACACTAAGGTGGAGAAAATTGTTCTACATCGTTGGAACAAGATGACTACACCTTTACACCTCTTGGCATATGCACTTTCTCCTAGATATTATAGCAGTGAGATACTTGCTATTCCTGGTAGAGTGGCACCATATAGAGATCCTGAAGTTGCTGCTGGGCATAAGAGGGCACTTAACAGGCTCTTTAGTGATCCTGATGTGGCATCAAATGTTAGGAGAGAGTTTGTTGATTTTGTCTCAAGCAAAAATGCAGAGCCTGATGCAATCAATGACCAAAGTAAATTGGATGCCATTGGATGGTGGTACTTAGATGGGGAAAGTTACATGTACCTCCAACCTCTTGCCATTAAGATCTTGTCACAAGTATGTATTTAAGTTTTTTTTCCTTTTCTTATGGCCACTTAGCTTGTTGAATTAGCACTCTTAAATTCCTATTGTATTGTAAAATTACTTAGCTAATTTTTAAAAATTGGTTGGTTGTCTCTCTAGGTTGCAAGCTCTTCTGCTGCTGAGCGGAATTGGAGTACATACTCCTTATCCACTCAGTGAAGCGTAACCGGTTGTGTTCAAAGAAAGCAGAGGACTTGGTATTTATTCACAACAACTGGCGCCTCTTATTACGCAAGGATCCAGGATATAAGAAGGGACCAGAGAAGTTGTGGGATGTACTACCTGAGACTTCTAACTTGGATATGACTGTCCAAGATATATCTAGAATTGCCTTGCTAGATGTTGAGGAGGACGAGGAGGAGGATGTGGCTGCATCTAGGGCTAGTGGAACCGGTTTGGGTTCCAATGATGTGGAAAATGTCAATGATATAGATGAGGATGAAGCCATTGATCCCTCATATTTTGATGACCCATTTGACCCTTGAAGGGCATTTGCATCTTTGATAAACCATGTTTAAACATTTTTCATTGACTCATTGAGTCATTTATGATTTATCACTATGTTTCACAGTTTCAAACTTTATTAAGTCATAATTTATTATCTATCAATCTGATGAAGTAGTCTATGTTTTGAAATTCCATTTTGCATTTTAGTAATTCAATGTATGATTTTATTTACAACATTAGCATAGATTAATGAGTGAGTATTTAATGTTTATCTTTGACATTTGGCATTGATCAATAATCAAGTAACATTGATATATTCATACTATGGAATGACTTAGTTTTACTTTTACAACTATATGAGTTTATAATTTTTTTTGCATATATATATATATATATATATATATTCTAACGAACCCACCCACGAACCCAAATGGGGAAAAAAAAATTGCCCGAACCCATGAACCGAACCCCGAACCCGAACCCGTCCCCGAACTCGAATCGGCAACTTAGATTTTAAGTTTTGGTCACCATTGTTCCTACAAAACTCGTGACTGGTTTCCATCCATTTTGTTGTGGCAATTTATTTCTCTTCTGTATCAACTGCGACACTTTGTTTCTTGCTTTTGTGTAGCAACATGGGTTTTCAATGGGATTTTGGGTGTAATTTTAAAAATGCGACCCTCTACAAAGAAAAAAAATACAGTTCTAATCCATTTATCTGCTTCTATTTGGAGTTTTTATATATCCATGAAAGCCATTTGATCGTTGTTTTTTTCTTGGATGATTCATTCTTAGTTTTCTATAAACAAGATTGTGTCGTTTATCATTGGTGATTGATAGGCTTTTGGGGTGTTTTTCTTCAAAGATCTGTTGTTTATTATATCTCTAGCCCTTCCTATGGGTGTTTACAGTTCCTATGAGCTCAAGTCAAGCCACAACCATCAAACATAGCAGTGATCACCCTGAAGAATTTCGTGTCTTCCTTCAAGAACTTTGTTGAAACTCTAAACATTGCTTCCATTCATTCTGATATTTTGTTTTTCGATCTATGTATTGTGCTTCTACAACAAGATTGCTAGAAACAACATTTCGATAGTGGTACTAGCTCATCTTCTACCACTCAATCCTTTTTAGCTAAATTCAGTGGCAACTATTAGTTCTCTAAGTGTTCTGAGCAAAATCCTTTTACTCAGTCTTTAAAAGGCACAAAGATGAAAAATGTTTAATACAACTACTACGATAAGTTTGGTCATACGAAGTAGGAATGTTGTAAACTCTTAGCTACTCAAGCCAAGCAATCTAGTTCTAGTTCATAGCCTCAAGCGCATGTTGCATAGAACGTTGAGCCAGGTTATTTTGCATTTTACGCCTTCATGGCTAAAAGACCTGCAAATCGTGTAAATATCCTTTGCTTGGTATATTGATTTAGGTTCCTCCCACCACTTCACTCATCGTCAAGATTGGTTCTGCCATTTCACTCATCATCGAGATTGGTTCATTGATTTTTGACCCTTCTTAGTTTTTGTTATATTTGGAGAAGAGTACTCTGTTGATGAAAGAGGCAATATCCAGATTCAATCTATAGGAAGGAAACTGATTTTCCTAAATGTGTACTATGTTTTAGGCATGGAACTCAATCTTCTCTCATTAGTCATATTTTGAGATATTCTCCTCAGGTTGATGTGATGTTCAATTCACATCAATGCAATATGATTGATCGGGAAACTAGTTCATAGTTGCAATTGGTGTTGAATATCATGGTCTTTTCAAGCTTGCTAACTCTAGGGACTCTTAGGATCTTGATATGGCAGTTTGTTGCTCCTCTAGTAGTACAATCTAGCCTCAACAGTATGGGCACTATCTTTCTCAACTTGTACGAGAAGATCTTGTCATTTGTTTGTTGAAGATTCTATGATGTTCCATTGTTAAGAGGACCTACAGAAACTGGAAGCCTGTGTGTGAGTCTTTTGATTGTCGGAAATTACTTTGGAAGATGCATATAGTAGGCCCAAAGTAGCCCATATGGTGTAGGCACAAGTGTGATCATACGGTAATATTGATGTCCGTACAATGGTCAATTGATGTATGAAGGGAGTGAAGATGTCGTACAGAGTAAGAGGCTGTATGGTGGAGGCTAGCATGTACAATGAGCAAGATTGTATGGGCCATACGGGAATGTGTCATGTGTAGTACGATATAGCCAGGAGGAAGTCCATACGATGGATTGAGTTGAAGATGTTGTATGGTTTGATGAGTTCGCTGTACAATGTGGGGAGTTTATATGTTTGCTAAGTGTAGCAAATGGGAATGTACGGTGATGTATGTCTAAGTGAATTCGCCAATGATGGGAAAATACGTGATGTAATTTGGTGACACCAACCTGTAGTAATTCACATATGATATATTGAACATAGACAATTTGCCAAACATGGGAGAGAAACCGAACATGAATATATGCAATTAATCACTGAATAGTAATTATATTTGCAAACAAAGATTATTCTTGATTTGCCAGATCCAAATGAAGTATTATAAAGAACGGAGTAGGGTGAGGGTTGAATCCAACCGAAACTGCGGTAGCCAAGTAGGGAAGATCTTCCACTACCAAAATGGTGAATGGCATTGAACTTCAATAGGAATTCACAGTATAATCAAATAATCCAAATCACATCTCTAAACAACTCAACCTCATCGACATAAATACCCTGCCGAGGGAGAAACTAAATGCTGATAGGAGGTACGACAAATACTAGCCAAAATAATTAAATAAAAATGGGTCTAAGAATACTAAATCAATCAGCCCATAAACAAAGGTTTTTTAATAATTTATTTGTTTTATGACTAGAACATTACAGATTCAAACCCAAAATCTTGGAGTTTGCAGAGCATGTGAGATTGGGAAGTAGAACCACACTCCTTTTTTAGATGGTGACTCTTGGAGAGTCTCAAAGGTATTATTCCATGCTGATGTCCGTTGACTTATGGCTACTCCTTCTATTACTAGGTCTGGGTACTTTTTAATTTTTTGTTGATGATTTCAGTCATCTAATGTGGGTGTATGTCCTTTGTCAAAAATCTGAGGTAGTTGCCGTATTCCAAAAGTTCAAATCATTTGTAGAAATAGAGCCCAATCAACATATTATCACTCTTAGAATTGACAATGGGGTTGTTCCTTTACAATCTCCAATTTGTGCAATCAACGTGGCATAAAGCGCCAATTCACAACACCCTACACTTAGCAAAATGATGTCATTGAGCGTCAAAATCACTCACCGAAATGGCCTAGTATATGCTTGAATACAACAAAGTTCCAAAGAAATTTTGGGCTGAAGCTATCCACACCGTCGTCTATCTTCTCAACTACTCTACTGTAGTGGCTGTCAAGAAGCAGAGTCTAGAAGAGGCCTTGTCAAGCTGTAAGCCTAGAATCAATTATCTCAATGTTTTTGGCTCCATTGCATTTGTCTAGGTCCTTGATGCTATAAGCACCAAGTTAGATGTGAAGAGCCAAAAACTCGTACTAACTGGCTACAATGATAATCACAAAGCCTACAACTTGGTCGACATCGAGACTAATTGTCTCAACTTCTATCATGATGTAGTCTTTGATGAGGAAGGAGGGCCATTTTAGCTCTCTCCACTAATTATGAATTTAAAGGATATGAGAGGGCATCTTGTAGCTTTTTTCCGCCACAGTTTGTATTGTAAGCAAATTCAGGCTATACAAATTTTTTGCGACATTGAAAGCGATGTTGAAGTACCAAAAATTTGTCACAAGCAATGTGTACTTGCCAACGCACATCCTTATTCCACCTAGTTCCCTCTAATGATGGCTGTGATCCGGGTGTGTTTTAACGCACAAAAAATCAATCTATAGAAGACACTTGCAATATCATGGTGGTGCTCTACTAGAAGTATCAGAAGGGGTGACCAAGGGGATGCTTGATTTGCACATATGTGGGCCAAAAAGAAAGACCACTATGCCCTCAAGTGTTTCTTCTTCGTCAAGGTTGAGTTAAACAACTTGAGATTTGACAATGACTGCCCTTATAGCCAATTTTGCCTTTTCCCTGCACAAGTTTTTCTTTTCTTGGGCAGCGAGCAAGGGATTCACTCCACTTTTTATTTTTTCTATGGTTTTGTCACAAACTCTCATATCATGCTTCGTGATGCCTACAAGGTGATATTTCAAGCGATATATGCCTCTACTAATTTTCACACTGTATGCAAATTACAAAATTAGATTTGGGTCCTTGAGAGGCATACTTCCAAGCTAAATCTCTAGCCCTTTTAGGATGCCTATGTACATATGATGATGGGAATGCGTCTACTGAGGCACTCACAAACCCTAAAGCTAACCCAGCTATAGAAGAATCTTGATTTGCCATTTCAAGCAAACTTCATCCTACATACAAATTGAAACCACAAATTCAAAATTATATTTTTATAAAATAATTAGGAAACAATCCAAATTAGTTTGAATAATTTTTAACATAGTTGAAACTTAAAAAATAAATGTTAGGGTTTGAAATTTTTAGGACAAGATAAAATTCTTGAGAAAACAATGAAAAATCTCGAAAAATTGTAAATATTGGCATTAAATTTTGTTCATTACACTGAAACAATTTGATTTTGCTTCAAAATCCTCTTCAAATCCGCTACAAATCGATCTAAGTCCTTACAAATCACCTTTCAAAACCTTGAAAGGTTTTTTAGGCCCAGACAACAAAACACAATTGATAAAATGCAAAATGAAGTTTTGCTTGGATGTAGAGCTATATCATACAGCCATAGACAATATTTAAAGCATTTATAGCTGATTTATCGAGATAAGTTGCTGAAAAAAATAATGATAACTCACCAACTTATCGACGACAAGTTTTGGCAAGTAAGTGTAGCATTTACTCGCCGACCAAAACTTAAGTCAGTGATATTTGCATCTATGATTGCAAGCATTATTCATTTGCAAAGATACACTTTTAAGCCTCTGCTCCATAAAACCACATTATTGTCTTAAAAAGAATGACAAGTAGTTCTCCAAAATTGCTTCACCTAGATTCTTCGTCGCTGCCCGAAAACAATTATTCTACATGGAAGAGCAAAGTAAAAACTCATCTGAAGTTTGAAGAAGTTTGTTATGTGGTCAATCGTACCACAACATGTCATGAGATAGATGTTGAGAAGAAAAAATTGATCAAGGTGAGAGAAGGGAAAAATTGATGATTTTGTTCAGTGTGTCTGATAAAGTTTAGCCCTTCATCTGTGATTCATCAACAACCAAAAATGCATCATAGAAGCTCAAGATGGTGTATGATGCAAGGAATCAAAATCAGGTCCTGAATTTGCAAAGTCCGCTACACAGCTTGAAGATCAAGAATAGAAAACACATGAAATTTTGTTTCAAAAGGATGGTTGAGTTGAGGGCTTCCCTACAAGCATTAGGTGAAACATTGTAGATGTAGTATTAGTGCCTATTGTTCTATGGGCACTACATTTTAGATATAAAGTATTTGTGACAACTTTGAATTTTACTAAAGATGATGTCCACTTTTTAGAAGCTAGAAAACCTTCTTTAAAAAAAAGGTTATACCTTAGGAACATGATCAGGATGATCATGACATGAATCCATGTCATATAGGCAAGAAACCTATGAAGCAATTCAATGGACCTCCTAAATTTGGTAATTCATCCAAATTGCACAAGAAGTGTCCTATTTATGAAAGAGTTGGACATGATGTGAAAAATTGTTGGTGCAACTCCTCCAACAAAAGGATTATCCAACGAATCACATTAAAATAAGCCATTTCCCAGTGGCAAACTATGATGGGAGTAGGACAAACAAAAGTAATAAAGCAATGTTGCTGAAGTAAAAGATACTTCAAATGAGGTATATGTGCTTTCAACACACACTTTCAAAGATATTTTACAATCCACCTCAATATGGTATGTGGACCAAAGTTCTACCATACACATAAGTGGACATAATACGTGCTTTCTCACTGTGAAACCTCATCACAATGCGGCCACTCTTGGAGATGATACCATTGACAACATCAAAGGTGTTGGTAATATCTCTTTATAGTTTGGCATACATCATTGTAGGTTTACTAGTATTTTTTCATTTGCCAGAACTTAAAAAAATCTAGTTTTATTTAATCAGTTTCTTGATCATATCTTAGGATTGAATTTGATACCAACTAGGATAGAAATGCTTGTTTTATCAAAGATAAGTATAAAAATGCAAATATTATTGCTAATGCCACTTAGATTAGTGGAATGTTTAGGCGTGGTACAATTGCTTATAATCAAGCCTTAGAGACTAAGGACAACGATCTTACTATGCTTTGACATCGTAGATTTGGTCATTTGAGCAATAGTTGCTAAAACTTAGAAAAGTATGCTCAAAGAGCTTCCATCACTTGAGAAGTTCAGTGCCATTTGTTCTAGCTATCTTACTAGAAAATGACACAAAGCAGCTTCTATCCCTATGAGCATCATGTACACTAATCCTTGCAACTAGTGCATATGGATCTGTGCCTACTGGGATTGGTGGAATCTTTAGGCTTGCTACAATTGCTTATAATCAAGCTTTAGAGACTAAGGGCGATGATCTTACTATGCTCCGATATCGTAGATTTGGTCATTTGAGCAATAATTAGTTGCTAAAACCTAGTTAGAAAAGCATTGTCAAAGATCTTTTGTCACTTTAGAAGTGTAGTGCTATTTGTTCTATCTATCTTGCTAGAAAACGACATAGAGTGCCTTCTATCTCAATAGGCATCACACACGCTAACCCTTGCAATTGGTGCATATAGATTTGTGCGACCCTATGCGACCTACTCATAAAGGATACAAGTACTTAAGCTTTTTGTTGATAATCACACAAGGAAAATATTGGTGTATTGTTTGCCACATAAAGATGAGACCTCCCAATTGAATGAATTTTGTGCTCTTGTGGAGAATATAAGTGATCGTATCTGTGTCCTTTGCTTGGATTGATGGGTAGAATATACCAGCACAAAAGTCCCCTAGTACGTAGGGGAAATTGGAGTTTGGCATCAATTGTAAGGGTCCGTTGGTTCACAAGATGAAATTCTAAGAGTATGGGCATGTGCGACAAGGTTGGTACACATAGGTGTGGTGGAGGTGAGGCCTTGTGCCAATCCGAGGAGTATCCGATGGGCCTATGTCGTGTATTGGGCATCCATAGTTGTGGTGTAGGATCCCGCCATGGGACAGATTAGAGGTGTATCGAATGGGGTTGTACTACATGATGTTCCCATTAACATGGTTGTGATATAGGCGAGGTGTGGAGCTAAGCCGAGGTGCAATCTTGGGGTTGTGCTATGTGATATTCCCACTAGCATAGTTGTGGTGTAGGTGAGGTGTGGAGTTGAGATGAGGTGTAACTGTGGAGGGTAAGTGTCAATGTGCATCAAGGGCGGCTTAGGTAGTCGACCTCCCTCAAGAGGGATGAAGTAGAGTAGTCCTTCCCTCTAGTCTCAGGATGAGATAGAGGTGACACATAGTTTTAGGAATGAAGAAGTGTAGCTTCACCTTATCATCGTGTGTTGAGGTTTGGTGGCAGTGCAAGGGTCCCTATCTCAGTGAACCAGAGTAGTTGGGTCAATGTCAGTGATTACTCAATGGGAGTTATCTAAGGTATGAAAGATGGCGAAGTAGAGTACCCAATCCTATGGCAGGAGACAAATGATTTGTCCAAGTAGGAGCATTGGGGCTTATGGTGAGCTATTTTGGAAGTTTTGCGGAGCCAGTTTTGTAAGGTTGGCGGTTCAAAAGGGGTGTTGCATTGGGTGTGCACTTAGGTTACTTGGTGGATTGGATTTGCACTAGCATAAGGTATCTCAAGTGTTGTGGTGGTGTAGTGTAGCAAGCAAAATGTGGTGTTCTAAGAGAATGCTCGAGGTGAGCTGAGCAATAAGGTGGATCTGTGTCAAGTGACTAAAGAGGTAGTTGGATAGCATGGCTCAAAGAGGCGGCTCATGATGGATGACAAGGAGTGATGGCTTGTGGTGCATGATTGAAATGGGTGAAGTGATTCATAGGTGAAGATATGGTGGCATAGCTGAGTTGGAAAGGGAGTACAACGTTCAAGGGATTGGGTAGATCATGGAACTAAGGGTATGGTACTCAAGTGGGTATGCATTGCAAAGGAATCCGTTGAGTAAGATTGCATGTGTGCATCAAGGTTGGTTTGAGTGCAGGGGATACATGAGTAACAAAGTGTTCACTAATAGGGCAATGTAGGCATAGACATGGTATTGAGGCAATCAAGGCTCAATGTTTGGATTCAAGCTTTGGCTAAGGCAGTCAACAGTTTCGTGAGGAACAAGGTTGGTGTTTCAAGGCTCATGATGAGCTAGGGGAGACTAACAAGAGATGGTATGTCGTGGAGACAGGGGCATGCTATGGTAGCATGCAAGGTTGAACTTGAGGACTCAAGGATGTTCCGAGGTGCTTTGGTAACCGAATATGCTTTGGCAATGTGTGTAGCGAGCAAGGGAAGACTTAGCGGTCTAAGTCACCCAAGGTGGATGCATTGTTCAGTGAGGGAGTCATGGTGAGTTGTGATACAATGGTGTGGCGCATTGCTTAGGTAACATGCATACTTGAGCAAGGGGAGCTTTAGGAGTTCTAAGCATTCAAGGAGTGGCACAAATGGTGATTAAGGGTGATCAGTAGACTTGGGGAGTTGAGATCACATATGGCCAGTGTTGGAGTAAGGGTGTCTTATGGGGGACACCGAGATGAAGACATTGAAGGGCTTAAGAAAGGGGTTCTGCATGGGTTGAACAGGGGTAGAGCTTGGAGCTCAAGGATTCTTGCCTAGTGCAGCAAAGAAAGTAGAACCAAGGTGGTTTGGCATGCACTTCTATTCCATAGGGTTGTATGTTAAGGTAGTTGTGTATGTGGACACTTGATGAATATTAGGGGTAAGGCGTAGTTTGGGTGAACAAAAACGGCTGAACAAAAATGTATATGTTGATTGCTTTGTCATCACATGTAGTTTAAAAGCAATGGTTGAAAGTTGAAACAACAAAAAGTGATCTCAAGGGGGCTTTTGATATGATAGATTTTAGCTTATGCACTATTGTCTAATCTTAGAGGCATGACAAACAAATCACTACATCTTTGTATCTCAAATAAAATATGCCAAGATATTGCTCAAGAAATTTAGATTGAAGGATTTCAAACCTATTTATAATCTTATGGAATCAGGGTTGTAGTTATTTGCATTTGATACATCTACTTCGGTGAATACAACTTTCTATTGACATATAAATGGAAGTTTGATTTACTTTATTTACATTTGATACATCTACTTAGGTGAATACAACTTTCTATCGACATATAAATGGAAGTTTGATTTACTTGATTTACACTAGACTCAATACTAGTTTTTCTAAAATAAATCTATCAAGATTCATGCAAGAACCAAAATTGTGTCGTTGGAAAGTTGTAAAATGAGTGCTACAGTACATCCAAGGTTCCATTAATCATGGTTTAGAATATAAAAGAAGTAAGCGATTCTTCTCGACAAGAGTAAAAAATGCAGATTATGCACTTTATTTTTATGTAAGGGAATCCATTTCCAGATTTGTTTTCTTCCTAGATCTAGGTCCTATTTCTTGGGGAAGTAAGAAGCAATTCACAATTGCTCGGTCCTCAATGGAAATGGAATATCATGTAGCAAGTGCAATGGTTTGTGAAGGGGTTTGGCTTTGTCGTATATTAGAAGAATTGTGGAATACAAGTGGTTTAAAAAAGAAAAACATACTTAATTGTGAGATGATCGGTGTTATAAAAGGTTTCCATTGAGGTACATAAAACTTTGACCATGAAGGAAGCACCCTGAAGAGTCTAGTAAATGCTTGCTTATATTCATTAGCAACTTCAGAATCTTTATATGTTATTAATCACCCTAGCAGAGAAAGTACTTTCTTGCACCCTATCTCTTGCATATACCCTATCTTTATGCCATGATCAATATAAATTTGTATATAAATTTTCTTAATATTTATTATTCTCTTAAAGTCTCATTTACATATTGATATTATTGAGACACAATTTGAATGTCATATAATTATTGTGAGATAACTTTTGAAGGTGCAAGACACATTGTATCAAATGGTTATTTGCAACCAATGGTATGTATAGAAGGCTTCAAGTTCAAAGAGGACCAAAAAGGTCAAGTCATTGGTCTTGACAATTAGTGAGCTCATGTAAAAAATCAAGTGGAATTCAACAAGTCGATCATGACTTTGCTCCAATTTTTCGATGCAAATGCACTCTATATGGCCGATGTCTATGATGGCATGGACACAATAGGAGAGAAAATAAAATTGGTAATACAAAAAACATGAGAATGAACATATATGTTTTTCCTTAGAATTTACCTCAGAGATAAGGTATGTGTAAGGAGGTGCAACGGTGTGGTCATATTTTCCCAACAATGATGAATATTTGATTCCACCATTTTGCAAAAGAATTCACATTCTACAGGGTCATTCTCATGTTTTGTATTACCACTTTTATTTTCTCTACCATTGAGTCCATGCCATCATAGACATCCCCCAAAATAGGGTGAATCTGCACTGAAAAATCGGAGCAAAGTCATGATAGGCTCGGTGAATTCCGCTAGATATTATACATGAGCTCACCAATTGTCATCTAAGACCAATGACTTGTCCTTTCTGGCCATCTTTGAACTTGAAGTCTTCCACACACATCATTGGTTGCAAATAACCATTTGACATAATGCCTCTCGCACCTTCGAAAACTCTCTTACAATAATTGTATGAGATACAAATTGTGTTTCAAAAATATCAGTATGTAAATGACACTTCAAAAGAATAATAGATATTAAGAAAATTTATATACAAATTGATATTGATCGTGACATAACTAAAATTAAATCGCCGATCTAAAGAAAGATACGAACAATTGCTTATGGCATTTGGTGGTTCGTCATATACATTTGGATCTTTGTGCCCTCTTGGTATATTTATTTTACCAACTCTATTTGAGTGCCAATTTGTTTCATCACCAAGTTGGAGTGTACAATACATGGTGTCCAAAAACAGTGCTCATATCTTGCCTCAACCAAAGCACTTGTGCCCCTACAATTTTTTGCATTGTTTGTAATTACCTGGACTACGTTCTCATTGCCGACCATCTCTATGGAGGATTTAGAAATGAACTCTACATCTCTGACATCCCCTTCACAATCAACTTCTTCAAAAGTACATTGCCTCTTTGGGGGACATTGCAATAACATTTATCAATGGATGGTTTTTGCTATCTTTCCATCCATCAATAACAGTAGAAACACAATAATCTCTAATTGGTTGCAGCAAGATCTCTACAACATTCCTCTCTCTTCGCAATAAGGTGGTACACACCTTTTCAAACTCAAGACTTGTGAAACTAGGAGGTGCACAAGTGATTACCAACACCTTTTCTTGCCAATATGGTGAGCTGACCAAGTTGAATGGAAGACTATTGGCAATGATGCAACATACAATTTTTTGTTCAACAATCTCTTTGCTCCATTTTAAATGCCTTGTCAAATGAACCTCTCTTGCAGGTGGGAATTTGTATTTCGTCTTTGTCTTCCGTAGAGGGTATATGCAAGAAGGGTTGTTTGGGAGCCACCACTGTACTCATGGCTAAATTCTTTCTTTTGTCTTTCAACCGGGATACGCATTTTGTTTTGCTCTTAGAACCATTTTATCGGCATCTTCTCGTTCTTTTATGAATGCCACTATTTGTGTAGGAGACAACCCCTTCTCATCTTGGCCTATGCACATTCCCATCCCTTTACCAATAGGGCTCATACTGTGAGGTTTTAATTGAGAGTATGAGCTATTTTTTTGTAAATTACAAATTACACTTCCTAATAATCTCCCACCTGCAATTTGTGAAATCCTTGTGGTATGTCTCCATAAAGGAGATCCTTTTATCAAATTTGAATTTTGGTTTCCTTCTTACCCACAAAACTTTGACAACTAACCATTCTTGCAATCTGATTTCTTGTTGTTATAAGAATTACATAAATTTAAATTAGAAAAAGACAGAGAAATGCAAGGATAACAAAGCAAAATAAAGATACAAAAACATTATAACAAAGAGCTAACCTTGTTTCTTTTTTCTTAAAAGAGTAGAAAATTCAAAAAAATCTAAGTTGTCGGTACGGATGTGGGTTCAAGATTCAGGTTCGAAATTCATCCAAATTATTTTGGCGTTGGGTTCAAATTCGTTTTGGGTTTTTCCGTGCAAAAAACATATGTTTTTAAAAAATATGTATGTGTGTATATATATGCAATAACAAATAAGTCCATACATCAGTATGCTAATAGTAAAACACCAAAGCAAAATACATCACCATATCTATGGTTCATTCAATACGATATTAATTGCATCATTTAGCCATACATACAATATCATACACTTGCTTGGTCACATACATGGAACATATTTCCATATCAAGGGGACAGTTTGAGAACAAAAGGAATTGTCAAAAGATTAGTGCAGTTATCTGAATTTTTATTTTGTATTGGTTAGAGCTTTTCT
Organism: Cupressus sempervirens; assembly: GCA_028749045.1. Taxonomy (NCBI): domain Eukaryota; kingdom Viridiplantae; phylum Streptophyta; class Pinopsida; order Cupressales; family Cupressaceae; genus Cupressus; species Cupressus sempervirens. The sequence goes on from CM053790.1 coordinate 396,156,241, forward strand.
AACCAGGCTAAATCAAAAGTTGAGATTCAAATTTTAAGCCCTAGATTCAAATATATCATATCTTTTTAAAAGAAATTCCTATACAATCGTCAATTTGGATGTCACATATTGTCAATTTGGATTTCCTCTATAGAAAAGTTTTCATTTTTCATTGCATAAATGACATATAAACCATCTTTTTTGGTCTTTTTAGTGGTCACTTTAGAGTTGGGAGGATCAAATAGATCATGTTAGGCCAAAAAAACACTTCAAAAAAATAAAACAAATGTTTTGAGTCCAAATTTCACCCAGGTTCAGCCATTGGGCAGCAAATTCTTGAAAATTTGCTGCAAATAATGCCTGGGTTCCTCTGACAGAATTTGCAGCAAATTTGTAGCTCTGCAAGAGAATTTGTGGAGAATTTGATGAGGACCAGACTTTGTACAAAATTGAATTTAACTTAGGGTTGCTGGAGAGAATCTGGTAACTTAAAAAAAAATCATCACAAAGTTGAGAAAATTTCAAAATTCATTAAAAACCTCAAGAATAGGGTCGAATGCTTACCTTAGACACTTAGATCTCCTTCGTGGAAGCTATTTGGCACCCTACAAATGATCACCTTCAAAAATAATAACCCGCCCTTCGAAATGCCGAAGTGGATACTAAATGAGATGAGAACAAAGCAAAAAAACAAAATGCTATGTTTTTACTATGAATGGCCCCATAAAGGGCCATTCTAGAGTTTTAGGGAAAAACAATAAAAAAAAAATCTTCATGATATGTTTTTCAAGTAAAAAAGTAACCTTGGGTGTGCTCCTGGATGCACCTGCGTTGCACATCCGTGTCTTTGGGTGCACTCCAGGTGTGTTTTGTGTGTATCTGGGCACATCCATGGTTGTGGATGCACATTCAGAGTGCATTCTGAGTGCATTTGGATTGAGGGAAAAAGCTCTTCATCACCATTCATCGGCCATTAGCTTGGAAGGAGGTTAGGGTTTCATGCCATGGTTTTTTTTTTTTTTTTTAGTGGTCTCATCTCATGGAAGTTGAAATATAGAACTTGTGATAGTGTTCTTGTACGAATTATGTGATTTGCATATGGTGTATGTTGTAGATGTTTGTGCATGTAAATGAGCATGTTGGATTCACTTGCATTAGGTTTGTTTTCTTTGGTTTGTTGTGGTGGATTGAATGTTGTGCTGGGTGTGAAGGCTTCACTCGCCCTTAGGAGGGAAGAGAAGCCTTGGGGTGAAGGGGTTAGTTGGGCTCAACATCGAAGTTGAGAAATCCTCCTCTTGGAGAGGAGATAGATTTCATAGAGTTTGGGCTCCATTGAAGCCATATACCCTTCTATTGTCCCGTGGGAGGTATCAGTGAGGATATGTGAAGAAGAGCAAGTGTTGATAGCCTTGTTGAGGCATGTGATTATTGATAGCCTTGTTGTGGCATGATTCTTGAAAGCCTTATTGGCATATTGCAATTGCAAGATTTGTTGTTCATAAGGATATGGCATTCTCCTCCTTGGAGAGCCCACCTTCACCCAATGTTTATGATTCCATTTGTGAATCATTGTGCAAACCTTGGTTGGGGTTGTAAATGTGTTGTGAGATTCTTGTATCCATGTTGGTGCTTGGTGTGATATTGTTTGAATGTATCCCGGTTGAGCCTTGTTTCCCCTAGCTCGGTGGGTGGCCTCCTTGAGGCCTAGGTTGGGAGGTGAGCCTCCATGGTTCTCCATTTTTATCTCTCCATTGCAGGTTTTATTGATGATCTTGGAAACTTGGAGTTCTTGTAGCCTTTCCATGTGCATAGGAGAAGAAGACATTATTGTATTTGTGTTGAGATAGAGGGCAAACTCCATCTTGATATGTGAATTTAAATGTATTGTAAGAGTAATGTTATTGTCTTATTCATTGTCAATGGAGAGGTTGTGAATCATCTTTGTTTAGTAAAAAGTATTTCCATTGTGTAAATTTTGATATGGTGTTTTCACCACCTTATGATCATGCTTGATAAGTGTGGTGGATGGAAGCTTGAGAGTATAATGGAAGAGAAATTCATTGTATTGATGTTGCTGTTCATTTATCTTGGATATGAGTGTATTGAAGGGAAGAGTTAAGCATCATAGTAGATATTAGTAAGGTGTGAACATAACTACCTCTTTGTTATCCCCTTATTCCCCATTCTCATAGAAATAAGTAGATGCATTCTATGATCAATCTTGATTCATATATACAAGTGTAGAATATGCATTCGATAGATAATGGAATCGTATTTAGTTATAGTCATGATATGGATATCCATCATGGAATTAAAATACTTGATGTTTCTTGAGTTGCATGCAAAAGATTGCCAAATTGAATTTAATATCTTAGAAGAAATTGTAATGATAGGAAGATTATCTTTGTTGAACGTTATTATCATCTCAACTCTATTGTATAGTAGTTGTATATGCATATTCGAATTGAATCTTTGCATGAGAATACAATATTAATTCTTGAGCCAATGGTTTCATTATTCATAGATAAGAATAATCAGTTAATTTCATATATGACCCTATCATGATATATATATCCTTGTATTGAGTCTATTGACCAAATGATTAAATAAATTCATCAATCAAGACTATACATAGTATATTGAGTAACTCCAAATTATCATTGAAATAACATATCAAGAATACCTTAGACTATAGGAATAGAAAATCAAATAGTTGGCATAAATGCATAAGTGTATAAGAAATAAACTTGCTGTAGGTGCCCATTCAATTCTCTGGAAAATGTATGGGGAAGGAAATAATCCCTTCCCCAAGATTATAGATCAATAAAATATTTCAAAGAATATTCTTTAGAATCCTTTAAAAAAATAATAATAATATTAAGCTTGGAACACAACCCTAAAACTAGAGGGTACTTTCAGAATAAAAAAAGACAATACCCATACACTCATCAAAAAGGGGATACTCCCTACACAATGTTTCTTAAATTTCAAATAAATAAAATAAAGTCCCACCTTCCCCAAGCGCCTGCCTCTCTCCTTGGGAGTATGGACGCATGTGATTTGGAAGGGAACATGTTTGACATTAATGTCAGGGCCTACTCCCAACATCCCCACCCTAGACTTAGCTTTAAAACTTCAATATTTCTTCAAGCTCTTACTTGGCAGCCTAACAAGCATATTCACCTTGGATAAAGGTGGACAATGATTATGACTCCCCTTTTTGTGCTGACATAGGGCAGCAAACTTGTCCCTGGGTGCTCATTTTGGGAAAGGGAGATAAGGCCGCCCACCTAGGGAGTATCACCTTAGGAAAGGATGGAGGGGATAGGTAATAAAGAGATATGACTTTTGGGGCCCATAATTATAATATTTTAATCATGAAATGGTTGGGGTTGGGTATAGGTAGGTATTGCTAAAATGCTCATAAACACTTTTATGTTATAATTAGGAGTCTAAGGCATGAATAGGATGTGTTGGTAGTTGTCAAGATTGTGTAACCCATTTGAATGTTAATAATGTTTTTTCTTAATTAATGGAGGAGATAAAAGCATATGTTAGAGAGAGAGTTATTGATTAGTATTAAGAAAGATATAATCTTAGGTTGGCTAATGAGGATTTTAATTGATAACTAATTTTACGTGATTAGTAAAATAGTAGTAAAATAATAAAATAAAATAAATTAAAGGGTATGGGATAATTATGTTCAGGATAAGTATTCTAGGAATCATCTATATAATGCTAAAATTTCATACACAAATCTAGTATATATGAGAGGATGTAATCTATATAGGATACATTGAGTGGCATACACGAATTGATACCATTAGCGCCACGATGTTGTAGGGCTAAGATATTAACATTTTATGTTCTAGGGTTCAACTTGTTAAATGTGTAAAGATTGTTATGAAAGTATATAACAAATATAAGAGTAAATTAAATGGTATTCTTATATTCATGAAATTTCTTGAGTTGGATACTTGGGATTTTAGAGATCTTTAAGAAGGTAATGTGATTTTATCATTTTAACAAAATGGACTTGAGCAAAATTTAAATTAATTACATCAATATATATTGACTAGGATTTTCATGCTATATTAGAGATTAAATAATAAAGGTGTTTGATAATAATATATAAGAGTATATTTAATTGAATATTCCATACGAAACTTTGTATTGAACTAAATCTTATACTTGGATGATGTCAAGTAAACTGGGGAGAGATTTTAGTGGTTAATGGGGAATAGTTAGTAAAGAGATTGGAATTATATAATTTTTAAATACATGTATCTGTTTAATGATAGGTTACATATATTGAACAAAATGTATCTATGGATCATGTTTTCTAGTATGTATATATGTATAGAAACCTTATATAGATGATTTCCCCTACAATTTTAGCAAAACACGTTTTGTAGAACGTAATGGAAGTTTCTTACTGACACTAAAAATGATTAGTTATCGAATATTGTTATATTTATTATATGTCACGTGATGTTGAATACATCTAGAATATATATCGATAATGCCTAGGGCTTAGTTGACTTAGTAAGTGTAAGCATGATATCAAGCTCGATTAGGTGTATTCAACTACTAATGTAACCACTCATCATATCAATGTAATATTCAGTTATATTTATTTATTTATATAAAAAAAAAAGGGTTGTGTTTTGGCTTGGAAATTTTGGGCATGACATGAAGCACATCCTCATTCAGTGTGGACCTACCTGATACGTATATAGTAACATAGGATAATTCATAACATCATTCTGTGCAACTAGATACTCACAAGGTGACAGTGGAATAACAATTTTGAATTTCAGGAAGAGACAATAGCTGATGCTGAGTATTATTTATTGTTTGCTATACAAGTTGCAACACGTATGAAGGTTCTCAACTGTTTAATAAATTCCCAGAGGATTAAGCTTTACCTTCGTATTAAGCGATTTGAGGACATGCAGTGGCAAAAATCAAATGCTCTCAGGAATCAAAAGAAGTTCAGACCTCTTACAGTTAATTGAAAAGTCTGATCATGAATACACAGAACATTCGTTAGGCTTACCAACAGCACTAAAAATCTACGTGAACAGTTCTGTCCTTTTTACTTGTCTCAGGGTAAAAATATCTATGATGTTCCCAAAAAATGCAAAATAGAAAACTGTTCTGAAGCCAAATGCAGACTAGCAATAGCAATAAAGAATTACCACAGTCCTCAGCAGATTCATCAACAACCACAATAATTATTACTTTATGCCCAAACATAGCAATATGAAATATAATTGCCCAACCTAGAGTGCTGGAAAGCAAATATTAATGAAACCAGGCAATGCCTTTTTAATACACCAATAATCATGGCAATGATAATTATCCCAAGTTTAGAAGGATCACTCCCACTAATAAATTGGGGCCCACAAATATTGTTCAGATTAGCATTCTTAATATAATTCCCTTTATCTCCAATATAAATCAAACCCTATTTTTCTAAAGCTGTCTAAATATTTAATCATAGAAATTCATCGAGCCTCTTTGTTTTTTCATAATAAAACAGCCTTGTTTCTCGGATAGAAATAATTTAACTCAGACTTGCGATTCTCTTATTAAGTTGTTTCTGCAAACTTGTCTTAAGATGAAGACTTCACAAATTTGACATAAATGTGAACTCCGTTGTGAATCCACTGTCAGGAAGAAAAGCTAGTGTTTCGTCCAGTCCTCCTATTGGTTTTTCAAACATTTCTGCCCTTAGAAAAATTGCTTCATACAAATTATCAAATTCGATTAACATCAGAACATTTCAAATGCATTGCAAAACCTCCCTTTTATGACAACCTGATGAACCTTGTAGAATTTCTCTAATAAAGTAACTACTTGGACAAGCTGGAGAGATTTATTAATTAAACTGACTTATAATAATATTTATTTTATTGAAGCCACTTTTAATTAAATTAATTAAAATAAAGTCATCCTTTTAAATTTATTTGGACAAATTTTAAATAATTAATTTTATTTATTTATTTAACCAAAAGCTGGGGACATTATGATTCTTCACTCACTGTAAGCATATGATCAATCCATTACATGTAGCAGAACTAAATACACACTAAGATTGTCATCAGGAATAGGGGATCATTTCAGTCCATTATATGTTTCACAAACTGTTAGGTGGTTTAATGGCTAAGGGTCAGAATATTGCTTGATGCACTTATTGAAATTAAATGTATTTTTTCATAGCTTTTCTACTTCTAATAGCATATCCTAATGGTGGATGCTTGTGATCATTAATTATGGACATGCATTGCATTTGAAATTGCTACAAACCACAACACAACAGAAAGAATCAACATATAGTATGCACATTTATTTTGTAATTGTTGTACATTATCTGATATTTAAATTATTGAATTGTGACAGAACACAAGCACGGTTACAGAAATTGGTAGATGAGTTTCCCTTAACTGAAACTTCAAGACCTGTTAACCATGGGGAAGACTCTGATGTTAATGTTGTAAGTGATGGGGAGCCCAATCATGCAATTCAAATGGAGTTAGGATCTGATAAAAATCATGCACCTACAGGTATTCAGAAAGGAGATTTTGATGTGGAAGTAATTAGTAGAGCTGACAATGGTAAGCCTGAAGAATAAAGGATGCATTTTCTTTTAATTTTTTATTTGCATGTGTATGGATAGTTTCAAGAAATATGCAGATCACTATGCTTCTGCAGGACCTTTACAGAAGAGGGCTTCTTTGCCCCATGACAGGAGTAGGTCAGCAAAACTTTCTCAACATGATATAACACATGATAAGGAAATAACTCACACACTACAGATAGTAGATGTGAAAGAGAAAATCTCAACATCCAAAAAAATTGAGGATGAGCTCAGCAGAGGAAAGAGTGCTAGTGACAGTTCTCTCTCCCCTATTAGTGTACCAGTAGAGAAGGTATAACTTTTATAGAGATTGCTTCTAGAATTACTTGTCAAAAATTAAAAGGAATTGTGTTTATCTTTTTTACTAGATTAATTTTTTTTCCATTTCTGGACAGTTAAAAGTGTGGGATTCAGAGCTAGGTCTACTGTCTAGTGGCAAGGATACTCATGCTGACGGCGAAAATGTTGAAGCTACTGATGTTGGTGATAAAGAAGAGAAAGTTGATGCATCAAACTCACAAAAGTGGAAAGCAAGCATTCCTGGAAGTCTGCTTGGCATTGGAGAAACACTCATCACTGGGAGGACATTGCTAAGAAATATACCTACTCTCCTAAGCATATCTGACAGTCGTTATAATGAGGTAAGCTTGACTTTCTGGGTGTTTGAAAGAATGTGCTTTTCTTATAATATTACATGAATTAGTTATAATTGCCGAAAATAATTACTTGTTTTCTTTTCTTATCCTTTTACTATACACATCAAATTATTTTAGCTGATTATATTACTTCATTTTATATTTGTTTGATTGGAAACTTGTCTATTTGTGGTATTTTAATTCACAATCTAAGATTCTATGTTACCAGTTTGTGTTTGGGGACATTGGTATGTTAAAGTATTTTTTTGGGACCAGTTTTGATTTTTGTTTGTTCAGAAAACATATTAGAATCCTTAATATTTACATATTTGCATTTTACAGTACTTAGTTACTAGATACACCCAGTGTGTTATGTCCCCGCTTTAGTTCACCTTGGTTTGTAGTGTGGATTAGCGTATGAATGGCCCTCATAGGCTAAATGAGAGGGATATTGGAAACTTGTCTATTTGTGGTATTTTAATTCACAATCTAAGATTCTATGTTACCAGTTTGTGTTTGGGGACATTGGTATGTTAAAGTATTTTTTTGGGACCAGTTTTGATTTTTGTTTGTTCAGAAAACATATTAGAATCCTTAATATTTACATATTTGCATTTTACAATACTTAGTTACTAGATACACCCAGTGTGTTATGTCCCCGCTTTAGTTCACCTTGGTTTGTAGTGTGGATTAGCGTATGAATGGCCCTCGTAGGCTAAATGAGAGGGATAGAGGGTCTCGGTAGAATTAGGTCAATTCCCATTTCAAGGGACGGGGGTGTTCAGGATTGGTCCTCGTTCGGATCAGATGGGCACACTTACTATTTATTGTGAGTATCTATTACAGGAAAGTTGGATATTCTACCTTTAGCCTGAATAGGATGGCTGCAGAGTTCGGATTCAGTATCGTTGACAGGAGCAGTTATTCAGGGACTTACTATTTATAGTAAGTCAATGTTGTGGATTTACTATATCTGGTAGGGCACCTAGGCTCATGGTCTACACAATGGTTGACTCATTCGTTAGTTGGCTTAGTGGAATGGCTTTATTGAGTGCATTGATAATATTTATCATTAATAAAGCCGCTTCATTAATGATTAAGTGATTATAAAGTCATCATATAATGTTCTATGAATCAGGCCAATTGACACATAAAAGTTAATGAAATAAATATATTATGAAGTGGCTCATTAAATGCTTTACCTTAGTCAACTTATGAGCAACAAGAGCAAATATATTTTAATTTTTTAAAACACAAGGCAAGATGTTTCACATGAGATATATAAAAAGGCCAAAAGAAAAGTCAACCTTGTGATAATTGCTGAGTACTTGACATTTGTTTTGGTGAAGAATCTTCCTTGGAATGGCGACTTCTCATCCAGGGTTTCTGCACTTTGGAGAATGACAATTCTTCAGAGTTTACAAGCATCTGAGTTGCTGAAAGAAGCACTGATATTTTCGATTTGGAGTGACTCAATTCAGGGTCATTATTTGTGCAAACCAGTGAAGGGAGTCCAATTTATTTACAGCACTTAAGGGTTTGATATGCAGGGATAGTGTATCAAACAAAGATCACCATTGATGACAGTCAAAATGTGTACCTTACAATGCCCTAGCTGGTCGTGAGAGTTCTCTAAGCCCATGTGAAGGGTGCAGACCTGTGTGTGACTGATCTAAGCCAAAGCCCTTTAGTCTTTGGGCAGAAATTGGGCACATACATGGGCGCCTATCCCTTATAAGGAGTCTGTGCAGGTTAATAAAGGACTTCAACAAAAATTCCAACAGTTTGCTTTCAGGCATAAGGTTCCAGGTTTTCAATTTGCAGCAAATTTGTGTAGAAATTCATTGAATCTTCAAAGACTTCTTTGAATTTTTCAATACAATGTCTACACCCTGCTTTCAATAAGGAAATCTCATCAGCATTTTGAAACTTGTAATAGTGTATTTCAGTTCTGTCTCAGTATTATTCTCAGATTTAGTTGTTATTTTCCTTGCATTCAGATATTTAAAAAACACAGAGAAGTTGTGTACTCTCAAAACAAAACACAAACAAACCTTGCAATCAGCAATGAATAATACAAATCCTCCGAAATACATCATAATATTTGAAAATATCAGATCAGAGACAGATTGAGCCACCAAGGCTCATTACACAGGGGTAGACTTGCATACACCCTAGGTATGCATGTAGGAGTCTAGATAAGCCGAAGTACACACTTGGGTATACCCGAAGGCCTTGAGTGCCAAAAAGTAACAACAAAAGTCATTTTTTTGACTTCTTTTTTGCATCCCTCCGTAAAATGTCTATAAAAGCATCAGTTTGCCCAATAGGAAGATCATTTTGCTCTCAACTCTCTCTTTTATGATGTTGTTTATTTGCCTATCATGTTGTCTAGTTTTATCTGTATCTCGTTTCCTCTTGATTGACCAAATGAGTCATCCTGTTGTACAAGATTAGAAGCTATTAATGTATGCTTGTGGGTATTTGCAGATAATGCGATAAATTTGTTAATTCCGTAATTCTGATATATCATACTGGTCTGATTACAGATCGTATGGATTTGTTCTTGCATGAAATGGAGGCCTATATAAAATTGTAATTATCCTAGTGGTGATCGACGTCTCCTAGAGGCATTATTGTTAAAGGTTAATCTTTATCATTTTAGTTAGTTTGTTCACTAACTAAAGTCCTCTCCGATAGCCACCAATTTCTCGGAATCAATTAGAGGCTGACCTAGGGACATGCCCCTTGGTTGCCATATTTATGTGGGTTATTATTGTGGATAAAGGACACAGAATTCATATGGTCTGCTCCTTTAACAATACTGCCCTATCCGAACTATTGCAGAGATAAAACTTTTTCAGAATAGTATTTATATTACTGTTAGCACTTCATACAAGTCTGATACATAGAAGATCATCTTCAGCAAGTAGATAAAAGGTATTAAGAAGTTTGGTTATTCAGAATTTGCAGAAACTTTACATGGTATCAGAGCTCTAGTAGTTGAACCTAGGCTCTGCAAATTGACAATCCAATTTAAATATCTAGCAACATCTTTCTACGTTCAATGGCTAGCATATTCAGACCCGAATATAGGTTTAATGGAAAGGAACACTTCATTGCTTGGAAGTTCAGAATTATAATGATTCTTGAAGACAATGATGTGAAACAGTTTGTTGATAAAGAATCCAAGCAACCTAATGCTAATCCTTACAGAACTGTCTGGAATAAAGGAAACACAAAAGCCATGCAAATCATATTAGATGGAGTAAAAAATGATATAGTACCTATGCTCATGAAACATTAGACAACATTTCATATGATGGATGCATTATTAAATGCATATGAGGTTAACAATGCGACTAGAACCCTTGCACTAAAAAGACAACTAAATCATATACAGATAAAGAAGGGAGAACCTATGAACTCATACTTCCTAAGAGTGGCTAGTCTAAGAGATGAACTTGCAAGTATAGGGACCATAATTGAAGATAAGGCACTAACACTTATGGCTATAGATGGGTTACTAGATTCATGGGAAACATTCTCACAAGGAGTAAGTGCTAGAGACAATCATCCAGACTTTAATAGACTTAAAGGAGAAAATAAAAAAAACTATGATCTTGAGAATTGTGTATTGTATTTTGCATTACAAGCAAAGCATGGGTAATTGATAGTGAATCATCTCGACACATTACAGGATACAAAGAAGCACTAGATTCAATATCAGAAGAAGTTGATGGCGAAGTTACTATCGGTGATAATTCCTCTCATTCAATCAAAGAATTGGGAATTACACCTTGAAACTGAAGTCAGGTATTTCTCTACATTTCAAAAGAGTACTCTATGTAGTAGGAATAAAGAGGAATTTAATTTCTGTTACAACACTTGAAGATGATCGAAATAATGTTACATTCATGGACAGTAAAGCAATGACCTAGTCTAAGAACTCTTCATTCAAGAAATCAAAGTTGATTGGTCAAAGAAAGGGATTCTCATATGAATTAAATATAGAACCTAGTTAACCTATTCAAGCCTTAATTCACGAAGCTACTGATATAAACGAAATATGGCACAGAAGGTTATGGCATCTAAGTTTCAAAACCTTATCGACTATGGAGAAGATGGTTATTGGTTTGCCTAAGTTGAATAAAGATCATTCAAGCATATGCAAAGGATGTGCTCTGGTAAGAACACCAAAAGTCCATTTCATGATAGCAATAGAACAACTAAGAATGTTTTGGAATTAGTCCACTCATTTTTATATGAACCTATGTATATTCCTTCTCTTGGAGGATTCTTGTACTATATACTGTTTATAGATTACTTCTTTAGGAAAACTTAGATTTACTTCCTAAAATGTAAAGAATTAGAAGAGATCCTTAAAAGATTTAAATATTTCAAAACCTTAACTGAAAACTTATCAAGACACAAAATTAAAACTCTTAGGACTGATAATGGAGAGGAATATACTTCAGACTTGTGTAAAGATTTTTCTAAAGAACCAGGAATTAAGAGGGAGTATATTGTTCCTTATAACCCTCAACAAAATGAGGCAGTAGAAAGGAAGAATAGAATAGTTATAGAAGCAACAAAAGCTATAATATTTGATCAAAATTTAGAGTATTATCTTTGGATAGAAGCCTCCTGTATTGTTGTCTATATTCAAAACAGAAGTTCTCACTCTCACCTAAGAAATAAAACTCCTGAAGCCTCCTGTATTGTTGTCTATATTCAAAACAGAAGTTCTCATTCTCACCTAAGAGATGAAACTCCTGAAGAAGTCTTTACTAAGGTTAAACCTAATATAAGCCATCTTAGGATATGTGGATGCCCAGTATATATACATGTTCTGAAAGAAAATAGAACTAAGTTAGAACCCTTCAGAAGGAAAGGCATTTTTGTTGAGTATAGTGAAACATCTAAAGCATATAGAATTTTCATACCTTGTTAGAAAAACATTGAACTTAGTAGGGATGTAATAAAAAGATTTAGCATTCAAAAGAGCCCTAAGTTCTGAAGATCCCACACATTTACCTAGTTATGAAAAAAATCATTAATCTGAGTTTCAAAGGGAGAACATTAAAGAATCTAGAGATGAAATTCAAAATCTTAATCTTGTGTAAACTCAAAATTCTAAGAAAATACCACTTTGGGCCATTAAGATTGTAGAGGGAGCACAAGACTTCGCTTCACTATCTAGAACTTTCAGAGAAAGCAAAAGACCCAAAAGATTTTCTAGTTATGCAACAGACATGAGTGATTAATCTAAATCTGAACCTACCAATGTTTCAGATGCTATTAAACATACAACTTGGAAGGATGCTATGATGGAAGAATACCAATCCATTATTAAGAATGATGTTTGGGAAATTGTTCCAAGGCCTGAAGGAAAATCAGTTGTTTCGTCCAAGTGGATATTTAAAATTAAGCATGCTGCTGGAGGTAGCATTGACAAATATAATGTCAGATTCATAGCCAGAGGTTTCTCTTAGAAGGATGGAATTGACTATGAAGAAGCCTTTGCTCCAGTTGCCAAATACACCTCTATAAGAGCAGTCTTAGCTATTGCAACATCGAAGGGATAGAAAGTACATCAAATGGATGTAAAAACAACATTTTTGAATGGAAGATTATAGAAAAGGTATATTTGAAACAACCTGAAGGATTTGAAACTCATAATCCTAAAGTTTTTGTTTGCAGGCTTAATATAGCTTTCTATGGGCTTCTAACAAGCTCCAAGGGCTTGGTATGAAAGAATTGATAAGTATCTCACCAGTTTAGGATTTTCCAAGACTGAAGTTGATCCAAATCTCTATTATAAAAAGGATAAAGATGATATGATAATATTGATACTATATGTTGATGATTTACTAATAATAGGTGATAATCATCTTATAGATCAATGCAAGAAAGATCTAATCAGAGGATTTGAAATGAAAGATTTAGAACTCCTTCATTACTGCTTAGGATTGGAAGTATGGCAGAATTTTGACAACATCATACTTAATCAAGGGAAGTATACAATAAACATCTTGAAAAGATTTGGAATGTGGAACTACATACCTATGTCTTCTCCTATGGAGACTAATCTACTCAAACTTAAGGAAGCAACTACAAAATCATCCTCCATAGATTATGCTCTTTATAGAGAGATGATTGGGTCTCTTATGTACTTGGTAAATACAAGACCTGATATTTGCTATATTGTTAATGCCTTAAGTCAGTTTATGTGTGAGCCAAAGGAGTTTCACCTAGTTATAGTCAAACACATTATGAGATACTTACAAGGCACTCTTAATCTTGGACTCAAGTATGAGAAAGTTGACTTGGACTTATATGGGTATGTAGACTCAAATTGTGGTGGAAGTGTTACTGATAGGAAAAACACTTCAAGATATTGTTTCAGTGTAAGCTCAACAATGATATCTTGGATATGTAGAAAGCAGGCATTAGTAGTGTAGAGTTCCACAGAAGCTGAATACATTGCCGCAACATGGCCTCTCGGGAAGCAGTTTGGCTTAGAAAAATACTTGTGGGATTATTTGTTCAACCCATGAATCCTACTATTATTCATTGTGATAATCAGAGTTCCATCAAGCTTTTTGTGAATCCAATTTTTCATGAGAGATCCAAGCATATTAAAATTCCTTACTATTATGTAATAGATATGGTAGACAGGAATATTGTAAAATTAAAATACATTTGCATTGCAGATCAGACAACAAATATTCTTACCAAACCTCTCTCTTGAGTTATGATAGATCACTCCAAGGAAAGACTTGGTATGTTTGAATTATAATACATTTGTATTCTTTAAATTATTAATAAAATATTTTTTGTCAAGCTATTGACTGTTATGGGCTTTACCATTTGTATTCATTATCTAAGAAGTGACAATCTTTGAGATAATGAACACTTGTATAAAAGACATTATGAGAGATGACAATCTCTTAGATAATGTGTTGAACAGTAGAGAACTACTATCAGATCTAGACGAGTTCAAGATCATATTGTGATGTAGACATTTCTATGTCTATGAGTCACAACTTGGATAAATGAAGAATTTAGTTATTCTCTAGATTTTATCTCGTGTTCTGGTAGATCTTAACTTAGGATTATGTTGTGATATAGGATTACCAATACCTATGAGTCACAACTTGGATAAATGAAGAATTTAATCATTCTCCAGATTTTATCCTGTATGTTGCATTCCATGCAATACTGTTATCACTAGTATAAGTGATAAGTCATATCACAGGTATGGTAATATGACATAGTATCATGTGTTCAATGATACCACATGCTTAGAATATTCAAATAGATATAGATTATCAATCTATGTTTATTCATCTTAGTATACGTTGCTAGATATGTTATCTCTCAATATGATTATCAAGTTAAGAGGGAGTGTTAATTTTGTAACTCTAATATATTATACTGGTTTGATTACAGATCGTATGGATTTTTTCTTGCATGAAATGGAGGCCTATATATAATTTTAATTATCCTTGTAGTACTCAGTGTCTCCTAGAGGCATTATTGTTAAAGGTTAATCTTTATCACTTTAGTTTGTTTGTTCACTAACTAAAGTCCTCTCCAACAACCGCCGATTTTAAGGAATCAATTAGACGGCGACCTAGGAAGGGACATGTACCTTCTAGGGACATGCCCCTTGGTTGCCATATTTATGTGGGTTATTATTGTGGATAAAGGACACAAAAAATTCATATGGTTTGCTCCTTTAACAATACTACCCTATCTAAATTATTGCATAGATAAAACTTTTCCAGAATAATATTTATACTATTTTTAACACTTCATACAAATCTAATACATAAGATCATCTTCAGCAAGCAGATAAAAGGCATTAAGAAGTTTGGTTGTTCAAATTTTGTAGAAACTTTACAAAATTCAGCCAAAGCATGTCTTCTATGTTTTCCAAGTTATATGAAGCCAAAAATTGAGTTGAAGATCTAGGAGACTGTGGCTTAAGAAACAAAGTAGTAGAGCCCCAAACCCAGGGCCCTTTGTCTAAGACCTTATTATCATGTAATGAATAAAAAAGAATCATTGTGTGGATATAGTTGTGAATAAGCACATTATCAATGAGAAAAGGGTAGTTGTTTAATCCCTTAATTAAGCATTGGGAAAGATGGACACACTAAATTGAATCTTACAATGATCCTTATTTCAAGATTAGAAGCCATTAATGTATGCTAGCTTGTGGGTATTTGCAGATAATGCAATAAATTCACCCAAAGCATGTCTTGTATGTTTTCAAAGTTATATGAAGCCAAAAATTGAGGTGAAGATTTGGGAGCCTTAACCACATTTGAGATGCCCCAAAGAATTATAGTAAATGGGTTAAAGCTAGGAGGCCATTGCTTAAGAAACAAAGTAGTAGAGCCCAAAAACTAGGGCCTTTTGTCTAACACCTTATTATCATCTAATGGATAAAAATGAATCACAAAGAAACCGTGTGGATATAGGGGTAAATAATCACATTATCAAAGAGAAAAGGGTAGCTATTTAATCCCTTTATTAAGCATTGGGAAAGATGGACACACTAAATTGAATCTTACAATGATACTTATTACACTATATTTTCCAACTCCTCTTGCACCTTAACTCCAAAATTAACCTTTTAGCAATCTTTGTTTTGTTATATGCTACTCGTCTTTCCAAAACCCTACTTTTTGCCTTATTTTACTTTTTCTAGGCTATGATTTCAGTATAAGAGAGACCATTCACTATGTTTGTGTCAACACTCTCATTATTAAACAATATTCTTTTTTACTTTTGGTGTTTGTTTTAACCCATTTGAAAATGTCTCTCTTGTCAGAATTTATTCAAAGTATTGAATCTCACAATATGTCAATATGGTCCAAACCTTTTTCTTTGCAAAGCTTCAACCCCCTTGGCCAAAACCTCCAATTACGCTTTGTTATCAGTTGCAATCCATACTTCTTGTAGTAAGTCCCACACATATTAACTGTGTTCATCCCAAATAATATGATAATACAAGATGCCCTTACTGGTCTAGATTTCATCTTATCTTAGCCACTCCAAAATTGAGTTTCAGCCTTTTGCACAAGGGAGGAACCCAAGTTTCAAATCTCCTATTTGGAATGTCTCTTGGGGCCTTCCTTCGGGACTCCTAAATCTTACAAACGTTTTTTAATTTCATTGTCCCACCAAGTAAGGCAAGTGCTAGATCTTGTGAATTAATTTTTGTTTACCACCTAGTATATATGGGTTTTAATGTTCTTGATCAGTCCTACAAACATGTTATGGTTGTTGAAAATCCTTCTATTCCTTTCTTTTTCAATTAATGGATCAACAAGCTAGACATTTTGCCCCTAGAGCATTCGTTTTCATTTATGGTCAACTCAGTAAGAATTCTAAGAGATCACTCTTCCATGACCCATTCGAACCCATGAAGATTTGAAGAGTGAAGAGAATCCCTGCATTTGACCAAGTAAGAACAATGTAAAATAAAATGGTTCATCATCTGACACTCCATGCAACATAGAGGACGTATGCTTGGTCCCTAGATTTACAGAGTCATCAATTAGTCACCAATTAATATTCTATTGTATAGTTGTGTCCATAAGAAGTACCCACTTTGAGAAGAACCATCCAATGCCAATATAAGGATGAACACCATTCCTTTGAATTATTTTGTGGCTCTCTATATTGCATACCTTACCTTCATTGAATGTTCTCTTGACTTTGCTCTGATATAGATGGTTTTGTTGTTGGACAAAACAAAATCTTCCTTTGGGTTAATGAATACTTAACAGACCTCTTTGCCTCCCTTGAGATTGTATATGAGTAGTCAATACATTGGAATCTATCACCTATACCTGTACCCACCACACATGAGCTTATAAGATAAGATAAATTTATTAATTTCCAACAAGCGACCACAAAGAAGGTCCAAGGGACTGCCAAGAGAGGATAAAATAGTCTGGCCAACAATAGGAACACAAAATGTTGCCCGAGGAAAAGTAGAACAAGGAACAAAAAGAGGTGAGAGCGATAGCCAGTCACAAGCTAGTTGCACTCCACTGCATAGATAAGATAAGATAATGATATTAATGTCCAACAAAAGACCAAAAAGAGGTCTATGGGACTGAAAGATTATAACAGTGAGGCAAACACCAGCCGGAGCACACAAAGGTGTCCGAAAAATAAGCAAATACGACCAAAATAATAGCAACAAAGAACAGAGACAGAGAAAGCGTTAGGAGTCTTTCTTGGGCGAAAATAAATTAGTCACGGAATGATACACATGCTGATGTGTAGAGGTACTGCGCTGTCTCCGGTCACTCACAGAGGAGTATCACTGGTGCAAATAGCCAAAATGGGATCTGACACATCTGGAAAGCCCGTTAGGTTGAAAAGAGCTAGAGGGCCTTTTCACACCATGCAAAGGGGATAATGGTGTAAAAAAGGTAGTAATGAGCTGAGTAGATGAGTGTCGGTGTGGAAGCAGTGTCTGGATCATGCTATCATGGAGCGTGGTGGCCTCATGAAGATATAGTGCAAGGCATCTCTGATCATAATAGCTGAAGAAGTCATAGAGAGAAAAGCACTCCCAGAACAGACAAAAGAATCTCCCTTTGATCTCATAATAAATAGGGCATCGAAAAAAACCAACCAAGAACCAAAGGATATGATACAAGATGAGTGGAGGTCCTATGTCATCTTTGAATACAACTACTGGTGGTGAGCCACTATCACATATAGCTCCTGTGAGGCCTAACAGATCTGGCATGCTCGATGGGAGGAGGTCCAAGTGATCACTTGGTATTTTGGGCTAGAGAGATTATCAATAAAAAGGAGGTGATAAGCTGAGTAGTGGTCTATCTCGAAGCAGGCTAGATATGCAAGGTACGGTTTTAAAGCCCCATAAACTCTTTAAGGTAGAGAACCAAACATTGTTGATTGGTGTAACCAAAGAAAGATGAGAGAGACCAACAAACCTTGAAAAAGCAATTAAACCTCCCTCAGATCTCGTAGTAGATGGGGCAGTGAAAATTAAAATACACCTCAATCTTGGCCTCCCTTAAATCACAAAACTAGCAGATCCAATCCGCTTTATCATTATGGCTGTCAATTTGTATACAAAGTTGATGTGACCCCACCCTTAAAGAGTAATGGAATGTGAATCATGCTAGTCCAACACTAAGAAAGGTACAATGGGTGCATAATGACCCATCGTGGATATCCAAAAGTTGCTTTGAGTGTAAGGCCATCCTTGGCCAAAGACCCTCAAGGGGTTGACCCAAATGGTAAGAATATACTGTTAGTAATAGTCCAAGCAGACGCGTCTTTTCAACTTTTGCCAAGGAGGAAGGAATGTGCAGGGGCATCCAAGTCATACTAAAACAACGGAGGTAGTCAATGTCAATCCTCACAGTCCTCAAAAGAGCAATACCCTACGAAATTGCATCAGAGGACCAATAAGCCAAATAGGAGTACTTGTATTGTCCCTCTCTTAGTTTGCATAACACTATATATGATGAAGGAAATAGTTCAAATCGAAGATGGCCCCAAGCCTTAAAGGAGCCCCAAACTCTACCAAAATGATATTGAAAGTAGTAGATTAGAGACACTTGATAATGCACCTGAGGACAATCTGATTCCAGTATAGAGGGCCCACAAACAATTGAACCGTAAAGAATCGTTAACCTGACCAAGGTGTTCAAGAAAGCCATCTTGGATGCGGTGTCTTGAAAGTGATGGCAAAAACATTCTCTCCAACAAGGCAAGGGAACTATACCCCTTATTGACCTAGGGTTGCATGGGCGACCTCATATTGAAGTGAGGGCTCGAGAGTTTGATACTTAGGTATGTGTACAAAGAGGAGATCTAAATGTTAGAACCCTAGAAGAGAAATGAAGGTGAGAGGTCTTTAGGCAATTGAAGACCATCACCTAGGTCTTACTAAGATTGATGACAAGCTGCCTCACATCACAAAAAGAGGCCAAATCATCAAGAAGCATTTGAGACTCTATGGGGATGAGGCAAGGAGAACCAAATCATCCTTTAAGAGAAGAATGGATATCAAAAATTGGTGCAAGGAGCATCCATCCACCGGGAGTGAGTGTTCGCTAAGGAAAGACCAATAGAAATGCTAAATAAATTGGGGGAGAGTGGACAACCCTGCTCCACCCCAATGTTGATTTGTATGGGGTATGCGAATCCCTACAAGGTCTTGCATCTACCCACAACACTTATAAAGTTTTATAATTGTCATCAATGGAGTCTCAAAGATCCTAATGTCACAAAGCCTTTGGAAAAGAATCATCTAAGGAATATAATCAAAACTAGAATAGAGATGGTGTCCTTTGTAACTTATTTGAAGCAACTCACCACATGTGATGACAAACATAGCATGTAGACTCTCCAAGAATCAATCCATAACATCCACAAGTACAGGTGAGCCAAACTATGCCACGAAAACAACCAATCTTGGCATTAAACAATAACATATATCTTTGTGTGATGAAATGTTGACATCGATGACAAAATAACCATGCCAATCATTAACAACAACAATCCCACTCAAACAAAAGTCTAATTATCTCCATCTTGAACAACCTCCCTCTTTAGCATTGATGGCAACATATGATGTAAAAAACCCTCAATGCACAAAATAACAAGTCTCTCTCC
Source organism: Cupressus sempervirens (assembly GCA_028749045.1). Taxonomy (NCBI): domain Eukaryota; kingdom Viridiplantae; phylum Streptophyta; class Pinopsida; order Cupressales; family Cupressaceae; genus Cupressus; species Cupressus sempervirens. The sequence continues at coordinate 396,176,182 of CM053790.1, forward strand.
TAACACAACTGTGATATGACTATCTTTCCCCATAAATTATTTTTCACATAATTCTCTCCCCCTTTGAGATCAATGACAAAGGGTTGACATACCCTTAATAAAATACAATCTCTCAACTATACAATATTTCCCCTTAGGAGTAACTCCTAAAAATATCAAATCCAGAGGTAGGATAAGTCAACTAAAACCACTGGACCATGACATCAATCAACTATGAAAAGGAGGGGCCATTACCCCAAGCAAATCTCTAAGATATTCAAAGGCATCCTTCCATAAGGTCTTTGTAAAGACATCAACTATTTGTTCCTTAGCAACCACATAATCCAATTTTACTTCTTTCTCATTCACCTTGTCTCTCAAGAAATGATTGAAATAAGCTTAGTTCTTGAATTCAATACAAAATTATTTGAAATATTAACAACACTTGAATTGTCATAATGAATACTAATAGATTTGTGATAAATAACTCCAATTCCTTCAACATTTGCTTCATCCAAGTGACTTTTGTACAATTAATAGCAACAACAACATATTCATCCTTTGTAGTAGATTGTGAAGTACAATCTCACTTTTACTCAACCATGAAGCTAATCTTTCTCCCAAGAAGAATGCTTCTCCACTTGTGTTCTTCTTGTCATCAATGTTTTTTGGTTAAGGAAAACAAGTTTTGAAGGTGCTTGGAACCCTTTACAAATCATAAAATTTTCAATGAAGCCCAAACCAAACAAAACTACAGCCCAAAGGTGAAACAGGTCACCAACCAAGACAAGTGACCAGGGTGGCATCACAAATAACACAATACTCTTTACCCACACAAATAGGTTTTGAACGGGCACCTAAAGCCCCATGGTAAAAGAGGAATAAGCAATAAGTCACTTACCATTTCAGACTACAAAGAATAACAGGCCAAAAGAGCTAGGAGAACCAAAAACGGGACAGCCGCAACAGGGACTCGAGCTTTCCCTTTCGGTCTGGTCTTTTGAGATCGTAATGCCATATCAAAAAGAGTGGAGGGCTTTACCTTTTTTCATTTTACTATGGTCCATCCATCCTCCACCAAACCAACAACCTTTTGCCACACAAAGTCAACAACATCACAACTATCCCCCAAAACCCTTGCAACCGGGGAACGAACCTCGGCAGAAGAATGGACAGCAACATCCTGAGACAAAACAACAACATCCAGAGACCAAGCCACAAGAGGGGCAACAGTTGAATCGCCAGAGACAGAATCCAAAAAGGGTGAATAGAGGAGGTCACCACCGTTGGGGCAGCAATCGTACCATCAGAAACAATAGTCGAGTCCACCACCAAAGTGTCCTGAGAAGAGTCACCATTCCTAGCAGAGGGGGGTTTTTTGAACCGCGTAGTGATCATCTGAAACCCCCTTCCACCAAGGAGACTTCTTTAGTCTAAATTTTTCAGAGGAGCAACGGGCAGCAAGGTGGCCAGTCTTGTGGCATTTCCTGCATCGAAAGGGGATACCCTCATAATCAAGAAGTTGGATCCAAGATCCAAGCGGAGTGGCCACCATAATCTTTTCAGGAGTCCCTTGGAGACGTTGATCTCAACCAAGATGCGAGTATATGTTGTCTAAAACACATTGGAAGATGCAGTATCAACCAGAAAAAAATCCTCGAGGGCATCCCGCACCACCTCTAGGATTGAATCCAACCATAGGTGAAGGGGGAGATTTGGCAAACAGACCCACAAAGGGATTTTATTAAAGGATTCTGTCGACGAGTCAAAATCCTTATACCAAGGTTTAGCCATCAAGGGAAACTTCTCCCCCCATGAGAAACCACGACACAAGATAGCATTTCTATCTTCAGTAGTATCAAATTTCACAATGAAAAAAACCCCTTGCCACAGCGTATATCTGAGCTCTTTCTGAAATGATGGGCTTCCAAACACGAGTAATCTAGGCATGCAACTCTAACAAAGAGGGCTAGAAACCCTTAAAACGAAAGATAGTAGCAACAGAGGAGAAATCATCCACATAAGTGGAGATCTCATCAACAATATCAAGCTCTAAATCAATCATTATCGAGTTACTTATAGCAACTGGCATAGGATCACGAAGCCTCGAATGATCGGTTTGACCTCCAATGTCAGCCTCATAAGCAACAACAATAGTGTAAGAGATGGCAGATCTACCTATAGCACCACTAGGTGGAACAATAGTCGACCCGGCAAGAAAAACCGCAGAGAGGCCGCCAAAACCAACATCAAAAGCCCAAGCAACAGAGGACAGAGTGTTAATCCCATCTAGGGCATCGCCGCACAAGACAAAATTCGGAGAAAAAGACGTCGAGCCAACCCTAGCAGCTACCACACCCTTAGAAGAGGCTCGCACAGAACCCTGGTCAAAGGCGGAAGCTTGCTTGAGAGTAGAGGTTTGTGGGGGCAAAGAAGTAGACGTAGATGCAGTTGTGGGCAACATTGTTCTATTCGACACTTCTTGTCATCAATGTTACTTGTGTAGTATGCATCGATGTATACATGAAGTGTGAAATCATCAGTTCTGTCATACCATAATTTATAATCCATTGTTCCTTATAGATATATAAATATGATAGCAACCACATGTGATTTCTTCAGACCAACTTGATCTCTAGCAACAACATTGACCGCATTGGATATGCCAGGTCTTGTATGAGTTAGATATTACAAACCTCCAATCATAGATATTTATCTGGTCTAATTAGTATTCGTAGATTCATTATCCTTTGTCAACTTACAACCTATAATTATCGGTGATATGGAAATCTGGGTCTCAATTTGAGTGATATGCAAGCAAAGAAAGAACAAAATGTCACCTATTATAGACATCTCAAATTCCTTCTAAATCTCATTAGATAAATCTGATCTCGGCTCATCATTTCCACCAAGAATGATATCATTCACAAAGACTTCAAGAATCAAAATGTTCGCAAGATTAACTTTGAATTATAAATTAAGTTTGTAGCGCCTTTATTGATTCAAGCTTCAATAAATATTTATGCAATTATGCATACTAGACTCCAATTGCTTGCTTCAATCCATATAAATGTTTCTTTAATCAATAAGCCATGTCCTTTTTATTAGCAATACTAAATCATTCTAATTCCTAGACTTCTTCCTCAAGATCTTCATTTGGAAATGTCATGTCAACACCCATTTGAAATACCTTGAAATTCTTGTAAGAAGCATAAGTAAGAAATAATCTAACGACTTGAATTCTAGCAATAAGTGCAAATGTCTCATCAAACTATATACCTTCTATTTGTGAACACGCTTTGTAAACCAATGTCGTTTTGTTTCTAACTACTTCACCATTCTCATTCAATTTATTCCAAAAATCCATTTAGTTATGATGACTTTTTTATCTTTAGGCCTAGGAAGAAAAATCCATGCATGCTTCTTCTCAATCTAATCAAGCTCTTCTTTCATAGCTTTAAACTAGTTATCATCTTGGCAAGCTTCATCAACACTTTTAGGCTTAACTTGTGAAATCAAACAAATTTTATTTCTAGAATTCTTTCCCCCAGTCATAACTCCCTAATTTCTATCACCAATAATCTGATCTTCAATATGATTAAGCTTTACCTAACTTGGAGTCTTCAAAGTATGAACTTCTCACACCTCAATACTTTTGTCAATGTCTTCATCATTTGATTCATTACTGCACATCTTTTCTTGTATTGGAAATCCTTCATCAATTTTCACATTAACACTCTCAAGAAGTTTCTTTAATCTTTGACTATAACATTGGTAGGCTTTGCTTTTAGTAGAATAACCAAAAATTATCCCTTCATCACTTCTAGGAACAATTTTATTCTATGTCGTCATCTCCTTTAATATAACATTGTCATGCGAAAATTCTAAAATACTTAACTATAGGCACATGTCCATACCATAACTCATAAGGTATCTTGTCAGTGTCATGTCTCAACTGAACTATGTTCAATGTGTAGATTGTAGTAGCAACAACTTCTCTTCAATACATATGAGCTACTTTTCCTTCCAATACCATAGTCCTTGCACTGTCAAGGATTTCCCTATTCCTCTGTGAGTCCTAGGAGCAGACACATGTCTTCTTATTTCATGTTCACAATAAGCATTGAATTCTTTAAAAGTGAACTCTCACCGTGATCCGACCTCAAACATTTCATCTTCACTCCTATCTCAATCTCAACTTTGGCTTTGAATATCTTTAATTTGTCAAAGGCTTCTAACTTTTCCTTTAAAAAATGCAACCCACATCATTCTAGAATAATCATCAATGAATAAACTGAAATATCTCTCACCATACCTAGTCCTTGTCTTAGTCAAACATAGATCTGTCAGATCTAAAACCTTTTATTATAATATAGACCAAATAACAACGTAAAACATAAGACCAATATATTGTTCTCTAGGAAAACAAGGTTAAGGGATAAACTCTAGTGGGGATTAAACCCACAAGATGATGTAATAGCACATATAAAATCTTGTTAAAGGTACAATGGGGATTCAAGCACTTGCTTGGAGCTCACTACTCTAATAAAACAAGGGCAACAACCCTGCTTGGAAAACAATCTAAATACAATAAAGGCAACAACCCAACGAGTAAGCAATAATTCATCGAAATGAACTGATCAAAAGCATCAACTATGCCAATACAATTCCTTTTAAGCAAAACATTAAATTCTATGCATACATCTTCTCCAATCCAAACTCGTATCCACACCTTTGCACCTGCACACATACTATACATCCATACACATATCGAATTCACAAATGAATTCACCTACATATACAAATCTCAAATGCATATTAGGTCGGCTCAATATGAGACCTAATATGAAAATAAATTACATCAACATTTGTGACCGCATAAGTGTGAGCTAGAACACATAGAATACCTTATAATACTAATTAACATGCTAACACTCAAATAGATAATCCCAATATTCCAAGCAACATGTTTCCTGACTAAGACGGGTGAAGCAATTGTGAGCAAATCAAAACATTAAACCATCCACAACTAATCAGATTTGAAACCTTGTAAACAATATAAGACCAAATAACAACATAACACATTAGACCAATATTTTGTTCTCCAGAAAAACAAGATTAAGGGAAAAAAAATCCAGTGGGTATCAAACCCACAAGATGATGTAATAACACATATAAATCTTGTTAAAGGTACAATGGGGAATGAACATGCATTCAAGCACTTGCTTGGAGCTCACTGCTCTAATACATCAAGGGAAACAACCCTGCTTCGACAACAATCTAATTACAATAAAGGCAACAACACAAAGAGTGAGCAACAATTCAATTAAAAAAATAGATTGAAAGCATCAACTATGCCAATACAGTTCCTTTGAAGCACAACACTAGATTCCACACATACATCTTCTCTAATCCAAACTTGCATCCACACCCTTGCACCCACACACACAACATACATCCATATGCATACCAAATTCACAAATGAATTCACTTACATATACAAATCTCAAATTCATATTAGGTTGGCTTAAATGAGACCTAATATGAAAATAAATTAAATCAACATTTGTGATCACATAAGTGTGAGCTAGAGCACATATAGAATACATTATACTACTAATTAGCATGCTAACACAAATAGATAATCCCAATAATCCAAGCAACATGTTTCCTAATTAAGTCGGCTAGGAAATAAATTCCCTTTTTCTATCCAACAATCAAATTGACTTCCAAGATAATAATTCTCAAGTGAATTTGTAGAAACATAAGAATGTATGTCGCCATGAAGTATGTTGAATCATAGATTAAAAACTTGGTCAACAGTAGCATATGTCCATGTGTGATAAACAAATAAGTTGACATCAATGATAAAACATTAATAGCCAAATATATCTAGCAACAATTCCACTCTCGAAGAACATCTAACAATCTCTCGACAAAATATTGAGCACAATAAATTATGAGCTTGTAATATATGATCATTACAAGGTGTTCAAATCTAACATGACATGGTTTTGGTATTTATATGAAAAATTCATGCACCCTGAAAAAGGTAGATTGTCGATAAGGGAGGCTAGAAAAATGAGCTAAAAAGTGAAATGTGGATTAAAAATGAAGGGATCAACTTAAAAAATAAATAGTAAGGTCAAATGAATGGATGAACTTAAATAAACAAGTCAAGATGAGGATGGGGTGTACCTACAAAATAAGTGATAGGTTAAAGATGAATGGAGAAGAGTGTTAATGTTAAGAAGGATTGCACTAAAAAGTTAATGGTGAATTAAGAAGAAAAATATGGATTTAAAATAGTGTGGTGTCAAATAAGAAAATGGGGATAAGTGAGCCTATGGGTCTTCTTTGATTTACCAAGACATGAGTGAATACAATCATACAACAAAGCAATTAACATATATTTTTTATGAATGTAATTAGAAAATTGTTTGTAATCTTTTGATAACATCACTAATAACAATGTTTTTAGCACACAAGAACAAGTTGTAAAGGGTCCAAACACTTCAAAACTTAACCAACAAGATAACATGAAAACATGCGAGCAGAAGAAACAACAAGTTATCCTTAAAAACAGTGAGGTACATGACTCTTTTAGCATGCCTTTAGTTGGGGCTTTATTGTCTATTGGAGCTTATGTTAGGGGTTCACCGTTTGTTGCAGCTTTGGCATCTCCTAGGATGTTGTTGGCTTTGGCTAGGGTTTTGTCGTTTGTTGGTGCTTCATCATATGTTGGGTTGTTGTTGAATTCAACTGGAGTGTTTTCATATGAGGCAGCTTTGATTGGAGTTTTGTCATCTGCTAGATTTGTCTTCCTTTATGACATTTCGATCCTTGACGTCTTGTGGTTGGGCTTCGGATGGAGTTTTACCCATTGGAGCCTCATCATATGTGGGGTCCTTGTCATTTGTTTGAGCATCTCATCTATTTGGAGCATGTTGTCTATTGGAATATTACGTTGGGTCGTTGTGGTCTGTTGGAGCATCTCTATCTGTTGGGACCTTGTTGTCTGCTTAAAAGGTCTTGGTTGGGTCTTCAGTCCCTCTATCTAGTGGGATTGAAAGTAGTGGTGGCTCGCGTTTGAAAGTGATGGGACGTTTCCTTGTTTCAAACCCTATCTAAATCCCTTTGGATGAGGATGTGGTGAAAGACATTGAGCTTGCATCCTCTGTTTTTTTGTCCATGGTGTGATTTGTCCTTTTAAGGGTTTCTAGTCGAGTCTTCTTGATTTACATAGGTGGATTTTCTCTCATTGAGAGCCTATTTTATCTAGTAATATTCACATCTTCCCTATGGCTAAGGGATTTTTTATTGCTAAGTTTGAAAATGTTGATGATAGAAAGTTGAATTTTTGCAATAATTATTTCACTTGGGAAGATCATTTTGCGATGATGGTGAAACCCTAGTACCCCAATTTTTCACCCTCTTCTGAAACCTTTGACAAATTTTCAATATGGGTGAGGTTCCCTATCTTCCTCTTCATCTTTAGGTGGTTGTTGGAAAAGGTGGGAAATGCTCTTGGAGATTTCTTGATAGTGGATGCTGAGTCATTTGATATTATGCACTCTACTTATGCGTGAACCATGGTAGAGATGGGCATCTCTAAGGGGTTGGTAGAAGAGACTAAAGTTAAAGCATTATAAGGGTTTTTTGATTCAAACTTTGGACTATGAAGGTCTCCCCTTTAGATGTAAGAAGTGCTCTAAATTAGGTCATTTGGTGGCCCAATGCAGACTATAGAGGGCTAAGACAAAACAATATGTTTCTTAGTGGAAGGGTATCTCTTTTGAACATTACACTGTTGTTAAAAGAGTTTTTCTCACATTGTTGCGTAGGGGTATCCTATTGATGTGAACCTCGTTGTTGTTGGTTTCGTTTCTGGTAATATTTTGCAACATTTCGTCAATTTTGTGTCATTTGGAGATTGTTCTATTGTTGACTCTTCTATTGGAGTTGTTCCTATTGTGACTACTGGTAAAGCTTTTGGTAGTTGTATTGCTATTTCTCCAACTAGCTCTAGGTTGCTCAAAGCATCTTTAGATTATTCTACATGGGTTAGGGGTACTGAACCTATTGGGCTATTTGCTTAAGTTGATGTTGTTGGATTTCGATGTTTCTCCTTTCATAGAGGCAAGCCTAGGTAGCACTAAGAAAACTATTGTTGCTAGCACTATTAAGCATGATGTTTTTGTGACTATTGTCCCTAGTTCTGTATATCAAATTGATGATGTCACTCATCTGCAGAGAACCCTAATGCTCATCCTGTCCATAACTCTCTTATTGGGTTGTTGTAGCTAGTTCTTATGTTTTTGTCTTGGGTACTCAAGCTTTGGTTTCTCAAGGTTGGTGGGATAAGGCTTCTATGGTGGAGGAGGGGTGGATCCTATTTATTGTTAAACACCATAAGAAGTACCCTTATCATTTGACATGAAAGTACAATTATAGAAGAAGGGAGACAAACAAAAATGTTAGTTTTTTCCTTGTTTCTTGTAGGTTTTGGGTTCACACATTGGGTAGTTTGGGCTTTTTTGTTGTTGTTGTTGTTGTTGTTGGCTTCATTTGTTCTTGAATAATGTTGTCCTTTGCACTATTCCTCAGTTTTGTCTTGGTTTGCTAGTCAATGTCTGCTAGCACCATTTTATCTCGATGCTATTATTGAATTTTTTACAGTCTAAAGTTCTAAAGGGTTTTGGGGCCCATCAAAACCTGTTTTTAAATTAATCAGAAACATGTGAGAAGAAAGATCCTTCAAAGAATCTATAACAATCTTTCCAATTCTTGATGATCCTCCAAAATCTTCTTGTCCAAATCAATCATATCTCATTTTGCATCTAGTTCTTTTTGTTAAGCGAGTGCAAGCAAGAATTTGCTTCTTCTAATCTTTCCCATCTTGGAGCCTTTCCAATTCTTTTCTTGTTCCATAGGCATATCTTATCATACTCCATTAGGTGAGCAATTACGATAAGGGCAACAACCCAATGAGTGAGCAAGAATTCACTAAAATGAATTGACCAAAAGGATCAACTATGCAAATATATTTCCTTTGAACTACACCATTAGATTCCATGCATACATCTTATCTTAGCCAAACTCAAATCCACACTTTCTCATCCACGCACATATCATACCTCCATACACATCAAATTCACAAATGAATTCACTTACACATACAAGTCACAAAACGTATTAGGTCAGCTCAATATGTGACCTAATATGAAAATAAATTACATCAACATTTGTGAATACATAAGTGTCGAGTAGAAGACATATAGAAAACCTTAGAATACTAATTAACATACTAACACTCAAATAGATAATCCCAATAATCCAAGCAACATGTTTCCTAACTAAGTTGGCCTGGAAATAAATTCCTTTTTCTATCCAACAAACAAACAAACTTCCAAGATAATGATTCTCAAGCGAGTTTGTAAAAACATAAGAATATTTGTCTCCATGAAGTCCTCTATAACTTCTCTAAATTAACTTACCACCATATGCAATGATAAACATGGCATATAGACTCTTTGAATATCAACCTATAATGTTCGCAAGCACAAGTGAAACAAATTGTGTCACCAAATAACCAATCTTTGTTCACTAAACAATAACATATTTCCCTGACTTATAAACAATTATGTTGAGATCAATGACAAAACATTAATAGCCAAATATATCTAGCAACAATTCCACTTTCACACAACATCTAACAATCTTCATCTCTAACAATCTCCCAACAATTTTGAGCATAATAAATTATGAGCTTTGATTACAATGATTTCAAATTCAAAATAGCGTGGTTTTGTCATCTATATGCACAATTCATGTACCCTAAAAAGGTAAATTGTTGATAATAGTGGCTAGACAAATGATGTAAAAAGTGAAATGTGGGTAAACAATGATCAAGGGATCAACCTAAAAAAAGTAAGGTCAAATGAATGGATGAACTTAAAAAATAAACGTGTCGAGGATGGGATTGACCTACAAAATAAGTGACAAGTTAAAGATGAATAGAGAGTAATCATTATAGGAATGAGTGCACTAAAAAGTTAATGATGAATTAAGAAGATAAATATGGACTTAAAATAGTGTGGTCTCAAATAAGGAAATGCAAATAAGTGAACCTTAGGGTCATCTTTGATTTCACAAGGCGTGAGTGAATACAATCGTGCAATTAACATGTATTTTTGATGAATGTAATTATGAAAATTGATTGTAATCTTTTGTAAACATCAATAATAACAAAACAATTCAATGCGTAAAAGCAAGTTTCAAAAGGGTCCAAACATGTTACAATTTAACCAACAAGATAGCATGAACACAATAGATACCACAAAGATAACATGCAAGAAGTAGAAACAATAAGATATCCTTAATATCAATGAGGTTCATGGTTCTTTTGGCATGTCTTCAGCTATGGATTTGTTATCTGTTGGAGCTTCTATTGGGGCTTCATCTTCGGCTGGAGCTTTGTCTTCTACTGGGACATTGTTGGATTTGATTGGGGTTTTGTTGTTTGTTGGTGCTTCACCTTCCCTTGGTCGTTGTTGACTTCAGTTGGAGTGTTGTTGTCCGATGGAGCTTTTGTTGGGGTTTTCTTGTTTGTGGGAATTTCACAATTTGTTGGATCTTGGTGGTCGTTTACGACTTTTGGACCCTTGTTGTCTGTTGGTTAAGCTTTGGCCGAGGTTTTACCTACTAGAACCTCATCGTATGTTGGGTCCTTGTTGTATGTTGGAGCATCTTTGTCTGTTGGGACCTTGTTGTATGCTAGTGAGGTCTCAATTGGGTCGTCGGTCCCTCTTCCTGGTGGGTTTGAGAATAGTGGTGGCTCAAGTTTGAAAGTCAAGGGACCTTTCCCTATTTCAAATCCTATCTAGATCACTTTGGATGAGGACGTGGGGAAAGACATTGATCTTGACTCCTATCTTCCTTTTTTGCCCATGGTGTGATATGTTGTTTCAAGGGTTTTTGGTTGAGTCTTCTCGATTTGCAAAGGTGGGTCTCCTCTATTGATGATAGAAAGTTGATTTTGTGTAATCATTATTTCACTTGGAAAGGTTGTTTTGTGGTGATGGTGAAACTGTGGTACCCCAATTGTCCCCCATCTTCTAAAACCTTCAACTAGTTTCTGATATGGGTGAGGCTATCCTATCTTGGAAATTTCTTAATGGTATATGACGAGTCATTTGATATTATGCACTATACTTATGCATGATTCTTGGTAGAGATGGACATCTCTAAGGGGTTTCTAGAAAAGACTAAAGTTAGAGCATTCTAAGGGGCTTTGGATTCAAACTTTGGACTATAAAGGGATCTCCTTTAGATGTAAGAAGTGCTCTAAATCAGGTCATATGGCAACCCAATGTTGATTTTAAAGGGCTAAGATAAAATAATGCATTTCTTGGTGGAAAGGTTCTGTTTTTCCCAAATCTTGTGCAGGGGTCTCTTGTCAATGGTAACACCATGCTACTAGTTTTATTTTTGTTAGAATTTTTCCAACTGGCTCCACCAATTTTGAGTCTTCCGAAGATGGTTCTCTTGGTGACTCTTCTGCTGTAAGGTGTTTCTATTGTGTCCGTTGGTAAAGATTTTGGTAGTTTTGTTGCCATGCTCTAGATAGCTTTGCATTGGTCGAGGCATCTTTAGATTCTTCTACCCAACTGAGGGGTATTGAATGTCATGGGCTCTACTTTAGTTAATGTTGTTGGGTGTGGTGTTTCTCCATTACTAGAGGAGGTGAGCCTAGGTAGCACTAAGAAAACTGCTATTGTTGGCATTGTCAAGCATGATGCTGTTGTGATTGTTGTCATTGGTTGCATCCATCAGATTGATGATGTCATTCATCCAACAAAGAACCTTAATTTTGGTCTTGTCCAAAACTCTCTTGATGGTTCTGTTGTGACTTGTTCTTGTCCTGTTTTTGTCTTGGGGTCTTGCGCTTTGGTTTCCAAGATTGGCAAGATTAGGCTTCTATAGTGGAGGGGTGGATCCCATTTATTGAAAAACACCATAAGAAGTCCTCACCTCATTTTGAAATGACAGAACGCTCCTAGAAGACGTGAGGCAATGGACAGTGCTATTTTTTTCCTTGTTTCTTGCAGGTTATGGGTTCCTGGTTTTAAATCCGATGAGACAGTTTGGGCATATTGTTTATTCTTCTATTCTACTTCATTTCTTGAATAATGTTGTCCTTTGCACTATTACTCTGGTTTGTCTTGGGCTACTAGTGAGTGTTTGCTAGCAACATTTTATCTTGGGGCTATTGCTGAATATTTTATGTTCTAAAGTTCTAAAGGGATTTGGTCCCTTCAAAATTTGTTTTTAAATTAATCAAAAACATGTGAGAAAAAGAAAGGTTCGTCAAAGAATCTATCACAATCCACTTCTTGCTTTCAAATTATTGATGATCCTCCGCAATCTCATTGTCTAAATCATTTATATATACTTTTGCTTCATTTTGCATCTAGTTCTTTTAGGTAAACCAATGCAAGTAAGAATTTTTGTCATATTTCCTTAAAGCATAGTAATGCTAGCAACAGAGATCTTGATAGTAGATTTGCTTGGTTGATTGATCTTACTTAGTGATACTTTCAAGGCTTGCTACTTACTTTCAATCTTGCCTATCTTGGAGCTTTCCCAATTCTTTTCTTATTCCATAGACATATCTTATCGATAATACACCATTAGGCGGGCAATTACAATAAGGGAAACAACCCAAAGAGTGAGCAACAATTCACTTAAATGGATTGACTAAAAGCATCAACTATGCCAAAACAATTCCTTTGAAGCACAACATTAGATTCCATGCATACATCATCTCTATTCCGAACTCGTTTCCACACCTTCCCATTCACTCACATACGATACATCCATATGCATATTGAATTCATAAATGAAGTCACTTACATATACAAGTCTCAAACACATGTGAGTTTGGGTCAATAGGAGACCTAATATGAAAGTATATTACATTAGCATTTGCAATCACAAGTGTTGGCTATAACACATATAGAATACCTTATAGTACAAATTAACATGCTAACACTCAAATAGATAATACCAATAATCCAAGCAACACATTTCCTGACTAAGTCAGCTAGGAAATAAATTCCTTTTTTCTATCAAACAAACAAACTCACTTCCAAGACAATAATTCTTAAGCAAATCTATAGAAACGTAAAAAAAAATTCTCTATGAAGAGAGAGCTTCCTAACTCAGTGTCAAATTGGCGTCTCGAGGTGAAAGGTGATGATTGATAGGAATTCATTAAGCTTTTTTCAATTGCATGTTACTGTTCTATGGCTAGTGCGCCTTAGGTCCCTTAATTTTGATTTGTTGACAATGAATTGTAACTTTGATATTTCTAAGGTTTTGAGGTCCCTTTAAAACTTTTTTCTTCTCTCTAACATAAGCTAGCATGTAAGGTTAGTATGTAATCCACTTAAATATGCCATGTAGTCATGTAGGTTATAGGAAAATATGAGTACTTAGTAAAAGCATTAAGGGTGATGTTAAGTAGCAAAAAATTGATGTTTTTATAAAGTCTATCAACAATCAATCTATAATATATACAATTTATATTTTTGTTATAAGTTATAAAGTCGTACATGTAGTGGGTATGTTGTCTTTTTTCAAAAGATTAATATTTTGATATTAACTCTCTAATAACGTTATTTAAATGGTTTGTGAATATGTATAGGATACATTTATAAATTTTCAGATGTTAGAGTTGATTTTGTTCCAAAAAACTTCCTAATCATTGTATTATTTGCTAATGTGGTGTGGCTAGAAGTTGAAGTAAATATTAATGATAGCTAAATTGTTGAAGTACATTTGTGTTATCTATTAGTAATGTTTGACTATATTGGATGGGAATGCACAAGCTTTTATGGTGGGGAATAATACTATGTATATTCAAAAAGTACTTCAAAAGAAATCCAACCTTGGTTCATATTTTTTTTGCAATGCATTAGTATTATTAATAACTGACAATTATCTCATTTTTCAGTACATAGGGGAGGATGAAGAGGTTGACGTTGAAGCTATTAATCGTGCAAATTGAAGAATTGGTCTAAATATTTAAAATGATAGTGTAAAGTATATGAAAAGGTGAAAGGTGTAATACGAATTCCAAATTTTGTTGTTGGGTGAGGAAACAATATTTTCATTTAGTAAATCATGATGTGTGCAATTTTATACATTCCATTTTAGTTACATATATATCATGCAATTTAGTTATCTAACATATCACATTTATTCTCAAATTCAAAAAGCATGAACAATATATCCTCTTATTGGCAATGCATTAGATGAAATAATTTGAGGATGTTTTTGCTTAATATCTATTTCACCATTTAGATTGCAATGAATATGTATTACATTTTCAATATTTCAAAAAAAAAAAAAAAAAATCCTTACAATTTCAATCGAGATTTATTTTTAAATAATATTCCTTTTTCAATGTACATTTTCTATACAAACAATAAAAATAACATTATCAACACAAATATTTGTAGAAAAACAAAATCCAAAAAGCAAGAGTATATAGTTGCACCATTAATTATAAGATACAAAGTTATTTTTAAGTGTTGATTCCTGTCGTTATAATTGAAACTTTCTAACGATCTATTGTGAAGTACCACATTTCTTTAATATTGTCTTAAAACATTGTCAATTACATGCTTTCATACAATATACCCATTTGTGTCCATGCATAATTTGCTGCCCATAAAGTGTATCTAAACAATATTTATAAATAAAGACAAAATGAAGACAAGGAGCACAAGGTGGCAACATACTACGTGTAAACAAATGAACTTGGCAAAGTAGCAAAATTTATAAAGAAAGATAAAAAGAAGACTAGGAGCACAAGGTGGCAACATACTACATGTAAACAAATGAACCTAGCAATAGAGTATTATAGAATTAAATGCTTTGAATTTTCTCGTTGTGCTTGTTTTCATATTCAATAATCTCTTTTCTAAGACCATTAAGGTGTAATCACACAAAAATGAACTCAACTTTTCTCATCTTAGTTTTGTTTTTCCTATTTCTCTTTGTTTCATTGTTGTGTCAGTCAAAAATACAAAACTATTTATTTTCTTTCTTTAAAGGTGTATTTAAAGATATTTATTTAAATGTATAGGATCCAACACATTACAAGAGCCTATTGGATATTGAGCAACAAACTATTAATATTGTAAAATCCAACATATTAGCATTATATGACACAATGTGTGTCTTTATTGTTGTCCTTAATCCATGTATGAGTATATTGTTTGTATTTCCTAAGAGCTTTGTAAAATTGGAAGAAAATGGTACAGAGACCACTTTATATCCTTAAACATAATTATTTCAATATGTAAGGCATGTTGTTAAAATAATTTCAACTTGATTGTATTATTTTTGTGTAGAGGACTACATGTGCAAGGGAATAATCATAAATAGTTAGGTCAATAACTCTACCTTTTCCCACTTACTACATTGTTCCTATAGAAGTATCAAGGGACCCCTCTTCAAGGCCTAACACACCAAAGCAGTATGAATTCATCCAAAAAGGGTAGCAACAATTGATAAGATACCCTAGCCAAAAGATGTTAAGGGTATTTAGCCATCTTTTGGGAAAGTGAACTTCTTAAGAAGATTAGTTACAAACTTTGCAAAATTAGTAGGCCTATATTAGAAATGTTGAAGAACGGTTCTCATGTTGATTGGAAAGGGGAACCTAGTACTTGCATTTCAAGTCATCAAGAAGACTATCAAAGAGGTCGTTGTTTTGAAAGTACAAGATTATACCAAGCTTGTGCATATTCTTTTTTTGTCTTCTTTCACACAATTCTTTCAGTATTGCTCCAAAATAATTTAGAAGGATCTGAACAACCAATTGCATTCTTTAGTAAATTCTTACACGTTGCAGAGATAAAGTATGACATCAATGGGAAACATGTCTATATACTAGTGAAGGTAGTCAAAGTTTTCAGGTGTTATCTTATAGGAACAATGGTTGTTGTGTATGCGCCTAATTCAGTTGTCAAAGACATCTTCACCAAACAAGTGGTCCCAAGATAAGATAAGATAAGATAATATTATTAATGTCCAACAAAAGACCACAATGAGGGTCTATAGGACTGGAAGCTTACACCAAGAAAATAGTAGACAAATAGAGCACCAAATGACGTCCACAAAAGAACAAGTGCAACAAAAGAAGAAGAAAGCAGGAGACATCACAGAGAAGATTAGGTATCTATCCTCACAAGGAAAATGTCCAACAGCGACTGATCAGTGCGACTACTAGAGGCCCTGTGATGAAGTTGAGTGCTACAAGAGGAGTGTCGCTGGCGAAGAGGTCCCCTGCGAGTTCTCATAGAGGTGGAATGACTCATATTAAGCAAATTGTACGGACGCTTCACACCCCATACCGATGTTAAGGGTGAGAAGAAGGTCGTTATAAGTTGTGTCTGAGCCTAACTCCTAGGAGATGAAAGTTGTAAAGTATGATCACAAAGCTACAAGAACTCACGAAGATAGAGTGCAATGCTACACTGATCAGTATACCTAAAAAATTTGAGAGGGATCTATAATCTCTAAACAGATAGTAAAATCTCCCTCTAATCTCGTAGCCTCAACTAAGGTATAAAGTGTGCACACTTGATCCTCTTTAGCAATCTGGTGATTGCCTTGGATTTGGAGTCTGTGCAAGCCCACCCTAAAGGAGCCAAGGGAGATACACAGGGTGTGTGTCCAGTACCTATGTAAGTACTTAGGACAAACAATAATCCCATCTCGAATATCAAAGAAGTGCTCGGCGTAGAAAGCCATCCTCAAACGTAGTCCCCCTGGAGGATCCACCCAGGTTCGTATGATATACTGTCTATAACTGTCAAATCTAACATAACCGCTCAACTCCTACCGAGGGGGAAGTAGATGAGCATGAGCATCTAATGAGAACTGGTATGGAGGGAGACAATCGATGTTGATCCTAACTAAACTCAACAGGATAATAGCTTGAGCATACCAATAGCGGGCTCTAGTGATTGGATCGAAGTCTGTAATAGCAACTGAGGAGTAGTAGGCTAAGTAAGGGTATCTGTGTTGGCCTTCCACTGAGTCTACATAACCACGAAGACGGTGGAGAAACCAAATCATGTCAAAAATGACTGCAAGCCTAAATGGGTGAGGTCCAAACTCAACCAAAATAATACTGTAGGGGGTGGATTTGTGACATCTGATAATCCGACGAAGGAGCAGAGTTTGGGTATGCTCAATCATGGCCCAATCCGAGTCTAAAAGGAAAGGACCCCAAACCATCAAACCAGAAAGCACTGTGGGTCTTACCAAGGAATCTAGGAGGGATAGCTTAGATGATGTGTCTTGAAAGTGGTGTTTGAAGCACTGTCTCTCGAGCATGGCAAGGGAACCCAACCCTTTAGTGATCCGAGGTTGAATGACTGATCTCAAGCTGAAACGAGATCCAAAAATCTTAACCCCTAGGTATGTGTAAGATGATGTAGTTTCAACTTCTTGACCTGGGAAGTGAAAATGGAGATGTGAGGTCTTCAAACCGTTGCAGACCATAACACGAGTCTTCTCCAAGTTCATGACCAACTGTCGCATGTCACAAAAAGATGCAAGTCTATCCAAAATCCTCTGAAGACCCTCAAGAGAAGCAACAAGAAGAACCACATCATCAACAAAGAAAAGGATGGAGACCAATACTTGGTGTAGATGACAACCATCACTTGGAAGTGAGGAGTCACTAAGAAAAAACCTCAAGCTCATCAATATAGATCTCGAACAAGGTGGGCGAGAGAGGGCAACCTTGCTTCACCCTAGTGGTGATCTAGATAGGGTCAGAGAGGCCCTTTGTGGTCCTAAGTCTACTAATCATAGTCCCATATAACCTCATGATAGTCGTCAATAAGATCTCAGAAATGCAGAAGATATAGTTGGATCGATAGGATCAAAGAATTCAATATTGAGACCCATATTATAAAATCAATTAGAGGCCAAGGAGTAGCTAAGTTGATGAATGAAGGTAATCTTGATGCTAATCAGATGAATCAAGTTGAAGATTAACATAGGGCATGCGTATGTGACATGGATGGTTGTGAGTGGATGATATAATATTCTACCTGTAAAAGTTGAATTGTACACAAGGAATGGAAGATAGTAAGAAAATAATCATTAAGTTGCATGCTATAAGGTACACCATCATAACATGGGAGTCTTGGTAGACAAGTGATGATGGAGTGCTCAAATGTGTTGACAAAGTCAAATTTGTAAGGTTGCTAGAAGAAATGCATAGTGGAGTTTGTGGAGGTCATTATATGGTAAAAACAACTATACACAAGATTTTAAGATCAAGGTTTTGGTGTCCAACAATCTTTACGGATACCCATCAATTGGCTATGAAATGTGATGCATGTTAGAGGTTCTTTAGAAATTTGAAATTTTATGGAAATATGCCTTTGAGACTAGTTGACGTCCAAGCTTTATTTCAACAATGAGGTGTGGGTTTTGTAGGAGAAATTACAAATAAATCCAATGAGGGTCATTCTAGGATTTTAGTTGCAAGTAACTACTTTTCTGAATGGGTAGAAGTAATCCCAACAAAAAGAGCAAACTGGTAATGCAGTGACAGGTTTTTTGACGAATAATATTTTTACCAAGCTTGGATGTCGCAAGAGGATTTTGTTAGACAATGTTGCATTCTTTACGTCTAAACAATATCATGACTTGTTATAATGCCTACCCCTACCTGACTTTTCTAATTTGTTTTGACTAGATTCTTTTAGGCTTGTTCTATTATTATGTTTTATGATTAGCGGTGTCGGATTACCAGAATTAACTAGTTGTATTTCATATTCAGTTGATATGTGTGTGTGTGTGTGTGTGTGTGTGTGTGTGTGGAGATACTTAGTGCCAGTTATTTTAGTTATTGAATGATGTTAGTTAGATGAATGATTTTTATGCGGTTTCTATAGATACTTACCCCATACTTGCATGTGTATGGTGTGCTTGTATGTTTTCTTTATGTTTGACGTTTATGATGTAGTTGAGGAAGGGAGTCGTAGTCACCTGCTAGTCGGGATCTACACGATGAACCACTTCCTGCCAT
Organism: Cupressus sempervirens; assembly: GCA_028749045.1. Taxonomy (NCBI): domain Eukaryota; kingdom Viridiplantae; phylum Streptophyta; class Pinopsida; order Cupressales; family Cupressaceae; genus Cupressus; species Cupressus sempervirens. Next base: position 396,195,287 of record CM053790.1, read on the forward strand.
TCCCTGTTTAGTTTAGAATATTGTGTTTGTGCATGCGTGGATTATATGCAAATTGCAGGTACTGGATATTGACTTCCTTGAATTGCTACGATGAGCGTACCCTATCGCAATATATCAATGGTATGAGTGCGGAGATAAGTCCAAATTGTTAGGAATAAGGTGTCTCAACCTTGTATAATTCCTATTCTTATTATTATTTGTTTTGTAAAATGTATTTTTGCAAATAATATGTAATGTGAGTGTACATGTCTAGTTGGCATGTTGATCACTTACATGTGTCGGCATCTTGAAGTGTGTGAAGGAGATCATGGTTGAAATGGTTATGACGGATTCCTATGACACGTAAGAGCTATTTAAAGAATATGCTATGACAGGTGTAAGAGCATCTTATGACATGAGGCCTATTTGGGCACCCAAGAAAGAGTGGTTGGTGTGTGTAAGAGAATATGCCTCTTGTGACCGCTATTTTTGGTGGATACTATGACAAGCTGTCATTGCCTATTCAAGGGATGGACGCCCTTTTCTTGGTATGGGATGTACATGTGGCATTGTGCATGTTTCTTGGTGGTTGAGCCATGAAAAATGCCCAATTTCTTTGTGGGCATTTTATTGGGTCTTAAGATGTTCATTGCATGTTGTAATGCAGTAGAGTGATAGATGGAAGTTTGTAGGTATTGAGGTGCTGCTGGGATTTTTCTATCGTTGATGTTGAACTTGCATTGCAATTGTATTGTAATCTTGTGTTGAAGATAATACATTGTGTAGGTTTTGGAGGGGTGGGGTTGTTTTACCGAAAGGTTTTTCCCCACTGGAAAATCTTTGTGTTATGTGTTTCTTTCTCTATCTATTTTCTGTATGCATGGCTGGTTGCTATAATGTTGTTTACATGTTATTGAATCTGTAAGTGTAGAAGATTTTAAACAAAGGATTTGCACCATACTTTCCTTATGAGATTAGTGTAGGAAGTTGTTTCCGCACCTGAGTTTCCTTACAAGTGGTATCAGAGCTTGATCAACTTTTGATCCTAGTTGTTGGGTAGAGTTTTTTGAGCTAATCTCAGGTTGAGTGGGAGTCTTGTGCAGAGCATCCTAAATCTTATTTGCGGATTGAGATGGCGAGTTCATCATATGGAAGAATGGAGGTGGAGAAATTTAATGGCACTAATTTTGAGATGTGGAAACTCAAGATGGAAGACATGTTGATAGATCGTGACCTATGGGAAGCGACTACAACTGCTGCAAGACCAGCAACTATAACTCAAGCAAATTGGGATATCAAAGATCGTAAAGCTAAGGGTCTCATAAGACTCTGTTTAACTGATGCAGTCCTTCTGAATGTTGTAGATGAGAAAACCGCATATAGTTTGTGGGAAAGACTTGGGGCCGTGTATCAAGCCAAATCTCTGGTGAACAAGTTTTTCCTGAGGAAGAAGTTGTATTCTCTGCGAATGGAGGAAGGTGGATCCTTAACGGATCATTTAAATGCATTTAATCTGCTAGCTGCACAGTTGACATCTGCTGGTGTCAAGTTAGAGGAGGAGGATCGTTGCTACACACTTTTGTGTTCTTTACCGGATTCATGGGACCATCTTGTGATGGCTCTCGGAAGCACATTAGTCACCTTCAAAATGGATGATGTGGTTTCTTCGCTGCTATCAGAAGAGATGCGGAGAAAGGCTTCCGTTTCAGAAAAAGAAGCCCTTGTTGTTCATGGGAGATCCACGGAAAGAGGAAAGAAAAATGACAATAAGTCTGACAATAAGGGTAGATCCAAATCCCGTGGGAAGTCAAAGACTTCCAATAAGTCCAAGGCAAAATGTTGGAACTGTGAAAAGACTGGGCACTTCCGTAAAGGCTGTAAAGAGCCTAAGAAGAAGAAGAAAGCCTCAGATTCTGGTTCTGAAAAATCTCAAGAAGATGGCAATGCATTCATCGTAGCTTTGGCAGCCCATGCATCTGATGATGTGTGGTTGGTTGACTCGGGTGCATCTTTTCACATAACCTCTCATCGAAACTGGTTCTCAAGATATGAAGAGTTCGATGGTGGAAAGGTGTACTTGGGTGATGATTCTCACCTGAAGATAGTTGGACGCGGAAGGGTCACTATCAAATTTCCTGATGGACAAGTAAAGGGAATCAATAGAGTTATGCACATTCCAGGTCTAGCACGAAACCTATTATCTGTAAGTATGTTGAACGATGTAGGTGTGCAAGTTGTTTTTTCGAAAGAAGGATGTAAGATGATTAGAGGATCGATGGTGCTTGCTAAGGGTACTATGAGAGGTACTTTGTTTCAGCTAGATGCATGTATTCCTCTATGTAACAGTTCTTCATCCTCACCATCTGAACGAGCAGTGAAGAATTCTGTGGTTCTAGGTTCTGATGGCAATGCAAACACTTTGGAAGGAAAGCTTCCTGCAGAAAAGACAATGTTGTGGCATATGAGACTTGGCCACATTGGTGAGAAGGGTCTCAGAACCCTGAAAAACAAAAATCTCGTTGAGGGGTTAAATGATTGCAATCTCAATTTCGACTTCTATGAACACTGTGTATATGGTAAACAAAATCGTGTTCAGTTTTACTCGAGTTCTCACAAATCTTCTGATGTTATGGATCTTATTCATTCTGATGTATTTGGTCCTGTAAAAGTTCCTTCGATCTCCAAGTCTGTATTTTTTGTATCTTTCATAGATGATTACAGTAGAAGGACATGGATTTATTTCCTTAAAAGTAAGACACAAGTCTTTAGTCGATTCAAGGAATTTAAAGCCCTTGTAGAGAATCAGACTAGTAAGAAGATTAAGTGTGTGAGAACTGACAATGGTGGTGAGTTTTGCTCAGCAGAGTTTGAACAGTTCTGTAAAGAACAAGGTATCGAGAGGCATAAGACAACTCCTTATACCCCGGAGCAGAATGGAGTTGCAGAGAGAATGAACAAGACACTGATGGAGAAGGCTAGGAGTATGCTTAGTGGAGCTGGTTTAGAACAAAGGTTTTGGGTCGAAGTTGTGGCCACTGCTTGCTATCTGGTTAACAGATCTCCTACATCAGCTCTTGTTGGTAAGACACCCATGGAGGTGTGGTCTGGTAAGAAGCCTTCAATTAGACATCTTCGTGTTTTTGGTTGTGAAGCTTATGCATATGTTCCAAAGGAGAAAAGATCTAAGTTGGAAAACAAAGCTGTTAAATGTATTTTCATTGGGTACAGTATTGGTGTGAAAGGATACAAGCTTTGGGATCATGTGACTAGTAAGGTGTTGTATAGCATAAATGTTATTTTTTAGAGAGCTAACATCTTCTCCTATTGTGCTACAACCAGATGAAAAAGAAAAGAAAAAAGATGTTGTTCAGTTGCCTCCTACCCCTGAGAAGACTGAACAGAGAGACCGTGTTGGGTCTAATGATGAGGAGAGCTCTAGCAGCTCTGACAGTTCAGAAGAAGAGGAAGAACAACCTCAACCTCAGCCCTTGAGGAGATCCACGAGAGAAAGAAAGCAACCAGAAAGGTTTGGTTATTCTATGTTAGATTCCAGTTGTGCTTTTGCATTGATTACTAACACTGATGAGCCTAGATCTGTGAAAGAGGCTTTGGGCATGGAAGATGCAGGTTCCTGGATTGAGGCTATGGATGATGAGATGGCTTCATTAGAGAAAAACAAAACATGAGACCTTGTACCTTTGCCTAAAGGGAGAAAACCTGTTGGCTGTAAATGGGTGTTCAAGAAGAAATTATGTGCAGATGGCAGTGTTGAAAGGTACAAAGCTAGATTGGTTGCAAAGGGGTATTCACAGGTAGAGGGAATAGATTATGGTGAAATATTCTCTCCTGTTGCAAAGTTGACATCCATTAGATTTCTGTTATCTCTTGCTGCATCATATGATTTAGAGATAGAACAGATGGATGTGAAGACAGCTTTCCTTCATGGTGATTTGGAGGAAGAGATTTATATGTCACAGCCAGAGCACTACATTGTTAAAGGTAAAGAATCCTTTGTTTGCAGATTGAAGAAATCTCTATATGGTTTGAAGCAATCTCCTAGGATGTGGTACCTTAAGTTTGATGCCTTTGTGTTGTCAATTGGATTTGTAAGATCGAAATCAGATCATTGTGTTTATTTCAGAGTTGAAAATGATCGCCTTCTTATTGTTGCATTATATGTTGATGATATGTTGCTATTTGGGAAGGTAAAGGGTATGATTTCTGATTTTAAATCTCAGTTGTCAGCACAGTTTGAGATGAAAGATCTTGGGGCAGTGAGGTATATCTTGGGTATGGAAATCAGTAGAGACAGGTCTAACAGAAAACTTTGGTTGAGTCAGAGTAAGTATGTGAAGTCTGTGTTGGACAGGTTCAGCATGGTAGATTGTAGACCACTATGTGTTCCTATTTCTGTGGGAACAAAGCTATCTGTAGATGATTGTCAAAAATCTCCTAGTGAGGTGGAGGACATGAGTAGAGTACCTTATGCTAGTGCAGTTGGCAGTCTTATGTATGCTATGGTCTGTACTAGACCAGACATTGCCCAAGCAGTGGGAATCCTGAGTCGATTTATGGCTAATCTTGGACGGATACATTGGGATGCAGTTAAGCAAGTATTCAGTTATTTGAGGGGTACATCAGATTACTCCATATATTATCATGGTAACTCTTCTGGATCTTCGCATTCAGTTTGTATTCATGGGTTTGTGGATTCAGATTGGGCAGGTGATATTGATCGCAGGAGATCCACCAGTGGTTATGTGTTCACTATGTTTGGTGGTGCCATCAGTTGGATGAGTAAGCGACAACCTGTGGTTGCTTTGTCCACTACAGAAGCTGAGTACATGGCTGCTACTCATGCTTGTAAGGAGGCCATTTGGCTTAAGAGATTGTGTTCTGATGTTGGTGTTGATGCAGAACAGATTACTATTTGGTGTGACAATCAGAGTGCTATTTGCCTTGCGAAGAATCCAACTTTCCATGCCAGAACGAAGCACATTGATGTGCAGTTTCACTTTGTGAGAGATATGGTGGAAGATGGAAGGTAAATTTGGAGAAGGTAGATACTGTGAAGAATGTTGCAGATGCATTAATGAAACCAGTGGGCACTGAGAAGTTCAGATGGTGTTTGGAGTCTATGGGCCTTTCGGCCTATAGCGGTTAGTTCCTGTTATGTTCCTGTTGCTCTTAGAAGGTGTTCGACAAGTGGGAGAAAAAAGTTGAGGAAGGGAGTCGTAGTCACCTGCTAGTCGGGATCTACACGATGAACCACTTCCTGTCATTCCCTATTTAGTTTAGAATATTGTGTTTGTGCATGTGTGGATTTTATGCAAATTGCAGGTATTGGATATCGACTTCTTTGAATTGCTAGGATGAGCGTACCCTATCGCAATATATCAATGGTATAAGTGCGGAGATAAGTCCAAATCCTACCCTAAGCCAATTGTCTTAGAAAATAAGACAAGTATCTGAGTTAGTTTCACCTTTCCGAATTCGTTAAATGACATGAATTCGTGACTTTGACCTCGGAGTTTGACTTTTTTCTTTGACTTTTAGTTGGGTTGTCATAGTTGGTTTTGTGGGTCTATTGTGATTTTATGTTATAATTATATCAAATTAAAAGATAATTTAATGATTTAATTTAATGGAAAATTTATAAAGAAATTTAATATTTAATTATATTTAATTAATTGAGAAATTAATTGAATAAAAGAATTAAATATAAAAGATTTAATTAAAGTTCTATTTTTGACGTATTTATATTTATTTAATTTAATAATTATTATTTCGATGTTTTATTTTAATAATAAACTAAATAATGTTATTAATTAAGTTAATATAAAATGGTTTTTTTTTTTATCAATAAGAGGTCGAAGCCAAGTTCATTATTATTATGTGATGTGATTAATTATTATTATTTATTAAGCTTGTGTAGAGTCAAAACCAAGACCTCTCGAATAAGAGGCTCACAATTTACCGTTGTGTTGTAGGCTTTTGCCTAAAATGTCTCGTGAATTAATTAAATAAAAGAATAAAATTTAAAGATAAAGTTATAGTTCTAATTTTGGCATATTTATAATTATTTAATTTAATAATAATTTATTTAGGAGTTTTATTAATAAACTCTAAATAATATTATTAGTTACATTAATAAAAATGATATTAAAAACATCTCATGATTAATTAAAGTGAGAAAAAAAATTAATTTAATAAAGATATTTAAATTTAAATTGCATAAAGTTGAATGAAATTTGTACATAGAAAAATTGATATTTAATTATATTTAATTAATTGAAAAATTAATTAAATAAAAGAATTAAATTTAAAAGATTAAATTAAAGTTCTAATTTTAGCATATTTATATTTATTTAATTTAATAATTATTATTTAAAAGTTTAATTTTAATAATAAACTCTAAATAATATTATTAGTTGAGTAATGAATATAATTTGATTTAAAAGAAAATATTAAAATATGTGAATATTTGATTAATTAAAAACTAATTAAATTTATGCTTTAAATAAAAAGTCTAAAATTAGAGGTCTAAATTTAGAAAATTGGTTAAAGAAATATTAGAATATGATGTTATTTAATTAATTAGAAATTAATGAAATATGTACTTCAAATTAAAATATTTATTTTAAAAGTCTAATTCAAGAAGTTGAATAAAAATAAAATAAAATTATTAAAAGATGAAAGATGTAATATTGTTTTATTATGATTATTTAATTAATAATTATTAAATTAGAGTTGCATTTACATAATGAGCTTTAATTATTCTTATTAATTTAAATAATAAACTATGCTTAGTGCTTACACTAATTAATAAGTGGAGAAAAAGAAAATATAAAAGTATATTTTAATGAAAAAGTTCTTTAAATGTGCATGAAAGAGTTAAATTTAAAAGATTTGATTAAAGTTATAATTTAGGCGTATTTATATTAATTTAATTTAATAATAATTTATTTAGGAGTTTTATTTTTTAATAAACTCTAAATAATATTATTATTTAAATTAATAAATATTTTATTAAAAATGTCGCATGATTTAATAAGGGAGACAAAGCTTTAATTTAATAAAGTTTATTTGAAATAAATTGCATAATGTATGTGCATGAAAATTAGAATATAGTAATTAAAGGCAAAGGTTTCGCATGATTGCATGATCAAAGCCTTGATTTGGGCGAAAAAATCTTTATTAAGGAAATTAGAGTTCATTTCTAGATACACAAGTTTGGAGAAGCCAATTTTCGAAAAGAGGGTTTTCAAAGGAAAAGGAAGATTCTTGTGTGTTTGTGCATTCATTATTTTAACATCAGATCTAGGTAGGATCTTATGGGTTTGTGTTGTAGTTGCTTGTTTTTTGAATTCCTGTCTTCTTCATGTTTGTTGTGTTTCTGTTTTCAAAAGTTCTCTACATTGAAACTCTTGTTTGAGAAAATTGATTTCTATTATAGAATTGTTTGTGATTTAATATGAAAACTTTTAGTTAAAAATGAACTTTAGGGTTTTCAAAACTTAATGAATTATGAAATTCACTTTGTTATGTGCTTTATGTGACATGATTTACTGGTGTTGGGGTTTTTGAGTTTGTCTTAGCTTTGGCCAGTCAAGATGTTTACCAAAGGCATTCGAGTTTTTTTTGTGATGTCATGATGATGTTTGTATACGATCTTTTACACTCAACCACGATAATGTGTTTGGTATGCTCTATGAGATGTTTTGATGCATTGATTGTTATTGCTTTCTAGTGTTCTTGTGTGAAATTGACATGAATGGTGGGACCTATCTTATATAACCTTTGAGTCTTCGATCAGTTGTATTTGGATTACTTTCTAGTCGCTTATATAAGACTCAAGTGTTTGTATGATTTGTTCTTGGTGATGTCATGTTATGACATGGATTGGTTTATGTATACTTGATTTTGGGATCAATCCTGTTAGGATGATCATTTTGGTGGAATCAATGATTATGATTAGTGATTTTCAATGCTCATTAGTTGCTTGTTTAAGAAATGATGTATAGTATGTGGTCTCTTGTGATCTTTTGATTTTACTGAGCTTAAGGTAGGTTATATATATGTAATGTCGAGAAGTGGCTTGCAATGGAGGTCGGGGCCCAAAGTGGCTACCAGGGTAACCCATTGGAAGTTGTTTAATAAGTGAAAACACTACATACTAAATGGAAATAAAATGAACGTAATAAGAGTCTTTATATGTTCTCACCTATGTCTTGAGTGCTACTACAAACTAGGATGAGAGTAGAGAGAATGCTTGGTTGTGACCATGGATCATTAGTGTGCCTTGTCTTTACGAAAGGATACTAGTGTCATATAGAGTCACTAGGGGGTTAGAGTCAAATTAGGCTGCTAGGGTAACTCTAGCTTTGATTCGTGCGATGACACTTTCCCACTTGCATAGTAGATTCCCTACGTGTATGTGTTTGCCTCTAGGTCTAGATGTCAATTTATCTTGGAACCTTTGAGTTAAATTACTTTTAAGGTTTCCTTGACTTAGATATTACTTTTGATTTTGGGATTGATATCATGTTTGGGACTTGAGACTATCTCCTTAGTGCGGTGGGAGTGGGCCTTTTTGGGTTCCACAAGGTCGGGTGATAGTTCTTTGCCTTATACCATTGAGATCTAACCATTGGATGTCGTTGTTGGATGTGTTTGTCCAGATGTTCCTTTCTATATATTTCTGTATTTCTATGATGGATGGTTATACTTAGTGTATTGTATTTGATTTCATATATCTTACAAGATGATATAATCTATTTTATAAATGTATATTCTTTAGGCCTTTCATACCCTATGACATGTATAGTGGATGATTGTGTATTTTGAATTTTTTGCCAAGTGGCATTTAGAACAAATGTATATTATTTAAATGGACATGGACTTGTAATTATTCTTTCATATGGATGTGTTATTTATTTGACTTAGTATTAATTAAATTTAAATGTGACTCATTGTCATGGGACCCTTAAGAGTTCTAACATGTTTATGTGTTGTTGGTATATGAGTGTATGTTAATTGCTTCTGCTATTCTATTACTGTTGTATCTTTATCTTTTAAAAAAAAATGTTTAACAAACTTAGTAAAACTTTAGGTTAACTTCTTTTGGGTCACATGGCAGGGCGTTACACTTATGTAATAAATTTGGGATCCAAACTCCGTATTCATCACCTTACCAGCCACAAGGAAATGAGCAAGCAGAATCAAGCAATAAAACCTTGCTAAAGATAATCAAGCAAATCCTAGATAAGAACAAAATGTCTGGGATTCAAAGCTAACATTGGTTGTTCAGGTAGACATGGTAAGTGTAAAGAAGGAAATAGGTTGTACACCTTTTGACTTGGTATATTGAATTAATGTCAAACTGTCTTAGAATAATCTACTAAATATGCACAAGTTCATCCAAATCTATGATAAAGATATAGAAGACGACATGCAATTGAGGATGGATGACCTAATGGAGTTAAATGAAAGAAAAAGATAAACTTGTGCGAAGAGTGCTAAGCTTTAATTTTAGGTCAATCAACTTTAATAATAAGAAAACCATTGACTGGAAATTCAAATGTAGAGGATACAACATTGATGTGGAATTTCAAATTAACGTATAAGGGGAAACATGGCAAGTTCAATCCTATCTGGTTAGAGCCATATGTTATTCATGAAAAGTGGGTTGAGAATTGATAGAAGCTTAGAGAAATGGTTGAGGATGTTTCAGAATTACCAATCATGACAATTCTTGAAACACTAGTACTCTTGGAATACATTTATTCCATGAACAATAGATTTTAGGTTTTGTCATATATATTTTGTTGTAATTGATCATTTTTTGTTTAGCCTTGTTCTGGTTCTCTATTTTGTGGTCTTCTCTCCTAGTTATCTTGTGGTTCTCACATCATTCCTATGTCATGATCACCCCTAGAAAGTGCCACGATTGGTAGGAATTTGGAAATACAATTTTTGCCTAGTTTTTCAAGATTTTTTTCTGGTCCTACAGTTATTGGTTCTAAGTTTACTAGGGTTTTTGTTGAAACCTTTAAAAAATCCTTCAAAGCCCTTGTTCACCATGTCGGCTTGTTTATCTTCATTACCTTTATGACTTAATTCACTGTTTGTTAAGCGTCAAGAGGGGTTGTTTGTTTGAATAAGCCTAGAGATTAATCACTTTAAGTTGGGAACCCTATTACTTTTTCAACTCATTCACTTGTCTTTCTAGCAACCTGATTAGCTTTATTACTTAAGTAATACAATTTTACCTTTTGAAGGGACAGGCTCTATGTGAGTTTTTTTTATCGTGTGATGATGTCATCCCAACGCTCAATATGATCATGGGATAGTGACATCGTGTCATTTGTCCATTTCCTATTGGTCGGCATCATTTATTTAAGACATATTATTGTGTGGCCAAGTAAATTAAGGTTTGGGTTACTAATGTTGTAATCATTCTTCATCTGGTGGAAATGGACAACGATATTTTATTGTCACAAAAGTTGATTGTTGGTTACTTTGTCCTAACATTGCGTAGTGATTGAAGTTTCGTAGAAAATTGATGACTCTCATGATCTCGTTATCTGAAGTGGTAAATCTTTCATCTTCATAGGATTACAAGATGCAACCACATGTTCATGGCTAATAGGTGACCATGAGGTGGGATCGATGTTGTTTATGTGATTAGTAAAAATGATGAATAGATCCCTAAGGTGTAATAGGATGATTTGCATTGAAGGTAAATATTGTGCAACTAAAATGCTAGTCTTTTAGCATAAGGTAAAAATCAACAGTGATGTTTTAACTTGTTGCTAAAGATGAACAAAATTTAATGAGTTTTTTTCTCTATAATAGGTAATTTCCTATAGAGATCAATGACTTGCAATCTTGTAGTTAAAGATACACAGTTTGTATCTTTCATAGGAACACATATCCCTCATCACCTAGATAAAAGGAATGTGGGATGAGGAGTTGTCATGAGATTCTTTACGATGTGGCACATTTTAATTGATCAATTATTGGAATTATATGGTGTTTTGGTGGTCAAAGGAGATTGTACTTTTGGCTACCATCTAATCAAGCCAAATTATTTTATAATTCATATAGATATATAAATTTTATCTTATTATTTGCTTGATATTATTATTAATGTTAATTATTGTTATATTGATTATAAAATTAGTAAATAATAAAATATATTAATTGATTATATTGATAATATGCTTTTTTTTTTATTAAGTAAAAATAGGTTTTAAAGGACCGGAAACCTTTTATAGAGTAGCAGAGAAATAAAAACTAAGAAACCCAAAAGGATTGTGCATTAGCACTAAGAGCAGTACAAGCTAAAACAAGTAGCTAAAAACAACGAGCTGGAAAAGACAACAAAAGGAAAGCAAAAAGTCAGCACAAAACCAACAATAGGGTCTTCAGTAGATCTGTTGCCTAATAATATGCATTGTTTGAGATTAATGCAAAAACAGGTTTTGAGGGGGCTTGAAACCCCTTAGAAAAACATAATATAAATGATAAGGATCACCAGGTTTTACAAGGCCCTGAAACCTAAAGTTCATAGCAACACAGCAAAAAGTTAGGTTTTACAAGGACCTAAAACTAGAAAACTTTAAAACAAAGTTCTAAACTAGGTTTTACAAGGACTTGGAACTTAGAATTACAAGAAATGACAAAAAAAAGGAAACTAGAACCAACAACTCGACCAGGGACCAGACACCTGCAAACCAAACCAGCAACTAAATTAGCTCTTTAATGAGCTTAACTAATTCCTTGCCAGCCTTTGTAGTACTCTGAAGGTTATCTTCTGCAGCAGAACTAGGAGCCTCAACAGTTGCCTTCTTCGTACTCTATCTCATTCTTTCACTCAGACCACCTAGAATCTTAGCCACAACTCTCAATCTAATATTATAACAACTATGGATTACTATTAATAAATGTATTTGTTATTGTTATATTTAATTATACTTGACCAAAATGAATGCATTTTCTATTATTATAGTAGTAATATTTTATATCATTAGATTAAGGATATATCATATTAGTTTATATTCTATATTTTATCATTACTACGGATCATGACAAGTCTGCGCTTCCTCAAATTACTCACCCTCAAGCAATTTCATGTTTCTTACTTGACATCTTCTCATATGAGTAATGTATATAACTTAGATATCATGCTACCTTAAATTTAAATAACTAATAGCTTTGATTATTCTAATATAACTCATTTAAAATAAAGATCATACTCAACAAAATTGTGAAGTACAAACATACATGACATATGCACATTATTGCATAAAGACACAAAGTATGTACCTTGATGCAGGAAGACACAAAACAAACATAGAGTATACACATTGATGCGAGAAGACATGAAGTAGTCGCAAAGCTTACATATAAAGACATGAAACATACAAGCTGTATATGTTAACGTTGATAAAAGTTCAACCTTACAGCTCCTAAGAATCACCTGCATGCAAACACTTGTCACAGAGGAGAAAAGAAAAAGCTACAGAGGTTGGAATTTGTAAATCCATGAATGAGACATTCTTGATGAAAAAAAAGAGAAATTGCTATTATCAAAAGTGAATTGATGAATCTTACAAGAGAGATCAATCCTTATAAAAGGAGATCAAATCCCTAACAGGTAAAAACTTAGGATGCATGATAATAATTAATGAAAGAATTAATTATTATATGCCCAAAGTTTTTCTTAAATAAACTAGAGATAATAAGTGACTTAATAATTAAATTAGATATGATTTAATTAATAAGAAAAAAACTTAAATACTCTAAAACCCCCTTTAAGATAAAGTTAGGGAGTATAGCTAAAAACCTAGAAACTACTACTAAAAGTAAATTTGTGTCTCGACAACAAAGCTTGATGAGGTACCCAATCAAAACCAAATCTTTGAAAAGAGGAGAATTAGAGAAAATCACATGGGAAAAATCCTACTTCAAAAAGAGATGGAAATAATGTGGAAAGAACTAGTGAAGGACTGAAGAAGCCTCCAAACTAAGGAATGTCTCAAGAGATAGGAGCAAAAGATGATCATGAAGAACACTACTAAAGCATGTAGAAATTGCAAAGCTCCGTCAAAATTAAGTGCTAATCTAAAGAACCTCCACTATAATATAACTTGACCAAGTAGAGAAGGCTATAATCTACATCAAATCGGAAGGCACACAAATACAAACAACTGAACTCGAAGATATAGATGACATGCGTGTGTACAAAAAGTGTCACACTTCTATAAAACATTATTCTTGAGAATACCCATGAAAGAGGGCATCTCAAGAGGCAACTTATAGTTCTTTATCTATGACGTGCAAAGGTGTAAGTATAGTATGGTGGCTCTCAAATGAACCAAAGCTATGAAACCCTTGCAAGGTGCACCATAGAATAAGAGATTCAAAGAGTAGAGGCAATGAGTGCCAATATCCAAGAATCCTCAAATGGGTATACAATGCAAATGCAAAGTAGACTAAATAAGATGCAAGATGCAAGCTAACAAGTATGAAAAGATTACAAAACCCCTACTTAGAATAGATTATTTAAGCTATAAGCATGGAGATAAACTAGAATGAATGAGAATCATGAAAAATGAAGAATAGAATATAGAAGAAGAGGAGCTCCACAAGTATGAGATCTTCAATCTTGCAACATAACATTAGTAAAAGAGTGGAGTTCCTTGAATGAGGAGAGAGACCTCCCTTTTAAACAAAAATGGACGATAGAGATTAAGAGGCAAAAGAGGCATAATCGAGGAAGGAGAATGCATCTTGAGTGATCCATGTGCACAAGCATCTCCACCAATCACAATCAATAGTTGACTTTTGAGAGGGAAAGAAATGTGTAGAGGAGATTTAAAGTTATTTTAAAAATAGAAGATTCCTCACATAGAAAATTGTGCATTCACGTGTAGACAAAAATGTCTTTTTCTTTTATTTTTAAAATATGTATAATGCTTTATGTGTGCACACTTAGGATAAGTGGGAAGTGGGTTTTTTTTAATTAAAATGAAGCATGTTCTTTTAATTAAATAAAGAGACTTGGGATAAAGTGGTCACACCATAGGTTATAATTGAATAAATAAATTTTTGAGGATTTGATCAAAGATAACCAATAGATAAATTAAGCAAAAATGTTAGAAAGGGGGCTCGTAGTCTAGATGACCATTTTTGGGTGATTATAGTTTCCCCTTTTTGACTAATGTGTGATCAGTCTGGGAACACATTACATCAAAGAATAAAGAAACCCAAAAAATAAAGAGATCTGACTCTGAGGAATGAAGCACAAAGAGAGTAGATCCTGAATGCACAATCTATTAGTGATAGTATTGAACACTAGGAAAGAGATTTTTTAAAAATACCAATACCCGAGATGAGCATTGATATGTCAAAACAAGTAGGAAAATAAAATATATGAATAGATAACTATAGAAGAAAAGACATTTTGTAGCAATGATAGAATATTCCTACCCCCTCGAGATCGAAATCGAAATGAGATAGAGGGGATGTAGAAATTGGTCAGATTTAGATTATATCAAGATAGATCAAAGTCCATGATGATTGATGAGCGATTAAGACCAAAGAGTGACCACCAAGCAATGAAGATATGCCCTAGTTTGACTAAGTTTGACCAAGAAAGATAAAGCAAAAGAATTAGGTCAAAGAAATAAGAAAGATGAAATGAGATGAAATAGACGTGAAAGGAAAGAGTGGAAGAGAGTAGAAATGATGAAAAAATGAAGAAATGATGATTTCCCCAACAAGATTAAGAGATTAATCCTCAATAGGTTAGCCAACTACAAAAAAGAAAGAAGAAATTTTGACTAGCAAGATGAACCAGAATTTGAATTTTGATCCTAAAAATGGATCCGGGATGTTGAGATTAGAAAAGATAGGTCAAAAGCATAGATGAGATGGTAAGATAGAAAAGAAACAAGAAATAGGAAAGAAGAGATAAGATAAGATTGAGAAGAGGCAAGAGAAGGATGAACACAGTTAGCTGACATGTCTATGAAAGATATAGAGGAGAGCTCTCTTAACATGCAAAATGCAAAGCTAAGCTAGAATGAACCCTAGAATGCAAGCTAGTATGAAAAGGTGTAATTGCAATGGTTACATAAGTAGGTCCTAGTTTTTATCATCGAGCCTTATTAGGGACATTAGAAGATTATACAATCATCACTAGCATAAATTATGATGATATGAATATGGTATATATTAGATAAAAATGTTGGAACCCAACCTGCATCAAAGACATATGGGTCAATATGACTACACAATTAGATTCCCTAGTTTAATATAGCAAGATTACATATGTATCAAGGCATGTGTGCCAGGATAACACACGAGTGTGGTCTTGGAAAAACAAACAAGGATGATACATTGTGGGTCCAAAGTATCAAGTAGGACAAGCATGAATGCTCAAAAAACCTTAGATTAATAAAGTATACCCACAAGCAAAAAAAAAAGTAAAACATACCTCATGCCCCCAGTCTTCTAGTCCATGACATCCTCGAAAGAATATTACAGAGGGAACACTCAGCCAAGAAATCATCATAGACAACACACAAAGAAGATAAAGTTCATCATATCTCAGCAAGTTTTAAGTTTAAGTGCATATGTGTATATCACATGGCCATTTCTTCAAGACTTACATCTGATAGTGAGAAATATTGTACCATCCTAGATTGTATCTAAAGTATATGATAAGTGTTGAGAAACACTTGATGTCAAGGGCAGAAGTGTTGAGAAACACTATTTTGTATGAGTTTCCAAAGAAACTCTACCATACAAGAAGACCCTAATAAGCTAAGAAGTTGTTCCCCTAAGAAGAGGACAAGATACAATTCCAAGCTAGGAAATGTGTTCAATTAGCAAAAAGGAGTGAGACTAATAAATATATGTACAAGAGTCTCAAGTAGCACTTGTTTCCTAGTTTTCACCACTTGGCAGATTTTTTTTAGATTTTTTTTCAATGTTTTTGTATTTTTTGAGATTTTTATTTTTTTGGTGATATATCAAAGTACCTCTTGCTAGGATCTCACTAATATGATCATTTTTTCAGGACATTTTATATTTTTTAGGATTATTCCAGCATCATATATGAATTTTTTTAGATTTGCTAGAATGATTTGGAGATTAATCACTCTCAAAAAAGATCGCATCATTTGTTCCAATATCTAGCAAGGTGTAGGACATGGTGGAGCAACGAGTTTCTGGATAAGAAAAGATGGATTGGCAAGGAATATGGAGCGAGAAAAAGTGATCCCCAAGGACTCTATCCTCAAGAGTACCCAAGCTAGGGAAAAATAGCCATATGAAGTATGTTTTGGACAAGAAATGGACACAATGATCAAGATATCATGTAGGATAAGTAGTGAAGCCAACAAGCGAGATAGAATATAGGATAAACAGTGGAGGCCAATAAGAAAGATAGCATGAAAGCATGTAATCCAAGAGAGTAGACATGTCAAGAGACCTAAGAACCATGCTTTTTTATTTTAATGTGATCAAGACCAAGGGGTCAACTTGATAGGATAGTGATGGGATAGAGAAATAAGAATGAAGGTAGATATGAAGGCTATGAATGAATGATCAAGCACAATAGAGAATCTCATGGATAAGATAGCCAATACACAAGGATAGCTCAACACTATCAATATCAAAGAGGAAGAGGGAATAGATGAATGATGAAAGAATTATGCATGATACCTATTTACTAGGTTTTCATCATGGTACTTGTTCAAGGTTCCACAAGAAGTGGTTTTCACCATAGGACAAATTTATTTCTTTTTACTTTTTCTACCAAGGTGCCACAAGAAGTGGTTTTTTAATTTTTTTTTTAATTTGGAATTTTAGAAATAGGTCAAGCTTTTCAAATTTGGATTGTGCTCTTAGAGGAAGGATAAGTCATAATAACCCAAGCCCATAGAATGGTATGCTAAAAGATGTTGATAGGGTAATGAAAGGGAGATGACAGTAGGATAAGAGTTCATGTCTTGAAAGAACTAAACGAGTATCGATAGAAATTAAGTGTATGTTTTAGAGGATAAGAGTTCATGTCTTGAAAGATAAGAGTTTGTGTCTTGAAGGATAAGAGTTCATGTCTTGAAAGAACTGAACAAGCATGGATAGAAAGTAAGTGTAAGTTTTAGAGGATTTGATGAGGGTGAGTGAAAAAGTGGGCAAGATGAACATTGACACACACCTTGAAGGGTGATGTAATGATGGAAGAATTATGGATGAAATAGCTTGAGTTTTAGATGTATGAGGTGGTAGGAGAATATTAGAAGAAGATGGAGTGGAAGTATTTGGAAGCTTGAATGCCAACTCAGAGTTATGTTCAATATTCAAGTCTTTCAAGAGAGACTTGGGAATCCATATAGCTTTAGATTTTCCTTTTCCTTTGGATGCTTTAGAATTTGTATCTTCAATAATGGATTTAGGAACCGATATTGCTTTCATTTAGCTCTTTGGGTAGAAGACCTTTGTGGTCTCTTGAATAATTTTTATTTCTTTGTATTCACATGCCAATTAGATGAGACATAGTGATCTTCATTTTCAATGGATTCTTGTATGCCTTATGGTGAACATCAAAATTGCTTCCAAAAGACTTGGGACTTATAGACGGTTAAGATTGATATGACTAATTTAGATGGATAGATGGGTGTCTTTGTTGATCTTGAGGTATGATGGGTGTTGATCTTGAGGTATGATGGGAGAGCTAGGAGTGGAAAATGTAGAGATGAACATAAAGTACCAATATATATGGAAGGTTTGAAGGCTCTAGCTTTGATGGATAAAGACCAAAGATAGATTCAGGAGATGCAAAAGCGTAGTGATTAGGGATATCAACATCTTTAGAGTGAGAAATATGACCAAGGCCATCAATAGACTCATGAATATATTTAATAGGAGCAATGGCTTTGATAGGAGCATTTGAAGCTTGAGCACAATTTTGAAGTGGATATGGAGAAGTAGAACATGAGGGGATGCTTTGATCTTGACTAGTAGCTCTAGATAGCATATCAAGAGAACATTTCTCATATTTTTTAGTAAGCTCAAGGGAAATAATGGAAGTGGTGTCTTCATCATATTTAGGAGGTGGATAAGATATAGGATATGGAGGGGAAAATTCTTGAAAGAGATGAAAGGGTGTTTGATCTTGATCTTTCTTGACATCTATAGCTTTTTCTTTTTGAGGGTCCTCTTGACATGGAGCTACTTCTAAGGACAGAGGAGTATGAAGAGAGAATGGAGTAGTTTTCAAAGTAGGCATATTAGCACATGAAGATTGCAGGTCTTTAGGCTTAGTAGCATGGAAAAGATTTGCAGCCAAGTGAAGATTAGCTAGAGTTTCTTTTAGAGGTAGCTCTTAAGGATAGGAATAGTCAATGTGGAAATAATTAGGTTCTTTATTTGATAGAGGCATGTTCAAAAGCTTTGAAGTGTTGGGAGATGCATGAGTATTGGAAGAAGTAGGGGTGTCAAGGAGACCATCACTAGACATAGGTTCATCAACATGATCTTTCTCAAGAGAAGTATCCTCATCACATGAGTCACTAGAGGTATCAACAATCCTATCATCAATAAGATCCTAGATTTTATGTTTCAACTCAATGCAATCTGAAGTAGTATGCTTATTATGTTGATGATAAGCACAATAGATATCCAAGAATGGGTTTCCAGATGAGATAGACTTAGGCAACATGATGAGCTTGGTGCCAAGAAGTGTTTGCAAAGTGTCATCATAAGAATCTTCCAAGGGAGTAAAAATTCTATCAAAAGTATGTCTAGAGTCATTTTGTTGCTTCTCAAGTGAATAACATGCATACATGTCTTCATCATTGTCTTGGTCAAAGGTAGGTCCATCATGAAAGCTTGGCATAGGCTCAAAGGAGGTATCACTTGCTTGTTCTATAAAGAGGTATTTAGATCTAAAAGAAGAAGACATTTGATGTCTTGGAGTAGGATATGTAGACCTTGAAGAAGATGATCCATGTGTACGTAAAGGTCTAAAGGGAGATTCATTTAAGAATTCAATCTTCTCCTCTAACCTTTTCTCAAGATTATACTTCATTTCTATCATGCTCTTAGAGAGATGAAGGTAAGAAATAGCATTTGTCTCTTCTAGTTCTTTGTATTGAGCATATAGATCTTGAAACTCTTTAGTGGCATGGAGGATATCATGATCATCTAGATTTGGTTGAGGTTTGGTACCACAAGGCTTGAATTCCATAGAGGTAGATAGATAATCAAGAATAAAGGAAACTAGAGGAAGCTAAGAAGGTGACACAAGATAACTTGATTTCCAAACTAGAGAGGTAGAGAATTCACTTGCCAATATAGTAGCGAGAGATTAAAGTGACTTGTCAAGCAAGGTGTCCAAGCAACTTTTGACACTAGTGACTCAAGTCAAGAGCTAGGCAAGAAGCCAAATAGCCAAATAGATAGAGCAAGCGGGGTGACAAGTGAACAACTTTCCCAACCCAAGAGTGTAGTCAAGAATCAAGGTAACCATTTCAGCAAAAACATAACTAGCAAGTGGATGTAGGCTGTGAAAATAAAAAGGCCAAAAGCACTAAGACCAAAGAGTCACTTTAAGCATATTCAAGTGCTAGAGACATAGAAAAGAAAAGTCAAATGATGAGACTCCCCTTAGTGAGCAACACAAGAAAATGTTTGCACTTGATGTTTTGACTTGGTTGACAAAGTTTGACAATAGTTGATAGCATAATATGTTTGATATTCAAAAGCTATTTTTTTCCAAGCAAGATAGTGACACATGGAGTAGTCTTCAAACAATGAAGTTTATGAGGAACTCCATTCTACAACCTTTTTCTTTTTACATGAACCATCACAAGATCCCCAACTTAAAATTGTGCATCTCTCTTACTATCATCCACCTTATGCTTGATTTTCTCAACATTTTCAATTAGGGTCTTCCTTACTATTCCATAAATTTCCCTCATTGAGTGGGAAAAGTCCTTAGCATAGCCACTGCCTTTTGCACCATCTTTCAACTCTCTTAGTTTGAACACCCCCCTAGGATGCAACCCATAAACAATCTTAAATGAACTTTTACCAGTTGGCCTATTGACTGTATCATTGTATGCATATTCAACCTACCCAATGAATTGATCCCAAACCTATCCATATTCTTTTGTAAGGCACCTTAGAAAGTTGCCAAGACTCCTATTTATGACCTTAATTTGACCATCTGTCTAAGGTTGATAGGTAGATCCAAAAGACAGATTTGTGCCTAGTTTGTGCCATAGGGTTTTCCAAAAAAGGGCTCATGAACTTTGTATCCCTTTCCCAAACAATTCTCAAAGGTAAGCTAAGGATTCTTACCACCTCCTTGAAGAACAAATGAGCAACTTGACAAGCATCATGGACTATTTTACAAGGGATAAAATGTGTCATCTTGTTGAATATGTCCACTACAACATAAATATTGTCAAACCCTTTCTTAGTCCTTGGTAACCCTACCAAAAAGTCCATACTTAAGCACTCCCATGGCCTGCTAGGAATTGGAAGGGGTTGACAAAGGCTTGCATTGGAAGATGTGCCCTTTTTCCTGTTGACATACTACACAACATTCAACATATTTCCTAATGTCCCTATTCATTTTAGGCCAAAAGTAGAATCTAGTGACCAACTCTTGAGTCTTATTGACTCCAAAATGACCACTAAGTGTCCCATTGTGTTTTGCTTGAATCAAATTTTCCCTCATTGATCCCCTAGGAACACATTGTTGACTCCCCTTAAACAATAAATCATTTTTCAATGTGTAATTTAAAAAATCACCATGTAAATTGTTCTTGCACTCCTTACATACCTTGTAAATGTCTGTAAAATCTTTGTCATCAACATATAGGTCCTTAAAGCTATCAATACCAATGCTCTACAACTGAACCTCTTGTATTGTGAGAAGTCCTCTACTCAGGGAATCAACCACCTTATTATGTACTCCTTTCTTGTGATTATTGTTAAAAGTGTAGGCTTATAGCTATTCTACCCACTAAATGTGCGTATTGTTGAGTTTATCTTGGAAGTTGAGGAAATTGAGGGCTTAATTGTCTGAATATAGTACAAACTCCTTTGGAAGCAAGTAATGCCTCCACTTTCTTAGAGCTTGGACTAGAGAATATAACTCTAAGTTATAGGAAGATTACTTTCTCTTTAAATCATTTATCTTCTCACTATGAAATGCCACTAGTCTCCCTTCTTGGCTTAAGGCTTCCCTAATAGCCACATTGCTAGCATCACACTCCACTGTGAAGATTTTGTCAAAACTAGGTAGAACAAGAATGGGCTAAGTAGCTATCCTCTTTTTGAGTGTTTCAAAACCATTATTTTCTTGAGGAGTCCAATGAAACTTTGTCTTCATTCCATCTTTGATAGTGTCTAACATAAGAGCACAAATAGCACTGAAATATTTGACAAAACTTTCTATAATATTGGAACAAACCATGAAAACTTCTCACCTCTATTGCAACTTTGGGAGTAGGCCAATTTAGGATTGCATACACCTTACTTTGGTCCATCTTGAGGTTCCCTTGAGACAAAACAAACCCAATGTACACGAACTCCTACTCCATGAAGTCACACTTCTCCAAATTTATCACTAGCTTTTCGTCATGTAATTTCTTGAAAACAATTTGCAAATGCTTAATGTGCTCCTTCCTAGTTTGACTGAAAATTAATATGTCATCTAAATAGACAGCAACAAACTTACCAATGTATTCCTTCAATACCTCTTTCATAAGCCTCATAAAAGTGGAGGGAGCATTTGACAAGCCAAATGGCATTACAAGCCATTCATACAAACCTTCTATATTCTTGAAGGTTGTTTTCCATTCATCCCCTTCCCTTATTCTAATTTGGTGATAGCCACTTTTGAGATCTATCTTGGTAAAGTACCTTGCTTCCCCTAAACAATCCATCAGGTCTTCAATCCTAGGTATTGGGAACCTATACCTTATGGTGATCCTAATTATGGCTCTTGAAACAGTACATAGTATCCAATTTCCCCCACTTTTAGGTGCTAAAATAGTAGGTACAACACAAGGGATAATACTTTTCCTAATTAGGCCTTGGTCTAAGAGTTCTTGGATTTGCTTGGCAATTTCCTCATTTTGTTGAGGGGTCATTTTATAAGCAACTTGTTTAGGAAGGGTGGCTGCTAGAATAATGTCAATTTGATGGCTAACAAGTCTCTTGGGAGGTAGGGTAGCAGGTTGTCTATTACTAACTATGTCCTTGTACTCTTAAAGCATTTCTTGCACTTCCTTAGGAAGCTCTATTTTCTTCCCTCCCTTGTCAACAACTTCTTGTTTAGGTTTCAACACTAAGGAAAACCCTACTCCTTCCCCTTCTTCAAAGGTCTTCAAGAACTCATTTTCACCTACCATAAGTACATTAGGACTTGAAGTTTTCACTTCTCCCTCTTGTATTAATGATGGAATCTTGAATGTCACACCATCTTTCTTGAATGAGTATGCATATTTGGCTCATCATGCATTTCTTGTCTATCAAACTACCATGCCCTTCCTAGTAGAAGGTGACATGCATCCATAGGTAGAATGTCACATAATGCCTTGTCCTTATACCTTCCTATTGAAAATTTTTCCCATGCGTGTTCACTTACAATAACATGTTGCCCCTTGTTGAGCCATGTAACCTTATAAGGATTGCTATGTGGAATTCTTTTCATATTTAGTTTGCTAGTTGTCTCCCCTAATATGATATTATTGGTGAAACCTGAGTCTATGATGATCTTACCCACTTTCCCATCATCTTGCACTTCACCTTAAATAGTTATCTTCTTTGGCTTGGTTCTTCCTTTCTGGGTTCCTTAATCAATGTCCCTCTTATCATTAGATTTTTCCTTTCTTTTGATTCTAAGGGTACTTCAAATGGTTTTTTGTTGTTACTAGACTCTTCTTGCACATAATTGACTCTTTTCACACTCCCTTGGGAAGTAGAACCTTTCTCAGGGCACCTATATGCAGGGTGTCCCATCTGATTGTAATTATAGCAATTCATGTTTGCAAAGTAGGATTCCCTACCTTGGTTGTTGCTTCTTCCTTTTCCACCATTGTTAAAGCTTTTTCCCCTATTTGAACTCCCTCTATTTGAGTTCCCTTCTTGTTGTTCAGTCAACTTAGTTTCCCCTTGGGCCTTTGAATCTAAACCTTTACCATCATAACCTCATTGATTCCTGCCATCTTTGCCTCTACCTCTGCCTCTAAAGTTAGTGTATGATTTCTTTCTATTCATCTCTTCCACTTTTAGTGCCAGTTGGAAATATTTATGGACTATTGTAGGTGTCCATAAACTGATTTCCTCTTGTATTTTCCACTTCAACCCACCTAGATACCTAGCCACTTTAAGAGGCTCTTCTTCTTGAGTTTCTGATCTCAAACACAACTTCTAAAATTCTTTAGTGTATGTTTCCACATCCATATCTTTTTGTTTTAAACCTTGCCTTTTCTTGTGTATTTGAATCTCATAATCTATAGGTAAGTATTATTCCTTTACCTTAGTCACCATGGCTTTCCAATTTACAATTGATTTATTTCCCATCTTATCCCTCTCTTCTTGGAGATACTTCCACTAGGTTAGTGTTGATCCTCTTAACCTAGATTTGGCTACCTTGACCTTTTGTGTTTCAGTGACCCCTTCACACTCAAAGTGGTTTTCCATCCCTTCAATTCATTTCATCACAAGTTCAGGGTCCATCTTCCCACTAAACAAAGGGATTCCCTCTAGGGCCTTTCTACCCAATGCCTTGAAGGATTTTAGAAATGACTCTTCAGTCAATGGATGATCTAGTTCAAGAATAATGTCTTCCTCATCAACCTTTTTGTTAATTTTATTACTATTCTCTCCTTCTTGGTTGCCTCAACAACTTCCTCTAATTTGGTTTTCATCGCTAATGCTTCCTCTAGGAGCCTTTTCCTCTCCTTTTTCTCCTTCATCTCCTTGTAAAGTTCTGCATTGGTCACCATATCTACCTTCCCTATTGAGTCTTCAGTATACAAGTGCATACCACTAGTCTCAAATCTTTGGTGGTTCTCATACCAAAATGATGTAACTGGATGGT
Organism: Cupressus sempervirens; assembly: GCA_028749045.1. NCBI lineage: Eukaryota > Viridiplantae > Streptophyta > Pinopsida > Cupressales > Cupressaceae > Cupressus > Cupressus sempervirens. The sequence continues at coordinate 396,219,402 of CM053790.1, forward strand.
TACTAGCCCTTTTATTCACTAAGGAATTTCATAGGCTTCTCTTATAGCCTACTAGGGTTCCCCTTGTCACCCTAATCTCAAGAGGATTTATTTCCTATCCTCCAATCTCCATTGTCCCATTACACCAAGGTGTTGACAACTTGCAACCATTCTAGAGTCTTTCCAATTTGCTCTCCAAACTCACAATTCTATCAAGAATGGTCATTCTACCTTCAAATTGGAGTAAGGGATTCAACTTGAGGGATTTTAGGGTTCCCTTATCTTCGTGGAATCAAGATCCATAAGTATTCTTATTGATTCCTTCAAACTAGACAAAACTGTCTTATTTAGGCCTAGTCGAATTAGGCCTCCAAACTCAATTTTTTGACTATAATTCCAAATTTCTCTTTAAAAGGTGGAAAAATAACTTCCTATAAGAATACCCTTTTGAAATTACTTCAATATTTTGTGGGTATGAGGTCTTCAACCTGTCTGTATACCAACTTGTTACTTTTATGCCTAAAAATAAGGGTTTCAAGCATTTCCAATCAGCACTTGCTAGGGTCTAATGGAATGCATAGAAAAACTTGTCTTGGAAACTTCTTCTCACACACATACCATCCTCATAAATCCCTCCTCCTTCTAAAACTCTTGGATTGAACTATCTAACACACTTAATCCATCAAAATCATCTTGCAAGCATTATGATCGCCTAGCCATGCATTGAAAGGTTGCCTAGGGCATCACTTGAAAAATGGAAAACTAGTTTGTCTAGGCTTATCCCTTGGTATTTTCACTATAAAAGGACTCCCCATGTTCCTCAAGGCCATGATTATTTAATGGTGAGGATTCATGGAGGAGCCATTTTTCCCAAAATTGCCAAAACAAGAACAACAAATAGGTTGAAAACAAAAGATTTTAGAACTATAACCAAATGAACTCCTATCAATGTGAAATATGAAGCAAAAAGAACTGTAGGAACATGAACTAAATAGATCAAAAACAAGAAGGATTCCTTTAATCCATTGGAGCATTTGAGCAATCAAAAACACAAAAATCTTTTAATTTTGAACAACAAAATCATGGTTTTCAATTTTTAAGTCCACTTACTACAAATTCCAACCCTTGGAATGGGCCTCCTTTTTAATTTTATAGATTTTCGTAGAGGTTTCATATAGTTATACTAAAGATCAACTCCAACTCCAGGATATGGAACTTTCTTATCACAATGTTGTTAAGCAATTTTTCAAAATTGATGAAAACTTTTTGCAACTCTTAGCAACTTTTGCATCTAACTCATGGAAACTTTCAAATAGGCCTACTATGGTCTCTTTATGATTTTGAGGCATTATTTATCCTTCATAGCATCAACTCCTATGATTTGGACCATTTGGACCTATTTGACAACTTTTCAACAATTTATATCTTTTTGACACTTTCCCATTTGTGCATTAAATGGCAATGTATGACCTCTAACCTATGCAAAAAGATGTAAAAACATCATAGAGGAAAAAATAATCTCTAAACCAAAATTTCCCAGACTTCAAGGGTATAAGACCCATACCCTTATTCTTGCTTCCTAACAACCTAAACACAAGGTAAGCAAAAACAACTAGAATGGATTGAGCCTAGCCAAATCCATATAGGAGAAAACACACATGACCTTTTAAGATCAAAACACAATCAACTAACTTGGCTAAGGTCAGGACAAGCCAAAATCCAAAGTGTGGAACTAGGACTAGGAGTTAGCCTAGCTGCTCTTGCACCAATCATGAATTTGTTTATGTGTCGACTCCATCCCCCTAAACCCACCCTTGTCCACCCCCTAGGACTAGTTCTATTTCATTTGTATGTTCTTACCTTCATATTTTGTTTCCTTTATATGTATTCTTGTTCATATTTTATGATTATTAGTGTAAACTTTTTCATATATACACACATACACTTTTATGTGTTTGTGTGTGCACTCTTTCACATTATCACATACATAACTATAATTTTTTGTTATATATAAATTTATTATTTTATTTGGTTTTCTTGGCTTATTATTTTTTAACTCTTTTTATTTTAGGTTTCATCACACATTTATGTTTCCTCTCATGTGGACAAATATAAGATAACATAAATGTCTAATGAAACCCAACAATAAGTTTGAAGTATAAGAAAAATACATTTATAAATAAACGAACATAGAAAAATTGATCTTATAGTTGTATTTTGCTTATATATTTGCTCATTTGTGGGGGTTTCATTAGGCTAGAGTTTTTCCCTCATTCTGGTTTTGCAATTAATTTTTTTCTCTACCTTTTTTATCGTTTACATTATCCTTTTTCTTTTAGTTTCTATATGTACTTATTATTTATGTTTTCATTTATAGGTACTTTTATTCTTATATAATCATAAAAATATTCACACACAAACACACACACACACACACACACACACACACACACACACAAAGGTGTGTTTGTGTGTGTGTGTGTGTGTGTGTGTGTGTGTGTGTGTGTGTGTGTGCACGCACATGTCCATATGTTATATGCATATCTATATGTATATAAATAAATTAAATAGTTATTTTAACTTTTTTTTATTCATATTGTAAGAGTGTTATCTTTTTTATTTAATTTATTTTTTTATTAGATTAGGGTGTTGTCATTTCCTTGTTGTAGCTACCTTCTCTCTTCTCCTACTCTCCCCCGCTTTTTCTTTTTTATTGTTTTCTAGGTCTTAAATTTATAATTTTATGTTCCTTTTGCTCTCTTGCATATTTATGATGGATCATGTAGTATGATTCAAAATGTTGATGATAAAAAAAACTCTACATGATCAAATCTAGAAGTTGAAATTACATCTCAAATGCATGTTAGTGTCTGCATTTCCTTTCTAAAGCCTAAACTCAATAATTTTTTATCCAATGTAGCATACTAGGCTCTAGGTGCCTGTGTCAATCCATACAATACCTTCTTTAGCTTACATACCATGTTTTTTTCTTTGATAAATGGAAATCCATTAGTCTATGCAATGTATATCTCTTCCTCAAATTTTCCACTCAAGAAAGATGACTTTACATCTATTTGATACACTTTGGGATTTTTGGTAGGTGCATAAGCCAAAAACATTATTACAACCTCTAATCTTGGTACAAGAGCAAAAGTTTCTTGTTGTGAATAGCCTTTATATACCAACCTTTCATTATTCCTTATAAATTCACCTTGCTCATTCATTTCATTCTTGGAAATACATTTTGTACATGTTGTTGGAAACTACAATTGGAACAATTATTATGTTGTCATTGATGTCAAACCTTATTGGTGAGATAGTTTCTACCTGAGTAGAGTTGTATATCAAGCTGATTAGTGAAGAGGATTTGAGAAGATGAGATAACAAGAGGACCTAGTGGAAAAGTTGAATTATGAGGAATTACAATAGGCACTTGATCAAATGGACTTTGACAAGATAATTTGGTGTTTAATCATAACACTTAATGGAGAGGTTACTTAAGTTGAAGCCTAGAAGAGATGATCAATGAAGAAAAAATACATAGGCTTAACCTATCTTCAAAGAAGAAGATCAAGGAACTTATAGTAGAAGCCAAGCTAATATATTGTTGACTGAGTGAACACTATAAGTTGGGAAAATATAGTGTTTACTGAGTGCTAGTAAAAGATAGAGTATCAAAAAATTTGGACGGAGTGCCAGTAAAAGGACTTAGCAAAGTCAGTGTAAGCTATGAAAGATAGTTAGTGATGACTGATTTATCTAGTGATGATTGAGGCTAAGGACCACAATTTTGGTTGAGTGTCATCATTTTTTATTTTGTAAAGGAATTTAGATTCTTGTCCAACATAATTGAATTATTGAAATATGTAAAACAAGTTGAAGATAAGGATTGATGAGATGGAACATTTAATGCAAGAGAAACCATGTTTGAGTATTTCTAGGCATGGATTCAAAGAGAAGTTTTGAGAGGTTTTTAGATGGAGGAGGAAACAAAATGGAAGGATTTGATGAATCTCACCTAATCCTAAGATCAACAATGGTGTTTAAGTAGAAAAAGATCAAGCTACCTATTTAAGGAGGTGTAAGGGCCAACCTAGTAGGGTTGGAACAGTTGTTGATCTTGTTGATTGGCAAACTTGACCAAAAGGTTGAACAATGAAGAGTTGAGATGAAGAGTGGTTGATTGAAGGGTTGGAAAGAGAATCAATAATGGAGATGATAATGAAGGCCAATAAATGAATCAACTGTTGAACTAAATTGAGATCTATATTTCCAAAGTGAGTTGTATTTATTTGGATCAACCTACTATTACTTTATAACGATTGTATAAGTTGAAATCCTTTAATCAAGGTGACATTCTAATGTCCTCTAACAAGGCCACTCATAATAGGGTGATCAAATCCTTTAATAGAATCACACCTAATAGTGTGTATTGTAATCTTTAATAGGGTAGGATCCTAACAGAGATCACTTCAGAAGAGTGAAAAACTGGTGACATGTTATTGGTGGTTTTTCCCAAATTGGGTTTCCACATTAAATCCTAATGTCTTACTTGTGTGAATATTATTTGATATGTTTACCATTTAATATTTTACATTCTACAAGTTAGTTATTATTAGGAAAATGGACTGCAATCTTATGTTACTGATAAGTTTCTATAAAGACCAAGTGGATTAAAGATGAGATCCAAGTTGTTTAATGAGTTAAAAAGTTCAATTGGTACATCTAGACTTGACGACAAGTGGTTATCCACCCCCCTCTCAATTATTATAAATAATTCTAACAATTGGTATCAAAGTTGTGGTTCTCTTAGAGAAAGGTTTGAAGTGACTTAAAGTCAAAGACCAAGATGTACAGAAAGGAGATACCCAAGTTGAACAAGGAGAACTTCCCTACATGTAAAAGTATGATGAAGCTACACATTGTTGAAATTGGAGATTCAATAGTATTATACTTGGAAAATGAATATGTAACTGTACCTACACCTATGACAACCCAGAAGATAAAGGGGAAACAAGAGCACAATCACACAATGTTGGTGATTGCATATGTCCTAAGCTTTTTAGAGTTTGATGATATAAAGGACTGTAACATTGTAAAGAAGATTTGGGAATAGTTGGCAAAGATACATAGAGGAGATAAGAATGTACTTATAGCCAAATCAAAAAGCTTGAGAGGAAACTTTATAAACATAAAGATGGTAGAGAGTGAGAAAATTGCTCAATATGTTGGAAGAATCAAAGAAGTTGTGAATTCTATCAGACGAGCTAATGGAAAGATTAGTGATGAAACTATGATCACCAAGGTATTGTGAACTTTATTTCCTATTTATGATATTAGAGTTTCTGCAATACAGGAACTAAGATGTACTCATGGTAATGATCTAACCTTGGATAGTCTGGTTGGTAGACTTACTGCTTTTGAATTGTCAAACTTTGATAATTTTAATGCCCCTATTATTGAATTCGCTTTCAAGTCACAATTAGTTTTACACAAGTCTAAGAAGACGAAAGGAAAGTATGAGGATAGTGAGAGTGAATCTTGTGATGATGATCTTCAAGATCTTGAAGCATTAATGGCTAGGAAACTACCAAGAGGAAAAGGAAACTACAAAGGTAAACTCTCTATAATCTAGTTATCATGAAATAAAGTTAGTCATATTGCTACAAGATGTCCTAATAGGGATGACAAGGATGAGAGGAAAGAAAACAAGTTAATGGAAGAAGAAATGGAAAAGACATCAAAGGATACAAAGACTAAAAAGGCAAAGGTAAGAAGTCTTGTTACATTGTTGAAGAAGATATTGATGATGATCTAGATAGTAATGATGAAGAAGTAGTTTATGTTGCTATGAAATATGATTCTAGTGAAGATGAGAAAACAACACTTATTTCATATGTTAGTAAAGGTGATAGATGGATAATTGATAGCGGTTTCTCACATCACATGACTGGTGATAAATTAAGTTTTTAATCTTAGAAAAATATAAAGAAGTTAGTGTTAAGTTTGGTAATGATGCACCATATTTTGTAAAAGGTAAATAATTAATAAGATTAGATGTGGTAATTTGTATTAGAATGAAGGACCTAACTACAAATTCTGAGTGTAGCTCAATTGAATAGTTCAGGCTACAAAGTTTAATTTCAACACAAGAAGGCTAAGATCTACAATGGTTCTAATGAACTGATTGGAAGTGGAGATTGAACAAGAGGTATCTTGTTCTATCTAAACTTATCTGATGATACATGCTTATTTACACAATGTGATGATATATGGTTATGGAATAAGAGGCTATGTCATGTGAACTTTGATAATTTGGTAAGCATTTGTAAGATGAAAAAAGTAAGAGGGTTACCAAGATTGAAGAAACCTCATAATGTGATGTGCAAACAATGTCAGTTGAGAAAAATGACAAAGTCTAGCTTCAAGATAAAGACATGTACTTATGATGTTATTTTGGAGTTGGTTCATACTAACCTTTGTGGACCTATTGGAATGCATATTTGTTGATGATTACTCTATAATAACAAGTGTGGTGTTTCTTAAGAAAAAATCTCATGCATTACAAATGTTTAAGTGGTATTTGGATAAGGTTGAAAAGGATACAAGTAAAAACTTGAAGTGTATAAGGTCTGAGAGAGGAGGTGAATTCGTATCTAAGGAATTCAACACATCCTACAATGATAGAGGAATCAAGATATAAATGTCTACACCTAGGACCCCTCCACAAAATAGTATAGGTGAAAGGAGGAATAGATCAATCATGGACTGTGCTAAGACATTGATGATGGAGAAGAATGTTGCACCTAAGTACTGGAGAGAAGTTGCAAGTAAAAATGTTTATACCTTAAATAGAGTACAAGTCAAGAAAGGTACAAGTATTACACCTTTTGAGTTATGGTATGGTTAAGCACCTAATGTGAAATATTTCAAAGTATTTGGAAGAAAATGTTATATTTTGAAAGCCAATATAAATGAAAAAATTGATGTAAAAAGTGATGAAGGCATATTCTTAGGTTATTCTACTAAAATAAAAGCATATAAGTGTTTGAACTCTGACACTAAAAAACATTGTGGACAATGCAAATGTGAAAGTTGATGAATATATAAAAAGAATGAAGGTGAATGTAAGAAGGAACCTATGGATTATAGAAATTTCACATGCATTGATGAAGGTGAGCCCATCACTTTATCTTAACTTGAGAAGAAAGTTATCAAATAGTAGTAGTCAATACATGCCAAGTTGTAGCAACAACATGTCAAGCATCATGCAATTAATGTTGAGTATCAAGAAGAGCTTACTAAGCATCAACAAGTGATTGTTGAACAACCAAAAGAACAAGTAGAGATACATGAAGTGATACCTAAAGTTAATCTACAAGATGAATCTGAAGAAGAAGAAAGAAGAAAAGAGCTTACACTATCAAAATATGTGAGAAGACAGCATGCACCTAATCAAATCATTGGAGACAAAGAATCTGGAGTTATGATAAGAAAAATATTGAGAAGTGATACATGTTTACTATGTGAATTTGAGCCCAAATCAGTAAAGGGTGCTTTGGATAATGAAAACTCGATTCAAGAAATGAATGAAGAGATTAAGAAGATATAGAAACACAAAACCTAGTCACTAGTACCTAGACCGAAAGACAAGAATATTATTGGAACAAAGTGGGTATTTAGAAACAAGCTGAATGAAAAAGATGAAGTAATAAGAAACAAACCAAGGCTGGATTGTAAGAGATATGAAGAAGAAGAAGGTATTGACTATGGGGAGACATTTTCCCCTATTATAATATTGGAAAGAGTGAGAACTTTACTTTCATATTCTTCTTACAAAGGATTCAAAGTGTACTAGATGGGTGTCAGTATGCATTTTTTAATGGAATTCTAGAAGAAGAATTTTGTATTGAACAACCTAAAGAAATTTTTGACCCGAAAAAAAGTGATATAGTATGTAAGTTGCACAAAGCACTATATGGATTGAAACAAGCCCCTAGAGAATGGTATTAGAGGTTGTACATTTACTTGGTAAAGATTGGTTTGCAAGGATAAATGATAATAGAAATCTATACTTAAAGATTAAATCTAAAAATGGGATACTATTAACTGAGATATTTGTTGATGATATTATATTTGGAGGAAATGATCCATTGTGTAAGTCATTTACAAATCAAATGAGGCAAGAGTTTTAGATGTCTATGTTTGGAGAGATCAAATTTTTTTTGGCTTGCAAGTGTATCAAATGAAGAAAGGTATCTATATTACTCAATCAAAATATATCAAGGAGATACTCAAAAATTTTGGTATGGAAGATTCAAGAGTAGTTGGAACACCCATGGCTATTGGAAATAAACTTTTAAAGAATGATGATTCAACCGATGTGAACCAAACCTTATATAGATCAATAATTGGAAGATGCAACATGTTATTCATAGAAGACTAGATATTACACTAGTAGTTGGGATTGTTGCAATATTTTCTACAAATCCTAAGGAGAATCATATGATGACCATGAAAAGAATATTGAGATATTTGAAAGGAACAAAGTATTATGGATTGTATTATAAAAAGAATGACAAGTTTGAACTAAAAGTGTATACTGATGTAGATTGGGCTGAAAATGTTCATGACATAAAGAGTACAAGTGGTGGATCTTTATTTCTAATAATGAGACTACTTTCATGGACAAGAAAGAAACAAAATTACATCTCCCAATCTACAACAAAACCTGAATATTTAGCAACAATAGTTAATTGTTCTATCATAGTGTGGATCAAGCAATTGTTGAAAGGAATGAAGGAAGAGATCACTAAATCTATTGTTATATTATGTGATAACACAAGTTCTATAAACATAATTAAAATTCTTGTGATGTACACTAAGATCAAGCATATTGCTATCAAGTATCATTATTTGAGAGGGTACGAGACAAAGGAGTGATATTGGAGTATGTGAATACAAAGGAATATATAGCTAATAAATTCACAAAAATCCTTCCCAAAGGATGCACATGAATATCTAAGAGGCAAATTGGGAGTGATTCCCCTATCTGAGGCTACTTAAGCTAAGATGGAGCTCTGCATCAAATGTTTTGATCAAAATATCTTACAAATTGATGCATAAGGTCACACTTTAAGACCTTCCTAAAGTAGTAAAGAGGAAAGCACAAGATGTTGAATCAGTCATAAGTCAGATGATAGAAGAAGAATCTAGTTCAAATAACTAACAAAGAGATATCTACGTACTGAAGATGTATGAGACAAAGTTTACTGAAAATGTTGTAGTATCTTTGGAAGCATCTTTCACATTGTTGTCAAAGAGGGGGAAGTTGACAAACTGCCATCAATAGTGCAATAAGAGGGAAAGAATTGTAATTGTAAGTCAGTTATCATGAGAAGCATGAGTAAAAAGGGAGATAATTTATAAACAGTTAAAGAGGGAAAGTATGTTACCTCACAATAAGAGGGAGAGATTATGAAGCATTTACCTATGTATTAATCAGAGGAAGAGGTGTTGCCACCAAGAGATAGTGAAGAAGTTCATAAGATGTATATCAAAGAGGAAGATATTATTTCGATATGATAGAGGGAGTTGTTGGAATTGTTACTAGAGGTGTTTCATATCACAGCTACATGAATGAGAATCAAAATGAAACTTATAGATGAGATCAGAGATATTGTTGGATGCTGAGATGAGAATCAAAGTAAAACTAAGGATATTAATGAAGATCTATTATTGAACTCGGAGAGAGCTGATAGATGTACATCAAGTAGATACTCAAATAACTTCTTGGATTTCATGGTAACTAGAGGTGTTTTCATCCATGCCAAAGATGGAAATTGTTGGAGACTACAATTGGAACAATTGTTGCGTTGACATTGATGTCAACCTTATTGGTGAGATAGTTGCTAGCTAAGTAGAGTTCCATTTCAAGATGATTTATGAAGAGGATTTGAGAAGATAAGATAATAAGAGGACCTAGTGGAAAGGTTTAGTTATGAGGAATTACAATGGGTGCTTGATCAAATGAACTTTGACAAGATAATATGTTGTTTGATCATAACACCTAGTGGAGAAGTTAGTTGAGTTGAAGACTAGAAGTGATGATTAATGAAGAACAAATACATAGTTTTAACTGAGCCTCAAAGAAGAATATTAAAGAACTTATAGTAGAAGACAATAAAATATAGTGTCAATCGAGTGAATAGTAGAAGTTGAGAAAATATAGTGCCAACTGAGTAGTAGTAAAAGATAGAGTATTAAAAAATTTAGACCAAGAAAAGTCAGTGTAAGTCGAGCAAGATAGTTAGTGATGACCAAGGTCGAGGAACACAATTTTGTTCAAGTGTCAACGTTTGTTATTTTGTGAAGGAATTGAGATTCCTGGCCGACATAGTTGAATTCTTGAAATATGTAAATTGTGTTGAAGATAAGGATTGATGAGCTAGAACATTCAATGTAAGAGAAATCATTTTTAAGTATTTCTAGGCATGAATTCAAAGAGAATTTTTGAGAAGTTTCTAGAAGGAGAAAGAGGAAATGAAATGATGGAAGGATATGATGGATCTGACCTAACCCTAAGATCAATAGTGGTGTTTAAGTGACAAAAGATCAAGCTATCTATTTAAGGAATTATAAGGGCTAATGTAGTAGGGTTAAAGTAGTTGTTGATTCTATTGATTGGCATGCTTGGATAGAAAGTTGAAGAACAAAGAGTTGAGATGAAGAGTGATTACTTGAATGGTTTCCAAGAAAATTAGTAATGGAGATGATAATGGAGGCTAGTCAATGAATCAGTTGTTGAACCAAATTGTGATTTGTATTTGCAAAGTGAATTGTATTTATTCAAATCAACCTACTGTAATAATCAAATTACATAAATTATCAACATTTGTAATAATCATCAACATTCAATTAAATCCTAAATTTTGATATTAATTTATCATTAAATCATTCTAGATTAACTAATTTAGTTAAATGTCTAGAATATTAATTAGATTAAATCCATTTTCTATTTACAATTAAAAAGGGAATTAAAATTAATTTAATCTCAAAAGTATTAATCATTGAATTAAATATTCATAAGTTGACAAAAACTAATTAAAAGAGATAAATATTCAATTATACTCCAAATTGACAGAAGCAAGATAAAATAAAAGTTTGGGTTAAAAGCTAAGTTTGCATAAATAAAGGGGGAAAAAAAAGAAAGAAAGAAATAGTTAACTCAATTATGCATAATTTTGAAAAGAAAGTTAATTTAATTATGCACAAACACAAAAATGTGATAAGTTATTAGTTCCTTCCATAGGTAGAAAACTATAGCATTCAATGCACTTTTACTTTTTAATTTATTTGTCTAATTAGAACACTTTATTATTTTAAAAAAATTGAACTATAAAGTTCTCATATTTATTATATTTAAAATAATTCAACACAATATCTTGATTGACAATTTGAGTGGTTGTTTTGTGCTACAAAAGGGAGTGCAACTTTTCTCTTTATTTGTTTGTCCAATCAAAATAATTTATTATTCAATTACTTTTTGTAACTATAAAGTTTTTATCTATATTATATTTGAAATAATTCATAAAAATATATTTATTGATTTTTGTTTTGTAGGGACTTTAATTTTTTATACACAAAATGCAACAAATTATTTTAGATTTATTGCATAAAATTCATATTATTTTCACTTTATTTTAGAGACTTTATCCATTTTACCATTGCACAAAATTCATATTATTTTCTTCTATCATTATTGATTGTTGTTTTGTGGAGCTTTTAATTTTTTATACACAAAATGCAACAAATTATTTTAGATTTATTGCATAAAATTCATATTATTTTCACTTTATTTTAGAGACTTTATACATTTTACTATTGCATAAGATTCATATTATTTTCTTCTATCATTATTGATTGTGTTAGAGTAATTATTTTGTTTCACTTTTTAATTAGATCATCTTGATTTAATTAATTAAGTGGTTTATTACTCTAGTTCTTAAGCTTGCTTTTAGGTGCATATAATTAATATTTTATATTAATTATAATGTGCAAACCTAGTTAGGGTTTCGTGATTTCTTTTATAAGGATTCACCTCTTTGTATTTTTTCATTCACTTATTGGATCATAATAGAGATTGCTCTTTGCATGTCCATAAGATGTCTCTGGATTTTTGGCCTCCATAATTTTTTCTTGCTTCTCTTCTTTGCTTCATCCATGTGATAGGATTATGCATGCAGGTGTTCTTGGGAGATTAGATTTTCACCTAATCTAACATGGTATCAGAGCCATCTTGCTGCTCGTTGTTCGTGTTTTGTTGAAGTGGTTCAAAAGCAGGAGTTTTTTCAAGAGTTTCAGAAGCTTTTTATGTGAATTTAGGAGGGACCTTATTTCTGGTCACTTTGGGCTCAAATGGACATCACCATTGCGTTCAGAGCGCCCAAAAACCCTAGAATCCATATAAAATTTGTGTATTTTGGACAATGTTGGTCCAGGAGGCAAAACAATTTGTCGTACAGGGTTGTACGGCCTTTGCACGTAGTACGAGGCAGAATTTTACAAAAAAATTGCAAAAAAAATTAAAAGCGATTTAAAATCCCACTGGCGGTTTACTAACTACAATGGTCACCGCTGGCGGTTACCGCCCAACGGCCCGCAACGGCTCCGCTGCAACGGCGCCTCCCGCCCTCCTCCGCCGCCAGCGGCTCGGCCGCCCTCCTCCGCTCCCAGGGTGGCGCATTTTTTAAAAGATTTTTGTTTTTTTTAATTATTTTTTTATTTAAAAAAAAAAAAATTCATGCATTTTGAAGGCCCTGTTGGTTTTTTCTCCGTAACTTGAGCATACGGACGTATTTTTTCGATCGAAAAAATGCACTGAAAAGCTGGTTCTGAGACGGAGATGATGGTATAGGTGTTTTTGGTTTTTGTTGTAGTTTGGTTGCCTATTTTGGCAGTCAAATCTGGATGTTCTATTTTGCCTTCCGGGAGCCATATCTCGCTCATCCGGTCTCTTTTTTGGGCTTGCCAGATATCATTGGAAAGCTAGTTCTGTGAGTTATTTAGTTGCAAGGGTCTTTTCTCCAGATTCTGCTCTAAGTTCTCTCTCCTCTGATTTTTTCACTTTCGCACTCTGGTGGATTACTTGGATTCTACAGGTCCTGGGATCTCTTCTTCTATTCTTTTGGCTCACTCTTCTTTCTGTCTTCTAAGCATTGTATGCTTCTCTTCTGTTGCATTCTTTTTTCTGTAAATGCACTGAGATAAATTTCCTACTTTTGCATATCTGAGATCTTGTACACCTTGTGTTTGTTTGTACTTGCACTCAGTTATAAAGTGCCATGGGGGGTCATGATGTTTTTCCATTTTGTGCTCATCCACCTTTTTCAAGTGAGCATTCCTTCCATGACATTAGCCCGTGTAGTGTGTCGGTGACACTGCCCTTTATCCTGTGCTTGTACTTGTATTGCACTATTGGTGTTCCTAATTCTTCTTCTTGCAGATGTTTTTGGCATTGCATTTCAGTGATCCTATCACCCCTCTCCTTGTTCAGCATTATGGGGGGTTCACCTGTTGGCTCTATTGCTTCCTTGGTTCGGTTGATGATCTACGTATTCATTTTTTGTTCCTATGTACTAGGCGGATGCAGTGGCTAGGCATCTATGCATTTTGGTGAGATGGTTCATCTACTATATAGACACTCATTCATTCCTACTTTTGGAGGTCACTTCTTCAATTGATCAGCTCTTTAGACTTTGTCTTCTCTACCTGGTCATGCACTATTTTAGTGGGGGTTCTAGCAGTTTCTTCTGACAGTGTTTGCAGCTTCATGCTTCAGAGATGCTTAATGCTCTTTCTTGTTCCTTTCTTTGGGACATTTTCCTAGATTGGAGGCTTTATTTCCTTCATCTAGTTCTTTTCCTTGTATTGGGTACCTGATCAGGCCTTGTTGTCAGGACCCATTTTTTCTGCTTTCATAGCTTTGCTAGGTTAGCTTCCTCTCGAGCTTCGCTTAAGGAGGGGTGTTAGAGTAATTATTTTGTTTCACTTTTTAATTAGATCATCTTGATTTAATTAATTAAGTGGTTTATTACTCTAGATATTAAGCTTGCTTTTAGGTGCATATAATTAATATTTTATATTAATTATAATGCACAAACTTAGTTAGGGTTTCGTGATTCCTTTTATAAGGATTCATCTCTTTGTATTTTTTCATTCACTTATTGGATCATAATAGAGATTGCTCTTTGCATGTCCATAAGATGTCTCTGGCTTTTTGGCCTCCATAATTTTTTCTTGCTTTTGTTCTTTGCTTCATCCATGTGATAGGATTATGCATGCAGGTGTTCTTGGGAGATTAGTTTTTCACCTAATCTAACATATTGTTGTTTTGTAGGGCTTTTAATTCTTTATACACAAAATGCGAAAAAATAAATTAGAATTACTATTGCATAAAATTTATATTATTTTGAAATTATTATAGAGACTTTATACATTTTACTATTGCATAAAATTCAAATTATTTTCTTCTATTGGCAGGAATTAGACACTTTATGTCCTTGTTAATTGAGCTTTACATATTATATCAATAAGTTAACTCCCTTATCTTCTAAAAAAACACTCAAAAGTAGAGTTGTTAATTATGCTTCCACCCCTTGAAGAAATCACTCGATGAGAGGTGCATGATTTAAAACTCAGCTTCAACTCACCTTTGGATTAATCTCGACCATTCATCTCAATCAATCTTAATTATTAGTTTCCTTGGGGTTTCTATAAAAATAGAACTTGTTTCCTTATTTCTCATGTGCAATTGAATAGTAGAGCTATTATTTTGGATTTTATCTGGAGATATTGTGCATCATGCTTGGAAATTTGATTTTTGAGTTCATATTAGATTACTATTTGCATCCTATTTAAATTATTAATCATGTTTTCATTATTAATCATTATTTTTTCATCTAGATTAATTTGCATACATTCAAATCCTTCATTCTAGTATTTGTTTAGTCATTGAGAGCAATTTATACTTGTATTAGATAGGAGGAAATAGGTCGATTTATCATGCTTTTATGTGCTTGTTTATCTAATTATTCATTTTTTTCTAACCATGAACATAATGACTTATTAGAAGTGTTGTGTTGTAGCTATAGATGTTTCCCTCTCAAAAGGCAATTGTTGATTGTGGTTGATGGAGATGCTTGTGCACATGGATCATGCAAGATGCATCCTCCACCCTTGATCAAGCCTCTCTTGGCTTTTAATCTCAACCATCCATTTTTATTTTAAAAAGAGGGCTTTCTCCTCATTATCTAATCTTAGAATCTAATGGTGATGTTATGCTACAAGTTTTCTTGGTGACTTTGGAGCTTTGAAGGACTTGGAGCTCTCTTGCATTTGCATTTCATATTTTCTTTATCATTCTTTTATTATGGAATTTTAGTTTAGATTTCCTTTTGTGCTCTAGAATAGCTCACCTAATCTAAATAGGGGTTTTCTAATATTTAATACTTGTTAGCTTGCATCTTGCATCTCATTTAGTTTAGCTTTCATCTTGCATTGCATACCCATTTAAGGATTCTTGGATATTGGCACTCATTAACTCTACCCTTTGAATCTCTTGTTACAAGGGTTGCATAGCTTGGTTCATTTGAAATCCACTATCTCATAGCCTTTTCAAATCATAAATAGAAAGCTATAAGTCACCTCTTAAGATGCTCTGTTTCATGGGTATTCTTGAGAATAGGGGTTTATAGAAGTGTGACACATTTTTAGCACACATTTTTTGGTGCCCACTGTGGGGCTTGAACCATGTTTCTAGCTCCATTTTATTGCATTTGTTTGTGCTTAGTAGCTTGATTTTCTTGCATTCTATATGCATTTCTCATTTATAGCTTTTTACAGCCACTTATTGGATTTGCTCAAGTGGTTTTGTAGGATTCTCCTTTTGATTTTTAAGGCTAACACATGTGCAGGTTGAGTTGAAGGCCAAAATCTTAGTTTTTGAAAGATTTGATCATATATTTCAAACCTCTTTGAGTTCAAATCTGATTTTTTTTTTTTGCAAGTTGAGGATGTCACCGAAATGTCTTCATCCAAGTTTTAAATTTGTGTGAGTTGATTTACTTCAATTATAAAAATTTTAAAAAATCATAAAAATATGTTTTTGGTCATAGATAAGGAAATTTTTTGGAAATATTTCATTTTCAAAAAGGTCTATGAATTATAAAGGGGGTTTATTCTTTGGGCTTTTGATTTGGAAGTCCTATTAGGGCTCAATAACTTGATATGCAAAAACTAGTCTATTTTAGAAAAATGGATCCCTAGGGCACAAATTAAGAGATATCCCTAAAATTCTTGCATTTTTGGAAAGATCACTGATTTTCACTATATGTCTCTTCTTTGAATTTTCATTTTTGCATTAAAATTCCTTGCATACAAATCTGACTAGGTCAAAAGCAAAAAATTTAAAAGGAGAGCATTTGGTTGTTAGCTTGTACTTTATTTGGACATAGTTCAATGCATGATATGAGTTGTCATTTTGTATGGATTCAATTATATAAATGTATTTCATTTGAATTTTCCTATTTCTTCATGATTTCATGTACTTCATTGAAGCTTATGAAGGCAACTTGAAGGTCAAAGGAGCAAAATATGGGGAAAAAACAAAAACAAAAACAAAAAAAAATTGGAAGGTGTGAAATCGATGCGCACATTCCAAGCCTTCTTATTTGAATTGTAAATAGTAATCATTGTCTTCTTTTTTATTTTAAAACCATTTATAGTTTTTGTTCAACTTGTTTTGTGTGTCTTCCCAATATTGAAAAAAATGGTTTAAAATCAATCATTCACAATTGGATTTGGGCTTAAAATAAACCCCTTTGTCTTTTAATCCACAAGATTTTCTTATTTATGTTTTCTTCTTGCATCCTTGTTAAGGAGTTTTAGGGGGACATAAATAAGGGATCTTGCTTTTTATTTTTAGGGCACCTACCTAGAGAAGTGATCACTCTAGGGGAGGACTTCAACTCCAATGTTCCAGTGGAGTATAAATAGTGTGGCTTGAATCTAAAGATAGACCTTGCAGAACTAGAATATTGTCAATCTTGGCTAAGCCCCAGATAATTTTATACCTTTGGGAAGTGAAGGTGGAGATTTGGTTCTTGTTTCCTCTTGATTTTTTGATAGTATTCTCTTGTATCTATGGATTTGGGCCTCATGTACCTTGCATATATCAAGAACATCCCCTAGTTGAGCTTGTACATCCTTGTAGAAAACTTGAATAGATTGTTGGTGTCTTTGATATGCTTGAATGTTCAAAGCCTTCCCCACTTGAAATAAAAGGGGATTCATCAACCAAATTGAGCCATAGGAATTTTTCCTTCTTGCATGCTTTTGTTACGTATTTTTATTAAAATAAAAATTTAAAAAATGATAAAACAAAAAGAATAGAATAACAAAAAAAAACTCAAAAAATCAAAAAATATTTTTTCTCCAAGTCAAAGCATCAAGTCTAAACTTTTTAATTGTATTTATTTCTAGGAGAGTTTCATCATTTGACTTTCTTGCTTATGCCTCTAGTTCTTGAACTTGCTTAAAATGGCTCTTTGTTCTTACCGCTCTTAGTCTTTTCCACCTACTTCGTCTATGTCAACATATTGGGACCTTATTTTTTGGCTGAAATGATTACCTTGATCTCTTCACTACACCCTTTGATTGGGAATTTATTTTACTTGTCATCTCGCTTGCTCTATCTACTTGGCTATTTGGCTTCTTTCTTAGCTCTTTACTCGAATCATTGGCATCGTAAGTTTCTTTGACACTTTTCTTGAGAAGTCATTCTCTCATTGTTACATATCTTGGCAAGTGAGCACTTTACCTCTCTAGTTTGGACATGAAGTTATCTTGTGTCACCTTATTAGCTTCCTCTAGTCTCCTTCATGCTTGACTTTCCCTCTCACTATGGGACTCAAACCTTGTGCTACCAAATCTCAACCACTTCTAGGTGATCCTAAGTTTCTTTCTCTTGCTAGGAAATTACAATACATATACACTAGATACAAGAAGTTAGGAGAGAGCAATGGCCTTGTTTACCTTAATTTCACTAAGGACATGATAAGCATATACTCTTAATTTGAGGAAATGGTAGAAGAGAGAATGACATCCCAATATAAATATTTTTTAAAGACATCCTTTCTAAGGTCGTCATCTTCTTCAAGGTCTACATATTCTACTCCAAGACATTTTAAGAGAAAGCAAGTAATACCTCCTTTGAGCATATGCCAATATTTCATGATGGACCTATCTTTGATCAAGTTGAGAATGACAAAAATGATCCTAGACATACTTTTGAGAGAACTTTAACTCCCTTGGAAGATTCTTGTGATGTCATCTTGCAAACACTCATTGATGATAAGCTCATCACATTGCCTAAATCTTTCTCATATGCAATGACATGCTTTGAACCCTATTGTGCCTACCATCGATCTAATAACTATAGTACTTCATATTGCATGACATTGAAACATAAAATTCAAGATCTTATTGATAAAAAGGTAGTTGATCTTTCAAAATCTATGGACTCGTGTGATGAGGATACTTCTTTTGAGCAAGATCATATTGATAAACTTATGTCTAGTGATGGTCTTCTTGACAACTCTCCTTCTTCCAACACGCATTGATCTCCCAAATTTTCAAAACTTTCCAACATGCCTCCACCAAAAAAAGAACGTAATGCTTTCCACACTAGCTATACATACCATCAAGGGATACCTCTAAAAGAAACTCAAGCTAACCTTCACTTGGCTAAAAACCTTTTCAATGCTACTAAGACTAAAGATCATAAACTTTCATGTGATGCTATTCTTACTATGACCACTTTAGCTAATCATTCACTATCTCTTCAAGATCCTACCATGCACACTTCACATTATCCCTTATCCTTAAAAGTGGATCCATGTCAAGGGGACTCTCAAAAGGCTAAAGATATAAATTTCAAGAAATATCAAGCTCAAGCACCCTCTTATCTCCTTCAAGATGTCACCTTTCCATATCCTAACTCTTATCCATCTCCTAAGTATGATGAAGATACCACTTCCACTATTTCCATCGAGCTTATTGAAAATCATGAGAAAATCACTAGGCCAATGCTATCTAAAGAAATTTGTCAAGATCAAAGTATCCCCTCTTTTTCTACTTCTCCATATACACTTTAGAACTATGCTCAAGCTTCAAACACTCCTATCAAAGGTGTTTCTCCTATCAAAACTACTCTTGAGTCTATTGATTCTCTTGTCCATGTCGCTCACTCTAAAGATGTTGATATCTGTACTCACTATCCATTTGCATCTCCTAAGTCTATCCTTGGCCTTCATCCAGAAAAGATAAATACTTCAAACCTTGCTTCCATATTGGGACCTTATTTTCCTTCATATCTTACTTCCACTCCTAGCTCATCACCTAGATTTCCTATCATGCCTCGAGATCAACAAAGATACACATCCTTGAACCCTTCACATCAACTTAGTTATATAAACCTTCCATATCAGCCTTATTCATCCATAAATAATAATTCTTTTGGAAGAAGTTTGGATGATCAACTTAAGAATAAATGCAAGAATCCATTTATAAATGAAGATCACTATGTCCTACCTAATTGACATGTGAATGCAAAGAAAGAAATAACATTCAAGAGACCAAAAAGGTCAATGAACAAAAAAGTGAAATCAAACAAAATATGGGTCCCTAAATCCATGATTGAGGAAATACATTCTAAAGCATCCAAAGGAAATGAAAAATCAAAAGCCATATGGACTCCCAAGTCTCTTTTGAAAGACTAGAATATTGAAAATAAAATAAAGTTGACATTCAAGATTCCAAAGGCTCCTACTCCGTCTTCTTATAAACATCTTCCTCAAAAGCTTTTGATGTCTTAAACTCCATCTTCCTTCAAAATTACTCTTACCACCTCATACATCTAAACTTCAAGCTATTTCATTAATGACTCCTCTGTCATTCCATCACCCTTCAAAGTGTGTGTCAATGTTGATCTTGCCCACTTTTCCTTCTACCCTTGCACAATCCTTTCAACACCCTATCTACTATCCTTCCACTTACTATCCTCTCACCTTTTATCCTTCCATCTCATTTATCTCAATCAAAGCCTAAAACCTTGTTTTGTATATATCCTTATTTTCTCTATCATTACCTTTCCATCACCCCATCACCATCTTTGAGCATACCTCTCTATGGTCTTGGATATCATGATTTATCCTTTTAATAGGAGCATTATCTAACTTGAAAAATCTTGAACTTTTTATAAAAAGTTCAAAAAAAAAAGTTGTTTTTTGAAAAAGTGCCTTGGTGAAAACTTGGTAAACAAGCACCTTGGTAGCAAATGTAAAGAAAAATAAATTTGTGCTATGGTGAAAACCACTTCTTTTGGTGCCTTGGATAAGTACTACGATGAAAACCTAGTAAAAAAAAATCATGTGTAATTATTCCATCATCCATATATTCCCTCTTCTTCTTTGACCTTGACAATGTTGGGGTATCCTTTCATATTAGCTATCTTATCCATCAACTTCCCTATTGTTCTTGCTCATTCAATCATAGCCTTTATATCTAGTTTCATTCTTATTTCTCTATCCTATGGCTATCCTATCCAATTAACCCCTTGGTCTTGACCACACAATGAAAAACTTGGTTTTCATGGGCCTCTTGACATGTCTACTCTTTTAGATTACATGCTTTCATGTTATCTCTCTTATTGGCTTCCACTTCTTTTCCTATATGTTATCTCTCTTATTGGCTTCCACTACTTATCACATATGCTATATTTCTTATTGGCTTCCACTAATTATCCTACATTCTATCTCTTTTCTTGGATTTCTTAGCTTATCCAAAACATGCTTAAGATGGTTATTTCACCCTTTCCCAACTTGGGTACTCTTGAGGAGATGGTCCTTGAGGATTGCATTCTTCTTTCTTTATGCATCATTTCCTATTCATATTATCCACCAATTTGCTACTTTATCCTTCCCTACACCTTGTTAAACACTAGAACAAAATGATGTGATCTTAATTAAGAGCTAGTAAATCCTACCAAGTGGTGAAAACTTAGAAACAAGCACTATTTGAGACTCTTACATCTATGTCTATAAATCTTTCTTTGCACTCATACACTTTCCATCTCATATTGATTTGCCTTGCCTACCTTAGAATATATTCTCATCTAGGTCTAGAGTACACATATTATCTAAGATTATCATGGGTCTCCTTTTTGTGTTGGTTTTTCTTTGACAACTTTCTTAATAGTGTTTCTCAACACTTTCCTCTTGACATCGAGTGTTTTTCAACACTTATCGGATGCTTTAGCTATAGTCTAGGATATCACGATACTTCTCATTGATAGACTTGAGTCCTAAAGACACAGTCATGTGACTTCCACACATGCACTTAAACCTAAAATTGGCTGAAACTTGTTGGCTTACTTTCTTTTTGTATTCTCTATGACAATTTATTTGTTGAGTGTTCCCTCCCTAATATCTCTCAAGGATATCATGGACTAGAAGACTAGGGCCATGCGGCATGTTTTTTTTTTGCTTTATGCCTGTGGGTATACCTTGTCAATCTTAGATGTCTTAAGCTTATTACTTGTCCTACTTGATTCTTAGGATCCACAATGTATTATCCTTGTCTATTTTTTTCAAGTGTGTTCTTATGCCCATCTTGACATTTTGTATCTCGATGTGAGCATAATCTTGCTACATTAAACATAGGGAATCTAATTGCATCATCATCTTGACCTAGATGTCTTTGATTAATAGGTTGGGTTCCCATACTCTTATCTGATATAGATCATATTCATATCCTCATAGTTATCTAGTGATGATTGTATGATCTTCCGATGTCCCTAATAAGGCTCGATGATAAAAACTAGGACCTATCTATATAACTCTTGCAATCGCACCTTTTGCATCCTAAATTCCATTTTAGGCTTAATTTTAGCTTAGCTTTTCATTTTTTAATGTTGAGAGATTATTATTCATCCATCATGGGCATGTTTTCTAACTATGTTCATTCTTCTCTTGTTTTCCTCAATCATATCTTGTCATCTCCTCTTAGCTTTCGCTCGACTCTTTGCTATCCTATCATCCTGAGGGGTTAATATTATCATCACATCTATCTTCCTTGTTGTATCTCTTATTTATCCTTTTAAACCCTATCTAATTTCAACATCTTGGATCTATTTTTGAGATTGAAATCAAAATATGGAGTCATCTTGATGGTCAAAATTGTGTTTTAAAATTTCTTCCTCCTATGCAATTAGCTGACTTTTGAGGCTTAATCTTTGAATCTTGCTAGAACATTCATCATTTCTTCATTTCTTTATCATTTCTACTCTCTTCACCTCTCTTCTCATTCCATTTCATTTCATTTCACCTTTCTTCTTGTTCCATTTCATTTCATTTCACCTTTCCTCTTTCTTTGACCTAATTATAATGTTTTATTTTTCTTGGTTAAAATCAGTTGCATTGGGGCATATCTTCATTGCTAGATGGTCACTCTTTGGTTTGAATTGCTCATCTGTCATTACAGACTTTTCTTTGTCTCGATTTGGTCTAGATCCATATCATTTATGCATCTCCTTTATCTCATTTTGATTTTGATCCCAAGGGGACAGGAATATTTTATCATTGTTGTGAATTGCTTTTCTGATATGGCTATATATTTCTCAAGAGCATATGCTTGACCTTTCCATTTTCTCTTGATTCCTTTACTTGCATTCAATACTTAGCTTGACATATTAGTGCTTGTCTCAAGTATTGGTATTTTCTATTTTTGTTTCCCAATGCTCAGTACTACCACCAACATGTTGTACATTTTCTATCTCTTTGTACTTCATTCTTTGGAGTCAGATTTCTCTATTGCTTACTTGACTTCTTCATTCTTTGATATAGTGTGTTCCTAGATTGACCACACATTAGTCAAAGAGGCTTGAAAATGTAATCACTTATAAATGGCCATCTAGGCTATGAGGCCCCCTTTCTAGCATTTTTGCACAATTTATCTATAGCTTATTCGTGGTCAAACCCTCAAAAATCTTTTTATTTGATTATAACCTATGGTTTGACCACTTTATCCTAAGTCTTGTATTTAATTAAAAGAACATGCTCTCTTTTAATTTAACTAAAATCCCCCACTTCCACTTATCCTAAATTAGCACACATAAAGCATTATTCCTATTTTAAAAATAAGAGGAAAGGGAAATTTTGTCTACACATGAATGCACAAATTTCTATGTGAGAGGAATCTTCTATTTTTAAAAATAATTTTAATTCTTCTCCACACATTTCTTTCCCTCTCAAAATTCAACTCTTTATTGTAATTGGTGGAGATTCTTGTGCACATGGATCACTGAAGTTGCACCCTCCACCCTTTATTAAGCCCATCTTGGATTTTAATATCAACCATCTATTTTTCTTTAAAAAGGAGGGATCTCTCCTTATTCTGTAGCCTTAGACTTTTGTGTTAATGCCATGTTGTAGGTTTTTTGGTGACTTTGGAGATTTAAAGGACTTAAAGCACTCTTGCATTTGTATTTCATATTTTCTTTCTTATTCTTAGATTATGGCATTTTAGTTTATATTTCCTTTTGTTCTTTAGAATAGCTCACCTAGTCTAAATAGGGGTTTTGTAATCTCTCATACTTGTTATATTGCATCTTGCATCTCATTTAGTTTAGACTTCATCTTGCATTACATACTCATTTGAGGATTCTTGGATATTGATACTCATTTCCTCTACTCTTTGAATATCTCATTCTATGGTGCACCTTACAAGGGTCGTATAGCTTGGTTCATTTGAGAGCTACCATCTCATAGCCTTTGGACATCATAGATAGAGAACTATAAGCCACCTCTTGAGATGTTCTCTTTGATGGCTATTCTTGAGAATAAGGGTGTATAGAAGTGTAATACATTTTTGGCACACATAATCTAGTGATGCATACCAAGACAAAACATATTGAGATCAAGCATCATTACTTGAGAGAGTTGGTTCAACACAAAGAAGTGAGGCTTGAATATGTGAACAAAGGAGTAGATAGCTCACATATTTACTAAGGCATTACCTAGGGAATCACATAAGTTCTTGAGAGACAAGGTAGGGGTCATTCCCCTCTCTACTGCTAACCAAGGAGAAGTGTCGAATTGCATCAAATGTTATTATCAGAATATCATACACATTGATGTAGAAGATCAAACTTTAGGATCTTCCTAGAGCTGTGAAAAGATGGTAAGAAATGATCTCAAAGACAAACCTAATGATAGAGGGAGAAAAGCTACAAGCAAGATTGATGATATCAACATAATGGAGATGTATGACAATGTACCAATGTTTCTAGGGTGATTGGGATGTCTTTTGCATTGTTGTCAAAGAGGGAAATGCTACTTTTGTTGATTAGAACAAGAGGGAGAGATGATAAAGAAGACTATAGGTAGTTATCATAGAGGGAGATGGTGATATTGTTGTTAAAGGAGCTCATAGAGAAAAAAGGAGATGATGAAGACTATAGATAGTTATGGAAGATCCTATGAAGAATGTTGAAGCTTGTTGTTATCACTAAAGCTGACTAGATGAGAATCATAATGAAACTAAGGATATTACTAAAGATCTAACTATTGAAGACAGAGGGAGAAATGCAATGAAGTTGAACACTTAAGGTGTTGTTTTATTTTTGGATTGCATGGTAACTTGAAGATATTTTATATCTTGTGAAGGGTGGAAGGGTGTTGTCATTGAAAGGGTGTTGTCATCAATGCTAAAGAGGGAGATTGTTAGATATACAATTATTAAGAGCTTGATTAGAATAATTGTTAAGAGCCTAATCGGAACAATTGTTAGATTGTCATTGATGTCAAACCTATTGGTAAGAAAAGTGTCGAACCTATTGGAGAGACATTCACTAACAGTGTAGAATGCCATAACATTTAATTGATGAAGAGGATTTGAAAAGAAGAGATCATGAGATGACCTAGTGAAAGATTGACTTGAGATATGCAAGTGTGATAGAATTATAATAGGCACTTGATAAGTTAGTACTTGACAAGCTAATGTGTTGTTCAAATTAATACATTAAGTGTAGGAGTCAATTGGATGAAGTTCAGAGTTTAAATAAGTCATAATGATAAGCTTGGTCAAGTATCAGTGTTGCATAGTCAATGAAGGAGTTGAAGCAGAAGATTAAGGAACCTAAGAATTATAAAGCCGAATAGTGTTGACTGAGTATTAGTAATCTTCATGTGACAAAGATTGTCGAGTGATCATATCAACCGAGTTGAATAGCGATGATCGAGAGAGACATTGTAGTAATAACTGAATGATCTAGTGAAGATCGAGAAAAAGAACATTAGTGATGATCGAGTGACAACAAAATAAAACTTTATGAAAGAATCAAGATTTGTAGTTGACATTGTTTAAATCTAGGAATAAGAAAAATGTGTTGATGATCTAAGAATTGATGGGCTATATTATTTAATGCAAGGAAAAAATTAGTTGAGTGATAAAAGGCTAAGATTTGAGGAGATGTTTCTAGAAGTGTTGAGAAGGATAAGAAACACAAGAAGATGGGAAGATTCATTGAATGTTTTGGATCTAATTGTAAACCCTAAGGTCTGTGATTGTGATTAAGTGGCAAAATATCAAAGCTACCTATTTAAGGAGGTATCTAGTATATTTTAGAGGGTTGTTGGACTGGAAACATGTGAAGAGAAGTGGTAGACAAACTTGCAAGGAGTTGTGTAATGTTTGTGAGGTAAAGGATTGCTTGAAGAGTTTCCAAGCAGATATGATGTGATGAGAATGATGGAGTCGAGACAATGAACCAGAGTTGAGTTGAACAGAGATTTGAATTTGCAAAGTGATTTGTAATTTATTAGATTGAAGTTTCAATGCTACTTTCTAACCATTGTGGTAGTTGTAAAATCCTTTTCATAAGGTTGACCTAATAATCATTTGTAAATCCTTTAGTTAAGGTGACATTCTAATGGAATGTTCTTGAGTCCTCTCACAAGGCCACTCCTAATAGGGCGATGGAATCCTTTAATAGGGTTACACCTAATAGTGTGTTTGTAAACTTTAACAAGGTTGAATCCTAATAAAGATCACTTCAAAAGAGTTAAAAAGTGATAACATGTTATTAGTGCTTTTTCCCAAATTGGGCTTCCACATTAAATCTTAGTGTTAAATATTGTGCGGATGTTTTTTTGTGTTTTAATGCTACTTACTATTTTTAAGTTTAAGTTTATTGTTAATTGTGATAAGTTTCTACAATTTAGCACATATAGAACAAAGAGCTAAAATGGAATGAATAAGTTGGATTATTATGAATAGTTTTGATTTATGTGTTATTAAGTTTGTTGAAGTTTTAAGTGTTTGATTTATACATATGGACCTAGGGATAACTGATTCAATCCCCCAGTTATTCCAAATATTCTAAGACTGTGCACCTTGCAAAATTATGCACTTGTGCACCATGGGGTGTCACAGGGTCAAAACTGGAATGATTTGCTAACTCCCAAATCTTTGGATGACTAAGGAGATTTCTCAAGGCTCTAGAAAGTTGAGAGTTATATTTTCTTCTCACCTCTATGTGGTAGCCCTGAACCTCTCACCTTGTACAAAATCATTCATCTCAGAATCCAATTCCTTTAATGTCTCTTTAGTTTTGAATACTTCGCACACATTTTCCTAGGAGGATGCTACTTCAAAAAAAGCTTAGAACTATTGCTCAACTATCTTTGTTGAACATAATTGAGTACTAGAGTAATCCTGAAAAATCTCTATATTAGCCATGCTATACAATTTATCCACCTCCAAAATTTGAGCTCAAGCTTTGGCCTATGTATCTTGGATGTGTTTGTATAGACCTAGCATGACCTTATCATGACCTTATTTCTTGATTGAATATTATTGATCCAATCATAAATCTTATCTAACTCCTTTCCTGAATATACATTTAGCAAATTTCAATATTTCTGACCCTTTATAGTCCTTAGGGCTTCTAGGTCATTCATCTAGGTGGACACTTCTTCTAGCAGCCCAAAATCCTAGTTGACCACTATCGCAAAACTATTCACATTCTTTTGTATACTATGCAATATGTGCATATTAGCCTCTATTATCTCTACCCCTTTATCTTCAAAATTGTGGCACCATCCTTAGCACACATACAAAAACAAGCTAGTGGGTCCTAAGGCTAGAGCTTGTTTCTCGAGGGAAACTGCTAATGCAATCTCTTGGTTATCGAGGTCAATGAGACCCACTACTTCTCTTACAAAACCTTTTAAAACTTTGTTCTACCTTCTCAAAACTTGGATCTCCTGTTCTCCTTGATCCAATTGTTGACATACATGTTTCAACCCTAAAGTTGTTAAGGCTTTAATAGTATCTTTCTTGGGTTTTCCAAAATAACCACCTAGATCTCAAAATCTTGAGGTGTAATGGCCTTGGGTTGGCATGGAGTGGAGGAATAGAAATTTTCACTACCATGTCATTCTTTCTATTCCTTGAAATGAAGGCCATCTTGTGTGGCTCTTCCATATGGGATGTTGTAGTCCACACAATGTGATTCAACACTGACATTCCCTCTAGCTTCATCTTTATATACCTCCTTTGACAACTCTCTACTGCTTGAGCTAGCCATGTCAGAATCATTCCTACAGAGGATGCATCTTGGCAAGT
Source organism: Cupressus sempervirens (assembly GCA_028749045.1). Taxonomy (NCBI): domain Eukaryota; kingdom Viridiplantae; phylum Streptophyta; class Pinopsida; order Cupressales; family Cupressaceae; genus Cupressus; species Cupressus sempervirens. Next base: position 396,247,125 of record CM053790.1, read on the forward strand.
TGAGGGGATAGCAGTAACTGCCAAGCCCTTTTCCTTATCTATGATGCTTGAAGTTTCATCTACTCTTTCCTATTCTACATTAGATGTGATCATTATTATTGTAGGGACAATTTGAGAGGTGGTTGCACTATTAAAGGGGTTTGTTCTTCATGATTTCCACCTATTGAACCTTCTTGTGGAGCCTCCTCTACTTGACCCATTTGTATCTCCTTCTCTACATTGTCTTGGTTTGGATTCTCAAGCACTAGAGGGGTCACTTGTACAACCTTTTGTACTAGTGATGGTGGAAGAGGTGTCTCTAGCTTCCCAGGAGGCAAAAGAAGAATGCCTATTGGGCCTTGTGGGAGAGGAGGTAAATTATTCTAGTCATCACCCCTAGGCTCTTGGCATGGCATGTCCCTTATCTCTCCTTCCTCTAAATGTGTATCCATGGACATGAAATCAAAAGTAGACCATTCAAACAAATTTGACCCACTCCCAAGTGTTGATTCCATCCATCCTTCTTCTTCTGAGTCTATGGTATCATTGACCTAAATGGTTTGGTCTTGTGCGTCTAGAAGTTTTTGTGTGGCCCTCCTCCTTTCCTCCTTTGTTTCCCATGCAAAGCATGTTCTTTTGTTCAAGGGAACGTACTCTACCTCTTCCTCTTCTTCCTCTACTTCTTCTGGTATGGTTTTTGGAATAGAAGGTGTAGTTTTTGTCTACTTTAGTCTTCTCCTTTTTACTTCAATAACCACTATTTTGATCCTTGTCCTTTTTAAGGCTAAGGAAGCAAGTTCTATTTGAACTTCCTAGGGTTGTGTCTCTTCGTCTACCACAACTGTTTTCTTCTACTTCTTACTCTTGGTCCTTTCTTCCCTCTCAAAATAAGTCACCTCCCTTTCATGGATGTCAACTATCATTGATCTAACCAGAGACTTCTCCTTGTATGTGGGAACAACATGATTTTGGTCATCTTTCCTTTCTTTGGCCTAGCAAGTGCCTTCAGTGTAGGCACAGTGGGTAGAGGGTCAAGATAAAAATAATTGTGCACCCAATCCTTGGTCATATCAATGACATGTTGGGCCTTGTGCACAATCTCCTCATTTTGTTCCCTATCTACCTCAACAATCATTATTAGGCATTGAAAATATTATCCCTACCCTAAATAGGATCAAGGATATCTCAGGTGTCCTTATCCAAGACCTTAAAAGGTATCTGCAAATTCAAAGCCTTTTCTTCCAATGCTAGCTCCATTATGAAGTAACCCTTGATTCTAACCTCATAGTCATCAACACAATTTGTTGAGTACTCCTCAACGAACAAATTTGGTATGAGCTCCCTACTAACTACATGTTGAAACATCCTAATATTATCAAAATAATGTTCTACTATAGGATAATCCTCCAAAGGGTATCTTCCTCATTCCACCTCATATGTGGCAATATCTTGCTTTTGCTTGAAATTATAAGGCCCAATAATGAAAGGCCATACTCATGTTTTCTGGTGCTTATTCTTGACTCAATTAGGCCAATTGTCAATCAATCTCTAGGAGCACTAACCTTTCAGAGGGATAGCGTGGTAGCTTCTTTGGGAGAAGGAGGGTACAACCACTCATATATATGTGAATGTGTGGAACTAAATAAGATACCCACCAACTTGTGTTACCTGGGCCGCTAACTCTACAGAAAATCTCTTCATGTAATCCCCTTCAATGAATCAAATTACGACAAAGATGAATGCACCATTCACTATCATGTATTTAGGGATTCACTATCCTATATTCAAGGTTGCCTTCTCGAAGATCTTTCTTTAACAGTGGTGGGTAAACCACATGTGTATAAGCATTGGCATCCTTTATGCTACCTCTCCTTGTGAGCCCTAAATATGAGGGTGGACTCGCAACTAATTGATACAACATATATGATGTCATGTAAAAATGAGGATTGTTCTAGACAGAAACTAGCTAGTCATGCAAAGAATCCATGATGATGGAACCCTATTCTATCATGTCTGCTCTTGTCTAGATCTTCTCAATGAAGTGGAGCATCTAGGTCTCCAAATGATGGGTCGTTGGTAGGCCCATTAATCTACTCAAGAGCATGATGCAATAGAAAAATTTTGTGATCATATACCCCTAGGTCATATCAACTTTTCTTGGCTTCTTATGCAAGGTTTGGGTGACTAGGTACTTCCTTTGTACTATATCATCTACTTGTCCCCTGTTCTCCTGATACCATTGGTCTACAATCTCTTTTGAGATGCTATAATATTGGTCCAAGACAGGAAAATGGAAAACCTTCTCTATGTTGTTTAGCTTGATATCAAGGACAATCTCATTGGTGAAACTCTTGATGACCTTTTCACCAAGAACATAATGCTTCACCAAGGTCAAAATCAATTCTAAAGACTATACATATACATAATATGATGTGATATTGACATATTCATTCTGAATTAGGGTCATGATCATCTCTGACCTCTCATGGGCTTTAATGCATAGTATTAGAAATGTGTTCCATACTACGTGCTCGAGTTTAGTGTCTCTAATTTTTGAATTGAGATTGATAGTCCCGAACCTCTTGCCTTATACAAAATCATTCATCTTAGAATCTAATTCCTTTATTATCTCTTTAGTTTTGAATACTTTGTGCACATTGTGCTTAGAGGATACTACTTCAAATAAAGCTCAAAATTATTGCTCGACTATCTTCGCTGAACATAATTGCATTCTAGAGTCATCCTGAAAAATACGTAGACTATCTGTGCTATACAATTGATCTGCCTCCAAAATTTGAGCTCGAGCCCTGGCCTACATAACTTTGGATGTCTTTGTATAGACCTAACATGACCTTATTTATCAATTGAATATTATCAATCCAATCATCAATCTTAGCTAGCTCCTCTCCTAAATATACATTTAGCAACATCTAATATTTTCGACCATTTATAGTCCTTAGGGATTCTAGGTTGTTCATCTAAGTGGATAGTTCTAGTAGCCAAAATCCTCGTTGACCACTATCACAAGACTATTCATATTCTTCTGTATACTATGCAATATGTGCATATTAGCCTCTATTATCTCAACCCCTTTCTCTTCAAAACTATGGCACCACCTCTGGCACATATCCAAAAAAAAGCTCATGAGTTTCGAGGTTGGAGTTTATTTCTCAAGGGCAGCTACTAATGCAATCTCTAGGTTATCGGGGTCAATGTGACCCACTAGTTCTCTTACAAAACCTTTCAAAACTTCATTTTTCCTTCTCAAAACTTGGATCTCCTCTTCTCCTTGATCCACTTGTTGAAATACCTTTTTCAACTTCGAAGTTGTCAAGGCTTTGGCGTTGCCTATGGTTGGTTTTCCCAAAATGACCTCCTAGATCTCAAAATCTTGAGGCATAATGGCCTCAAGGTTAGCATGGAGTGGATTAGTAACAATTTGTGCTACCATATTGTTTTGTCTATTCCTTAAAATGAAGGCCATCCTGTGTGGCTCTTCCATAGGGGATGTTTTAGTCCACACAATGTGAGTCAACACTAACATCCCCTCTAGCTCCTTCTGTATATACCTCCTTTGACAACTCTCTATTGCTCAAATTAGCCATATCAGAATCATTCCTAAAGAGGATGTATCTTGGCTAGCTGAGGAGATAGTAGTAACTATCAAGTCCATTCCTTTATTTATGCTTCCCAAAATTTCCTCTGCTCTTGCCTACTCTACATTAGATGTGATCAATATTGTTGTAGGGACAATGAGAGGTTTAGAGGGGTATGTTCTTCAGTTCCACCTGTTGCACCTTCTTGTAGAGCCTCCTATACCTGAGCCATTTGTATCTTCTTCCCGACACTACCTTGGTTAGGATCCTCAAGCATTATAGAGGTCACTTGTACAACCTATTGTATTGTTGGTGGTGGAGGAAGTGTCTCTGGTTTACTAGGAGGCACAGGAGGAATTCCCACTAGGCCTTGTGGGAGAGGAGGTAAATTATTCTAGTCATTGCTCAAAGGCTCTTGGCATAGCATGTCCCTTATCTCTCCTTAGTCTAAATGTGTATCCATAGACATGAAATCAAAATAAGACTATTCAAACAAATTTGACCTACTTCCAAGTGTCAATTCCATCCATCCTTCCTATTCCATGTCCATGGTATCATTGACCTAAATAGGTTGGTCTTGTGTGTTCAGAGGCATCTGTGTGGCCTCCTTCTTCTCCTTTCCTCCTCTCTCTTCCTCTTCTACCTCTACTTCTTCTAGTATGATTTTTGAGTTAAAATGTGTAGTTGTTGTCTTCTTTAGTCTTCTCCATTTTATTTCAATAACCATTGTCTCAATCCTTGTCTTTTTTGGGACTGAGGAAGCAACTTCTATTTGAACTTCCTAGGGTTGTGTCTCTTCTTCTACCACAACCACTTTCTTCTACTTCTTACCCTTGGTCCTTTCTTCCCTCTCAAAATAAGCCATATCCCTTTCATGCATGTGAACTATCTCTGGTATGATCAGAGACTTCTCCTTGCATGTGGGAATGATGACCTTGGTCCCCTTTCCTTTCTTTGGCCTAGCAAGTGCCTTCAATGTAGGCACATTGGGTCGAGGGTCAAGATGAAAAGGATTGTGCGCCCAACCCTTACTCATATTAATGACATGCCAAGCCCTGTGCATGATCTCATCATTTTCTTCCCTGTCTACCCTGACAGTTTTATTGGGCTTTGAAAATATTATCCCTTTTATAAATAGGATCAAGGATATCTAGGGTGTCCTTATCCCAGACCTTAAGAGGTATCTATAAATTCAAAGTCTTTTTTTCCAATGCTAGCTCCATTATGAAGTAATCCTTGATTTTGACCTCATAGTCATCAATGCAGTTTGGTGAATAGTCCTCAATGACCAAATCTGGTATGATCTCCCTCTTGGCTACATGTTGAAACATCCCAATATTATAGAAATAAGGGTGTACTATAGGATAATCCTCCAAAGGGTATCTTCCTCATTCCACCTCATATGTGGTGATATCTTTCTTTTTCTTAACCTTGTAAGTTCCAATGGTGATAGGCCATACCCATGTTTTCTGGTGCTTATTCTTGACTCAGTTATATGCTAAGGCTAGTTGTCGATCAATCTCTAGGAGCACTAAATTTTCGTAGGGATAGCTTGGTAGCTTCTTTGGGAGGAGGGTTCCAACCACTTATATGTATGTGAATGTATGGAACTAGATAAAATACCCACCAACACGTGTTACTTGGGCAATTGTCTCTACTAAAAATCTCTTCACGCAATCCCCTTTAATGAACCATTTCCCAAATCTCTTTCTTTTCCAGTTGTGGGTAAACCACATGTGGCCAAGCATTGGTATCCTTTATGTTACATCTCCTTATGAGCCCTGGATATGAAGATGGACTGGTAGCTAACTGATACAACACATATAATATCATGTAAAAATGAGGATTATTCTAGATTGAGACTAGCTAGTCATGCAGAGAATTAGTAATGATGGAAACCCAGTCTATCATGTTTTCTCTAATCCAGATCTTCTCAATGAAGTGGACCATGGTCTCCAAATGATTGGCCATGAGTAAGCCCATTACTCTACTTAGGAGCACGATGCAATAACCAAGGTCATATCAACTTTTCTTGGCTTCTTATGTGGGGTCTGGGTGATTAGGTACTTCCTTTGTACTATATCGTATGCTTGTACCCTATTCTCTTGATACCATTAGTACACACTCTCTCAAGAGATGCTATAATACTAGTCCAAGACATGTAAATGGAAGACCTTCTCTATGTTGTTTAGTTAGATGTCAAGGAAAATCTCGCCGGTGACACTCTTGATGACCTTTTCATCAGGAATATAGTGCTTTCCCAAGGCCATGATCAATTCTAAAGATTATACAAACACAAGGTATGATGAAACATTGACAAATCCATTTTGAATGAGGGTCGTGATCATTTGTAACCTCTCATTAGGTTTATTGCATAGTATTAGAAATGTGTTCCAGTCTATGTGCTCAAGTTTAGTGTCTCTAATTTTTGAATGGAGATTGATGAAGCTTGATATCTTGTGCACACCCTAGAATTTGAAAGTCATTGGTGTGAGCACAGTTCTAGATGGTGCGAATGATGATGAAGCCATGATTACCTGCACAAGGGCTACAATTAGTACCATGTTGTTTGGAAGCCTAAGAGACACTTAAGGACCTAGAAAAATTGATGTGAGAGAGACTAGACTACTAAAGACCTACATAAAGAGGGACGCATGTACTTATGCACATGCGTACCTATACAGTTGTGAAGGGTGCACAAGTGTGTGGGCTAGGTAGGTGGAGGAATTGAGCTAAAGGGACTATGTGCATGTTGTATAATTGTACATTTATGAAGGTGCTCAAGATGCTCAATGATGCACCATGGAATTTAGTAGAGCTTGTGAAGTGTGTACATGCATAGGTGTGCATGTGCACACCTGCGCATGTCCTTAGGGTGAACAACAACACACCAAGCCTTTACCTTAGTAGTGCAAATAAGGGGAGTTGCAAACACTAGGTATTCCAAACCTTCATAGGTTTGATGGTATGCAATCATGGACTCTATAAAGACAAATGAAGTGATCAAGGGGGGTGACCTATTTATAGACATGTAGGGTTGCACCTTACACAAATTCTTGGAGTGTGCAAGTGCATAGGTGCACATCTACATGCCTTGCATAGTTTTGAAGCAAGTGGGGTTGCTCATGTTGAGTTGGTGCACATGTGTGCATATCCACAAGTTCACACTTTTCCTTTGTGTTCAAAAATGCTATCCTCACTATCAGAATTTGGACAACATTGGTTTTCCTAACTCCTAGACCTAGACTCTAATGACTCCACTCCTCAAGGCACCTTGAAGTACACCCTATTCAAGAGAGCAAGTTCCTCCAACTCAAAAGAAAAATCGGGGGACTCCATTTCCACTTGGAAATGAGGCGTGTATTGTGAAGCCATAATAGTAACTAATCATAGTATTATTCAAACTTTAGCGTAGTTAATCATAGAGTTTCCTCCATGGCTAAACCCACTCTTCTTGCAGCTCTAGTTGCAAAACCTTCATCAAGTGTTGTGCCTTATGAACTATTCATTAGAAATCCCCTTAATCTCATCAATTGATAAGTAGGAGACAACTTTCTTATATCTCGTACTTATCAAGGACAAGACTTCTAAAAATGTTTTCCATGAATTGTGTTCCACCCCTCCTCAACCAATGAAATCACCTCCTACGATTCAAGAAAAGAAAATCTACCACAATAGATCTAGTAAACTAGATATAACCAATAATAATAGATTCATCAAACTAGACATAACCAACACTATATCTAGCAACAAAGGTATCAACAATAGAACCAACATTGGTAGAAAAACCATCACAACTTGAATGAGCAAAACCAATGCTATTTGTTAAAAATCCAACAATTTGGACATGACCAATAACAAAAATGATCCACCAGACTAGACAAAATCAACATTAATAGATCCAACAAAAGATGTATCAACAATAGTAGAAAAACCAACAAAACTTATAGGAGAAAAACTAGTGATAGTGCCAACAATAGCAACATCCTTACCATCAACATCACTATCATTGTAACTCTAGTAGCATCAATCAAATTGGCAAGAATCAAAGAACCAAAGGCTCAATGAAATCCTGCACAACAATTTGGATGCCAATCTTCTTAGCAACAATATAACATTCAGAAGAAGCTCCCTTCCAACAAGAAGAGGGCTTTTTATCCTTAACCCTTAGAATACCATATTGAGACACCAAGTGCCTAGTGTTATAACATTTTTTACATCTAAAGGGAATCCCTTCATAATCCAATTTTTGAATCAAACTACCTCTAGGAAGCTCCATTTAAGCTTCTAAGGTAACACTTGGAAATGTCCACCTCCACAAGAATTCTCAAATAAAAAGAATGCATAACATTTGATGACTCTTCATCAACCATCAAGAAATCATAAAGAGCATCTACCACAACTTCCAAGATGGAATCAACCCAAAGATGAAGGGGGAGATAAGGAAGTCTCACCCAAATCAACAACTTAGAAAAAGATTTCAAGGTAGGCAAAAATTTAGGATACCACAGTTTCACCATTAGTTGGTGATGAAGAGTTGACCAAGTAAAGGAAGAATCACAAATGGTCTTCTTTCTATCCTCAACATTATAAAACTTAGCAATAAAAACCCCTTGGGCATGGGATATATGTGAATAGTACTTGATAAAAGGAGCTCCCATTTTGAAGAAATCCATGCATGCAAATCAAGAAGACTTAGCCATAAGCCCTGAAATTGGTAAATCATGACATGATTAGACAATATGGAAGAAGTTCCCTCGATGTTCTCACCACATCCCCCACCACTGGGATCTAAATACATTTACAATTAATATTAATATAATTATAATAATAAGGTAAGAGCCTACAACACAACTGTAATTTGTAAGCCTATCTATGCTTCTCATAACCTATCAAACAAATTTGATATAATTATAAATATATTATACCTAAATTTATATTTATATAGATTAATAAATGAAAAAAAAGCAAGCCCCTCAACATCTTGATTAAGTGAGAGGCATAACTATACAATGAGAGCACAAATGAGAATACAAACATAAGAATATGCTAAAAAAGATTACGTGTCAATAGAAGAGAAAAAGGTATGAGTTACAAAATTATATATTTTATTAATTTAAGTAAATCATAAAACCTAATGGTAGGGCCAAAAAATAGCTAACCAAAATAATAGGAAGCCAAATGACAAGGTAGAAATAATATGACCACAAAAAATAGTACCCCAAAAAATATAGGCACCATATAGATGAAAACATGTTTAAGAAATTCAAAAACTTCTAAAAAATTTAAAAATTGAAAAGAATATAAAAATATTTAAGGCTAGTTACATATGATAAAATAAAATGCAATTAAAACAATTAATGAAAAATAACATTAAAAATATCAATACTATGAGGATTGTTGTGGAAACTGGTTTCCGAAATCTCTGGCTGGAAGGAGATTCCTTAAACATTGTTAATATGCTAAATGGTAAAAGTTTGGTCATGTGGTCAATTGAAGATTGTGTAAAGGAAATTAAATCATTAATGAATAATTTTGAGAAAGTTTTTATTTCCCATTCTTACGGTGAAGGTAATGCAGTGGCCGATTGGATTGCCAACAAAGTAGTCCAACGTGAATGCAAGATGATATGACATGATGATTTAAGTAGGGATATGGATTTGAAATCTCTCATTAATTATGATAGAGTTCACGTGACGGAGGGAAGGATTTTCCAAGCTTAGAAATATAATGAAATTTGGAGGCACAGATATGGATGTCAGAATTATTTTCTCGAGAATGTACATTAATGCAACTTCAATCTTGGCATCACACGTATTTGTTTTTATGAGTGCCTTAGTTGTTATTATGAATACCTTGGTTCTAGATTTTTCTTTATTATTCCTTCTGCACTCGACTTTGGTTTTCCTTAGCATACCCAGGTCTTCTGAAATGGGCGAAGAACCACGTAAATAGGAGCCTAACAATTGCAAGGCTTGGAAAGCCAAAAATTTTGTATAGCAAATTCTGTAGAAGGGGAAGGTCACCAATTATCTAGAGCGTCTTCATGGATGTAAACCTCATGTCACTATGACTTTCTTCAAAAATTGGGTAGAGGATAGGGTTTCTTTGCATGGAGTAACAGTGCATTTGACGGAAGACTTTATTGCTGAGGTGATGAGATTGCCAAAGGTTGGCATAAAATTTAGTAAGGAAATGAGTATTTCAAATGTTGCATTTAAGAAGTTCCCAAAAATGGATGAGGAGGAAACGATCCTGGAGAAGAATGGTGATTTTTACGAACTGGGCCAAATCAAGGTCATCTGGTAGGACGTGCTTTCATGTATTCGTGGGTACTTTTTCTTAGATGGTAGAGCTAAACGTGTTCATAAATTTCATTTTGTGTTTTTGAACCACTTTAGGTACAAAGATAGAATCTCATTTCCTTTCTATTTGAGATTTTATTTACTCCATAGTCTCCAAGCTCATAGAAAAAAAGAATCTCGCCCAATTCTTCATGAAGGGTTAATTTTACTAATTGAGAATTATTTTAAGAACAAGGCAATTGTGTCTTCCCCTCCTTATGAGAAAAAGAAGGGACCTGTGAGTGAAACCTACTCTAGGAAGAGTAAAGGTGCGAAAGGGGTTTGTGGGAAAAGATGGAATCTGAAGCAAGAAACCCCTCAGAAAAATGTAGAAGAGATTATTGAGTCTGATAACTTAGAAAATAATGAAGAAAAAAATGTGGATGAGGAGGAAAACATGGATGTGGGAGATTTTAGCTCTAATTTGGAAGGATACTTGGGTGGTAAGGGTGAATTTGGTAAGGAGGAAATGGATGAAGGCAATGACAAAAACACTGGGTCAGATAATATGGGTGAAGAGGATACTAATTAGAGTGAACATTCCCTAGGAGAGAGGAATGAAGAAGAAGAATAAACATAGAAGGGAAAGGAGGAACTCTTGAATAAGGATGCTAAAAATATGAAGGAAGACATAAGGAAAGAGAAAAATGAATCTAGGGGTAAGGAGGATATGGAAGAGGATAAGGATGATTACACTAGTAGAGATTCTAGGCTTTCTTTCCTGCATACTACTAAGCTAAAGGCAGACTCTTCCCTTCAAATTGACTCCTGGGTGTATAAAAAATTAATGAACTTGAAAAGGAAAGTCACCACAATTGAGTAGAACGAAGAAACTGATCATGCTAAGACCACCTAGATGGAAATTTTGACTAGCAATATACTGGATAAACTAAAGGAATATGAAAACAACCTTTGGTTATTGATCAAAGAAAGTGGAAATAAGATGAAGTAGGTTACTTCCAGCATCTGTGTTGCTGCTCCTAGCTTAGGGAAGAGAACTAACAAAGAAATCATATCTCCAGGTGGTCCAAGTAAATGAATTAAACAGAGCTTTAGGAAAAAAGCTACTGAGGGCGCGATGGGATATGTTGTTAACACCATCCAAAGTACCACAAAGGCTAGAAAAGAGGTGGTCCAAATGATCAAAGAACTGCAATAACAATTCTTCTGTGTTTTTGGTTTCTAGTCTTTGTCTTAGTTGTCATGGTTTCTGGTTGATTGTCTAGGTTTCTTATTTGGTTTTGTTGTTTTAAAAACTAGGTTCTAGGTCCTTGTAAAACTTGGTCTCGTATTGTGATTTTATTTTGTGGTTTCAGGTCTTTGTAAAACTTGATTTTGAGTCTTTTAAAAATTGCAAGTTTCAGGTCCTTGTAAAACTTGGTGGAACTTAATGGTTTATCTTTTGATTTCTCATTAAGGGTTTCGAGTCCCCTTCAAAACCTGCTTTTACCTTAATCTAAAAACATTAAAAATATCAAAAATTTGAATTAAGATAAAAATGACAAATAGAATTTTTTAGATTTGCTTTTGTATATATTATTTTTCTATTTTTCTATTTGAATTGCTTAATTTATAAATAAATTTAATAACTACTATTAACTTCTATAAGTCAAATTTTTATTTTCATTTTTTTATATAAGTAATGTATGAATAAATGTAATTATTTAATAGTTATTTAATTTAATTATAAATAAGATATATATTCCTAAAATATTATTTGAGATAAGAAATATGATATAGCTTTCTTTAATTTATTTAGAACAAATAATTTTTTATAAAAAAATCATTGGTTACCTCTTTATATGAATATTTTTAAATAAGTCAGAGAGATGGGGAGAGGGGGAGAGAGAGAGATTCTAATAATAAACTCTAAATTTCTACTTGTAAACTTTATCCTAACACTCACTCTACTCTTAACCTTAGTCATATCTTAATATTACGCAAGACACAATAAACTATATAATGAGGTCAACCTAAGTCTAACAATGATCCTAACATAATATATGTATATGTGTGTGTGTCAGAGAGAGAGAGAGAGAGAGAGAGAGAGAGAGAGAGAGAGAGAGAGAGAGAGAGAGCTCTAAACCCCCAACTCTAAACTTTATCTTAATGTGAACCCGAAACAAAATAAACTATAATCTAAACACTAGCTTTAATCCTAATATTCTAAAATGTAATCTTAATAGTAACCTTAACAATATGGTAAACCTTTATTCTAACAATGATCCAAATACAATATAATTATATATTAAAATTTATAAGATATCTTCTATGTTGTGTCATAACTTCTACTACCTTACACACACACACACACACACACACACACACATGTATACATATACATATATATGTGTATATTACATATATATCTATATATGTAATATACATACATACATACATACATGTATATCTATATATATAGATACACACACACACACACATACATATGTGTGTGTGTGTGTGTGTGTGTGTGTGTGTATACAGACACATGTATATATATACACATATATCTATATATACATATATGTATGTATATATGTATATATACATATATATGTATGTATATATACATACATGTGTATATATATATATATATGTCTCAAGGTGCCTACTTTCATAAAATTTTAAAGATTTATGTCTATGTCAGGTTGAAGGATTAAAATATACTATATTTGGAAACCATGAAATTAAATTTGTAAGTTATATTTGCAACCCAAGTTCGCTTTTGGTTGAATATCTATTAATAACCTAATCCCTAACAAAAATCATAAATGTAATCTCACAGCTCTATATACATACATTGTGTGTGTGTGTGTGTGTGTGTGTGTGTGTGTGTTTCAAGGTGCCTACTTTCATAAAATTTTAAAGATTTATGTCTATGTTGGGTTGAAGGATTAAAATATACTATTTTTGGAAACCATGAAATTAAATTTGTAAGTTATATTTGCAAACCAAGTTCGCTTTTGGTTGAATATCTATTAATAACCTAATCCTTAACAAAAATCATAAATGTAATCTCACAGTTCTCTTAACACTAATTTTATCTGTAACATGCCACTAAACTTAATCATAATAGAAACAATATCCCTAACATTAACCTAAACTTTAATTGTAGCAATAAAATTAACATAATATGAACACTAACCCTAATAATAACCTAAAACTTAACAATATGACTAACCTTAATTGTAATAGTAAAATGAACCTTAATAATACTCATTCATTATCTTAATACTAATTATAAATGTAATCCAACCCAACTATTAACTACTCCATTAAAAAATTAAAAAAAATTAAATGTCTTTTGTGTTGCCTACTAACTCTTACTAACTTATAAGGCTTACAATAATCCTTTTCGAAGCACTTATTAGTCCCGCCTATATAATATGTTTTGTATTCCACAATATTAAACCACAATTGTAATGTTTGTTTTTTTTTTTTTTTTCAAATATATCTCTTTTGTCAGCTATTCATATTTTTTGCAGTGGTTTTTTAATTTTGCATTCCAACACTCAACAATGTATTATACGACCAATAAGAAATAAGCAAAACTAAAAAGATTTCTAATGTTTTAAAATAATTTTCTTGAAATTTAAAATTTTATAATGTTGGATAATTTGATTTGAAAAATAACAATAAGAAATATGCAAATAATAAATAATTGAATTAAATTTTAATATTTCTTTAAAATTTTATTTTTAAATAATTATTTTTTAATAATCAAAATTTAAAAATATTAATACATATTTATATCTTACATTTTTAATATTTATATATATATTTTTAAATATTTTATAGATTTATGCAATTATAGTTATGTGAAATATCAAGAATATTTAGATTTTTATAATTATATATATTTTTATTTATAACTATTTTAACAATAACTTAAGCCTTTTTCATAATATTTTCAATGTATCACTTTATCATTTTAATTATGAAATACAATGAATTAAAATTCATTTCATAATAAATTATCTTTACTTGCTTTTGACATTAGACTGGACTCTAGCTCTATACACCTCTTATTTTCATAATTCCAACTCCTAATTTTTTTTTTACAATTTGATGAAAATAAATGCCTTGAGAAGAATTACTCGTCTATATGTAAAATAAAAATATATATCTCTACTAAAGATTAAAGATTCACCTGAAACAAGAATTTTTTGAAGCAGGAATTGAAACGTGCAACCCCGAAATGACATGAAATACAATCCTGAAATGGTATGAAATGAAATGCACAATTCAGTAAAAAAATAATTGCCATTCTTCGGTTAAGAAGATTACAGAGAGTCAGGCATGGATACCTTCCGCTGGAATTTTTAGATTATTTAGAAGAGGAGATCCGATTGATCCTCGGGGAATTTTCGGATTTTAGTCTGGTGGAGGTATGTGTCATTCTCTTGTCTTCTCAGCCCTCTCTTTTGGTAAGCAAGGGATTTGCGCAGATGAAAATTTGTCCCTCCATCTTTCAATTAACTTTTCCATTAACACCTAAGTTGTCTTATTGTACCGAAATCTGACGTTAAAACAGGGCAAAACCAGAACTTTCACGATGTCATTGACCCATATCTGAAATCATCACAGAAGTGAATTTGTCACATAGCAGCTGTTAAATTTGTATCCACGGATGAAAATAATGTCATGACGACAGAACCCTATCAACCAAAAACATAACAAAACATCCATACAATAGAAAGTTAGAAACCATTTGCATAGATAGAAGCTGCAGAAAAGAACAATAGCACTGAAATAACCTTTCCCAGACTAGACTGTGTGATTGTCAAACGTTCAACTCTGGTTAAAAGAGCCATCTTTGCGCTTGAGCAGTGCAGCATGTTGGGCAAGGCAATTGATGGCCTTTTTGGTCTTGTTCATTTTAATTTCTCATAGCTCTAATACCATGTTAATTTCTTATAACCCAGTTACATATCAATTGCACAAGAAATTTACAGAAAGGAGCTCTATCTGATTTATAACAATTAATACTCTAGGTTTATTGACTGAAACTAAATAGCGGAAGCAAAATAATAGAAGCCAAACACAATTAGACAATAACACAGATATACATAGGAAAACCTAGTATGGAGAAGCAAGTGTTGGATTTTCTATTCAGCCTAACAGCAGACTTCCTCTCAAAGTCTAATAGAATCTAATTACAAGTTTGCTCCTGCAATCTTATATATACTTATATATATAGAGCCCAACTGCTTTACTTAGCTTGCAAGAAAAGAATGTTTTCTTACTTTCTTAGGCTTTAAATCATATATAAAATCACTTTTTGTTTTTCTCAAACTCACAAATTTAGAAATATTCTTTTAAAAAATTAAAACAAAGTTGTTGCTAAATATCCAACTTAAGTTGCTTGAAAGCAACTCCGCTCCACCTTCGGAGCTAAACAACAAAAAACTAACACTCCCTCTTGGCAAGGAAGGTGTTCTACACAACACCCAACTTATCCTTGAAGAATATAAACTTATTCTTAGCCAAAGGCTTGTCAGTACATCCGTTATCTGTCTGCCAGCAAGAAAGTATTGGAGCTTTGATATCCAATTCTTCACCAATCTTTGATGAAGAAAATCTGCAGCTACACCTTCTATCCAGTTTCAAGAGCAATAACAGACTACAAGATTGCCATAACAATTATACAGAAATAACTTCAGCTTCATAATCCTCTCTCTGTTGAGAAAACAACTCTCACTGAATGTGCACACAAAAACTTATGCTAAAAACTGCCTTTGGAAGAATCTGAAAAATTCACAGCTGAAAGTATAGCAATTTCTATCCACAAGAATAATTGCCCCTGCTTCCCTCGCTGAAAATTTTCTTTTCCCTTCTTCCCAGTTTCTCTTGGAAATCTTTTCCTCTCAACATATATACTTGGAAAATCTCTTTCCACTCGTTGTCTCTAGGAAATCTCTTCCATTCCATATATCCAGAAAGCCTCTTCCTCTTGATTTATCTAGGAAATCTCTTCTTGCCTATTTATATCTCTAGAAAATCTCTTCCTTTCGATATCCAAGGAACTCTCTTCCCCTTGACATATCAAGGAAATCTCTCCTCTCAAAATATTGAGGAAATCTCTTCCTCTATGTCTCCACACAACTTATCCTTGCTCCTTGGATCTGCAACATGCAAACTATATGCTAGAGAATAATCATAGTAGCCACCTTATAACCTATTTTTACTCGATCACTGGTTGCCATAGCCATAAAAGAAACCAAAGACAAATCCCTTTTTTTCTGTAATTTGTTTCATAGATCTTGGCTCTGTATTTAGAGTTCATAGCTCTGATACCATGTTAATTTCTTATAGCCCAGTTATAGATCAATTGCACAATGAATTCACAAAAAGAAGGTCTATCTGATTTATAAAATAAATACTCTAGGTTAATTAACTGAAACAAAATAGTGGAAGCAAAATAACATAAGCCAAACACAATTAGACAATAACACATATATCTAGGAAACCCCAGTTTGGGAAAAAACTTGCAAGTGTTGGATCTTCTATTCAACCTAACAATAGACTTCCTCTCAAAGTCTACTAGAATCCAATTACAAGTTTTCTACTGCAATCTTACATATATAGAGCCCAACTGCATTACTTAGCTTGCAAGAAATTAATGTTTTCTTGCTTTCTTAGGCTTTAAATCATATATAAAATCAACTGTTGTTTTTCTTAAAGTCATAAACTTAGAAATATTCTTTTAAAGAATAAAAACAAAATTGTTGCTAAATATCCAGCTTAAGTTGCTTGAAAGCAACTCCTCTCCACCTTTAGATCTAAACAACAAAAAAGTAACACTCCCTCTTAGTGAGGAAGGTGTTCTACACAACACCCAACTTATCCCTGAAGAATATAAACTTATTCTTCACCAAAGGCTTGTCAATATATCCGCTATTTGTCTACTAGCAAGAAAGTACTAGAGCTTTGGTATCCAATTCTTCACCAATCTTTGATGAAGAAAAACTGCAAGTCCACCTTCTATCCAGTTTCGCAATAACAGACTACAAGATTGCCACAACAGTTATACAGAAATAACTTGAGCTTCATAATCCTCCCTCTATTAATAAAACAACTCTCACTGAATGTAACAAAAACTTATGCTAAAAACTGCCTTTGAAAGAATCTAAAAAATTCACAGCTGAAATTATAGCAATTTCTATCCACAAGAATAATTGCCTCTGCTTCCCTCGCTGAAAAAAATTCTTTTCCCTTCTTCCTTTGTTTGTCTAGGAAATCTCTTCCTCTCAACATATATACTTGGAAAATCTCTTTCCACTCATTGTCACTAGGAAATCTCTTCCACTCCATATATCCAGGAAATCTCTTCTTCTTGATATATCTAGGAAATCTCTCCCTACCTCTTTATATGTCTATGAAATCTCTTCCTTTCAATATCTAGGGAACTCTCTTCCCTTAAACATATCAAGGAAATCTCTTCCTCTCAAAATATTGAGGAAATCTCTTCCTCGATGGCTCCACACAACTCATCCTTGCTCCTTGGATTTGCAACATGCAAACCATATGCTAGAGAATGATCACTGTAGCCACCTTACAACCTATTTTTACTTGATCATTGGTTGCCATAGCCATAAAATAAAGCGGAGACAAATCCCTTTTTTTTGTAATCTGTTTCTTAGATCTTGGCTCTGTATTTAGAGTTCATAGCTCTGATACCATGTTAATTTCTTATAACCCAATTACAAATCAATTGCACAATGAATTCACAAAAAGAAGCTCTATCTGATTTATAACAATTAATAATATAGGTTAATTAACTGAAACAAAATAACGAAAGCAAAATAACAAAAGCCAAACACAATTAGACAATAACACAGATATACCCAGGAAACCCCAGTTTGGGGAAAAACGTGCAAATTTGGATCTTCTATTCAGCCTAACAACAGACATCCTCTCAAAGTCTAATAGAATCCAATTACAAGTTTGCTATTGCAATCTTACATAGATAGAGCCCAATTGCTTTACTTAGCTTGCAAGAGAAGAAAGCCTTTTTGTTTTCTTTGACTTTAAATCATATATAAATCACTACTTGTTTTTCTCAAACTAAACTTAGAAATATTTTTTTAAAGAATAAAAACAAAGTTGTTGCTAAATATCCAACTTAAGTTGCTTTAAAACAACTCTTCTCCATTTTCCGAGCTAAACAACAAAAAAACTAACAGTCCCTCTTAGCGAGGAAGGTGTTCTACACAACACCTAACTTATCCCTGAAGAATACAAACTTATTCTTCACCAAAGGCTTGTTAGTATATCCACTATTTGTCTGCCAACAAGAAAGTACTGGAGCTTTGATATCCAATTCTTCACTAATATTTGATGAAGGAAATCTGCAACTCCACCTTCTATCCAGTTTCAAGTGCAATAACAAACTACAAGATTGCCACAACAGTTATACAGAAATAACTTCAGCTTCATAATCCTCTCTCTGTTAAGAAACAATTCTCACTGAAAGTGCACACAAAAACTGCCTTCGGAAGAATCTAAAAAATTCACAGCTGAAAGTATAGCAATTTTTGTCCACAAGAATAATTGTCTCTGCTTCCCTTGCTGAATTTTTTTTCCCTTCTTCCTTAGTTTCTCTAGGAAATCTCTTCCTCTCAACATATATACTTGGGAAATCTCTTTCCACTTCTTGTCTACAGGAAATCTCTTCCACTCCATATATCCAAGAAATCTCTTCCTCTTGATATATCCAGGAATTCTCTTCCTGCCTCTTTATATCTCTAGGAAATCCCTTCATTTCGATATCCAGGGACATCTCTTCCCCTCAACTTATCAAGGAAATCCTCTCAAATTATTGAGGAGTTCTCTTCCTCAATGTCTCCACACAACTCATTCTTGTTCCTTGGATTTGCAACATGCAAACCATATGCTAGAGAGTGGTCACTGCAGTCACCTTGCAACCTATCTTTACTACATCATTGGTTACCATAGTGTTAGTTCGGGATTTTTTAGAGTCGCTATTTCTTTGGTTTCTTCTTCTGATTCGCTCTTGCTTTCATTGTTTATTTTGAACCATTGGGTTCTGCCTTTCGTTAGTCTAGTATTTTGAGATGCAACAAACAATTCCCAGTGGTTCATTAGTGAATCTTTCCCTAACAATCTCTCTCTCTCTCTCTCTCTCTCTCTCTCTCTCTCTCCCGCTTTGCCTATTGTTGACCAAGATTGACCCGTAAAACCTCCATGGCAAATGTATTATTTTTATCATGTCAAAAGGTTCAAAGTTTCTTTAAGTAATCCTGAACCACTTTGTACCACTCTTAAATGGCGAAGTAGTTGTGAACCTCTTTGTACCCCTTGAACCAAGTTCAATAGTTCAATGGTTCTTTTGGTTCAACTTATCTTTGGTTCTCATACAACATTTTCTGGTGGGCCCTCACTATACGTGTTGTGAAGTTCAAGGAAAAATTGCACTATAGTTGGATGCAATTCTGGAACTGACACACTCGTATATAACTTGATCATTAATGGAAAGGTGACGGATAATTAGTGTTGTGAGATAGGGTCATCATTAATAATTGCGCGAAGGTGTTGATTAAGAGAATAAAAGTAAAGATTTGGTTCGTGCGAGGGTAAAATATCACTTGAGCTTCTTGCCTTGTAATTAACTTACAATCTTTACCTCATGAGCCCTGGACCCAAAACATCACTATGTATAATTATGGTCCTGTGTTGTGTAAAGATAAAGCTTTGGAAAATTTCAAAAAGGTCCATGATATTTTCTCTAGGAAGCTATGTTTTAAAATGATAGGTTCTCCTCATCGTAGATTCTCTTCTAAGTCTTAGAAACTTGTCAATCTTATGGGAGCATATACATTTAGTATCCTAAATTTACTTATTTGAGGATAGAAGACTTTGATGATGAACCCATACGACTTCCCAGATATGCTCTTGATTGTTTTATCCTAGTAGAAGTGTCTCGGTGACTAGTTACTGTCATAAACAAGTTTTCTGCTGAAGAAGCATCAGATGTTATCTTCCCACTTACATTAGGCAAATTAACTTGTAGAAGCATGAAAGATGACATATGTATAGGTTCAGATTTAGTCAACTTTTGTTTTGGCTTCTATCATGCTAGACCGGATTTTGATAGCAAGGAGATATTTCATAACTTGTTTGGACCCAATGTAAAGTTTTTGCCTGTTCATAATGTTGAAGACTTTTGGGAGGATTGTGCAGATGAGCTGGAAGTATGGAAAAGAGAATCTTCCAAGTTTACCATTTCTCAGATTAAGTTGTATCAATTGAGTATGGATGTGGACACCACAGGTATTAAAGAAGATAAGTCAGATCTTATTGACACCCAAGTAGCCGAGTCTTTGACTTCCAAACGAGCTGTTATAAATTGGGATTCTGAAGAGGAAGATAACATTCTTGTAAGGACAAGAGGAAGATAACATTCTTGTAAGGACAAAAGTTGTCTTTGAAAGAATGAATTCTTGGCTAAAGATGAAAAAGAGCAAACATGTTAAAAAATCAACTGATACCAAATATTCTAATGCTGCCCTTAAACGTGCAGGTGATAGGAGATCTTCAAGAATTAGTAGTGTGAAAGTTACTGATACTCAATCAATGCAGAAAACCTATTCCAAGAGTAAAGCCAGGATGTCAACACCAGTGGGATCTAATGAAGCCATTTAGGTTGACAGTAAACCTGACAAAGAACAGGTTGGTGAACTCATTGGCAGTTGTCAACGAGTCCAGATGATAGTGGGCACCTCTCCTCAGGGAATAGAAATTATGAATACTAGCCAAGAGCAATGAACCTCAAAAAGCTACTACTTCCACTCCAAATTGGTTATTTGCTTTAGTAAATAAGAAACAAAGCTTGGTACTCGTTTGCTTTCTTATAGATGATATTGTGAGCAAGTACACTACTAGGACTCCAAAACCTAAGAGAACTAAGAGCATAGCCTAGATTTTGTTTGACAACGTGACAGATAAAAGCATTGCAGAAGTGGCTACATATAATCACAAGGAGGGTACAAATGAGCTTGATCTGAGCAACTTTGAAGTTACTCACATGGACCTAGGAGTAATCAAGTGTGAAACAAAAGAGCATTGGGTGGAAGCATCAACCAAGAGAATTGTTTTGCAATCTCAAAAAGATGGAATAGAGAAGAAAAAGTTGAAGGCAAAAATAAATGCAATGGTTGAATATATAAATTCACTGAAAGGACAAAGTTCGACATCCAATGATCAAACACGACTCACATTTGATCCAAGTGCACCTAAGAATCAACAATTGATGGATGATTTGAAAAAGGGGAAAGCTATGATCGCTGTTGTCTATAATTGGATTGATTAAGTGATAAACCTGGTTGCTAAGTTCATATGAGATTTGCATCAAATCTTCACTCTGGCTGAGATCATTCTCAATGAATCTCGTCTCCAAGTGACAATTTGGAAAGCAAAAGTCAAAAGGTTATCACCCATGGTCACCCAATTGGTAGAGGTAGAAGAATATGGTTCCAACAAATTCCTAGAGGAGAATCCTTCATCTTTTGAGGAAAAACATAGCTTGGAGGGTGTCTAAATACGGCTCATATGCAATCTTTCAAGAAAGAGTTCAAAACTGCAGTAGAGAGTGTGAATAGGGGCTTTTAGACAATCAATTTGTCATGTCCCCAATTTTCGGTGGCAGTCTGATTAATTAATTTGATTAACTTGGTTGTCCAAAATAATGAATGTTTTATGAGGACGACTAATTAATCATTTTAATTAAATAAATAAATGATATTAAGATAATTACTTATAAAGTTATCAAATAAATAAATATTAAAAGATAACTTTATATTTAATTAATTTAATAAAGTGACTTGGATTATAAAATATTTAATAAAGTCACTTAAGGGATAAGATCAAAAATGTTCTAGAAGTCTCTGGAGATGATGGAGAGAAGAGAATAAATAGGCACCCCGGGGCTCCATTCGAATCAGGCAGTGTTTATTTCTCTTTGTTTTCAGATTGTGATTCCATCACAGGTGCATTGTGGAACCTAGGGTTTCTGCAATTGTCACAGCTGGCCATTGAGAACGATAACTCTCAATTGGTACGCAATTTTGAGGGTGTGAAATATCATCTGAATTATTGCAGATTGGAGGTGACATTACAGTCATTTCATCAGGGCAAATTGTGGGCCTAAAGGCCAGTTCTAAAGGGTTAGTTCAGTGGAGATTGTTAACAACCGAGATTTGTTTGAAAGAGGAAATCGGGGCTTATGAGGAAATTCTCCATACCCAAATCGTAGTAGTAGAGACACTCAAAACGTTTGCAGGAACTCATATCAGCGCCTATATTCCATAGAAATTGTGGCACCTCATCCTTGAAAAGTCAAGCCGTGGGAGACAGGAATTTAGAAGCGATTGAGATTGTCTATCCTTTTCGCAAACATAAACCATGGGCCGATTAATAGATTTCAGCTTTCAGAACTGCCATTGGGAAGGGTAGTAAATACGTTATAATTTTTTTCTTAAATCGTTTGCATGCGACTCAAGTACACCAGACGGATTCAGCAATACGGTTGGGCAAGGATTGCAAATTATTTGTAACCAAAAGGAATCGCAAACCTAGAAGGATACGCTTGAGAGTGATCGGGCATCAACCATTTTTGGGGGCGTCAGGTTAAGGCTTCAGAGCTAGTCGAGAGACAGTTCGGATCTACCCATCTTCACCGCAGGGAAACACTAGAAGGTTATGCAGTTGTTTGGACGAGTCGGCAACTATTCCATGACCCTTCCGGCGAATATCCAAGGGTTTTTTGCGGGTTTATGTATTAACCTTCGTAGTGGCTCTATAAACTGGGCGTCGTTTTCCTTCGCAACCACTCCCAGTCGGTTTTTGTTCACAGATTACATGCTGGGCATCTTCGTGGGACTGATCTCGCATTCCAGTTTTTGACATATTCATCACACGCATTATAAAAATTCGAAGGAGGTGAATCCGGCAACAGTAACCATTCGATTTACATCAAGCTTGGGGAAATCATTTGATTAAGCTGGTACAACTTAGAAATCATTCCAGATCCGGCCAGTTTCGTCACCATAGCTGGAGTGGTTGTGCACGGGCCCGAACAGTCATTGTAATTAGTCGGCGACATCAAGATTCTTTCCAAATTGTGTAAAGCAGACTTTGGATGAATCTGACAAGTTCCATGACAACTAAGGGTGACGGCAATTTCAAGTTTTCTCCGTTGATGCTGTTGTTTAGATATATATATATATAGATATCCAGTCCGGACTCTGTGTTCAGTTGAATATTGAAAGTATTTTCTTGTAATAAGATTTTTTCCTGAACAACGTTGGTATTATTATCTACTGCTTTGTTACAATTGGTGAATTATTAGAGATATTACTCTTTGCATGACAAATTTCATAGTACATTGACTTTCATAGAACAACCCAGGCTGCGAGAATAGAATTTGACATCAGTTCATCACTGGTTCGTAACAACCTTGCTTGCTAATTGTTTGACGGAATGTCTAACCCTTGAAGTTTTAAGTTTTGGGTGTTAAAAGAGCCAATAACCTGTCGGGGTTATTTCACAATTCAACACATTCTGTATCTTTCAAAGAAGGAGGTTTTGATGTTGATACACTAATCAAGCAGTATGAAGAACCCCTGAACTTGATTAAAAACAATGCTGATCTTACCACATTCGATCTTACTAAGGTAGCCAAAGTTGAGGCAATGATAGACATGTGCAATCGACAACTTCCTGAGTACCTAGACATTGTGACCAATATGAAATAGGATAAGGACACATGGAAGAACTGGCTTCAAAGTATAAAGAGTCCAAATACAATTGCGATGTCTGAGTTCATGAGTGCATTCAGGGGATGGAAACCGGCACGAGGACTAATCAATGCGAGGATGATGAAGATGAAGTGGAGCCACTTAAGCAGCAAGTAATTGATTAGCTTTAAAAAGTTTATTGGTTGATGTTCATGTGAGATAAACTCTTAATAGTTAGTTTTTGGGTCTGCGTACCCATGGATTGGTTATTTCAACTACTTTCTTAAACTGTTTGAGAATTGAGCTTTAATGGAGATTCTCAAGCAATGCTCTATATATGCATGAAACTCAATAATAGTAAAGGTTGGCAGTTTTTGATTGATATCAAACTGAAAACTTTAGTTTTGTATTTACTTTTGGTTTGTCTGCAAGAATTTTGAATCATCAGTAACATACGAAAATGGAATGATTTTTGAGTGAATGAAAGATCTCATAAACTATTTGAAGATTTTATACTTTGGGTTATTCTTTGTTGGTTTATTCTTGAATCAATACTGAATTGTGGGGTTATTTTCTGTTATTGGATTCATAAATAATGCAGATTCCACATGTATCTAGTTAATCTGTTATTGTTCCTCTTGAGAGCATGTGCTGATGGAAAAACTGTGTATTTCCATTGTTATATGTGTTGATTGTTTTACTTCATTTTTATTTATCTGATTTCTCCCTCTATCTAAGAATAGGTGGGATGCCTTATTATTTTCTGGTTAAAAGTAATTCACATTTAAAAGTACTTCTGTTGAACATCTGATAAGGGAGCTGAACCTTAGTAAAATTCAGAGAAGAATTAGTGAATAACAATTCAACTGTTGGAAAGTTGTTTCTGTCTTGAGAATTGGGCATAAAGAGTCTTTATAGTTTATCTTGTAGAAAAGACAAATCCATTTACTGACACATAGCCATATAAGAAACTGGAGACAAATCTTATTTTCCTGTAATCTATTTCATAGATCTTGGCTCTGTATTCAGAGTTCATAGCTCTGATACCATGTTAATTTCTTATAATCCAGTTAAGATCAATTGCACAATACATTCAAAGAAAGAAGCGCTATCCAATTTATAACAATTAATACTCTAGGTTAATTAATTGAAACTAAATAGTGAAAGAAAAATAACAGAAGCCAAACACAATTAGACAATAACATAGATGTACCCAGGAAACGGAGACCCCAATTTGGGGAAAAATGTGCAAGTGGTGGATTGTCTATTCAGCCTAACAGCAAACTTACCTTTCAAAATCTAATAAAATCCAATTACATATTTGCTACTGCAATCTTACATATATAGAGCCCAGCTGCTTTACTTAGCTTGCAAGAAAAGAATGTTTTCTTGCTTTCTTAGGCTTTAAATGATATATAAAATCACTTGTTTTTCTCAAACTCACAAACTTAGAAATAATCTTTTAAAGAACAAAAACAAAGTTGTTGCTAAATATCCAATTTAAGTTGCTTTAAAACAACTCCTCTCCACCGTCTGAGCTAAACAACTAAAAACTAACAGTCCATAATGAACTTGTCCTATATAGGTGAAGATGTTAATGGGATGGGCGAGCTCTGCCATTTTCATATAAGGGTGGTTACCTCTGAACAGACAGCTGTCCCTCAGAAAACTTCTTTAATCATAACCTACATATGAGCCCCAATGGTCCTAACCATCTGAATAGGAGTCAGCCCACAAAATATGTAGCTTATGCAAGGGAGTGGGGTGAGTTTGGCTAGATTTGGCATCCTAAGTTTTTCCTATGTATAATCTCTCCAGAACTTTTGTTAACTGCCTATTCCTAGTGAGCACGAGCATATTGCTTACAAAGGGTGTAGAGCTCTCATAATTAACATGATATTGTGTTGTGTCCTCAATTAACTCCTGCCCAATTATTTCCTCTATAGCTTCCCTTACATCCTTTTCTTGAAAAAGGACAGTTTGCAAAGCCTAGCAGAGGAAATTTCACTGATAAATTCCATCTGATGCACTGTGGAACCCAGCCTCACCACCTCCGTTTCCGACAGTTAGCTCTGAATACTTCACATGGTGACTGAAGATTTGATGAGGGAGACTGAGCTCTTGGTTGTATGAGAGCTGATAGCTTGTGATAATAAAATATTAACATTGATCTTTCTGTTGATAGTGATACACCATACTCCCTGGCCTTTTTAAGTATCCATCAGTAATGCCTCCTGCTCATAGTGTTGCATAAGATATAGGTTAAACGACCTTTTCATAATAGGTTAAATGACCTTTTAGTAATGCCTCCTGCTCATAGATATAGTGTTGCATAAGATTGTTGAATTGTATGCCTTTGGGTCGATCAATCGCCGAATTTGATAAAAGATCTGTCATTATTGGCTTCTTTAAGGCTATAGCAAGTCAACTATTGCTCAAGGGAGTCTAGGATTATTTGAGCTTCCTTTAATGTAATATGTAATCCCTAGTTCACCAAAGAGGCAAATGCCTCTTATAAGAAATGATTCTGGGGCATGATTTAAGCAGTTGTAAGCTGAGGAGGAGTGCTTCTGCCATTTCCTTATTGTTGTTTGCCCCAGGGGAAAGCTTCTTAGAGGCAGCTTTAAGTAAATCATTAAAAAAATTATGAATAATACACCTCGCACCTGAGGGACCATGATTCTCTTGGGATGTGCCATCAAAATTTTGTTGTTTTCCCAAGGGGAAAGCTTCTTAGAGGCAGCTTTGAGTAAATCATTAAAAAAATTATGAATAATACACCTCGCACCTGAGGAACCATGATTCTCTTGGGATGTGCCATCAAAATTAAGCTTCCAAATTCCAGCTTAGGGGTGATCCATCTGATCTTGGATCCACCAATAGGATTAAAATTTGATGCAGGCAACCCATGCACAGGAACTTCTTGATCTAACATTAATATGAGAGTAAAAGATAGTTTTAATTCTTTGATCACTCATTAGCATTTTTTATCACAAATCTATCATTCAAATGAGAGCAAAAATTAGTTTAATTCCTTTTAACTACGCATTGCTCTTTGGAATCCCCTTTAAAAGCATCAGCTTTTTGAAATCTGTTTCAAATTTTACTAAATTACAGTTTTAGAAGTTCTCCATTATATATGGGCTTGTAAACAAAGCAACGAGTTATTCTGTGTTGGCTTGCCAAGTGTTATTAGGATAACAAATGAGTTTTTTATTTTTTTTGGTGTGTGCTTTCAGGAGATTGTTAGGAGTTATAGTGTTTGTTACATTAAGTCATGCACAAGCAATCCTAGTGTCACACAAGTCAAAACAATTTGAGAAAGCAAAGCAGTATGTAATTTAACACTTAGTTTGGAAGCAATTTTTGGTGGCAGAAGGAATTGAAGTAGTTTCCATCTTTAGCTTAAATTTTTACTTAAAATCAAACTGGCAAATGTCTATGTTCTGTCCACACTACCATGTGTGAAGCTGTAATTTTAAATATTGCCATCAATCATTACTTGTTTTATTGACCACGGAAGGGAATCTTGTTTGTCATGAGAAAAAAGCTAACTGTAATTGCAATCTTTTGAATACAGACAACTGGCATTTGGCAGCTAAGGTGGCATCTCATCGAAGTACATAAAATGGTGAAACGTGACTAGTGTTTATAAAAATTGAAAATTGTTAATTGAGCTGTCAAGTGGCGAAAATGCAGAGCCAGGCATGGCGTTGGACCATAGGCATCATAAACATCATAGCAGTTGCATTGATCTGGATAGCTGCTAGCTTTGTAGTGCAATCTGTTGTAGATGGGGGAGTGTCTCCTTTCCTCATTACATACATTTGCAACTCCCTTTTTGTCATTTATATTCCAATTGTTGAAATTGGCCATTGCTTGAGATCAACCGTATGGAAGTTCTGGTCCAACTGTGCTGAAGAGCAGAGACAAACCATTCAATTGAAGACAAGAGCTTCAGAACATGCAAGTCTTTTGCAAGATGGTGTTTTGAATGAGGGGGAGAATACTTGTTCCCCTGAATCTTGTTCAACCAAGAACACTGAACCAACTATAGGTGAATCTGAGGGTACCCCTAACTTAGAAGATGAGCTGGTTGAAACAGAGCGGTTAGTAAGATGTACATCTACATCCTCAAATGAAAGCATGAATATGGATCCTTCTAATCCAAATCATATTAACAATCAAAGACACTGGACTCGGACAGAGACAGCTAAAATTAGCTTGTTAATTTGTCCATTTTGGTTTTTGGCTCAGTTGACATTCAATTTGTCTCTCAAGTATACTACTGTTACAGTAAGTGTTATTTCAATTTTCAAGTACATGCTTTCTCTATACTTGCTAGATGAATGTGTTAGCTAGATGGAGTGATGTTTTTTGTTGTCTGTGAAGAGTGTCAATTAAATCAATGTAAGATATGCTTAAGAATATTAATAATTGGAGAGAATACTAAAAGTGTATTGTTCTCTCATTTGTTTTGACAGTCAAACACAATATTAAGTAGCACTTCCAGTCTTTTCACCTTCTTGGTGTCTTTGGTAATCTTGGATGAGAAATTCACATGGGTAAAGTTGTCAAGTGTGCTTCTGTGCATGGTGGGAACTGTAATTGTTGGCCTGGGTGATTCAGGAACAGGAGAAAGCGAAATTGCTAAATGGCCACTTCTGGGTGATTTTCTCTGTCTTGTCTCAGCTGTCTTTTATGCATTGTATACTACTTTGATCCGTAAGAAGATTCCAAATGAAGAGAAGGGAGAAGGACATGTTAGCACTGCACATTTTCTTGGATTCCTTGGTTTATTCAATGCTATCATATTTCTCCCCGCTGCACTAATTCTACATTTCACAAAGGTGGAGCCTTTTCACAGACTATCTTTAATGCAGTTTGGCCTAATTGTTGGAAAAGGTTAGTGGAATTTTCTTATCTCATATGTCATTGTTCTCCCATTGTCTCCAAACTATTGTTTGCTTAAACGAAAATAAGTTTGGTTCTATTGGGTATATGCGAAGCATTTTTAATTTTGTGTACATCTTTTCTGTATAGAATTTGTCAAGAAAGTAAAAAGTTCATAAATAAAATCTCACAAAAATTAAATTCTAATAAAAGTTGCATTTGTTAGCCTTCTGTTAACATAAATACATAATTAGGTTTTAATTAGTTTTAGTCCCCCTTTGGTAAGAATTTTGAGATAAGGTAGTGTAAAGACCCTTGTCAGGTTTTGACCCAACTTTTTGCACCAATGCAATTTTTAGTTGATTAGACAATTTCTCAGACAGTTTGCCATTCGTTTTTCAAGGTATTTGCTGATTGGAAGTGGTTTGCTCATAAAACCAAACAATTTGAATTTTTTTCATATCAAAATAATAATTCATTGCTTTCAAACACTATGATACAACAGTAATTAATAAAGAACACTGTTCAGAAATAACAGAAAAATATGTTTCTCTACCTTTTTATTGTTGATACAGTATGCTGATGCTATTATTAACTCAGATCTGCAAATAGATTGCAAAACAGAAAAATAGAGTACAAAGGTTATGATTCAGCCCACGATCCATCCTACACCTGCCATACTTCATGCCAACCCCTGAAATGATATAAGCCTAGCATTCTGAGGAAACGTAGGACCATCAGATCTACCCAAACTGTCCTGTGACTAGGAACACATGAAACAAGTGGTTTTTAATATTTCCTTTTAGTTTTTGCTGAAGTCACTTTATCAGATATATTAATATAAAATGTCTGTAATTATTGGACAGCTTTAATCAATTAATTGAGTTTATTCACTGAAGTCATAAAACAGCCTATGGGAATTAAACTAGTTTACATGGTTATTTTTGCTTCTCCACAAAAGGGGACATTACATTGACTTGTAAGCTATGTTACATGGAAATGTGTTTCCTGTTCCTAGGGGACTCGTTTTCGTCCTCACAGCATTTTGGGGACAGTGGGATGAAAAGGGGATGTCCCCTCACTGTCCTTGGTTTTAAAAAACA
This sequence comes from Cupressus sempervirens, assembly GCA_028749045.1. Taxonomy (NCBI): domain Eukaryota; kingdom Viridiplantae; phylum Streptophyta; class Pinopsida; order Cupressales; family Cupressaceae; genus Cupressus; species Cupressus sempervirens. The sequence continues at coordinate 396,276,797 of CM053790.1, forward strand.
GCAGGAAACTGTAGGAAACGTCCTTTAATATTTGGGGAAGCTGATCAATCCCCAAAATGCCTAGGGGACGGCCAAAATGTCCTTGCTCTGTCCCCAAAACAAAAAACTGTCCCTAGAATATTTAAATGGTTTTTGACATTAAAAATTAAATAATAAAACTTTTTTTAATTTTGTTTGGCCAAATTGACAATGTGAAGGGCCCACAAGGTTCCAATTTGTGCCCATGATAATAAAATTTGTGATTAAATATTCGACAATAAAATTAGCGATTAGGCAAGAGCCTCCAATACAATGGTAAATTGTGAGCCTCTTATCTCGGAGATCTTCTGTTCGAGTCTATATGAGCTTAATAAATAATAAAAATAATTAATCACAACACAATATAATAATTAATCTTGGCTTTGGCTTCTGTGATTAAAATTTATAAAACGTATAAACTTTATATATTGAATCATAAATATAAAAATATATTAGTATTTTGATGTTGGACTCTCGAGACTTTTGGACATGCTTGAGACATTTTGATTTTGATATTTATATTGATAGACCATGGTTTTTGTCATGTTCCCACTTTAAGATAATATTTTAGTAATCATTAAATTAAATATATAATATTAGTAAAAATAAATTAATGGTAATTATCATTCAAATAAAAGACAATGTTTTTTTTTGGATCTGTAAATGGCCGAAGCCTAGGTTAATTATTGTTATTTATTGTAATTAATTATTTTTATGTGTTAAGCGAATTTGAACCCAAGACCTCCCACATGAGAGGCTCACAAGTTACCGCTGTGTTGTAGGCTCTTGCCTAAATAAAAGACAAATATAGCATTAATATGAAACATTATTATAATAATAAAATATAATTATTTAAGATATATATATATATATATATATATATATATATATATATATATATATATATATATATATATATATATATATATATATATATATATATATATATATATATAATTATGATACTATATGTTGAGCAATAAATTTAAATTGCTTATTTAAATATACTAATGTTCTTAATATATATTTCAAATATTTTTTATTAAACTAGACCAAATATAAATTTATTTTATCCAAGCACTTAATGGATAGTTGTGACCTTTCATCCACACACATATATTAGAGTAAAAAAGCTGAATAGTTGGAAAGGGGTGTGGGCAAAATATACCTAAATGGCAGAGGGTATTAGAAAGAACTCTCATCAAATCTAGGAATGGTTTTTAAAATTAATAATCATTGGGGAGTCAGATGGATCAGTAAGAAAACTATGGATTGTGAGACAGAGGGGAGTGAACAGGATGAGGGCTTTGATGAAGACATGGAGGATGAGATCATGGAGATTGAGGTTAAGAAGAGGAAAAAACTTGAGCATGGTAGCTCATTTGGGAAGAAAAGGAAGATTAAGGACATTGATTTGATTTGGATACAGATTCTAAAGAGGAGCTGGAAGAGGGGAATGTGAAAAGTGGTATTGTTGGTAAGGTCTCTATAAACAAGGGGAAGAATATGGACAGGGTTTCAAGCATCCCTTTTGATGATGAACCTCTGATTAAGAGGATGGAGCGAAAAGGAAAAAATGCACTTTGTCAAGGGAAGGTGGATGCAAAAGGGCTTAAGGAGATTGATTATGAAAGAGACAATGTTGGCGGGGATGAGGATGACCTTACTCATAACAAGGGCAATGATGACTAGGGGTTTTTGAAAGGGATCTTTGGCAATCCGGGGCTTATGAAGAAGGACATTAGTAGTTTGCAGCAACAGATGCAGGACATTATAAGAGGATTTGACCAACTTAGCAAAACTACTAGAGGGGAGAGAACTCTGGGACAACATATTGATAAGCTTTTGGAGGTGATTGGTAATGTTGAAGAGGTTAAGAATCTAATGAATTGTGTTCCACCCCTCGAAGCCAAAACAGAGCTCTGGATGAGCTGATTAAAGATTTTCAAAAAAGTTGGATGGTTTGGATAACAGAGTGGATAATATGGAGAAGATGTTTAAGAAACTGGCGAATCAGAATTGTTCTATTCTGAAGATTGTGGCAGACAATATTAACACTCTCCTGATTAAATTTGAACAAGGGAAAGGTCAAGGTTCCAAGGATGTGAAAGATGACTAAGGATCTAGCAAGTGCAATCTAGCAAGCGCACCAAGGCCAACTTGAAAAAGACAGAGGGTGTTGAAGCCAAAGAAATGGATGATTTGAAGGTCTCTGCAGAAAACATGAATATTCTTGTAGACCACGCAACGGATCTACTGAAGACCCTGTAGCTGGTTTTGTGCTGTCTGTTTGCTTTCTTTTAGCTGTCTTTTCCAGCTTGTTGTTTTTAGCTACTTGTTTTAGCTTGTTCTGCTCTTGGTGCTGATGCACAGTTCTTCTAGGTTTCTCAAATTTTATTCTCTTGCTACTTTGTAAAAGGTTTTGGGTCCTTTAAAACCTATTTTCACTTAATCAAAACAATCACTAGGGAGTATCAGAGTCCATTACTTCTTTTACTAGACTTAGCTAAAATGAGCATTATAATGGTTACAAAAAGAATGGGGATTGGGAACAACAATAGTTAGCGACAAGTTTAGGGATCGTATTGCATTGCATCTCTCGTAAACCCATCTTGTGGATATTGTGTAATGGCCCTTGCCAATAGGCCACTAATAACCATTAATACTGAACTATGTAATTTCGTCAAACACTTGTCATGCAAACTAAATACACTGCTGAAAGTAAAATGCTGAATAAAGGAAATTGTTGTGCAACAAATCTACTCAAATAACTGATGTAAAATAGTGCCAATATATTCATTCAATGATAACCAAATGCTTTTACATATGATATGCAATTTTCATCTCAAGGCATTACAACATGGCACATTACAAGCCCTTATTGGCTAAATACAACTGAGAATTTCTTGCAACTACAAACTGAAATGAAAGAACTTGGATTGAGCAAATGCTGGAGACTGAATGCTGAAGACGAAATGATGAACATGCAACTCCAAACTGCCCTCCAATTTGCTGACCGTACGACTTGCAAGTACATTCGTACATGTACGGATTGGTACAACTCCTAGCCAAAAAAATGTTGGGCTGAAAGGTGCCAAAAATGATATAGAAATAATCGCTAGGCTCCAAGGAAAATTCTCCCAGAAAACAAAAATCAAACTCCCGGCCAGTAGTGAGATATGAGCAAAAATGTATGTCCAGGCTGAAAATCGAACCCTATTGGAAATGCCCAAATAAGCCCAACTTGAAGTAGCTGAATACCACTTCCAAAGTGCAACCTTTCAAAGGATATTTCACCTCCTCAATTATGCAAATCCTTAGGAGACTCCTTTCCTAACGATCAAATGACAATCTGCAGACCAAGATGGCGCCACATATGCTCAAAGAGAAAAGTAGTGTAAACTCAAACTTGGGATGTCCAAATGAGAGGCCAAACACTCTATTTATGCACTTTTCTAAGAAGCCTCTAAGAACTTCTAGAAGTATCCATAAAATATTCTTATGAAATCGCTTTGTAATGCACTTTTATATAAAAAGTAACTTTATAAAATAAAAAGTGCGACTCAACTTAAAATTATAATATTTTGGCCCCGCATAACACATTAAATAAAAATATGATAAATCCCATCTCTCCAAGAGCAAACAAGACCATCCAATCCCCAAAATCATCAGGATGACTCTCTCACCAAAATCATCTGCCTACGAGAGTCCATGATAGGCAAATTCACAGAAAAATAACATGTCACTAAAAAGGGGACATGACAGTCCGCCCTTCCTGAAATTGCTTGCCCTCAAGCAATCTCAAAGTTGGATGTTGCAAAATATCTTCTCCCTACCATGTGGCATCCTCCTTTGGTAAATCTCTCCACTTCACCAAGTACTCTCTAATAGTCCTACGGAGCTGTCTCTCTCTGCTGTCAATGATGCACTCGGGAATAATAACCAATTTCCCTTCATCATCCAATGGAGGAAGAACTGCTGAAGGCACAACATGCTGACCCAACGCCTTCTTGAGCCGTGACACATGGAAAGCATTGTGCACCTTGCTGTTTGTTGGAAGCTCAAACTCATAAGCCATCTTGCCAACCCGCCTAATAATCCTGAAAGGGCCATAGTATTTAGGCTTAAGCTTCTCTGACCCCCTCTTCTTGAGGGTAGACTGTCGGTAAGGCTGCAATATGAGGTAAACCATGTCACCAACCTCAAAACTCCTCTCTGTCCTCTTCTAGTCTGCATACTGCTTATACTGATTCTGTGCTCTGGCAATATTATCTTTGAGAGCGTCAACAATGTCCTTGCTCTCCTGAAGCAAATCCCCAGCACGAGGAACTCTAACATCACTCATAAGCAAATCGACAAAGCTAGGTGCATTATAGCCATATAGTGCTCTGAAATCTGAATAGACATGTGATAGGTAGTATTATAACAATACTCACATAAATAAATCCATCTAACCCATGCTTTCTGCTGACCAGCCACGTAGTTCCTCAAATATCCTTCCACCCACTTATTTACTCTCTGTCTGCCCATCAGTCTATGGGTGGTAACTAGTGTTAGGCATAAGCTCAGTGCCACATAAACAAAACACCTCCTGCCAAAAATGACTCAAAAACTTGCTGTCTCTGTCACTCACTATGCTCCGGGGTATTCCATGTAGTCTAAAAATTTCCCTAAAAAAGACTTCAACCACCTGCACTACTGTGTAAGTAGTAGTGATGAGAAGGAAGTGTGCATACTTCGTCAACCTGTCTACCACCACATAGATGCAATCTCACCCTTGGGCCTTAAGCAAGTCCGTAATGAAATCCATGGATATACACTCCCACTTCCTGTTAGGAATGGGAAGTGACTGTAGGAGCCCTGCTGGAAAGGTGTGCTCTTGTTTGTTCTGCTGGAAAACAGGGCACTCTCTAACATACTGCAACACATCTGCCTTGAGTCCCTTCCATGTGAACCGCTCCCGTACCGGCCTGTACGTTTTGAAGTATCCAGGATGTCTAGCTGTAGGTGAATTATGAAGTGCTCTCATAACAATATGCTTCACTTTCGATCTTAGGACTAAGAATATCCTATTCTTGTAGATAATCAAATCATCCACAAGTGTATACCTGGTATCAACAACTGTCCCATCAACAATCTTGGATGCCCACGAATCTCTAGCATACTCAGCAATGATCAAGTGCCTCCAGTCCTCTGATATTTGAATCATGGCACTGAGATGTGGTCTTCGTGACAATGCATTTGCTACCACATTCTGAGTCCCTTTCACATAGGAGATGTCAAAATCATAAGCCTGTAGTTTACTAACCCTCTTTTGCTGCCTGTCATTGAGATCTCTCTGTCCAAGGAAATGTCTCAAACTATTGTGATCAGTTTTAATGCAAAACTTACCACCCACTAGATACTGCCTGAATTTAGCCAATGCATGCATAATAGCCAACATCTCCTTGTCATATATACTAAATGATCTCTCTGGCCCACGGAGCTTCCTGCTCTCAAATGCAATGGGGTGCTTGTCCTGCATCAGAACAACACCAATACCCTTTCCAGATGCATCACACTGAAGCTCAAATGGCTTCGAGAAGTCGGGCAATGTAACACAGGGCATGTAGTCATGATCTCCTTGAATCTTTCAAAGCAAGCTTGTGCCTTAGGTGTCCAAACAAAGGTTCCCTTCTTCAACAAATCCGTCATAGGAGCTGTATGACGTGAATACCCACTGACAAATCTGCGATAGAAACCACACAACCCAAGAAACCCTCTCAACTATGTTAGGTTCTCCGGAGGAGGCCAATCCACAATAGCACGAATCTTATTAGGATCCATCCTTACTCCCTCTGCACTAATGATGTGACCCAAATACAATAGCTCTATCATGCCGAACTCACATTTTGACTCCTTGGCGTACAAGGACTCCAACTGCAGGATCCCCAAAATTGTCTCCAAGTGCTCCATGTGCTCTTGCCAAGACCGACTGTAAATCAAAATATCATCAAAGAAGACTAATGCATATTTCCTCAACTGGTGATGGAAGACTTTGTTCATGGTGGATTGAAAAGTAGCTGGCACATTGGTTAGCCCAAATGGCATGACCACAAACTCAAAGTGCCCACAATGACATCTGAAGGCAGTCTTCTCAATATCCTGCTCTCTAACTCTGATTTGATGGTAGCCAGATCTCAAATCAATCTTCGTGAAGTAACATGCACCGTGAAGCTCATCAATCAACTCATCAATCGATGGAATGGAGTACATATTCTTGATTGTCCTTTTGTTCAGCACCTTGTAATCAATGTACATCATTAATGTACCATCCTTTTTCTTCACCATCACAACCGAAGAAGCAAAAGGAGACTTACTAGGCCTGATGTGACCCATCGCATGAAGCTTCTTGATGGTTTTCTCGATCTCATCCTTGAGCCTCTTAGGATGCCTGTATGGTGTAATCATCACGGGTTTAGCACCCTCCTACAACTCAATGATGTGCTCAATACCTCTGTCTGGTGGTCTGCTAGGTGGGATGTCATTGAAGACTCTATCATACTTCACTCTCAACCTCTGTATGTCTGGATGATACTCTGTCTTATGCTGTCCCTCCTGTGTAGGCATGAGAGTACACATGGCTGCCCACTCAATGTCGTCATGTCTGGCTAACCTCTCTAGCCATCTGAAGGAAATAGTCCCGATGTCTCCATTCTTGATGGCTCTCAAAATGTGTTGCTTCCCATCCACTTCAAACTTAATCTCCGCATCCTTCAATCGGAAGGTGACCTCTCCCAATGAGCGCAACCACTCCATCCCAAGAACTATATCTAGATCACCCATGTTGACAACATGGTAGTCCACCTTGAACAGGTGTAAGGGCAAATTTCTAACCATCCTGTTACACTTAAGAGTATAACCATAATCAACCTGTACTCGTAGTCCCTCAAACTCCTCAGTCATAATACCACGATGTTCAACAAAACGCGCATCAATGAAATTGTGCATAGCACTAGTATCAACCAAAGTAATAACTCCTTGCCTTGCTAGAACACCACGCAGTCTAAAAGATCCTTCCTGCTGAATGCTAGACAAGCGTGCCTCTTGGAAGTGCAACTCGGGCTCCTCCTTAGTCTCTAGAGCTTCTGCTTCTGCCTCGGGCTCTGCATAACTATGATCAACCTCATGTCTAGAATTATCAGAATATGAATCCTCGTAGTAAGCCCACATAACCCTGTTGGCCTTTCCCTTAGGCCTCATAGGACAATCATGATCTCTGTCGTAGGGACTCTTGCAGTAAAAGCATAGCTTCTTCCTGCGCAAGTCATTCAGTGTCTCCATATTCAAAGGTGCAGTAGATTTACCCTTGGTGTCACCTTTTTTGCCCTTTTTTTTATCAAACTTCTTATTGTCCTTGAATGAAGAAGTGCTCCTGGAGGTGAACCTGTTAGAAGCTCCATGCTCCGTGCTTTCCTCATAGCCTCCTGCAATGAAGGGGGATCAAATGCCTTGATCCACCCCTTTAGAGGTTCAGACAACCCCTCTGTGAATAGTATAACCAACCTCCTCTCGGACACATCTTGCACCATCACTGATAATCTCTAAAACTCACTGATGTAGACCTCCAAATTGTCTGTCTGTCTGGCTGTGCAAGATCACGGAAGAAGACCTCTGGGTCTTTCTTATCAAAGTGCTCTACCAATCTATCCACAAAATCCTTATAGGATGTCACTTGATTATGCTACAATGTAACCATACCATGTGACCACCAATCATGTGCTGTGCCCTCTAAATGTAAAGTGGCATACCTGATAGCATCCGTCTCTGACATAGGCCTCAATGCTAAGAATGTATCTAACTTTTGGATCCAAGCTTGTGCTGTCATCTGTCCACTGCCGTCGAAAGATGGTAAGGTGAGCTTGCTAGCAGCTCGTTGCAACTCACTGTCTTGACCTCCTCTGGGCCTCCAGTTCTGCTTGCAACTCCTTATGTGGTCTCTTCTCTGACTCAGGTAGCGATCAAAATTCAGCAACTCACGAACATGTGGAGGAAGTGCCTACCATTTTGCATCTGTAGCTCGAAGATCATATTAAAAGTCCTCTGGCATATAATCCTCTATTGCCTCCTAGGTTGCCTCTCTAAGGAATGTAGGACGTGTAGGTCTATATGCAGTCCATGACTTGTGCCTAGGAGCACCCTGTGAACCTGCTACACTCCTGTTATCCTGCTCTGGCGTTCCCCTACCCTGTTCTTGATTACGTCTGTCCTGTGGGTTCATGCACTCAACCATGGTGGTGAGTGCCTACAAAGCCTGAGCCATCCGTTCTTGTCATGTAACCATTGCTGTAAAAAATTCCCTAGTTTCCTGATCCCCATTCCTATTGTCTCTTGGTAGGCTATGCTCTTGTTTGTCACCCACGATGTCTGGCTGCCTGTCAAAATCTTGTTCCCTGACAAACAAAGTTTGCCTGCGAGTGTAAAATCTATGAGAGCCAACCCCAAGTGGTTGTATGTGATTGCTAAACCCTCAGGATGGTAGGATTTAGCTCTGATACCACTGTAATGGCCCATGCCAATAGGTCACTAATAACCACTAATACTGAACTGTGCAATTTCGTCAAACACTTGTCATGCAAACTAAATACATTGCTGAAAGTAAAATGCTGAATAAAGGAAATTGTTGTGCAACAAATCTACTCAAATAATTGATGTAAATTAGTGCCAATATATTCATTCAATGATAACTAAATGCTTTTACATATGATATGCGCTTTTCATCTCAAGGCATTACAACATGGCACATTACAAATAAACCCTTACTGGCTGAATACAACTGAGAATTTCTTGCAACTACAAACTGAAACGAAAGAACCTGGATTGAGCAAATGCTAGAGACTGAATGCTGAAGACAAAATGATGAAAATGCAACTCCAAATTACCCTCCAATTTGCTGACTGTTCGGCTTGCAGGTACAACTGTATATGTACGGACTGGTATGGCACCTGGCAAAAAATAAATGTTGGGCTGAAAGGTGCCGAAAATTATATAGAAATAATTGCTAGGCTCCAAGGAAAATTCTCCCAAAAAATAAAAATCAAACTCCCGGCCAATAGAGAGATATGAGCAAAAATGTATGTCCAGGCTGAAAATCGAACCCTGCTAGAAATGCCCAAATAAGCGCAACTTGAAGTAGTTGAATACCACTTACAAAGTGCAACCCTTCAAAGGATATTTCACCTCCTCGGTTATGCAAATCCTTAGGAGACTCCGTTCCTAACGATCAAATGACAATCTGCAGACCAAGATGGCGCCACAAATGCTCAAAGAGAAAAGTAGTGTAGACTCAAACTTGGGATGTCCAAATGAGAGGCCAAGCACTCTATTTATGCACTTTTCTAAAAAGCCTCTAAGAACTTCTAGAAGTATCCATAAAATATTCTTATGAAATCCCTTTGTAATGAACTTTTATATAAAAAGTAAAAAGAAAAGTAGTGTAAACTCAAACTTGGGATGTCCAAATAAGAGGCCAAGCACTCTATTTATGCACTTTTCTAAGAAGCCTCTTAAGAACTTCTAGAAGTATCCATAAAATATTCTTATGAAATCCCTTTGTAATGCACTTTTATATAAAAAGTAACTTTATAAAATAAAAAGTGCGACTCAACTCAAAATTATAATATTTTGGCCCCGCATAACACATTAAATAAAAATATGATAAACCCCATCTCTCCAAGAGCAAATAAGACCCCCAAAATCATTAGGATGACTCTCTCACCAAAATCATCTACCTACGAGAGTCCATGATAGGCAAGTTCACAGAAAAATAACATGTCACTAAAAAGGGGACATGACATATTGTCTTCAGGATGTATCTTTGACAACCTTGGGACAGTGACAGAAGTAATGACATTCAGGTTTGATTGAACACCATAGATAGAAGAAAGAAAATACCAAAGGAGCACATTGGCATCTATTCCAATACTCATGCTCACTAAAGGTCGGGTGATCAAGATCACCATTAACATGATCATAGGAGTTGGTCTCTCATCCCCCAAATGGGTGTAGAGTTCAGCACGAAGGGAGTGGGGCATAGTCTTGTAGACGACAAGAAAGATCGGAGCCAACATTAGGAGAAATAGAGAGCCACACGTGGAAGAATATCCACTACAACAATAGCAAAATAGTTAAAGCCACTCATCGCAGGAAATCTCGTACTCAGGGGAAGAGACAGTAGACACATACGATTCATCTGATATTAACCATTAGAAGACTTTTTGATATAAAGAGAATTCAAACATTAGAAGTTGATTTCAGAGGGTGCAGCCTCTAGCATGATACATAATAAACCAATAAGAGTAAGATCATTCAGTTCCTAAGGATACCAACTATCAAATTTCTGCAAAGCCTTCGGATATTGTATTTACTTGATAAGGAACTCACATTGTGATCAGTACTCATCCAAAACTTGGACAGAAGTTCGATCCTTATCATACCAATAATTATTCGACTTCTTATCATAATCGGATGGAAATATCAGCAGATAATTAAGAGTTAAAACCAAATATCATATATTAAGAATAAAGAATTCTTATATAACAAACACTAATGGGATTAGTATTGCTGATATATAAGACAGAGTAGAAAGAGAAATTGTAAATAATCTCCATTGCACAGTTCAATTGTAAAGACTAGATAGCTACTAATATAAGGAAATAAAGTATTGGTCCCAATATCCCAAACTATACCGAGGGACATTACAATGGTATCAGAGTATGATCCTGCCATCCTGCAGGGTAGAAAATATACAAACATCAAATTAGAGACAAATTTTTTATAAAAAAAAATGTCCATCATGGAGTCACGAGAAAGATGACATCATGATTCAGTTAAGGTCCAACAAATCCCCAAGGAAGACACATTTAATTGCGGCGATATCTATTCAGAGCGATACTAAAAGCATAAGGAACATATTGAGATCTAAGAATCATATGTGACGAGTTATTTATAAGAATTAAAAAAAGAGGGCATTCAAAATGAATGTCATGATTCTTAAAGGGAATCCAGAGACCCAAGGGATTTTTGTGGAGGGCATTTTTGAACACCGGTCATAGAGGACATTCTTAATGAATGTTGACCATAGAGGGCATTCTTAATGTCATCCACAGAGGGCATTCTTTACGAATTATTTATAAGAATTAAAAAAAGAGGGCATTCAAAATGGATGTCGTGATTCCTAAAGGGAATCCAAAGACCCAAGGGATTTTTGTGGAGGGCATTTTTGAACACCGGTCATAGAGGACATTCTTAACGAATGTTGACCATAGAGGGCATTCTTAATGTCGTCCACAGAGGGCATTCTTTACGAATTATTTATAAGAATTAAAAAAGAGGGCATTCAAAATGGATGTCGTGATTCCTAAAGGGAATTTAGAGACCCAAGGGATTTTTGTGAAGGGCATTTTTGAATGCCGGTCATAGAGGACATTCTTAACTAATGTTGACCATAGAGGACATTCTTAATGTCATCCACAGAGGGCATTCTTTATGAATGTCGTCCACAGAGGGCACCCTTGAATGTCGGCCATAGGGGACATCGTGTGAATGTTGGTCATAGAGGGCATTCTTGGTGTCGGCCATAGAGGGCATTATTGAATGTTGGCCATAGAGGATATTGTGTGAATGTCGGCCATAGAGGATATTCTTGAATGTCGGCCGTAGAGGGTGTTCTTAGTGAACATTGCCATGCTTGGTAGAGGGCGCTTGTAGTGAATGTCGCTATTATTGGTAGAGAGCGCTTGTAGTGAATGTCATTATTATTGGTAGAGGGTGTTCTTAGTGAGCACTGCCATTGTGGGTAGAGGGCATTCTTAGTGAAGTGGCACCATGCTTGGCAGAGGGCATTCTTATAGAATGTCACCCTTAATGGCAAAGATCATTTTGAAAATTCTATATTTGAGAAACTTCTTCATTAGAGGCAAGAAACACTTATCCAAGTGCTACAACAAATTAGATAAGTTTTTTTTTTAATTTTTATTTTTTTTCTGAATGGTTTTTTTTAAATCCAATAATATGATGAAATATTTTTAAGGTGATAATTTATTTTTCAGTTCTAAGCTTATGTTGACATTACCATTTCAGAGTTATTTGATTAGATATTGACATTGCACATCAGATTGGAAGGTTTGAATTGCTTGAGGACAAGCAATTTGAGGGGTGGACTGTTATGTCCCCACTTTAAGATAATATTTTAGTAATGATTAAATTAAATATATAATAATGGTAAAAATATAATTAATAGTAATAATCATTCAAATATAAGACAAATATATTATTAATATGAAACATTATTATAATAATAAAATATAATTATTTTATATATATATATATATTTATATTATTATGATAATATATATTGAGCAATAAATTTAAATGTCTTATTTAAATATAATAATATTCTTAATATATATTTCAATTTTTTTATATTAAACTAGACCAAATATAAATTTATTTTATCCAAGCAACTAAATGGATAGTTGTGACCTTTCATCCGCACACATATATTAGAGTTAAAAAAACTGAATAATTTGGAAGTGGTGTGGGCAGAATATATTATAGAAGTTGTTACCTAAATGGCAGAGGGTATCGGAAAGAACTCTAATCAAAGCTAGTAATGGTTTATAAAATTAACAGTCAACGGGGAGTATTAGAGTCCATTACTTCTTTTACTGGACTTAGTGAAAATGAGCACTATAATGGTTAGACAAAGAATTGGGATTGGGAACAACAATAGTCAGCGACAAGTTAAGGGATCGTACTGCATTGCATCTCCTGTAAACCCATCTTGTGGATATTGCCTTCAGGATATATCTCTGGCAGCCTTGGGACAAATAAGCACCAATACAAGGTGGGCAGTGACAGAAGTAATGACATTCAGGTCTGATCGAACACCATAGATAGAAGAAAGAAAATACCAAAGGAGCACACTGGCATCTATTTCAATACTCATGCTTACTAAAGGTGGGGTGATCAAGATCACCATTAACATGATCATAGGAGTTGGTCTCTCATCCCCCAAATGGGCATAGAATTCAGCACAAAGGGAGCGGGGCATAGTCTTGTAGACGACAGGAAAGATCGGAGCCAACATCAGGAGAAACAGAGAGCCACACGTGGAAGAATATTCACTACAACAATAGCAAAACAGTCAAAGCCACTCATCACAGGAAGTCTCGTATTCAGGGGAAGAGACAGTAGACACATATGGTTCATCTGATATTAACCATTGGAAGACTTTATGATATAAAGAGCATTCAAACATCAGAAGTTGATTTCAGAGGGTGCAGCCTCTAGCATGATACATAATAAACCAGAAAGAGTAAGATCATTCAGTTCCTAAGGATACCAACTATCAGATTTCTGCAAAGCCTCCCGATATTGTATTTGCTTGATAAGAAATTCACGCTGTGATTGGTACTCATCCAAAACTTGGACAGAAGTTCAATCCTTATCGTACCAATAATTATTCAACCTCTTATCAAAATCTGATGGAAATATCAGCAGATAATTAAGAGTTAAAACCAAATATCATATATTAAGAATAAAGAATTCTTATATAACAAATACTGATGGGATTATTATTTGCTTAATATATATAAGACAGAGTAGAAAGAGAAATTGTATATAATCTCCATTGCACAGTGCAATTGTAGAGACTAGACAACTACTTATATTAGGAAATAAAGTACTGGTCCCGATATCCCAAGCTATACCAAGGAGGGACATTACATTTTTGATGTTTGAGACTATTGTTATAATGCTGTTATACTGATTTATACTTCTGCTATTATCATTTATGTTGCTATACTATTGTTGTAACTCGTGAATTGGTGATTTATTTGCATATTGTCTTGTTAATAATCAATTATTGACATCTCTCTCTTTTTTCCATTCTATCTAAATATAATTCAAGTTTTTTTAAAAAACACACACATATGTATTGAAAATTTGTGCACTGCTGTCCCCTGCCGTCCCCTACTTTTGGCTCCTTAGAAAGCATCCCGAAAACACGTCCCCTTCCATACCCCGGTCTGTGTCCCCGAAATGCCATGGAACATAGGTTAGAAGATATACATGCTCTATATATTTGTCCAATGGAGTGGAGCTAGAGGGTGAAAATCCCGAAGTGATGGAATACATTTACTTTTCATTGCCTCTGGTAGCAGATCCCTAAAGGTGCTTGCATGCTAAGTGGGTTACTTTGCCTTGTAATTATTACAAATACAAATGAGAAAATATTTCATTTGTGTGATAACTAATCATGGACTTAAAATAGGTCAAATCCCACAAAATTACAAGTCTTAAGGTAATAGTTTAATACTTAGGGAACTCTCTAATCAAAATGCCATGGATTTGCAGATTGTAAACTTAAAAAGTAAATATCTATTTTACTTTGAGAGAACTAGTTTCTTAAGTGATAATGATAGACACCCTTAAGGATACTTACGACATTGTCACATTTCTAAGCTAATCAAAAGGCTTGAGAGAAAAACCTTCTAATTTTTTGAAGAATTATTTATGATTCTCCAAAAATCTGATATTGAACTTGTACTTCACTTTTTTAAAGAAAATTCTTGTTTATAGAAATGGATTTAATGACATCTATTGTTAAAACTATATTTGTGCTATATCTTAAGAAAATACATTAGAAGCCTGCTACAACCTTCAAGGCAAAAGGAATCAAATATGTGATGATAAAACTTTTTGATGATCAACTTCTTACCTAGCTAGTCATTGCATAGCCAATGTACAGAATCTAGGTAGCTATAAATTGAAGTAATGAACTTTTTGAACAGGCACACAAATACTTTTGTGATTGGACTTCATTAATTTCAATGTAGTTGTGAGCCTATGAAGACCTTTGAGATGTGTCCAGATCTCGACAATTGTCTTGCCGGATGGAATCTGTGAGAGCTGATCATTAGCTATGGATAATTTGTGAAGCATCACCGCCTCTCGATTATTCAGATCCCAAGTATCCTGATCAGTACCAGGAGTAGTTAGACGCTTCGTAACACCCAGAACAAGTTGATTGGTATCTTGATATTCAAAAATTGCGATAATCAGTTGCTTCCAAGTGCCATAATTTTGACCATTGAATTTTGATTTGTGCTCGAATCGAATGTTTGTCAGAGATGCCATGGCACATTTTTCAATGAAAAATATGAAAATCTGTGAAGGCACGTACTTCAAGGCAAAAAGAATGGAAGACCTAGAAAATTTGAAGGATGACCCAGAAGAGAGCTTGAAAAACCCAAAAAGAATATGTTGTCAATTTTTGGATCTGCTGGCTCAAAAATCAAGGCACCCAGAAAAAATAGACGACAACCCAGTTGAAATCTTGAAAAAACCCATTAAGAATATGTAAATTTTTTTCCGAGGTCAAAAATTAGGGTTTTGAAGAAAACCTTAGTCGGCAGCCATGAAAGCTTGGTTTGCAGGAAAATGGAGTTTTGGAGACCAAAAATTTTCGATCTGAGGTCATCTATGGCATGGGAGTGTACAAACGATACCAGAGATTGGTGTTTGGAGGCATGATCAGTGATCAATGTTATTGAGTTAGCAAGGCTCATTATAACAAATAGAAACAATAGACTGGAATGTAACAGAGTTGATGGCTTAGACATTAAATGTGTTATAAGAAAGAAATACATTGGAATTAAACCCAAGAGCTCAAATCATTACTGTTTTGAATTAACAAGGTGAATCAGGTTTTTATTTAGTGAAGTTCATTATAACAAATAGAACTGATAGGCTGAAACGTAGCAGGGATGGCACCTAGTCAAGAAATAGATTATAAGAAAGAAAATAAAACTGTGAAGTTGAATCCTTTATGATGAGTAGTTCAACCTTAATCTAACAAAGTGATGTCTTGTCTATCATCAGATAGGGTGTGCTAAATGACACTCAGAGAATTAGGGAGTTATCACATGATATGAGCAATGCAAATTTGCAGATGAAGCATGACAATGCATACATCACTAGGGTTCTCCTTTGCTTTGAAGATTATTTGTTAATTCATATTATGAGACCTACAGTATGATTGTGCTCCAAGATTGCTGCCTGCGATATTCAAATATTTCTGATTTTCTAAAAATGATTTCCAGAGACTTGTAAGTCAGGCATGAGACAAGGTTCATGATTGAACTGCAGTTGGATCTAGATCATCAACAAGTATACATAACTATTTTACTTTTTTGACTCTTTCAAATCAAGGGGGTTCCCTAAGATCCTACATGATAGTTAAAGAGAAACAAAGTAGTTCGGTTGTAGATGTAAGCCATTTATATATGATGACAAACTAAAGTTTGTCAATACCTACCCATCATTTTTGCTTGGTAAAATTTTGGACCAGGATCTCACATGCAAATAAATTACCCAGATCTAACGATGTCCTAATTTCTATCGAAACAATTATTATCAGTTAATTCTTTCTATAAATTTGTTCATTTACAACTTCCCCATAATCATTTGAAATTGGTAAAGTAATAATTACAGTTGGACAAAAATATTTCAAGTATGACCTGTTGCCGAATTTAGACTGGGGCCTAGTTGGTGACAGAGTTCAAGTCCAAAAAGATATGCAAATACTTAATCTAATTATCAGATATGAGTATGTTATTATCAAATGATTGGGATATTGTTATAAGATTCCGTCAGTCTTGCTGCATTTTCACTTCAAACAACTCTCAAAGATAAAGAAACCTTAAACGGCAATGAAATGCTAGTGATCTGCAAGTTGATCCAAAACATTCCTTATCTAATTCTGAAAAGGTTTTTGCATTCAGTGGCCAGGCATTTTTGCCTACAAGAAGTCCAGTCCTGACACCAAATAGTTATCAAGAATACTTACAGAATATCAAATGTGAACTCAGAAATGAGGACCGTCATTTCTAGAAATGATTTGCTAACCATGAAGAACTCACTATTATTTGATTGGTCTTGTATTTAGTTACCATCATAGAATTTTACATGCACAGACTCACACGGACTCCAAGATTAGGCATGCAATACTTGACACCAGAGATCACATGGGCATAAAAAAGATAGAGGCGCAAAAATTGGCAAAAGATCCAAGTCTTATGAAAAAGTTCCTTTTTATGGCAAATGATACAGTGCTCATCCAATAAATGATTGCCATTTGTCTCTTGCTTTACATTTCAAGTATGAGGGCTCGTTTACAAATACAGTGTGCATGAACTGCATTCACAAGATAAGCAATCTTTTCTTGTCCACTGATCACCAGTGATGATGATAGCAATACTGTTGATTGAGAGAGGATCTCCATAACACTAAAAATTCAGGGGGTGAACAAAGAATACCCAGTTCCTTACATTCTTCATTGATGAATACGGTGCCTAGAGATGTTGAAGGATCTTAGAATTCATCTTCCCTTGATCATGCAGATGGTGCGTTGCTGAACACATCTCCATATGGCTGGCCTGAACTGTTCCCAGTTTTGCCAGCATCTGCCCTTTGACTTTAAGCCAATAATAAATCATGTACTCAACATGATCCATACCGCCCCTCAACTCAACCAAATGATCATTAATTCCCTCAATTAAAGAATGCACCTAGCTATTCTGCTTCCCGAGCATTTAAATAAGCTCTTCTGTGCTCTTGGAGGAGGAAATGGTGAGAGAGGAGAATTAACTGGCTCAGAAGCTCCAGAAAATGTCTCCAAAATTTTTCTATGGCTTTCAGCTGATGCCATATGTTCTGTAAATAATAGTTCAACTCTTTTGCTCCAAGCTTTGGGTAGAAGAACTCAGATGCACTTTCAGGCTATCTTGCTACTTTAATAGACTTCTTAGCTAGCAAATCAGTACTTTTCCAAATGTTTGTAATGCATGCAGTTCAGATTCGGAACTGCACCATTGACGAACACTCCATAGTACTTTATCCCTTGCCAAGTGCATACGAAACCTATCTGACTGCCAAACACAAACACAGCTAATTGACATCACACACCTTACACATCATATACATCAGCAACTGGTATGAATGGTTTACTGTTCTTATGCAAGTACATATTCAAAAGCTTGAAAGAATGGCTGCCTCAGAGAATTGAAAAAACAAAATAATCTGTTGCTTTGTGTAGTGTATTGCTCTACTACCAGGTGCCACTCATCACCAGAGAGTAGCAGTGCATGACTATTTTTCCTTGCATTTTTAGTAGCCGGATTCCATGTACTATCTATGATTGACCTACCTCCTTTAATAATGTATTAACTTTGTTATTGAGAAATCTGTTTGCAGTAGCATAATGAATCTGATCTACATTGGGGAAATCTGTTTGCAGTTGCACTATGCAGTCACTGTAGTAGACTGAGATCCTCCACACTTCAATTCTTCATTTATGAAGGCCCTTGGTTCTGGCATTATGGAAGTGTATCCTGGGCGATAAAAACTTTATCATTTTCTTAAAGATGGACATTCTTTCATTGAGGAATCTACTTATCCAATATGTTGTTGTCAGCAACCTGCAGAAGTCATCCAAATAACCAATCATCGGTTTCTCAGTTAGAACTTTAGCATCAATGAGTCTCTGGCAACATGGGGTATCCATTTAGCCATGATGCCTGGAATAATTTGACTGCTACTCTATTCTTATCCAAATTTGTGCTGAGAGAAACAATATTATTCCAGATGGTTTCTGCAACATTCATAATAAAATATACCTCCTTATCAACAAATCTCTAAGGTTATTCATGAGTTGGGATTTCAATGGAGCAAACTTATCATTGGCCTGATCCCCATACCTTTGCATTTGGCCACTGTCTTGCAGTTCATTCATTCTTTATATTCATTTGATGCTTCAGTGAAATACCTGTACGTGTTGCTTGTTGAAAGTGAAGGAATAGGAGAAGAAAGAGAGCAGTGGGGAGTGCCATAGGCCTAGGATAGCTACCTTCACTGATGTTAATCATCTCTTCATTGCTGCTCTTAAATTTTGATTATCCTGCCTTAAGTGAATACTCATATCATAGTTGAAAAACTTGGACTTGGCAATAACTCAGATGGGCCAACAAATTTGAAAAACTTGGAATCACCAAAAACTTGGTGTAAAAATCGGCAAGTACATCGAACATTTGAAAATATGTAATTATTTAAAGTACATTGATTAAAACATATACACCAGATTTGTAGAACATATACTGATTTGAGATATTCATCATATATCAACCAAAGCTTTCCAAAGTTTTGGGTTAAATATAAAGCAGTTAGAACTTAGCAAATTAACATAGAATCACATACCAAAAACAAATTAGAATGATAATTATTTTAAAAGTATCATTTACAAATTTATATTGTTAAATAATTTTGAAATTTATATTGTAATTCATTTACAAATATAGTATACATTAATATACAATATAATAATATATATTTTAACAAAATATAATAACTATCGACTATTAGTGTAATGTTAGTATAACTCGGGTGCATGCACTCGGGTCAAAAACTCGACGTGCCCAATGCGGGTTTGTCACACACCCGAGTACCCTCGCCGGTTGATTTTGCGCCACCGCACCTTGGCCGCACCGGTTGAGCACCCAGGTGGGACGTGAGACTCAGGTGTGTGGCGGGTGTGGGGGTGCTCCTAGGGTGCTCGCGGGGTGCGGCTGGCTGAATGGCCGAAAAAGTTTGAAATATTTTTTTTTTGTATTTCTTTTTTTGGTTTGTTTTTTATGCATGCTAACCCTAATTGGGTGTGGGTCCCATGTGGTCTATTTGAAGGTTCAATAAAACCAATAGACCTCATTTTCATTTCATTGTTTTGGAGCAGCAAGGAGCTAAGTGAGCAAAAGAGTTTGGAGGAGTTTGTGAGAGCTTAGTGGTTGATTTTGCATGGGATTGCAAGATAAAGAGGAGCAAGAAGATTTGATTTGGCAAGTGTCTCCTCAAGTTCAAGGTAAGTTTTTTTTATTTTACAACTTTTTTTTAATTTGAGAAATCAATTTATAATTTTTAAATTTAGTATTTAGATTTACTTTCAAGTTTCAACTTAAAATTTTTGAATGTTTCATTCTTGAATCTTGTTGATAGTAGATAGTTGATAGTTCCATGATTTTTATTATCTATATTAATTTTTTCGTTATTCTTAGAGTAAAAATTTAAAAATATGCTGAAACGTATTTAGTATTTAGTTATTTTTACTTGGGCTGAAATGTATCATGATCATTTTTATAATTTTAAATTTTATTTTCATTTTGTGAAATGCAGTTTTATAAATGACATCTAGATCCGGCCAAAGTGGAGAAGACATAGAAATTAATGAGGCAAGTGCATTAGATTATGAGGCCGAGCCCGAGGGAAAAGATCATGGGGCTAATGTAGATGAACAATTTGAAGAAAAGCCTCCTTATGTTGCACTGGGGGTACCTTTTATTGATTACCCTTCAAAGATTTTGGCAAAGTATGCTAGGGGTCCTTATGATCTAAGATTCTAAAGTCCCCTCTAAAACAATTTGCTGTGAAAATTACATGCCCTACACCTTCAGGTGGTGGCACACATAAATGGAAGTGCAATATATGTGGTGCAGAATGGTTTGGCAGTATTACAAGAGCTAATTCACACATTCTGTTTTGGACTGGTGGGCATGAACCCATGCATATTCTTGTAAAATCCTGAGAATGTGAAATACAGGATTGAAGTGAACAAACTATGGGGCATTCCTGATGATATTGGTGTTCTAGTGCCTAGATCTTTGGCTGCTAGGCAATAGGTACATGGTATACAATAGTTACAGGGGCAGCAAGATACATCTACTTGTATCCTGCATCAGAGAGTAAGGACTATGTCACCTACATCCTTTTCCTCACCTACACACAGTTCAGCAAGGGATAGTAGTAGGGGGAAACGGAAAGCAACTACAAGTTGTAGTGGTAGTAACCCCATTGCTCATTTATTTAACATGCACGCAAGGGATCGGTTAGATGATTCTGTTGGTGATTTCTTCTTTTCAAATGGCATCCCTACACATGTAGCTCGATCTCTCTATTTTGTGAGGACGATGTCCATGGTGGTGAACGAGGGAGAGCCATCATATGTGCCACCAGGTGACCACAAGTTGAGGACCGCAATGTTAGATAGAGCCTATGACAAGGTTGGGATCTTGATGGAGTAGAGGAAAGCATGTTGGATGGATTCAGGCTGCAGCATTATCATGGATGGGTGGACGGACATTAGTCATTGTCCACTCATCAACATTATGGTTACATGCACTGCGGGCCCATACTTTTTGAGGGCAGTTGATTGTTTAGAGCATAGTAAAGACGCTGATTTTCAATTTCATGTGCTTAGGGAAGCCATTGAGGAGGTTGGGCCACAAAATGTGGTCCAATTTGTGACAGATGTAGCACGTGTGCAAAGCGGCAAGGAGGCTTGTTGAGGCAACCTATAGGCATATTTGGTGGACTCCATGTTGTGTGCATGCCATAAACAATGCACTCAAAGACATGGGGAAAATAAAGTGGATTAGAAATGTGGTTAATGATGGGAGAGAGGTGCAGATGTTTATTTGCAATCACCATACATCACATGAACTTTTCAAGAGCTTCGCGAAGAAGCAATTCTTGAAACTAGTTGAGACTAGGTACGCATCATATTATATTCTCTTGGAGAGAATGATTGAGTTGCAAGAGCCATTGCAACTCATGGTTATGACATAGGAATGGAATCGATGGCTTGAGCCCAGAATAGAACAGGGGAAGAGGGTAAGGGAGACAGTAAAGAGTGATCAGTTTTGAAGTGACGCAAAATACAGTCTCCATCATTACTCCAGTGTTTTAGGTGATTAGATATGGAGATGTAGATTCACCTAGCCTTGGAGAGGTTTATGAATGCATTGATTCCATGCTTGGGCAGATGAGGGCTGCCGTGTGTGAGAGAGACCCCACTAGAGCATTCTATTCGAAGCATATTGAGCCTATCATTCACCATAGGTGGGAGAAGCTGAACACTCCTTTGCACATGGCTGCCTATGCATTGAACACGAAGTGGTACATACCTAGGCCTGGTAGAGTCACACCACTTCAGGATGATGAGGTGAAGAATGGGTTCTTTCAATGCATTGCCAGGATGTATGATACTGAGACTGCTAGTGAGATTTGCACTGAGTGGTCCGAATTTGCTAGTCTTTTAGGTAATCCTTAAATCTTGATTCAGTGCTCTAAACTCTTTATAATTATAAGTTCTTTTGATTGTTACTTATAACTTTATTTAAGTTATTTTAATATTGTGTTGTAAACTTGTAACTTGTAGGATACTGGGATATTGCAAAGATCTCAAAACTATGGCAAAAAAGAATCCCATTTTGTGGTGGGAATGTAATGGGTCATAGAAGTCAAAGATCACCTCACTAGCCATCGGACTCCTTTCTCAAGTTTGTAATTCGAAATTCCATCCCTTTATAATCTTAACTTTAAGAATTTTACTTTACTGATTTTAATTTATGATTCATCGATTCAATGATTTACCATTTATCATTTGTTACAAATTGTATGAATGTTTGTTAGTAAGTTTTAACTTTCAACTTTGTTATCTTAGGTGTCTAGCTCCTCAGCTGCAGAGAGGAACTTGTCCACCTATAGCTTCATTCACTCTGTTAAGAGGAATAGACTTACCTCTAAGAGAGTGGAGAAGTTTGTTGTTGTACATGGTTTTTGCGGCTCAAAGATAGCAAGACGTGAGTACAAGGACAGCCTTGCAGCATGATGGGATGTGGAGCCAGAGGATCCAACTCAGATTGATGAGGATGACAATGTAGCAGAAGCCAATGTAGGGCTAGTTGGTGTTCCTTTAGAGGATCCGAATCTAACCCATGAGGAGTCTAGTAGTTCTAGCGATGAGGACTTTGGTATAGGGGATGATTAGAGAGCACTTGGGATGATTCCATTCTCATTATTGACTTTTTGTGATTTTGTTGATTGTATTCACTTTGATATGGCTACGATACATTATTTCATTTCACTGTTTCATGCTACTTGGCTCATTTTCATCATGAGCATCTTTATGATATATGATATTCATATTTGAACACTGAATTTTGAATCTTGCATCTTGAACTAAGTTAATTTGTTCAATGGTCATTGGTAATGGTTATGAAGTTTTAAGTTTTAAGTTTGAACTTATGATTTGTGAATTGTATTTCAATTTTCTCTATTCAACTATATTTGATATGTTATATAATATAATATATATTGAAGTATCATTTCATAATTAGCATTTTTAGTCATATATATTATTATATATACTATGCAACCCCCTCCCCTCCCCCACACCCTCGCCATCCCCCCACTGTTCCCAAATTGAGGCCCTTTTTTCCCGCACCTTGTAATCTGCTCGATTTAGTAGTTCTTTAGAGTGTGGATTTGTCAGCTGATTATCGCGACCCTAGTGAGCTGATCTCTGGATTTGGGGGTCTTTGTCATGAGATTGCTATTTTTGGACTTACTATTTTTAGTAAGTCTCTTTTGGTTAGTTGCTATTTTTGGATTGAGCAGTTCAGGCAAGATGGTTCTTCAATTTTGGATATTTGATCTCTCTAGAATTCTTTATTGAAGTCTTTTATTGGCACGCTTATATAACATTTGATGATTTAATTCACATTTAATAAGCATAGTACTTTATATTATAAAGTTGCTTTTTAAGCAAAAGGTCTGAGAGTGAAGCGGGATGGTTCAATTTGTGCTATAAATATAGCTTTTGGTTGAGGAGAGATAATCTAGAATTCATATATCTAATTTGCTCTTATTGCCTTGTTGAGGGTTTTGAAGGATTTCTGTGAACCTAGATAATTGTGTTGATATATACAATCATTAAATCATTCCTACTGTGGCTTCTGTGTCTTTGGAGTTAATTCTATTTGAAAGAATATGTTTGGTGTTAAGGATTGCAATTCGATATTTACACTACAAATCGATTGCAAGGGTTGGGAAAATTGTTTGTGCCAAGTTCGGTGGGTGAGATAGCTGTTATACTGGCCGTCGCCTCAGATTGAAGGACATTGTGACAACAACATTGCCGACTTCTTATTTTGTTGGCGATTTGGTGAATTTTGAGGGTGTCGTGTGTTACCTAAGGCAGTGTGCAGACTTTATAATATCAATAAATTGACATCAGATATTGGACGCCAATCTTCTAAGGTTGGGCAAATTGTTTGTAAGCAATGTTCGAGATAGGAGGATAATATTTGCAGGCCTAGCTTCCCTAGTGTTGTACCTGTAATTTGTTTGAATGATCTATGATTTGATTGGAAGGATGAACAACTTAATCCATACTATCTGTGATCAGCAAATTGGGACAAATAATCGATTTACAGATTTGTGCATTTCACCTCTCAAGCTTATATTGAAATCAAAGGCGGCTAGGGTATTGAAAGGGAGTTGTGTTTTGTTTACCATACTATGTAAAGAAATCAATGCATACAGACAATGGATCAAAATAGCAGAACTTATATTATTCGCACATGCTAAAATATCAGATTATGCTTCTGATAAGATGATTTACAACGATCCCAGAGGGGGTTATATATACATCTCGAGGAACCTTCTTGAAGGTGTCCGTCGGCTACATAATAAGAACCTTCCCGATAGCGACAAGAACCTTCTTGATACTGACGACATACATCCTGACACATACCTTGTCGGCTATACAATATTTACCGACGAGATACATCCCGACATGAACCTTCTCGATACCGACGACATACATCCTGACACAAACCTTCACGATATCGACGACATACATCCTGACACACACCCTGTTGACTACAATATTTACTGACATCATCCCCCCCACAAAGAAAAGTTGTCTCCGGATGACAACACAACAAAACTCAAAACAACTAACTACATTTATTCATAAAAAACAACATAGACATAGACATCATGAACTAGAAGGTTGTGTCTCAAACCATGAAGACTGGCTGTAATGAAGCTGATACACTTGATCCATCCGGACCTTCAAATAAGCTTTGATCTGAGAGTTCTCCTCCACTACTTCTTTCAGCAACAAAGTGACCTCTTGGCACTCAACTTCTTTCTGATCATAAGCCTTCTTCGCTGAGTCCTCCTGTAGTGCTGCTGCCAACCACTGTTTTGCTGCTACTAATTGTTGTCCTACGTGCTGCCTCCCTCGTGCACTTTCCTCGAGTTGTGCTAATAGGGCGGTCCGCTCTGCTTCCCATGCAATTTGCTGGGTGGCAAGTCGGTCGGCCATCTCCTCCCGAGCTTTCTTGGCTGTCTCTCGAGCTTCCTGCCCAGCCTCTACTTGTCTTCTCTCTATGAGCACCAACTCTGCCAGGGACTTGCTTCGCTCCGTGATCTCTTCACTTCTGGCATACTATGCCTGTAGCAGCTCCAAGTCTCATCAATTGGTCACACTTCCCACGACTAATAACCGCATTGACTGGGGGTCTACCAATGGGGTTGAGGGGCAGCGCCCCTTGCTGCCAAGACCAAATTAGCACTTTTGAAGCCACATAAAACACCATTTTTGTGATTTTCTTTTGATCCAACACTCTTTCTGACAACCGCTTATGTTTTCTACCTGATTATGTATTTCTCTTCCCTTTGGCATCATGTGTTACTCATTCTGAACATTTTTGATTTGTTGTTGTTTTTTTATTTATTTAGAAAACCTCCTGCCATCCTTCTATATTTGATTCTGGATGCTATGCAACTACGCTCCTCTACTTGCCTTCCTGATTGCATCAATTCACAACTTCTAGTCTGTGTGTTCTTAATCCATTGGGCGCCTTTCACAATATGCTTTTTTAAAACCTTCCGTGCCATGCTAATTTACTAGATACTCACACAATGGTAACTAAATTCCTTCCCCATATGCCTCCAGCTAGGCACCTCAAATGAAATCACTGGTTTTATAGCTTACTACTCTTGGTATCGTACGGAGTGTTCCAATAGCACTCTTATATTGTGTCCTTGCTCACCGTACGGTGCATGGTATGGATGTTGCTACTTAGGTATGACCCTTCTATGTTTCTTGCTTGCTAAACAATGCTTGCATACTGGGGAATTCTTCAATCAGTCTGTATGGTATTCATTACTCACGTGCTCCTTTCCTGTGTTTCACAGTGAACCGTATGGTGATGAATATATCCTGCTGTTTGATGATGCTATACGGTATTCTCCATAGAGGTTGGTCCAAGATGGCCATACGGTGACACTGAAAACACCGTACGGTATGAAGCCGTACAATCTCCTCCTGACGCCGTATGGTGGTACACAAGGTTATGCCAATCACATGTTGTACGGTGTCCTTTAGGTACCAACGCCTCCAGAACGAATGCTTGAGCGCCGTATGTAGCCTCTTTATATTCCTGACGCTGCCTCTGGACGTCCGTACGGTGCTTTGTGTGATACAACTAATGCCGTACGATGGCCACTTAAAAACACTGTACGGTGTTCATACCCATTGTATGATTCCTCCAAGATGCCGTACAACCACTTGACCATACGGTGCCTTTTCTTTCTAAATTTTTTTTTGGATTATCCTATACAATATTTACATATATACAATATTTACAATTATTCTTTTCTTAGTTGTTCGTCCACGGAGGTGCGTTGTTTCTTTCATGGTAGACATTCAACTTCGACCTATGCACTGTGTCAGCCACTTCCTTTTCGTCTAGCATCCATAGTTTTATTGCTTCGTTATCACCCACTTCCCGAATCTGGTACGGCCTGACCCATTTCACTTGAAACTTGCTTGGTTTGATCTCGTTCCGTCCGTCATACTTCAACACCAACTGTCTCGGTTGGAACTTGTTCAATTTCAGGTGTCTATCATGCCATGCTTTGTGCCTATTCTGGGTCACCTCTGTGGCCCATTGTGCCTGCAATCGTCGCTCATCAAGTTTATTTAAGGTATATGATCTCTCCCTCCGATTTTCCATATCGCCTAGTTTGTTCCCGAAGCTCGGTGTCGATTGCCCCTTCTTTCGTAGTCCTCTATTTGCCAGTGGTAAAGATCGTTGATAGAATCCAAATCGTCGTCTGTTGATCCTCCTTCCAACCGTAAGACTCCCTCCTGATCTGGTTCCATACACTGCCTCCCTTCATCTTCTTCAGAATCTGATGACAGAGCTTCTTCCCCCACCATTTGGGTGTGTAAATCAATGACGAATTTCTGCCCTTTGCTCTCAAGTGAAAGTGTTTTTCTTCCAGTCGTGTTTAACTTTGGCTTGTATGAGCCACCCTCGACCCAGGATGGCATCATACCCTTTCCTCTTCAGCAGGATCACGACAAAGTCAAGCAAGAATGGCTGTGTTCCAATCGTCACCGGTTGTGCCGTAAGGACTCCCAATTGTTTGATTCCGTGTTGGTCCGCTGTTAGCAACTGGAATGTAGGTGGCCACAATGTCGGCTATCCCAACCTCTTCCAGGTATCCTCTGGTAACACATTGACACCGGATCCTTCGTCCACAATTGTATCTGTCAAAATAGTCTCGAGAATTCCCATTTCGACAACTACTGGATGTCGTCCGGATGAAAGGGCTAATAGCATCGGGTCTTCTGTACTTGTGCCACCTCCTTTCTCCCTTCCTTGTTTTGCTGGTAACTTAGTAGTTGGAGCTATGTTCGTGAGTGCCGTACGAAGTTGAGGCATAGTGAGCAGCAAATCATTTATTTTGACAAGTACCTCGGTTTGTAATATTTGCCGTACAATGTTCTGTTTTGCACAGTTCCGTGTGGAGGGACTAGTAGTGTCCTTTAGGTGTGCTTTCTCTGCCTGTGTTGCTTTTTGGATCTCTGCCCGCGCTTCCTCCAGTCGCTTCTTTTATTCCATCGGGTCAGGGTACACTTTCGCTTGCTTCTGTGTGATGGCCAGAACCTCCTCTTTGTCTGTCTCGATTGTGATCAAATTTACTCCCGACTTCGAGCACTTAGCATCTTCATGATCGCCGGGACCACACCATCTGCACAATAATTTCGGTGTGTTTGCTGTTGTACAGTCTCGGGCAAAGTGGCCCCACAAATTACATGCTCGGCATTGAACTATGGGTCAGCCGTTCGCATTGTACTGAATTCGACTCCTGCTGCCATTATTGTTGTTGCCGTTGTTGTTTTGACCTCCGTTGATTATTTCTGTATCCTTATGACGTGGCAGCATCCGTATTGGTGTTCTTGATCTTTCCTGATGTAGAAGCCTCCTGTGTCAAGAACACTTGCTGAGGATCTCATGTTTTCAGGTTGAACGGGCATTCCTTTGTGGAATGTCCCATGATTTGGCAAATCTCGCAAAATTGGTCTTTCGGATAGGATCCCTTTGTATGGCCTTCTTTCTTGCATCCAGTGCACCATAGCTCATTTCCCTTGGTCTCCTCCTGCATGTTCTTGAATTCTTTCATCATCCGAGTCATATCCTTTTGAAGGGCGTGGACCTTCTTGCTATCCTTTTCGTCATCAGTGCTCTCCTCTTCTGAATATGCATCATCATCTAAATCAGATGAACTACTCTTCTTCTTTGTCTTCTGCTCACTTTCCAGGTTCATTGCTCGATTGTACACTTCAGTCTATGACAATGGCAGCACAATCTTCATCTTTTTCCACAACTTCGGGTGTAGGCCTTCAATGAACCATCTTTTTTGCAACCCATTAGCTGGCTTATTCTCCATTTTATTGATCAAGTCCTTCAACTTCCTGGTGTAGACTCGGATTGTTTCATTTTTCTTTTGTTTTGTGTTGTATATTTCGGTACGATTTCATTGTCATCGTAGAGCAGTTGAAATTCGGCAGTAAACTCCTTAAGGTTGTCCCAAGAGGTTAATTTCTGGGGATCTGCATCGGTGAACCAATCAATTGCAACACCCCGTAGGGTGGTCGGAAACTGTTGGACCCATTCATTTGTATCTATTATGCCATTCGCCGTCCAAATCCTTTCGCATGTTTTACAATGTCGGATCGGATCGGTTGCTCCATCACCATCAGATTTTGGCAATTTTCCTTTTGGTCCTGCCATTATTACTGGATGTTGTGGGTTTTGTTGTGTACCTGTGCTGTTTTGCACTCCTGTGCTATTCTGCACACTTGCACTGTTTGGAACACCCGCGCTGTTTTCGACAATCGTGGTATTTGGTGAAGAAGAGTTTGCGTCAATCGAAGTTGCCCATTCCAGAAGTGTATCTCGGACAAAGAATTCACTCCACGCTTGTGCTCCCTCGGCACTCCGAGCCGTGCGAGTCGATCCTATTCCGTCTAGAGTCTCTTCCCTTGGTGTATGCAGGTTCAGAAACTCCTCGCTTGCTTCTTCCACCAATTCTACCTGCTGTCGAGTCTCCTCCAACAATTCTTCTGTGCTACAGTGTCCATCAGTAATTTTCTGAAACCTTCGTTTGCGTTCGGCATGCTGAGCCAAAATTAAATTTCCTTGAGCTGTGCGGATTTTGTCCTATTCCTTCAGCTTGTTCTTATTCTTGTTCAGCTGATTCAACATTAGTCACCATTCTCTTGCCTTTCTAGGTTCATCGGGCAACGACGCCAAATGCTTACCGTACTAGGTAAAGAAATCAATGCATATAGACAATGGATCAGAATAGCAGAACTTCTTATATTATTCACATACGCCAAAATATTACATTATGCTTTTGATAAGATGATTTACAACGATCTTGGAGGGGGGTATATATACATTCTGAGGAACCTTCTTGGAGGTGTCCGTCAACTACATAATGAGAACCTTCTCGATACCGACAACATACATCTTGACACATACCCTGTCGGTTACACAATATTTACCGACGACATACATCCTGACACAAACCTTCCCGATACCGATGACATACATCCTGACATGAACCTTCCCGATACCGACGACATACATCCTGACACACACCCTGTTGGCTACAATATTTACTGACGACATGTTTCATTCCACTCTGGCAACTTCTTTATGTTGGTAGTTTCCGTATTCTGCAAGGCAATGCAAAGGACTGATATTATCTGAACAAAAAATCCATATAAGATAGAGAATGGTTCTTTATAGTGGTATCAGAGCGGTTTCCTGCCAGCCTGTAGGAATTGGGCTCAGAAATTATCAGAGGCATATTTCTTTTATTTTGTTTCCTTAAGTATGGATGGTGATCGAAGGTTTGTGCCTGGAATGCACTACACCTGACGGGATCAAAATGTACCTCCTAGAGAGGGAGAGCTGGAGATTCAGTTTGGCACGGTGGGTAGTCCGGGTGGTTCTAGTGGTTCCAGATGTGCTACGGAAGCTCAAGTTGACAGAGATGCCTTGCAAACATTTCGAAATATTGTAGTTGAGCAACAACAGATGACAGATGTACTGCAATAGTTGTCTAATACCCTGCAACAAATAACACTGCCTCCGGATCGAGATAGAGAGAGAGATCGAGATGTTTCTGTTGGTTACTAGAGGTCACGTGTGGATGTAGGGCCTAGGGTTGATGAAAGGCACAAGATCGAGGATCATGTCAGGATGGATGAAAGGGTGGACAGGACAGGTTATATTGGTGCTCAAGACAGGCCACAAAGACCCACCTTCCAGAGACCTGAATTAGATACAATTAACACTACTACTAACGCTGCTCCATTTGTTGATGATGTACTGACTCATTTTCATGAGTGGGATGCTTTTCCTCAAACGTTAAAGGATAATTTGAGTTTTGACAGATATTTGACACTGAAGCGTGAGCATTCCAGAGGTAGGCCTCCTATTGATTGACAATAGCCCAAGTATACTAAGCTTCAACAGGCAGTTGGTAAGATGACATTGGTTCATTTTGATGGGAGCGGTATAGTGACTGCTAGAGCTTGGGTCCACAAGCTCAACAGCTATCTTGCTTTGCGTCCTATGACTAAGGAGGATGCCATTAGGTTTGTTGTGCTACACCTCGATGTAGTTGTGCACGATTGGTGGTATCATGGTTTGGCATCTCTTCATCATGATCAGATCATTTCATATCAGGAGTTTATTGACCGTTTGATAGAATGTTTTGACAAGAAAGATCCTGAGGTTTATTTTAGGGAGTTGGCTCAGTTACGGCAAACGGTTTAGAGGCATTCATCAGTGAGTTCCAAAGGTTGTCAGTAACGGTGTATGACATATCTGAGTGGAGGAGGGTTATGCTTTTCATTGAGGGCCTTGCTGAGCCACTCAGAGGGTGGGTTAAGTCATTAGACCCCTCATCATTATAGGAGGCAATGAAAAAGGCCCGAAATTTAGAGACCTCTACACCTAGAGGCAAGTTTGCCTCAAAACCTGCCACGTCTTCCTATGATAGGACACCTGTCGGCGAGAGGAGAAGACAGAGGGTAAGTGTCTTGCTGCAAACCCTTGGATCGGGAAACAATTAATGATTTGAGGAGGAAGTTGTGTTTCTATTGTAGGGTTCCCGATGATGTCAACCTTGATTGTCCCATGAAGCCTAAGGGTAAAAATAGGATGATAGAGTGGTTCTACGATGATGATGGCAATACTGATTTTTAGGAGCCATTTGGGGATAGTGATCAGGATCAGCATAGGGACGATGATGTTGATGATGAGGTGGATGACTCCAACCTCAAGGTAGCTTACTTATCTAGTATGAGGAAGAAGGAAGCTTTTCAGATGCGTGGACTCATAGCTAGATGGGGTATTGTTGCTTTATTTGTTACTGGAGCTACTCATAATTTCATTGATACTCATTTGTTACCAAGAGGGGTATGCAAACTGAGGATTTCGAGGGTCTACGGGTACAGGTAGCTGATGGTTACACCTTGAAGTGTAACAAAATGATTATAGATCTTCCTATGAAACTTAATACATATGCTTTCACTGTAGATTTTTATGTGGCGGACATGGGGTGGACATATATAGTTCTTGGTATGGCATGGTTACGCACACTTAAGGATATCTGCATGAGCACTGAGAAGATGGAGATGAGGTTCATTAAGGACGGGCAACTCCAAGTTCTTAAAGCAATCCGTAATGATGAGTTGAAGCAAAATTCACTTAGGCGTATGCAGCACTTGGTTCATCATGAGGATGTTGTTGACTGGGCAATTGAGTGCAGAATTATGCCAACACAAAAGAATATTGAGGAGGCAGAATATCATCTTGATATCTAGCAATTGAGGATTAAGCACTCTAAAGTGTTTAATGATTTACCTCTTGGTAGGCCACTAGATTGTGGGATTGAGCATATTATTGAGCTGGAAGAAGGAACTAAGCCAATTATGATTACTCCTTATTGCCATCCAAAGAGGCTCAAAGATGAGATTGAAAAGACTATTTAGGAGCTACTTGATCAAGGACATATTAGGCCAAGTAAGTCCCTATTCGATTCTTCAATTATTCTAGTAAAGAAGGACAGTTTCCCTCGGATGTGCATTGATTATCAGATGTTGAATAAGAGGACTATTAAAAATCGGTATCCCATTTCATGGATTGATGAGCTCATTGATGAATTGCATGGGGCAAAGTATTTTTCGAAGATTGATCTCAGATCCGGCTATCATCAAATCAGGGTTAGAGAGCAGGACATTGAGAAGATAACATTCAGGTGTCACTGTGGGCATTTTGAATTCTTGGTCATGCCCTTTGGTCTTACCAATGCTCCTGCTACTTTTTAGTCCACAATGAACAAGGTGTTCCACATTCAGCTCCATAGGTTTGTGTTGATCTTCTTTGACGATATTCTGATTTATAGTAAGACTTGGGATGATCATGTGGTTCAACTAGATACAATTTTGGGTATTCTGGACTAGGCTTCCTTGTATGCCAAAGATTCCAAGTGTGCTCTTGGTATGACAAAATTACTTTATCTGGGACATGTTATTAGTGCCAATGGAGTTCATATGGACCCGGATAAGATTCATGCTATTATAGAGTGGCCTACACCAGAGATGCTGACATAGTTACAAGGGTTTATTGGTCTTTGTGCTTTTTATCGTAGATTTCTAGCTGGTTTCTCACGACATGCTGCTCCCCTTACAGATTTGACCACAAAGGTTCTTTTCAGTGGTCAGCTCAGGCACAAGAATGTTTGGAGAAGTTTAAGACTATTATGACTTCATGTCCAGTATTGGCTTTACCTGATTTTTCTAGGCCTTTTGATTTGCATTGTGATGCTTTTAGAGAAGGCATTGGTGTCTTTTTGTCCCAAGATCAACATCCCATCGTTTTTTAGAGTAGGAAATTGTAGGGTCTTGTCATGTCCCCTTTCTAGTGACATGATTCCTACAATAGATTTGCCTATCATTGACTCTTGTAGGCAAATGATTTTGGAGAGAGAGTCATCCTGTTGCCAATTGATTGCATATTGCTCTCGGAGAGTTATATTTGAGCCTACATCCAGTAAGTGGGGCCTACATGTTCTAATTTTGAATTGAGATTGCACTTTTAATTTTATAAAGTTATTTATTTAATTTTATAAAGTTATTTAATAATAAAGTGCATTATAATAAGATTTTATAAAAGATGTTTTTAGAAGCTCCTAGTGACTTCTTAAAAAGGTGAATAAATAGAGGGCGGGAGGCACCCATTTGGGCAAGCGATTTTGTGGATTCAACTTCTAATTATATTGGAGCAATTTGTGGTCTTTGGTCTGCGAATTTCCATTAGGTCTTTGGGAACAAAAACTCCCTTGGATCTGCATAACTGAGGAAGTGAGATATCTTCTGAAGGGTTCCTCATTGGAGATGGTATTCAGCCATTTCATGGAGGATCATTCTGAGAATTGATTTTGAGGATTTAAGCTATTTGCATGGGTCTGGAAATTATCATCTCTTTGCAGAATCAGCTTGGAAAAGTTCGGAGGTCTTTCAGTGTATTTCCTGATAAGTTGATAACCGGGACTGGACTCACATTTTTACTCATAACTTCATATTGCTTGGGAGTTTGAATTTATGCTTTGGAGGGGTTATATATTTACCCTAGGCGTTCCAGATCATACCAATTTTGGCCTCCAATACCCAACAGATTATTTTATAATAGGGCCGTACATATGAGAGTCGTACTAGGGCTTGGGTCATAAAATTGTTTATATTTCACAAACTGTTCGGAGTTGCATTTAATGCTTTTAAGGGACTACCAAGCATCCCTAGGCGTCCCTGTTTGGGGTAATTTCGGCTGCCATCACTGAGCATATATTTCAGTACAGGGTCTGTACTTTACGGCCAAAAACAGGAAGCTGTACGGCAGGGAATAGAGGTAAAGATTCAGGGTGCAGAATTATCATCTGTATATCAGACTTTGGCAACGAACAGTGGCCGCAAATCTCCAGGTTCTTGTGTTTGATTTGGATAGTAGAACTTGCAAATATTCAGTTTTTTGTAATGCTTTAAATCAATCAAATCAGTCACTGTTTCTAGTTAAGGAATATTGTAGCAACAACCCATTTTACTCTCAGAATTAAGTCTTTAATAACATTTTGTAATCAGACTTCCTGAATACTGTTATTGGTATTGTTATTGCTAATTGTATTGCATAGCTTGTGAATTTGTTGTTATACTTCATTGCATGCCAAGTGTTTGACGGATTGTCACAGTTCAGTATTGAGGTTTTAGTAGCCTTTATAGTAAGGGTCATTTCAGGTCTTGAAAGAACTTTCAGCATTTATGATAAGGAAATGTTAGCTATCATGCACGCTTTGGCTAAATTTAGGCAGTATTTGTTGGGTGGCAAGTTCTGCATTAAAACTGATCATAATAGCTTGAGACATTTCTTGGGATAGAGAGATTTGAATGAAATGCAACAGAAATGGGTAAGCAAGCTATAGTCTTATGATTTTGATATCTCCTATATTAACGGGACTCAAAATGTTGTTGTGGATGCTCTTTCATGGAGACCTCACCTTTGTGTAGTTTTTGATATTTCAGAGGATTGGAGGCATTTAATTGTCGCTGAATACACTAGGGATCAGTGGGCAATAGGTATTGTGGATGGTAGTATTCAATATGATAGTTATTCACTTTTAGGTGAGTTGATTATCTACAAAGGGTGGATTTATCTGATTCCAGAGTCAGTGGTGTGTAAGATGATTCTACGGGCACTCCATGATTCTCCTATGGTTGGTCATCCAAGATTTTTCAAGACATACAGGTAGGTTCAGGAGAGATTTCCATGGAAGGGGTTGAAGGATGATGTTCATCACTATTTCCGAGAATGTTCGGTCTGTCAGCAGAACAAACACAAACACACATATCCCGCTGGTTTATTACAGCCACTCCTTATTCTTGAAGGGAAGTGGGAGGGAATCTCCATGGACTTCATTGAGGGCTTGCCTAAGGCCCAAGGGCAGGATTGTATTTATGTGGTTGTAGATAGACTCACAAAGTATGCTCATTTCTTCCCTATTACCACTACCTATTCAGCTGTGCAATTGGCTGAATTATTTTTCAGAGAGGTCTTCAGGTTACATGGTTTACCTAAAACCATTGTGAGTGACCGTGATAGTAGATTTATGAGCCATTTTTGGCAAGAGATTTTTAGATTGTGTGGGACTGAGTTGACTCCTAGCACCAGCTACCATTTGCAAACTGATGGCCAGACGAAAATAGTGAACTAGTGGGTTGAAGGTTATTTGCGAAATTATGTCTCTTCTCAGTAGAAGGTGTGGGTAAAATGGATTCACTTATGTGAATATTGTTACAACTCCACTCATCACATGACTATACAGATGTCGCCTTTCAGAGCTCTATATGGTTATGATCCGTGTAGTTTTGTGGATTTGTTATGTGGTGACAGTAGAGTACCGAGTGCTGGGGAGTTGCTACAGGACAGCCAGGATGTTGTAAAGACCTTGAAAGACAATATATAGAGGGCACAGAATCAGCAAAAGCAATATGCTGATCATAAGAGAACAACTCGAACTTATCAGGTAGGGGACATGGTCACTTGATGTTGCAACCATATTGGTAGTCTATGCTCAAGAAGAGTGGAGCTAAGAAGCTTAAGCTATGATATTATGGACCCTTTTGGATTTTGCGGCAGGTTGGTGAGGTAGCATATGAGTTGCAGTTGCCTAATGATAACAAAGTTCATAATGTGTTTCATGTTTTACGCCTTAAAGTGGCTTTGCGTCATCATGTGAGACCTTCCCTTGTTTTCCCTTTGTTGGATGATGAAGGGAGATTGGAGTTGATTCCAGAAGCAATACTTGATACTAGAAAACGGCAATCGCGATGGAGGACCATTCGTGAGTTTTTGGTTAAGTGGCAAAATATTCCGAATGAGGATGCTACTTGAGAGCTTGTAGATATTTTACAGCATTCTGGACTTAAATTTCTTGAGGACAAGCAATCTTGGGGAGGGAGGACTGTAATGTCCCCGATTTAAGAGGTCTTCGGAGTGTGGATTTGTCAGCTCATTATCGTGACTCTCATGAGTTGATGTCTAGATTTGAGGGTCTTTGTCATGAGATTGCTATTTTTGGACTTACTATTTTTAGTAAGTCTCTTTTGGTCAGTTGCTATTTTTGGATTGAACAGTTTAGGCAGGATGGTTCTCCGATTCTGGATATTTGATCTCTCTGGAATTCTTTATTGAAGTCTTTTATCAGCATGCTTATTGACTTAATGATGATTTAATTCACATTTAATAAGCATAGTACTTTATATTATAAAGTGTTATAACTTTATATTATAAAGTTGCTTTTTAAGAGGAAGATGTGAGAGTGAAGCTAGATGGTTCAGTTTGTGCTAAAAATACAACTTTTTGTTGATGAGAGATGTCATGTCCCCATTTTGGAGGCAATTTGATTTAATTAATTTAATTAATTAGGTTGTCCAAAATAATGAATATTTTATGAGGATGACTAATTAATTATTTTAATTAAATAAATAAGTGGTATTAAGTTAATTATTTATAAAGTTATCAAATAAATAAATATTAAAAGGTAACTTTATATTTAATTAATTTAATAAAGTGACTTGAATTATAAAATATTTTATAAAGGTACTTAATAGATAAAATAAAATAATGTTCTAGAAGCTTCTGGAGAAAGTGGAGAAAAAAGAATAAATAGGCACCCCAGGCTTCATTCTAATCATCCAGTTGTTTATTTTTCTTTTGACATCAAATTGTGATTCAGTCACATAGTCTATTGTGGAGCCAAGTGGTTTCAGATAGTCAGTTGATCTTTGGGAACGAAAACTCCCTTAGATTTGCATAATTGAGGAAGTGAAATATCTTCTAAAGGGTTGCACATTTGGAGGTGATACTTTAGTCACTTCAGCTAGGGCATCATTGGGCCTAAGGCCATTTTTCAGCATTTTAGCATTTCAGGGGGCATTTTTAGCAGGGCCAAAATTATTGGAGGTCATTTTTAGCAGGTCCGAAATTATAGGAAGCCATTTTAAAGCAGAAAAAAAAAAGTAGGCCAAAAAAGGCAGTCCGAAAAAAGCAGGCCGAAAAAGCAGACCCAAAAAAAGCAGGTGGAAAAAGCAGTCCGAAAAAAGCAATCCGAAAAAGCAGTTCGAAAAAGCAAAAACGAAAAAGAAAATCCGGAAAAAGCAAGTGGAAAAAGCAGATCGGAAAAAAGCAAAGCAGAAGGGGCAGCATTGTAGAAAATTATTGCAGCCATCTACAATCAGGTTCTTCACTTCTCATTTGGCATATTTTCTGAGAAATGTAGGTTTTCAGCTGAGTACAAAATATAGCTTTAGCACTTAACTATTTTCATATTGTACTTGTCTTTGTTTGCCATTTTGCATTATTGGTATCAAAGGAAGGCTAGGATTTTGCAATTGAAAGAGCATTGTAATTTTTAGACTATCTATATTGCAAACCTAGAGTTTGATGATCAGCTTAGTAGTTTGCATGCCAATTGTTTGACAAAATGTCAATTGGCTGTAAGTTCTCTTTTTGGCATAAATAATGTTATAATTTTGCATACTAAGTGTTTATATTAATGCCACTTGGTTGTAAGTGCATTAATGCCATTTTAAGTTGCATCCAAAATATTTGTCATAACCACTAGTTGCTGTAGCTGCATATTGCAAGTAGTTAAGTCTCATATTTGTATTGAATATTGTCAAAATTAGATGCACATTCATGTTAGGTCATTGTTTAGACGATCTGGAGTTTTTTTTTGTAAGCATTCTCTTTGATGCAAATCGAAACAAGAGTCATTGCAGCAATCTGAAAAGTTATATCAGTCATATGACCCCTTGTCATGTCCCCATTTTGGAGGCAATTTGATTTAATTAATTTAATTAATTAGGTTGTCCAAAATAATGAATATTTTATGAAGATGACTAATTAATTATTTTAATTAAATAAATAAGTGGTATTAAGTTAATTATTTATAAAGTTATCAAATAAATAAATATTAAAAGGTAACTTTATATTTAATTAATTTAATAAAGTGACTTGAATTATAAAATATTTTATAAAGTCACTTAATAGATAAAATAAAATAATGTTCTAGAAGCTTCTGGAGAAAGTGGAGAAAAAAGAATAAATAGGCACCCCGGGGCTTCATTCTAATCATCTAGATTTGTTGTTGTTGATGTTGATGTTTGTTGATGTGCATTGTGGAGCCTAGGGTTTCTGCAATAGTCACAACTGGCCATTGAGAACGAAAACTCTCAATTGGTACGCAATTTTGAGGGTGTGAAATATCACTTGAATTATTGCAGCTGGGAGGAAGATACTTCAGTCTTCTATTTGTGCTAAATTGAAAAAAAAATTTGTGACCATTGAGAACGAAAACTCTCAATTGGTACGCGATTTTGAGGGTGTGAAATATCACTTGAATTATTGCAGCTGGGAGGAAGATACTTCAGTCTTCTATTTGTGCTACATTGAGAAAAAATATTTCAGTTCGAAAAAGCAGTTCGGAAAAAGCAGGCCGAAAAAGTAGTTCGAAAAAAGCAAGCTGAAAAAGCAGTTTGAAAAAAGCAAGCCGAAAAAGCAGTTCGAAAAAAGAAGCTCCGAAAAAAAAATCCGAAAAAGCAGTTCGAAAAAGCAAAAACAAAAAAGCAAATCCGGAAAAAGCAAGTGGTAAAAGCAGATCGGAAAAAAACAAAGCAAAAGGGGCAGCATTGAAGGAAAATATTACAGCCATCCACAATCAGGTTCTTCACTTCTCATTTGACATATTTTCTGAGAAATGTAGGTTTTCAGCTGAGTACAAAATATAGCTTCAACACTTCATTATTTTACATTGTACTTGTCTTTGTTTGCCAATTGGCATTATTGGTATCAAAGGAAGGCTAGGATTTTGCAATTGAAAGAGTGTTGTAATTTTTAGACTATCTATATTGCAACTCTAGAGTTGATGATCAGCTTATTAGTTTGCATTCCAATTGTTTGACAAAATATCAATTGGCTGTAAGTTATCTTTTTGGCATAAATAATGTTATAATTTTGCATACTAAGTGTTTATATTAATGCCACTTGGTTGTAAGTGCATTAATGCCATCCTAGGTTGCATCCAAAGTATTTGTCATGATTACTAATTGCTGTAGCTGCATTTTGCAAGTAGTTGAAGTCATATATATGTATTGAATATTGCCAAAATTAGTTGCACATTCATATTAGGTCATTGTTTAGAGAATCTGGAGTCTTTTTGTAAGCATTCTCTTTGAGGCAAATCCAAACAAGAATCACTGCAGCAATCTGAAAAGTTATATCAGTCAGATGACCCTTGCTTGCAAAGTGTTTGACGAAATGTCAAACAACTGAAGTATAAGGATTTTTTATGTTTAAAGAAGTTATGACCTATTGGGGTTATTACAGTGGTATCAGAGCGGTTTTCTTGCCATCATGTGGGGTGAGAACCGACTTACATGAGTGATCAACACTCTACTTTATCCAGAATGGACAGGTACAGTACAAAGTCTCCGAGGACACAATCTTGGACAATTGATAGACACAGTATCCAGAGTCGGAATTGTGGAAAGGATGGCTATTCAGACATCCGAGATGAACTTAGGAAAATAAGGCATAACATGTCTGAACTGTTGGTTAAGCACCACCGTATAAATGACAGGCTGTCTGACCCAGCTAAGGTGGATAAGTCGACAAGATTTCGATTTGGCAGATCTTCTCGCAAAGCACCGATTGATACAGTGAGGGATGTTACCAGGAACCTTAACGAGGAGTTCGAGAAACAAGCTTGCAGCCAAGCAGAGGTCTCAGATTCTACTCCGCCACATGAGGTAGTGGGAAAGGATATTATGTAGATTGATATTAACGGTCAACTTGATACTCAAGTTGAGACAGTTGTATACAGGTTGCCAAAGGGTGACGTCTCAGGTACTCAGGATGGTTTGGTTCCAACAGGCAGTGACTACAGCGTAGTGGGGTCAGATGATGATTATGAGGATGTTCTTGTGCATGATGGTGAGATACCTGGTAGAGATGAGCAGACATTGAGCATTCATGACTTTGCTGAGAGAGAGTACCAGGCACAGTTAGATGCTTCGTCACATGAGGTTGAGACTGGTAGTACTTCACATGATTTGTCCAGCCAGCTGAAGGTGGGAGAAGACAGTATTGTGACTTCATTAACTCATCATGACAGGATGCGTGATATGATAGAGGATCACATCCAGATGATTCAGTTATAGGGCAGACATAAGAGAGTTCAGGCAAAGTCTTCTTGTGTTGACTTATAGGTGATTAGGGAAGGAATGGGAATGATGAAGTTGAGTTACTTACATCTTCTATCAGATCGTGACCATCTTCTTAGCCTTGTCAGAGACTATTCAGATGCCTTGAGAAGGAAGGTGGAGGAAGTTGACAGACTTTCTCGCAAGCCTGAGGACACTCGAGCTTCTTTGGTGAATACTCCATTGGCATTTCAAGACTGGGAGAGACATGAGAATGAGCATGGCATGGAGCTGAGCTTAGTTTCATCTTGCACTCCTGATACTCAGTTTTCTGCGGCAGGCAGATCATATGTGGTCGTTGATAATGTTGTGAGTTCATCTTGCATTCACATTCAGGATACAGGGAAAATGTCAGACAGGTATGTGGAGTTAGTTGGTATTGGTCATATTACTCAGGTGAGGAGTTTGCTTGAGTTACCAGTTGATTCTAGTTTACGGATATGGACTCAAGATTGTTATATTGGCGTTTGGGATTCAGTTGACTGGAGATCTTTAACACTTTTTGGTAGCAGTGATTGTTTGGGTGCTATCATGGATTTGATTAGCAGATTACACGGTGTCGTCTTTTCTTGTGCTAGCAGCTCGTCCGATGTTGGTATTAGTTTTTATACACCGGTGTTGGGCTTTGTTCATATATCCAGTCGACCATTCTTGCTGGAATGTGTTGATGATCTTTCATATTTGGCAGTGTGTACAGATGAGTCCCAGGATCATATTGGCCTTGATGACATCCAGGAGGATGCAGTGGGTAGTTTTGAAGATTTAGCTTCCTTGGCAGTTTCTTTTGGTACAGAGGAGTTGGACAGCAGTGCTACAGACTTTGATACTCCGTATGTTGAAATGAGCTTTGGAGTTGATTCGCAGGATATGGTTGGTAATACTCTAGAGACCAGTAACTTTGAGGATACTCCTTTAGACAGTGTGTCAGAGGAGGTTTGTAGGAGACAGTCTAGCCAGTGCCATCATGTGTCTAGTTAGTTGAGAGTTAGTGAGCAAGACATTGCTATCTCTTGCCAGCATTTCGATGCTGCTCGTCAGTTGTTAGCAGTTTATGGATGGGGATCTCCTACTAGTGATGAGCAGGGAGGCAGTTATCTTTCCTTGACAGAGTTCCACTCTTTATGGGAGGCTATTCGGATTCTGAGACAGAATTATATGCAGTTAGTAGCCGACAGAGATTATCTTATGGAGTGGGGGAGTACAGCATACGATGCATTATTGGCCAAGGAAGATGAGGTGAGTGAGCTTACTCAGCAGCTTGAGGTGACTTCTGAGTTTCTTGAGAGTACACAATTGGCTTTCGAGGAGTCAGCTTCATTTGGCTAAGGTGACCATGGAGTTAGAGCGATTGCAGTCCTTACCAGATTCTGTACAGTCACAAGCTATGGTGTCTGGTGATTCGAGGATGTCCATGGTCGAGATTGTCAAAGACAGTGGAGATGGGGATGCATCCATCCTTGATATTAACATTGGCATATCGGGTTCGTTCCCACTAGAGTCAGGTTCAGTTGAGTTGGGTGCTGCAGCAGATTGTTGTATGCTTGACATGGTGGTGGCCTCTAGTACTGATGATACGGAGACTAGAGATGTTGTATCAAAGATCATGGGTGATGTTGGTGAGCCGGCAGTTGGCATGGATCCTGCTAGTAATACTACTCCCTTGGCGATGTCTTCGGAGGTAGTAGTCAGTTCCAACTTGGTTAGTGATCGATTGCAGTTAGTTTCATTTGGATTGTAGTCTGAGCCATTGACTGAGATTGGCGCATTCTATTGGCATTACACTATGAGGTATGCTCATCAATTTACCTTTGATGACCATGTTGATGAAATGAAGATACATATATGTACTTTGGTTCCTAGTGCTCGTCATCAGTTATGGAACGGTTTGATGCCTCGAGATGAGAGTTGTGATGGGCATGACATGGCGATAGGTTCTGCGGTTGACAGCTTGATAATACATGACTTAGAGCAGGAGTTTGGGAGTGATGCTTCAGCGGTTGTTATTGATTCTACCCCTTTGGCTATGACATCTCCTGACTTAGTTGGTGATCAGTCACAGTGGGTTGTATCACTTGTTCATGGTGAGCTGTTGACTGGGGTTGGTTCTTTTTATCAGCATTATACTATAGGGTATGTACATCAGTTAGCATTTGATCCTTGTGTTGAGGAGTTGATGGCAGGCAGATTTGGTTTGGGTTCCATTTCTTGTTGTTTATCTTGTGATGTCTTTTCACCATCAGCGGTGCATGGGAGTTATGGTTATGAGACAGTGGCCGGTGATCTGCAGAGTTGTGTTGACTGCAGGAGTTGTACAGTGTGAGGATTCTCCATACTCGATACAGTTTCATTCGGGAGCATTCACCATTGTTACAGAGTTGGATTGTACATTTCGTATAGGCTAGTGGGATGCGTTGATGGTATTTACTGTGTTGGCAGTTGTGATTTTGGAGTTTGGTTGAGCTGTATTTGTCAGTTTGATTATAGATTCCTCTTGATTATATTGCAGAGGATATTGCATGAGCCTGTGTTGATTGATAGCAGTATAGTTCATGACTACATTTGGGATCCAAGTGGATTGATTGGTTTATTGTTCAGCCATTGCTTGGGGACAAGCAATTTCAGGAAGGGCGGACTGTCATGTCCCCATTTTGGAGGCAATTTGATTTAATTAATTTAATTAATTAGGTTGTCCAAAATAATGAATATTTTATGAGGATGACTAATTAATTATTTTAATTAAATAAATAAGTGGTATTAAGTTAATTATTTATAAAGTTATCAAATAAATAAATATTAAAAGGTAACTTTATATTTAATTAATTTAATAAAGTGACTTGAATTATAAAATATTTTATAAAGTCACTTAATAGATAAAATAAAATAATGTTCTAGAAGCTTCTGGAGAAAGTGGAGAAAAAAGAATAAATAGGCACCCCGGGGCTTCATTCTAATCATCCAGATTTGTTGTTGTTGATGTTGATGTTTGTTGATGTGCATTGTGGAGCCTAGGGTTTCTGCAATAGTCACAACTGACCATTGAGAACGAAAACTCTCAATTGGTACGCAATTTTGAAGGTGTGAAATATCACTTGAATTATTGCAGCTGGGAGGAAGATACTTCAGTCTTCTATTTGTGCTAAATTGAGAAAAAATATTTGTGACCATTGAGAACGAAAACTCTCAATTGGTACGCGATTTTGAGGGTGTGAAATATCACTTGAATTATTGCAGCTGGGAGGAAGATACTTCAGTCTTCTATTTGTGCTACATTGAGAAAAAATATTTCAGTTCGAAAAAGCAGTTCGGAAAAAGCAGGCCGAAAAAGCAGTTTGAAAAAAGTAGGCCGAAAAAGCAGTTCGAAAAAAGCAGGCCGAAAAAGCAGTTCGAAAAAAGCAGCTCCGAAAAAAAAAATCCAAAAAAGCAGTTCGAAAAAGCAAAAACGAAAAAGCAAATCCGGAAAAAGCAAGTGGTAAAAGCAGATCGGAAAAAAGCAAAGCAAAAGGGGCAGCATTGAAGGAAAATATTACAGCCATCCACAATCAGGTTCTTCAC
This sequence comes from Cupressus sempervirens, assembly GCA_028749045.1. Lineage (NCBI taxonomy): Eukaryota > Viridiplantae > Streptophyta > Pinopsida > Cupressales > Cupressaceae > Cupressus > Cupressus sempervirens. The sequence goes on from CM053790.1 coordinate 396,320,994, forward strand.
TTCTCATTTGGCATATTTTCTGAGAAATGTAGGTTTTCAGCTGAGTACAAAATATAGCTTCAGCACTTCATTATTTTACATTGTACTTGTCTTTGTTTGCCAATTGGCATTATTGGTATCAAAAGAAGGCTAGGATTTTGCAATTGAAAGAGCGTTGTAATTTTTAGACTATCTATATTGCAACTCTAGAGTTGATGATCAGCTTATTAGTTTGCATTCCAATTGTTTGACAAAATATCAATTGGCTGTAAGTTATCTTTTTGGCATAAATAATGTTATAATTTTGCATACTAAGTGTTTATATTAATGCCACTTGGTTGTAAGTGCATTAATGCCATCCTAGGTTGCATCCAAAGTATTTGTCATAATTACTAATTGCTGTAGCTGCATTTTGCAAGTAGTTTAAGTCACATATATGTATTGAATATTGCCAAAATTAGTTGCACATTCATATTAGGTCATTGTTTAAAGAATCTGGAGTCTTTTTGTAAGCATTCTCTTTGAGGCAAATCCAAACAAGAATCACTGCAGCAATCTGAAAAGTTATATCAGTCAGATGACCCTTGCTTGCAAAGTGTTTGATGAAATGTCAAACAACTGAAGTATAAGGATTTTTTATGATTGAAGAAGTTATAACCTATTGGGGTTATTACACCCTTTGTATGCAAAGTGTTTGACAAAATTCTTCGAGCCTTCAATCAGCATTTTAAGGTCAGAATTAAGCAGGATTATTACAGTGGTATCAGAGCTTGCTTGCAAAGTGTTTGATGAAATGTCAAACCACTGAAGTATAAAGATTTTTGGTGTTTGAAGAAATTATAACCTGTTGGGGTTATTACAAGAGATTATCTGGAATTCATACATCTAATTTGCTCTTATTGCCTGGCTGAGGGTTTTGAAGGATTTCTGCAAACTCAATAATTGTGTTGATATATACAATTATCAAATCACTCCTACTGTGGCTTCTGTCTCTTTGGAGTTAAATTTTATCTGAAAGAATAATTTGGTCTTAAGGATTGTGACTAGATATTTACACTGCACATAGATTGCAAGGGTTGGGAAAATTGTTTGTGCCAAGTTTGGTGGGTGAGATAGCTGTCATACTGGCCACCATTTCAGACTGAAGGATGCTGTGACAACAGCATTGCCGACTTCTTATTTTGTTGGCGATTTGGTGAATTTTGAGGATGTCGTGTGTTACCTGAGGCAGCGTGCAGACTTTATAATATCAAGAAATTGACATCAGATATTGGACGCCAATCTTCTAAGGCTGGGCAGATTGTTTGTAAGCAACATTCGAGATAGGAGGATAATATTTGCATGCTCTAGGAGGATAATATTTGCATGCTCACCTTCCCTAATATTGTACCTGTGATTTGTTTGAATGATCTGCAATTTGATTGGGGGGCTTAGCAACTTAATCCGTACTGTCTGCGATCAGCAAATTGGGATAAATAATCAATTTACAGACCTGTGCGTTTCACCTCTCAGGCTTATATTGAAATCAGAGGCAGCTAGGGTATTGAAAGGGAGCTGCATTTCATTCCAGTCTGGCGACTTCATTATGTTGGTAGTTTCCCTATTCCACAAGGCAATGCAAAGGACTGATATTATCTAAATAGCAAATCAATATAAGATAGAGAATGGTTCTTTACACACTTGAAACTCGTCTTGACGTCCCTCCGCACCCCTACATCCCCATGCTGGTGTAACACTGTTTAATGTATACAATCACATTATATCTTGTTACATTATAAATAGTAAATATGCAAGAAAAAATATCATCGTGAATTTGTAACTACAAGAAATTTAGAAGATATGAAAAAAAAAAGAACAAAAACTTGCAATTATGCCAAATGGAAGAATGAGTGGAGATTGTGATGTAATATGAGTGGAGATTGCTTTTTTTCAAAGTTGCGTGGATACGGATACTGATACAAATACAAATACAGTATTGGGTATGGATACGGCCATTTTTTAAGACCCCCAATATGGATATGGCTGGACATGACATTAATAAATAACACATACATATATTTAACATAGTTTTCAAAGTTAATTTCAAAAGTAATATTGACAAATAAATGCTACATATATATTTATAAGTTAATTTAACGCTTTACAATATGTAAACATAGTAGAGTTGCATTAGAAGATAACCCAAAAACGGGTTGTTGAAATAGAAAAACATTTTATTGGTCTTTCTCATTTGGTGAGGGTTTTGTTTATACTATTTGTTTAAAAAAAACTGCTTTAATATAGTTTTTTTTTAACATTAAAGGGAAGATCTATGTCAAATCTTACCAAAAAAACAAATCCCATAGTATTTGGTATGGTTCAATAATCAATTTTATTAGGCAGACATGGGTACAATATTCGATGTGTATCCAAGAAGTATTGGATACGTTTCCAAATCGGGTTCGGGGATACGCGCGCCCAAGGAGGGACAGAGGAGTTTCCAGCAACTCTGCTTTTTTTCTCTGACTTGGGTTGTTTGTCTCAAACCCCACGTATGGAGGTTGAATGGGGTTCTTAGATGAAACCCACAATCACAAAAAACTGTGTCCAGAATATCATGCTTGTTTGTTCTCAGAAACCATGAAAAACCCTAATGTCTTTTCCTTATTTTTGGTTTGACTTTGATGCCAATTTTTTCAAAGAAATTGTCTGTGTTTTTTGGGGTCAAATAGTGCTTTGTGATATTGATTTACTTGGATGTGATTTTAACAGCGATAATATGGCTTTACTGTCTAATGTGTGATATATGACAGGTTTTTTCAACCATCTGCAGCTTTTCTCATAACCGCCAACAATCCTTTTTAGACTATTCCTGAGTGCATATTCCTATTATAGTCATCTGCTCCTTTTCTCATAATTTCCGACCTATTTTTTCATAAGTGAATAGTCTTTTTATAGTCATTGCTTGTGTATTAATCTTCTAGGGGTTTATCATGTGTTGGAGCAATGGCCCACATGGCAAAGGCTTTTCTATCTGGATTGCAGCAGGAGCCAAGGTTGTTTTGAGAAGTTATTCCTAGCTGGAAGATCAGTTAGTACCCCCATACTTGATAATGCCATCAAGGGTCATTGCTTGGGCAATGTCCCCACCCCCACCGGAGTAGGACAAATCCATTGGCTTTAACAATTTTGCTTCCCTTTTTAGGTGTCGACTTGTTGATTCCTGTTTCAGTGATGTCCTTTTCTCCCAAGGACATATCCTGGTAGATGGAAGTAGCTAAGTTCCATTCCATTTTTAATAATATGATTTTCTTTTAAGGACTTTTCTTTTTTAATGTCTTCTTGGCTACTCATAAAATGATCCTTTGCCGACTATTAAGAATGTTTCTTTTAAATTTGCATCCCAGTCTCGGAAACTCTCTTAAATCTGATTTGTATATTCAAATCTTGACATGTTTTGCTTCATTTCATTGCAAAATAACATGCAAACTAAACATGCAGGGAAATGATATAGATTTGCAAGAAAATTCTCGATTACAAACAGAAACGTATTGATAATGATTCTGATATAGAACATGCATGGCTGTTACATAAAATATACTGCTATTACAATGCTCAAACATGCATAAATATTCCTCCAAAACCTTTTTAAAACAATAGAAATCTGTTCCATGATGAAGCTGGAGTGAGGCCACCTCCCAAATAGCATTGGGTTTCTGTCCAAACTATGAATATCCAAGGGTTTCCGTCCTCAAATATGGCTGCTACTGTCAAACAAGAAATAAATGAGAAATTATCAAGTAACAAATTAACATCTTATAATAGAATGAGACTAAAAACCATGATGAAAACTTTTATGAGAATTCCTAGCCAAAAAGTTATCAATTCCCTTGTTCTAGTTCTTTTATTTAGCAACCTAGAAAAATAATAAGATTTGCCTCATATAATAATTCACTTTGATGACCTAGGAAGGGCTTAAGTCAGAACTTAAGTTGGCCCCTTGTTAATAATTGCCAATGAATAGTTAAATTCATATTAGCAATAATTATATATTTTTCCTCCTATTTAAGTAAACACTTAACCCCCTTTAATAACTTAATGCTTAAGCCTATGGAGAGAATAGATAATAGGCTAGCATAGTAGTTTTTTTCTTTATTGACATGCTAGGCAAAATTGGGACATTACAGTCCTCCCTTCTCGGAGATTGCTTGTCCTCCAGTAAAGCTGAAATGAAATGCTTGGATCCCATATTAACTTCAAGAACACTGCTCAAACAATTCATTGCGCTACTCTGGTAATAACATCACCATGCTTGGGATTGTGAAGCAGCTCATCACATGTGCTTTGAATCCTCTTCACATCTTCTATGCTATGATGCATAAAATCTGCCCTCTTACTAGTTGCATCATCAACCCATGTCCGATGACCATCTGCCCAAACTTGAATGCCAACATTAGGTCCATAATATTGTCTTCTCCATAAATATGAGCTGCATTATCTTGTGGATGAACATATATATCACTTCTGTTGTAACGATCAATACAACTTTCATGCATTTGTGCGGTTCCTTCAACTTTTACAAACACTTCTTTATTTCGAACTTCATTCTCAACACTTGCACTTTGAATTGCATGTTCTGATTTTTGTTCATGTGCATGAGTTGTGTCATAATTGTAATGAACCAACACACTAGAAGATGCATTGTGATCACCCAAAGAATCCATACTGTCACTATCCATATCAATGTCATGCTCAACATGAAGAGAAATCATGTTTATTTCCCTTATAGAATCCTTTTGTGAATCTTCTTGCAAAGATGATGAAGCCTCATGCAAGTCACTCCCTAATGCTTTCCTTTCGTCCTCATGAATCAAATTTTCATCTTTATCAGATTCTTCATGTAGATTCTTTTCTCTTATGCTGCTGTTTGGACTTGTAGATGGTTGTTCTTTGTTTTTCGGTATGAAAGTAGGTCAAACTTGTCTATCTGAAACTGTTGCAGTAGCTCCACCAGTTTTACAATGCCTTCTACTGCCCCAGCTTCTTGACCTTCTTGATCAAGAATGGTCCAATCCCATCTAACCCATGGTTGTAATCATACGGTTATGGAACTGAGGTAGCGTTTGTTGCATCTATAGCTGCTGCTGTTCGGCAATAACTGTCAGGAAATTGTTAAATTGACTATTTAGTTCCCTTGGCAGGCTTCCATCTCTTATTTTACCCATCTCTATTTCAGCCTGTTTGATTTCAGCTTCTCCTTCTTGCTGTCCTAACTTGCTTCTGGTAGAATATTTGTGTAGTCCTACCTCTCTATGGTGCATAGAGTCAATTCTAATTGACATGCAATAACCCACTTTCTTAAACTAATCAAAAGTGACATCCAACTATCTGAGTATCACCAAACTGAGATGCACCGCTAGTCCACTAACTGCAATCACTTGGAAATAACATGCAGTGGTAACCCTTTTCATAAATTGCTTCTAAACTGACATGTAATCATCTGGCTACTAACCAAATTGCTATGCAATAATATTTGACACACATGCAACTGCAAAATCTAACATGCAACTGGAAAAGCCGACTTGCAATCGGAAAAATCTAACATTTAAAATTTGAGGCTGAAATAGATTAGATTTTTCCAATTGCAAGTTGGCTTTTCCAGTTGCATGTTAGATTTTGCAGTTGCATGTGTATCAAAATTTTATTGCATAGCAATTTGGTTAGTACCCAGATGATTACATGTCAGTTTAGAAGCAATTAATGAAGAGGGTTACCATTGTATGCTATTTCCAAGCGATTGCGGTTAGTGGACTAGCGGTGCATCTCAGTTTGGTGATACTGAGATAGTTGCATGTTACTTTTGATTAGTTTGACTTGCAACTGAAACCTTCACAGGCTGGCAGGATTTAAGGCTCTGATATCACTGAAATTATCCTTTCCCGACCAATAAGAAAGTTTATTTAAAATTTGTGTAATAGCTGTAATATCCTAAACTCGAACACTCTTTCAAATTTGATTTGGGTATTTGAATCTTGACATGTTTTGCTTCTTTTCATTGTAAAATAACAACATGCAAACTAAACATGCAAGGAAATCATATAGATTTACAAGGAAATAATCAATTACAAACATAAATCTATTGATAATGATTTTGATATAAAACATGAATGGCTGTTACTTCAATATACTGCTATTACAATGCTAGAACATGCATAAATTTTTCTCCAAAACTTGTTTAAAACAGTAGAAATTTGGTCAGTGATGAACTCAGAGTGAGTCCACCTCTCAGTAGTGTTGGGTTTCTGTTCAACTTACGAATTTCCAAGGGTTTCCGTCCTCAAATATGACTGCTATTGTCAAACCGGCAACAATGTAGAAATTATCAAGTAACAAATTAAAATTTCATGATAGAATGAGACTCAGAAATGCAATCAAACCTTTTATAAGAATCCCTAGCCAAAATCTATCAATCTCCTTGTTCTTATTCTTTTATTTAGTGACTTAGGCAAATAATAATATTTGTCTCATTTAATAATTCACCCTGATGGCCTAGGAAAGACATAAGTCATAACTTAAGCTGGCCCCTTTTAATAATTATCAATGAATAATTAAATTCATATTAGCAATAATTATAGCTTTTTCCTCCTATTTATTAAACACTTAACCCCATTTACTAATTTAATGCTTTAGCATTAGTATTTATTTCTTTATTGACATGCCAGGCAAAAAGGGGACATTACAACTGGCTCACGTTGATATTCCTTTTACTTAAACACATGTAACTTTAAGTTCCTTGGTCTTAGTAAATTTTTCATCTGCTAAGAGTTCTTTGTAAGCTCTTTCCCCAACATCCTCCAACATTTTATCATTATCATATTAGTTGCTCATTTTTCTCCTGCGTATCTGCTCTCACCACCTTTAGGCTACTGAAGAGCTCAGTTACAGGGTACTGCTGTTTGGGCCAGGGTCCTGGTACTGGTACAGTTTTGGTACTGGTTCTTCCGGGGTACTTCATGGGTTCTCTTTGGGTCCTTCATAGAAGGACACGCAACAAAAGTGGGCACCCAGGAAGTACCTAAAGGCAGTAGGTTAGTTTATGTATGTATTTCTAATTTGTTCATCAGCATACTCTTTGCATCAGCTTTAGATAGTGTCTTGCAACAGCTTGCTAATATTATTCAAATTAAAATCGGTCTATGTAATGCCCTTAGTTTATGACAGTAATGAACAGCAACCTACTTTGATTCATTTGATGGTCACGGATTGATTTTTTTTAATTTCAAAATCTGAGTATATTACTGTTGATAGATTTGTATAACCCAGCCAATAGTTATGTTTGTCGATCATGTTTGAATTGATGTCAATTTGTAATGGATGTAATCTGAAACCATATTAATAACACAATTATTTATTTATAATTTTATTGGCCAATACGGATTTATGAGCATCAATCTTCTTTTTGTATTTGTAACTTTGATGTTGAAAATAAATACATACATATATGAACAAATCCCGAATCCGCAAGGAGGGAAAAAATTGTCGTACCCACGTACCCAAACCACGTATCCGTACCCAAACCAGAACCCGAATTGGCAACTTAGCTGAAGAGTAACATCCTGCAAGTGAGATATGACTTTGTCCACATCTCCTCTGTAAAAGCATAATCCAGACTTAATTGCGCAACACGCTATGCCCCTTCTAATAGAGTAGTAAGTGACTGGCCTCTAGCATGGCTCGAACAGAATAATTTGCTGGATTAACTTCTCAGACATTTTGAATGAAAGTGCTACCCTGATCCAGTTCTGGTTTTTATCTGCCTCTTCTCCTTGAATCCTTGTTGGCTTTGGCTTTGGCATCACTGATAAACATTTGTTTCAATTCAGAGCCTTTCCATCATTTCAATTGGATTAACAATCAACCTTGAGGTACCAGGATTTTGGGGATTCAAAATTTGCTTCGTTCTCTCCACCAAAAGAAATTTGAACTGAGTGTAGAAATTCTTTTCTTATTGGCATAACTTCTAATTTTGTCTGCTCGCAGAGGTGTTAGAATCCTGTCCTCTGCACTGTCTTTTTTAATTTAGAAATCCTTTGGGGTCATAAGGCCTGTATTCTGGGTTAGGCTCCATGTACAAGGTGCTCAAGATCTCCTTCATCTTAACTAATGAATACTAAATGTTCTTAAAGGTGAGTTCATGGGTTTAGAAAGAAGTCATTAGGAGGCTTTCCTTGCCAACTGCAATAAATTGCTCATTAGCAGACCCCATTTGCCCGACATTCTCCAAAATACCATTTATGGCAAGTATATGCTTAGACAAATTGAGTCAAGGATAGCTGAGCCAAAATCCCATTAATAGTGCACTTGTCATGTAAGGACTGATCATAATCCTTTATAATACTCGGACCATAGAATGGAACATGATTCTTTTCTTTCCAACTAGTTTCTTGTAGAGTGGGGGAACAAAACAGTTGTGACATACCTATCCAAATTCACAGTCCAAATTTGGACGACAGATGTAGGAACTACCTCCTATTCTTGTCCAAAAGCATGTTTTTGATACCTAAGGATGTTGGTCAACCATCAAATGCTCTCCTAGCAGACAAGGTAGATAAAACACAAACTGAAGTACCTTTTGAATATTCCACGCTTACTCTTTTTGTACCAAGATTATTTTTATCCAAAACATTGGCTAAAATCTCTCCATAGCTGAAAAGTGTGCCAGCACTTCCACCTTCTGATCACCATCAAATCCTGCCACTTGACAAAAACATGAAAATGCTGCTTGAAATAATGCATTAACTTATTGCCATCAAGTGGTTTCTGCTCAGTAGCTGGAATAACCGTATTTTGGGTTGACTCTCTTAGCTTGGAGGAGTTTGTGAAACTATAAAGCTTTTCCCCTTGATCCATTCTTCTTGTTTCTTTACTTCATTGACAAGTAATACCGATTGAATTTTTCGTGCACAATTGTTTCAAGGCCAAAAGCTCTCATTGAGTCTCTATGTCAATCTTGAAAATTAGTTCCCTGACAATCCTAGCCTAATTGGTCTTTTTATTTTATAGACTTTCCATCCAATCTGAAAATGCTTAGGTCAAGGGAGTTGTTGGGAACTAATAGCTTACCCAAAACCAATTTCCACAAATTTTTGATGGAAACCTTGTTGTGCCTCTTGTGCTAGCTGTGATGGAATGATTGCCAGTTATAGAATGAGAAGTAGGGATCATGATCCTCCACCCGAGCATCATTAGATTATTCCCATCTCCTTGCTTGGTAATCCTCTTGTAAAGTTTTGCTACTGGGGAAAATTAATGACATCTTCTAGGCTTAGGGTTTTTTGAAGCCATTCTTGTAGGAATCGAGTTAGGGTTTTCTCTTTGAATTGCAAATCACAATTAGAAGCAAAGGGTTATTCAAAATTTAAATTTTACCAAGCCAAATTCTACCTCAACAACAACTCCCCTTAAACAATGTTTTAACTCTTAGGAACTTACAAAAACCCTAACTACCCAATCCTTTCAATATCTTTAGAACCCTAATCAACTGCAACAATTGCAGCAGAGGATAATTTACGTGTTCAACACTTTCAAATTTTTGCTATATACTTCGATTTGTTCAATCTGTAGTTCAAATTTGTATTTTTCAAGCTTTGAATCACACAAGATTGCTTTGATTGCAAGATAATTGCTTCCAATAATTTAAAAATACACTGGATGAAACTTTATCTTAGACCGGGGCTTCATTAGTACTCATTTGGGAAAGTCATCTTTTCCCCTTCTCAGTCTTTTTGTAATTTTACAATCTACAACCAGCCGAATTAACCTTTTCAAATTCTTTAGTAGATGGATGTGTAATGCCCCCTTTTGGCTAAGTTAGGAAAGTGGGGGCAATTACTTCGATCTCCTTTTCTACTATGTCAATTGAATACTTATTTATGCAACTAATGGAAGATAATCAAAATCAATTGCAACTCCTCATATAATCAGTCTCAGTGTGTGCATTTATGTGTATAACCATATAAACATTAATGTTGTATACATCTATCATGAAGTATGCTATGTAATTGATGTTCTTATCACTTATATATGCAATATCTGATATATATTGTAACATCCAAAACTCTATGAACATAATTAAATAAATACTAAACTTCAAACACTAATTACAGAAATGGAATACTGAATTTACAGCTAACTTTCAATTTTCCAAGAACTTGACAAGAAGTAGTTAAATTCCAAATTGCAGTCATGAAACTGAAATAAACTAACTTTATCAATTTACTTTTCAGAAAATAAAATAATGCTCAAACAGAAACTTTAACTGAACAGAATCTAATCATGCTGATCAAGTCACTTAATTCTTTCAGATAGTTGGATCATCAAGGGAGAAAGAGTATCATCCAGGGTTTTTGCTACCCACCCTCGAATCCTTTTATTGCTAAGAAGTAATTGGTAAAATATTTGTTGTATTAAGAAATGATCATAAGGATCATAGATGGAAAACTCGGCGAGTACTCGGTGAGTTTTTAACCAGTTAACTCGCCGATTTAAAAACTTGGTAATCTGGTAAAAACTCGCCGAGTAATTGGCGAGTAGTCGGCAAAAACTTGGCGAGTTTTTATGAAAAACTCGCGATTTACTGGTGAACGCGGCCTGTGACGAATTTAAGCGGCAGTGAGTGTGTTTTTTCTCATTCTTTCTTGTATTTGCATTGTTTAGAACCTTGAGGAGTGAAGAGAAGAAGGTTTGGAGGCATTCTTGGCTGATTGCAAGTGATTCAAGGCAGATTTGAGTGGATTGTAGAGGATTCTAACCGATTTTAGAAGACAAATTTCTTTCCAGGTATGTTCATCTTATCATAGTTTGAAAACTTTTTATAGTTTTATAACAAATGTTCTTTTGTTTTTGTTGTTTTTTGTAAATGTTTTCAAATCATTTAAAATCATTTGAAACCCTAGCTTCTAAGGATATGGTTGAAGTTTTTTGTTTGCTAAGTATATGGTTCAAGTTTGAAGTTTGAATCATTTGAAACCCTAGCTTCTAAGTTCTAACTTTGTTTATTCATTTCTCTATATATTTATGTGTAGGGCAGCGGTCAACCATTAAAAAAATGACAAACCCACAAGAAGAGTGGCCACAAACACCATGCCCATCTGGATATATAGGCACTCGGCCTAAAAATGCAAGAGATAAGGCATGGCAGTATGCCTATGAAGCTCCAAGTCCAAATGATATTGCAAAGGTGATATGCATTCCCTGTGAAAGAATTATTTTTGGAGGCATAAACTGCCTCAAATACCACCTTGCAGGCATAAAGAAACATGACTCAAATCCTTGTCTCAAGGTAACTGATGAAGAAAAAAGATTCATCCATGCCCTACTTGCAGCTGCTGAAGAGAAAAAATTGAATAGGGAGAGGGCAAAAATAGCTATGAGGGCAGCCATAGCTGAATCTGAAGGAGCTCCTTTTGATATGCAAGAGGAAGAAGAAGCACTTGAGAACATACCAGGATCTCTTCGTGGCCCACGGATCCGCAAACAAAATTTCTCTTTTACCGGTTCCACTTCTTCTACATCTCCTACTTCTTCATCATCACCATCCAGATCCCCATCAGGGATAGGTGGTTATTTTGTGCCCAGGAACACACCTGGAGCACAACCATCATTAGAGGGCACTGCATGGTTTAAGGAGGTGCATGAGCAAACTGATATTGCAGTAACTGATTTTTGATTTTTCAACAATATCTCAATGAATGCCGCTGATAGTCCGTATTGGGTCAATATGGTGAATGCAATGACAATATCAGGCAAAGGGTACAAGCCGCCTAATCGCAAGGATATGAGTGGAAGGTTAGTATTTTACTATTTAGTAATTGTAAATAATTGAGATTCACTTTAGTTCATTGTTATATTTTAAATCTTAATTGTCATAACTTATTTCCTAATTTTTTACTAACACTTACACTTTATTTAATATTACACTTAAATTTTGTAGGTTGCTTGACAAAGCGGTTGGTAGGGCAAGATTGTTGATAGAAGACCAAAAGAAAGAGTGGAAGAAGTATGGCTGCACCATTTTATCTGATGGGTGGACATATGGAAGAAGTAGAACCATTATTAACTTCTTGATTGCTTGCAAAGATGATGTGGTGTTTTGGAAATCTGTCGATGCCTCCAACAAAGTAAAAAATGCAGCCACATTGGCTTTAATGTTGGAGAATGTTGTCATGGAGGTGGGAATAGAGAATGTGGTGCAAATAATCACAGATAATGCAGGGGCATATGTGGCAGCAGGTAGATTTAATTTTTTATATTTGAATCAATATGAATCATGAATGTAATGCTATGGTATTATTCAATTTAGATTTAATGTAATTTGTAAATACTAAATATGGAAAGTTTGTTACTGATTATTGATTTTTTGCTAATCTTTTAGGTAGAATCCTCCAAGAGAGGCATCCCACACTTTTTTGGTCACCTTGTGCAGCACATGTCCTTGACCTTCTTTTGGAGGACATAGGAAAACTTGATTGGGTGAGTCCAGTTGTGGAAGATGCTAAGCGAGTCACGAAATATATCTATAATCACCCATGGGTTCTTAGTTTGATGAGAAAAGCCACTAAAGGCAAAGATTTGATGAGACCTGCTATGACAAGGTTTGCAACGGTCTTCTTGATGTTGCAAAGTATTCTTGACCACATATTCGCTTTGAAGCAAATGTTTGTGTGTGCTGATTGGGTTGCTTCACCTTACTCAAAGAAGCTCGAAGGAGAAGCTGTGGCATGAATAGTCTTTGATGATAGCTTTTTTGCAAAGGCTAAGGAGATTGTGGAGGTAACTTCATTATATTTTTAGTTTATTTAAGTTTCATTATCAATTCATAACTTACTATGTTATTAACTAATTTGTATTTTTCAAATTTCAAATGTAGATGTCTCTACCCCTGGTTCTAGTCTTGCGCACATGTGATGGGCAGCAATCCCCAATGGGAGGTCTTTATGAGGCCATGGATAGGGCGAAAGAGGCTGTTAGAAGTTACTATCACGGGGACAGTCTCAGATTTGACCCCATTTGGGAAATAATTGATAGGAGGTGGAACAATATGCTCCACCAACCTATTCATGCAACAGGCTACTTCCTCAATCCCAAATTCAGGTACTATGATAATTGATTGTCCTTGAAGTTGGGATTTTAACAAGTCTTTATTTTACTTTACTTTTTAAGGTTGTGTAATAAGACTTGATATCATTTTCTATTTGTTTTAGGGCTGATGATTCCTACTCAGATCCTAATGGAGAGGTCATGGAAGGTCTCTCTAAATGCATTGAGAGAATGATATCAAGTGAAGAGGAGAGAGACCTTATTGTGACCGAACAACAAATCTATGTGGAATCAAGGGGTCCTTTGTTCTCTTCTATGCTAGCAAAGAGAGCAAGATCTACTCAAGCACCAGGTAAAGCGTCAAACTTTAAAACTTTTGCTAATTGATAAGTTGTGCTTCTGATTTTTATAACTTTTTTAATTTTGTTTTGCAGATGCTTGGTGGGCAAGTTGGGGTGGCAATACCCCCAATTTAAGGAAATTTGCTCTCAGAGTCCTATCCCAACCTTGTAGCTCATCCCATTGTGAGCGCAATTGGAGCTTATTTGAGTCCATCCATACAAAGAAAAGAAACAGAATGACTCAAAAACGGCTTAATGACCTTGTTTATGTGCACTATAATCTTAAGTTGCGCATAAAAAAGTCACAGCTCTTAGAACTACCTGGTCCGCTTGATCTAGATGAGATAGATCCTTATTCTGATTGGACAGCACAGGAGTCAAGTCCATTGTTTACACCAGATGAGATCGCTGATTTGGAGAGGCAGGCCATGGAGGGGGAGGCTGACACTGATTTTCAGTTTACTATGGATGACATTGAGGATGAGGACGAGGATGATGATGATTCAGGCGAGGATCAGGCATTATCATTAGGAGGAGATGCATTCTCTTCTAGGATGCCGAGCCAGTCAGTAGGGACGTCGAGCGAGGGGGCACAGCCACAGAGTTCACAGTCATGCAGCTCACGCCCTATCCCAGTGCGGGGCACTTCTTCTAGGACTAGACCCCCTCGCTTTCCTGCTAGTGCAAGTGGAAAGAGGAAGATGTGATTGACATTGTATTGATGTATTTAGACTTTTAGTATTTACTTCTAGTTTGACAGATTGAAACTATTTAGTAATTTACTATTTTGCTTCCTATCATGAGCATTGTGCATGAGAATGCAATTTTGTACGCATTATGCATTTATATATATCTAAACTTTGTTTCTTTCTTTTGTATTGTCTTTAATTAACTTATTAGATGCATCTTCTCATTAAATTTTGCAAAATAAATGTATTTTTAATTAAATTTTAGCGATTTTTTAGGTTCCCGAGTTTTTTTTTTAAATCGCCGAGTTTTTCCCGATTAAACTTTTGGGGGGCTTGGCGAGTTTTCCAACTATGATAAGGATCATTATAAAGAATTGACAAGAATACAAAAGTAGGAAGTTTCTAATAAGAAACTGAAGAAGTGTAATGTCCCCATCTTTTTAGCATATCAGTGGAATTCTTAGCCTTTACATTCTCTGAAGGCTAAGTGGAGAAATAAGGAAAAATTGATTAAATTAATTTCTTATAAAGTCATAAGGCAAAAGTCAAAAGTCAAAAAAAAGAAAAAAAAAAGAAAAAGTGACTTTATATTTAATTAATTTAATTTATTGGAGAATGCATTAATTATTGGAAGGGCGAAGCTTCTAGTAATTTAATTTTCTAGAAGCACAATTAATTATTGTATTGCAAGGGAGAAGCTTCTAGCAAGTGCATTAATTATTGGGAGGGGTAAACTTCTAAAGAATGCAATTATTAAATATTTTATTTAATTATTGTATTGCAAGAGAGAAGCTTCTAGCAAGTGCATTAATTATTGGAAGGGGAAAACTTCTAGAGAATGCAATTATTAAATATTTTATTTCCTTCTACGAGGGTCAAGGAAAAGTATAAAAAGAGGTGAGAGCTTCGTTGTTTATCATTTGATTTTGTGAATTGCATTTGATATCAAGTTGGGAGAAGAAACTAAGGTTTCCGTTTTCAGTCAGCCATTGGAGAACGTCAACTCTTCAATGTTGCAACCATTTGAGGTGGTGAAATATCCATTGAATTTGGTATTTGGGAGAGCTTCAATTCAGGAGTTCTATTTTGTGCAAAAATTGGAGAATAAATTTTGATTGCTACAGTACGCATGCAGGATGCCGCGCTACAGTGTCTATGCTTGATTCATTTCCATTCTTGGGCATCACTATTATCATTGTACTTCATCAGCATATGATTTTGCTATAATAATTTAGAATAAAATTTTTTGGCATCATTGTTTGCATCTCGTTTCCATGTATTTGCACTAATAATACCTAAAGAATAGCAGTTTTTTGAGGGATTATTACAGTGGTATTAGAGCTTGATTGCAAAGTGTTTGACGAAATGTCAAACAACTGAAGTATAAAGTTTTTTTTTTGGTGTTTGAAGAAGTTATAACCTTGAGGGGTTACTACAGTGGTATCAGAGCGGTTTCTTGCCAGCCTGACAGGGTTTATGCAACCACCATTCAATTTAGTTTTCAAAAGCAAAAACAAAAGGGCTCTATTTACACAGGGAACCAGCACAGCTAAGAACATGGCTGATAGACATTCTCAAAGCCCACCCAGAATTATGAGAGATGATGAGGCGTTACAGTGTCAGGATAGGCTTCTACAATCAATAGAGGCAAGTACACAGGCAATGATGGCTATGATGCAACATTTGATTGACAAGAGAAATAATCATAATAATGACCAAGATGACAGGAGCATAGTAGGATTACAACATAGGACTCGATTTGGGACAGCTGACAGACCCACACGTCCTACATTAAGGGAAGAAACTCCAGCACTCACAACTGATGCTATGGTAACAGATATTGCAGATGAACTCCGATAAGCGAGGAATGAGTGGGATTCATTACCAGCATATGTACAGGACGGATGAACATTTGACAGGTACTTGAACTACAGAGCTGCCAGGCAGAAGCAGGCAGATAAACACAGTGAGTTGCAACAAGTCACAACAAGTTGGCATTACCCACATTTGATGGCAGTGGGAAAATGACTGCTTGTGCTTGGATTCATAAGGTGGATACTTTCCTATCTCTGAAGACTATGATAGAATTTAAAGCACTCAAGTATGCCACTTTACACTTAGACGGGGCAGCTCATAATTGGTGGACACATGGCATGATCACATTGCAACACAATCAGGTAACCACTTATCAGGAGTTCATGGATAGATTGGTAGAAAGGTTTGATAAAAAGGATCCTGAAGTTTATTTCCGAGAGTTAGCCCAGTTGAGACAGTCAAGAGGCTTAGAACAATTCATCAATGACTTCCAACAGCTTGCAGTGATGGTGCCTGACATTTCAGAATGGAGGCTAGTCATTTTATTCACAGAGGGATTGACTGAACCACTCAAGGGGTGGGTAAAGGCTTTTGATCCTCCTACATTACAGGAAGCCATGAAGAAAGCCCGTAGTATGGAAATTGCAGCTCCGGCAAACCGGTTTAGTTTGAATTGTTCTTCATCCTTTAGAGATAACAAAGGGGGATTCAGCAAGGGTAAAGAGAAGGTTAGTGACTCAAAAGGCAAGTCAGCTACACCTTTGGATAAGGAGACGCTTAATAACTTGCATAAGAAGAGGCTATGCTTCTTTTGCAAAGGTCCCTATGAGTTTGGTCATGACTGTCCTATAAGGCCTAAGGGGAAGGCTAACCGGGTGATGTGGGCTTATTACAAGGGTTCGGATTCAGATAGCTCAGAGCACCATGATGAGGATCCTGATGAGGCAAAGGGTGAATAGGAGGTAGATAGTGCTGAGAAAAAAGAGGCTTTAGAGCTACATTTACAGGAGGCACGTCTGTCTAGTATTCAGAGAGAGGGATCTTTTAAACTTCTAGGAGTCTTGGCTGGACAGAAGGTTATTACTCTGTTGGATACATGTGCCACGCATAATTTCATTGATGCACAATTTTTGGAGAGGCGTGGACTCATTACTGAGGAGTTCAAGAGATTGAGAGTCAAGGTAGTTGATGGATATACTCTTCGTCGTAACAGGATGGTGCGAGATCTACCTTTGCGCCTGAACAACTATGAGTTCAAGGCGGACTATCATGTGGTCAACATGGGTGACATGGACATAGTACTTGGGATGCAGTGGCTACATTCTTTGGAGGAGGTTACCCTGAGACTGAAGGATATGGAGATACGATTCGAGGTGGATGGCAGGACTCATGTGTTGAAGGCTATCCGTAATGGTGATGTCCGGACGATCTCATTTAGGCAGATGGAGAGATTAGCTAGGCATGATGATATAGAGTGGGCGACAATATGCACCTTGATGCCTACCCAGGAGGAGTAGCATAAGACTGAATATCATCCGGATATTCAGAAATTGAGAATCAAGTATGAGAAGGTATTCAACGAGATTCCACTAGGCAGGTGACCAGATAGAGGCATTGAGCACATTATCGAGCTAGATGAAGGCGCTAAGCCTATCATGATCACACCATATCAGCACCCAAAACGACTCAAGGATGAGATCGAGAGGACCATCAAGGAGTTGCTAGCAATGGGACACATTTGACCAAGTCACCTTTTGCGTCTTCTGTTGTTTTGGTAAAAAAGAAGGATGGTACTCTACGAATGTGTATTGATTACAGGGTGTTGAATAAGAGAACTATAAAGAAAAGGTATCCCATCCCACACATCGATGAGTTGATAGATGAATTGCATGGGGCTTGTTATTTCACAAAAAATGATTTGAGATCAGGCTATCACTAGATTAGAGTTCGAGTGCAGGATATTGAGAAAACTGCTTTCAGATGTCATTGTGGGCACTTCGAGTTTATAGTCATGCCTTTTGGTTTGACTAATGCACTTGTCACTTTTCAGTCCACTATGAATAGGGTCTTCCACCATTAGTTGAGGGAATTTGTGCTAGTGTTCTTTGATGATATTTTGATCTATAGTAGGACTTGGCAGGAACATTTAGAACACTTGGAGACAGTATTGAGCATTTTATAGAGGGAGTCCTTGTATGCCAAGGAGTCCACATGTGAATTGGGGATGACAGAGCTGTTGTATCTTGGACACATCATTAGTGCGGAGGGAGTGCGGATGGATCCTGAAAAGATCTGCACTATTGTTGATTGGCCACCACCAGAGAACCTTATGCAGTTGAGGGGGTTCCTTGGTCTATGTGGATTCTATCGCAGGTTTGTTAGTGGCTACTCATGGCACGCAACACCTATAACAGATTTGCTGAAGAAAGGGGCATTTGTGTGGACTCGAGAGGCACAGGACTGTTTCATGCGGTTCAAGGAAATAATGACTACATGCTCAGTATTAGCATTGCTTGATTTCATGAAGCCATTTGAGCTTCAATGTGATGCTTCTGGAGGGGGAGTTGGTGTTGTACTCATGCAAGACAAGCATCCTATAGCTTATGAGAGCAGGAAACTTAGAGGGCCCGAGAGATCATTCAGCATATATGATAAGGAGATGTTGGTCATCATGCATGCCTTGGCCAAATTTAGACAGTATCTTGTGGGTAGCAAATTTTGTATTAAAACTGATCATAACAGTTTGAGGCACTTTTTGGGACAGCGGGACCTGAATGATCGTCAGCAAAAGTGGGTGAGTAAGTTATAGGCCTATGATTTTGATATCACATATGTTAAGGGGACACAAAATGTTGTTGCAGATGCTTTATCTTGTAGGCCACACTTCACTTCTATGATTTAGATATCAGAGGATTGGTGACACTTGATTGTAGCAGAATATGCCAAAGACACATGGGCCTCTGAAATAGTGGAGGGAACAACAATCGACACCGCGTACACTCTTGTAGATGATTTGATCATTTACAAGAACAAGATTTACTTAGTCCTAGGATCGAAAGTGAAGTAGTTGATTTTGAGAGCACTCCATGATTCACCTATAGCAGGCCATCCCGGGTATTTCAAGACTTATAGGTTAGTTCAGGAGCGGTTCACTTGGAAGGGGCTTAAGGTTGATGTTTTGTAGTATGTGCGTGTCTGTCTTGTTTGCCAGCAGAACAAACAAGAGCACACTTATCCAACAAGGCTCCTACAACCACTTCCTATTCCTGACAGGAAGTGGGACTACATCTCTGTGGATTTTATCACGAGCTTGGCCAAGGCCCAGGGGCACGATTGTATCTATGTGGTGGTGGATAGGCTAACTTGAATTAGGGCCCGGGATGTCAGGGGCTAACCTGGTGAATAGTAGGGCTTCTCATCTATCTCCTCTTGCCATAGCCCGCTTCAACAATCTTCGTTTGGATGTTGTTCCTGTGCCGGTAGCCTGCATTTGCACCTTCAGCCCATCCCTTTTTGCTAGCTACCTTAGCTGGGATAACGATGGAGGGGATGGTTTAGATGATGATAAAGGTGTTTGAGGTGGGGAGGTGCCTAAAATTTTATGGGGGCCACCATGGGATCTTTTCTTGCAAAGATCCAACGTCTAAGCACTTGTGACTCATAAAACAATGCACAAGATTTTCAAAAAGCAAGTCGGGCTGAAACCAAATCGTACTAAAATGTGCGAATATCATACACTTGGGCTTATAGAAAAAATACAGATAGAAAATTTTCAGAAAACGCTCTAATGGAAAATCTTTGAACAACTAGAGTTTTTCCAAAAAACCCAAACCCTCTTTGATACCATATTATTGAGAAGTAATTGGTAAATATTCATTGTATTAACAAATGATTAGAAGGATCATTTTAAAGAATTTACAAGAATACAAAAGTAGAAAGTCTCTATAAGAAACTAAAGAAGATTGTAGAAGCGATCTTATCTACATATTTTACATAATATACAAAAGATGACCATTAAATAGAAATAATATTCTAATACTTTTGATTGGGACCAATTATCACCCATACGACTTTCAGGGGAAGTAGCCTAGCCCTTTGTAGGGCACGTGAGCATGGTATCTATTTTCTTGCCATCTTAGATGCGGTGTAGAACCCACAACCATTGTAGCTGGTCAACCTAAAGATATCCTTGCTTGATAGGTAACCTTCCTAGCTAGATGTCGCACTACTAGCTCTAGTGATTGATGGGTACTACTTGTCGAATAGTACCACCTTGGCCAATATTTTTAAAGAAAATACAATCTCATTCCATAGGCTTCCTGTCCTAAGGGTTCAAATAATCCTACCTTGATGGCATTAACTGTCAGGGGTCACACTAGTTTTAAGATGGTTCTACAATTCTACTTGTACTTGGGCTCACATATATATTTTTGACATACTAGATAAATACCTATCCCTTTTTGATTGGAATCATCTAGATTAGGAATCTAAAGCTAACACAAATCTTAATTACATACCCCAAAGACTTGGTAGCAATTTCTCAAAAAAATAATTTTAGTTTCGAATCAAACCTATAAATATTGCAATGAATTGACATCGTTTATTAGAAATATGGAGAGATTCACAAGACTTGGTTGGTGACTTGAAAGGTCAACTTCCATGCAAGTTGAAGTGCAATCCAAAGGAGAATATGTGGAGATTTTTTCAATGAGTCCTTGAGTTATAGGAGACCCAAAATAATATTTGCATAACATGTCATTACTCTATGATAGGTTGATTGGATCCATCCACTCTAGTCAAGAAAGCTCTTTAGGATGTCATTATGCGGGAGATTGGCGATCATCACTTTAGGAGTTGGACTACTTGCATGAATGTTTAATGAATCTCTGGGGCAATCCCAGCTGCTTCAAGGATCTTAGAGGTGTAATGGTAATTGTGTATTCAATAATGAAGACAAAGTTTACAATATATAAGGCATAGGCAATTGCATTATGATGCTTTTAAATAAATGTAAACAAAAGCCAAAATTATAAACTACCTAAGCTAACTAAGATGGCCATTAATAAAACTATATTGTTTTAATATCCTCCCTTAATGGCTATCATGTTTACTATACTACATAAGACACAATCTGTAGGCGTTTTGGTCACTAATGCATAGAAGGCACTCCCCTTCTCCTCATGATCGCATATGACGCTTTGCAAAATGAGCTTGTTGTTGATACCCTCCCTGAATCTAAAATTGCCCCTCATTATAGCTAGAGACACTTTGATCAACTTTGGAAATTGAAACCACAATTTTGAGGAGAAAATTGCCAAACCTGAGCTGCTATAGAAAAACAACGATGATTTTGATTTAAAAATTGTCAAAAACTGTTGCGATGAGCACTGCAACCCCAAATAGACTGTAAGAAACCATGTTCTTTGTGTAAAAATCTCCAAAACCTTGATATGATGTTGAAATCACCCACATAAAACTAATTTTTTAAGGAAGAATGATAAGATCGAAGAGTAAGTTTCTAAGGAAAAAATTATAAAAGCTAACAAAATCTTCTTTCAGGAAAAAATTATAAAACCAAACAATAATTTTTTAAGGAAAAATTTATAGAACCCAGATACAATTTTTAAGGAGAAAATAAAAAATTAGACATTTTTTTTAGGGAAAAATTGGTCAAAATATGACAATTTTTTAGGAGAAAATTTGTAATTATTTTTTGAGGAAAAAATTATAAAGCCAAGCAAACAAATTTTAAGGAAAAAACTATAAACTAAACAAATAATTTTTTGACAGAAAAATCATAAAAATGAATAAATAATCTTTTGATGATAAAATTACAATATCTTAGAATTAACATTTTAAGGGAAAACTTATGAAACCTAGAAATAATTTATTGTGGAAAACATTATAGCCCTTCTCCAACAAAATACTTTTGGGAGAAAATCACTCAAAACCTAGCTAAAACCCTTGATTTTGTGGAAAATTAGAAAATCCTAGTTGAAAATTTTAGGAACCTTTGTTACAAATGTTGTTGTCGTTGCACCAAAAAATTGACCTATTAATGCACAGTACGACTACTAGACTTATAGAAGCCACAAGAGGTAGTTAGTCCCTTATCAGGAATCCTGAGGGGACTATTGACCATTTTGCCAACAATCACCTCCTCAACGTTGCCCAAGGGGATTCGAACCTTTGACCAAGCTCTAATATCACTTGTTACATGTGTGGTTGCCGTTGCACCAAAAGATTGACCTATTAATGCTCGATACAACCTCTAGATTTTGATTCTACAAGAGGCGGTTTATCCCTTGTCACAAATCTTGAGGGGAGCACTGACCATTTTGCCAACAACCTTCTAAGATACCCCATGAACGACCAAAACCAAAAAAAAAAACTAGCAGGTGGCAAAAAATGCATGAGCTAGAAGGTCCTTGCATCGTCGAGGAGGTGGGAGAAAATTGAGGGTCAATTTGCAAAAAAAGTAGGGAAAAGTCTTGTGTCAGATTAAGACAAAAACAATGCAATTTTGATGACAAGTGGGCCTTAAAAACGTCCAATCGTATGCAGGGAATGCCTGGAACTAAAGTAACATGAGTAATAGAACCTTAAAGAAATGCTTAAAGCACTGTACCTACAAGAAAAAACCCACGCCATAGAAACATGGGAGGACAAAAGCATCAACGTGCGGGAGAAATGATGTATAATGGAGGTTATGTGGGACAAGTAAACTTGCTGTCAGGATATAAGAATGCTGTGAATGCACAACAAAATCTTTGAACTGAACCCCTCAAAGCGCATATACAGTGATGGGAAAAAAACGAGCAAGAAACCCTCAACTAGACAAAATCCTCCGTGAAAATGCTTTAGCACAAAAAACCTTGAAAATATAGTAGAAAGCTTTCATAAAAAAGTCTAAGTAACAAATTGGAAAAAAAATCCAATTAAGAGGTTACAAATTTTTCATTAAAAAATTTGCCAAGCTTTATATAACCCATTGACCCATTCAGATACCATGTAATGGTAATTGTTATTTCAATAATGAAGATAGAATTTACAATGTATGGGTGAATACATTATGATGTTTCTAAAAGAAGCAAATGTAAACAAAAACTAGAATTAGAAACTACCTAAACGAACCAGAGTGACCATTAAAACAACATTGCACTATTTTTATAAGATGACAGGTGTAGGCAAAGAGAGAGGAGTGGTTTTGAAAAAAAGGCAAAATCCCTAACTTTTTCAGGTTGATGAAAATGACAGACATATGGAAGAAATGGAAAAAAAGTCATGATCGACAAATTTGAATTCTCCTCTGAGTACAAGTAACAAATCTGTTACAATGCAAATAGTTCATGGAATCCAAAGGGTTTTTGATAGTTCAATTTATTTTCCAAGTTTCAAAGTGCCTTTTGGTGCCACTAGAGACTGTGGAATGCTACACGACTATTGTAGATCTCGTGGAACTGTTAGCTCTATTATTATGCCCGTTCTATGTTTGTATTGCAGATTTTGTGAATGGAACATGGACTTAATGCTGCAATCATCATTGTAGAGTTTGTTTTTGAAACTAAGTGATTCATATTGCAATCAGAATTTACACTATCATTGTAAAGCAATAATGTAAAATGAAATATTATTTTGATTTCAGACTTTTCAACTTGCTTGAGATTACATTTCAACATGGCTTTAATAGGGTCCCCTTTTTCAAACTCCCTGTGTGAAAGAATTCCTATTAACTAACAACCATTGACAAATAATTTTCATTTATTTGTAGACTTGTTTAATTATTGATGTGATTCTCCAACATTTCCCCCCTTATTACATCAATCCAAACAAAGGGCAGAACACTGTAGCTCTCCTGAAAACTTTGATGAATCATCTTCACCAATTCTTGTTGCTCAATTAAGAAATTCAACACATAGCTGATCTCTTAATTCTCAAACCTGCAAAGAACCTATGAATTGAGACATACTCCATTATCCACAAGTACACCACTCATGTGAATTTAAATAAATTCCATTTTCCTCAAGAAAAGACACCAACCAACTGTAAACCGAGACACACTCAATAAACCCACAGTAACAAAACTGCCAACCAATTGTCAGTCGACACTAGCTCAATTATTTGTAATAACACGGCCACTGATCAACTGTGAATTTAAAAATATCCACAGTAACACTACTCCATTTGGATTGAGAATTAATTATCCACAGATACAAACCTACAAAACTATGGATCTAGACACTTGAATACTTTATAGGTGCCACTCACCACGTTTGTAGATCAAAACAAACTCAATTATCCACAAACAGAAAACAACTGTCCTGCCCTCCTTGCTCAATTAATGGACACAAGATGGAACAGGTGTTCCTTTTACAATGTATCATCTCTGAGGGAAAAGCTAACTAACTATGATAGAGACCTCTTGCCTTGATGCCTCCAACCTCCAATTAAACTCATGAAGAGACTAACCAAAACTATTTCCGATGTTTCCTCTTTTTAAGATTTTATCTTTGGAGGCCACACAGTTTGATCAAGATCATATTCAGCAGCTTCTTGAGTTACAGAGATCTTAGCATTGCAAATTCTTTTTATTCTTTCAAGTGGTTTCCCTTTCTTCAATTCCATCTGCCTAATCCTTGCAAGTTCATTTGGTTCACTTATTCTATCATCAGCCTTATCACAAGCTGCTCCAGCAACACTCAAATTTGATAACAGGGGTATCATGCAATGCTTTCCCTTTTTTTCAGCTGCTAGAATATATCCTAATAGTTCGCATAAATGTCCCACTGCTAAAGCTGCAATTGGAGAACTTAAACTTTACATATTATCATAGTTTTACAATAATGGAACATTGTCACCTTGTCCCATAATCAAAATATTAAGATCCTTCCAAAAAATGACACTATCAAGTTAGCATTGCTTTGCTAAAACCCTCATCTATGAATTGGAATAGACAAACATATAATTTCTGAAAAATGCATTGCTAAGATCAAGCCTCAAATAGCCTTCCCAGGGAATTCTATAGGGTACTATTGGAACACTAATAGGCAGCATTATTGTGCCAACCGAACAAGCCACTTGAGGCAAAACCTAGATCTAAGAAACTGCTTATATTTTTTGTGACAAATCTTTAGCAAATCAGACCTTGGAAAGTAAACAATGGATAGAACATAAGGAGCCACAAGGATAAGAAGGGTGCCAAAAAGGGTCAAGTCGATCTTTAGGAACTGGGTTTTCTGAAGGCTTCCAATATCTTCATCACTAGATCTCCCTCATCTACAAAGATGTTATAATCTGCAATCAATTGTCTTCTCCATGGGCTACTGCAGTTGTCTCCTGTTCAAACATTTTGCCCAGCTACAGAGATTGCCGTACACTTTGTTACCATATTTGAAACTGAGCAGCAATAGAGATTCAACAGTTACTGGTTATTAAGGAGATGCTGAAGCAGAAATAGACGTGGATGTAGCCAAATCAGATTGGTGCCACAGAGGATCATGTTGATCTTTAGGAACTGGGTTTTCTGAAGGCTTTCGAGATTTTTATCACTGAAATCTGTAAAGTTTCTGCAAATTCTATTGGTTCAGATCTGAGATAATACCTTTAGTATTTGTTGCTGTTCTGATCTTCTTCTTCTTTTATAATGTAGAAGGTAATTTTCAGAATATTAAATGCTATCCTGAAACTTGTTTGTCTTTGCAATAATTCGTATAGGGCAGTATTGTTTTAAGGAGCAGACTTCAATGTATTGTGTGTGCTTAAACTACAATAACACCCACCTCTTATACCATGACCAAAGGGCATGTCCCTTAAAGGGACATGACCCTCTCTAGGTTGGCCCATATATTACCTGTAGAAATCGACGCCCATGAAGGAGATAACACAAATATTAACATACATAACTATTAGTTATAGTTAGTACATAACATGTTTATTGCCAAGGATAGCCGCCCATCCTATTTGCCAAGTGTAATGTATATAATGCTTTCGAATGGTATGAGGGGAGAAGATTAAGGTGCAGTCTGCACTTCTCAGACCAGTATGAATATCACAGTTAATATTTAACACTCCCTCTCAACTTGATAATCATACTGAGAGATAACATATCTAGCATCATCAATTATGATGAATAAGCATAGATTGATACTCTATATCTATTTGAATCTTCTGAGCAAATGGTATCATGGAACACATGATACTGAGTCATATAACCATCTTGTGATATGACTTATCACTTATACTAGTGATGTCAGTATTGCATGTAATGCAATACACACAGGATAAAATCCAAAGAACGATTAAATTCTTCATTTATCTAGGTTGTGACTCATAGGAACTGGCAATCCTATATCACAACTTGACCTTGAGTTAAAATCTACTAGAACACAGGATAAAATTTGAAGAATAAATTCTCCCATTATCCAAGTTGTGATTCATGGGCATAGAAATGCTTATGTCACAAATAATCTTGAACTCATCTAGATCGAACAGTAGTTCTATACTGTTCAACACATTATCTGAGAAATCGTCATCTCTCGTAGTGTCTTTTATATAAGTATTCATTACCTCAGAGATCATCACCTCTTAAATAATGAATACAAATGGTGGAGCTCATAATAATCAGAATACAAATGAATTACAATTCAACCATACCAAGTCTTTTCCTGGAGTGATCTATCTTCACTCTAGAGAGAGGTTTGGTGAGAATATTTGTTGTCTAAACTATAGTGCAAATGTATTCTAATTTTACAGTATTCCTGTCTACCATATCTCTTACATAATGGTAAGGAATTTCAATATGCTTGGGCTTGTCATGAAAAATTGGATTCACCAAAAGCTTGATGGAACTCTGATTATCACAATGAGTAATCGTAGCATTCATGGCTTGACCAAATAATCCCACAAGTAACTTTCTAAGCCAAACTGCTTCCCGAGAGGCAATTGCTATTGCATTGTATTCGGCTTCTGTGGAACTTTGTGCTACTGAAGACTGTTTTTTGTATATCCAAGGTATCATTGCTAATCCTAAACTGAAACAACATCCTGAAGTACTTTTTCTATTCTAACACTTCCACTCCAATCTAAGTCAGTGTATCCATGTATTTAAAGTCAACTTTCTCATATTTGAGCCCAAGATTAAGGGTGCCTTGTAAGTATCTCATAATGTGTTTGATTGCAACTAGGTGAATCTGCTTTGGTTCACACATAAACTGACTTAAGGCATTAACAAAATAGCAAATGTCAGGTCTTGTATTTACCAAGTACATAAGGGACCCAATCATCTATCTGTAGAGAGTAGAATATATGGAAGGTGATTTTGTTGCTACTTCTTTAAGTTTATGTAGATTAGTCTCCATTGGAGAAGACATAGACTTGCAATTCCACATTCCAAATCTCTTCAAAATATCTAATTTATATTTACCTTGATTAAGTATAATGCTGTCAGAATTCTGTCGTACTTCCAATCCTAGGAAGTAATGAAGGAGTCCCAAGTACTTCATTTTGAATTCTTTAATTAGATCTTTCTTGCATTGATCTATGAGATGATCATCACTTGTTATTAGTAAATCATTAACATATAGTATCAGAATTATCATATCATATTTATCCCTTTTATAATATAGATTTGGATCAACTTCATTTTTGGAGAATCCTAAGCCGGTGGGATACTTATCAATTCTTTCATACCAAGTCCTTGGAGCCTATTTAAGCTCATAGAGAGCTTTCTTGAGCCTGCAAACAAAAACGTTAGAGTCATGAATTTCAAATTCTTCAGGTTACTTCTGTAATCTTTCCATTCAAAAATGTTGTTTTTACATGCATCTGATGTACTTTCCATCCCTTCGATGTTGCGATAGCTAGGACTACTCTTATAGAGGTGTATTTGGCAATAAGAGCAAAGGTTTCTTCATAATCAATCTCTTCTTTCTAAGAGAATCCCCTGGCTACAAATTCGACTTTATATTTTTCAATGCTACAGTCAGCAGCATACTTTATTTTAAATATCTGCTTGGAAGAAACAATAGATTTTCCTTCAGGTCTTGGAACAATTTCCCAAACATCATTTTTCATAATAGATCGGTATTCTTCTATCATAGCTTCTTTCCAAGTTGTATGTTTAATAACATCTAAAATATTGTTTGTTTCTGATTTAGACAAATCATTCATGTTTGCTGTATAACTAGAAAATCTTTTGGATCTTTTGCTTTCTCTGACTATTCCAAAAGGTGTAGCAAAGTCTTTTGTTGCCTCTACTATTTTAATTGCCCAAAGTGGTCTTTTTTTTGAATTTTGAGTTTCTTGAAGATCAAGGTTTTGAATTTCATCTTTGATTTCTTCCATGTTCTCCTTTTAAGACTCAGATTCAGTATTTCTTTCAAAACTAGGTAAAGGAGAGGGTTCTTCAGAACTTAGGGCTCTTTTGAATGCTAAATCTTTTTCAAAAATTACATCCCTGCTAAGTTCAATATATTTCTGTGCAGGTATGAAAATCCTATATGATTTAGATGTTGCACTATACTTTACAAAAATACCTTTCCTCCCGGAGGGTTCTAACTTAGTTCTCTTTTCTTTTGGAACATGGATATATACAAGGCATCCAAAAATCGTAAGATGACTTATATTGGGTTTAAATTTAGTAAAAACTTCTTCAGGAGTTTTATCTCTGAGGTAGGAGTGAGGGCTTTTGTTTTGAATATTGACAATAGTACAAGAGGTTTTTGCTCAAAGATAATATTCTAGATTTTGATCAAATATCATAGCTCTAGTAGCTTCTATAATGTTCTATTCTTCCTTTCTGCTACCCCATTTTGTTGTGGGTTATAAGGAATGATATACTCCCTCTTAATTCTTGTTTTTTTACAAAACCTTTTAAACAAATCTGAGGTGTATTCCCCTCCATTATTAGTTTTAAAAGTTCTAATTTTATGTCCTGATAAGTTTTCAGTTAAGGTTTTAAATTCTTATCCCTTTAGGTTTTCTTCTGATTTTTTTTAATTTAAGAAGTAAATCGAAGTTTTCCTAGAGAAGTCATCTATGAATAGAAAATAGTACCAAAATCCTCCAAGAGGAGGAACAAACATAGGTCCACATAAATTTGAGTGGATTAATTCCAAAACATTGTTAGTCTTCTAGTGCTATCATGAAATGGACTTTTGGTGGTCTTACCCAGAGCACATCCTTTGCATATGCTTGAGTGATCTTTATTTAGTTTAGGTAAACCAGTAACCATCTTCTCCATGGTTGATAAAGTTTTGAAATTTAGATGTCCTAATCTTCTGTGCCATATTTCATTCATGTCCATAGCTTTATAAATTAAGGTTTGAATAGGTTGACTAGATTTTGAATTTAATTCACACAAATACCCTTTTCTCTGACCAATCAATTTTGCTTTCTTAATTGAGGAGTTCTTAGCCTAGGTTATGACTTTACCGTCCATGAATGCAACATTATGTCCGTCATCTTCAAGTGCCATAACCAAGATTAAATTCCTTTTATTCCTGGTATATAGAGTACTCCTTTGAGAAGTAGAGAACTACCCGACTTTAGTTTCAAGTTGCAATTTCCAATTCTTTTGACAGAATGTGCTGAATTATCACTGATGGTGACTTCGCCATTAACTTTTTTTGACATAGAATCTAATGCTTCTTTGTATCCTGTAATATGTCGAGAAGATCCACTATCAATCACCCATTGTTTACTTGAGACTTCATTTGATAGTGATGTATACAATACGTGATTTTTAGGATTATAGTTATTTTCTTCCCTAGTGATGTTTGTACAGTTCACTTGTTGTTTAGAATTCTTAGGGCAATTTGATCTGTAATGTCCAAACTTTTCACATCTAAAACATTTTCTTTTGGATAGATCTTTCTTAGGTTTATCATTCTTTTGATTACCCCTGTTCTTCTTGAAATGCTTCTTTTTACCTTTATAGGAATTTGTATTAAGAACATGAAGTTCTTCATCTACTATTTTCAGTTTTCCTCCTTTCTTAAGTTTTTTGGATTCTTCCTGAAGATAGTCTCCCTTAAGTCTATTGAAGTCAAGAAGATTATCTCTGACACTTACTTCTTGTGCGAATGTTTTCCATGAATTTGGTAATCCATCTATAGCCATCAGTGTTAGTTTCATATCATTAGTGATGGTTCCTATACTTGAAAGTTTATCTCTTAGGTTGGCAACCCTTAGGAAGTAGGAATTCATCAATTCTCCCCTCTTTATTTGTATGTGATTTAGTTTTCTTTTTAGTGCGAGAACTCTAGTTGCATTGTTAATCTCATATGCATTTAGTAATGCATTCATCATATTAAATGTTGTTTGATGTTTCGTTAGCATGGGTACTATACCATTTTTCACTCCATCTAATATGATCTGAATGACTTTTCTATTTCCTTCACTTTAGATAGATTTATGAGGTTCAGCAATAGGTTGTCTGGATTTTGAATCAACAAATTGTTTTACATCATTTTCTTCAAGAATCATGATTCTGAATTTCTAGGCATCAAAGTGTTCTTTCCCATCAAACCTGTCCTCAGGTCTGATTGTGTATGTCATTGAAGATAGGAGAATGATGCTAGATATATATCAAGTCTAACTATTTAATTTGCAAAGCCTAGGTTCGACTACTAGAGCTCTGATACCATGTAAAGTTTTTGCAAATTCTACAGGTTCAGATCTGAGATAATACCTTTAGTATTTGTTGCTGTTCTGATCTTCTTCTTCTATAATAATGTAGAAGGTAATTTTCAGAATATTAAATGTTATTCTGAAACTTGTTTGTCTCTGCAATAATTCGTATAGGGCAGTATTGTTTTAAGGAGCAGACTTCAATGTATTGTGTGTGCTTAAACTACAATAACACCCACCTCTTATACCATGACCAAAGGGCATGCCCCTTAAAGGGACATGACCCTCTCTAGGTCGGCCCATACATCACTTATAGAAATTGGCATCCATGAAGGAGATAACACAAATATTAAACCCATCCAATTTCCAAGTGTAATGTATATAATGCTTTCAAATGGTATAAGGGGAGTAGATTAAAGTGAGGTCTGCACTTCTCAGACCAGTATGAATATCACTGTTAATATTTAACAAAATCTCCCTCATCCACAAAGATAGTATAATCTGCAACCACTTGTCTTCTCAATGGGCTACTGCTGTTGTCTCCTGTTCAAACATTTTGCACAGCCACAGAAATTGCCATACACTATAATACCATATTTGAAACTGAGTGATCAGATTGCAATTAGAATTTACACCATTGTCGCACCGCAGTAATGTATGAAATATTCTTTTTGTGTCATATTCTCAACTTGCTTGACATTTCAACATGGCTTTATAGAGCCTTAGTTTTTCATATCTTATTGTCAACTAGCTATTAACTAACAACTATAACAATCTAATTAATTAGTTATAGGGCTATTGCTATCTAATTATTTATGTAATGCTCTACAGTTTGAAGCTTGATTAAAATGTTCAAGAGCTTATGTGGGCATCATGTCAACTTGCTACAGTGCATATATGATTTGATTTTAGTGTTGAAGAGCAAATCTCTTATTCTTGGTGAGGATTTTCTTCTTCTAGTATTTCTCCATTGTAACTTATGTTGTCTCAGCCATTGCCATTCTTTCTCTTTTTCCAATACTGCAATTGAAGTAGGTTGTTAGTGATTAATAAACACATTGATAGCGAGTTCTGAGGTGTTTTAGAAGGGCTATAAACAAGAAATCTTTTGTTGATGAGCTGTTAGGTAATCTCTCTCTTAGTTTAGAGATCAATAGGGATCCTTAGAGATGACTTTCTCAATCAGGTTATAAAACTTCAATGCATGTACAAATCTTAGAATCTTAATATTGTTTCTCTTTACACTATTACCTTTTCAGGATTTGATAAAAAAAATCTTCTACAAAAATAAATAAATTTAAATTTTAAATGGAGAATTTCAAGTCTATTTGTGTATTTTTTAGTGTTTTACTTTTTAATTTTTATTGATTAACTATGAGCACTTTTGGAAAAGACGTCGTATTTATGGAACTTCTAAAGGAAGTTTCCAAATTTTTGAGAGTGATGTTTTTAGGAGATGAACTAAGATGCAAAAAAACTTCCCTTGAAGTACCTAATATCTAGATATGTTCCTATATGGGTCTCCAAGATTAGACATTTTAGATATAGAAGACGAGTACCTAGGTTGAGGGTATTTGCATCTAGTAATATGCCTTTGTGCCTCTATGTGGAATTTCTTATCTTCTAATTGATATCCTTTGAATATAATAAGATAAGGTCTCTAATATATCCTCCTCTAAATAGGGAAAAAATTAAAGGTATTATTAATGGACATGCTCAAAAGAAAGTGGGTTTGTAATGTCCACTTTTTGGGACATTAGAAAATTTATCGACATATTCATATAATATTGAAATTGACTATGAGAGCGTGAATTAAAATTATAAAAGGTCAATTTAATATTATAAAGTGGGCTAAAAGTGGCAAGGAGAGATAAGACGAAAGACAGGAAGGGAGTTGAAGAGTCACAACTTTGAGGATTAAAAGGAGAGAGACTCATTCATTCGGAGGATGCTTGGTTTATGATTCAGATTTCAGTTTCTATCTTGTGAGGATTATCCAGAAAGCTATAACTTTCATCTAGTAGGAGGATGAAATCCCTCATGCTAGAAGACAGTGGACACAGACCCATTGTCCTTGGAGATGTCACTTCAGGTGTCACGCATGTGCCTATAGGTTCTTTTCTTAGTATTCCAATCTAGCTATAAAACTGTGTTCAAAGATTGGACTTTTGAATAATAGTTATTGTATTGCTATTGTATAATGCAATAACATATTTTAAGGTATTTTATGAGAATCTACTGGTATATATTGTTGGTTCGTAATGCATCTGTCTATGTTTATGTTTTGAAAAATTGTCACAAGTTAGAAACCAGGTAAATATCTATTGGGGATATTTCAGTGGTATCAAAGCTGGTCTTGAAGTTATAGTAGGGGAAATTTTTAATAAGGATTTATCAGAAACATTTTTAGCTGAGAGAAAATATTTGGAGTTTACGAGATTGAATTCTGGGCATACTTTTGTTGGGGGTCCAGCTATTTAGAATTCTAGAAAACCATTACAAATGGTGCAAATGGAGATTTTCTAAATGGTTTGCAAAGTGGAGGAATGTTTTAAATCATTCAATTGCCGTGAATGTTTCATGCACTATACCGGTAGTCTCTAAGCAAGGAGTTGGGTTTCTCAAACGGCAAGGGATCAAACTCAAAACTGAGACTTTTGTTACTTTTTGAGATATTGATCAATGCTTTTCTGAATCAAAGCATTGGATTCATCAATAAGACTATCAAAAAGGACGGGACTATCAAAGGTTTGCAATGTCTGGTCTAGATATAATCACTGTGGTACCTATATATCTATATGCAGTTTCGAAGTTATGGGAATAGCAATGGTGGAGACCTATGAATCCACACCTAGGCATGCATAGAGTTACTAGATGATAACTTAATCACTTCCAACATCTTTTGAGTGTAGGCAAAACAGAGAATTCATTTGTGAGAATTATTGAAGCCTCTTTTGGTTCGAATGAATGGCAAAGTTATTTTGCTTGAATTTGTTGTTTTTGTGAATCCCTTCAGTGAACATTTTGGTGCCACTTCACTTGGCAAGCATTTTGCAGGAAAGTTGGATAGTATAAGAGGCAATCAGCTTCTCCATGAGAAAATAATATGCAGATCTATAAGCGTGTTAAAGAAACTATTAAATATTAACCATGATAATCGTACTGGTCTAAAAAGTGCAAACCACACTTTAATCTTCACCTTTTATATCATAGATGGCACACACACACACACACAAGACTTGTGTTAGAATGGGTGGCGATCCTTGACAGAAATTATATTGTGTACTAACTATAACAAATGGTTATGTTAGTTAATATTGTATTAATTCCTTCTAGGTGATGATTTCTTCAAGTAGTGTTTGGGCTGACCTAGAGAGGGTCATGTCCCTTTAAGGGACATGCCCTTTGGTCTTGATATAAAGGGTAGGTTTCATTGGAGTTCGAGGACACACAATAAACACAAGTCTGCTCCCTCAAGCAATAATACCTTTACAAAAATATTGTAGATATAAATCAAATTTAGATCAAAGTTAAAGGTGATAACTCCCACCTTCAGAACATTAAGAAGATTATCTTTAGCAAGTTAAAGGATATTATAGAAGTTTGAGATTTATTACAGAATTTGCAAAAACTTTACAAAAACTAGGGCGCTAAACATCTGCAAGAGTTGACACACTCAGGAAAAACGGGAGATTCCAAGCCGGGTTGAATACATAATATTATGTCACCATTGCATAGAAGATAAGAAATTAGCGAAATATTCTTGGCTTTTGCGGGCCCATTTGATTGCAAATTACATTCAAGTGCATTGAAGAGCCTTAAATATTTTTAGTGGTGTAATAAAATAAGGCTTAAAATTTGAATGGAGCCTTCTATAGGTTGTGCATGATATCATTCAAGAAATGGTAAGAATATTTGGTTTGCCAAATGATGGTAACCATTTTGTATGCAGAAGAAACGTTACTGGAAGAATACGCTTACGTTACAAATTTGCATAAGGAAAACATTGGGTTTGTATACATGGAATCAGGTTCTCCTATTGTGTGAAGCGCAAATAATGGAATCACTACTTTTATTGTAGTATTAAAATTTTGCCATATCCCAACTATAGTCTTGGAAGAATCAGACATTTAGGAGGCAACATTTAGCATTCTTTTTGACAATTGACGTGATAATTTCCTTATTTGGTAGGACCATCTTAGAGCTGTTTAAAGAGAGGAAAATATCACAGGTAATGATTGGTGTCTACACGCACAAAGCTCCAATGCCTGGATAGGTAGAACAGACGGTTTCAAATGAAGAAGTATTAGGAGATATATTAATTTTGGAGCATGCCTAGAGCATCACAACATCTTCTGTTTATTTCACCAAGTGTGAACCTTGGATGATACTGGTCAATTAGAATTACACAAGTCTAGTGCATTCATAAAAGATTATTTTGAATGATCTAGGCATGATTTATTTACTGCATTTAATTAGCTCACTGTTGTAAAAAGAGAAATAATGGCCACAACAAGAATGGCTACGGTGGCAGGAGCAGCGACGCTTTTGTATCATTCTTTAAATGCAGGTCATCTGTAGCTCAAGACAAGATCTTCCTAAGGACTATCAACCCAATCCTGAAACAAATTCATAAAACTGAGTTCTTGTTGGCACCCACTCAAAATCCTATACATATGTACTCGAGAGGGCTAGAGCACGAAGAATTGTATGAGCTGTTGACAAAAGACATTTCAAAGACAGATATTTAGATTTCAGGAAATGCCCATACCCTATAGAGATTCATTGCTTAAACTAGACAGTCAAGGAGCATTGGAACGATAAATCTCTATACTTACAGAGTCACTAGTGTGCTGATAGTGTTATAACTTTGTTGTCCTAGATTTTACCCTCTTTTGAAGTTTCTGTTAATGCCCTAGAATGATTATTTGTGAAGGTAAGGAACTATGTGTTATGAAACGTGGAATTGGGTTTTCTTGAGGTTGAATTGTTCACAATTTGCTACAACTCAAACTCCATTACAGAAGATCAAACTCATAATAGTATTAAGCCAAAAGTCATAATATCAGTTGCTAGCAAGCCAGTTTAACATTTTGGGATAAAATTGAAGCAAGAAGTATTAAACAAAAGGGTTATTAGAATAATTAGAAGCACGTGAAATATTGGAACAGGAGTGAGTGTAATTTACTACAGTTAGAATCTCTAGTGAAGAAGGGTTAATATTGGTGCAACCATTTGTGGAAGAAACTAGAAACAGAACAATAAAAGATTTGAAAAACAATATCTTTTCAGATGAATTTAATAATACTTTCAATGGCCCTCAGCTAAGAGATTTATAGAAAGAGAAAGATTTTGGATGGTTGTACATGTTTGGATTGCAATTAGAACATATGGAATCTTCAAATGATATTCTTGCCAAATTGGAAGAGATAGAAACATATTTGAGCAGAATAGAGCTGACAAATGGTAGGCTCTTAAATTGGGCTTTACAACCTTCAGTGGTGACATTGGTCTTGCCTAGGTTTATGGAGCATCCAGATAAACGGGTTAGCTTTGGGGTTGCTTCTTGTCTCAATGAGATTATGCAAATAACATCTCCTACAACAACCTACAATGATGTAGTGTTCAAGAAAGTTTTGTAGTTGATAGTGAAGAACTTGAAGGATTTGCAGGTTAAAGGAATTCCTATAAGGCAAGAACATATTTGCTTGATAAGTGAGGATACCAGTACACCTGATCTTGTTTGTGGGAATTGTAATAGCGAAGATGTGGATAAGATGATTTCAGCTGTGGATAAGGAACATACGAGTTTTTACGTTGGTGATTTGGAGGTTAGCTTTGACAATCATGTTGATGAGGTCGGTTGTACTCAAAGTAACATGTTGGAGTCTTTGTATGATGAACAATATGTTTCTTATATGCATGATATTAACTTCAATGAACAGTCCAAGAGGACACTACAAGAGAATGAATTGTATCAACATGACAATAATGAGATGCGTGTCTTAAAGAACCAGCTAAAGGTTAGTAAAAGCATGGTTGTGGCATCTATGGTACGTTATGACAACATTCACAGGATAGTGGAGGATCTCCATAGGAAGGCTCAAAAGGGAGTGAAAGGAGATTTGCTTGTTGCTGATTTGCAGGTAGTTAAAACAACCCTTGAATCTATGAAATTAGATTATTTATGTTTTCTTTCCAATAGGGATTATATTTTTAAGGTTGCTGGAATATATGTTGAT
Source organism: Cupressus sempervirens (assembly GCA_028749045.1). Lineage (NCBI taxonomy): Eukaryota > Viridiplantae > Streptophyta > Pinopsida > Cupressales > Cupressaceae > Cupressus > Cupressus sempervirens. The sequence goes on from CM053790.1 coordinate 396,357,765, forward strand.
CAATTGAATAAAGGAAGGAATGCGATTATGGAGCTCAACAGGGAACTTAAGTATGTTCATGAGGCACTGGATGATACTTAGATTTCTCTTCAGGAAGCAATAAATCAGGTTAGGATTACAAATCATTTTCAGGAGCATGAGGGTAAAGAAAGGCAGGAGTTTTTCCAAGAAGTAATTGATGAACTAGATAGCATTCAACAGACTTATGACTTGGATAGTTGTCCCAAAAAACCAAGTTCCAAAATTTCAGATCACATTCAACTGTAGACAACCCCATGTTTGAAGTGGATGCTGATTAGACTTTTGGTAATCCACTTTTTGAGATAAACAAGGGAACTCTTTTTTATTGTCATGAAGTGGATGATCTTGACTTAAGAATTTTGGATTTAGTTATAGTTCCTAGCAGTGAATATTGGTCACAAGATTGGTGTGGTGAATTGACTACCGCCCGTCTTTTGATCAGTCCAAATATAGTCCCCAATTTCAACCCATATAGGAGTTGGATAGATTTCATACATTAGTCACTGAATAGATCTTGGTGAAGTATTGATCAGAGTTATGTTTCAATCATAGGGAATGGTTTTTCAGCTTCATTCTTATTCATAGCACCTCTGTACTTAGGGATTCTCCAGATTGATGACGACAATATGGTATTTGATGTGCCTTTGGGGTTGTTTTCAGCTTTTGAGCAGCTTGTTTCTTACATCAACTATTTAGGTTGGGTCGTCACCATCTACTGGGTTATACATAGCTTCTTGATTCATTTTTACCTCATCATATCAGCTGGTCATGACAACAGGGTTTGGAATCCAGGTGTTGACCATAGGTATCTATGGCATTTTGATTTTGAGGATTTTGTTGTAGTTCTACACACTTTGAGACTATATGCAATTATGATAAAAATGGTACAGCTTACAGATGCAGTGATACTTCATAGATTAACATGGAATTTAGGGATTTGGTTGATGGATGGGTTGCAGTTTTGTACCTTGCTTCACAATATGACAAGATTCGTTTTCAGATTGGACTACAGAGGTACTTGCAGATTCATATGGGATCCTAGTACTAATTGCTTGAGGACAAGCAATCTCGAGGAGGGAAGATTTGTAATGTTCCCTTTTTGGGACATTAGAAAATTTATCGACATATTCATATAATATTGAAATTGACTATGAGAGCGTGAATTAAAATTATAAAAGGTCAATTTAATATTATAAAGTGGGCTAAAAGTGAAAAGGAGAGATAAGATGAAAAGACAGGAAGGGAGTCGAAGAGTCACAACTTTGAGGATTAGAAGGAGAGAGACTCAATCGTTCAAAGGATGCTTGGTTTATAATTCAGATTTCAGTTTCTCTCTTGTGAGGGTTATTCGGAAAGCTTCAGCTTTCATCCAGTAGGAGAACGAAATCCCTCGTGCCAAGAGACATTGGATGCAAACCCATTGTCCGTGGAGACATCACTTCAGGTATCTCGCATGTGCTTACAAATTTTTTTCTTAGTATTCCAATCCGACTGTAAAACTATGTTTAAAGATTGGACTTTTGAATAATAGTTATTGTATCGCTGTTGTATAATGCAATAACATGTTTTAAGGTATTTTATGAGAATCTACTGGTTTATATTGTCGATTTGTAATGCAGCTGTCTATGTTTATGTTCTGAAAAATTGTCACGAGTTAGAAACTGGGTCAGGGTTGTTAAGTGAATGGTGTAAGTAGGACAATAAGGATGGCAATAAAATAATGATAAGGTGAAATGTAATAAGTAATATAATGTAACAAGCATGGATAATAAACAAACATGCATAAATAAATGAGGCAGGGAAAAATAATACTTGTCTAGGTCAACTTGTAGGCACATAAAATTTCCCCCTGGCATGAGAACCTGAAAAGATGTGGTTCTAGGTGCTCAACTGCAGTATGTGTCGCATAATATTCCTAAGATCTGATGTACATTGCTTGGGGATCTATTCTTGAGTCTTCAGGTCCTTTGCTTACAAATCTTTCACTCTAGGCATGTTCCTTTTTTGCCATGGAACTTTTGGAATGCTCTGTTTTTTTATATTTGTGAGAACAGTGTGGAGAAGATTGTGCCTTTTCATATAGAAATGACAGTTTAGCAAGCTAATTTATATGGTTCAAGCCCCCAAAAATGTTATCTTTGAATTAACTGATTGCACCAACAATTCTTGTTGGTGGACGGGTTATTGAAAAGCTTGAAGGGTCCAATTAGGGCATTCTTGTATCATGGGGTCAACATGATGATGTTGAGATTTCCAAAAGTGCAAGAGTTGATGGTAGGCAAAAACTAAATAAGGACACAGTGAGGAAGGTGAATGGGATGCAATGATCTACAATGGTCCCAAAAAGACATCTCATGATGGCCTACCTCATTCTCGAGCATGGATGATTAAAGCACCAGCAGGTCTCATGAAGCAAAATGTTTAGCCATTTTGAGGTGTATACACCTCCTAGTTTGCTAGTCCAATGTGTTATTTCTTACATTCTGATTGGCCCAAAGGAGACTTGCATCAGTTCTTGCCATTTTCTTGTACATTTTATAATGCTACTTTACATCAATATCAAATTTGTGCAATTATTTCATGGGCACAATATGACATAGACTGATCCAAAATAATCAGAAGACATTAGAGTATAATAGTTTCATTCTTTAATAAAATTTTATGTTTGCAAAATATCTTGTCGGGTTAATTGTTTTTTCTCTTTTGTTCATTAGGGGTATTAACCTAGCATTTCTTATTTGATATTCCTTGAAAATATATGATTAGGCACAGGGCTGTTGAAAATTTGTTAGATCAAATTTTTTGAATTTCATTGACAGGCTTTAAACTTATCACTTTGGGGCAGCATGTTCAGGGCTGCATTCAAAAAGATAGAGAGGATTTGACCTAAAATGCAATATACTTGTTTTCACCACAATTACTTTTGTTGTAAATCTTTATACATTGACAAGTGACTGACTGCAGCACTGTATGTGATACTGCTGATCAGGACTACTTGATAATGTGCTAAGTGACTATTTGTGGGCAAAGGCAGTACTTCTCACCACACCTACAGTAGCTACAGCTGGACTCTCAATTCAGGTTCCACTGGCAGCAATAATAGATTCATTGAGAGGAAACCTGCCTCACTTGCTGGATTATGTTGGTGGTGCAGCAGTGCTTTTAGGATTTTTTGGCATAATTGAGCCTATTACTTGCTGTGCTTCAGCTGAAGACAAAGAAGAAACACACATACGTTGTCATTCTCAAAATAGCATCAAGCAAGATACTGGCAATGATGTTTGCTAGCATTCTCATCTCTTTCATTCTCTGCATATATTCAAATGTTGCTCCATATGATTAGTCTATTTGTTTATTTATAATAGCATTCTTTTAGTAATTTCTAGCAATTGAAAAAAAAATAGTCTAATTGAAAATTCATAAGCACTTCATTTTATACATGTTCGGAAACCATCATGTTAACAGTTAGTTGTTTCAAGGCTACAGCATGTATCTTTGGGAACTTAAACGTTTAGTGCAAAATAGTCAACTGTAATTGAACTTGTATGAAATTTGTGTGCAAGTTTCATGTATGTGGGGTGGCGGTTCTGTGTGAGTTTCCATATTTATTGTCATATGAATTATATAGGAGAGGAAAAGTTAAGTGGATTTTGTTGGCATGTAATACAAGGATTTGGAGTTTAATTTGTATGCTCAAGCTGCATTAACATAATTTGGTCACATGATCCATTCAACCAACTTTCTTTGCATAATATAAACTATCTGAGGATGTTTTTGACAAGACAATGGATGGGACTGAGATTGGGAAAATAACAACCAGGTTGGCCCTTCATTGAGTCATTTCTTGTTGCAGCATGATTTTTAAGCCTGCAACATGAAAGTCACAGTTCACAATTTTAAACAAAGATACTATGATCTTATTGAATCTTATAGTAAAATAATCTGCATTTACCATAATATTAGATAATACAACCCGTTTCCTTTTGCTATCCAGAAAAAAAAACATTTGGAGATGAAATAGAAACAATTGCGAATTACAAATCTGGTTATAGAGTTTAGAATTTGTAATTTTTAATATTCCCCATTCCACTTAATGAGGGTTACACATGCTGGTGCAAGCAATAGATTCAATTAATGTCCCAATGGCACTTCCATATCCCTGTCATTTCATCTCATTCACTAATGTCTTGATAGAAGCTTCAATAAAATCACCACCAGCATGAAAGCAACAGGTTTTATTAAATTCTGAAACAATAAAACCGAGCAGGATAACCATTTAAAATAATGCCTCAATTGGTTTGATACACAGCAGTGAGGAGCCACTCCAACCATGTCAACAATCTTCAAAATGCATGGATTTGGAACCTGGAACATTGTTTTGCAAAGCATCTAACTGCTGCAAATAAGATAATAGCTACTCAAAGTCCTAGTGTGCATCTTAGTCAATATTAGTTTCAGCTCAAACCTCTGCCATGACATTCTAAACATAAATATTAACCTAACTTCTTAGACGTGAAAGATATGAAGTGATTAACAATTAGCAGCAAAAAGGCTCATGGGCCTCTTTAAGACTTGCTGTGTCTTCATTCTTGCCACATGTCAAGAACATGAAAATGCTTCTTAAAGCAAACACTGTTGGAATCCAATGTCTAGATTTGTGAAGATACACAATTTAATAAAATTGGGTCTAACAAACTATACCATTGGAGTTAGGATGCCTGGATTTGTGAAGTCATCACATGTAGGAGATGGAATTCATCGTCATAGAACATTGAGGAATATGATGATGTCAAAACAATGTTTGAGGTGGCGTGGAACATCTTGAAGTCTTTGAAAAGTAGATCTCATAATGACTTGGAAAACTTGAATGACAAATTCATTGGACCATGTAGTAGGTGAATGTGTCAGAGATATGATGAATTTGTGATCACTCAATGAATGCTTAAGTTGTAGTTTGTTACAATTAGTAAATTTATCACAAAATGTAGGTAGAAGAGGGAATACAAAGAGTTATTGTTATTTCATCTTCCAATTGGGCATTGGTTGCTCATTTTTTCAAAGGCTGGGAGGCCGAAGGGAGGTCAAAAACTATTTTCCCATGACTTGCATGGTGTTTTCTCTCACTGTATAATGGTTTTAGCCCATCTTTTAAGCTGTACGGTGTTTGTGAGTTTGATTGTGGTGAGCTATATTTTTGATACATTGAAAAGTGAAACTAGGATCCCATGCCTGTTACAACACAGGAAAAAGATTAAAATGTTACAACAATTTTTGTGAAATATAGAGACAACAAACATGCAAAAAACATTTGTAGGCAGACTATGTAAGTAATGCAAGTAGAGGTCATTCTAAGGGGCACTTGTCTTGTCTTGGTAATTTTCTACAGGAATTCAAGACTAATTTAGGAAGACCCCTCTTCTTTGGATGATTGTTTAAGACTCGACGTTATTAAAGTCATCAGATAAGGGAAAAAGAAGAGGGGATACCTCTGTTGACATCACCACTCAAGTCACCTCCCTTGATGAGGAAGAAAGTTTGACTAAAGATGTTTGGAGCTGCATTGAGTTTGCAGGTGGAGCACAATAAAGGCCTCCCCTATGGTCTGCTCAAGAGAATCCACCATCTTAGGAGCCTGCCACACCAAGATCCACTACCATGGGACTAGATGGTTCAGTATTAAAAAAAAAAATAGTCAAAAGCTCAAGGAGGTTTTTTTCAACCATATTCTCAAGCTTGCATTCCTACAATAAGAGGCAAGATGTCCGATAACAAAGCATTATTTGCAATGAAGGGGTATACCCTAATGATCAAGTGGATGGGTCCATGATTGTCCTCCACCACAAGGACAATAATCCTACAAGAACTTTGGCAGTGTTAATGTCCACTAGAAGATCAACAAACAAAGAGTGACTAATCTTGGTAGCTTTAATAGAATCCACCTTTAGAAATTGGCCAATGGTAATCCCAACACCCTCAAAGCATGATTCTTCAAAGAATGGGAGGGGGAGATAGGAAGTCTTGTACAAAAGAAAATTATTATTTCTCGAACTAAAGCACATGATCTAAATTTTCTACTATATTTTCATTTTCATTTTCATTTTTTTACTAGAAATATTCACATACTTATCCAAAGGAATTGATGATGGCAATTATAAAGGACAAAACCAAATATCATAAATAATTTTTTTCATTTTAAATAAATTATACATGACTACAAAATCATTTAATCAATTTGATTATTTCAAAAAGTATCTCCAATAAATTGTCATATGAAACACATTTTATGAATTTGCCAGTACAACATGATAAATATAACATCTTTTTACGATTAAGCCTTTAATATTCTTCAACTATAAGAGGGAGAAAGAGGGAGAGGATTAGCCAAGAAGTTTTTTTTCCAACCTCAAATAGGTGATTCCTAGTGTACCTTCCAATTGTGTGTATGTTTGTTTATGTGTGTGTGGAAACCTTGCTTCTCTTGATTAATATGGATCGGTATAATTGGTTAAAAGTTGATTATCTTTTGTATGTCAAAACTTAATTTTACCTAAATTATTTTGTGAGTTACATTGATGTGTTTTTACTACAAAAAATCTACATGAGCAAAATGTTGTCTTCTCTTGACAAAATTGTGACAGTGTATGTGAATAATGAGATACATTCATAGCATAATGTAATCTTGTATTATATAACTTTGATCAAAGCCACATAATTCAATTAACACGTATGTTTGTTGACGATTTAGGATATTGGTTCCACTTTGGTAAGTGAAGGAGGATGAGAAGAGGTAGCTCCCATCCCAACCATGGTGGTGTGGGATATCACATGATCCCCATTAACATCCAAATCACAACTTGCAAATGTCCATTTGATCAAAAAATTATATTTAGAAGATTTCTCTTTCAATGCTCTTTTGCCTATCTCCCCACCTTGTACACAACCTCATTGCATGATAATCTCCTAAATTCTACTCATCCAAATTTATTTGTACTTTAGAATCAATTTTTTCTTTTCATTAATTTGGATGATTTGAGATGTTCATCCAATTTCTAAAGCCTACCCTATAACATTATCACCTTGTCTTCAAAGATTCATAGATCATAATAAAAGACCCCCCTTGCACAAGAATGGCTTGATAGAACCCTCAACAAGGGGTTTTCATGACATAATTACCTATTGATGTAGATCTCAAAGGGAAAGCCACAACTTCATGTACACAGTGTTTTTCAATAGTCAATACTTTGTTTGCAAGCCATCACTAGGGGGTTTGAGCATTGAAAATGAGTCCAACTTTGGCAAGGGAAGGAGGATAGGGAGAGGTAACTCCTTTCGCAACAATGGTGTGTAGATATCACATGACCCCTATCAACCACCTAATTTGAACCCTTGGATAGTGCCCTATGATGTGGACATTAATATTGTCACAAGTCTCAAAGTCTCCAATGTTTTAAGATTTGATGCCATAATAGTGACACTAATAAAAAGGTGTGCTCAAGACTAGAAAAATCATACTAGATGCACAATTCCAAATACAGGGTATATCCACCATAGGAACACTAATTGAATTTGTGATTATCACATGAATGATACGCGACAAGATCTATGAGAGTAGTAGGCAAAAGCTTCATTTCAAAATTATGACGTGGTGAATGGTACTATAGGTGTTATATGTAATGTTCTGAAGGCAAACTTAGCTTGAAAGTGATCATGACCCGAAGGTAATTTTGTCTGGAATGGGATCTTTGCTCAGAGGCAATCTTGATCCAAAGGGGACCTCAATCCATAGGGTATCTTGACTCGAAGGAGAACTCAACCCGAAGGGGAACATGATTCGAAGGGAAACTCGGTCTGAAGTGAATCTCAACTCGAAGGGGAATTCGATCCAAAGGGGAACTTGGGCCAAAGGGGAACTCGGTCTAAAGGGAATCTCAGTCTGAAGGGGAACTCGATCTGAAGGGGAACTTGATCTGAAGGGAATCTCAACCCAAAGGGGAACTTGATCTGAAGGGGAACTTGGTCCAAAGGGAATCTTGAATTGAAGGGGAACTCGATCCGAAGGGGAAAACAATTCGAAGGGGATCTCAACCCGAATGCAATTTTTCTAATACCACTATAATACGTTAGATTGTGTAGTTTGCACAATGGAATCTAGAAGTCTGCATAGTGAACAAAAGGGCAATCGTAGGGTGTGAAGAAATAGTCTGTATTGTTTGGGTGTCATACGGTGTTGGTGGCCTAGAGGCCATACGACTGGTGATGTGTCTAACCCATATGATTGGGGCACTATTCCGCACAATTGTTTGTTGGAGTCGTACAGTGTTGTTGTAGTAGTCTATATAATGCAAGTACAAAGGGGCTCCAATAGAGAAGGTGTTTTCGTACGATGCAAATACAATGTTCAATGGAGGTCGTATGGTTAGCATGTATGAGTGAAGGATAACATAATGTAATAACTTTCCAATGTATTATAGGCATCCATGCAAGAAAGACAAATCAATACAAATAACAATTATATTGCAGATGATAATACATAGATAGACAACAATAGCACTTCAAATTTGCCAAGTACAGATGATGGATACAATGCCAGTATAGATAATTACACATGGAATGTATATTTTGAGCCAAAGATGGCGCTCCAGATGTGCCAAACCTAAACCAATGTAGAACACAATGGAATAGGGTGAGGGTTGAATTACACCGAAATCGAAAGAGCCAAGTACGGAAGATCTTTCACTTCTGAAATGGTGAACAATAGAGAATTCCAATTGGAATTTGCAGTACAAAGAAGAATAAACCAAATCGCATACCAACTACTACCTACATGTTGTGCTTAAATACCCTTCGAAGAAGCTTTTTGAGGGTTTATAAAGATAGCCGACGGTCACACCTACCAATGGAAACAATTAAATAAAAAATGGTCCGAGATATACTAAATCAATCATAACCACAAATACAACTATTATTAACTTGGCCCCCATATTAATTAGTTAACATAACTAATTAAAGGTCCTTTTGTTATATTATTTAAATTCTAGGACCATTTAATTAATTAATTAAATTAAATCATTACATTAAAATTTGGGGACATAACAAATCCATGTCACTCGACGATTGTTTTCCCTCAAGCAATCAATCATCAGTCAAAATGCCAATAGCTCCAAGGTTCCAAATCAAATGCATAGGCGAGACAAGTGAAATGACATCAATCCTTCGCAGCACCACATTGCTATCAAACTTTTGCTACACCACTTTGATATAAATATTGTCATAGCCCTCGACAAGATCCCAAGGACACAAATTGATGAAATCTTTCACATCATTATGTTCAAAAATCTCTTTGGGTATGGTCTTGCACAAAGACATTGAAGCTGGCATAAACTTAGCCATTGGCACAATCACAACGACCACTATTATATTCTTGATGAATGAAACCTTGACGAAGAGAGTTTCAATGGGGAGAATGTTGATGAAGGGGGGCTCGATTGTGAGCACCTCGACGATAGGAGCTTCAGTGAAGGGTGCTGCAATGATGGGAGCCTCAACAAAGAGAACATCAATGAAGGGATCCTCAATGGAGAGTAACTCAACGAAGGGAACCATAACCATGAGTACCTCGATGAAGGCAACCTTGGCAGAGAAAACCTCAATGGAGAGTACCTCGACAACAACCAAAATTTTAGTTGTAGATAAAACCTCAATGGCACACAGAACCCTTGTTGAAGCCTCAATGATGGATAAGGCCTCGATAATGAGCAATGTCTCTATGGCGACAAACATAGCTATTGTGACAGACGCAAGCGCAATGATAGATACACAATGATAACGACAATAGCCATGATGTCGTCGATGGACACAACTATGGCGACATATACAAACATGATGATGGACTCGGCAACAAGGCAATGATGACAACAATAGATAAAATGATGATGATATATATGGGTGACAAGAACAGACACAATGACGATAACGAACACAAACTTGACGACGAACACAAACTCGGTGACAAAAATAGACACAACTATGGTGACAAACATGACGACAGTGACGACAAAAAACATGACTATGGCAACAGATACAACCACAATGACAGACATACAACTTCAACGATAGACATAACCATGATGATGGACATAGCTTTAGTGACATATGCAAAGCCTTGGCAACAAACACAACCTCAATGACAGACACAACCTTGGGAACGAACACAAACTCGATGACAAAATGAGCCTCAGCAACAAACATAGCTTCTATGATGGACACAACCTTGACAACTGATAGAACTTCCTGGACAAATAATGCCTTGGTGATGGGCACAACCTTCGGTGATGAGCACAACTTGATCCGTCCATGTCTTCACAAGATCCATGCAAGCAACATCTTCACTTTCTTGGTGTTCTCCCCATGTTGGTGTAGTGGAAATATTTAGCAAATCTTCCTAGAGAAGCCCTGTAATCATGTCTTCATTCTCCTCACGTAAAGCATCACCCTTAAAGCATCACCCTTATCATTGTCATCCATTTTCTCCCACTTGTGCAAATGAGATATTAGTTTTTCTTCACAATGCTTGAAAACATTACTAACCAATCTATATGCTACTATAGAGGGGATACATTCTAGATTATGAACAACCCATAACATAGATGTGATGGGTTGGGATATTTCATCCATCTCTTCAATGCATGAAATCATAAGACTCTCCATAGCAACTGAAATCTCTATATCATGATCTTCCTTGATGGTGACCAAGAAGTGATGAAACATATCGTGGGCCAAATTTTGCAATTCGAGATCTAAGAGGAGGTTACTTACTTTGACATTTGTACAATTCTCCAATATTGTAGATGTCCTACCAAAAGGGTCACTATTGAAGTCATCAAGAGTTTGAAAGCTGTCAACTATCAAATGCAATATCTCTATCATGGTATCACCATACGGTGCTTTAGGAGCCAAAATTCTCAAGACCTCACTAAGACATGCTGCAACTACCAATCTTTTATCTTTGTCATGGCGTCTCAAAATCCTAAGTTGACATAAGGCATCCTTAATTAGCGAGAGGATTCTCTGTATAAATCTTGAAGGTAATTGATTCCCCTGAGACAAACATACTTCTAATATATCTAATGGAAGATCAACACCCTCACTGAGCTCTTTGCCAATCTTTTGTAGTGCCTTCAACCACCACTCCCCATCGGTGTTTGATGCCATAGTGTGATCCAAATACCAAAATCTCTCAATCATCCTAGCAGGCTAGCAAGATCATCAGCTATGATACCACTGTAATGTTATGAAGGCCAACTTAGCTTGAAAGCGATTGCGACTTGAAGACAATATCGTCCTGAAGGGGATCTCTGCTCAAAGGCAATCTTGATCCAAAGGGGACCTCAATTCGTAGGGTATCTTGACCTGAAGGGGAACTCAATTCGAAGGGGAACTTAGTCCAGAGGGAATCTTGACCCAAAGGGGAACTCGATTTGAAGGGAATCTCAACCCAAAGGGGAACTTGATCCGAAGGGAAACTCAATTCGAAGAGGAACTCGGTCGAAATAGAATCTTGATCCGAAGGGAAACTTGGTCCGAAGAGAGTCTCGACCCAAAGGGGAACTCAATCTGAAGGGGAACTTGACCCAAAGGGAAACTTGATCTGAAGGGAATCTCGACCCAAAGAGGAACTCGGTTTGAAGGGGATCTTGACCTGAAGGGGAACTTGATCCGAAAGGGAACTCGGTCCAAAGGGAAACTCGGTTCGAAGGGAATCTCAACACAAAGGGGAACTTGATCTGAAGGGGAACATGATCCGAAGGGGAAAACAATCCAAAGGGGATCTCGACATGAATGCAATTTCTCTGATACCATTATAATGTTTCATTCTCATTTGTAGGTTAAGGTTCTAGATTCAACAAACGTCAGCTTGTATAGCCTATGTAGTGGAATCTAGAAGTTCGCATGGTGAACAAAAGGGCAGCCACAGGGTGTGAAGAAATAGTTTGTACTGCTTGGGTGTTGTACGGTGATGGTGGCCTGAAGGTCATACGACCAGTATGTCATACAATGATGTGTCTAAGCCATATGGTGGGTGCACTAATCTAGACGATTATTTGTGGGAGCCATACAATGTTGTAGTAGTCTATACAGTGCAAGTACGGAGGGACTCCAATAGAGAAGATGTTTTCATACTGTGCAAATATAATGTTTGATGGAGGCCATACGGTTACTGTGTATGAGTGAAGGATAACAAAATGTAATAACTTTGTAATGTATTGTAGACATCCACGCAAGAAAGATAAATTTCTATAGATAACAATTATATTCCAAGTGCTAGTATATAGATAAATAACAATAACACTTCAAATTTGCCAAGTATAGATGATGGATAAAATGCCAGTACAGATTATTTGCAGCCAAAGATAGTGCTCCAGATGTGCTAGACTTGAAGCAAAGTAGAACACAACGAAATAGGATGAGGGTTGAATCCCACCGAAATTGGAAGAGCAAAGTAGGGAAGATCTTTCACTTCTGAAATGGTGAACAATAGAGAATCCCAATGAGAATTCGAAGTATAAAGAAGAATAAACCAAATCGGATACCAACTACTACCTACGTTTCGTGCTTGAATACCCTTTGGAGAAGCTTTTCGAGGGTTTACAAAGATAGCCAACAGTCACACCTACCTATGGAAACAATTAATTAAAAAAGGGTCTAAGATATACTAAATCAATCGAAACCACAAATACAAATATTATTAACTTAGACCCCATATTAATTAATTAAAGTAACTAATTAAAGTTCCTTTTGTTATATTATTTAAATTTTTGGACCATTAAATTAATTAATTAAATTAAATTATTACATTAAAATTTGGGGACATGACATTATAAGACCTTCTAGATTATGATTGAATTTCGTTGAAGTCATTTATGCATTATATACATTTTAAAACATCCTTTTCATGGTACAATGATGAGTGTTTTCTTCCTAAGGTTCAATTTTTGACCTACTTCTGTGTTTCTCTACGGTATACTTGGCTTACTTATGCTCTTATTAGTTGTTTTAATCTATTCACCATATTGTTTATGCCAATATAGTAGATGTATTACCAACAACATATGTAATGTATATATTTCTCAATATTACTATCACATCTAAGTAATTTGAACAATACACAAACTGGTAAAATATGTCTTTATTGATTATACCAAGCAAAGTTACATACTTGTACTAATGATCGCCTAAAATTACTAAGACCAATCAACATAACTCTTGGTACAACTACTCGTAACAACTTAATTACTTAAATGTGAATTTACTCACTACATTATCCCCCGCACCCCCCAAAAAAAGAAGAATCATTTCCATTTGACTAACAAGCTCAAGAAAAGGGGTGAGAAAACATCCTTGGAGCTGAAGTTGAAAGTAATGTTGCCATTAGAATGTTGAGGCCATTAGGCGGGTGAGTTGCTACTTGAATAGTTGCACATCTTTTTCTCCAACGAGCTATTTAATGCATGTGCCATGTAGAAGCTATTAGAATATATAGTCCACTAATATAACTGAGAGGGGGGGGGGGGGGGGGGGGGTGTGTGGTGGGGGGGTGTGAATCAGTTATACTAGTAATATCACCAATAAAAACTTTAAACAATCTTAACCATATGAGCAATGTAAACTGAAACCACAACAAGATACTCATACACAATAACACCAGATATGTTAACTAGGGAAACCCTTGATTAGAGAGAAAACCCCAGTAAGGGTGGTATCCACAAGATGATGTACTAATATAAATATTCCTTGTTAGCAGATAGACCTTGTTAGGAGTCTGTTACAACATTTAGTACATATGATTCCCTATTAGGAGACTTTGAATCCTTGTTAGGAGATTCCAACCCTGTTAGGAGTTGTGGAAGACAACTAGATCCACTACCCAAACAGCTTCGAGGGCAAGACCAATGGACTCACTGTCCAAAAGATCTTTGTATTATTCCTTGCAGAATAATAGAATTGAATTGCACTTCCTTCCTTTATCTCTGTCCTGTCAACCACACTTCTGCTCCTTTTGATCTTGCAACTAGATCATGAACTATGCATCCAATAATCCCTTGGATTGCTTACATGCATTCAATCAATACTCTGCTCCTTTTCATAATTCACACTTCAAAAATGATTACAATACTTTACACACCTTTTTCAATAAAGGAAAACATCTTTCCTTTATATCATATCTTCATAATAATTCCTTGAGTCAGCCTTAAGGCTTTCTCAATTAATTAAAATAAGATATATAATTAATTACAATTACAATAGCACTATCATATCACAATCTATACAAAAATTTACATGTGCAACTCTAGGTCTTGTGCACTTGCTAACATCATCATCTAACTATCCTCTGTCATTGGATTACTGCGCATCACCTCATTATATCTTGGCTAAAAGATATAATGCAAACATCAGAAACTGCCAAATAGATACTATGTTTTTGCGCCGCTCATAGTAAATCATATACAACTGTCATACATCTTCAATTCAGAATTCATCCTCTTAACCACATCATCAGGACACATCTAGGAACATGTCCATAATTGCGCATCACTTAACCCTTACTCAGTTATTGTGCAACATAAGATCCTTGATTGTTATTCTTCTAGTCTCTACAGAAACACTGCTATGTTGACATCAATGAAAAACACAGTCATGAATGCAACATATCAATACTCTCCAATGCTTAGGATACTCCCCCAATGTAGTATCATCAACATTCATGTGAATATAAGCCTAAGTCCATTCATTTTGTCCTTATCCGCTACTACCAGTTACTCTGCATGAGTAGTCCACTCCTTAAGTTTGGCTTCCAATTTCTCAAATTTCACAGTCAAAATTACTCAGCCCCCCTCTGTTTTGGCCAATTCCCAAATGGCCTTCTGCAAATCAAAGAATATAGCACGAAAAGTTTCCTCCATTTTAGACAAAGATGGAGTCAAAGGCCCACCTGTCTGATTCACCTATGGTCCCTGCCACTGCTAGGACTAGATCTCCATCTCATCAATAGGCCAAGCTTGGTGGGCAAATGTTCTCTTGAAATCTTTGTGACATCCCATCCTCATGAAATGTAAGAGAGACTCAACTTAAGAAACTACAATAGTAATATCAGCCTATATGGCCCTCTACCTAATTTCTTGTGTAGCCTTGGTGATGATTTCCAACTTAGACAAAATCTGTTGGGTGTGTTCATCACATGGTGTGGACATGGTTTCTCTTTCATCCGATTGGCTTTCTTCTATTGTCAATTCCTCCTGAATGTCCATGGTTTTCTTGTGTGGTTGTTCCTCTAGTAGCGGGAGGACGGTTCCCCATAGAAAATGTGGGGATGGTGGTGGTATATTTGCTACTCCTAACTCATTGTGTCAGTAGGGCATCAATCTCTGTATTTTTTTGTTCTCCAGTGTCCTCATGTTGTCCAGGTTCTTGATGTCGTGGCTCCCCTACTAACCACAAAATTGTAACACAAGTGGGAGGAGGTTTTGGTGATGCCTCCATTGATGCTAGTTTAGGTGTCATCAATAATGCAATTAGCTATCCTATCTCAATCCCTTGGGGCATAGTGAGTCTTATAGTGTGACTACCTGCTTTAGTGAACCTCAAAACTACTAATTTAACACTTGACATTCTATCTATCAGAACAAGATGAGTCATTTTAGATAGCTTAGCTGGTGCAAAATTTATCTTCTTGGCACCCCAATTGACAAAGGCAGGTCCACTAGTTGTGCCTTCATCTCCTTCTATACCTGTATGGCTACCTATGCCTTCCTTCTCAAGGTCATACTACTAGTGTCAATGTAGACCATACGGTTGTCTACACATTCTATCTCTACATTCATACGACCAATGTTCATACATCCTATACAACTAGCCTTCATATGACTTGTGTTAGTACAACATATACGATAGGAAGTCATACGATTGTTGCTTTCCTTTTATGTGCCTTCTATCATGTTTTGAATTGGCCCCTCCATGACCTCTACCATCTCCACTTCCTCGAATGTGTCTACCACTATTGTTTGTGAAGTCTAGTATTCTTCCACTTCACTGGCTTCCTCTTCCACAGATGTAGTTTCTTCCTCCTCTTCATTGCTCTCCATGTGTGAGTTTTGAGTGGTTGGTTCCTCTTGTCGCTCCTTCTTCCTTTGTGGTTCCATGGTCTTGGTACTTCCTTAACCTGCTATGGTGTTCATATGTATCCAGTCTAGCATTGTAGGCTTGTATGGTTCAACTCAGTTTGTTGGCACAAAACTTCCCCAATGTTTAGGAGAACCATGTGTGCATAAAGCCTCAAGGAACAACGCTATAGCATGATGGGGAATATAGAAGGTCTTGTGCTTCAATAGAAAAAAATCCTTTAGTTTATTTGAAAGTAACTGAGCCTAGTTATAGACCTTACCCTCATAGAGGCCCTTCACCTATGGAAGCATGAAGAGGGAAATATTTGATATGTTAATTTCTCCCATTCATTTACTCTTTACGAGGTCTACTACACACCTCAATTCTACATTTCTCAAAAAATTCTTCTTGATGCCCATACTACTATTCTAGATGCTATCCTAGTGCTTTTATGTCAAATTATCCTTGCACACTAATTTGACTAGATGTGCCCTCTCTTTTATGGTCATTTTTGGAGTCTTACTTGTTTGTTGCCCTTTGGTGGGAACCCCAAGTACCTTCGTAAATTTTTGTGGTGCAAATGAAATTATCACATTTTGTTGTAGATACTGAATGCTAGACTTATGACCTTTCTTGTCATAGCCATGCACTAGTGTTCACAGGCTTGGCTCAAACTCCTTAAGATAAAAAAAGAGGCATAAATATGATCTTGTCTACCTCTGCTTTCCTCAATATAGCCTTTAATGGATGTTGGTCACTTGTTCGTTGCCACCAATTCCTACATTCTATTCGAGAAACCCCTTCAAAATTGATATTTGCAGCCAAAACTTCTTCTATTCTTCCTTTGTTCTTGTCACTCATGCTATCTGTAGCCATGAGATCAAATTTCTTAATTTTCTTTCTTCCACTTGT
This sequence comes from Cupressus sempervirens, assembly GCA_028749045.1. Classification (NCBI taxonomy): domain Eukaryota; kingdom Viridiplantae; phylum Streptophyta; class Pinopsida; order Cupressales; family Cupressaceae; genus Cupressus; species Cupressus sempervirens. The sequence continues at coordinate 396,374,856 of CM053790.1, forward strand.
TTGTTCATCCTTATTGTCCAATAGGTCTCTATTAGGGTTATATATGTGGAATACAATCATTTTTATCTATTTGTTGATTGTCCCTAATATGACCTCATATATTTGCACACCTATCCCTTTGTCGTACATGGAACCCCCCACCCCCCCCCCCCCCCCCCCTCCCCATCATACATGTACAAATGAATGCATGTCCCCCTTGCCTCTAGTTCATATGATTTGTATGAGGGGTCCCTTGTTTGCTTCTCACATACACGTATGGTCATTTGTCTCTCACTCTTCCTTCTTACACATACAGATGTTTCATAATATTGTACACATGTACAACCCCTTGAGATGCTCCTTTCAGCCTTACATGATCACATGCTCTTGCTAGTTGTACACACTCATATGACCCTGGTACTAGTTGCCTGATATGCCTTTTTCTTGGCTGATGTTGATTAGTATTCCTTCATGCAAAGTGTTGGAGCCTTTGTTTCCTTTTATAAGCCTTGGACTTCATTTAGATCAGTCCTTATTTGTTTTTTGTTTTTTTTCATTTATCATGTCCTCGATTGAAATTTCCCTATCTTTATGCAAACTACACACCTTATTATGGCTTATTGTCTCTACTAGTGTTTTCTTTTGCAATTTCTTTGAATCTTCTTCCTCATGTTCAAGCTTCCTTTTCATTCCCTTTCCCTCTTGGTCTCACACTTTTACTTCAGAAGTTTGTTGTCATATACTTGAGGTTGGAAATATCTAGTAGGACTTGTTTACGCAGTAGGTTCCCAGATATTTAAGGTCAATTATTTTATCTACAAGGAGGGTTGGGTCCATGCCTTTATAGCTTCCATCTACATATCACCCTCCATACTTGTGATCCCAAGTGGCTTTTTCCCCTTCCATTGTTGGTGCCTCCACTAGGTTAGGGATTACCCCCATAGTTTGTTTGAGTTCCTTTTGTATGGTGCTTGCTCTCCATATTTTTCACACTTTTCTACTATCTCATTCATGTAGCTCTCCCCTGAGCAGATGAATAGGCCCTCCACCTTTACTGTCATCCCTAGAGGGGGCCTAATGGTATCACCATCTCCATCCAAGTTTATGTCTTCTCTTGCTATACTTTGCTATATCTTGTTCTTTCTTAGCCTTTTCACCAATATCATAGGCTACAAAGCCTCCCCTCCTACCTTCATAAGGTGACCTGATTTTCAAATAGTCATTAATTATTATCCACAATTGGGAGGTCTGAGTAGTGCATTTGTGAGGTGTTTGTGGATCCTTAAAACTACCACCCCTTCTACCTTCTTCTTGGCCATTTTTTACTCTAGGTCCATGAGAGGTTTGTTCTAGTCAATATATAGTTTGAAGGGACGTTATTTAGTGATAATTGGGTCATCCTCTAGCTCTTTACTTTGTCTATCCATCCCCCTTTGGTGGTGTATCCCAAAATATTGATTCCTTTAGTATGTCACTCCTGGTATACTTTTAACCTAGACCCATTTACTAGTTCCTTGATTGGTTTTTCATCTAGGGTAGGTATTTTTATTGTTTAATTACTATTGGTCTCCCTTATTTTGAACGATCCTAACCACCTTACCTTAAGCTTCCATGGTTTATTTTTTTATGATCGTTATATTTGAAAACTAACTGTCCTCCCAAAAATTTATTTTTGAGAGATGTTTATCATGCCAATATTTCCTCCAGTGTTGTGCCACCTCCATAGCCCATTGCATTATCATCCAAATTTCTACTCGTACATGATTTGGAAGGGCATGCTTCCAATTATTACCTTGTATGAAGTTTGATAAGCCCATAGGATTGCTGGTAGCCTTTCTTCTTGATCATTATCCTCTACCTTACAAGTCTTGTACTATATTGGCACTAGAATTTTGTTGGTAGACTCTTCCTTTCAATTCGTACGTGGGTAGTACAGACTAGATAGGCTATGAAAGATGTAAAATTCCTAAATCATATTCTGTATCACTTGGTTCACAAAATGTACACACCTATCACTTCTGAGATCAATATCTTGAATCTTGTAACAATTTTCTCTTATAGGAATTTGGTTGTATTGACTTCCATATTGTTGAGAAGGGCCCTTACCTCCACCAATTTTGTAAGGTATTCTATGGCAACTATAGTGTCCCAAAAGTGTTTGGCTGCACTTGTCTTTAATGGTCTTGCAAAGCTGAGTCCCCATCTCTCGAACAATTCTTGGGGTTGGGAGGGGAACAATGTCATGGAGTCCTTCATTGGTTTTACCATTCATTGGCATGTATCACATCTAGCCATCCATTACTTGGCATCTATGTACAATGTTGACCACCATAGGCTGCCCAAAAATACCTTCCTGGCTATAGTTTTTGGCCTCATGTGCCCACGTGCCAGTCCATCATGGGATTCTTGCAACATTTTTGGTATCTCTTCTTCCATCACACATCTTCATAGTGCTTGGGCAAGCCCCATCCGATAAAGTGACCCTCTATAAGGTGGAATGTTTTACTTTTCATGGTTATTTTCCACCTTTCACTGGTTGTCATGTTTGGGGGAAAAGATGTCATGGATAGTTTCCTCCCTATTTGTTTGTACTAGCTTGGAAGTACTGCTTTTTGGAAGAGATGTGGGTCTGGAAAATCCTCATCTACTCTTCTTGTCATCTTTCCTGACCTTATTATGGAAAGATGGTATTCCATGACATGGCTTTTTCTAGGTTGTACTACAATTTTGAATGTAAATTCCTAAAGTAAGAGAAGCTATCTACTTACCCTTCCTTGGATTATCGGTTTGTTGACTAGGTAGAGGTGATCTACAAAGAACGTGAATAGTGTGGCAAGGAGTTAGTGGCAAAAATTTTGTATTGAGTACACCATGCTCAACACCTCTCTTTTTGTCCAATTGTAGTTCCTTTCCTCTTTTGAGAGTAATCTACTAAAAAATTAGACCTAGTGATCCAGTCCTTCCGCTCCTGCCTGATGTTGCCCCGATGAAAAAATATGAGGCATCCACATGTATGTGGAATGCTTTGCTCCAATCGAGGTATACAATATTGACGCCCCCACCAACCTTGTCTTGAGTTCCTTCAATGCTTTGTTATGCTCTATCAAGGATGTGAACGATTCTCTCTTCTACATAGGCTTTTCTAATGGTAGAGATATTTCTGTGAACCCCTTAATGAGTCTTCTATAATAGCCTACATGGCTTAGAAATGATTTTATGCCAAACACATCCTAGGGGTTCTCCATCTAGATAATGAATTTGATTTTCTTAGGATTAGGCTTTAGTCCCTCTTTACATACAATATGTCCTAACAATTTTCTTTGGGGTCCCATGAATACCATTTCTTGGGATTTAGAGCTAGTTGTGCCCTCCTGCACTATTCCATACACTCCCGTAGTATTGATAGATCAATTTTCTCCCCACTCAATATTGACCAATCATCTAGAAATGCCTTGAAGTTTCTCATTTCCATTATGTCAAATATATGAAGTAAAATTCTTTGGAATGTTGTAGGGGCATTACATAATCTGAACGACATTCTATTATATGCATATACCCCGTCTTCTACTATGAAGGTAGTCTTCAATTTATCCTCATCTTATATGTTGATTTGATTATACCTAGAGAACTTGTCCATGAACTTGTACATCTCATGCTTGACAATCTCCTTCACTATGGTGTTTGTGAAGGGTATGGGGAAGGGGTCTTTTATTGAGCATAAAAAATCCACACGTATTTTGATTTGATTTTCTTCTTTTTCCAATGACATGACTATTGGAGATACCCACTCATTGCTTTGTAACTTGAAAATAATCCCTGCATCCAACATTTTTTGATCTCCTCTTGTACTTTAGGAGTGTAGTTCTTTTTTATATGGTACAACCACTTCCATACTGGCTGGGCATCTCACATTAGTGGTATCTTATGTACACATAGTTTTGGTGGAACTCCTTTAAGATCCTTGTATGTCCATGCAAAAACATCTTTGTATTCTAGGAATATTTCTAGTGCCACTTCTTTAAGAGTTGGGTCCCAGTCATCCCTAACACTGTGGTTTTTGGTTCCTTTTGGTCTCCTAACTTAAGTTCTACCACCCTTGGTTCTTTGTACCTAATTTTCTTCTTTTCTAAACTGGTGAGTTGGTGTGTCATCTATCAGTACCATTCCTTCCTTGCACTCCTTGTATTCCTCAAGGTACATGTCCTCCTCCTCCTCTATTTCAACATTTTCCAGCATATCACAAGTTGGCTAGAACACCTCATACTCCTCCATTTTCCAATGAAATAATCCACTAAATGAGTTTGTTTCATCTTCCAAATAGTTTCCTAGTCTCAAGATGCCTTCCTTGTATAGTTCTATTTCTCCCTTTCCCTCGCATTTCCTTACTTCTAATTCTAAATTAGATGTGAACTCGACTTATTGCCTATTTTTGCAAGTTGATTGTGTATTTCCTTCCTCAACTTCCGATGGATAGTGTGCTCTGCTTCCAATTATGGTTGGCTTTGTATAGAATCAACTATTCCCTTCCTAATATGGCATCATAACCTTTCTTCTTGAGTGTAATAACCACAAAATCTAGAAGAAATGGTTGAGTGCCAATAATTACCTTTTGACCCTAATGGAGCCCAAGTTTATATCTCCATGTGTAAATTATGTTGATGAAAGGAAATGATAATCATGAAATTATGAGATCCAATAATGGAATGAAGGATACTATAATAAAAGCATCCAAATGTACAAATGATTTACAGAGGTTATGCTGGGTATAGGGTAGTCATGAGGCAAAATTTAAACATATTTGTGAGGAAATATGCAGGTTGTTTATATGTTACTATGGATGGATTTCTAGTTAGTTTAGAACTAGTGTTCTGGAAGTCAAGTTATATGTTAGAATAATATACTCAGAAAATGATTAAACATATAGAATAAGAACAAGCTTTTGTTGCATATAAAGTGGATGAACATCAGACTTTGAAGATGACTTAAATAATGGTTTCATGGCAATAAGACTCCATAAATTATTCCATGAGATTCATTCCTGATTCAAAATCTACATGAATGCTACAATAGAATTATATAGAAAGAACTATTATCTTAATCTCTTTTAAAATATGCATATATGTATCAGGACCATTGTATATTCATCCATGGAATCAATTTGTATGAAGGCAATATATATGATACGGAAACCTATTGAGTGGTTTGAGAAATTTATTATTGTGACTGATGAAAGATTCCTTGACTTTCATAGCCGTCTAATCTTGGAGTTTTCCTTATTTAATGCCTTTTTAAAAACTTCTTGTAGGAATGCACCTGAAGCTAGAATGAGCATAAACGATGAAAGTTTTATAAAAGAATCACCAAATGCATTAGGGGGATTGGTCAATCAATTCTAATACTTTCATCTTGAAGACATTGTCTATTTTTGGTGAGGATGACTCTCAAACAGAAGAGGAAATAACAAGAGAAAACATATTTTTTACTAGTCACGAAAATCGTTCCGAGTAATATATTCATATATAAATTATGTCAATTTTGTGTTTTTGTGGTAGGAAGAGTTGGCAGAAAATTGGAAAAGTATTATGGGCGGAAGATTTTTGAGCATAGTTTGGAGAACAGATGGCGTCGTTGGGAGTTTTAATGGGTGAGAGATGAAGGAGAGTTCCAGGTGGATGCTGTGAGTCAGTATTTTAGAGTATGGCTAGTGGATTGATATTCAAGAGTTGGAATTGCACAAAGAAGGTGCCCACGTGGATGCAAAGTATGATGTTTGTAGAGACAATAGAGATTGAATCAAGATTCACGTAGAAGGATTAGCAAGCCAAAAATTTATAAATGCATCCACATGATTGAAGAAAATGGTCTTGGCTTTATAAGCTATAGAATAGATTGACCATCGTTTAATGCTCTATATTATTCAAATCATAAATATTGATTAGTTAATTCTAAAGAGGTGCAAGGTTTGGTTGAATAACCGATGCCTTTTCAATCTCTATAAATATGTGATGAAAAATCAAGCAACTTACCATTCGTTCTTTCTAAGATTTATTTGCATTCTTGAAGCATATATATTATCAAAACCCCTTTTCTGGAAGAGGTTGAAATTGATCTAAGCTCTTAGATAATGAAATTACTGGACAAATATTTCGATATTGTGTGATATGAAATTGTGTTGAGTGGAGCATCTACATTTGTGTGTCCTCAACATAAACTTCTCCACAATATAATTAGTAAGATTTTTATTGGCTTTAGAGTATAATTATTATATCGTTCTTCCTTTGTGATCATTTTAAATTTTCTATCAATAATCTTTTATTAGGATAAGTGGATCAGATTATTCGTTTCTATTTAAACCTAGTAGATACAAATATTATGGAATATTGTAACTGTTTCCTTATTTGTATCTATTTGTCCCTTTAAAGGTGAAAACATTATAGATTGATTTAAATGTGCAAAAATGAAATAATTTGACACATCCTAATAATTGATTTATTTATAGATTTAATATTTTAATATCATAAAGTTGTATGTGAAAACATATAGTCTTGACTATCACCCTTTTAAATTTCAACATTGATCATTATCTCGCTCATATTTCTTAATCTTTTTGTTGGTAATATTCTAATCCTTTTCTGTAAAGGGTTTAATATTTTTTTTTTAGTAATGCATTTTTAATCTTATTTCAGCATTCTCAAACTTATTAAAGTAATCATAATTCAAAGATCAATACTCATCATTCGCAATCTAGAAATTCCCTTGAAATCTTGTCATGTAGGGAGGATATCTTTGCGTTGAATTTCTCTGCTATAAACATCTTGGATTCAAGTTTACTTTCCAAGATTAGGTGTACAAGCCTTGGTCTTGAAGAACCAAAAGTGGAGATGATCTAGATCTAGTTGATCAATCCTATCAAGTTGGCCATAATCAATTAGATATCCCAACATCGAGCAGGCAAGGCTCGTAGGATTCTAATCAACAGTTTTGATAACCAATAGATTGGCGACTCCGCTGGAGAAATTACAAGTAAGATTTGCATACTTACTCCATCAGATCAGTGTAGAGACTCGTTAAAACATGATTTTGTGGTAACTTTCAGATTTTGTCTTTTTCTAACCATTTGCCAAAATCGTGAATAAATTATTAAGTTTAATTTCAATATTTTCCATTTGCTATTTTATAATTTTTAGACTTTGTAGATCAATTTTCTTGTCAGCATTTAAGTATAAAATATGTAAAGTTCTTCCCAAGTTTGAAATTTCTAATTGTGTTTAAAGCTCTAATTATCGCTTAATCTGAAGTTTTCTCCATCTCACATAAAACTTTGAAAGAAACTAAGTCTTAAGTCTTATTGTTATTTTCAAAAAATCACTTTCAAGTTATTTTTGGCATTAACTCTGCTTGGAAAGAACCTAGACATTTCTTTCTTTCTTTTTTAAAAGGAAAGTGGCGACTCTATTGTGTATCATAAATGTATTTTATTGAAGTGTTTATATCTGCTTTTGAGGTGTATGTGGGGAAGAAGGTTAGTGAATCCCAAACCTAAAAGGCTTGAGCAACTAACTTTTGAGAAAAAACCAAGAAAAAAGAAAGGTAAAAATAAAAAATAAAAAATGCTTTACACAGGACACAACAGTTTTCAGGAGATGACCAACAAGCAAAATGAGAGAGACAATTCATGTCAAAATAGTCTTGAAAAGGAGGAAGAAAACTGTAATCCATTTTTCCATATTCCTAGGGTGGATGAAGAGCTGGATTACAAGATAACTTATATTGAGGATGATGAAGAGCATGAATAGATAATGCAATGGGATATAATTATAAAGAAAATGGCTGAAACAACAAATGGCAGAGGTGCGACATTAGTGAAAACATTAAAAATGCAGATAGATCATATCCTTGAAAAAATAGGGATATCAAAGGATCTTATTGTTTTCCCACTTAGAAAAACTTGCAATGAAGAAAAATCAGATAGGTGGAGAGAAGAAAGGACTGATCAAATGCAAAATGAAGTAAATACATCATCAAAGTATAATCCACCTCATCGAAAGAATCTAGAATTGCAATTTTCCACTAGCCATGTTAATCCTCTACATGAGAACAAAAAGGATAAGAATCAAAACAACAATTTTAATAGGCATTTCAACAATAAGCAATGGAGTTGGAATGCTGGACAACACACGAGAGGATTTCAACAAAATAGTGGGAACATTAGACAACCTTGTGGTATGAATCAAAATATTAATTATCAAAATACTCAAGGTCATATGGTACAAATTCAAGGGATTCGGAATCAAGAAATAAGGTAGCCTATGACAATTGAAAGATATAGACAACTTGATTTCAGTGGGATTAGAGGATATCCAAACCTAGTATCTAATGATTTAGGGAATGCTAATCTAAATTTTCTAGGAAATAGGACATAATCTACTGAGTGACATGTGATTAATTTGAAAAATGTAATTGAAGATGTTGAGGAGGATCATGAGGATGTATTCATGAAACTTTTTGTACAATTATTGACTAAAGATGCTACAGAGTGGTAAAGAAGTTTGCTAGATGGATCCATTTCTAGATGGTGCGATTTTCCTGATCAGTTTATTGAGCAATTTGGTGATCAAAATGACACATCTTTTGCATCACATGAATTGACAAGTATTAAGAAGAATACAAATGAATCAGTATCATACTTTAATAAAAGATTTAATAAATTTTTAAACAGGATCCCTAGAGAGACTAGACCAGTGGATTCATTCCTGATTGATTTCTACTTAAGTGCATTTGATAGTAAAACTCATTATGAGATAAGATCTCAAAGACCACCTTCACTGCCATAAGCTTTCAAAGTTGCTATGATGATTGAAAATGATAGGAAATCAGTAGGCAAAATCAACAAAAGGGATGACTTATATAATCCTAAAAACCCTAAGGATGAATTAAAAAAGATCATGGACATGCTCAAAGATATGAATGTTAAACAAAATAGAAATGAAAGGCTATCATTCTACAGAAATGACAGAGTGAGACTTCAAGACATGCCTTACACTAAAAATTGGAAGGATGGGAAACTAGAAAAACCAAATTATGTCAAAGACACCCTTGATCCTTTAAAGAAAATCAACATTGTTAATGATGGGCCATGGTGTGATGTATGTAGGCTTTCCCATGATCCTAAATATTGCTTTATTGCACAATCTATTTTTGAGGAGGAAGACCAAGAAGGTGAAAGAAAACCTGTGGTTAATGCCATATCATCAGAACCATTATGGGGTAGAGACGAAGATGATTCTACAGATGAAGACCAAAATTTTGATTATCACTACAGGGGCTTTAATCAGCAACATTGTATCCAATAGGTGCTTTTAGATGAGGAAGATATACCTATCTTACAGAGATTGACAACAAAGGAAAGGAAGGCTTATACTATTGAAGTTGTAGAACATGCTAAACACACCTATCAAAGAAGAAATAAAGACAACACTACTAATCAAGGTAATCCTGCTAGTATATTTGCAAAAAATTAGCAATATGTAGAAACATCTAACAAATCTGTTAATCAAGCTTAGGCTAAGAAAAAAGAAAGTAATCAGTCTTCTAAGCTAACCAAATAGCTAGTCATCCACAATAATGGTAAGCAAATATTTGACTGTCATAATCTTGTGAAGCATGCAGTGTCTTAGTTGAAAATTACTATTCCTCTAATGGAAATGATGAAATTTCCTGATTACAGGGAGAAAACTTTGAAGATATTATCTAGCATAGAGGATATTAGTAATAAAAATGATGTAAGAAATAATGAAGAACTGCCTATTGTGTATCTAGGGACTTTTGAATAAAAATTCAAATCAAGTAGACCTATTTTATTTAACATTGCTGATAAATAATAAATTGATAAAGAATTGTATGATTAATTATGGCGCAACAGTTAATATCATGTATGTTGATGTAATGAAGGAAATAGGTCTCAAAGTAGATACTTCTTTTGGCAAATGCTATGCTATGGATAATAGATTTGTGCCAGTTATTGGTATTATTAAAAATGTTGAATTTCATTTTCCATCATTTTCACATATATCATATAGGACTGACACCACTGTAGTTGAGATTTTAGTGAGTTATGGTATGTTGTTATCTAGACAATGGTCGAATTTGGTTGGTGGTCATGTACAACCAGATTTTTCCTATGCTACTATACCAATAGGGAGAAAAGAAATCAGAATTGAGAAGAAACCCCAATCATATTACCTCGTTGAGGATTACATTCTGAATCCTAAGGTCAACTTTTTCCATTCTGACATGGATAATTTTCAACTATAACTAAACCTTCTTCTAAAGTTATTAATTCAATTTCAAAACATGCAAAAGAAGATTGTAATGAAAATTTGAAAATGTTCTTTGATGGCGCTTGTATTAATGAAGGAAATGGGGCTAGTATTATATTTATTTCACCATCAGGTAAAATTTTTAAATTTTCTTTCCTATTAAATTTTGAGTGTACTAACAATATTGTTGAATATGAGGCTTTGATTACTGGTCTTGATATTGCTAGGATTTATGGGATTAAATTACTCACTATTTTCAGAGACTCAAATTTGGTTGTGTCCCAAGTTAGGCATAAATTTTCAACTAGGAAGCTAAGATTGAAACAATATCATAATTATGTATGGGATTTATTAGAATTTTTTGATGGTTTTCTATAAAATGGATTGATAGCTCAACTAACTACTTGGGTGATATAATGGCCAACCTTGCTATCAGACAGATTGATTTTCTATTTGATGAGGTTATTCAAGTAGACATGAAAAATAGACCTTCAATACCTGATAATGTGCAAAACTGGAAAATCTTTGAAGATGATAAAGATATCATTAGGTTTTTAACTTGTCAGGAAGATTACAAAAATTAGTTCATTGATTGGAACAGGTGTGTGGAAGAAGAGGGTGGCAAGGAAATGCTATTTGAAAAAGAAATAGTTCAATTACAAACAAACAAAATACATAAGTGTCTAGTAGCCTTAGACAAAATCTTTGCTGAAAGAGAAAGTGCAAAACCTAGCAAATCCACTAAAATCCAAAAGGATATTGAGGAAATAAACTTAGGAAGTGAAAATTCTCCCAAAAATGTTTATATAGGGAAGAAGTTATCATCCAAGATTAGGGATGAATTTATTTCTTTATTGAGGAAATATAGACTTTTTTTATTAGGAGTTACGATGAACTTAAAGCTTATAGGGAAGACTTATTTCAACATGGAATACCATTAAAACTAGATGCTAAACCTTTTAGGTAGAGACAACGCCCAATCAATCCCACTCTAGCCCCAAAGATGAAAAAGGAACTAATTAAACTGAGAGATGACAGAATTATAAAACCTATTAGGCACTCTACATGGGTTTCAAATTTAGTGCCAGTTAGAAAAATGAATGGTGATATTGAAATATGTATAGATTTCAGAAATTTGAACATATCTTCCCTAAAGGATAATTATGCTTTACCTAATATGGAGATCTTACTTTAGAAGGTAATTGGTAATGAACTATTATCCATGATGGAAGTCAAGGAGTCTAAACAATATAAGACTGCCTTCACAACTCCTTAGGGTACTTACATATATGCTAGGATGCCTTTTAGATTAATAAATATGGGAGCTACTTTTCAAAGGGCAATGGATGTCACTTTTGATGGACTAATTGATTTTGTTATGATAGTTTATTAGGATGACCTCACCACCTATTCTAAGAAAGTAGAAGATCACTGTAAGCATTTAGAGAAATTTTTCATAAGAGTCCTTGAATTCAAAGTTTCCTTAAACCCTAAAAAGTGTCATTTGGAATTATTGAAGTGAAACTATTAGGTCATATCGTCTCTAAGGAGAGGGTAAGAATAGATCCTGAAAGGGTAGCAGCCATCAATAATATTCTGATGCCTAAAACAACTAAAGGTATCCAATCATTCTTTGGGCACATTGATTTCATGAGAAGATTTGTTTCTAATTTTGCTGAGATTATTAAACCTATCACTAAGGTGCTTAAAAAAGAAGCAAATATAGCATGGGATAATGAAGCTATAGGAGCTTTTACTAAGATAAAGAAAGAAATAAAGGAAGCCCTAGTTCTTAAATTTCTAGACTTCAAAAAATCTTTTCAAATATTCTCGTTCACTTCTTATCATACTATAGCTGCTGTTATGTTGCAAAAGAACAATGAAGGACATGAGTACCCGATTGCATTCTTTAGTAAGAGTTTACAAGCTACCAAACTTAATTATGATATAGATGAAAAGCAGGCTTATGCTCTTGTTAAGGTAATTAAGTCTTTTTGATCTTATTTGTCAGAGTTGAAATCATTTCTTATGTGACTAACATTGCCATCAAAGATATATATTTAGACAATTTGAAACTACTAGAAGATGATGTCGTTGGATAAATCAAATCTAGGAATTTAATATAAATATTTAGATCACAAAATTAGTCAGAGGGCAGGGATTGGCTAAACTTATGGCTAAATCAAAATTGGAAGCTGCACAAGAAAATTAGATTAATGACGATCATACTAAGGTTAGTATTGAAAGATGCCCTTGGTATACTGATATAGTTTACTATTTATAGCATACAAAATGTAGAGATAATCTGAGTGACAATCAATAAAGAACTACTAAATTACAAGCCACTAAGTATGTCCTGATTTAGGGAGATCTATATTGGAAAAATCAAGATGGAATTTAACTTTTTTGTTTGGATATTGCTCAGTCTATAGTTATTCTTAGAGAAATGCATGAGGGGTTGTGTGGTGGTCATTTTTCAGCTAGGACCACAACACACAAAATATTGCGAGCAGTTTATTGTTGGCTCCAACTTTTTAAAGATTGTCATTCTTATGTGCAAAAGTGCAAGACTTGTCAAAAATTCTCTGGTAAGTTGAAATATGATGGTGCTCTCCCCTTCAAAACATTACAAGTAGAAGAGCCTTTCCAAATGTGGGAAATTCATTTTATCAGAGAAATTAGTGATAAATTAAGCAGATGACACAGTTGGATTCTAGTGGCTATTGATTAGTTTACTAAGTGGGTAGAGGTTATACCCACTCGACAGTGTACAAGTAAAGTAGTAATTAAGTTTCTTATTGAGAATATACTAACTAGATTCAGAGTCCCTAAAAAGATCATAGCAGATAATGGTATGTGTTTTAGATATAATGAGTTTGTTAATTTTTGTAGGAAATATGGCATAACTATGTCATACTCATCTTTGTATCATCCCCAAGGCAATGGACAAGCCGAGTCTAGTAACAAAAATATCTTAAAGATTATCAAAAGGATGTTGGATAATAACAAGTGCACTTGGGATTCAAAGTTGAATTTAGCATTGTGGGAAGACCAAATCACGGTAAAATAGTCTACTAGTTTCTCTCCTTTTAACTTGGTTTATGGCAAAGAAGCAAAGCTTCCTTTTAACAATTTACTGCCTATTTACAAATTTGTTACTAAGGAACAAATAGAGGATATCAATTTCATGGAAAATAGATTGAATGCACTAATTGAGCTAGATGAAGTAAGGAGGCTTGCACAGGAACAAAGTATTAATAAACAACAAGTTAAATTTCTTCATGACAAGAAAACTTTAAACTGATCTTTTAAGGTAGGTGATTAGGTTCTGAAATGGAATGCAAAAGATCAAGACAAAGGGAAACATGGTAAGTTCGATGCTTTATGGTTAGGACCATTTATAATCCTTGCAAAGGATGGGGAACAATCTTATTTTTTGCAAGATATAGATGGTCATAAGAAAGATTTTACAGTCCATGGACAATACCTTAAGTCATTCTTTCAATGAGCTTAAAAAGGGAGTTCTTTTTCCTTTATTTATTTTATTATATTCTTATTTTTTAGGTTTTTATATATATTATTTCACGAACTAACTACTCCTTATGTTTTGGCAAGTTTGCTCCTCCAGAGATAGCTGGAATTCTCACTATGCCCACAAGGTACATATGTCCCCAATGAGAGCCACTGATGGAGCCTAAATTTATATCTCCATGTGTAAAATAATGTTAATGAAAGGAAATGATAATCAAGAAATTATGAGATCGAATAATGGAATGAAGGATACTATATTAAAGGCATTCAAATGTACAAATGATTTATAGAGGTTATGTTGGGTACAAGGTAGTCATGAGGAAGAATTTGAAACATATTTATGAGGAAATATATAGGTTAATTATATGTTATTATGGGTGGATTTTTGGTTATATTAGAACCAATGTTATGGAAGTCAAGTTATATGTTAGAACAATATACTTAGAAAGTTATCAAACATTAGAAACAAGAACAAGCTTTTGTTGCATATAAAGTGGATGAACATTAGACTTTGAAGTCGACATAAATAATGGTTTCTTGGCAATAGGACTTCAACAGTTATTCCATGAGACTCATTCCTAATTCCAAATCTGCATGAATGCATACATCATATTTACATAGAAAGAACTATTATCTTAATCTCTTTTAAAATATAAATAAATATATTAGGACCGATGTATATTCATCCATGGAAGCAATCTATATTAAGGCAATACATATGATATGACAACCTATTGAGTGGTTTGAGAAATTTATTATTGTGCTTGATGAAGGATTCCTTAATTATCATAGCCATCTAATCTTGGAGTTTTCCTTATTTAATGCCTTTTAAAAAACTTGTTGCAGGAATGCATCTAAAGCCAGTATGAGCATAAATGATGAAAGTTTTATAAAAGAATCACCAAACACATGATGGGGACTGATCAATCAATTCTAATACTTCCATCTTGAAGACATTGTCTATTTTTGATGAGCATGGATCTCAAACAGAAGAGGAAATAATAGGAGAAAACATATTTTTACTAGTCACAAAAATCATTTCGAGTAATATATTCATATATAAATTGTTTTAGCTTTGTGTTTTTGTGGTAGGAAGAGCCGATAGAAAACTAGAAAAGTATTATGGGCTGAAGATTTTTTAGCATAGTTTGGACAACAGATGGCGTCATCAAGAGTTTTAACAAGTGAAAGATGAAGGAGAGTTCCAAGCAGATGTTATGAGTCGATATTTTAGAGTATGGCTAGCAAATTGATATTCAGGAGTTGGAATTGCATAGAGAAGGCACCCATGTGGATTCAGAGTAAGATGTTTGTAGAAACAATAGAGATCAAATTGGGATTCATGTAGAAGGATGAGCAAGACGAAGGTTTATAGATGCACCCACGGGATTAAGGAAAATGGTCTTTGGCTTTATAAGCCATAGAATAGATTAACCATCCATTAATGCTCTATATTATTCAAGTCATAAATATTGATTAGTTAATTTTGAAGAGGTGCAAGGTTTGGTTGAATAATCGATGCCTTTTCAATCTCTATAAATATGTGATGAAAAATCAAACAACTTACCATTCGTTCTTTCTAAGATTTATCTGCATTCCTGAAGCATATATATTATGAAAACCCCTTTTTTGAAAGAGATTGAAATTGATCTAAGCTCTTGGATAAAAAATTTATTGGATGAATAAAAAATTTATTGGATGAATATTTCAATATTATGTGATATGAAATTGTGTCGAGTGGAGCATCTACATTTGTGTGTCCTTAACACGAACTTCTCCATGGTATAATCAGTAAGATTTTTATTGGCTTTAGAGTATAATTATTATATCGTTCTTCTTTTGCGATCATTTTTAATTTTCTATCAATAATATTTTATTAGGATAAGTGGATCAAATTATTCATTTCTATTTAAACCTAATAAATACATATATTGTGGAATATTGTAATTGTTTCCTTATTTGTATATATTTTGTCTCTTTAAAGTTTAAAATATTATAGACTAATTTAAATACACATAAAATGAAATAATTTGATGCATCCTAATAATTGATTTTTTTATAGATTTAATATTATAATATCATAAAGTTGTATGTGAAAATATATAGTCTTGACTCTATCGCCCTTTTAAATTTCAGCATTGATCATTATCTCACTCATATTTCTTAATCTTTTTGTTTGTAATATTCTAATCCTTTTCTATTAAGGGTTTAATATTTACTTGTTTTAGTAATTCATTTTTAATCTTATTTCAGTATTCTCAAACTTATTAAAGTAATCATAATTCAAAGATTAGTACTCGTCATTCACAATCTAGAAATTCCCTTGAAAGCTTGTCATTTAGGGAGGTTATCTTTGCGTTGAATTTATCTACTATAAACGTCTTGGATTCAAGTTTGTTTTTCAGGATCAGGTGTACAAGCCTTGGTCTTGTAGAACCAAAAGCACAAAGGATCTAGATATAGTTGATCAATCCTGTCAAGTTGGTCATAATTGATTAGATATCCCAACATTGAGTAGGCAAGGCTCATAGGATTCTAATCAATTTTTTTGATAACCAATAGACCCATTAGCATACCCAGAGGTTTGATGCCATGCTGGTGATGTAATACAAGGCTAGAGAATCCCAAAAGGAGATGTCTTGGCCCCCAACAAATAACCACATAGTGGAATATACACAATAGCATAGAGATTCAAATCCAAAAAAATCCCAATTTACATAATTATAGAATCATAAGATTTACATCCAACATGCCCGATTGTAAGACCTTCTGGGTTACAACCAAATGCATCAACAATTATAAGAACAGTTCTGCAAGACCTCGCAAGATCCAAACTCTAGCTAGCCCAAGTCCACAATATGGTAGAAAACTCCAAGAAGAAACTAAACTTGTGTTCACAAGCCACCAAGCAACCTTCTTTTTCCCAAGCCCACACTTAGATACTAGCTCTACTCAAATTCACTCCTCTCGTCTACTCCACGCTAGATGAATAGTGACTATAGACTCTGCAAGACTCTCTAGTTATACTAAACCAAGACACAAGTTGACCTAGCAAGAATACATTAAATAAACCCTCAAGCGAAAATTCATCTCGGCAACAAATATTAAGTACAAGAAGTAACTAAATATTTAGGACAAGTCCCAATTTTACAATCATAACTAACTCATATGACAACATAAGAGTACACACCCTTAGGAATAGGTCCACGTGCCATCTAACTATCCAAATCCAAGAGTGAATAAGACAACTCCTTCATATCAACTCTGACGAACACAATCTCCATAAGTCTGCCAATAAATGATGAACACATGACTAACAACTACCAAAATGGTGGTTACTCCAATCATTATGTCTACTTCGGACAAGGTTGCACAATGTTCCTCGAACACATCCCCAACTATGTGAACCATAAGTCCACAAATCTGAGCCCAATGCTCTTGCATACTGTATGCACCCAAAAATGGTCGCCTAGACTATGGGCCCCCATTATTCAATTTATCAATTTATCAATTTTTTTGAATCAATGGTTTGTAATATTTTATTAAATCAATTCAAATCAATTTCCTTGATCAAATTCGATTTATTTCATTTCTAAGATTGATCATTTTATTCCAAGTCTTATTTAATTAAAAGAAAATCTTTTCTTTTAATTAAATAAAATAAGTTGAGAAGAAAGTGGTGATCCATGTGAGACAAGATTCCACCAATTAGAAAAGAGGAGTGGTTGAGGAGAAAGTGGAAAGATAAATCCCACTTAGATCACATTTTTAAGTGTAGAGAAATTAAATAAAAAGAATTTATTTTATTTCCTTTTTTCATCAAAAGAGATATTTAAGTGAGATTTTTATTTAATTAAAAGGGAGCAAGTTCTTTTTAATTAAATAGAAGATATTTAATTAAATTAAAAGAGAGGTTTTTCTCTTAATTAATTAAATGTGGATGAACTATTTAATTAAAAGAGAGGTTTTCTTTTAATTAAATGGGGATTTTATTTTATTTAATTAAAAGAGAAGATTTTCTTTTAATTAAATAAGACTTGGAATAAAATGATCAATCTTAGAAATGAAATAAATCGAATTTGATCAAGGAAATTGATTTGAATTGATTTAATAAAATATTACAAACCATTGATTCAGAAAATTTGATAAATTGATAAATTGAATAATGGGGGCCCATAGTCTAGGCGACCATTTTTGGGTGCATACATTTGCCCCTCTTTGACTAATGTGTGATCGATTCGGGAACACATGTAGTCAAAGAAAGAAATTGAAGTGTGAGGTCAATTTGGGATCACAAAACAACCCAGATGTGTGGTCGACTCGGGAACACATCAGGACAAAGAATACAAATAAATTTTAACTTGAAAAAGTCAAGGATAAAATTGATAAAACTGAATCAAGGATTGAAATTGATAATTATTGCCCCCTCGTGATCGAAATCGAAATGAGATAGAGGAGAAACAACAAATTGATAAATTTGATCAAATCGAACAAAAGATAAGGTTCTTGATGTAAGATGAAAGATATAAGAATCATAGAACCAAGGTAGATCATCAAGCATGAAATATTATGCCCCAAAGGTGATTTAGAAGAAAAGAAGTGGGGAAAAAGAAAATGGAAGATAGAAGTTTGAAAGATATGGAAAGAAATAGAAATAAGAAAAGAAAATGCTCCAAAAATCAATCAACTGTTTAAGATAGAAATTTCGATTGAGATCACGAAAGAAAAAAAAGGAAATGAAGATCAAAATGTGACCACAATTGATTAAATGTCCACAATAAAGATGAAAGGAGAACCCTCTCAAACTCATAATGCAGCCTAAAAATGCAAACTAACATGAAGTCTAATAATGCAAGCTACATGAAATGCAATGGTGTACTTGCAAAAGAGCAACTGTAACATAGGATTTTGTGTTCATCATTCATTAGAGAATGTAAAAGAACTTATTTTCATCATTGGGCCATTATTAATGGACATCGAAAAATCACACAATCATCACTAGTTACAAATACAACTATGAAGATATGAATGCGATTAGTATCGGATTGGAATGTGGAAAGATTCTAACATAAGCATCAAAGACATAAAGATCAAGATGACTTCGATATTAGCTTACCCAATTTAATGTAGCAAAACCATGCTCGCATCAAGGCATAGATGCCAAGATGACCATAAGAATGGTTGTGCAAAAACAATCAAGGATGATACCTCAAATCTCCTAAGTGTTTCAAGGGGACAACAAGAGACACTCTAGAGTTTCAAGACCACACGCACAAGCAAACAACAAATAAAAACATGTCCCATGCCCCAAGTCTTCTAGCAATGCATCATGGAGAGACTTATCAGACAAAGACACTCAACAAAAATCAATAACAGTTAGTACACAGAGAAAAAAAATCATGACATAAGTCAAGCATTAAGTGTTGCATTTAAAAATTTAAGTGTGTTAACTGATACTGAGTTCTAAGGACAAGGATCAAATGCTTGCAAGAAGGTAAGATCACATGATGATACTGGGTAAGACCAAACCAATAAGTGTTGAAAAACACTCGATGTCAATGGGTGTTGAAAAACACCATTTGCGAGGTGTCCTAAAGACTCACATCTAAGAAACCAAAGCTAACATAGTTATGCCCCCTAGACAAAGACCAATTCCAAACCAAGGTAACAAGGACAAGGCATGGTGGAGAAAGGCTAAGTGTCGAGGACATGTGCTAAGAAACAGGGGTGCAAAGGCCTCAAGTAGCACCCATTTCTAGGTTTTCACCACTTGGATTTTTTTATTTTTTTTCAGGACTTTTTATAAATTTTTTTTTTTGGAATATATAATTTTTTTGGAGATACATCAAAGTGCCTATTGTTAGGTTGTCACTAAGAAGATCATTTTTTCAGGACATTTTTCAATTTTTAGAATTTTTGCAATATATAATTTTTTGGATTTTTGAAATATATCAATTTTTTGGATTTTTTTAAAAATATATCAATTTTTTTGAATTTTTTTCAGGATCAATAAATATGTACAAAGATGCCCCCAAACAGAATGGACATCAAACTCTCAAGCAAGATCACATCGTGCAGTCCCAATGTCTAACAAGGTGGAGGACATGATGAAGCAATAAGCTAATGGATATTATGGATAAGCAAGGAGTGTATGAAGCAAGTGAAAGTGATCTTCAAAGGTTGACTCCTCAAGAGTACCCAAGCTAGGGAAAATTTGTCATGTAAAGAACATTTGGACAAGAAATGAAAGGCTAGTATAGGATAATTCAAAAAAGCATAATATAAAAGTGAGAAAGATGCAATCCAAAGAAGTAGACATGTCAAGAGACTTTATAGCATCATATTTTACTCTATTTTATTAGATCAAGACCAAAGGGGTAAATGGGAAAAGGATAGCAAAAGAATAGAATGAATGGAGGAAAATAGATGTGAAGGCTAAACATGAAAGGAATGAAAACAAGATCATCATAAGATATCTCACAAGATAGCCAAATGTTTGTCTATAGGTCAACATTGTCAAGATCAAAGAGAGAAGACGAAATGAATGAAAGATGTAGAAGAACTACGCATGATGCCTATTTGTTAGGTTTTCGTCATGGTACTTATCCAAGGCACCACAAGGGAGTGGTTTTCACCATAGGATGAATTTATTTCTCTTTACTTTTGCTACCAAGGTGCCTGATTACCAGGTTTTTACCAAGGCACATTTTCAAATTTTTCATTTTTTTTCTTTCTTTTTTTTTTCAATCTTTTTTTCAATTTTTTTTTGGAAGAAGTCAAGCTTTTGAGATAATTCTCTTTGAATGTTTAAACCATGATATACAAAGGAATTGAAATGGCATGCTCAAAGATGCTAATAGGGAAAGGTAGATGGGAGACAAAAATGGAGGATATGGCTTTATGTGAAGTGAGTGAGATTGAAAAATGGAAATGAAGGCGAGAACAACGTCAACACACGCCTTGAAGGGCGGTGAGAGGATGTAAAAAAAAATTTGAATGAAGGAATACGTGAGTAGAAAGAAGAGGTTTTGGTTTAGGCACATGGAATGGAAGAATACTTTTGGAAGAAGATGAAGTGGAAGTCTTTGGAAGCTTGAATGTCAAATTTAATTGTTGTTCAACATTAGACTCTCTCAAGAGAGATTTTGGAATCCATATAGCCTTAGGCTTCTTTTCATTTCTTTTTGATGATTTAGAGATAATATCTTCAATGATGGATTTTGGAACCCATACTTGTCTTGTAATTTTTTTCTTAGATATCTCTTTTGACTTAATGCCCCCATGTCGATTAGAAGAGACATGGTGGTCTTCTTTTTTATATGGATTCTTGAATTGCTTCTTTTTCTTATATTGAACATTCAAGTTACTTCCAAAAGACTTGGGACTTGTGGAAGAAGAAGGATGATATGACTGGTTTAGGTGAGTGGGTGGATGAAAAGGATTCAAGGATATGCATCTATGTTGATCTTGAGGAAAGATAGGAGAGGGAGGGACATAAGGACCCAAAATGGATGAAGAACTAGGAGAATTGGGAGGGGAAAGTGAAGGGACATAAGGACCCAAGATGGAAGGAAAATGTGAAGGATTTAGTATTGGTGGGGGAGGTCCAAGGATGGATGCGGAAGATGCAAAAGGATAATCAATAAGTTCATTAACATCTATATGACAATCAAGGACATCAGCATCTTTAGAGCGAGCATTAGGATTTTCAACAGGATCATGAACATCTTGGATAGGAGAAACTTCTTTGATAGAATTACTTAAAGCTTGACAAGACTTAGGAAGAGTAGAAAGTGGAAGGGAACATGGAGTGGTAGAACAATAAGATGGAATACTTTGATCTTGACAAGGATCTTTGGATAACATATGCATAGAATTGTTCTCTTGATTTTCAATAGGCTCAACATTGGAAGTAATAGCATCATTTTTAATAACCTTAATGGAAGTATCATCTTTGGAAGGAGAAAGTGTACTAAGGCCATTTTTATTGTCAATAGGCTCAATGGTGCAAGCAGTATCTTGATCTTGCTTAGGAGAAGGCTTAAGACATGGTGGAATGAATGAGAAAGGGTGTAAGGGATCAAAAGAACCATGAAATGTATCAGAAACATTATGAAAAAGATTGGATGACATGGAAGGTTCTTGATCTTGATCTTTTTTTATATTCTTTTCTTTATCATTCTTTTACATTCTCTAATGAATGATGAACACAAAATCCTATGTTACAGTTGCTCTTTTGCAAGTACACCATTGCATTTCATGTAGTTTGCATTATTAGACTTCATGTTAGTTTGCATTTTTAGGCTGCATTATGAGTTTGAGAGGGTTCTCCTTTCATCTTTATTGTGGACATTTAATCAATTGTGGTCACATTTTGATCTTCATTTCCTTTTTTTTCTTTCGTGATCTCAATCAAAATTTCTATCTTAAACAGTTGGTTGATTTTTGGAGCATTTTCTTTTCTTATTTCTATTTCTTTCCATATCTTTCAAACTTCTATCTTCCATTTTCTTTTTCCCCACTTCTTTTCTTCTAAATCACCTTTGGGGCATAATATTTCATGCTTGATGATCTACCTTGGTTCTATGATTCTTATATCTTTCATCTTACATCAAGAACCTTATCTTTTGTTCGATTTGATCAAATTTATCAATTTGTTGTTTCTCCTCTATCTCATTTCAATTTCGATCACGAGGGGGCAGTAATTATCAATTTCAATCCTTGATTCAGTTTTATCAATTTTATCCTTGACTTTTTCAAGTTAAAATTTATTTGTATTCTTTGTCCTGATGTGTTCCCGAGTCGACCACACATCTAGGTTGTTTTGTGATCCCAAATTGACCTCACACTTCAATTTCTTTCTTTGACTACATGTGTTCCCGAATCGATCACACATTAGTCAAAGAGGGGAAAATGTATGCACCAAAAAATGGTCGCCTAGACTATGGGCCCCCATTATTCAATTTATCAATTTATCAAATTTTTTGAATCAATGGTTTGTAATATTTTATTAAATCAATTCAAATCAATTTCCTTGATCAAATTCGATTTATTTCATTTCTAAGATTGATCATTTTATTCCAAGTCTTATTTAATTAAAAGAAAATCTTTTCTTTTAATTAAATAAAATAAAATCCTCATTTAATTAAAAGAAAACCTCTCTTTTAATTAAACAATTCATCCACATTTAATTAATTAAGAGAAAAACCTCTCTTTTAATTTAATTAAATATCTTCTATTTAATTAAAAAGAACTTGCTCCCTTTTAATTAAATAAAAATTCCACTTGAATATCTCTTTTGATGAAAAAAGGAAATAAAATAAATTCTTTTTATTTAATTTCTCTACACTTAAAAATGTGATCTAAGTGGGATTTATCTTTCCACTTTCTCCTCAACCACTCCTCTTTTCTCATTGGTGGAATTTTGTCTCACATGGATCAAGCTCTATTATCCCATATTGGTTGTGAGAAGCCTCTCACCTCCATAATTTCCTTTATAAGGGAGAGCCCTCTCCTCATGTTAGACACTCATGATTATGCTATCGTTATGTTGCAGGTTTGAAGACTAATTTTTGAAGAAGTTTGAATACAAAAGCTTTTTGTGGAGAATTTCTATTTTCTTGTCTTTTTCTCTCTTGCACCCATCATGGGCTTTTATCTTAAATCTTGCATTTATAGACCAGATTTTTCTTTCATAGATTAGATCTTATTTTCATGCATATTTGAAGATCATGGAGACTAGCATTCTTGCTTTTCCTCTTTGAATCTCTCATCTCATGGTGTACTTGCATGGGCACAAAAATAGGTCAAACTGAGGGCCTCCATTGCAAACCCTTGCACTCTATGAGTAGAGAGCTATGGATCGATTTGTGAGGGCTCATTCTTGAGTTTTCTTACATGTAATGATTCATAGAAGTGTGACAACATTTTAGCACACACATACAAGATTGCTAACTACCCTAGGATGTTCTTGCATTAGTTGGTCTACCCCCACTAGGTGGAAGGTAGGTGGCCAAAGAGTGGGTTTACCCAATGCTCTCTAAGTCTTTTCAAGAAGCTCGTTCACCCCACATTCTCCATCCACTATGGTGTTAGTCAGTCGGTGACCCATGATTTCAATCTCTACTATAATAGGAGTCCTTCCCATCTGTATAACAAAGAGTGTTGGCTCTAGAATTTTTTTTTGTCTTCTGATGCTTGTTCCTTCATGCTATCAACTTCCTTGGAGGTATTCTCTTCTTGTTTGATGTTATCTCCTACTGCCTTAGAGATTGCTACCTTTAGTAGTGGAAATGCTTTCTAGTAGGTTGGCCACCCTTACTAGTATGATAGCTTGAAACATATGTCTAATTATGTTAGTTTTAGACACAGACTAGATGAAAGGCATTACCTTCTCCTAGTGTTGTTCCTCTTCCAATGTCATTCATGCCTCCTTGATCTATTCCTTCTTTATTTGGGGATTGAGGTAGGAGCCATTTTTGGCCTGTTCTCAAGTGACTGCCATAATTTTTTCTTCTAGCTCTTTGACTTCCAATAAGTTGACTACCTTCCTTTTAGGAAAATCCATGTCTTCATGGCTCCTTGGACCGCACCTCCTATACAACTTACTCCTCCCACTATTTTCGCAATCCTATTTAAAGTGCCCCCATTCATTACACTTTCGACACTAGATCATTGGGCAACCTTTTTTTGTTATACTGGATGCAACCACATGGCTTGTTGGTGTTTCTATTTCCTCATCTCCATGTGTTCTTATACTCCCTGCGGAGGCATCAAAATTTGTGTTCCTTGGAGGGGTAGTGGGAGGTGTAGACTACTCACTTGTAAGGAGTACTTGTGCACTTCACACCTTTAACTTGTATGAACATTATTTAAGGAAATGTCTCGCTACTTGATAGATGTTGGAAAACAAGTTCTTCGAGCGATTGGCCTTAGTGTGCCCCTCACCATGACATTTTGTACACCAAACTTCCTTACCACCTTTGACTTCCTTCTCTCCCTTGATTTCCTTCATCATCTGCATCATGCCCTTGCGAAGGGCTTGGATGATTTTTGGTATCTCCTCATTTTCCTCCTCACAACTAGCATCACTATTTTTCTCCTTACTTCTAGACATTTTATCTTTTCTCTCCATATCCATAGTTATGCCACAAGACTTTTTATAGGTGGATTGAGGTACCACCTTCATTATTTTCCAAATGAAGGAACTTAATCCCTCAATGAACCACCTTTTTTAAGTTTTTCAGCTAGTTTGTTCTCCAACTTTGTGATGCATTTCTTTAATATCTCATGGTATAACCACACGTTTTCAAATTTTCCCTTGGCAAGCACGTTACATATTTTCATGAACACTTCATCATCATCTCTTAACAATTTAAATTCTACCTCAAAGGCTTTCTTTGGAGTGTCCCATGTGGCCTTTTTGTGTCTGCTAGATCCATGTACCACTTGAGTGCTACTCGTTGTAGGGTGTCAAGAAAGGCCTTCAACCAATAATATTCATCATCTTTTCATCTAGCCTCCCATATAGTTACACACTTCTTGCAATTCTTTATGGGTTCTTTAGATATTTCACCTTTAAACTAAGGAAGTTTTTGTTTATCTAGCTAGTGTATTTGACATTTTTCTCCTATTGGTTTGTTGTTAGTTTTCTCCTTCTTGATTTTGCAAGATCACTTTCTCTTGTTCTTCTCCTCCTTCCCTAGGAGTTTATAGGACTTCCCTATCCTTGTACTCATCTTCTCCTCTTCCTTGGTGGAAGTGGGATTCCCAACTTCTAGGGGTTTTTGGTTTGGTATACCCTATGATCAGTGCCTCTAAGATAGTTAATCTTTTAATTCCTCTTACTATACTCTCTGATAACTCTGCTATTCCCCCTTCTAAATTTTTTTCGTCATCCTTGCTAGGAACACACTCTTCCTCGTTCTTGCTAAGAAAGCTGTTGTAATCTATGCCTCCTATCTTCTTGTTGGTATACCAACAATGCCTTCCTTACATCTTCCTCAGTGATTTCCAAGGGAATCTCCTTCTTGTGTTGTCTTTCCTTTTTTGAAAGGAGGGGCATTAAATATGGATGTTTTGGTTTCCTCTGCAAATCATTGAGACCAATTCCTCCACCAATGATTTTTTCTACAGTTACTGCTATCTCTTGGCTCCTCCTTTTTGTGAGTCCTTTAATATAGCCTTTTTAGTGTTTGCTACCTTCTTTTCTCTCTCAGGTCCACCTCTCTTTTCTCTTCTACTGCTACCAACCTTCAGGCAAGAAATCTTGGAAGATAACCTAGGAGATCATACATAGCCTCGTTCACCATGAGTTTTACATGCACTATACCAGTGGGGAGAGCCCTCTTCTCTAGCTCTCACTAGATGTACTCATCAACCACTATGTCCCATGCTTGCACAAGATCCTATGTCAATTGATCCTCTCTAGTCACTTCTTCTTCCCCAATATCACTATCTATTATGACTACTTACTTATCGAAGGGAGGACCCATTATATGTCCATCTTCCTTTTGCCTATCGTACCTTGGGTTTGACTTAGGAAAAAATGCCAAAAATGTTTATGTCAATATGATAGAAGTATTACCAACAACATATGCAATGTATATAATTCACAATATTACTATCACATGTATCTAAGTAATTGGAACAATGCACAAAATGATAAAACATGTCTTTATTTATTATACCAAGCAAATTTACATAACCATACCAATAATTGTCCAAAATTACCATACTGCACTATTCCATGTGTGTACTACACATAGTGCACAAGTTGGTTATTAATACCAACCGATGCGACTCTTGGTACAACTACTCCAAATAACTTAATTACATAAATACAAATTTACTCCCCACACATTTTTTTTGTGTTTGATGTGATTGAAAATAATATGCACTTGATAAGATTTGTTAGTATCCATGAAAATTGCTATTAAGTTCCTATAAGTTTTAGGCTCTTTTGCTGATTGAAATTGTGTGAGAAGTGTTGATGTAATGAGATAAAATTGGATATATTAGCTAATGCTTGCAAACGATATTAAAGGATTTAGCTAGAAACAACCCTACTGTATGCATAAGTTCTTATCTCATTCAAGAGAGAGACTAGGCATTATATAAGCATCATAAAATACTCAAATAAAACATTGCAAGATATCATTCAAATTCCTTTCTTGTTTCTCCATTAGTCTATGCTTTTTTTATTCATTGATAATGATAGCACAAAGATTCAAGAATTATGGCTAGAAAACAACAAAGAATCACATTTGTTTTATACGTTTATGGGCTTCAAAAAATTATTTAGATTAGGGCATGTTGATTAATAATGGATGACCAAGATTATTGTTGCAATACTGATTAGACATTTTACTAAGGCTAATTGATAGTTGACTAATAGTGTGACAAGGCTGACTGAATAGATAACTTAGTTGATTAAATGACAACTAGTTCCATGAATGAAGATTGTATATGTAATTAATCACATGACTCAAAAGATTGACTTTATTGACAAGATGAATTTTCAACAAATAAGAGTTAAAGGTGTAAGGGGGACATAGTAATATTAGCATTAAACAATTATTTGACTATGTATGAGGGGGAATAAATAAACCATTTAGTAACAAATATTAAATTTCCACAATTCATGTGTTAGCAGAATTTACTTCTACATTTGGTTGTGTTAGATGTTTTACATCAAACACAATCAAATCCAAAAGAAAATTCTACTAAATTATTTATTTATAGTAAAGTTAGTATTGTGCAAATGGAATAATTAAATAAAATAATAAATTATTTAGTTATAGAAGGAATAATTAGTACCTAAATAATTAAGAATCATTTAATTAAATTTGGAGATAGGAAATTAATTAAATAACCAAAATATTTAACTAATAATTCAAGGAATAGTAGAAAAAAATAGATGAATATTGAACAAATATTAAATGGACACTAAATAATTAGTCAAATATTCTGTTTACACAAGTTTGGAGAGAAATGAAGAATTTGAATTTGAATTAGGAGAATGACACAAATAAAATAAACAATTAAAGATCATTTGATCATTAAAGTTAAAAATTAGTGTTAACATCATAGACATACGACAAAACAATTTTAGGTGTCTTTGTTTCCACCCGTTTAGACAATGCATTCTAATGCATTGTTTCAAAGGATAAAAAGCTAAAATCTTGCCCCAATGTGCCCCCAACAGGGTCAAGGTGATGACAAGGTATAATTGTGACCCCTCAAGATATAGTTTATGCAAGGAAGTCATGAATAATATCTCAAAAGGAGATGTGTGTTAGATGGCTAGGGAAATATGATGAAAGAGAAGAAAAGTTAGTAAGAAGGAAACAATATTAGTACAAGATGTGACACTGGACATTAAGATTTCTTATGAGAATCATGTTTGGTTTTAAGGACCCATCCTATATAAGACTATCATCAATTTATGGTTTTAGGGAAGACATATTGTAATGTCCTACTATAGAGTCCTTGGGCACAAGATCAAACATAGATGAACATAATTTTTTTTGTTAAAAGATAGTATTATCCAACATATAGACACAACACAAGATGAATACTAATACACTTTAAAGATTCCTAAGTCCTCAAACTACAAACCAACAATCCATTTATTGACTAAGTGATTAACATGCAAGGTTCATCCAATTATTGAGTTAACAATTCATTCGATGTTCATTTTCAACCCAAAATAAAAATTCCTAGGTGACTAATCATACAAGTTTATTTTTTGAATTAAACCTCAAAATCAAATGAGACATCACATCTAGCTACCCCAATGATGATCGATATCTGATCAGTTTCAAATTGGAAAGATGTATCTTTGAAAGGGTATCCAAATATCCAACTCACATTTTGCAATTATGCACTAAAGTGCCCCCTATCCAAGGTACGAAGGTCTACTATAGAAAATCATATGACAAAACTCCTTTAGGGAAATGATGAAATGCATTTCATATAATAGAACATCCTAAGCCATATGATGAAATGTACTCTTGTATGATGAAACCTTAGGAGCCATATGATGAAATGCATCCTCATACAATAAAATACCTTATTGTAAAATCCATAAAAATGGTGTTCTAAGGAACAAGATGAAAATACAAGGCCAACAAGAAAACATCCATATTGGGCTGAACCAAAAACTAGTAGATTGAGGAGGCTATCACTTGACTGCTTTATAAACATAACATGCATGAAGTATACACATCTAATCGCCTAATGGAAAAATTACATCAACTAATCAAATATACTAGAGAAACTACATAATAGAGTTCAAATACAATAACAAAGAGTAAAATAGAGATAGAGAAGGTCAAGCAAGTTTCTACAACTGGACAAGAAGACCATCCATGTTATCATATCCCCAATAGTTGTAGATGTTGCAATGCCTCCCAACTACATGAAACCTGTATGCTCACCCCATTGTGCTCATGGAGATAATGAGTCCACCAAATTCATAAAGAAAAAAAAATCCAAAGGCTTACACACATGCCAAACAATGCATAACACAAGCACACATTTGATCATAATGCTATTTAGTATTTCAAGTCACTAGCCATAACACTACATGATAAATATGTAAGGACTCTAGTGGGGTGTAACCGCTTGGCTAATTCTTTACCAAGCTATATAGTGGCATGGTAACTCAACTCCCTCAATAGGCCTCATATCGTATCCTTGTACCAACTTCTATATAAGATTGTTGATCGTACAAATACCACACCCTCACATCAATTCCCTCAAGATGCTCGACAAGTGTACAAGTGTGTAGATCACTTATCTTATTTTATGATTTTATTACCCATGTATATAATTTGGTTATCAGTTTTTAAAACCTCCTTTGGTTATCATGTCAACCACTTTCATTAATGTTATAGTTTCAATTGGATAAATATGAGGTATAAATATGAAATGAAGAACAACTCTTTGTTTATATGTTATTAAAGGAAATAATTATTTGATAATTAATTATAGAGATAAGATATATTCATTTGGATATATATTTATATATAGTAATATTATAAATAATATTTTAAATAACGTCTAGGGAACTTAATAACTAGTTGAGCAAACAACTTCGAATTATGTTTGCACTAGTATTGAGTTCATACATTTTATTTGGTTTATTCAAACAATGACCAAAGTTCTCAAGGAGGGATGACCTATCCATGAATGGACGGGATCTCTATGTGGGAGGCATGCCCATCCATGGGCAGCCTTCCCACATCAAAATCCCATTAATAAGACAATGAAAGAGTCATTTCAACCATTGAAAATAAAATATTCAAATAAAAGGCTACATTAGTCTTCAAGTCTCCATTGCAGAGTATATTAAGATTTCATTGTAAACAAAAGATCACAAATAATGCAATCTAGTATAATTGTATAGCATGAGAATTGTGAAATATTATAAACAAAAAATCATATATATATAGCACATATATTTAATTTGATCATCTTACCAAAGTAGGTATGAAGAAAATATCAGACCAGGTTCTTTGAAAATTATCCTAAGTATTATTGAAAAATAATTAAAAATCACCACACTCTTGCAAAATAGAAAATGACATGAGATTCAAAGACAAACTCAAAGGAACTTTAGATTTTGAAGCCTAAAAATTATGAATGAGGCTAATCCTTAGAAACCACGATCTAATAACTATAGTGAGTTTTCCTAAACCTGAAAAATATAATGAAAATAATAAGTAGCAAAAGGACAACATGTGAGCAATGGACTTATTGGTAGATGGAGTGAAACATCATTTACTACCTATTATCACAAAATTGGAGTCTGCATATGATATGTTAAACACACTAGAAGACATGTTTGAAATTAACAACACTAGTAGGCTTCTTACTCTAAAGAATCAACTCGCTATTATAAAGATGAATAAAGGAGAGACCATCACCTCATACATCATGAGGATAGAAAAATAAAAATAAATACTCTTAACAATTGGTCACATCTATGATAGTAATGAGTTAATTTTGGTAACATTAAATGGACTCCCTACTTCATGGTAAAACTTTAGACAAGGAGTATGTGCTCATTCCAAACTCCCAAATTTGATTGACTACAAACTAACTATTTTCAAGGAGAGTGTAATTTTTTCCAGAGGAATCAATACGGGATCCAAAAATGAAGACATTCAAATTCTCACAACTCAATTAAAGAGGAAAAAGGGAAAGTACTCAAATAGTAAACAGTCACACAAGAGACATTAAGACTACTCCAAAGTACAATGTTATAGATGTGACAACTATGGGCACACTGTAACAAACTATCCTGACAGACTTAAACAACAAGCTTCTTTTGCTAAAGTCAATAATCAAAACTTGGATTTGAAGAAATTTGTATTCTAAAGAAATTCAAAATATCCATAAAATTACTTTAATATTAGATTAAGAGGGAGTTCACAATTATTAACAACATGTCAGGATTATCCATGAACATAAATAATAGTTACATGCAAATATAACCAATATCAAAAAATAATAAATAACACAAAAGAGAACACAAGACACAAGGATTTAATGTGCTTAACCCAATCCCTAGGCTATATCCATCAACAAGAAGTCCAATATTATTATTATTCAATGATTAAAATCTACAATCCCTTACAGCTCAAAATTGTTGCAAGAAGCTACAATCTCATCATACATTAAGAAATCCCTAACCCTAAGACATTTTATACAAGCATTTTTTTTCTTACAAAACTAGGGCTAGAATAATTTATCCAATAAAAAAAATAGTCAATGCCTTTTATAATAGTGAGTCATTTTTGGCTTCAGGGGTGTTTCCCTCAAAAACCCCCGTGGGGGCATTGCTCCTCGACCCCACCTTCTATTGCAAAAAAGAGAATACCTAGGGCACTACCCCAGGACCCCACAAGGGGCTGACCTCATCTTGGGGGCACTTACCCCAAATCCCCATAGAAATAATCTATGGAAAAACCATGCCAAATAAACCTTTGAGTCTAATTAGGTTCCACATCACAATAATCTCCCACATGGAGACTAATCAAATTCCACAACAATAACCTCCCACTTGGAGATTGATCATAGCACTGCTAAATCTGTAGCTCCCACTAGAATATCAAACCACCTTTTACTTTGTTTTTCTTTTATTTTGTTCAATCTAGAAGACCAACCGAAACTGAAGAGGAGTTTAAATTCTCTCGTTTTATTGTCTTAGTAAACATATATGTTGGATTATCATATGTATGAATCTTCTCTAGCTTTAACTTTTGATCATCCAAAATTGATCATATGAAATGGTACCATAACTGTATGAATTTTGTCTTTGAATGTAGATAAAAATTCTTGGCAAGATGAATGATACTATGGCTATCTGTAAATAAATAATTATCTCTCTATGGGTGTCCCAATTCTTCTATGAAGTACTAAAGTCATATCATGTCTTTGGTTGCCTCTGTAGCAACAACATACTCTACCTATGTAGTGGATAAAACATTAACCTTCTATAACCGAGAAACCAAGATCACTATTGTCCAATCAATAGTAAATACATAACCCATAGTACTTCACCTAGGACCAATGTCCCATGCCAAACCTAAGTCAACATAGCTTTGTAAATCCGTAGTAGAGCCCCTCAAATGTAAACACTTACTGGATGTTCTTGTCAAATATCTAATAATCCATTTAACTATATTCTAATGCTCAAGCCCTAGATGTCTCATATACCTACTAACAACTCCCACTACATGTGAAATATTTAGCCTAGTACATACCATGACATACATTAAGCTCTCTACAATTGAAGCATATGGTATCTTGTACATTTTGTCCTCCTCTTCCCATGTCTTGAGACACATCTCCTTAGTTAATTTTAAATGACCAGTTAAAGGTGTGCTAACAACTCTAACATTCTCCATAGAGAAACATTACAACGCCTTTGCAATATAATGAGCCTAAGATAAAGTCAATTCCCTATTTTTCCTATCTCTGCAAATCTTCATACCAAGGATTTTTTTTCTGCCCCCAAATTGTTCATATCAAATGAATGTGCTAACTATTGTTTTAACCCCTTAATGTGATCCATGTTAGATAGATCTACAAGCATATCATCAATGTATAAACATAAAATAATGTAGTTCTCATCATGTAACCTCTTAAAATAAACACAATGATCTGAATGACACCTACAATATCCATGCTCATGTATAAAAATATCAAATTTTAGATATCATTGCCAAGATGCTTGCTTCAAGCTATATAAAATTTTCTTCAATCTGCAAACTAATTTCTCTTTACCCTTGACCTCAAATCCCTACATCCATGTCATATATATCTCTTCATCCAAATCACCATGAAGAAATATTTTTTTAACATCAAGTTGCTCCAACTGAAAATCTTCAGTAGCTACATTACTTCAAAAAGTATGAATAGAAGTCATATTAACAACATGAGAAAATATCTCATCAAAATCAACACCCTTTTTCTATGCAAATCCTTTTACAAATAACCTAGCTTTAAACCTTTTCTTACCTCCATCCTCTTCTTTCAACCTGTAAACCCATTTATTCTTTAAAGCCCTTTAACTTGCAGGTAACTTGCATAAATCCCAAGTCTTATTTTTTAGCAAATATTTCATTTCTTCTTTCTTGTAGACTCCCACTAAATCTTTGTATCCACCTACATAGCTTCATCATAATATTTAGGTTCACCAATATTAGTTAGTAAAATAGACTACAAAGAGGGAGAAAATATTTCTAGAGGTCTACCTAGCCTTGTTGACTATCTAACATTCATTGGGGTGTGTGGTATTTGTTATCGCGGAGCATGAAGAACTATTGAAACACCATTTTTTGAGCATCATCCAACACTACATAATCATTTTCTTTCTTGTCATGCCATTGCAAAAAATCTTTGTACAACACTTTCTCATTGAATATGACATCTCTGCTTCTTCCAATTTTACAATTTTCAAAATCCCAAAGCCTATAACCAATTCATAAATTCTATATCCAAAAAATGTACATTTCTTTGACTTAGCTTCTAGCTTGGTTCTATTTTCAAAATCTATATGTGCAAATGTTTCACAACCAAAGGTTCTGAGAAAATAATAACTCACCTTCTTACCAATCCATGCTTTCTCTAGAATACCATAGCCCAAAGGAGTAGAGGGACCTCTATTAATCAAATATATAACAATATTGATAACCTCTTCCCACATGTTTAAGGGAAACCCAACATAAAATCTTGTGATCCTTGCACACTTCACTATTGTCATGTTCATGTGTTCAACCACTCCATTTTCTTGTGGATTCCTTTAAACAATTTTCTATTTGTGAATACCATTAGTGGGGCAATAATCTTCAAATTATTTTTTACAATACTCACCACCATTATCAGATCTAAGAGATTTTAGCTTTTTACCAATCTCATTCTCAACCAAGCATTTACATTTCATAAAAGTTATAGATACGCCATATTTATATCTAAGAAAATAAACCCATACTTTTCTAGTTACATCATCAATGTATATAACATTATAATAAGAGCCACCAAGGGAAGATACCTAAGCTAGTCCCCATACATTTGTATGCACAAGCTCTAATTTCTCATTTTTTTCCCACTTCCCACTCTTCACAAAACTCATTCTTTTTTATTTTCCATAAATACATCTTTCACAGAAATCTATATCGACACATTTTGGACCTGATAAGACTTTCTTTGAATGAAGTAATTTCATAGCTTTCTCAATAATGTGCCCATGTCTATTGTGCCATAGCGTTGTATCAAAATCTACAACTATTTATTTTCCCTGCTCAACTATTCCTAAACATTCTTTTCTCTCTAAAACAATTAAAGTAGAAGGAATAGTATGACCTGTACAAAGATATAAGATTGCTATTTTCACACCTTTTTCTATTACAAGGGAACCTTTTGAAACCTTCCAATTTTTATCATTAAAAGTAACTATGCAACCCTCATCATCGAGTTGGCCTATTGAAATTAAATCCAAGTTAGCCTTGAAATATGTCTTACCTCATGTAGTAGTCAATTATTTCCATTCTGCAACTTAATCTTAACTTTTCCCTTTCCAACAATCTGACAAGGTTCATTATACCTCAAATAAAAAATCCTAAAATCCCCTTGAAAATAATCAATAAAATAACCTCTATGGGGTGTAGCATGAAATGAAGTCGTAGAATCTCAAACCCAAGAATTATCAACATTTTCTAAAGAAAGAAGCAAAGCATCCTCTTCAAATTTGTTACTTACCACATTTTCCTTGTTGTTCCCTTTTGGTTTATCTCCTTCATTGTTCTTTTGAGTCCAAAAATATTTCTTCTTATACCATGGTTTTTCATAGTACCAACAATCTCTTGGTCCTCTAGATTGAGACCTCTTCCCCTTTGATTTTCGTCTTGATTTCCCATGATTTCTATAATTTTTTCCTCTCTCAGTTATCTACCTTTTCTTTGTGCATTCAAAGCACTTCCTAATGTAAATCCATCTGAGGTTTTCTTATGTTTCCTCACTCATAATAACACCAATCACATCATCAAATTTTAGGGTATTAGACTAGGAAACAAAATAACTCACAAACATTACCAAGCCATTCCAACTTTCTGGAAAAGAACACAAAATCAAGAGAGCCCTAATTTTTTCATCAAGAATGACATTCACAAAAGATAGCTAACTAGTAACTGTATCAAACTCATGTAAATGATCTGCAGTAGATCCACCTTCTACCATATTTCTCATAAACGCTTCATGAGAAATACCTTGTTTGAAGTGAAGGGCTTTTCATACAACTTTTCTAGGGTTTGCATCAATATTCTGTCATATTTGTTTTTGTAATATTAAATTTCACTAATGGTTCCATGCATAATCAAATACTTTCAAGTTCTTTTCTTTCTAGAATCTCACAACCCTCATCTATCATAGTTTCATGTTTCTTAGCTTTTCTTTCCAATGGTTTCCATAAATCCTTCTAATAAAGATAGTCCTCCATTTTCATTTTCCATAACTAAAAGTTCTGCCCATTAAACTTCTTAACCTTCAATCATGAGACCTTCCTATAGAGGATAGCTAAAATAAAAAATTAACAGTTTGGGCTAAAAAAAAGTGATGATAATCTTGCTCTGATACCACTTGTTAGGATTAACCACAAACATAAATAAAAATTACATGCAAATATAACCAATATTAGAAAATAATAGATCACATAGATGAGAACACAAGACACAAAGATTTAATGTGGTTCACCCAATCCCTAGGCTACGTCCACCAACAACAAGTCGAATATTATTATTATCTAGTGATTACAATCTGCAATCCCTTATAGCTAAATACCACCACAAGAAGCTACAATCTCATCAGACATTAAGAAATCCCTAACCTTAAGCCATTTTATACAAGATTTTTGTGCTTACAAATTAGGGCTAGAATAAGTCGTCCAATAGAAAAATAATAGCCGATGACTTTTACAATAGTGAGTAATTTTTGGCTTCAGGGGTGCTTCCTTCGAAAACCCCATTGGGACGTTGCCCCTTGACCCCACCTTGAATTGCAACAGGGAGCACACTTGGGGCGCTACCATAGGACCCCGCAAGGGATGCTACCCCCAAACCCCCATATAAATAATTTGGGGGAAAATTGTGTTGAATAAACCTTTGAGTCTAATTAGACTCCACATCACAACACCATCCACGCCAAGCCTCTTGCAAATGAAGGTGGAACATTGTCGAGGTAAAACTTGGTATGTTGTGATTACTGAGAAGAGTCTCGAAATATTTGATTATTGTACTAATGAATTACTTATTAATAAAAAAATTATTTCATATAATCCCTATGTATATCATGACGAATTGACTACTTCCAAATAATTATCACTTGTATTTATAGAAGCTATTAAAAGGTGATGATCTTACAATAGATTAATTTCTATTATGATGGATATCATATGATGTCTAAGCAGATCATGATAGATTATATCTTGCATGGTGGATTAAGTTCCTTAAATAGACCATGACCTTCTATTATGATAGACATATTATGATGCCCAACTAGATCACAATATATGATAAATTACATGGTAGAGTTAAGTTCCTTAAACAAACCATGACTATTCTTCACATTACTTAGAGTATTTGGTGAAACACTCAGGAGGCCATTACTCTTGATATCATGAGATGATATCCAAATAGAGGATATCTTTTGATCAAAGATATCCTCAAAATTCTCATTTACAATATTACATTAAGGCAATATCTATTCTTGTGTTTATCCTCCTAACTAAGAGGGGGTGTTAATTATATAGTTTTAGTCAAATAAATATGAAGTATAAATATAAATGAAATTAAAAAAAAACTTTGTTTACGTATTGTTAAAGGAATCAATTCTCTAATAATTAATTATATAGATTAGATATATTTATATGTATATATGTTTATGTATACTAATCTTATAAATAATGACTTGGGCACTTAATAACTATTTGAACAAATAATTGCGAATTATGTTTACACGCAATTTTTTATTTGACTCATTCAAACAATGATGAAAGGTCGAAGACCTGCCCATGAATGAACATGATCTCTTTGTAGGAGGCACATCCATTCATGGGCGAGCCTTACCACGTCAAAATCCCATTTAAATAAGATAAGGATAGAGTTATTTCAGCCATTGAAAATAAAACAATTAAATAAAAGGCTACACTGGTCTTTAAGTCTCCATTGCATAGTGCGATGAGATTACTTCATACGTTGCAAACAGAAGATCATAGATGATGGAGTCTAGTACAACTGTATATCATGATAATCCTAAAGTATTATATATATATATATATATATATATATATATAGAGAGAGAGAGAGAGAGAGAGAGAGAGAGAGAGAGAGATGTATATATATACATGTACATATATGTATATGTATATATATCTATATATGTGTACATACATATATATGTATATGTATGCATATATATATATATATATATATATATATATATATATATATATATATATATATATATATATATATATATGTCTATATATTTTGTAACCATTTAAATTCATTTCAACACTTAATGTCATCATATTTCTACAATCTATTAGAAATGAAGTTTTAACATTATGGTATACAAATTGACGTTAAAAATTCATACACAATCAAAAATTCAAAAAACTATTTTATGTAATTCCATCAGATTAGAAAATATTGTATATGTAAACATAGATGATAAATAATAATTATTAAGTAAATATACTATAACAAAAAATTACTTATTCAAATCTTCATGCATCATAATATATGCATAGAGTTACATTATTTTGAAGGAAAATATTTATAAAGTAAAATTAAAACTCATTAAACCATGTTCAAATTTTATTTATGCAATACTACACTAAACTTTCTTAATTTTTTTAATTAGAACTTATCTACAAAGTGTGTTTGACTATCACTTTTAAGTTGCACGTATTATGAATAACAATTTTAGCTAATTTATAATTTATAATTTTTGTAAATATCTTATATGCTTCAATTTACCTATATAAAATAACTAAATTTTTGAAATATTGATTGACTCCATTTTTTATACATGAAAAAATATTTAACACTATTTTTAATTACATAAGTTGATAGCTTTTCCTTCATTTCATTAAATATTTGCTATTTTTTAAAAATGAGAAAAAAATTATTAAATTATTTTCGTATTTTTTTCTAAGTCTTTTTATTACAAGTAAAATATACATTGATGTAATTGAGTGTTTAAGATCATTTAGTATACATAATCTAATAGAGCCTTAATTACACATAATCTTTACATTCCTCTTACATATTTCACTTTTTTCAACATTGAAAAATGCTAATTAGTAAAATATTTTAACTTATTTAACATGAAATTTGTGCTTACATAATTTATATTGCATATATTTCGTATTCTCTTGAAATGATTTTCATTGTACTTTAAATACTTTTTTACTATGATTTATTATTTATATTTCAAAAATTTATCCAACTTTTTCTTATATTATCTTATTTAAATATTTATTTTATAATACTATGACATTAGTATATTGGATAGATCTATCTAAAATCTATTCTTATTATGAATTTATCCTATAAAATTATTATATATAAAAATAGATAACTAAAATTGATATTTGTCATCAAATAATTAATAAATAATGCAAATAAGAATTTGACCTCATGTTATAAAACTTATAAGGTTTTATGAATAATGTTAGAATTAATTATTTAGATATTTAATTATATGTATTTTTAATATATAATATGAAATATGTATAACTTATTGGTAATCTTCCCTATCACATTGAACAAAGTGAATGAACATCTATGCATCTTTAGATTAAGAACAAACTTGGGTCTTCATTATGTAGAAGGCTCTCTCAGAGTGACATCATAGTGGCAATCACATCTCATTTGCAATATACACGATTAGGTAAAAATCAAAATACTCTCAGTCGATATTATCGTTGCCCATCATATTGGTTTTAACATTGTTCAATTGGCAAACAAATTTAAATTACTATTTGACCATATGAGGTGGCAATTGAGTCACGAGAGAGAAACCACACACAATAAGTCTATTGGATAATTAAAGTTTTATATATATATATATATATATATATATATATATATATATATATATATATATATATATATATTATAGAAGTGTTGGTAAACAAATTTGTCTTTTAAGAAAATGAATAATAAAAGGCCTCTAAACCCAAATTCATGAGACAAATACAATCTTCCAATAATTGAGGAATATTATCTTCTTTAATTCCTCTCTGAATTTTAGTAAGGTTCAGCTCCCTTATTAGATTTTCAAAGAAAAAATTCTCTCAAAAAAGAATTACTTTTAACCAAAAAGTAATAAGGCTTCCCATCTATTCCTAGATAGAGGGATAATCAAACAACATCAACTAAATGAAATGGAGAGAACACATAGTTTCTCTATCAATTTCTTATTCAAAAGAAATATGTAATAAAAGAATTATCTAAAATATACACCATATAAGTATCCAACATCAAATAGAGACCCAATACTTCAATATCGATTCAGTACTAAATCGACAAAGAACAATCCAAAGCATACAATCCTTGAATTTATATATATATATATATATATATATATATATATATATATATATATATATATATATATATAATCATGTTCTGGTATAATGCTGAAAAACTCCAAAAAACATTCACACAACAAGTAAAATAGATTTATAGTTCACAGTATGATATCCATCAAAAACTACCAACCCCTCACACTACTGAGTTTCTAGCTTAAATAAAGTAATGTCTAAGAATCTCCATCAAACATCGATTCTCAAACAATTTAGAAATAGTTAAAATAACCAAAGTTTTCAATGGGTACACAGACCCAAGAAGTAACTAATTCAAAACTAGAATTTTAAAAGAACATAAGGCAAAAATTCTCTAAAGAGAATCATCATCAAGCTTCTTCAATGGCTCTTCTTCTTCCTCATCATTTTCCTAGGTAGAAGATTCCTACACAAGCTTCCAGACTCTGTATGCACCTATGAATTTTGACATGGCATTCTTGTTTGGGCTCTTTATGCTCTGTAGGTAGCTCTTCCATTTGTCCCTATCCTATTTCATTTTGGTGACTCCATCTAGATATTCTTGGAATTGCTATCTGCACATGTTGATTATAGCTTCTATTTTAGCAAATTTAGTAAGATCTATCATTGTCAAGTGAAACTCATTTTTTATTGCCTTTAGGGGTTCTTCATATTGCTCAACTAGTGCTTCTACATCTGAACCTCCTTCTTTGAAAGGTGCCAAAGGAGTCAAATTGATGGTCTACAAATCTTTATTCATGTCATCTTGAATGGCCTTGAACTCCTCTTCAAAAGACTATATGCGAGAAATGGCAAAACTAAAATTAGAGACCTACCAAGCTATGTTCGTTCGCAATATATAGATCAACCCTACATCCACCAACTGTAATGGGTTTTCCTCCAGGAATTTATCCAGATCATATTCCTTCATGTCTGCTAGTTAAGTGACTGTAGCCAATAAACTTTCAGATTCTACTTTCTATACTGTCATTTGTATTTGAGCCTCACCTATCACAACTTCAAAAAGAGTAAATATTTTGTACAAGTCCTATATAAACTTGGTAAGAATATTCACCACATATTCTATCCAAATATGGATAGCAAAAATTATGGCTTTCCTCTTTTTTAAGTCATTCATCAATTGCTGACTTTTGGGTGCATTGCGATCAAATGAGGACTGAGATGAATCATCAGTTGTTGAACCCTTCCTTGTTAATGCCTTATGTATTTTTCCATAGTATTGATTTCTACCTTCAATTTCCTCTTTTCAATACCATCCTTCTATGATTGCAAGATAATTTTCTTAGTGGATGATTCTACCCAATGCTCCTTTGTCTCCTGATTTATCACTCCCAAATTGGTGTGAGTAATCTGAAAATTATTCAAATCTAGTGCACCTATATCACCTTTGTGATTATAAGTGGCTACCTCGGCAATGTTGTTGCCTATTTCCTAGTCAAACACTATTCGAGCTAAGCTCTTAGTTCTTTTTTATTTTGAGGTTCTGGTATTATATTTACTCACAATGTCGTTAACAAGAAAGAAAACTAGAACTAGGCACTTTTTTTT
This sequence comes from Cupressus sempervirens, assembly GCA_028749045.1. NCBI lineage: Eukaryota > Viridiplantae > Streptophyta > Pinopsida > Cupressales > Cupressaceae > Cupressus > Cupressus sempervirens. The sequence continues at coordinate 396,416,370 of CM053790.1, forward strand.
GTTTACTAAGGCCACCAACCAATTTGGTGTGGAATTAGGGACTTTTTGAGATTCATTGCCTTTAATTCGAGTATTCAAATTTTCTATCCTTTGAGGAGAGGTTCCCATAGTCATTAGCACCCGTTGAAGATTATCAATGAGCATATCACCCGAATCCCTGTTAGGTTCACTATCAACTTGAATAGCTTTACTAGACCCAACAAGCATTACCATCCTAGTCCATTTTTAGAATGAGCTTTTTGCATCAAGGGAGGGTTATTGACATCTACGTCCTATTAATCCTTGTTGACCTCCTACTACTTATAGATTTGGAATGAACATTAGAACAAGAGTTAATTGATTTTATAGCACATTGGGTCTTTTTCATTATTAACTGCGAATTTTTCTCTCAAGCATGGTCTTTGTTCTTTTAATAATATTGTCTTCTTCCTTAGAATCCCATTTTATAATATTTTTTCTAGAAATCAAAGACTCGGTTATTTGAGTGCTTGTTAAATCTACTTTATCCTCTTTAATATCAAAGACATCTATATCAAAATCTAAATCAAAGAGCTTAGTTTGAGAAATGGTGCACCTACTATATTCTCTCCTCTAAACCTCTATTTCATCTACACAGTCCTCCCAAAAATCTTCAATATCAAGGACATGAGAAAACTTCACCTGGGATTCAAACAAGCTATGAGATATCCTTTTACTATCAAAGTTTTTCCTATCATGATATAACCCAAGATGAAAGTTTATTAAATATAAGCTTATGCATGTAGCATTCTCCATGCTCCTACAAGTTAATTTGCCTAGTTTGACGGGAAAATGACATCAAAAACCTCATTAATGAAAAACATGTTTATGACTAAAATTAATTGTTGAGATACCTCCTCCAAAATGAAGCAATCGTGGGAAAATATAGGGAGTCTTTAAGTTTCCTCATCAAAACCACCTATCCTTACGTAAGTGAACTTGGGGAATTGGATGCAAATGCTACCAAAAGATTGAACAACTTTCTAAGATTCGGAAGAGAACCTACAGTGAGGAGAATCTTTCATTTCAAAACATAATTCTCCTGAGAAATTATCATGAACCTTCCTAAAATTTTCCAAGATCTTGTCTCTATATAACACAAGGTAGTAGTTATATATAGTGATATTTTCTACCAAAGGTTCATGAGGTAGATACTGTGAATCTTGAGTACTGGCCAACATATATGTTAAACTTGTATGAATACATATAGAAATCTTTATGCATGCTTACAGCTCTTTTGAGATGGTTTCTCAAAGAGCTAGTACTTGTAGTTATGGTGACTTCAGAGCCATGAAATGGGAATTTTATGCATTGATGGTAAATGGAAGGCACAACTCACATCTCATGTATCCATTTTCTTCTTAGCAGAATATTATAAGCTAAGGGAATGTCAAGGACCTGACAAGTGACATCCCTTTCTACAAGACCAATAGGAGAGGTAACACCACAAGACCTAAAGATTTTTGCTCAACATCATCATATGCTTTGATAGTTATCTTACAATGGGGATAATTGGACTCTTCAAAATACATATAGAAATATTTTTGCATGCTTAAAGCTCCTCTAAGATGGTTTCTCAAAGAGCTAGTACTTGCGGGTATGGTGACTTCAGAGCCATGAAATGGGAATTTTATGCATTGATGGTAAGTGGAAGGCACAACTCACATCTCATGTATCCATGGTCTTCCTAGCATAATATTATAAGCTAAGGGAATGTCAAGGATCTGACAAGTGACATCCCTTTATACAAGACCAACAGGAGAGGCAACACCACAAGACCTAAAGATTTTCACTCAACATCATCATATGCTTTGATAGTTATCTTACAATGCTAGTACTTGTGGGTATGGTGACTTTAGAGCCATGAAGTTGGAATTTTACACATTGATGGTAAGTGGAAGACATATCTCACATCTCATGTATCCATGATCTTCAGAGTAGAATATTATAAGCTAAGGGAATGTCAAGGATCTAAAAAGTGGCATTCCTTTCTACAGGACCAACGAGAGAGGCAAAACCACAAGACCTAAAGAACCTCTCCCATTGGTCCTATAGAAAGGGATGTCACTTGTCAAGTCCTTGAAAAGTGCTAATACTTGCAGGTATGGTGACTTTAGAGCCATGAAATGTAAATTTAATGCATTGATGGCAAGTGGAAGCCATAGCTCACATCTCATGTATCCATGGTCTTCCTAGCAGAATATTATAAGCTAAGGGTGTTAGGAATAGGGTGTCTCAACCTTGGATAATTCCTATTCTTATTATTTTTTTGTAAAATGTATTTCTTGCAAATAATGTTGATGTGTCAGCATCTTGAATTGTGTATAAGGAGATCATTGCCAAAACGGTTATGACAGATTCCTATGACACGTAAGAGCTATGTTAGGAAGATTCAATGACAGGTGAAGATGTGTGGCAACTGATACATTTTTTGAGGTTCCTATTTTCTCAGAGAATGGTAAAACCCTAATATGGTTACCTTTGGGAGTAGCCCTAAAAGTGAAGCGCATGTTATAAGCATTTTTAGGGTTGCGAAGAGGTTGATGTGAAATAGTGTATTGTTGGTACTGTGAGTTGCTACTGGAGTCTTTTTTTGTTGCTATTGAACTTTCATTGCAAGTGTATTGTAACCTTGTGTTGAAGATAATACATTGTGCAGGTTCTGGAGGGGTGGGGTTGTTTTACCAAAAGGTTTTTCCCCACCGACAAATCTTTGTATTATGTGTTTCTTTCTCTGTCTATTTTCTTTATGCTTGCTTTGTTGAAATATTTTTGTTTACATGATATTGAATCTATAAGTGTAAAAGATTTTAATAGGATTTGCACCATACTTCTCTTAAGAGATTAGTGTAGGAAGCTATTTCCGCACCTGAGTTTCCTTACAAAGGGAATGTCAAGGACCTGACAAGTGACATCCCTTTCTACAAGACTAGCAGGAGAGGAAACACCACAAGACCTAAAGATTTTTGCCGCGTTGTAAGATAACTATCAAAGCATATGATGACATTGACCAAAAATCTTTAGGTCTTGTAGTGTTGCCTCTCTTGTTGGTCCTATAGAAAGGGATGTCACTTGTTAGGTCCTTGACATTCCCTTAGCTTATAATATTTTTCTAGGAAGACCATGGGTACATGAGATGTGAGTTGTACCTTCCACTTACCATCAATGTGTAAAATTCCCATTTCATGGCATCTTTAAGTCTTGTGGTGTTGCCTCTCTTATTGGTCTTGTAGAACAGGGTGTCACTTGTCAGGTCCTTAACATTCCCTTAGCTTATAATATTCTGCTAGGAAGACCATGGATACATGAGATGTTAGATGTGCCTTCCACTTACCATCAGTTCATAAAATTTGATGTTGAGAAAAAATCTTTAGGTGTTTTGGTGTTACCTCTCCCGTTGGTCTTGTAGAAAGGGATGCCACTTGTCTGAAATTCCCTTAGCTTATAATATTCTACTAAGAAGACCATGGATACATTAGATGTGAGTTGTGCTTTCCACTTACCATCAATGCATAAAATTCCCATTTCATGGTTCTGAAGTCACTATACATGGGCACATCTCACATCTCATGTATCCATGGTCTCCCTAGTAGAATATTATAAACTAAGGGAATCTCAAAGACTTGACAAGTGAGTAAGCCTCATCTATCCCCCTCTTGTGCAATATGTCTTGATCAATTACGTATTTCATAGCTTTTAGCCTCAAATATGTTTTCTCTTTGGGATTCATTCCTTTTGGACAATCTCCATATGTCAAGTAATAGGCTACATTGGAAAACCATGAGTCAGTGAGACTTACCAACAATACTTGTGGTGATTCCTCTTCTTTAATTGTAATAAGAGTGTTCTCAAAAATCAACTTGCATAGGCCCTTTCCTCTTACCAAGTTGGTCATCTTTATATCAATGTCATATTCTTGCAACTTAAATACCCAAGTGGCTCTTTTATTTAATACCACATCTTGTTAAGTCTAGATACTTTTCACGATAGCTTTAGCAACATAGATGACAGAATCAGAATGTAGGAAATAATATCTAAACTATTTAACTTCCTTTACAACAAAAAATGCTTTATTTTCAATGAGTGGATGTTTCAACTCATGGCTTTTCAAAGACACACTCATAAACGTGATTGGTGATTCAATACCTTGATTATTCTTCTATGTTAGGATACTTGATAGCATATGTTCAAAAGCATAACAATATATGATGAAGTCTTTCTTAAAGTCAGAAATTACCAATGTCGGAGCCAGAGAAATAGATCTCTTAATCTCCTCAAATACTTTCTTCCTATCTCCATTCCATCTAAGACTTCTTTCTCACTCATCATCTTTATTATGTCTTTCATAAGCTCTACAAAATCTGGCTTGAAAGCTTGAAGGAAATTTACCTGGCCAAAAAAAGATTTGACTCCCATTTTATTCACTAGAAGACTCAACTGTTAGATAGCCTTTACTCTTTGAGGATCTATTTGAATTCCCTTTTTTGACATGATATGTCCTATAAATTTCCCCTCCTTAATAAAGAACACTAACTTTTTAGGATTTAGGGATATCCCATGTTCTCTACACCTTTCTAGTATAGTAAATAAATCTTTGAAATGATTTTTTCTATTCTTAGAAAACATAGTCAAGTCATTAAGACAAATTACAATGATTATGTCTCTTAAGTCCTTAAAAGAGGAATTCATGGATCATTGAAATGTAGCATTGGCGTTGATGAGGCCAAAAGACATTCTACTATAAGAAAATGTGCCCAAAGGGGTTATAAAAGTTGTTTTCTGTTGCTCCACCTCTGCTACACTAATTTGGTTGTATCCTAAAAAACTGTCAACTATTGACATCATTTCTACTCCTGCAACCTTTTGAAGTAAATTCTCCATTATGGGGAGTACATAGTTATCCTTGAGACTAGCTTGATTCAGGTTGTGGAAGTTCACATAGATCCTTATTCTCCATTTTTATTCTGCACTAGGACTATATTAGCCACCTAGGTAGAGTGTTGGATGGAGTAAATAATTTGTGCCTTGAGAAGCTTTTCTACCTCCTTTAGAATAGCTCCATATACTTTAGGATTGTAATTTCTCAACTTTTTCCTAAGGGAACAACTTCTGGTTTCAACAAAATAGAGTGTCTGTACTCTCCATTTCTGAAACTTTTTAAATCATCATAATTCCAAGTGAAAACATCTTTAAAATTAGTTAATAATGATTTAAGCTTGTCTCTTTCTTCTGAAGAAAATATTTTTCCAATAGAAATCCATTTCTAATCATCACTGCTCTTGACATTGATCTTATCATATTCTTTGTTTGGTATAAAACCTTCACTCTTTTGTGAAAACATATTTTCAAGAGAAACTAACCTAGGAGGAATTTTGTTTCCTTTTAACTGAACTATCTCTTGAGGGTTCTAAGTGATATTCACTTAGTATTTTCAAAGAACCTTCAAAATAAGAATCAACAAAACATCTTGCATAGGTCATGAATTATTCAATCTGTTTATCATTATCAAAACCTGCCAATGACTTACATTATTGGGAACACTAGGACAATAAACCATCTCAATCCTGTATTTCTTCTGATCAAATTATGGATGTGGAAGAAGTAATGAAGCCGATATTGCTAAAGAATCTATTGGGGAATTCTCACCTTAGGGATATCCTTGATATTGAATGCATCAAAGGGCTAAATATTGTCCCATACTAGCTTTTGATATCGTTTTACCTAGTCATTCTTCACAACATAAAGACTTGAACTTGTTTTATAATTAGTTCAACATCTCGTTTTATAGTGAGTGATTTTATTCCTTTCAAATTTTCTTTATGAAATCCCAAAATAAGTGCTTCATACTCCAAAGTATTAGTGGTGTTAGGGAAATCTAACTTGAAGGAATGTGTTGACATGTCTCCTTTAGGGGAAATTAAGACAACATCATCTCTTGATCCAAAGCTAGAGCAACTTCCATCAAAATCCATATTCCACATTTATTCTTCCTCCAAGTGATTTACCTCTTCTTTAGAATAAATAAAGTAATTACCAAACTAAAATTCCTAATACAAAATGTGAGATTTTGGATAATCTAAAGGAAACATTGTGTATTTATTTTTCTCCTCAAGAGTTAAATAGACCTTCTTTCTACCAAAAGGATAATTGTTGCAGACTAGTCCATTTTTATCTCATCCCCCATGTCTTTGTAAAAAATTCTACTAAGAAACATTCTATAATTCATTGGTATTTCAGCGACCAAAATGGTTGATTTCAGTCTCTTGTTAGGATACACCACCAAGACCGTTTGTGCATCCTTTACCTAACCTATTAGAGGCACCTATTTTCCATCCATAGAATATAATTTTCCATAATTCTTGGTAAGAGTTAGTCCTAAGGCCTTGGCAACAAAAGAAGGCATTATATTGTTAGAAGCACCGGAGTCGATCATGCAATTACTAAGTTTCCTTCCATTAAGTAACAAGGAGATATAAAAAGGATTAGGTTTTCTTTCTTGATTGTCTATCTCAAGAATCATCAGAATCTCAAGATCTACAGGTTGCTCTAGGGTATGCTCATTAGTTGAAACAAGTGTTTCGTTAGAATTATAGGTTTCTCCAATGAGTTGGGAATTATTACATGGCTCAACTTTTAGTCTATCTAATTCCTTAGGATTAGATTTTAAGTAATCAACAGTAGATATAGTAACAATAGAAGATTTACAAAATTGAACTATATCAAAGGAAGCATAAGAACTTGAATTTACAATACTCTTTTTAGGAAAAACATTTATAGTACCTTTGGGAGGGTCTTCAGTAGGCTGAAATGAGTCTTTCACTTTTATAGCTCATGAACTCAAGCCTACTCCAAGAGTAAATTTGGACACCCTTTGACCTCCTATCAATATAGAACATGAGGGATCATTTGTGGCTAATAGAACATCTCCACTCTAGTTTGAATTGGACTTGTATTCTAGAAAGAATACTTGTGAGGTTCTCATTTAAGGTCAATCTTATTCTACTTCAGTAACAATCCCATGTTGATCTTTAGTTCTTTCATCTATAAGAGGCTTAGCTAGTCCATACATGTTTCACCATCATGATCTGTAGTAACATGAAAAGAACACATTACTTCTTTACTAGGGGGGCTTCAATCTACAACTTATTCTATGGGCCAGGCAACTAATAAGCACCCCTACCCTGCTGCACAGGGAAATTGTTTCATCTAGCTTGATTCTAATATTGGTTTGGATAAATACTAGGCCTACCTTGTTGTCTCTTTAGGGTGATAACATCATTTACTAAACTTTGGACCATAGGATTTGTACTTATAGACGCCTGAGGGTTTGAAGTTTGAATGTCTCTCCTCCATTTTCCTACAATTATAAAGTTATCCTCTAATTCAATGGCTAATCTTTGGGTAATGACCAAATAAATTGGTACATTTGTTCTCATCTAAAAAGAAATATTAGGGGGCATCACTCCTATGAAGAATCATTTCTGATTCTTAGTGTTGGGTCTTGAAGTTGTGGGAATTCTATCTAGAAGTTTGTTGTATTTGGCCACGAATTCCCTCATAGGCTCATGCATTTCTTTCTTAAGTTGGGATAATTGGATAAGGAGGGAATTACCTAGTTTTCAAATGTGCTTCAAATGCATGAGTCATGGTATCCCAATTAGTTATGGAGGCATGCAAGAGGTGATTAAACCAATCAGTTGCAGCATCAGTAAAGGTTTAAACAAAGAGTTGAATAGTGACATCTTTAGTAGGGATGTCCACATTCTTGCAAGATACTTTAAAAGTCTTTAACACCCTTGGGCATAGCTCTAAGGTCCACTCTTAGTTGGAGAGGCCCATTTTGTTGACCCCATAAAGCCATATGTGGATTGACAATGTTCAAAGATTTAATATTTATGGAGAGAACTACAGTCTTAGAGATATTAAGGGCTTGCAAAGCAAGAGAGGGATATATAGGAGGTGGTGGAGATGTAGGCCTACTAAATGACTAAACTTTCTTTTTCCTTCTTTTAGTATGATCAAGTTTGAAATCAATTAATTTTAAAGCTTCAAAGTCATCATCGGTTAGGCCTCTATCTCTATCTATCCTAGTATATCTTCTCTTGACCAACTTTATCAACCTTTCTTATTTAATCTCTCGTAGATTCTTGGGCTAACCTTTCTACCATAGTAGCTTCTTGAACCATAGGAATACCTCTCAGTCTCTCACCAATTTCTTCTTCTCTTTCTAAGACTCGAGCAACTTGGGCATATTTTTGATTACTTACTCTTTCTCTCCAAGTTATTTCATTTAGATCTAATATGAGGTCTTCCTAAGTATTATTAAAACCAATATTAGGTTATAAAATAGGGAAAATATCATAATGTGGGAGTACCATATTAGAGCATGATACTAGTCATTATTTGTGAACTACTCGGTCTTCTTTGCTCAAGTTCCCCAATAGAGTCACCATAAATCTATTGGTAAATATATTTTTCTTTTAAGAAAAAAAATAAATCAAAAGCCTCTAACCCCAAATTCATAAGACAAATACAATCTTCCAACAGTTGAGGAATACTATCTTCTTTAATTTCTCTCTGAATTTTAGTAAGGTTCAACTCCATTGTTAGATTTTCAATGAAAACATTCACTTAAGCAAAGATTAATTTTAACCAAAAAGTAGTAAGGCTTCCCATCTATTCTTGGATAGAGCGATAATCTAACATCAACTAAATAAACCAAAATTGAATAAAATGGAGAGAACACATAGTTTCTCTATCAATTGCTTATTCAAAAGAAATATGTAATAAAAGGATTATCTAACATATACACCATATAAGTATCAAACATCAAAAAGAGACCCAATACTTCAATACTAATTCAGTACTAAATTGGCAAAGAACAATCCAAAGCATATAATCCTTGAATATATATAAGATCAAATTCATCCAAAAAAAATCCTTGTTCTGGTATAATGCTAAAAAACTCTTAAAAAAATTCACACAATGACTAAAATATATTTATAGTTCATAGCATGATATCCATTAAAAACTGCCAACCCCTCACACTACTGAGTTTCTAGCTTAAATAAAGTAATGTCTGAGAATCTCCATCAAAACTTGATTCTTGAATAGTTTAAAAATAGTAAAAATAACCAAGTTTTGAAATAGGTACACGGACCCCAAAAGTAACTAATTTAAAACTAGAACTTTAAAAGAACATAAGGCAAAGATTTTCTAAAGAGAATCAACATCGGGCTTCTTCAATGACTCTTCTTCTTCCTCATCATTGTCTTGGGTAGAAGGTTCCTATGCAAGCTTCCAGACTCTATATGCACCTATGAATTTTGACATGGCATTCTTGTTTGGGCTCTTTATGCTCTATAGGCAAATCTTCCACATATCCCTCTCCTATTTCATTTGGTGACTCCATCTAGATATTCTGGGAATTTTTGGCTGCACATGTTGATTATAGTTTCTATTTTAGCAAGTTTAGTAAGATCTATCATGGTCAAGTCAAACCCATTTTTATTGCATTTAGGTGTTCTTCATATTTCTCAACTAGTGCTTCTACATCTATGCCTCCTTCTTTGAAAGGTGCCAAAGGAATCAAATTGATGGTCTACAAATCTTTATTCACACTATCCTAAATAGCCTTAAACTCCTCTTTGAAAGATTGTAAGTAGGAAATGAAAGAACTAAAATTAGAGACCTACCAAGCTATGTTCTTTCACAATATATAGATCAGCCCTACATCCACCAGCTATAAAGGGTTTTCCAAAAAAAACTACCAACCCCTCACAATATGATATCCATAAAAAATTGCCAATCCCTCACACTACTAAGTTTCTAGGTTAAATAAAGTAGTGTCTGAGAATCTCCATCAAAACCTAATTCTCAGATAGTTTAAAAATAGTTAAAATGACTAGGCACATAGACCCCAAAAGTAACTAATTTAAAACTAGAACTTTGAAAGAACATAAGGCAAAGATTCTCTAAAGAGAATCATCATTGGGCTTCTTTAGATACTCTACTTCTTCCTCATCATCTTCTTTGGGTCCTTGTGCAAGCTTCCAAACTCTATACACACCTATGAATTCCAACATGGCATTCTTGTTTGCACTCTTTATGCTTTGTAGGTGGTTCTTCCACATGTAACCATCCTATTTCATTTTGGTGACTCCATCTAGATATTTTGGGAGTTGTCGGTTGCACATGTTGATCATAGTTTCTATTTTAGCAAGTTTAGTAAGATCTTCCATGGTCAATTTAACCCCATTTTTTATTTCCTTTAGGGGTTCTTCGTATTGTTAAACTAGTACTTCTACATCTAAACCTCCTTCTTTGAAAGGTGCCAAAGGAGTTGAACTGATGGTCTACAAATCTTTATTCATGTCATCCTAAATGGCCCTGAACTCTTTTTCAAAAGATTATATGTGATAAATGGTAGATCTAGAATTAGAGACTTGCCAAGCTATGTTCTTTCGCAATATATAGATCAACCTTGCATCTACCAGTTGTAACAGGTTTTCCTCCAAGAATTTATTTGGACCATAATCCTCTACATCTCCTACCTAAGTATTTATAGACGATAATCTTTCAAATTCTACTTTCCATACTATCATTTGTATACGAGCCTCACCTATCACAACTTCAGCAAGAGTAAATATTTTGTTCAGGTCCCATATAAACTTGGTAAGCAGATTCACCACACCATTTATCCAATTATGGATGATAGAAATTATGGCTTTCCCCTTCTTTAGGTCATTCATTAGTTGTTGATTTCTAGGTGCATTGGGATCAAATGATGGCTGAGATGAACCATCAGTTGCTGAACCCTACCCTATTAATGACCTTATGTATTCTACCATGGTATGGATTTCTACCTTCAATTTCCTCTTTTCAATACCATCCTTCTATGATTGTAGGATAATTTTCTTAGTGGATGATTCTACCCAATGCTCTTTTTTCTCCTAATTTATCACACCCAAATTGGTTTGAGTAATCTCAAAATTATTCAAATCCAGTGCACCTATAACACCTTTTTGATTATAAGTGGCTACCTTAGTAATATTCTTTCCTATTTCTTGGTCAAACACTATCTAGGATAAGCTCTTAGTTCTTTTTTATTTTGAGGTTCTAGTAGTATATCTACTCAACATCTTGTCAACAAGAAAGAAAACTGGAACTAGGCTCCTATTTTTGTTTATTGAGGACACCAACCAATTTGGTGTGGAATCGGGGACTTTTTGAGATTCATTTCCTTTAATTGGAGTATTCAAATTTTCTATCCTCTGAGGAGAGGTTCCCATATTCATATGGACCTGTTGAAGATTATCAATGAGCATACCACCCATATCCCTATCAGGTTTACTATCAATATGAATAGCTTCACTAGACCCAACAGGGGTTTAGTTTATATAATAAGCTTTTTGCACCAGGGGAGGGTTACTAACCTGCATCCTATTAATCCTTGTTGATCTCCTACTACTTGCAACTTTGGAATGAACATTAGAATAGGATTCAACTAATTTTCTAGCATGTTGGGTCTTTTTCATTATTAACCAATAATTTTCTCTCTCAAACACATCTTTGTTCTTTCAATAATATTGTCTTCTTCCTCATAATCCCATGTTATAACAGCTTTGCTAGAAAACAAAGACTCAGTTATTTGAGTACCTATTAAATTTTCTTTATCTTCTTTAATATCAAAGACATCTATATCCAAATCTAAATGGAAGAGCTTAATTTGAGAAATGGTCAGCCTACTATATTCTCTCCTCAAAACCTCTAGTTCATCTGTACAGTCCTCCCAAAGATATTCAATATTAGGGATGTGAGAAAACTTCATCTAGGATTCAAAAAAGCTATGAGATATCCTTTTACTATCAAAGTTTTTCCTAGCATGATATGAACCAAGATGAAAGTTTATTAAATCTAAGTTTATGCATGTAGCATCCTCCATACTCCTGTAGGTTAATTGCCTAGTTTGAGGGGGGAAATGACATCAAAAACCTCATCATTGAAAGACTTGTTTATGAATGAAATTAATTGTCAAGATACCTTTTCCAAAATGAAACAATCAAGGGAAAATCTAGGGAGTCTTAAAGGCTCCTCATCAAAACCACCTATACTTATGTATGTGAACTTGGGGAATTGGATTTAAATGCTACTAAATATTAATTGAAAAAATTTCTAAGATTCAAAAGAGAATCTATAGTGAGGAGAACCTTTCATTTCAAAACACAATTTTCTTGAGAAAATGTCGTAAACCTTCCTGAAATTTTCCAAGACCTTGTCTCTATGTAACACAGAGTAGTACCTATATATAGTGATACTCTCTACCCAAGGTTCATGAGGTAGATACTAAAAATCTTGAGTATTATCCAGTTACATATTTGTTAAGTATGAAGACATATAGAAATCTTTCTTCATGCTAAAATCTCCTCTGAGTTGGTTTATTAGAGAGCTAGCAATCAATTTAGCCAAGTCTCAGAATTGAGACCCTTTCAAAACAATCTAAACATAAAAATACATCCATTCTTCAAAAGAAGACACATCTAAAGAACCACAATTTGGTGCAGCAAGACCTTGACATATTGAACTTGTGAGATCATTTGACCTTTCTTGAGAATTTTGGGCAAACTAGAGCCACCTTTGTAAGGATTCTCAATCCAACTCTTTGCAATAATATTTCTATAAATATTGGACCTTTCTAAGAATATAGCCAGTGATAAAGTAGGAGTAAAATCTGCAAATTCTTGCTCTTCAAGATGAAACAATTTGGACATGGTTTTCCCTAGAGATATTCAACAATATGCTTCTATCCTTCCTAAGAATATTTCCACTAAGCATATCATACATCTGAATACATTCCTGAACAAGTTCTAAACATGGGTATGTAGGTGAGAAGGTAGAGACCATGAGAAAATTAGTATCCAAGACTTTGGTGGAAATGGGATCTGCAAGTTTCTCACACAAAATTTATGTTACCCCTCCTAGGTCAACTCCTAAAAGGTTTGTGCCTGATACAATGAGTCACTTACTACATCAATTGTGGGTATTCCCAAAAATCCCTTCTCATTGCTTGAAAATTAAAGGAGAAAAACACAATCTTCCTGCTAACAGGTGGAAGAAAAAGAGCCAAAGAACACAAGATCTACCTAAAGAGCATAAACTATGACAACAACAAAAGATGGTTCTCCTATCTCAAATTCTTGGTGCTGACACTTAACCAACTGAAGAAGTTATTTTTCTGAGAAAGATAAATCTTACTCAAATATACTCCATAGTGAAGATAAGGCATTAATCATGGGAAGGAAAAAATGAATTACACATGTCACAGGAATGGGATGATGTGACAAGATGACACTTGTCATTAGATACAAAGCAAGTAACTTAAATGATATGTTACCTCCACATGTACCAAATTTCCACTTTTTCCCTTTGAAAATAAATCTCAATATTCTATTTATTGATTTCCTTATTCCAATTTACTACCTCTTCATAAATGATAAAGACACACATGAGTGTGTCAGAGCTGATGAGTTGTCTAGTTGTAGTGCATCTTCTAAGAATTGAACTTTGTGTCACATAAGGCTAGGAGCCACCAATAATATTGCATGAAGACTAAAAAATGAGTTGAATTGTTCAACCTTTTGAACTTATTTCAAATGGTACAAAGGGTATAAGAGGTTCAAGGATTATTAAAGAAAATGAAAACTTGAAACATGACCTCAATCACTATGTTTACAAAGGAGAATTGATGAAAAAACTTGGTCAACAATAGGCTTTGGGGGATGGAAAGGACAAGGCTCGTAGATGGACAAATGAAAAAAGGGGTATTATACCACAAATTAAATTTGACACTTGGCATAACCAATTGTTCAAAATAACCATTTGAAAATAGAAGTGAACCAAAACTAAAGAATAAAGATGGTGACTCTGAGAAAGAGAAATCTTGAACTAACAAGAAGCTATAAATACCATATATATTTAATTTTATCATCTAAACCTTAACAACTTATGGGATGGGATAATCGTAAAAGATAACTCCACTCCACTACATCACATACACTTCTCATCATACAATATGTTCCATAAGATAAATTAAAAAATATTCAAGTAGCCTAAGTATAAGATGACTATGGCACTTGGTCAATAATTCCTCTAACTATAATCAATGCTCACTCAGTTCTTCAGTAGTCATGTAGTAAGATGGTTGAGAAACAAGCTCTTCTCTAGGGATGAGATCATTGTCACATTGATGTGACATACTCGATATCTCATCTAGAAATACATTAGAACACTCAAGGAGGAGTGGGTGATTTCCATATGATACCTCTCGACTATCAACCCCATCCATGTCACTAAAAAAGACTTCAAACATCTGACATCCTATCTCATACTATGTTTCAATTATTTAGCTAAGATAATCTAGATTGAAATTGATCTCTAGTCCCCTCTACAAACTCCACTTATCTACCTGTTTCATCAATACAGTATACCAACTTACATGGACAATCTATACTCATCTAGTGAGAAGCTAAACGGTCCATACCCAACACAATGCCATATAATACTAGTGATAGGATGAAAAGATCAATGGTGGTGGTGAAGGTTCTTACATCTAACACACAACCACAAGTAGGGGAATCCATGGTCACTTTAAATCTCATGGTCAACTAAACTTTCCACTTATTAACTTGTTGTGCTACCACTAGCCCACATTGCTAAATACAAGAGGGTGAAATAAAAGAATATGAAGCACCATAATCAAATAAATTAGTGGTAGAAATACTATTTAATACACCTTGACATGGTTGCATGGTGTAGGAGTACCTATGATGATCAAGAAAGACCTATTCAATGGGTGCCCCAATTTTTTTTCTATTTGATCTATAAGACCCTATAGGTCCTCTGATGTAAGCATGGTATGGAGTATCTAATATTGAGGTCAAACTCTGGGCTTACATGACCATTAGGGACATTTAGGGCCATTTTGGTCAAGCTGGTTCAAGGAAAAAATATGTAGTGTAATGATCCAACTAGATCCAAATTGGCATAAAATTTCCTAATATAATCCTTTGGAGGGTTCTGGGTAGCTAGTTTTCTTATTTGGAGTCAATAGGCAAAAGTTACAAAATTGACAAAAAGTTGTCAATGCAACTCTTGTACAAAAGTTGCAACTTTTTAAAATTGGAATTTCTAATGGCTAACCAATTCAAAAAATAGTTAGATTCAGCTGGAATAGTTCTATGAAGAAAATATAAGGCCACTAGAGGCATCCTACAAGTGGTTGGAGAAATTTGATGTGGTTAAATCAATAAAAGACTAAGATTTTTTTGTTTTGCTGATTGTTGTACATTTCCATTGTATGAACCTGGATTGACCCTATGATCAACTTAGTATGGATGGATGGTAGGGTGTGTTAAATCTCTTTTCCATTTTATTTGAATTCATTTTTTAAAGTTTGAAGTATTCTAGGAATAAATCTTGATCACTATTTTGATAAATAGGATCAACTTATGGTTTTAGATTAAAATGTATTTAGTTTGGTTTCCAACCATTGAAATAAATCACATCCTTTCGTTGGAATTCAAACTATGAGAATATATTTTGAGACTCATGTAGTTTTAGGAAGGAAAAACTTGACAATTGCAAGATATACCAAGTTGTAGCCCAACATCTCTATGCACTCAAGTAACAACAAAGTGAGAGTTTGATTGTAGATGAATATTTGAGTGGTTACCTCTAATCTTATATGTGACATCTTGTAAAGGTATCCTTTGAATATTGGCAATGTACAAATATTCCTATAAAATATCATCTAAAAAATACAGGGCCATATCCATATGTTTGTGCTCCCTCCTAAGGCTACGTATATATTCTAGAGTAGGAAGATGTGTAGCTCTATAAACCTCATCACTCGACACAATAGGTGCAATACTGGATGACACCTCTAAAGATGATCTAGATTGACTGGGTCTACTCATAATATATCTACCTAGAGTGTCAAATCCAATGCTACCAGCTGTAATTGTAATGTGTCGTATCTTATCAATTGCTTTCCTCTAAGAAGCAATAACAACTCTATTAGTAGTAGTGGCCATTTTGGGGGTCACTGCTAGAGTCATCTAACCCACCAATTGTGGAGGATTATGTTGAGGTTGACCATCTTGACAATACTAATCGCAATCTACAAATCAGCTATATCCTTGACCATAATATCCTAGAAGCTCTAAATAGTTCACATTATGCCCCAAATAGAACTTCATGTACAACTGTTGGCAACATATAATAGTATTTGGTCATTATTGGGATAATGACCATGTGCTGTGGGAAATTAAGGGTATATCATGCATGCAATATATGTCATAACACATCTTGTAACCTGATATTCCTTCACCTATTTATGACCCTCATAATATAGGAATACCCCTTGTTTGATCATCTCCTTAGGACTAGGGTCTCAACCTGGGCTAAGGACATATCACTTGAGACCTCTACTCTGAGCTCTACAAAAGTATTATCAATAGATAGTGGCATGAATGTAGTTTTTGATCTAAGTTTATTAATAAGATCTCAAAGACTCATAAAAATATGCTCACAAATACCTTTATTTAAATGATCATCAAATCTATCAATCGATTGTCTAAGTTGTGCCACCTCTATACATGCTCAATGGAATGTATTGTCTAGATTAGGAGTGCAAGAGTAAATAGGGGATACAACACATGGTCTTTGTCCATGTCCCTATCCCTCTCCCTACCTCTAACCATGTCTATGTCCCTATCCCTGACCCTCAGGCTACCCATGATCTTGTTCCTAACCTAGAGGTTGTCCTTGATCCTATCCATGTCCCTGATCCTACGACAAACCATCATCCTATCCCTAACCCTAAGGTTTCCCATGGTCCTATCCCTAGACCTAAACTCTATCATGTAATGTCATCTACAAGAGTAATATGTGCAAATTAAATGTTAAGCGGACCCTACTAAATGCTAGTGCATATCTTATTACATCTTAAGGGGCAAACTATTAGGTGTTAATTTATCATTTAAATTAAGAGGTCCTATTAGGCCCTAAGACCATCCTATTATGGATTTATATGTCATATTACATCTTAATCTAGGTCTTATTAGGGGTTAATAGGTCAAATTAGGTGTTAATGTGTAGATCAAAATAAATATTGAAAGAGAAAGAGAAAGGGAAAGGAAAAGGGAAAGGGAAAAAGAAAGAAAAAGAGAAAGAGAAAGAGAAAGTGAGGATAGAGAGAGGAGAGAGAATGAGGAGAGAGTAAGTAGAGAGATTGGGTAGAGAGGAAGGAGAGAAAGTGAGAGGGGAGAGAGGAGAGAGAAAGGGGAGAGATAATGAGGAGAGAGAAAGTGAGAGGAGAGAGAGTGAGGAGAGATAAATTAAGGAGCGAGAGTGAGGAGAGAGAAAGTGAATGAGAGGAGTGAGAGAGAGAGAGGTGAGAGAAAATAAGGAGAGAGAAAGTAACAAAAGAGGGTAAGGAGAGAGAAAGTAAGGTGAGAGAAAATGAGAGGAGAAAGAGTAAGAAGAGAGAGTGATAGGAGAGAGATAG
Source organism: Cupressus sempervirens (assembly GCA_028749045.1). Taxonomy (NCBI): domain Eukaryota; kingdom Viridiplantae; phylum Streptophyta; class Pinopsida; order Cupressales; family Cupressaceae; genus Cupressus; species Cupressus sempervirens. Next base: position 396,433,954 of record CM053790.1, read on the forward strand.
TAAGGAGAGAGAAAGTGAGGAGAAAGAGTGAGAGAAAGAGAGAGAGGAGAAAGTAAGGAGAGAGAGTGAGGAGGGAAAAAGTGAGAGGAGAGAGCTAGTGAGGAGAAAGATAGTGAGGAGAGAGAAATTAAGCAAGGAGAGAGAATAAGAGGAGACAAATAGGGAGAGGAGATAGAAAGTGAGGAGACAGAAACTAAAGAGAGAGTGTGAGGAGAGATAAAGTGAGGAGAGTGAGAAGGGAGAGAGAGTGAAGGGAGCTCAACAAAAGTAAGGATAGAGAGAAAGCTCAAATAGAGAAAGTGAGGAGAGATAGTGTGGAGAGAGAAAGTGAAAGGAGGGAGTGAGATAAAAAAGTTTTTTGTTTTCTATCTAGCTAGTACTAGATTGTTGTTTTTTGTTTTCTATTTAAACCTAGAGTTTTTTATTTTCTAAACCTTTTTTTTTTCCAACTATAGTTTTAAATATTTTTTTTTTCCATATTTTCTAACTATAGTTATGTTCAAAACTATCTAATATAATTTTAAAAATACATATATATATATATATAAATATAAATAAAAGGTACATTGAAAATAACTAAACTTTCATTAAAAATAACTAAACATTCATTAAAAATAACTAAATATTCATTAAAAATAATTAAATATTCATAAAAAACATAAAACTAAAGAAAATACATACTTGAATGCTCAAAAAAGGTAAAAAATGGTAGATGGAGATGCCTATGCAAGCTACGACATCATAAACTTTTCTCTATGCCCACTAGTCCACTAATTGGTCGAGACAAGAATGAGACAAAAAGGAAAAAGTGGGAATTTAAAGGATTTTTTGATAACATTAGGAGCTTTGAATGATTCCCTAGGCTTCATTTGAAGCCCCTATGACTAAGCACCATGTAGGGCTTCGAATGAAGTATTAGCTTCAAGTGAAGCCCCTATGAACCTTCATTCAAAGGTCAAGCTTTATTCAAAGCCTCTAAATACTGGAATTCATACTTTCCATCCAATTTCTTCATGATGGAAAGTGGGAACAATTATCATGGCCTCACCCCGCAAGGATAATAAATCTCAAAGAGTGCCCCATATTCTTCAAAGGGTGATAATACCTAGTAGAAAAAGAACTACTTCTTTCATGATCATAGTAGTGGTTCTCAATTAAGGAACTATCACACATGGTATCTCATCAAGTATTATGCAAGCTCACACTTTGAAAAAATTACAAATTAAAATGTCAAAAGGGATAGTTTCTATCACTCCATTGCACCTCAGAAAAGGAAACTTTTGGTAGAGTTCATGATGTTATCAAATGGTCAACATGATCATGTTATAGCTAATTATCCACATTATTTAGTTTAGGCCTCTAGTCAAAGATAGGATGCCTTAGAGCCTATTGTAATTCAAATAGAGTGTTTGCAATAATGAATAAACAATGGGCCAAAGACCAAGGGGCATTCATTAAAACCACATGTTTTTTGGGGGCATTTCTATTTTTATTTATTTATACAAGAGACATAATTTTTTCTAAAAGGTAGAGTAAGATGTTCTTCATTATTTTATTCCTCATTATGGTTAAACTCTTTTGTCACAACTTCTTAAGTTTCACTCCAACTCTCTTCTTCTTCTCCATTTTCTTATTCATCCCTTTTGTTCTGAATAATCTTGAGACATCATTAATTAAAGGAATTAATTAAAGAAACATAATACCACATACATCTAAATGAATAATCTCTAAAATTACCTTAACTTTATAACTCCTTTAGGAAATGAAGATATATTTTGTTTACCAAATAAACATTTCTCACAAAATTTTACTCTTAGTAACAAAATAATCATAAATCCTGTCAACTAGTTTCTTATCTAGAAAGGTCATAAGACATTTTTCACCCATGTGACCCAATCTATGGTGTCACAACATACATGCATTTTCAGTCTTAGTTTCAAAATCTTTACAATGAGTAGAAGAATGTAGCTTTAATAAAGTCCATATTCTTGATCTTTTAGCAATTTACAAACTTCCCCTTGTTGGAAATCTGATTGAAAAGATCATTGTTGAACAAGGAAGATTGTTTGCAAAGAGGGAGATTGTTAATAAAGAATGTTTTTAATCATTATTTTGTCACTAATGTCAAACTTGATATTTTTTGGAATAAAAATTGCTTATAAGACCCAAGTACTATCACTTAGTTGATTGATGAAGAGGATTTAATCAGCAAGATGTAACAAAAGTTCCTAAGGGAAAGGTTGAGTTATGGTTTTGTAATGAATTGCAAGGATTAGTTAAGACAATGGTAAAATAATGTATTGATAATACACTTGAAGATAGAGAGGTTGGCCACACTTAGAAACCTTGAAAGAATAAGTTGTAACAAGGTTGTCTACAAAGCTTAACTGAGTTAATTAGTGAGTGCCAAGCAAGCCAATTCATGTCGAGCAGATTTTTAATTAGTGTCGAGCAAAAGGAAAATCTAGTGTGTGCCGAGTAATACAGAAAGAGTTGAGCAAGTTCAGGTGCTGAGCAAGTAATAAGTGTTGAGTATAAAAAAAACTTAGTGGATGTCAAGTGAATCCACAGTAGATGTTGAGCATTAGTAAAATGTAGTTGGTGTCGAGTAACATAGTATGTGTTGAGCACCGAAATTTCATTAGTGTTGAGCTGTTGCATTATTTGAAAAGTCAAAGATTTGCCAAATCTAAGCTGACAAGTTTGTTACGTTGAATTTTCTAAACCAGATGGAGGATAAGGATGATGAGATGGTGGCACAAAATTTTAGGTAAACCATTTTTGGGCAAATTTGGGAGGATTCTTCATGATGTTTCTAGAAGAAACAAGATATGGGGTAGATTCATTGAATCCTACCTAATCCATTCAAACTAAAAGAAAGAGTGAGAAGATTCAAGAGAGAAAAGTATTCTAGACTTCTATTTAAGGAGTCACAGGTCAAGAAGCTAGATTTGCTAGGTTGAAGTTGTTGAAGGGTGTCAAGGAGAAGGCATCGAGAAGAAGGAAGAATAGAGCACAAAGACTCTACTTCAATAAGTGGCCATAGAGGAGATTGTACTGGTACATCAAGCATGGAGACTCAAGGAGACAAAGCTTGAAAGGAGGAAAAGTTGTTAGAGCTAAAGAGACTGAAAGCCAAGCAATGTTGTGAGCTAAACAAAGATCTAAAATCTACAAGTTAAGTTGTGAGTTGTATTAGGTCAAAAGCCCTTGTTGTTACTCTCTAACAATTGTATTAGTTAGAGTAAAAATCCTATGGACTTAGGTTGGTTTAACAGCCATTTGTAAATCCTTTAATAGGGTGGCATTTTGAGTGAATGTTCTAAAGTCCTCTAACTAGGCCCACTTCCATCAAGGTGGTTAAATCCTTTAACCAAGTCATATTTAATAGTGTGTTGTAGCCTTTAACAGGGCAGGCCTTTCACAGGGCATCACTTTAGAAGACTAAGAATTGAGTAGCATGTTACTGGTGGTTTTTCTCAAATTAAGTTTCCACATAAATCACTGTGTTATGTGTTGATTCTTCATGTGTTGTTTTTGCATATTGATTTTACAGTAACTTGCTGAGTAGTAAATTTTAAGCTTGGATGCATGAATATTTTAATGGGCTCACTTCACTTAATGAAATAGTTTTATTAGGACATTTGGACCTTGAATAATTGATTCACTGTCCCCCCCCACCCCCTCTTAGTTATTCTAAAGCATTTTTAACAATTGGTATTAGAGCCATCTGTTGATTTGGTTTAAAGATACTAGAAACAGGAAGATCAAAGATGTCCAAGAGAGAAGTTTCCAAGCTCAATAGAGATAACTTCACTACATAGAAAAAGTTGATGAAGCTACACCTTGGATCAATAAGTGATCAAGCACAAACCTCAATTGAAGTAGAACATGTTAATCCAATTGTACCCACTGTAAAAGATATGAAGAAAAAGAAGGAACACAATTAGGCAATGCTAGAGATTGCCTTTGCCCTCAACTATGATGAATATGATGACATCAAGTGATGTGACTTCACATTCAAGATGTGGAAAGCCTTAACTAATATCTATGGAGGAGATCAGAATGTTCAAAGAGAAAAAAGAGAAAGCCTTAGAGGAAAGTTTGATGACATGAAAATGGAGGAAGGTGAGAATGCTACTCAATATGCCTCTAGAATGAAAGAAGTGCAATAAGAAGTTTAGGTGGTCATTTAGAAGATAACATTGTTAATAGAAAATTATTAAGAAACTTGCTCCCCATCTATGCTATTAGAGTTTCAGCCATAGAAGAGTTAAGGTGTGTACCAGGAAACACACTAACTTTTGGAGGAATGGTAGCAAGACTCATTGCATTTGAGTTGTCCAACTTTGACAACTACACACCTGAAAATCTTGAATCTACTTTCAAGGTGAAGATATCATTAAAAGACACTGAGGAGATGAAACCAAAGAAGAAGAAGAAAAAGGTAAAGTATGCATCCAATGACAGTAGCATAGATGAAGAAGATGTGGAACAATTGGAAGCATTGCTGGCTAGAAGATTTCATGGAGGGAAAGGTAAATTTAAAGGTAAGCTTCCTATCATTTATTTTAATTGCAATGAAGTAACACATATTGCAGCAAGATGCACACAAATGAAGAATTATAGAGAAGGCAAAAAAACAAGAATAGAAGAGAAGATGATAGCAGAGATTACAAAGACAAAGGAAAAAAGTGTTACATTGTTGAAGAAGAGGATTCTGATGAAAATGATGATGAGGTAGTCTATGTAGCCATAAAGGATGAGTCAGATGAAGACGAGACAATAGAACTGGTAATCTATGTGAAAAAAAATGACAAATGGATCATAGATAGTGGATGCTCACATCACATGACAGGAGAAATAGGTAAGTTTGTTACCTTTACTCAATATGATGGAAATAGTGTTAGATTTGGAAATGATGCTCCATGTCAAATCAAAGGAAAAGGTTCTATCAAACTTATAGAGAAAATCTCATGTGATAATGCATATTATGTTGAAGGGTTGAACTATAATCTACTAAGTGTGTCACAATTAGGCAATATAGGTTGCAAAGTAGAATTTGGAAACAAATCTGCCAAAATCTATGACATTGATAGAAATATGATAGGAAAAGGTGAAAAAACTAGGAGTATTTTGTTTTACCTAGATACGGAAGATGCATCCTATTTTGTTGTTAGATTTGATGATGTGTGGTTATGGCATAAAAGGCTATGCCATGTTAACTTTGATAATCTGATTAGCATCAGCAAAATGAAAAAATTCAGAGGTTTGCCCAAGCTGAAGGAACCTGAAAATACACTGTGCAAACAATGTCAACTAGGAAAGATAACCAAGTCAAGTTTCAAAAGTAAAACCTACACTTCCAAAGAAGTACTATAGTTAGTGCATGCTGATTTATGTGGCCCAATAGAAGTGCAAAGATACCAAGGAGACAAATACATAATGATGTTTATGGATGACTACTTTAGGATGATGACTACCATGTTCTTAAAATAAAAAACTAATGCATTTCAAATCTTTAAGTGGTATTTGGCTAGGGTTGAGAAAGAAATAGGAAAGATTCTAAAGTGTCTAAGATCAAATAGAGGAGGATAATTCACATCAAAAGAGTTTGAGACATTTTGCAATGACAAAGGAATTAAAAGACAAACATCAGCACCAAGAACTCCACCTCAGAATGACATTGCAAAAAGAAAAAATAGATTAGTGATAGTCTATGCTAGAACATTAATGATGGGGGAAGATGTTGCTCTAAACTATTAGAGAGAAGCTATAAGTACAAATGTCTACACCCTAAATCAAGTACAAGTCAAGAAAGGTACAAATGCAAACACCTTTTGAATTATGGTATGGTCACTCACCCAATGTAAAACATTTCAAAGTATTTGGTTGTAAATGCTATATTCTTAAAGATTCTAGAAATGGAAAGTTTGATGCAAAGAGTGATGAAGGCATATTCTTTGGATATTCCACTAGAAGTAAAGCATATAAGTGTTTGAATACTAACACTAACAAGATTGTCGAGAGTGAAAATGTAAATTTTGATGAGCATGTAGAAGCTCAAGTTGATGAAATCAAGAAACTAGAAGAATAAAAATCCTTTGTATACTTCTATGAAGGGATGCCTAATGAAGAAGAAGCTACCAATCAAGTTGGGAATCATCAACAAATTTTAGTATCAACCGAATCATAGCCAATGAATGTCAAGCTACATTTAGAAGCCGAGTTGCAGAATGAAGAAAATGCACATTCTGATTCTGAAATCAGTACACATGAAAGAGATGATGAAATATTTGAAAGAAATGTGCATAGTGACTCTAAAATTGAAAGATCAAACATGAAAAGAAGGATAGAACCAAGACTATCCAAGTATGTGAGAAGACATTACTCTGCTAAACAAATCATTGGAGACAAGGAAGCTAGACCAATGACAAGGAATAGACTAAGAAATGAATCATGTCTACTGAGCAGGATTGAGTCCAAAATAGTGAAAGATGTACTACAAGATGATAGTTGGCATAAAGCTACGGAATAAGAAATAGATCAGATATAGAAGAACAAAACCTAGACCTTAGTTCCAAGACCAGCTAATAAAAATGTGATTGGTACCAAATGGGTATTTAGAAAGAAGCTAGATGATAATGGTGAGATTACAAGAAATAAGGCCAGACTAGTCTATAAAGGCTATGCACAAGAAGAAGGACTAGACTATGGGGAAACATTTTCTCCTATTGCAAGGACGGAAGGAGTAAGAACACTACTTGCATATGCTGCCTAAAAAGGTTTGAAAGTCTACCAAATGGATGTAAAATCTACCTTTTTGAATGGTATACTAGAAGAGGAAGTCTACATAGAACAACCAGAGGGATTTGTTGATGACAACAACAAGGATATGGTTTGGAAACTACATAAAGCACTCTATGGTTTGAAGCAAGCACCTAGAGCATGGTATGAGAGATTGCACAAATATCTTGTGAAGATTGGATTTGAGAGAACAGATGACAACAACAACCTGTATATCGAGGCAGAAAAAGGTAATAATATTTTGATATCTAAAATCTTTGGTGATGACATAATATTTGCAGGAAAAGATGTCTTATGTAAAGATTTTGCTGATCAAATGAAACATGAGTTTGAGATGTCAATGTTTGGAGAAATCAAATTCTTTGTTGGATTGCAAGTACATCAACTGAAGCATGGGTGACCTAATCAAAATATATCAAGGAGATACTCAGGACATTTGGCTTAGAAGATTCAAAACAAGTCAATACACTAATGGTAACAGGACATAAGTTATCCAAGAATAATGAGTCAGCTGAAGTAAATCAGACAATGTATAGATCAATGATTGGAAAGTTATAATATGTTGTGCATAGTAGACCAGACATTACATTAGCTATTGGAATAGTGGCAAGAATTTTTGCAAACCCAAGAGAAAATCATCTTATGGCAGTAAAAAGAATACTAAGGTACCTAAAAAGAACATATGACTTTAGATTATACTACAAGAGGAGTGAAAATTTTGAGTTAAAAGCCTACACTGATGTAGATTGGGGAGGTAATATTGATGATAGAAAGAGAACCAGTGAAGGAGCACTTTTCTTAGGTAAAAGATCGGTTACTTAGACGAGAAAAAAATAAAGTTGTACCTCACAGTCCACAATAGAAGCTAAGTATGTTGTTGTTGCTATCAACTGCACCAATATTATATGGATCAAACATTTGTTGCAAGGTATGAAGGAAGAGGTAACTGAACCTGTGATACTCTATTGTGATAACACAAGTGTCATCAACATATCAAAGAATCCTATGATTCATGCCAAAACAAAGCACATTGCAATTAAGTATCACTATGTAAGAGAATTGGTAGATGACAAGCAAGTGAGGATGGAATATGTTAGCTCAAAGGAACAAATTGTTGACATCTTCACAAAAGCACTACCTAAAGATGCAATTGAGTATCTTAGAGGTAAGTTAGGGGTGATACCCCTATCCAAGGATTTTTTCCCTGCATCAAGCAAGTTGTAAGTTGAAATGTTACAAATTGATGCAGAGGATACTTACTTTGGGTTTTTGCCTGAAGTAACTAAAGTGCTAAAGTTCCAAATCAGTCACAAGCAAGGTGATAGAGGGAGAAATTGGAGTTCCTGCAAAATCTATACTTGCATGGTAAGATGCTAAAATAATGTATCTTTGACATTGTTGTCAAAGAGGGAGAAATCATAGAAACTAATCAAATCTACATAATCAAATGGACAAAGGGAGAAGTAGTTGATACCAGAATAGCAAAAACTGATCAATTCATATAGAAGAAGAAATACTATGCAGAGGGAGAAATGGCATGGCACATTTAAAGAAATAGAATGTAAGAGGGAGAAATAGAAGTTAAGAAGAGAAAATCTAATTAAAGTGGTAAGCTACATAAAAGAGGGAGTCATATAGTAACTAATCATACATGCAGAAGGAGAAGAAATAACAAAAAGGAAACAACATCTAAGAGGGATAAGAAGAAGCAAAGAAATCAGGATAGTAGTTTAGAGAGGGAGATGTGAAACCTAATGAAAGTAGAAATGGTAAAAAAATTTCTTTTTGGCATTTGATTTATTGTTTAACCTAGTTAGCATTTTGATACCTTGGTTGAACAGTTTGGTTTTCCATCAATGCCAAAAAGGGAGATTGTTGGAAATCTGATTGAAAAGATCATTGTTGAAGAAGGAAGATTGTTTGCAAAGAAAGAGATTGTTGATAAAGAATGTTTTCAATCATTATTTTATCACTGATGTCAAACCTGCCATTTGTTGGAATAAAAATTTCTTATAAGATCCAAGTACTATCACTCAGTTGATTGAAGAAGAGGATGTAATCAACAAGATGTAACAAAAGTACCTAAGGGAAAGGTTGAGTTATGGTTTTGTAATGAAGTGCAAGGATCAGTTAAGACAATGGTAAAATGATGTATTGATAATACATTTGAAGATACAAATGTTGGACACACTTAGAAACCTTGGAAGAATAAGTTGTAACAAGGCTATCTGCAAAGCTTGACTAAGTTCATTAGTGAGTGTTGAGCAAGCCAGTTCATGCCAAACAGATTTTTAGTTGATACCGAGAAAAAGGAAAATCTAGTGTGTGCCAAGTAATACAAAAGGAGCCGATCAAGTTCAGGTGCTGAGAAAGTAATAGGTTTCAAGTATCAGAAAAATTTAGTGGATGTTGAGTGAATCCACAGTAGGTGCCAAGCATTAGTAAAATGTAGTTGGTGCCAAGTAACACAGTATGTTCCAAGCAACAAAATTTCAATAGTGCCAAGCTGTTGCATTATTTGAAAATTCAAAGATTCGCCAAATCTAAGCTGACAAGTTTGTTACCTTGAATTTTATAAACTAGATGGAGGATAAGGATGATGAGCTAGTGGCACATAATTTTAGGTAAACCATTTTTGGGTGAATTCAAGAGGATTCTTCATGATGTTTCTAGAAGAAATAAGATATGGAGTAGATTCATTGAATCCTACCTAATCCATTTGAACTAAAAGAAAGAGCAAGAAGATTTGAGAGGGAAAAGTATTCCAAACTTCTATTTAAGGATTCATAGGTCAAGAAGCTAGAGTTTTTGGGTCAAAGTTGTTGAAGGGTGTCAAGGAGAAGAAAGAGACTCTACTTCAATAAGTGGCCATATAGGAGATTGTACTAGTACATCAAGCATGGAGACTCAAGGAGACAAAGATTGAAAGGATGACAAGCTGTCAAAGCTAAAGAGACTGAAAGCCAAGCAAAGTTGTGAGCTGAATAGAGATCTGAAATCTACAAGTTAAGTTATGAGTTGTATCAGGTCAAAAGCCCTTGTTGTTACTCTCTAACAATTGTATTAGTTAAGATAAAAATCCTATGGACTTAGGTTGGTTTAATAGCTGTTTATAAATCCTTTAACAGGGTGGCATTCTAAGTGAATGTTCTAAAGTCCTCTAACCAAGCTCACTTCTAATAGGGTGGTTAAATCCTTTAACTAGGTCACATTTAATAGTGTGTTTTAGCCTTTAATAGGGAAAGCCTTTCATAGGGCATGACTTCAAAAGAGTGAGAATTGAGTAGTATGTTACTCATAGTTTTTCCCAAATTGGGTTTCCACATAAATCACTATGTTATGTGTTTATTCTTCATGTGTTGTTTTTGCATGTTGATTTTACAGTAACTTGCTGAGTAGGAAAGTTTAAGCTTAAATACATGAATAGTTTAATGGGATCACTTTACTTAATGAAAAAGTTTTATTAGGACATTTGGACCTTGAATAACTGATCCCCCCCCCCCCCCCCCCCCCAGTTATTCTAAAGCATTTCTAACACCCCTTACCAGCCTACAACTAGAATTATCAAATGTCACATGCATTCTAGAATCATTTTTCTTAGAAATGGAAAGAAAATTTCTTATAAGATCTTGACTAAGTAAAACATTATCATTTAAAAGAATCCTTCCATCTCTAAAGTATAAATTTACCTTTCGTTTCCCAAAAATCATAACCAAGGTGCTATCAAAAAGAAAAATGTATCCTCCATCATATTCCTTATACTCATTAAAAAAATTCTTATGAGGATTCATATGGTAAGAAGCACTTGAATCAACAAGCTAGGCATCATTACAAATAAAATTATCTGAAGTAAATAAAACATTTGAATCATGATCAATTGAAGAATTATATGTCGAAGCATTAGTGCTCTTTTTCTTATTTTTTCAATCCTTCACATTTCATATCTTACCACAATTCCAAATTTCTTCTCTTTCCAAGGGTTTTAGAATGTCCTTTTGACTCATTTTTCATCTTCTTATCCCATTTAACATCTTTCTCGCACATGTAAAACATCTTGGGAGCCACCATTCATAGTCTTTGTCCTCATCTCTTCTAAAAGAAGAAGATGAACTATACTATCCATCTTAGGCTCATGACTATCACTACATATGGAAATAACTAGGTAGTCCCAAGAGTTTGGAAAAGAGAAAATAAACAAGATACATTTATCTTAATCTTCTATCTTAACATATAATGATGAAAGATGACTTAAAATCAAATCAAATACATTCAAATGTCCAACAAAAGAGTCACCCTTTTTCATTTTCAAAGAATATATATATTTCATTGCAAATATATCTTGTTCTACAAACTCTTAATTTGATAGATATCACATATTTTCCTCCATTTCTTGTAGGTTGTGCCTCATGCAAAGACATTCAAGAGTACAAAGTATAAAATACACAATTGAATGGTTCACTATTCCTTCTTGTGTAAAAATTTCCACTCCCCATGTGATAAGAAAAATCCTCTAGTTTTCTTTCTTCTAAAATTGGAAATCATTGATCACTTTCTTCAAGGAGATCTTCAACTCTCAACTCCCACATTTCATAACCAATACCATTAAAATTCTCAATATCTTGATGAGAGCAAGAGACCATGTTAGAAAAAATTCTTGGTGCAAAGGTACCTAGGATGATCCATTAGGGATCTTGATAATAAAAAAATTCTTTTATCATGATTGTAATAAGGCCTTGTGATCCATTTGATTCAAAACTAAATTGTAAGGTCTTAGTGCTCTTGTTATTCATTCAATAGACAAATAGGCTTTATTGGGGTTGGTGGTAAAAACAAATCAAACATATGTAGGATGTGTAGTATGAGCAATTGTAATCATTTTGAGTCCTTTAAATCTTAGTTTGTTGGATTAAGTTGTCAATGAGTCACAGTGATGTGACAAAATGCAAAAAAATTACAATGTTATAATTGTTGCATAAAATTTGTTTACAACATTAACAACTTCTTATGTCTCCAATGGATAGTAAGTTGGAAAGGTGGTTGTATTTGGTTATATGGTGTTCATGAGAAATTTCAAACCATCTATGAACAAATTCATACGTAATGTTGAAGTTTTGGTATAAATTGAAGTTTTTGTCTCCATAGTTTTTTAATTTTCCTAAGTTTTTGTTGTTGTTTAGTGCAAGTATAAAAATTTGTATGAATAGATTCAAGGAAGACCAATGCATAGAATATTAATGTGATATGTTTAATTTACTTTACAGTTGGTTTGAACTGATTTGAGCTTGTAGTTTTCAAGTTACATACATTTCTTTAGTGAATTGTTTAGGAAGTTTTCAAACCCTAAAGGTTTGGATTCAAATGGATGAATCCTAACATTCCACCATGGAAAATTCTTAAGCCTTTGGGTAATTTTATTAAACATTCTACCATATCTATTGGAAGTGGTTTTGGAATGGTGGAGGTAATATTGGAGAAATTTTTTGATTCCCTAGGCTTGGCATGACCTTGCAACAAGCCTGGTTTATAAGAAAGGAATTAAATAAGAACCTTTGTCATGTGTGGGTACAACCAAATGGTGAATTTGGAATATAATATGATAGAAAGACATAAAAGAAAAATTATTGCCTCACCTTGTATTTACTAGTGAAGAGTTTGAGTCTATATGTCATTAATTATCCCTATTAGGCCTTATTGGCATAGTCTTAGGTGACCAGGTCAAACAAAGTACCCATATCCAAATTTGAGATATTTATTATAAATCCCAAAGGGGTATATAAAAGTATGATTTTTTGGTAGTTTTGTTCAATTATATTTGTATATAAAGCCCAAAAAGATAGGTTGGAGGGCTGATTCCAATTAAGTCTCTTATTAGGCCTAAATTGTGAACTTTGAATTATGGGTTTCTAGCAATGTATCAAAGGTGTCTAGTTGGTGGGTTGTGGTCATCTAAACATGAGGAAAAAACAACACACTTCCTCTTCTATGTTGGTTAAGATTTCCTATTAAGCAAGGGGTTAGGTTTTTTGCTTGAACGTGGATTGTAAAGGTTTGTGATGAGGAGTTGAATCTCGTTAGAAATTTTGGATTGCTTAAGGGGTTGCTCAACATGAAAGTACCAAAGCAACCTCAATATAAGTGATATAACCTTGAAGGGTTATCATTTAGGACCATTATTTTGTGCCTAGTTATATCCACTAGAGGAACTACCCAAGAAATGAAGTAAAACTCTACTCCCCTACATCACTTTTTTATATTTTCAAAAAAACAATGCACAAAATAAAAGCTCCCATTGGAGCAGAAAACCTTCAACACTTAAAGAGAAAGGCATCCATCCATCAATTTTTTTTAGCTTTGATACCAAATTTTCTAAAACAAGCTGAATAAATCTTGCAGTAAGAACTTAAATTGATTATTTATGCAAATCTAAACCTTGAGATTAACCATTAATAAAGTAATTGCAAAATAAAAAGAACTAGAAAGTCATTGCACATAAAACAACATATTTATATCGAGAAACCCTTTCAAGAAAATCTATCCACCACTAAAAGAGAGGAAAGTATAATACTAATCCATGGAAGATTACAACAACAACATACATCTCTGTAGATGTGTGAAATAAATCTAACAATACTCTAGTACCCAAGAAACTCAACAAAACTAAAAGAATAGATCTATCTCAAGACCCCAATTTATAGGAGTTTGTGAGCATAAATACCATTGTGGTATCATAAAACAATGGGTAATAAGATCACCTAGAGAAACCTCATTCCCACCCCCAAAAATAGCCTCTTAGAGATGTTCTTACAATTCTCAAGGTATCTTTCTTGCATGTCCAACTGTATAAGGAGTCTATTATAAATCATCATAATTGTCAACATACAATCTTATAATAGTTATCATTATTATCATAGATACTCTCATAACCTCTATAAAGTGTCCAATTACCTCAAAATAAAGGATTTCAAGAGGTGACACGTAGCTATTTTGTGTATTTTTCCTAAATTACAAGTGGTAAAAGTAACTTTTTCTTTTCATGGTCTCTTTCACCATCATTAGTTAAATAGTTCCAACTTCAATGGATAAAATACAAAATATAATGGAAAAATAATAAATTAAGAATTAATAAGTTGATGTAATCTAAATCCTAATAGTCAAAAGTCCTTTGAAAGCATAAACAAATCCAATTATAAGAGGACCAATCTAGACAGAACCATATATTCACACAAATGCATCCAATTATAAAACTAGAGTTTTTCTTGGTAGAAAAGGTAAATATGGATCTATGCATGCCATCTATTACATTAATAATAGTCTTAGTTAGACCAACTAAGAAATTTCTAGTGGTTTATAATGCAATTAGAAAATTCAAACACTACATTATTGGTTATAAATTTTTTGCCCATACTAATCATGAAACTATCAAGATCTAATAATTAAAAAAATTTGGAAGGCGTATTATTAGATGGTTAAATTATTGAAAGAGTTTGACATTAGCATTGTGTATGAAAATGTAAGGACAATGTACTTTGTGCTTTTCCATGAAGATTGATTATAAAGAGCCAATAGAATATGCATTTCCAAATGAACATGTATTTTCTATTCCATCCAATTATCCTTTGTTTTTAAATCTTACAAACTATATGATAGCAAGGAATTGTCCTTAGTTCAGCTCAAAAAAAAAAACTAATGTGTGAAAGCTCCAAACTTAAATAAATTGATGGTATGTTAGTTAAAATATGTCATAATCACATGATGATTGTGTTTTGTGGGAAGTAAGATGTATATTATTCCTTAATATATTTTTATGATGAACCAAAACAAGGTCACTACTCTTTTGTCTAAATAGATCACAAGATCCTTGATATTAGATACTACTAGAAAAAAATGTCCAAATATCTTTTCTATTATATAAGGCATTATGATTAACTCCAACATATGAGAATCTCAAACTCTACAGAGATCTCACTTCAACCTTAGATCTCTTTGGATCCTTTCAAAAGTAGGGAATTGACTTTGTAGGATTAGTTGAGGGAAAGCAATTTTTAAGGAGTTGATAGAGCTACAAATTATTCTTACAAGAAGCACTTTTAGTAATGATATATTTTTCATTTAGAGAAAAAATAATTTTTCATTGATATATGATAGATGGTGAGGTGGAAACAGTGGATCAATTATTGTGAACCATGAAGTATATAATATAAATTGGTGATTTCAGTTGAGTGTTAGATTCTTGTGTCATCTTGCACGCTTCCCATGGAGACTTTTTCTTATCTCCCCCTTAAAAATTTGAATTGATTAATTTTGGTCACACAATTTTTTTTTTATCTCATGTTATTCATCATAAATATATGGAAAATTATGTGTATAATTAGATCTCGATTTAGCCACTTGTCTCAAGAGTTAGATAGTGCCATGTTTGTGCTTGATTATATCATTTGGAATGGATGTTGTAATATGGTTTTGTGTGGGGATTATAGAGTAAGAAAATGACCAAACCACTTCTCCATAACTAATTTAGAGGTGGGTAAGGGGTATTAAACACCTCCCCTTAGCTTGAGTGAATATGGAGGAATTTTGGCACAAGGACAATTCTTATCTCTTAATAGAAGATGTAGTCTCTTTTATAGGTATTTTTTAATGTTTCAAATGTATATTTTAAGTTGAAATTTTTAGTCCTTTATTTTGGGAGTAAAATAGACCTTGAATCTTTAGTTTAAATAAATCTATAGTTAGAAAGACATAATATTATTGCATCCATGCAAATGATAGAATTTTTTTTTGGTAAAATGAAATGTTATACCTAGTTATGTCAAGTTCTTGCTTGTTTTCAATATGTAGGTTTATGTAGTTTTTTTTCAATTTTAAATACCCCATTTAGACTCACAAGTGATGTAATCTATTAAAAATATAAATACTACTAATAAGATAAACCATATCATGCACCTCAAATGAACGATCAAATCTTTTCTAGTTTGCATATTGCTTCTATTGGTTATGTTCCTTAAGTATATCTTGTTACTCCAACAAGTAATAATATTGTCAATTAGTGTCAAAATGTCAAGAGACAAGTGATCATAACAACTGAGTTACCATATTTCCCATGAAATGAAGGAGGAGATGTACAATTCTTGCTATTAGACCCAAGCTCAAGTACTTACTGAGTGATTCTACAACAATGAGCATTCAGAGTATACCAAGCTACAAAGAGGACATTGTGAAAGATTACACTAAGCTACAAAATATTAGAACACTATATTTACCGAGTGATACAGAGGCTACATAAAATTTTGAATCGGCACAAATCATGATGCAACACAATCATATTTAGAAAGAGAAATGGTTTGCACTAATCAAGGTAAATATCAGAAGAATAATTGATTGTTGCTAATTTCAAGGCTAGAAGGACCTATGATAAAAAATGATGAAAGAAGAATGAAATGGTAAATAATTATAACCATTGATTAAAAATAATGTACAAGTCTAGAAATTTCCAAAACCTTAATTAGGTTAGATAGAAAAAATACAAAAGGGAAACTATAAAATGACATGTCAAGAACAATTTTAAAGTTATTGTTGTTGTTGTTGTTTCTTAGAAGATTGAGAAGTTATTGATGCTATTGAGAGGAGTAGTAAAGTGAGGAAGAGATATCAAAGCTTAGTATAGAGGTTAGAGATCAAAGATATAGATAGTATAGAGAGGAATTAAATATCTATCATAGAAGTTGGCAACTAGAGAGAAGAAGAGGGATCTAATCTTGCAAATTAAGTTGCTACTATAAAGATCATTTGTTAATTCTTTCTAATCACTATAGTAGTTTCCTAAATCGTTGAAAAATGTGGACTTAATATTCTTGTATGTAAATCTCTTAATTGATGACACACTTGAAGAGTGTTGTAAAATCCTTGTAAAAGGTACATCCTTATAGGTATAATTGTATACTCCTAACTATGTAAGTTATCAGAAGTGACAAAATATTGTATCCCTAACAAGGCACCTTCTTACTATAGTAGTGATACCAAATGATTTTATTATGTGTTATTTTTTTTTATCTTATGTGTTTATAGTTGGTGAATGATGAATTAGTTAAGTTACTTTCATTAACAAAGTATTATGATAGAAGATTATTGATTACTGAGTTGAAAAAGGAAAAGGAAATATTTTCAATTTGTTTAAGGATAAAATATTTAAAGGGTACTAATTCACCCCACATCCCCCTCTCAACATCTTATCCCTCATAATTATTCCAATAATTAGTATCATATCTTTAAGTTCTCTTGCTAAAGATTTTACCACCTGAGAGTAAAAGATCTAAGTCATCAATAGGTATAGGCTTGATAAGATTATTGAGAATCAGATACTGGAGATAAGGATGACAATGAGTAAAATAAATAAGATGAAAGTTGTAGTGAGATAGTCATTCAAAAGAAGGAAGGAAATAGCTCATAAGACCAATGAAAAAACATATTAGGAGGAAATCATGAAATATTTATCTAATGGAAATATGTATGATGAATTTGACACTGCCATAGCTAATTTACTAGAGAAAAAACACAGTCTTACTAAGTAGGTTAAATCGTTGAATAGAGAAAAAAATTATATTCTACTAGGATGTGTCAATTGATGGATAAAAGAGAAAGGATAAGGAGGATAAGAAAATGATTGAAGAATATAAGTGACAAAGAAAATGATTGAAGAAGATAAGAGACAAATCATGACAAGACTAGATGCAAAAGATGAAGAAATCATAGGGTTGACACATAATCATTATGATTTGGTAAATGAAGTACTTAGTGCAAATACTAAGATCAGGAGGAAGATGGAATAGATTATTGTGCTAAGAATTGGGACTAAAAAACTGAAGAGTGAACTAAAATTTGAAAAATAAATCATTGAATGAATGAAAAGATCATAAGAAAGTGTCAAATTATTGAATGAACAACACAAAGGATAGAGGCATCTAAGAGATATGTATGCACTAGGTTATCCCAAGTGAGGTAAATCATCAAATAAATATTAATAGATGAATGTGTACGGTAATCCAAAGCCAAAGAAACCTACTTCCTATCATTATGGAAGTCCTAGACACAATACAAATGTCTATAGGAGAAAAATTGGTAAAAAAATATTACTCAAAATTTGATGGTTATTTTATCATTGCAATAAGTATGTACATGAATAATATGAGTGTAGATCTAAGTTTAGACAATCATTGAAGATGTATGAACTTACTAGTTAATACTAGACTTGCAATATATTTTGACACAAGTCACAAGTATGCAGATCATTGATGAAAAACAATTGGAAAATGAGAAACAAAGGTAATGCAATCAATGGGGTTACAAAACATGGTATTCATGTACTGCATGTGGAAAGTATGGTCATATTGTTGCAAATAGAATGAGATTACACTTTAGAGGAAGATCTAGTAATTGGAGAAATTTTGGTATTCCATGTTATCATTATCACAAGGTAAGTCATTTAAGTAAGAACTGTCGAAACTGAGTGTCACCATCAAAAGAAGAAGATCCAAAAGGTAAAGGTAAAGTAAATGTGGATGAAATTCATGAACAAATGAACAAGATCTGGAGAAGGAAGTTAGAAGAGAATGAGACATCAAATGAAAAAAATGGTGACACCTCATCTACTAGATTAGGTGTAACCACCAACTCTAACTAAGCCATAGAAGAAGGCAAGGAACTACATTGCTAAATATATATCTCACACAAGTTCCTAGAATTAAGTGGAAGGAAGTCCATATTTGCATAACATTTGATACACAAGCACAACACATGAAGTTTGAAAGTTTTGCAATTTGGTAGAATAACCAAATTTTTTGGTGACTAAGAGCTAACAATGGTGAAAGAGATAGTAATACTTAAGGTTTCATAATGTTTTACCCAAGTTTGATACAAGTTCACTTCTTTAACTAAGTAACAATAGAAATGGGAAGTGGTCAAGCAACTAGTGGTAACTCAGTTCATTAAATATGGTAGAACATTGACTATGATATATTTAATGTACCCTAATGGTTGTAAATGTAACTTTATCACATATATTGGGGTTTTCAATTTTTATTGTTTTACCCTACACTCGAAGAGAAAAGAGAAAATTTGATTGACTTGTGCTAAGAATCACTTGCAGAAGCTTAGTAGTGTGAAATTTGTTAGCAAATTTATGCACCAAAGATAGTTGGGAGAAAACATAGCAAAGAATAAGTATTTACCATAACCCTACTAGAAAAAAATGGCTTCAAGTTTTACAAGTGTGAAATGATAGACTAAGGAAAAGGTGAATCTTGTTAAGTTGATTTAGAATGATGCATGTGAAGAGCCAAAATATAAGTTATACACAAAAGTCACCACACTAACTGCTACACCCTTAATATTGGTGTATATAGGGTTATGAATAGTCAACTTGTGGCTATTGTAATCCTTAATTAAGTAATGTACCATTTATTATATTATTATTTAGGTAGGTAGGTCAGCCTAGGTATTATTTAGGATTGTGTCTATTCAACCTAAGCATAATTAGGTAGATATAGGAGGTTGTGAGTTTTATTTCAAGATCATATTGTGAAGTGTGTTCTCATTGGAGATATTTGGAAGTTTCCCCTTCAAAGTGGCCTATTACTCTCAGCTATTATCAATTATTTATATAATATTTCATATTATTTCTTCGATTGTGAAAGTTATTTCATTACAAGTGGTATTAGAGCATGATATTGGCACCATAGAAGCAAGATTTTTTCTCAACATTGGGGCAATTTTGAGAAGAGCATAACTTTCAAATTTTAGCAAATTTTTCAAAAGATTTTAAAGGGTTTTTGAAGACTATATTGAAGAAGCTATAGTCCAAAATTTAGAGGAATTGGAGAAAATTTGAGAAAATTATTGTAGAATTACTATTTCTACACAATTTATTAAGATCTACATATCTCTCACATCATGTCGAATTGGAGTATGACTTGTATTGGGTTTTTGAATATAGATGAGCCTACATTTCAAAGCTTGGAGAAACTGAAGCAAAAATAAGAAAGTTATTACAAAATTAGGAAAATTCGCTTTCAAAGCAGCAAATTTACCAATTTTTTGGATTTTTTCTAAGGGTACCTTGGCCCTAAAGCTACAATGAAAAATAAATAAATAAATCAGAGAATTTATATTTCATTTGTGTGATTTATTTCAAAAATATTGGTTTCCATCATGTCAGGGCCTCCAACAAGAGGCAAAAACAATGCTACCACATAGGGAAATCTTCTAATCAAGATTGGGAATCAATAGAGGATGGTAATCCCAATGAGGAAATAAGAAAGTTCAAGGAAGAGGTTAAGAGGGATATGTGTGATCTACAAGGAGATATATCAAATATACAAAGCATGTTAAGCACCTATATGAATGAAACAAGGAAGGAGTTGTCAAGCAATCAAGGTGAAACCTTCAAGTCGATTAATAATGGCACAAATTTTAATACTTCTATGGGATCTAGGAATTTTTTCCAAAGATGGATATGTGAAAATTCAATGGAAATGATCCTCTAACATGGATAAATCAAATGGAGAATTTTTTTGAGGTACATCAAACCCCATATGGACAAAAGGTCATGATGGCCTCCTTATATCTAGAACCAAATCAATTCATTTGGTATTGTTGGCTTTGTACTCATAGAAGGAAAAAGGGTCTCACCATATCATGGTCAAATTTTATAGAAGAAATCCAAGAACAATATAGTAATAGTGTGATAGAAAACTTCTTTAACCAACTTGCTAAGCTTCAACAAACAAGATTGTTTAAGGATTATATTCAAAAATTCCAAAATCTATCCTTAAGAGTAGATACAATTATAGAAGAGAACTTGATTTATTTATTCTTGGGTGGTCTCAAGGATCACATTCAACATGAGATATGCATGTTTAGTCTTAGCTTAGTAAATGAGTCTTTTATATTGGCACACAAGGTAGAGGAGAAGTTCTTGATTCCTAGAAAGCAAGGTGCTAATGTGAAAAGAGAAAAAGGTTATTCAACACCTTACCTTGCTCAACCTACTAGGTTGAATCCACAACAAACTGATGAGAAAAGGGGAAAATGATTGTGTTTTAATGTGATAGAAAATACAATCGAGGACATAAATGTAGTGTAATGAAATTGTTATATATTAAAGGTCCAATTAAGAAAGAAGAGGTTGAGCCCCATATCAGAGGAGGATAGGGAGTCAAGTGAGGAATCACTTGATTCTCAACCAATCATTTATTGTCATGTACTTTCAAGTTTTAGTACACCAAAAACTCTCAAGGTATTGGGTTTTTTAAACAATCAAAAAGTAACATTGTTGATCAACTTAGGTAGTACTCATAATTTTATGAACAAAAAGTTGGCAACTCTTCTAAATTGTTTTATATAACCAGCCCCAGAGTTTCAAGTTTTGGTTGTAGATGGGGGCACAGTTAGTTGTTCAAGGAAGTCTCATAGAATCAAATTATCCATGGAAAATTATCAACTTGATAACCCAATGTATGTGATATCCATGGGTGCGATAGATATTGTTTTGGGAGTACAATGTCTTACTACATTGGAAAAAATTGAGATGAACTTCCAAGAACTATTTATGTCATTTCAATCAAAAGGACAAGTAGTGGAGCTAAGGAGATTGAAGGAAAAATTCCCACAAATGGTAAGCTCTCATCAAATGCAAAATTTTCTTAAGAAAGGAGTGCATGGATTTGTGGCCCAGTTATCTTCATTAGAAGTCTCTCAATCTAACGGTCTTACTCATCCATATTTACAAGCAATAATTGACCATCAACTAGTGATTCTTGGAGATATACCTAAAAGACTTCCTCCCAAGGGGGGTCATGACCATGCCATACAACTAGTTCCAAGGAGCCAACCACCAAATGCCAAGCCTTATAGGTACCCACACATACAAAAAAGTGAGATAGAAAAAATTGTTGAGGAAATGCCAGAGGCAAGAATTATCAGGCATAGCTAAATTGCTTACTCTTCACCTGTTGTGATGGTGTGTAAGAGGGATAAAACTTGGTGCATGTGTCTAGATTATAGAGTGCTCAATAAGTACACCATTAAAAATAAATTTCCTATTTCATTCATTGATGATCTTCTAGATGAATTAAATGAAGCTATGCATTTTACCAAGTTAGATCTTAGATCAAGTTATCACCAAATTTGAATTAAGGAGGAAGATATTTACAAGAAAATGTTTCAAAATCATGAGGGTCATTATGAATTTTTGGTGATGCCATTTGGTCTTACCAATGGACCATCTACATTCCAAAGTTTGATGAATTCCATTTTTAAGAAGTTCTTGAGAAAGTTTGTGTTTGTGTTTTTTGATGATATATTAATTTATAGCAAGACTTGGGAAGAACATTTTCAGCATGTAGATCAAGCATTAAAATTACTCAAAGATCATCAAATCTATATTAATCCATCCAAGTGTTCATTTGGTCTTAAGGAGGTGGAGTATTTGGGACACATAGTTTCACATGAAGGAGTAAAGGTGGACCCTAACAAAATTAAGGCTATCATGGAATGGCCTATTAGAAAAACCATGAAGAAGTTAAGGGGTTTCTTGGGATTGATAGGGTACTATAGAAGATTTATGAATAATTATGATCATATAGCAGCAACCCTTACCACTCTATTGAAGAAATATTCTTTTCATTGGAATGAATTTGCTAATGTAGCATTTGAGCAATTGAAGAAGGCTATGTGTGCAACTCTAGTGCTTGCCACTCCAGACTTCACCGAGGAATTCATTGTGGAATGTGATGCTTCTAGAAATGGGATAGGAGTAGTTCTTATGCAAGAAGGTCAACCAATTACTTTTGAGAGTCATCAATTAAGAGGTAAAAATCAACTCAAACCTAGTTATGAGAAGGAAATGCTAGCAATCCTTCATGTAGTTAAAAAATAGAGGCCTTATTTAATGGGTTGAAACTTCAAGGTTAAGACAGATCATGATAGCCTAAAATATTTTTTGGAACAAAGACTATCTTTGGAAGAGCAACAAAAATTTGGTCATAAGATGTTGGGATATGACTTTGAAATTGTGTACAAGAAAAAGAAGGAAAATATTGTGGCCAATGCACTTTCCAAGAAGGATGAAAAAGATGAAGCCTTATTGTGTGCCCTTTCAATATTGCAAGAAAATTGGGTGGTAGAAGCCAAAGAAGAGTGGAAAAATGATGTTGCAACAAGTAATCTCATCAACCAAATAAAAGTTACCCTAGTAGTTCAGATAAGTTTTGTTTAAAGGGAGATATTCTTTGGTATAAAGAGCACTTGTATCTCTACAAGAATTCCACTCTTAAACACAAGATTCTCAAAGAACTACATGAGTCCCCAATTGATGGTCATTTAGGATTTTTGAAGACATATCATCAAGTCAAGAAAGATTTTTTTTGGAAAGGGCCAAAAGGCGATGTTCAAAAATTTGTGTCTGTATGTTTGGTTTTTCAAAGAAATAAGGGGGAAACAATTAAGACACTAGATCTCTTGCATCCTTTATCTATTCCTAGCCAATGTTAGGAAGAGGTATCTACAGACTTCATCACAGGGCTTCCAAAATCTAAAGGTCATAATGTCATCATGGTAGTAGTTGATTGCCTCACTAAATATGCACATTTTATTGCATTATCACATCCTTTTACAACAAGTATAGTGGAAAATTTTTTTTTGGAGAATATCCAAAAGATGCATGGTACACCTAAGGTGATCATTAGTGATCGTGATCCTATATTTACTAGTCACTTTTGGAAAGATTTATTATCATGTTTGGGCACTCAATTGGCTCGCAGTTCTTCATATCATCCTCAATTAGATGGGGAAACTAAGGTTGTTAATAAATGTATGGAAGGATATCTACATTGTTTCACTTTAGAAAAACAATCTCAATGGGTAGATTGGCTACCTCTTACAGGATGTTTGTATAAGACTTCTTTTCATAGCTCATCAAAAATGTCTCCATTTTTGGAACTTTATGGATATCATCCTCCTTCCATCACATCATCATTAAAGGTGTCACCAAGGTTTTAGGCAGTAGAGGACCACTTGCTTCATCAACAATAGGTACTTTCAGGACTCAAGGAGAATTTAGCTATGGCATAGAATTGATTTAAACAATAAGCAAATCAACATTGTAGTGAAATAAATTTTGAAGTTGGGGACTGGGTCTTCTTGAGATTGCAACCTTATAAAAAAAATTCAATGAAGAAAAAAAAAAGGAATAATAAGTTGTCTCCAAGATATTATGAGCCATACCAAATCATGAAAAAGATTGGTAGTGTTTCCTACATGCTTGAGTTGCCACCAACAACAAAGATACATCTAGTTTTTCATGTTTCTTGTTTAAAGAAGGTAATTGGATAGAATATTCCTACTCAAATAGTACTATCAAAGCTTGATGAAGAAGGAAGAATAATTTTGGAACCAGAGTGCATTCTTCAAACATGCACAAAGAAGCTAAGGAATAGAATCCTCACTCAGTATCTCATCTAATGGAAGAACTTACTAGTTGAAGAGGCCACATGGGGGGATGAGGAGTTCATTCAAAAGAATCCACACTTGGTTAGCATTGAGGACAATGCTTCTTTCAAGAGAGGGAGCATGCTATGCCCTTAATATTGGTGTATATAGGGTTATGAATAGTCAACTTGTGGCTATCTTAATCCTTAATTAAGTCATGTTATCATTATTATATTATTATTTAGGTAGGTAGGTCAGCCTAGATGTTATGTAGGGTTGTGTCTATTCAACCTAAGCATAATTAGGTATATATAGGAGGTTGTCAGTCGATCATATTGTGAAGTGTGTTCTTATTGGAGATATTTGTAGGTTTCCCCCTCGAAGTGGCCTATTACTCTCAGCTATTATCAAGTATTTATATAATATTTCATATTGTTTCTTCTATTGTGCAAGTTATTTCATTATACCAACAGACAAGGTGGGTGGCCTATCATCAATTCCACCTAGGGTTTTACTTGTTAATGATCCATTCTTTTTATCAATGTAAAATTGCCAAAATTGGGGATCATGAACTAAATAAGGTGTATGGGGAAATGTGAGTTGATGGAAATTTGAAGGATGGATATAAGCACTTGGAAACAACATGTCTCATTCATGCTCTACATTTTCCTAAATTTAAGGAAAACTAGATTCAGATAGTGTTGAGCAGAGTACATGAAATGCACATGTGGCTAGATGAAGCAATAAAGATCACAAAAGATATTATTCATATGTTCACTGGCTACCTTATTATAGAAAAGATAAAATCCATTTGAACGACATCAAAGAATGAAATTTAAGAGAATACTAAAACACAACGGAATGTAAGAGGTCTAAAAGTGGACATCATAACTAATTTAGAGATAAAATTTGGAGTTTATGTGGTTCCATACAAAATATTTCAATATAGAAGGATCGATAGTGTATTATGCATGGAAGTTGACCTAGGTTACAAAATTGTGAAGAAAGGAGATAAGTATGATATTGTTGAGCTATAGCTAAAGCAACTAGAAGATAATGTGAAGACTATTTGAGTTCCTTGGACTAATACATGCATGTTTGGTTCATTTTTGGTGCATTTTCTTTTATATGTAAAACTATTTTCTATATGTTTGTCAAGTGAACTAGAGGATAGATACCCCAGTAATTTATCAAATCAATTAGTATATCCATGCACTAGGCAAGAATTTTTAAAGTGTTATGAGTAAATATTTGAGATTTTCAAGTTGATAATGAATCAAAGATTCAAGATACCCCAAACATTGGTTGAAAAATAATATGAAAATTTTTCTTTTAGTTAATACCGATAACATGCTTTTAAAATTTTTACTACTAAGGGTTACATGGCTTGAACCCATGGACTATGAGGTGAACATGAACTAGGCTAACAAGGATATTGAAGCTCTTTTGAATGAGTTAGTAAACAAGGATGCCCTATGATTTGGGACATACGAGGAAGCCAAGGAAAAGATAAAAATGGACATGGTGGTCACCAAAATTGGTAAGAAATCTAATAGGATGATGAGTACACTTGAGAGTACATTTGGTGGAAGTAAATTTGACCAACCATTAATGATCACTGAAGGGAAGGATAGAGATGATGTAGGAGAAGAGGGTAAAGGAAAATCCATTATTTTTGTTGAGCTACAAGATGTGAAAGGAAAGAAAATACCCTCAGCTACACCAATAAGACCAAAGAATACAAGATCCAAAACCTAAGCTACACAAGAAGCTACTCCAAAACTAAAGAAGGGTATTGTTAAAATCATGAAGCCCACTCTACCACAGGTCAAAACATATCAAAAAGGGAAGCAACCCCCCAAGTCATCAAGAAAACATATCAAGACACCTATACAAAGAAGAAGAAAATTCATTATAAATATGATGATGATGATGTTGATGACAATGAGAGGACTGAATCTAATGAGGTAAGTAATACCCAAGGTATTGCATTAAAAGGGCCTAAAACCATAGATTAAATTACACATGCTCTTAGTGAAAATAGTGGTGTAATTTCTTTGAAATATTATAAGTATGCAAACATGAATGATCATGATAAAAAGAAAATAGAAGATGCTCTAATGAAAAAGTTCAAATATACACCACTGGAAATTGGAGATCAAGTCTGTGATTATCTATATCAAAGAATTGATAGTCAATGGAAATATGCACTCAAAATTGAGAAGGAAATGAGAGGAAGGGAATTGGCTAAGATTATGCTAGATTTTAGTCTGGAGTTTATCACTTAAGATTTGGAGAAATACAAGAATACATTTGTACAAAATCATAGAGCCATTTGTGTTTTATCCAATAATTTTCAATTGGTTGATGAATATTTTGAGATAATCTAGAGGCAAGTTTACAATATTAACAATCCAAATAAAATCATTGAAATTGATGATAGCCAACCTTAGGAGAATGTTGAACTTGATAATAAGGAAGATGATAATATCAATTTAACCCCACAAGACTTTGTAGATTTTGTACATGAAATAGTCCATGATATAATAGGAAATTAGGAAAGTGTAACCATTGAAGAATTGATATATGTGGATCATGTCAAGAAAATTAAGAAAGATGAAAACTTCAATGTAGGAACTGAGTTAGACACTAAGAGGAAATCACTTACTGAGCCAACACATGAAAATATACCTAGTTTTGATTCAATTATTGAGAAAATCTAAGCATTTCCCAAGCTAGAAGAATAAAATGTAAGTGACATTCCAATTGGTTCTTTACTTATTTTAGAAAACACAATTCTCATGAATACCAAGGGGAAACAAATGAATGTAGACATTGAGAAATGAACACAAAATACACAAGGTGAACAAGAAGAGAATACTGATGCTAAACATGCTCAAACTAGAGGAGACTATATAGAGTCCAATGCATATATCTTTGCTAGAGGTGATGGAGCACCATTCCAAGGAAATTCAAGTAAGGGAATGATTTGGAAAGGTCAATTAATTGTTTCAAATGAAAAAAGGACTATAAGACTTACTTTTCTAAGTCAATTATCAAGTTTTTTTAATCAATCCAATATTTCTACAAATGTCAATTCTACAATTACCTAAATTCAAGATATAGGAGCTATCAAATGGGGAGTCCAATAATAATGAGGAAGTGAATCCACTATCAAGCATGGATATAGTACCATTTTTAGCACCACTTCTTGTATATGCGATTGAACCTTTGAAAAAAGGGGAGAAACCACAAAAAAAAAACTAGAACCACATTGCAAAATTTGGAAATTCAAGTTCTTGTGCCATAGAACATCTCATTGAGCACTAGTAAAGGAAAGGAAATCAAGACCTGAAGAAGAAGTAATCACAAGCATTTAGGTGTAACCGATGATATTTGAAGAGGAAATTGTCATACCTAACTAGGACCCTAACATGTTGGATGATGATCAAATGGAGATTTACACCGAGCTTTATGAAAGAAATAAAGAACAAGAAAATTTGAGGAAGGAGAAAAAATAGGTACTTCATGATGTCAAAGATATATTGCTTGAGGATGTGCTCAAAATTAAATTGAATAAAAAATCCCCTATTTTGGATCAACTTTTACATATTGTTGATTAACTAAATGATCTAGATATAGACACTCAATCCAAATTATTGTGGAGAAATGAAAAGAAATTTGAGAACAAGGTATTGGAGAAAGTTTCTACCAGAATTTCTATTGAACAAGTGGCTTTATCCACTTATGTTACTCAACTAGAGATATTGTAAAAAAAATTAAAATGATTGTCTCAAATATTGTGTGATATTCCCTCTATCACCAAAGATGTCAAGGATAAATTATATAAGGTCAAATAGGACACAAAGGAAAGTGCAAATGAACTTAAAAATAATCCAAGAATGTCATCCATGTACTATAACTGAGTGAGATTCTTCATAGGCCTTCAACATGATTTATTACAAGAAGAGAGGAATCAAAAAATAGAGATAAATGAAATTCAAGCATTTCTATTACCTCATCTTGAGGTTATGAAAAATTATATTAAAGATTACAAAGTTCTCATAGCTACCCCAAGTCTTTCCATTGCTGATCACATGATTGATCTTCAAGCTAAACTAAGAATTGAGAAGTAGAGTATAGAGATGATAAGGTCCAACATGGAAAGCACATTGGAGATCATATTGAAGAGCCATAAGGAGTTTCTTGACTACTTTGGATTGCATCCAAAGCAAGTATTTTTTAATGCTAAGAGTTATCTTGACATAAGTGTCATGAAAGGGGGGAAATATGTTTCTCATCTTAGTCAATATGTTTTGATTACGTAAAAATAGGTTTTAAAGGACACAAAACCATGTATAAAGTATCATAGAAACAAGAGCATAGAAGCTTAGAAAATAGAAGGCCTCGTAGCCTAAAAAAGAACCGACTAGACAAGCTAAAAACAAGAGGCCATATTACAACTATGCATTAAAAAATAGCAAAAGGAAAGAAAAAAGACAGCCCCAAGATAGCCATAGTGTCTTTAGAAGATCCACTATTTGTTCTGCTAGGATGTTCATTTTTTTTGTAAAGGCTTTCATACCATGCAAATATTTTTCTTCTACACCCTCATTCTTCTTGGAATTAGCCCTTGTTCGCTTTCTCTGACCCTAGTCCTCTTTTATATCCTTAGAATCTTGGCCTTTACCCTATTATAGCTTGTTTAGTAGGGTGTTAAAATTATCATCCATGGTCTCCAAGATAGTGCAGTTCTGATCGGCCAATTTCTTGACTGTTTTCTCCAAGTTACCCACTCTAGTATCTAGATCATCCACTCTTTTTTGAAGGTCATTACCTAGCTGGTCTAAATTTTTGTTCTTTTCTTCAATAGGTGGAACATGTTTCATCAAATTATTTACCTCTTCAACATTGCCTATAACCTCAGAGATTCTATCAATGTATTGACCTAGAGTCCTCTCCCCCCTAGTTGTCCTACTGATCTTATCAAAATCTCTCAAGATGTCCTGCATTTTCTACTTTTGATTGTTAATATCCTTCATCATAGTCCCTAGGTTACCAAAGATTCCCTTCAAAAAGCCCTGGTCTTCCTCATCCCTATTATGCACAAAGTAATCCTCATGTCCCCCCTATTTGTTCCTATCTAGCTCAACCTCCTTAAGCTCTTTATTAGCATCCAAATCTTGAGCAATCACTTTTTTCCATTTTCTCTCCACCCTATTAATTAGGAGTTCATCATCAAAGTGGACAGAATCCCTTTCAACATTCTTCCCCTTATTTCCCAAAACCTTACTCAATGTTCTTCTCTTCTCAATACCATATTCCTGCTCCTCTTCAGAATCAATGTCTTGTTCAAAATCAATCTCCTTATTCTTCCTTTTCTTTCCTCTTCTTTATCTCAACCTCAGCAATCTCATCCTTTGTGTTCTCACCAAATTTCTCCTCTAGTTCACTTCCCTTTATCTCATAATCTAAAGATTTCTTGCTTTTTTGGGATTTATCCACATTTTTGGATTTTAGAATGTTGATGACTAGAACCATTAACCCCTCATGACAAGCATGATCACCCTCAAGATCATTTTTAAAGGCTAAAATAGAATTGCCAAAATATTATCTGAGGTACAAGGTTAAATTTAGCCTAACCCTATGCCTAAAATGGTTAACCAACATAAAATGGTGTCCATATATTTTACTAAAGTGACCATCTAAAGTAAGATACTCAATCACAACAAATATAATAAATATCCAAGGGCAAGAAGTAGAACCAGGGCTAAAGTATGAATTACCAATTTTCACTGGCCTATTGTGCTCCTGAACCATTTCCACAAACTCTTCAACTACCTGATCTTAAAGCTTCTTGTCTTGGTAGAGGTTAATACCCGCAGTGTCAAGACCCACTGCTTCAACAATAATATCTTTAGAAACCTCCATCCTCTGATTACCCACCAATATACTCCCATCTTTCCAAATTTTAACAAATTATCAGGTAATAGTAGGGTTACTACTTTTTAGTTTCTCCATAAACCCTATAAAATTCCCCTATTCCAAAATGTTCCAATCTCACTCTTCTTCTTTCCATTCTTTGTAGCTCGCCAGTTAAATTCTCTTCCTCCTTCCTCCCATCTTCTTCACACTAAGAAAAGGGCTATCACTTCTCAAGAACACCCACTACAATAAAAGACTAGAATCAAAATTGCAGCCACGAATTTTAGTGGGAAAAAAGATCCACAATATGTGTGGTAATGAATGACAATACATTGACCATCTTAGTTAATATGTTTGTGTGTATATATTTTGGAGATACAAGGAGACATTATATATACTGCAAACTAAAGTAGTTTTGAATTTATTTTTTAAATACAATAGTTATGCTGAGGAAGCATATGTATAGAGGGAGTTAGCATAAAGTTGAAGTTATTTTTGTACATAGTGATTTTGTCATTAATGTCAAAGGGGTAGAATATTACCCCTACAAGTAATCATATGGCCAATTAGTGTCAAAATGTCAAGAGACAAGTGTGCATAGAAAATGAGTTATCATATTGCTCAAGAAATGAAGGAGATGCATAATTATTACTATTATACTTGAGCTCAAGTACTCGCCAAGTGATTCTACATATATCGATCATAAGAATCAAGAAGAGACAATACTGAGTAGTCAGAGTATACTGAGTATAGAGACTACTAAACTACAAAGAGTACACAAGAAAAAGACTACACTAAGTGACAATATATTAGAAAACCATATTTATCGAGTGATATAGAGGCTACATCAAATTTTGAATTAGATCAATATCTGATGCAACATGATCATACCAAGTAGAAAAAATGCTTTACACTAATTAATATAGAAATCTGAAATAATTTTATTGAAGAATGTGAATTGATTATTTCTGATTTTAAGGCTAGAAGGATGAATGGTAATAAAGGATGAAAGATAAATGAAGTCATAAATAATTCTAACCATTGATTATGATCAAAGAAAAAGTTTGGAAAGTTCCAAAACCCTACTTAGGTTAGAAAATGAAAAGGAAAAAGGAAAACTATAAAAGAACATGTCAAGAACAATTTTAAGGTTGTCGTGTTATTGTTTCTAAGAAGATTGAGAAGTTGTTGATGCCAGTTAGAGGGATAGTGAAGCAAGAGGGATCAAATTTCAGTACAAAGGTCAGAGATAAGAGATATTGAAAATATAGAGTGGAATTACAAATGTATCATAGAAGGTGATAAATAAAGAGTAGAAGAGAGATCTAATCAAGAAAAGTAAGTTGCTACTATAAAGATCATTTACTGCTACTTTCTAATCACTATAGTAGTTTTCTAAATCTTTGAAAAAGGTGGACTTAATAGTCTTGTATGTAAATCTCTTAAATGAGGACACACTTGAAGAGTGTTGTGAAATCCTTGTAAAAGATAGATCCTTGTAGGTATAATTTTATATTGCTAATGAAGTAAGTCATCAAAAGTGGCAAAAAATTGTATCCCTATCAAGATACCCTCTTACTACAATAGTGATGGATTTGTGGGTACTATCCCCACTATGATTTTCTCATCAACTTCATAAATATGTCAAAATATTGATATGACCTATCTATCCATTGGAAAGAACCCTTTTCAATCAAATCTAAAAGATGAGATGAATATTGTGAATACCCCTTCATAAATTGGTGATAGAAACCACATAAACCCATAAATCCACTAAGGTGTGAGAGATTCCTTGGTAGAGGCCAATCCATAATAGCTCCATTTTTTGTGTATCCACACATAAACCCTCAACACTAATGATGTGTCCAAAATATAATAACTTGTTCATCCCAAATTCACACTTAGATATTTTGGCATACAAGGAATCCTTCTTAAGGATTCTCAAAATAGTATCGATATATCTTAGGTGCTCCTCCCAAGTCCTATATATCAATATATCACCAAAAAATATCAGCACAAATATCTATAGAAGACCTTGACTATCTAGTTCATGCAACACTGAAATGTAGCTAGTGCATTACTCAAATTGAAAGACATAACTTAGACCTCAAAATTCCCAAAATGGCACCTAAAGTATACCTTCTATATGTCATCCTTCATGACATGAATTTGGTGATACCATGACCTCAAATCTATCTTTGAAAAGTAGAAGACTCCATGTAAAAAATTAATCAACTCATCTATATGGGGAATTAGGTACCTTTTTCAAATTTCTTCTTATTCAACTCCCTCTAATCTATGCAAATCCTAAAAGTCTCATCCAACTTATTAACTAAGACAACTATTGAAGAAAATGGTCTATTACTAGGCCTAATATATCCCATCAAAAGAAGCTCATTAATTGATGTTTTGATTTCATTCTTATACATCTTTAGGTGCCTATAATGAGTAATTATCACTAGTTTATTTCCTTCCTCAAGCTCTATCACATGCTCCATTCCCTTATTTGGTGGTCTTCCTACTAGAATATCCTCAAAAACCTTAGAGTGAATGGTCAAAACCTCCTAAAACTATGAGGAATAATCATGCTTCTATTATGCACTATCTTCTAGTATCATCACAATACCTATTTCCCACTTTACCTGGTCATGTTGAATCAATTTCTTGACTCACCTAAGTGACACTACCCTAAGGCCTCTACTGGAAACTTATCTAATCATCATCTTCTTCCCTAGATTTTGACACTTCAAATACATTCTATCAAGGTTGAAAGTAAACTCATGTAATTATTTTATCCAAGTCATACCAAGAATAGAATCATAATCTTGCATATCAACAATGAAGAATTTACCAATCATATCACACTCTTCCATCTATACTTGCATGTCATTAATAAAAACTAGTGCTATGCAATGAATGACAACTATATATAATCACCCTAAATCCTTAATGTTATTTTGTTTGAATTTGTGTCCTCTTAACTAAATTATTTGATACAAAACTATGTTTAGAACTTGTATAAATGGAGGTAATCAGTTTTTGCCCCTATATTACACTCTCAACTCTAAAGGTTATCTCTTCGTCATCACCTAAGAGTCATTAGATTGTTTTCTTGTCACCTATTTCTTTACATGTATCTATTGCTTCCTTATCATCCTCTAAATCAGATTAAGCATCCTTGTCTTTTGAGACTAACTCATCTATTGAAAAATACTCTATTAGAGTTTCATTAGCCTTCAAACTACATTTATGAGATAAGTCCAAGGGTTCACTTTATTGGAAGCATAATTTATTCCTTCTTAAATCTTTAATATGATTATTATCCAACTTTTTTGTTTCATTTTTAGGTGGAGGAACTTTCTGAAAAAAGAAAAAGAAATCTTATCTCTATCTCTTTTTTAAGTAGATCTATTAAACTAAAATTTATCCATAGAGGACAAAGGCTCCATGTTCCTAGCCTTTTTATAGTCTTCTTGTAAAGTGGTTGGGTCCAATACCTTAATCCATCCATTAAGAGGCTCTACACACCACTAACCTTCTTTAGGAAATATATTAACTAAAAGTAAGAGTCTCTAAATAGCAAAGTAAGTTTCTACTAAACCCCATTGTTTTAGCTAATCTAAGTCTTTAAATTGAATTTAATGGTATTTCTTGTTAGAACATTTGATCAATGTCTTCCTAAAATAAATATAAGAAGTAATATAGTTATGGATCAAAATAATAATGCTATGGTGCCACCACTCATGTTAAACCATCTAAATTTAGTGTTACTATGGCCTCTTCCTTTGGCATAGGATTCAATTAAAAATACATGACCACTTGTTGCACCCATGATTTGGCAATCATCTTATCGGAACCATCAAAATACAATAAAGAAAGCTTGCTATTTTCTTTTTGCAAATAAAACTTTTATCCTCTACCACCTATCTGAGGCATGTATTTTTACTCTCACATTCATGTACTCTCTCAAAGTAATGGTTTTCATAAACTCTTCTTCACCACTTTCTCATTCTCTCCTAAACTAAGTGTACAACTCAACACTATGTGGCTCTTGACCTTGTTGAACTAAAAAATGAGGTGGAAAGCTAGGCACAATGGGTCTTGAACAAATAGTTCTTGTTAGTGTGGGTGCTTGCTCAAATTATCTCCAACTTGTACTCCTTGTCCATCATGTATTTTTTTATTTTCTCCATTCTAACCTACATTATTTCCATTGTTTCCACCATTATTTCCTACATTATAACCACCTTCATTTCCATTATTGTTCACACCTACATTCACATTAACACTCATCTATCTAGCCATAATTTGAATTAAAACACCCATTCATTTATTTTGTTCATGTGGTCTTTTTAACTAGTACATTTAAGCCCATTTTTTGACAAACATTGATCACTTTTTATTATGCCAATGTGTCAACAAAATGATGAACCCTGCTAGGAACTATCTTTCATTGGAAAAAAAAATTAGGAATGATGACAAAAACTAGGAATTGTATGTTTGATGAATATTCATCAAAAAATGACCACTTCTCTAGCTTGCTTTCAAATCATACATCTATTGTTAGTGCATTATAATTACAACAAACATTTATTAAATGTAATGAATTTGGTGTTGGATAGACAATATTGTCATCAACATATTGGTCGAGATGTTTTATTACAATACTAACAATATCGAAAATTATCCTCAAGGAATGGAACATGTTATTGATGATGACTTTTTTTAGAATCGTGATATTGGTGTCAAAACTCTCTTGTATTTCTTCACAATTCCAACAAAATACCCTTTGGAGGTTTGAGGTCTGAAGGGACCAAAATAATTTCTTGGAATTTTGAAAATAATAGTAACACATTTGCATCTCATCAACAATGAAAATGAAGGTATTTAATATAATAGTCACTTACACATTTAAACAAAAAGGGAGACCCGATGTCTAGAATCTTGAGATTCTAAGATGTATGAGTGGGATTTGACAAGTATCATATTGTGTGTGAAAATGAAATGAATCTTTATGTTTTGAAGTTTTTACCTAAATATCACCAAGTCCTGTGTGATGGAACAAAAAACCATACTTCCCAATAGGATTTCCCTGCTAGCTATTAAGAAATCATATAAAAATTTATACTTAAGTTAGTGGCTATTATGTTTATCTAATTTCATAATAGATAGCACTAAAATCCTATTGGGTAATATGTTTTCTGATCCATGATGTAGGACTTGGTGATTTTTATGTGGAAAATTCAAAACGTGAAGATTTAATTCATTTTTACACATGATATGATACTTGTCAGATCTCACTCATACCTCTTCACAGAATCTCAATACTCTAGGCATTGAATCTTCCTCTTGTTTCTAATGTTTAATTGAGTATTGTATTAAATAACTTCATTTTTACTGTCGATGAGTTGTGCAAGTGTTAATGGTTTTTGTGGTTACATGATTAACAAAATATGTCAAGCAATTATTTTGATCCATTGAGCCCTGAAACCTCCATTACTATAACTAAACACTATTAAACTAGGGTTTTAGGGATCCAAACAAATGATTTCATACCTTATATTGTTGGAATAATGTTTAGCAACTCACATCACATCTATATTTACAATATATCCCAACTCTATTAAAATTACTTCCTTTATGTTGTTTGATGATACATTCATATTAAAACCATATGAATTTGCTTGTCTTGCTAAATTTGAGTCGACCATGTATTTAAGTTACAAACACACAGCTATTGTTCATAGAAAAACTCTTATATTTTAATATAGGTTAGAACTTACAAATAAGTAAGGCTTCTAAGATTCTCAAATTTTAAAGGTGTATTTCCAATTAGGCATTTCTATGCACATTTATATGAAGCACGTGAAATTGGCACACAAATTTCAAAAACTTGAGGAAAATTATTCATAAAAACATACTTTCATGTTGTATAACTTACAAATAATTAAGATCAAAACATGAACTAACATTCTTTGCAATATAAGATTCAAGTTGATTCTTAGCCAAATTTATGGATAAATAAAAATAAAGCATTAAGAAAAAATCCTAAGATAGACAACAATTTGTTCAGTTCAAAAATGTTTATTAGTCATTTTCTCGATGTGAATTCTCAAACATATAGATAACTTACAATTCAAAAAAATCTTCAAATTACCCCAATTCCAAAGGAATCTTTTCTAACAGATGATTATGATTTAGTTTCTTTCACATTCATACAACTTGAATTGATAAATAAGCAATGGATACATTCAGACATGATCCTAAATTATTTTCCACATGAGACACCAAGGTAAGAGGAGCACCTAAATCCATTCATTATTTTGTAATTGAAATAATAAATAGAAAAATATTCAAAAAGAATCCACATTATTACATATATTGTAGATATCTCCACTTAGTCAATTCTGGGCCAAATCCCTAAAATAAAAATACATTGCATTTTTTTTTTAAATATCAAAGAAACCATCCACAATACAGCATCTTTTGGGATGGATAGCTAATTGGATCCAATAAAGTTATATTGATAGATCATTTATAATCCAATCTCTAACTAAAAAAATCTTTAGATTTGGAATCTCTAATAATGCTAAAGGTATAGGCCTCATCAATTGATTATTCTTTAGTATCCTGTAGAAAGAATTGACCTATAATTTGGTATATTGATTTACATATTTAAACATAAAAATATCAAAAGTTTAAGTTAACCTTGCACAAATATAATTAGGTTTGAGGATGACCTTTAACAAATATATAGATTTCCACAAACAATGAAATCATATAGCGAAAGATAATGAATTTTGTAAGAAGTCATGCAATTTTTTTGTATTTTTCAACTTTGATATAGAGAGGGATATATTGCCATCTAATCCATTAAATGAAACATCCTTGCACCTATAGATAGTCAAAAATAGTTTTTGCCTACTCTTTCATCACTTTTACATCCTAACTTGTCTTGTTTTCTCATTTCTCTAACTTTGATATTTTTGGCCAACTTGGTCATCATTCAATCAAAATGAAAATCATCTTAGAGAAATTAAAAACCATTTCAATTTCATATTATCATCATCAATCCTTTATGCATCATTACATCCTTCAATGCCTTATCAATATTCATTAGTATGTATTATGTGTCCTTAACATTGTTAGAAAGTGAATAGAAGGGAATAATGAATGATGTGTGAATAGAGTGAAATATGTGAGGGGGAATGTAGGACCTATCCTTAACCCAAATTCCTAAAATAAATGATCCAAATTGATTAATCACAAAGAAGTGATCAGTGCACAAATGAATAAAAACAATGGAGAATATGAAGAAAGGAGGAAATCCTATAATCTACTATAGAAAGCATGTACTTGAAATATTCAATGAATAGAAGATAAATATTAACCTCAAAGTAGGGAAAATCTAGAAAATGTTGATTTCTGATGTTTGTGCATAGTTTTAAGAAATTCTACAACCTGCTCTGGACTAGAAATGTCAAGACAAAGAAAACCCAAAAAAAATTGTCCTTCCAAGGGTAGTTTGGCCTTGACCCAAATAGCGAGGGACAATCTTACCCTGGGGTACAATCTTACCCCAAAAATTCAACCTTGACCTATAATGATCTAACAAAAATTATGTTCACAGATCTCAAAAGTTCATCAAAAAGGTTATCAACCCCAATTTGGAATCAACCTTGAAATGTAATTGAAATTGCAATATGTATAAACAAGGTAAATGGAACTATTCACCTTGATTATATTGAAATCATTATGGAGGATTTGAATCCTCGAATCCACAATTAGGGATGCTCCAAATGAATGTAGGATGTCTCAAATCAATGGCATTAGATCTTCAACACCAATCTTGAATGGATCTTTAGAATGGGATGCTTAAATGAATTTGGATGAAGAAATATTCAATAAGAGGGCTCCATAGAGATTAAATCCTTCAATGACTAATAATGGATCTCCTTGATGAATTGGATCTTTAATACTTAAATGCTCAAATGCTTGAATGATGGACGATGGATCATCTGATATCATAATGTGCCTTAGAGAAAATGAGAGGAGAAGGCTTCCTTATATAGTGTTCTAGGGAAACAACTTCTAGAGAGGATGGCATTGGAGAA
Source organism: Cupressus sempervirens (assembly GCA_028749045.1). NCBI lineage: Eukaryota > Viridiplantae > Streptophyta > Pinopsida > Cupressales > Cupressaceae > Cupressus > Cupressus sempervirens. The sequence continues at coordinate 396,472,281 of CM053790.1, forward strand.
TTAAATCCCAATTAACCTTAACCCATAGAATGGACCTAGGTTAAATGCAATTTAAGAGTTTACCATTCCAAAATCTGAAACAATTGACCTGGAAGCAAGAAAATGAAACTTTTTGAAGCCCAACATCCTAAAACCTCTAGAACTTAAAATTTGGACCTAGGATCAAGGTTAAGGTTTACTCTACCCAAGGTTAGGGTCAAGGTCATCCTTAACCCATTAGGCTATCATTGACCCAAAAATTCAAAGTCTTTAATTTCTTAGAGAAAGTTGTCAAAAAGAGGCTAGAAATAGTGGGAGAGAAGCATCATAGGGGGGAAATAGCTAGATCCATGCAAAGACCTATTCAAGGTGCTTGGCATGACCTCAAACCACTTACTTAGAGGGCTAAATGCTCTTATTATGGATGCTTCCATTTTAAGATGATACATTAATCCCCCACTTTAGCAAGAGTATGGACTTGATACAAACTCTTGGTAAAGAAGATTGTAATGAAAATATAATCTTATTAGAATCAGTAGGACAAATAGATCCTCAAGCCCCCAAGGACTTAAGTCTTTTTCAACTCCAAGATCAAAAAAAGAGAGACATCTCTAGGAAAAGAGAAAGAAAAAAAGAGTGTGATTAACTCACCCAATGAGAACTTATGTCCCATTTTGAACCACACAAAGAAATGACACAGCTAGAAAGATGAATTTGAACTACCTAGTGAATGTGGCTACTCACTAGTCAACCCATCAAGCATTCACCCTCAAGAATATTCTATTCTATAAGAGTAAAACCAAAAAGAAAAAGAGATCCAATCTTAAGGACACATTTGACCTTAAGGGATCAAAAATTTTGAAACTAGAGGGATCAAGAGATCCTAAAATATAAATCCATGCTTTAAGGATTAATCACTAATCCAAAAAGGAAGAAAATGTATCTTGAAAAATAATATGTGTATCGAATAGTACGTGTGTTAAATAGGTGAGAAGAGCATATGTCTGCATGTTAAATTCATTGCTAACACTTTAACAAGAGCAATGGCTTTAATAGAAACATAAACAACTCCACTAATTACATTTCCACTACGGGATGCCCCTAATGAAGAAAAATCAAGGGAAATACATATAAACATATAGAGAACATAGAAGGGATCTACCTATTTTGGGGTCAGTATGATCATAAGATAATATATATGATATTATTACAAATGAATTGACATCATTCCCCAAAGAAATTAGAACTAAAATCACAAAGGAAGAAAGGTAACATGAGAGATATGAAGAAGAATCTTTTTGGACCATGACCTGGAGACCAAAAATAATCAGTGCTACCAAGTTGCGGATCCAAGCAGATTACACAAGGAAATATTTACAAAAAATAGCATAGGTAAAAAATAACATGAAATAACATATGGAAGAATAGAGATACATATACAAGAAATTTATAATGGATTTGATTCCTTTATCACCTTGCATCAATAGAGCAAGGGTTTTATAAAAGAATCTAACAACATTTAACAACCACATCACAGGAGAAGGACAATACAATAGGCAAACACACAACAAAGCTACCATAAAGGACAAGCCAATCAAGTGTACCTCCTACACTCCCCATCTTGTTGTTTATCATTTAGGGAAGGTGGGTAACTTGCAAGAGGGACTATATCCAACATAGTAGGAGTTGTAGCCAGTTCCAAACAAGGATCCTCTTCATAATCACAATGTTTAATTCTAGGTGTAATTGTTAATTGTGAGGAAAGTATTTTAGGTAAATCAATGTTAATGTCAATAGTTTCATATTCATTATTAACATCATTAGTATCATCAAGAGTATCTTCTTCATCTAGATTAATCAACATAGGATCTAAGATATGAATAGAATCATCAGAATCATGCATCTTAACATCATTATTAGCATCAACTTCTTCTAACACATCATGCATAGTTGTATCCAAAGAAGGTAAGGATTTTTGAAGAACAGAATTATCAGCTTTATCTTGAGCAAGATTCTTCTTATGACATTCATTAGCAAATTGATTACATTTCATCTTATTTGAAAAAATGTTGAGAACTAGGAGAAATTACTAGATCCTTCAAAGGTTCTATAGGAGGATCAATAGCGAACAAATAAGTAATAGGAGGAGCTTGATCAATAGATGTAGAAGCCATAGATAAAGGAGGTATGGAAGGTGTAGGAAAAAGAGCACAATTAAGATCCATAGGAGGTAAGCTTAACTCAAGAATCTTACTATGCTTATAGGCTTAATATGAGCAAAAAAGATGATCAGGTCTAGAAGGACATGAATTAGGTAATGAAGGCCAAAAGAAGTCAAGGGTAGCACAATCTCTGGGCCAAGAAGGGTGATATAAACTATGATTAACCATCTTCACTTCTTCATCATGAACAAATTTAAGACATTTATGAATAGATGAAGCAACAATATGCATGGCATTTAACCATGGTAAACCAAGCTTAACTTGAAATTGATCAAAAGTAGAAACAACAAAGGTAGTGTTCACAATTATTCCACAAAGTTCAACTGATAAATTAATAGAACCAAATGATGGATAAAGAAAATCATTACAATTTTGAATCCACACATCACATGTATCATAAAAATTGCACTACAATCTTTCAAAAAAAGATTTTTTTCATTAATAACATTGACTAAGGATGTAGGATCAACAAGACAACGATGAGTAGGTATCTGAAAAATCTTAGCATAAATATAAAGGGGACTATCGAGACCTTTAATAGTCTCAAAATCATCAAAGGTAATCAAAAGTTCTCAAGGTCTTTTATTCTTAGGTTGTTGTCAAGGTTTAGGTTGATTTGTTAATTTAGGCTTAGGTTTTAGTCGAGGTTGAGATAAACCTTGAGATTGAGGTGGAGATATAGATTGAATAACATGCTCCGCTTGATTAGCAATGTGATTAAGATCATCCATCATTGAGTTATACACAATATCCATAGAAGATAGTTTAACAATGGTATTAGTATCATGTGTAGGTAAAGGATTCATATAGATTTGAAGATTTTGATTAGGAAGAGAAACAAATTTGTTCCCACTACCATCAAAATTATCAACAAATATAGCATTAAAGTCAATTAAATCTTGAACCTTGTCTTTTAAAGAATAACAGTTCTTAGTATCATGACCATTCTGATGATTATATTGACAAAAAGCTTTAGGATCACAAGATTTAGATGCAATCATAGTAGGTAAAAGAGGCCAAATAAGAGGTAAAGTAATCATATTAGTAGTTAACAACCTATTCGTAATAGAATGTAAAGATTTTGAAAGAGGAGTAAACATGCAATTTAATCAAAAAATAGTGGATGCAAAAGTGGCATTGTGAGATGCAACAACTTGATCAAAAACTACATTTACTTGTTTGTTTATCTTGACATAGTTGTTGAATTTTTGAAATTTGTTTCAATTAGGAGCAGCATCAGTTTTATCACCAAGAACAAGAGCCATTGGAGTATTGCTCTCAAATTGACTCACTTGTAATTGGTAATGATGAAGCATTGCACAAAGTTATTGAAAAGAGAAAAATTCAGTAAGAAAAATCTTATCTCTAATATCCTTTTACAGATTTGAAATAAACATATGTTGAATATCAATATTAGGAAAAAGATAGGAAATCTAAGCATGTAAAAGCTTAAATCTACCAATAAATTTAGTCAATTTTTCCTTAGAACTTTTTTTACAATGCATCAAATCACTCAAAGACACTTGTAGGCCAATATTGTTTTGAAATTGTTGAATAAAAGCATTCACAAGTTGTGGAAATGAATTAATAGAATAAGGAGGCAAGGAACAAAACCATTAAAATGCCTTGTCGTGAAAGTTTATAGAAAACAACTTGGCTAAATCCTACAATCATGAGCATAATCACTACAAAGGATTTGAAATATTTTAACATGATGAACAGAGTCTCCCTTACCATTTTAATTCTCAAGATGAGGCATATTGGCTTGCTAAGGAATAGTAGTATGAATGATATCTCAAGACAAAGGACTTCCCATGTCACAAGTAGGAATACTAAATTTGTTGTGAGTCAAGGATGCAAGTTGTTGTAAAGATGACACAGTTTTAGCCAAATTGATAAGTGTTGAATCATTAGAGGAAATAGGAGGAATAACAACATTAGAAACACCAAGTAAAGTGTATGAAGTTGTAGGATGGTGATCCCACAATAATGGGTTCCACTTTTTGACTAATTTTGACACTAAAATCAATATTTTTGAAACAAACCTCACATTCGAGTGACGATATCTCTAAAACAATGAATAATTTCAAGATGACATAAACTAGTGATTTCTAGTACTTTGTTCCTACTTTGTAACCATATTTTTTAATTTTAAAAAAATTATTTAAGTCAAATTTTTCTTCTCCTCTGAAAAGTGGTACATATGAAAAATCAATATTTTTAAAGAGTGATAGTTCATTTGACACACATAACTTTTTTCTAGAAATGATAATGAGGTAATTCTTTCAATTTTGGATTTGTAACATCAATACCCAGAGGATTCATTTGGTTTGATTCAATTTGGTTGAATATTGTATAGTTTATGCAGTTTTGAAGTGACATTAATCGTAATTTAGACATACATTCGTTTTGACACAGATAACTTGAACTCAATTTATCATAAATCTATTTTTTTTTAATAGAAAGCTATCTCAGCATCCTATTTCCTAGGTATTTTTCAAAAAAAATTAACCTAATTTACAAATTTTCCTGAAGTGTCGAAGATAGTTGATGTTCAACAGTTAATGAACCTATAATAAGTTAAACTCATATTTGAAAGTATTAATGAAAATAATATGTATTACAATTATAGTTGTTGGAAAGCTTGCTCCAAGCAGCACAAATTGGCAATTTTTATTTTATAGTAGGAGATCATTCAATCTCAATTTTGGGGGTCAAAAGAGCCAATTTCATTTTTTTAAGAAAACAACACCAAAATTTTATAAATTGACATGTTCGTACAAACACTATGTTCGCACAAACGTATGAGCAAAATAATTCGGCAATTAGAAATTTAAGTTAACATGTTTGCACAAACATGTAAAATAATTTTTGTTCACGTGAACATACAAAAAAATAAAATTTATCAAGAAAATGGAAAAATGGAATTTTAATTGCAAAATTGCCATTATAATATGTTTGCATGAACATATTAATAAGGCATGTTTAGGCAAATATACCTTATTTAAACTCAATATGTTCATGCAAACCTATAATTGTTGTATGTTTGCACGAACATAGTAAAATTCAATATGGCAATTTTTCATCATTTCATGATTTCCTTCATCCCCCAAAAGTGGTACCTAGTATTGTGGGTTCACCAAGGAATGGAAGACACAAATGGAGGAACACTTGGAAATATAGTTGTCATAACATTATAATAAGTAAAGGGAACATTATGATAAGAAGGTTGTGATGTAGGAAGGGACATGGAAGGAACACTCATATGAATATAGGGAATCGTTGCAATCATCAAAGAAGGTATATAGGTAGGAATACTAGGTAAAGGAATAGAAGAAGGTTCTATACCAAGGACAAGAGGAATCAACCCTAAATCTTGAGCTACTTGAGCTAAAGGTTTAACATTTGAATGCACAAGGTAAGTAATACCATGAAAGAGGTTAACATCTTGATCACTGTCGTGAAGAACTTTCTTAAGAGCCTCTATAGCTTGAGTAGAATCTTGATTATGGTTTTCTTGAATGAGCCAATTACCCATTTTATCAAGTTCAATTGAAATTTTTTGCACTTGTTCAAGAGGAACTCTTAAAGCATCATCTTCATCATGAGATGAATAAGAAGAGTTTTGTTCAATAATAGGATTGGAATTAGGAATAATCATTCTCATCTAGAATCCTAAGGAAAGGAGGAGAAGACTTAGGATCAAAGGTACCCATAAGTCTATGACTTTATCTAACTAGAAGATTAGAAGTGGGACTAAAAGTAGTAAAGCTCCATTTTCATGCATGTAGCTGCTCCATTTTCCTATGGAGCCCTTGGAATAGTTTTTTGTCTATGAATACCATTAGTGGAATAATAATCTTCAAATTCATGACTGCAATACTCACCACCATTATCAGATCTGAGACATTTTAATTCTTTTCTAGTCTCATTTTCAACCAAGCATTTCCATTTCTTAAAAGTTTGAAATACATCAGATTTCTAAGGAAATAAACCCAAACTTTTCTAGTTGCATTATCAATAAATGTAACATAATAATGAGAGCCACCAAGGGAAGACACTTGAGATGGTCCCCATACATTTTTATGCACTAGCTCTAATTTCTCACTTTTATTTTCCTTTTGAGTCTTCACAAAACTCACTCTCTTTTGTTTCCATACACACAACTTTCATAGAAATCCATATTAACACATTTAAGAATTGGTAAAACTTTCTTTGGATGAAGTACCTTCATACCTTTCTCACTCATGTGCCCAAGTCTGTTATGCCACAACATTGTATTAGAATCTATAGCAGCTATTTTATCTCCCTATTAACTGCAACAACTATTTCTGAACATTCATTTTTTTCTGAAACAATCAAAGTAGAAGGAACAATATGACCTGTACAAAGATATAAGGTGCCTACTTTCACACCTTTTGCTACTACAAGGGAACCTTTTGAAACCTTCTAATATTTATCATTAAAAGTAACTACACAACTGAAATTAAATTCCTACTCAACCTTGGAACATGTCTTACCTCATGTAGTAGCTAATAATTCCCATACTGCAATTTAATCTTAACTTTTCCCTTTCCAACAATCTAACAAGATTCGTTATCCTCCAAATAAACAAGCCCAAAATCCCCTTGGACATAATCAATGAAATAACCTCTATGAGGTGCAGCATGAAATAAAGCACAAGAATCTAAAACCCATGAATCATGAACAATTTCTAAAGATAGAAGAAAAGCATCCTCTTTAGATTTGTTACTTACCACATTTTCCTCCTTGTTCCTTTCTATTTTATCTCCATTGTTCTTTTGAGTCCAATGATCTTTCTTCTTATGCCCTAATTTCCCACAGCGCCAGTAATCTCTCGATCCTCAAGATTGAGACCTCTTCCCCTTTGACTTTCCTCTTGATTTCTCATGATTTCTAGAATTATTTCCTCTCTCATTCATTATGCCTCTACCTTGTGCATTCAAAGCACTTCCTAATGTGGATCCACCTGAGGTTTTACTACAAGTTTCTTCACTCAAAATAACACCAATCACATCATCATATTTTAGGGTACTAGATCCAAAAATAGAATTACTCACAACTATTACCAAGCAATTCCAACTTTCAAGCAAAGAACATAAAATCAAGAGATCCCTAATTTCTTCATCAAAATTGATACCCATAGAAGATAACTGACTAGTAATACTATTAAACTCATTTAAATGATCTACAACGGATCCACCTTCTATTATTTTTATATTAAATAAATACTTCATGAGAAATACCTTGTTTAAAGCAAAGGGATTTTCATATAGGTTTGTTAAGGTTTACATCAACTCTTGTATTGTCTTCACTTTTGTAATATTAAATTCCATCGATGGTGCCAAGCATAATTGAATAATTCCAAGTGCCTTTTAGTCTAAAAGATCTCAGTCATCATTTTTCATAGATCCCTAATTCTTGGTTTTTCCTTTCAACGTCTTCCATAAATCCTTCTGATAAAGATAGTCCTCCATTTGCATTTTCCATAACTAAAAGTTCTACCCATTAAACTTGCCAACCCTCAGCTTACCCTCATCTTCCATCACTCCCACTCAACCATGAGACCTTCCTACAAAGGATCGCTAAAAAAAATGATGACGATCTAGCCAAAAAAAATAACAACCATCTAGCTCTGATACCATTTGTTAGGATTAACCCTAGACAAAAATAACAGTTACATGAAAATATAACCAATACCAAAAACTAGTAGATCACATAAAAGAGAACACAAGACACCAAGATTTAATGTGGTTCACCCAATTCTTGGGCTACATCCACCCAATTCTTAGGCTACGTCCACCAACAGCAAGTCCAATATTATTATACAGTGATTATAACCTGACTACAATCTGTAATCCCTTATACCTCAATACCACCACAAGAAGCTAAAATATCACCATTCATCATGAAATCCCTGACCCTAAGCCTTTTTATACAAGCTTTTTTTGCTTAGAAAATTAGTGCTAGAATAATAGAAAAATAGTAGCCGACACCTTTTACAATAGAAGGGCATTTTTGGCTTTGAGTGTGCTGCCCTTGAATACCCAAGCAAGGGTGTTACCCCTCAACCCCACCCTATACTATGATAGAGAGCACACCTAGGGTGATACCCTAGGACCTCGTAGGGGCACTGCCCCTTGACCTTGTCTTGGGGGTACAACTCCCAAACTCTTATAGAAATAATCTAGAAGGAATCATGCTAAATAAACCTCTGAGTTTGATTAGGCTCCACATCACAACGCCTGGAAATGTAATTGAAATTTTAATATGTATAAACAAAGTAAATCAAACTGTTCACCTAGCTTATATTGAAATCCTTATGAAGGATTCAAATCCTTGAATGCACAATTAGGGATGCTTCAAGTCAATGTAGAAATAAATGTGGGATGTCTCAAATCAATGGCATTAGATCTTCAATACCAATCTTGAATGGATCTTTAGCATAGAAAGAGGCTTGAATGAATGTGGATGAAGAAATCTTCATCAAGAGGGCTCCATAAAGATTGAATCCTTCAATGGCTAATAATGGATCTCCTTGGTGAATTGTATCTTTAATAGTTGAACGCTTGAATGCTTGAATTTTTGAATTCTTGACAATGGATCATCTGATATCATAATGTACCTTAGAGAAAACAACAGGAGAAGGCTTCCTTATATAGTGATCTAGGGCACAAACTTCTAGAGAGGCCTATATTGGAGAATTAAATCTAGATTAACCTTAACCCCTAGAAATGGACCTAGATTAAATAAAATTTAAGAGTTTACCATTTCATTATCTAAAACAACCGACCCAAAGGTGAAAAAATGAAAAATAAAACTTTTTGAAGCCCAACATCCTGAGACCTCTAGAACTTGAAATTTGAATGTAGGGTTAGGGTTGAGGTCAACTCTTCCCTAGGTCAAGGTCAAGGTCATCCTTGACCTAGGTTAGGTTCGAGGTCAACCTTGACCCATCTGGTTGTCATTGATCCATAAAGTTAAAGTCTTCATTTTCTCAGAAAAAGTTGTTAGAAAGAGGTTAGAAATAGGGGAGAGAAGCAAAATAGGAGGAAACAACTAGATCCATGCAAAGACCTATTCAAGTTTCTTGACATGACCCCAAACCACTTACTCAAAGGGCTAAATGTTCTTATCATGGAAGTTCTTCCATTTTAAGGCAATACAGAAAGTAAATTCCACCAAGATAACTAAGAGGGGTATTACTTAAGCATGTAAAAAATATAATCAACAACCATCAAAAGATACTCATACACAATAACACCATATATGTTGACTAGGGAAACCCTTGATTAGATGGAGAACCCTGGTGGGGATGGTACCCACAAAATGATGTACTAATATAAAAGTTCTGTATTAGAGGATGGACCTTGCTAGGAGTCAATAAAATACATTTAGGACATATCAGGCCCCGTTAGGAGTTTTTCCAACCCTATTAGGAGTTGTAGAAGGAAGATGGACCCACTATCCAAATAGCTCCAAGGGCAAGATCACTAAACTCACTGTCCAACTAGTCTCCATATTATTCCTTGCAAAATGATAGAAATGTATAGATCCTTCTCTCTCCTTTGACTAGACCAAACCTCTTCTAATCTTGATAGCACATTACCAACTTCACAATCAATAATCCCTTGGGTCACTTACTTTCATTTACCAAATACTCTTCTCTTGTTTGTATAATCAACACTACACATATATCTCCAAACAAGGAAAATATCCTTCCTTTATATCATGTCCTCAAAATAATTCCTTGAGTTGGCCTTGATGCTTTACCAATTAATTATAATAGGACCTCATTAAGATATTATAGAACTTTACACCTTTTCACAATTACAAATTACTGTCGGCTCACAATCTTTACAACTTCTCACACATGTGACTTTTGACCTTGTATGCTTGTTGACATCATCATCAAACTATCTTTTGTCACTTTCAAACTACACTCATCATGATTCTATCTCTATTAGGAGATACAATCCAAACATTGGAAACTATTTCTTAGATACTCTATCTATATACAACCTTTTATAAATCAGGTATATCTTCTACATGTCTATGAATTTCTTCATGTACACTTAACCACTTCATCAGGACACAATGTAGAACACATCCTTAACTGTGCTTGACCAGATCATCAATACTTTGTCCAGGTGACCCTATTCTCTCTCTACTACTCTGCTAGTCTTTATAGAAATAATGTTATGTTGACATTAATGACAAACACAATGATGAATGCAACATGTCAATCATGCTAACAATCTCCCCAATAGTTCAAGAAATGCTTAGGATACTCCCCCAAAGGAATACCATTATAATTTATGCTAATGGGCATATCATCATTTCATCATTCAATCCTTGGCATTGTTACATCCTTTAGTGCCTTATTAACATCCATTCATTAATACATGTCATGTGTCCTTGGCATATCATCATTCATCATCAATTTGATCGATGACATTTTTATTCCTTCAATGTCTTCTCATGTGCTTATCTTATCATTTTAATAGCATTGACTATGTTGGTGTAATTTCTATCAAACCTACCAATGAATTTCAATCAAACCTATGGCATTTACAGAGTGTTAAATATTATTTATCATTAATCCTTGCCACATGTCCTTAACAAGTCATCGATTTATGTCATTCATCTAGAATCATTTATTTCATTTGATCATTGCTTTAGTCCAATCCAATAATTTTATCCCCCACCCCACTTATCAATTATTCCTCTTTACTAACATTTCTCAATTAATTAATCTTAATTTATTTATTTTGTTTTCATGACTTATGGGAATTCCTAATTTCCTAAATTCTAATTCTAATTTCCCATTTTCCATTTTCTATTTTCTTATTTCCAAATTTCTAATTTCTAATTTCTAATTTCTAATTTCTAATTTCCACTTTAGATGGAATTGTGAGTTTTTAAAATTCAAAATCTCCCACTCTTACAAATTCCAAATTTTTAGCTTACACCTCTTACATCTTTGTATGCATTTCTCTTATACTTTCTTCTTCTAATTTTCTTACCAATTTCTATGCACAATTCTTACACATTGTCATATTTTGTCATAATTTTCCACTTTGTGGCACAATTTTCCAAATTTCACACATGATTATACATCTTTTTCTTTTTCATTCTTTCTTTCTATTTCTTGTATTTGGCTTCAAAATCCTATAAGTTGAGTTGTTATGCACTTGTTCTGGCTAACCGCGCTCCTAGTATTCTTATTATTATCTTGTCATTTTTATAACATTTTTATGATATCATCATTTTCATCTTTCTTTCAATTGTAGGTACATTTTCTCAAGATCATGAGTTATATCAACATTATTATAGAGAAGAAATGAGAACATAGGAGCTACATTTGAAAGGGGGTTTCTTGTTTTAATCTCTTTTGATTTCAAATGGATTTTATGTTAGGATATATTTTTTGCATATTCTTTTATGAGATTAGTAGTTCTCTCATTTCTATGAATATCTTATTTTCTAGTCTTATATTTGGTGAAACTGACATGAACATGCTTTACTAATCTTCTTTCTTTTTCTTGTGTGCCTGTAGGTGCAAGGAAAAATCTTAGAACACTCTTGGAGTATAATTTTATTTATTGTTTGATTTCCTTGTTTTGTGAATATAAAATGAACAACAAAGTTACATAGTATAATTAGGAGGTGAATGAACATCACATCATCTCATCTAGCCTAATTAGGAGAATCAAAGAACAACAAGTCTTTTTTTTATGTTCTCAAATTTTCCTTTCTTAATGGACCAAATGAACAACAAAGTCATAGGCTAATTAGGAGCTGAATGAACAATGAATATCACATAGCCTAATTAGGAGGATCAAAGAACATCATAATCTCATATTATGTTAAATTATCCTTTCTTAATGGCTTAATGAGCAAAAAATATCATACAAATTTAATTAGGAAGGAAAAGAAATATAAATCATTTTTTCTATCACATTTCCTTTCTAATTGGATAAAAATCATGAAACATTTTTTCTTCAAAGTGTTTGGTTTCTCTTATCACTTGTAATCACAAAAGTTTATATAGATGTATCCTCTCCCCTCACATTTGTGGAACTTGCGTGAAGAGAAATCTATGTATTTCTTTTAGAGTAACATGTTTGTGTTACTAATTATCTTATTTTTAGCATGTGGAAATTGTGTGATAAAGAGAATATCATGAAAACTACTAATGAATTTGATGTAGGATGTCATTTGAAAACCTTGTATGTTTGCTTTAGAACCAATGTGTCTTTGATTTCTTAGATTAGCAAACACTTTGTTTGAGGCTTAAAATAAACATTTTCTATTCTTCTTGGTGCATCTATAATATCTAAAAACCCTAAGGGTTATATGGACATATCATCTCCCCTCACCTTTGCGGGTCTTGGGTGTAAGAGAAATCCATGTGATTCTTTCAGAGAAGCCTAAATTGGACCAAGATATATGATATTGGGTATGCCAGGGGACAACTTTGGAGAGGTAACAGGTCAAAGCTAGGTCTCCACTCTAACCACTATATAAAGGCTCAATTGTGGGTAATGCCCAATTGCTGGTATGGCTAGGTGTTATCTCTCCTCTAGTGCCCTTAGAGGTGCATTGAACCTTGGTTATCAAGACTAGGAGACATGCTACAAGATTTTATCATCCACCTACTAAATAGAGTGTCCAATACTAAAAGCCTTTGTTGTAGTGGCCAAAATCCTTCAATCCACTGACTCAAGGGGTCACCCATTCCCATGAAGACATCTCACACTTTCGTGGTCCTTATTAGAGACAAAAATTCCTTGTGACGTAATTCCTCTTGGAAAGAAAATCTTGGTATGCCACTATAAGTGGGAGCCTATGCTACCAAGATTCTAGGTTTTCTACTCTGAATAAGCATGGTTGACCTTTGATTCAAGTGAGAATTTAGTAGATAGAGTCCTTTCCGCCTAGGTTGTGGCATGTTTGTTCACTTTTAAAACAACCATTCTTCTTTTATTATTTTCCATGAGTGCTTTCACTAATCAAGATAATTTCCAAATTGATGCACAAATACTTGTCAAAAAACTTCAAAATATTTGCAAAACAATACACTTGTTAAACACTTGCTCAAAACTTTCAAAAATATTTTACAAATGCACAGTTGTCAAACTCATCCAAAACATTAAAAAAACATAGAAACTTGTTGTCTTAGGATGTTATGGCATGTCTCTTAGAAATCATTTTGCATATCCATCTCAAATTTTGCATTACGTCATCATAGTCGTTGCATAATTTCCCTTTTGCATCTAGGAGCCCTTTTGTATATCATAATCCTTGTTGTTATCCCTACATTGTCCTCATTTTCCACTTATCATACTTTACATTATCCTCGTTTTTTCATATCCTAATCCTCAATTTGACCCTCTTAGTCTTCATTTTAATTCTATCATAATATTTGATTTGCATATACATGCTTGCACAACCCTCATTTTGATCTCATCATAACCCTCATTTCAAATCTAAGACTCTTTAAATTTGGTAGAAAATCCAAAAAAATTATGAGTCTTAGACTATACCCTTATTTGAATGAATAAAGGATCTTGACCTTGGTCTTTTTATCATTAGTCCTTTTATAATTTTCTCTAAGTGAATTTTTATCTATGTCTTGTTGGATTTGACTTCGTCCTTTTTATCAACTTTTTCATCTTGATTTTATCCTTTTTTCTTGGTCAAGATCCAATATTCATCTTTGTAAGGTTAGATTCATAGCCTTGTGTTTTCCAAATATTTTCCTCAAAATTTTAACTTCATTTTGCATGTCCTTAATTTTCATAATCCTCTTTTTAAACTTAGGTTGCATAACCTTGTCCTCATTTTACATAATCCTAGTTTGCATAAACCATAGTTGCATAAACATTGGTTTTCATATCCCTTACTTTTTCATATCATTCATTTATCCAAAAAATCCAAAAAACATAGTTGCATTTTTCATAATCATATTATAGTTCAAAACATTTTTCATATAATAATCCAAAAATATTTTTCAAACATAAAAATCCTCCAAATTCCAAGGAGCACTATCGACCACAAATTTTTTCCATGTCAATTTTTTTTTTCAAACTGAACATTTCTTTGAATAGTCAACCTTTTGCATATTCTCATATTACACTTTAACCTTTCATGTTCCAAACTGTTGAGAAATTTAGCCTCATAGTGAATTGAAACAAATTCCATGTGTGTGTGTGTGTGTGTGGTTTGGTTGATGGATTTATGTTGATATCCGTAAATATCACATTGAGATGATATATCTCCATATGTTTGAGAGCATATTTTGTTCCATAACAAATCCTCCCTAGCTAAGAGGGAGTGTTAAGATTATAGCTACAGTCAAATTGATTTAATCTTAAGATGCAATATATATATATATATATATATATATATATATATATATATATATATATAATTTTATACATATATAATATATATAATATAGGTTATATTGTGATTTATATTGTTAATATATATTAACTAATATTGATTAATCATAGAGACATGTCTCTTCATGAAACATGTTATCTATTCTTATATTTATAAGAGATTGGAATTTGCATTTGGAACACATCTATAAAAATGAAAATATAATTAAATTTCCATAAATGATCCATGTTACTTAACATGGTATCAAAGCTATGTTGCAAATGTTTGAAGGCAAACACTACTGGAAAGACCTAAAACACAAAGGGAAATATATGTTTATTTGATCTAGTACAATTATATGTCCATCATCCCACATCGTCAACACAACCTGGCATATTCTCCTAAGCTCTTAACTCATTTCAAAATTCAGAAACTATCTACATAAAAGAAAGAAAAGGACATGTAGGTCACCACTGAAGGCATATAGGGAAGATATTTGTGGAGTTATGCTTGTTCATCCTCAATAGAGAATATTTTTAATATACGATGTTGTGTTCTATTTTTCAATACCAATACAAAAGTGAAAGATAAGGGGATTTGAAAAAGGGAAGCCAGAATGTAGTACGATCTCCTATACAAGACATGATATATATTCCCAATAACCACTTGATTGATGGTGTGGACTCAACATAGTAATACATTGGAGGTAAGATTTGAGAAAATAAGGGTAATTGTTTTTGAAATTAAAAGTGACCAAAAATAAGGGGGTCGGCCCTTAATAGTCAAAAGGCTGATAACCAACACATTACCAACCAGTAACAAAAATAGACAAATAGAACAAGAGTACCAGCAGTCAGAGACAAAAACCAAAAACTAGAGAGCTAGAACTAGAAAGGAACCCTAGCAACTAACCAATGTCCAACAAGGCACCTAGGCCTTATAAAAACTTAAATACAGCTGATAACCAACAAAACCATAACTACCATAATAGTATATAAAGTCTTTGGATCCTTGGACCCCATAACTGAACAGAATTTAAAAAGACTTACATTTCTTTTTTCCCTTTTCCTCTTGCATGAAGAAGAATCTGGGCCCAGTCGTTGGCAAGAAACTTAAAGAGCAATTTTTTGTCCTCCATGTCCAAGCCAGCTTCCTCCTTCTCCTATACCAGCAATTGGAGGGTAGTTGCAACAACATGAGTAACTTTAAGTCCAAACTTGGAGAAGGTGAAAAACCCCTCCTCCAAAGCTTTGACCCTTTCCTCCAGGTTCATGTAATGCTCCTCCACCGTCATAGTCTCCTCTTTATGCTCCTCAACCTTCTTAGAACAAACCTCCTTCATTTTTTGTCCCTGTGGTTTATCCTCCATCACCTGTGGGTTAGAGGAAATCTTTGAATTTTCCTTAATAGGGGAAGAAATGGTAATTGGGGAATTATCCTTTTTTCTCATCTCATCACAAAAAGTAAAAGGTTTAAGTGAGAAGCTGGCTGAAACATGGGTTGTCTCAGTATTCCTTTCTTTGTCGTCCGACACTTCTGTTTGAGTGTCATCCATCAAAATGTTCCCATAATTGAAACTTTTTCCCCCTCCTCATTACCATCATCCTTTTTAGAGTTGGAAATACTTTCCTCCTCCCTTCTGTCACTGTTATTTCCTGAGCTATCTTCTTCAATTTCCTCAACAAGGTATCTGATGGACTTCTGCTTACCCCTAGCCTGGGATTGAGCTAACCTACCAGACCTTCTTCTTTCTTTTCTCCCAATATCTTCACCAGAATCCTCTCCAACAACCTCAACCACCTTATCAACTTTAAATTTCTTATTTCCCTTTTGTTCCAGGGCCATGTCAAGTTTTTTCTTTTTCTTAGTATCCTTGCTAGGAGATTGCTTAGGAGTATTGATTTTCATCCCCGTATTGGAGCTCGAGGGGGAAATTTGACTATGGTGGGGGTTTTCCACAAAAACCTCTCTGGGGGGACACAAAGTTAAGTGGAACTGATACAAATGGAAAATTAACCCCTAATGAATAATGGTGAAGTTTAAGCCTTCACTCTTTTTTTCCTTAATATCCTTAATCATATCCTCAATCGAATGCAGAAGGAAAAATGGAATGGAAATGAAATCTCTATTTATAAAGTGATTCAACAAAGGAAAATGATAGTAATAGCACACTCCAAACCTGCCTTCCAGAGTGAGATACTTCATCAGGACCAGACACACATCATCCCAGGGCTCAAATAACTTATCCCTTTTAAACCCTCCTCTGTAGCAAATCGGCTACTCATTCTTCGCAAAGAAGTTTTTCATGCTAGTCTCATCCAAGAATTTAGTGACTTTCTTCCATTTTTTACCCTTCATTGTGAGTTATGTTGCCATCGCAATTACCTCCTCCGTGACTTGAAAAGTAATGTCATTGATTGTAACCTTCCTATCATCCCAATTATTCACAAATTGTAATGCACAATTTTCATTGTGCCCAGCCATGGACAACATATAGGGCAAAAAACCCCCTTCTTTTAGAAGATACCAGGTTGCTATCCTATCCTTGAAGTTCTCTAATCTCATTGGCTCCAACCTATTCAAATCACCTCCCATTTCAATTCCTCTACTATCATGCCTCTCTTCCTCAGAAATACGCATTATAACTTTATCACTTTCAAATTCTCTGTGGCTGCTCTCTTGCTTAAATCCTTTGGGGGAATAGGGATCAAAATTACAAACCCATGTATGATGAGCTCCAAAATCCCATAACATCTTATTATGAGATTCGTGGGTATTAAAAAACTTAATTTTCTCTCCCCATCGATTTTTGACATCCCAATCCATAATATCTATCATACTTGTCATTTGTACGGCCACGTCTATCTCTTATTTCCAAAATGCTAAAGTTAAATTTAGCAACAAAGTTCTCCATCTTGCCAAATTTGGCCTTACTTTTAAATTTAGTGATCACCATTTTGAATTTTGCTGCCTTTTTCCTTGGATATCAACATCCTTAGATTTTCGTTGATATCAACTAAATTTTCCCAGCACGTGATTGCCTTAACGTTAAACCCCATGGCAGCCGCAGCGTTTGCCACTTGATTACCCTCCCAGTAGATATGTTGCAGGTGGACCATTCCCATTTCCTCCAATATATTTTTAATATCCAGGATGATATTTCTAATCTTCCATCCCAATTTTGCCTCCCCCTTTACCCAATCGATCACTAGTTTGGAGTCCCCTTCTATAGTTAACTCTAAAATGTTTCTTTCCCTAGAGAGTTGAAGACCCCATAATAACGTCGTAGCTTCTACCACATTATTGCTACCAATCCCCACCTGGCCTGCATAAACCAATAGTACATCACCATTCCTGTCTCTCAGCACACCTCCAACCGCTCCATGTCCTCCTTTTGCAGCTTCATCAAAATTTAGTTTATACTATGTGATGGTGGATGGTCTCCATATTGTCTATTGTCTCCTCCTCCTAGTGGAGTTATCAAAAAGGAAGAAGTCCTCTTGACAGCCCCAATTCTCAGCCACAATACCTTCAAATCTTCTGGCTTCCTCCTTTGGCATCTTGTATTTAGCTACCTTTAGATTTTCCTTCAACATTTTGTTCATCACTCCAAAAACCACTTCAACCATTCTATTTTCTCCCCTGAATATCCTGTTATTCCTTTCTTTCCATATGTGCCACCATACATATGGTGGGATAAACTTTCATAAAAGGATTAGTCTTGGATGATGGAATGGGCAATCCCAATTATCCACAAACTATCCCAAGTTATCTTTCATGACCCAAGCCACCCCCAATCTTTCCCAAACCTTAGTCCAGATGTCAACTGCAAACTAACATTGAATGAAAAGGTGGTAAATACTTTCTTCCTTTTATTCACAAAGGCAGCAACAGTTTGTTATGTAGAATACCCTTTTTTTCAAATTATCGATTGTTAAGATTTTTCCATGTTGAACCGTCCACCAAAAGAAATTAATCTTAGGTATAAGGTTATTGATCCATACCTTACTCCACGTAGTTGGGCATAGTTCCTTAACTGAACATTAGGGTATAAGAAGATTTGACAATGAAGTTCCCATTCAGAGTTAAATCCCAAGCCATGATATCTTCCTGTGGCAATAATAGGAGTCTATGTTCCTTTATTAGTTCTTCCAGTTCCTCTATGAGAATACCTATATCCCACGAATAGTCCTCCTTAAACAACTTCTTCCATCTCCTCCCTTGATCAATGTAGTCTCCCACTCTAACCCCTATGTCCTCCTTAAGGAGTTCCATTAAACCACTATATTTACTTAAGGCTAGCAGTTTTCCATCCATCCACCTATCTTCCCAAAACCTTATATTGAAGCCATTGCCCATAATCCACCTCAATCCTTCTCTTAGCAGCCCTCTATTTCTAACAATGTTCTACTAGATCTTTGAACCACCCGGGAGGTCATTATTATATAGGTTCCACCGAAAGGAGGTATTAGACAAATATTTAGCTTTCATAATGTTTCCCCACCTCGTGTTAATAGTTCCAAGTCAGATGTATAGAAATTTGAAATCCTTACAAACCATGCTATGCACATTGAAACAATGGTGTTGATATTCCAATTCAATAAAATCAATCACATGTAAATATGTAGAGAAAGAGCCCACAAAGAACACCTTGTTCATACCAAGGTAGGAAAAGGGTATGTGTAGGATCATAGTGTGCCAAAAAGTGGCGATGTGAAAAAATAGAGTTCAAAAATGTCTAAAAGCATTTCAAAATCCACTTTGAATTTTTTCCACCCATCCTGATACCAAAGCTAAAAAGTTAGGACCAAGCCTTATCGAGTATCTGATTTCATATTGGATACCTGATATTATCAGATATTATTGAGTATCCAATATGAAATTGGATACCTGAAACTTGTCACATTGATTTTTTTTAAAAACCCAAGAGCTCTTTTCACATTGCAATTTTTTTGTTTAAGAGTTCTCTATATTCCAGTATCAGATCTCAAAATGAGTATACAAGAATAGTAAGGTCTTTTTGGTTTTCTTAATGTTTTGAATGAATATTATTATAAGCTAGTTATTTTTAATTGAATTTGTTAAAAATTAGGTTTTTTAATAGAAATGATTGAAATTTAGGTTGTTTTTAATAGAAATTATGTTTTGTAAATTAATAGGTATGGCTTACCCAAATGATGATACTGAGGCAAGAAATAATGTTCCTCGTAACCCTCCACCAAATGATCCAGTGCCCCCTCAAAATTGTCCACCAAACAATCCCCTACCCCCTCAAAACCCTCCTCAAATTGAAGATTTGATATTTGAAAATCTTGCTGAATTGAGGGTTTTGTGAACCACATATAATATTATACCCACATTGGCTCCCATGTTATCCACATTAAACACCATAGTGGATAATATTGAAACACTTAGGAATGAACAAAATGCAGCTCTTCACTGGCATGACCAAATACATGCCATGTTTGATGATGGGTTGGACTATGATGAGGTTGCAACCCTAAATATAACTAAAGATGATCTGGTTAGCCTTTTTGCAGACCCAAAAAATGGTAAACAAGTCAAATGCACAAATCTCAAACTATCAATTAAATGGTGCACAAATGAGGGTATGCGTGTGAACTTTTGGGATCATTGGTGGATGGTTTTTGACATCCCTCCACACAACAATTTAAAGGTTCCGTTTTATTTCCTTAAAAAATTGTATGCAGAATTTGTGTTGGGCCTTAAGGTGAAGTATTGGAGCATGAAGCCCAACATGGGTGTAGAAGGAGGAGCTCCTCAAGATAGACCCTTTGCCCAATGAAAGAAAGCTGGCACTTTTGTCCCCCTACTAATGTCTCCCCCCCTCCCTGAGTGTAACATCCTGATATTATTGCAGAGGCTAGCTCTCAGACTATTAGAGCCATCCATAGATTGAGTAGCCTATTGATATCATAGACTAGGTTAGTGTTGCCTCCCTATGTTGATGATGCTAGAATGAGTTCATCATCAATGAGCTCATCACATGTTTGTTTGCCCCATACTTGCATAACATGCAAAAATATTTTTCTGGGTCCCATAAGTGATCTTTTTTGTTATCAGTTTGTATTTGAGGAGGATACACTAGGTACATGTATAGAGACTACACACCCTAATGTGAGAGAGGAAGGGCATGAAGAGGCATGGACTCCTTTTGTGTCAGTACATGTATACATTTTTTTGTTATGACATGTGTGATTTAAAGTTAATCTTTATAATAGAGTAATTTTAATTTGTAACCTATACTAACTTATACATGTATGTGATCTTCATTCATGTTTAGTTGATGACTAAGGAGGAGCTTGGACAAGTTGATAATTTCATGCTCTCGGCTATTTCATTTGGACTTGAGACATCTATGATAAATTATGTTGTGTTCTCATTTTTTTTTCTATTTGATATTATAGCATATATGGTTTCTAATATTTTTTTCTCTTGCAGGTATCAACTATCAATGGGGAGCAGAGTGCAGGGGATGAAGCACAACCCATTGACAAGGGAAAGGTAATTATGTGCTTTCTATTTGATTAAATATCAATGCATTCTTGTAAAATGTTTGTGGTACTGAAATTTAATTACATTCTTTGTTGTATAGGCCATGGCTACTAGTGATGAGTCCAAGCAAATTCCATGTCGCAAATGCTCTAGTGTTTACATTCATACTGAGAGCACCATCATATGTATAAGTATCATTTATTTTTTATTTTCTTTATTTTCATAAATAAATTCAAAACTAATTTCTCTGGTATTAACAACTAGTATTTTGTATCTCATAAGAAACACCTAGTGCACAGGAGGTTGGACGCCAGAGTGTTGTATCTTTGCTAACATAACCAGTATATCCAAAGGAGGAGTCAACACATGTAAGTTGTAGTTTGAATTCTTGTTTATATCTTATAAATTTAGCATACTATGAATTATAATGTTATAGTTTAAGTTGTAGATTCATCTGACAAACATACTTGAACATGCATAGGCCACAATCAACAAGGTTCAAGCATTGCTGAGAACATATGAGAGGACTCTTGATTGGCATAGGAGGTCAATGAGAGAGGTATTTATGATGAAATTTTAATACTATAAATCTTCATTAAAAAAAAATATCATTATGCATTTTAGTAATTCAGTGTTAGATACATAGAATCATATAAATTTAGTAGTCTAACTTTGAGTTTTCCCTTTTTGTTTATGTGGGAGGCATTCGACCCACCTAGTGTAGTGACGAGGCTGCATTTTGATCATCCACCAGTAGCCTAGGATAGTATAGTTGTCATAGGATGCATCATTAGATATTTTGAGATGGCATATGCCACATTGTTTACAAAAACATTGATATTAAACACATTTTGATGGCATGATCAGCCACATTTTATATATGGATCTATGTATTTTGATATATATTTGTGTAATTTGTCTATGGATACATGTATTTTGATATATATTTTTGTCATTTATGTGCACAATGATATACATATTAATTTAGTATAGTATTGTTCAATTTTATCGTGGATCATGTGTATTGTTCATGTTTATGGAATATCATTCATTTTGATCATGTTTGTTATATTTGATTCAAATACAATAATTTGTAAATAACATTTTAACAACCTTTATTATCAAATTTTGATGCAATGTTTTATTTTAAATGCTATCATATATGTTTAATTTGAAATAATCTCTACAATCCCTTAAGATGTCACTATGGTTCACTTGCCCAAATGCACTTAGAGCACCTTGGAAATAAGATAGGTTATTTTAGGCCTCAACATGACCATCTTGTAGAATTTTACATTTCATCGATAGCCCCCATGAGCTCCAAGTTACAACCCTTAGAAGATCAACCTCAAGATGCACTTAGAGCACCTTAAAGACTCTTCAGTATAGGGTGTGATGTACTAGAAGGCTTTATCACACCGACTAGTCCTTCTTAGGACTTCCAAAGGTCAATTTCAAGACATTGCTATTTTCTTCTTGCTTCTTCTACTTTAGATCTAACTAAGATCCACCTCCTCCACCCTGATACATCAACTTTATAAAGAAAAAAGAGAACAAGTGCTATTATGAGACTTTACTACACATTTGGCTTACCAAGCCCACATGACATTTTGGCAATGCAAGAAAGTTCAAGGCTTCCATCAGCATCATGAAATTGATATGTATGAGTTTGGATCAACCAACAACTCTACAATAACTAAAAATAATATCTCAAACAAATTTTAACTAAATGTTGTTGTTAGCACATTAAAATCAAAGTCATGGCAAGGTCATTTCACACCTTATATAGGTGTTTACAACCTTGTATGGTCATGATCAAACCCCTAGCTAACTCTTTGCACTCATTTTCAACTTTGCAAGAAAAAGTTGCAAAATTGCAATTTTGCAATTTTTGTAATTTTGCAACTTTTGCAATTTTGCAACTTTTGTAATTTTGAGCAATTTTTGCTATAACTTAAAATTCTTAATTAGACGAGTTTACCAAACTTGGTAAGGGGTCCTATTAGGTTGATTTAGACATTTCAAGATGGTTTTTGACCCTTGGTCAACTTTTCTACCACTTTGGTAACCTAACCCCTATTGAGCAACTTATAGGCATAACAGCAACCTAGGAGCAAAAACCCACTTAGCAACTAAGTTAACCTTACCTAAGGAGCTAATAGGTCTTATGAAACTACTAGTGATGTGGCTAGAATAACTACAAGCCAAAATGACAAGAAAGAAGCACTAGATACAAACTAGACTACCTACGTGCTCCTGCACCAAGGTGGTTGTGGACGATGGAGGCTCTCTGCAACTAGAACAAGGGTGTTAGTAGGGTTCACCTACCCATCCAAATATAATGGTACTAACAATTTGATGCCAAGATTAGCAGTTTCAAAGTTACACTATGATGCACCTATGAATTGAGGCATACTGCGAGTTTTAGCATTAAGTGAGATCATTGTGTCGAATCAAAACAAAATGTGATCTCTCAAAAATGAGATAGGTTATTTTAGGCCTTAGCATGAATATCATGTGACATTTAATATTTTATCAATAGCCTCCATGAGCTCCGAGTTACCACCCTTGGAAGATCTTCCTCAACATGCACTTAGAGCACCTTGGAGACTCTTCAGTATGGGGTGGCCATAGACAATGGAGGCTCTTTGTAGCCAAAAAAAGGGTGTTACTAGGGTTCATCCACCCATCCAAAGCTAATGGTGCTAACGATTTGATTTCAAGATCAGTGGTTTCAATGTTACGCTATGATGCACCTATGAAGTGAGGCACACTACAAGTTTTCACATCGAGCGAGATCACTATGTCAAAACCAAACAAAATGTGATCTCTCAAAAATGAGATAGGTTATTTTAAACCTTGGCATGACCATCATGTAGCATTCAATTTTTCATTGATAGCCTTCACGAGCTCTGAGTTACAACCCTCGGAAGATTGACCTTGACACGCACTTAGAGAACCTTGGAGACTCTTCAATATAAGGTGGTCGCAGACAATGGAGGCTCTCTGCAGATTAAACAAGAGTCTCACTAAATTTACCCACCCATTTGGAGGTAATGGCACTAATGATTTAACACTAAGATCAGTAATTTCAAAGCTACACTTTGATGCACCTATGAACTGAGGCACACTGCAAGTTTTGGCATTGAGCAAGATCATTGTGCCAAATCCAAATGGAATGTGACCTCTCAAAAATGAGACAGGTTATTTTAAGCCTTAGCGTGACCGTCATATAGCATTTAACATTTCATTGATAGCCCTCATGAGCTCTGAGTTATGACCCTCAAAAGATCAACCTCAACAGGCACCTAGAGCACCTTGGAGACTCTTCGATATAGGGTGGCCACAGATGATGGAGGCTCTTTGTAGCCAAAACAAGAATTTCACTAAAGTTTACTTTCCCATCCAAATCTAATGGTGTTGATGATTCAATGTCAAGATCAACAGTTTCAAAGTTACATTGTGATGCACCTATGAACTGAAGCAAACTATGAGTTTTGGCATTGAGCAAGATTGATGTGCTGAATCCAAATGGAATGTGATCTCTCAAAAATGAGACAAATTATTTTAAGCCTTGGCATGACCATCCTATAGCATTTGACATTTCATTGATAGCCCCTACAAGCTTTGAGATATGACCCTCAGAAGATTGACCTTGACACACACTTAGAGAACTTTGGAGACTCTTTAGTACGGTATGACTGCGAATGACGGAGGCTCTTTGTGACTAGAAAAAGTGTGTCACTAGGATTCACCAACCCATCCAAAGCTAATGGCACTGATGATTCAATGCCAAGATTAGCAATTTCAAAGTTACATTGTGATGCACCTATGAACTAAGGCACATTGCAATTTTTGGCATCAAGCGAGATCATTGTGCTAAATCTAAATAGAATGTGATCTCTCAAAAATGAATAGGCTATTTTAGGCCTCAACATTACCATCCTATACCATTTGATGTTTCATCGATAGACCCAACAAGCTCTAAGTTACGAACCTCAAAATATTGACCTCAACACACACTTAGAGAACCTTGAAGACTCTTCGATACAAGGTGGCCATGAAAGATGGAGGCTCTTTGTGGCTATAACAAGGGTGTCACTAGGGTTCACCCACACATCTAGATCTAATGGCGCTAACAATTTCATGCCAAGATTAGCAATTTCAAAGTTATGTTGTGATGCACCTATACACTACAAGTTTTGGCATCAAGTGAGATCGTTGTGCTAAATCCAAACAGAATGTGATCTCTCAAAAATGAGATAGGTTATTTTAGGCCTGTATGACTATCCTATAGAATTTGACATTTCATTGATAGCCCCCATGAGCTCTGAGTTACGACACTCAGAAGATCGGCCTCAACATGCACTTAGAGCACCTTGGAGACTCTTCACTATGGGGTGGTCGCAAACAATGGATGATCTCTATGGCAAGAACAAGGGTGTAACTAGGATTCACCCACCCATCTAGAGCTACTGGCACTAATGATTCGATGCCAAGATCAGCAGTTTCAAAGTTACGTTGTGATGCACCTATGAACTGAGGCACACTGTGAGTTTTGGCATTGAGCAAGATCATTGTGCCAAATCCAAATAGAATGTGATCTCTTAAAAATAAGATAAACTATTTTAGGTCTTGGCATAACCGTCTTGTAGCATTTGATGTTTCATCAATAGCCCCCCACAAGCTCTAAGTTAAGACCCTTGGAAGATCGACTTCGACATGCACTTAGAGCACCTTGGAGACTCTTCGGTATAGAGTGGACACAAACAATGGAGGCTCTCCATGGCTAGAAAAAATGTGTCACTAGGGTTCACCCACCCATTTGGAGCTAATGGCACTGATGATTCAATGCCAAGATCAGCAGTTTCAAAGTTACGTTGTGATGCACCTATGAACTAAGGCACACTGCAATTTTTGGCATCAAGGGAGATTATTGTGTTGAATCAAAACATAATGTGATCTCTCAAAAATGATATATTTTATTTTAAGCCTCAGCATTGCTATCCTATAAATTTAATGTTTCATCGATAGCCCCCACGAGCTCTGAGTTACGATCCTCGAAAGATCGACCTTGACACGCACTTAGAGCACCTTGGAGACTCTTTAGTATGGGGTGGCTGCAAATAATGGAGGCTCTCTATAGTTGAAACAAGAGCGTCACTAGGGTTCACCCACTCATTTGGAGCTAATGGTGTTATTGATTTAATTCCAAGATTAGCGGTTTCAAAGTTACGCTGTGATGTACCTATGAACAGAGGCACACTGCAAGTTTTGGCATCAAGCGAGATCATTGTGTCAAAACCAAAAAAAATGTGATCTCTCAAAAATGAGATAGGTTATTTTAGGGGCTCAACATGATCATCATGTATCATTTGATGTTTCATCAATAGCCCCCACCAGCTTCGAGTTAAGACCCTCAGAAGATTGACCTCGACATGCATTTATAGCACCTTGGAGACTCTTTGGTACAGGGTAGTTGCAGACAATGGAAGCTCTCCATGGCCAGAACAAGGGTATCACTAGGGTTAGTATTAAGTAAAAATATTATTTTTTACCTCTCTCAAGTTTTTGGCATTGGGCACGGTACAAGTTTGGTGTTAGTAGTGTATTTAAATAATAATTTTTTAGGTCCCTCTACATAAATTGCACTAAGTAAAATCATCTTTACTTCTTACATTAAATCAACAAGTTTAAATTTACAATATCTCAAGTGTTTCATTATTATTACATCAATACACAACTACCAAAAAACATAGTGTCAAAAATAGTAGTGTCAAAAGTCGTAGTGTCAATAAAAGTAGTGTCAAAAATCGTAGTGTTAAAAATACAATAGATTTTTCTTCATTCTGCTTCTTATTTAGTTTTTTATCTTCATGCATGGATTCTCTTCATGATGAACCTACATTCCAATATCATAAAAAATATTAGTATTGTATTAAACAAGATAATCATCGGTTCACCAAATCATTATGAACAAAATACCATAAGAAGTAAATATACCTAGTCGAGTGTTCAAGTAAGGTTCTCTCTATTTTAGGGTCTCCAATAGGGCTTCATGATCAACATTAGTAATAGTAAAAAGTTATTTTACTTTTGGTGTTCCTTGATGCTTCAACAACTTTACATTTTTTGTTATAATAAGATGCGAATATGTGATAATTGTTTTGTGCTTTTGATAGTCTTTGAATGCAGGAATTCCATTCATTCTAAGCATGTATGTCCATAGCCATGTTCCAATGACAACCACTAAACCAATAGGATATGTGAATCCATCATCATTTGTGATCAGTTGTGCAAGCTTTTATTTACCTCTTACACAATGTGCTAACCAATAATTTGATTTCTCATCATTCCCCTATGGTGCAACCAATACAAAGACATGTCCTGACTGAAGAAGATCTGATAGATGGTTATGCTCAAGTGAACATTCTATGTCATCATTTCTGATAGAGGGTGTGATAGACAATGGATTAAGATAATGTGGAGCCCATGTGTCCACCCACTCACTCAATTCACAGTGATCCCAATCACACTAAAAGAAACTAATAAAAAGGTAAGCTAGCTTTCGTGTCCAAATGGTCCATGTACTAGAATTAGAGCTTTGGAATGAATGCATTTTTTGTGAGTCTCTCACTATAGTACAATCTGATCTGTCACCTATGGACCCTTCCTCAACCAGCCAAAAGAACATGTGTACTACTGAATCAAGAGTCCCCCTTGTGATAATGTTGAAATACACCAATCAATAATGCTACGAGCATCAAGAAGCTCTGCTCCTAAAATCTTTAATTGCTCTGTAACTAGAGCTCTCTTCACACATGCCCCTACTCCATCATGTTCCCCTTTCCAATGGTTGGACTCAAAAAAATTCCAAATATGAAGCACCCCCCTATCTACATGCATCTTACACAACCAATAAAACATGCAAACATTCTTGAATTGACATATACAATTATCTAACCAATGATATGTCTATCCATAGCAATTACATGCTCCTATAAGAAATCAAAATAATTCTCGAAACAATGTTGCACAAACTCATGAGAGTGAGATCTATCATCACTCATATAAAAATTGTACTCTCTAATAATCTTCCAATTATCTTCCACACTATTAGGGGCATGTCTATATGTTATGTGCACAAAAATAGCAATCTGAATGGAGTTGTAATATTGAGATTATGTCTCATTTTGAGGCTATAATGTGTAGTTCTCAGCAAATTCAACAACTGATATAATAGTGCCAATGGCAAAAATCTCCTCACACATTCTAAATTTTTGATCCAACCATTGAGACCTATGACTATGTCTTGCATACTTGTAGAAAATATTTGTCTTGAAATCTGAAATAAAACTAGCCACTAATTTCTTTTGCAACCAATTCACATCTAGAGCCCTCACCACCACTCTTCAATGTGTATTTCACTATTTCATATGACATTTTTTACTATTGTCTTCCCAAGATCTTGTTCGCACCCCTCATGGAAACATGTGTCAAACTTGGATAAGCCACCACATTCTAAACACTTCTCATTTAAGCAAGCATTACTATAAAAGAAACAACCATCAACTCTATGACATAAAAAATGACCTAGCAAGTTTCTTGATGATTTTGGAAGACCACTAGCACCACAATTTTCAAACATTTCTTTACTATGAAAATTACAATAGATGGAGTGTAATAGTTCATGGTGCATAGAAAACTCGACATCATATTGGCAACAACGTGTATTTCAAATTTTAAGTGGCACAAAATAAAATGGCTTCAAAGATTCAAAAGCCCCTTGTGATATATGAAATATTGGATGAGTCTCTCTAAATTATTTTAATAACAGAGTTTGACTTACTTCCAAATAATGCTTAGGATGTGGCGTACAGTCTCTTATGCCAATTCTCAACTTTAACACTTCTTTAGCATGAGTGATATTCTTGAGCTAGAGTGCCAAAATTGTCTAATTTCTTCCTTCACATCATCGGATAGCTTCTTATCAAAATGTAGAAGTCTCCCACCAAAAGCCCATGTTTTATTTTGAAGAGGATCATCAATTCTCTCTTGTCTACTAAGTGATCTTCTCAAAGTAGTACAATTTAGGTTCAAGTCAATACAAGTTTGTCTCATAAATTTACCCTTTCTCAAATGATGACTTACCAAAGAGGTTGTAATAACCCTTCAAGTAGCTCACTTATCCTTCTCTCTACTATTTTTTCCAATGCTATTGAGAGCACCAAAAAGATTCTTCACAATAATGGCATTTCTTTCCAATTTTTTATTAACATGAATCTTCAATTTGGAAAGCATAGGTCTCATCTTTTGCATCTTTAATAAGTGCATAAAAATTTGACATTGCTCCACCACTGTCTTGTTGTCAAAAAACATGTTATATATTCTTGAAGCCCATAACCAAATGGTTCTTTCTAATTTTTTCCCTTCCAAATTGGTAATAATCACCAATTAGCCATTTTGGTGTTCTAGAACCTCCATGTCAATTAGAAATTAGGAGATATGTAACGTTCTTGTGCATTTTCATATTTGACATGGTCAATCATGCAATTTACATTATGACCTGGTAGCATTTCTCCAAATTTTCAATCTCGACATTATCATTATCAATTGATACACATATTCATTATCTGACTCTATGATTTCACCTTCAATCAATACATCATCAACTTGACTCACATTTAATATACCTTGTCTCTTCCTTCGTTGATTTAGCTTGTCCCTTTCCCTATATGTTGCAATGTCTTCATTCGATACCTTCCTTTTGTGTTTACCCTTTCGATGACTACTGCTCCCCATTTGGAAAACAATATCGGACACCTAATCATATATTATATAACCTTTTTTGATCGTATGAGCCCCAAAAAATCAATTTTATCCAAATTTGAAAAATGGGCCACAAAAAATGTGATTGTCAGCTCTGTAATGATAGGGAATATGTTGGGAAAAGCATGCCATTATTTCAAATACCCAATCTAATATTGAGTATCTAATCCCAAATTGGATACCCAATATGAGATCGGGTACCTAAAATGGATGCCCAAATTTTGGAGGGAAGTGAACAAATTTTGTGGGCAATGCGAACAAATTTGATTATTATATATGATTAATATATATGATTATTATTATATATGATTATTAATATATATGATCATTATATTAAATTATTATGATTTTGCCTATTATTATTCAATATAATATAGTAATATATATTATTATTGTTATTATTATTATTATGACCTATAAATATAATATATTAATATATATTATTATAGCTATTATTATGATCTATAAATATTATATATATATGATTATTATATTATATTATTATGATTTTTACTATTAATATTAAATATAATATAGTATTATATGTTATTATTATTATTATGAGATATAAATATAATATATTATTATATTATTATGATTTTTACTATAATTATTAAATATAATATAGTAACAGATATATTGTTATTGTTACTATTATTATTATGACCTATAAATGTAATCTATTAATATATACATATGATTATTATATTATATTATTATGATTTTTACTATTATTAGTAAATATAATATAGTAATTTCATGACAACACATGTCCCTAGGGGCCCTAGGACCCTTAAGGACTAATTTGGCTAGTTCAAATGTGTCGAAAGGGGTCATTGGTCAACCTATGACCCCATTCGACGCATTTCATGACAACATATGTCCCTAGGGGCCCTAGAACCCCTAGGGACCCATTTGGTTGGTTTGAATGAGTCAAAAGGGGTCATAGGTTAACCTATGACCCCTTTGATGCATTTCATGATAACTTATGTCCCTAGGGACCCTAGGACCCATAGGGACTTATTTGGTTGTTTCAAATGCATCGAAACCTATGACCCCTTTCAATGCATTTCATGACAACATATGTCCCTAAGGGCCCAAGCCCCTAGGGACCCATTTGGTTGGTTTGAATGTGTCAAAAGCTTTTGACACATTTCATGACAACATATGTCCCTAGGGGCACTAGGACCCCTAGGGATCTATTTGGTTGGTTCCAATGTGTTGAAAGAGGTCATAAGTTAACCTATGACCCCTTTCAATGCATTTCATGACAACATATGTCCCTAGGACCCCTAGGCACTAGTTTGGTTGGTTTGAATGCATTGAAAGGGGTCATAGGTTAACCTGTGACCCCTTATGATGCATTTCATGACAACATATGTCCCTAGAGGCCCCTTTCGATGCATTTCATGATAACATATGTCTATAGGGGCCCATTTGGTTGGTTACAATGTGTCAAAAAGGGTCATAGGTTAACCTATGCTCCCTTTCGATGCATTTCAAGACAACATATGTCCCTAGGCACCCTGGGACCCCTAGGGAGCCATTTGGTTGGTCTAAATGTTGTCATGAAATATTTCAAATCTATGACCCCTTTCGATGCATTTCATGACAACATATGTCCCTAGGGGCCCTAGGGGCACTAACGATCAATTTGGTTTGTTCGAATGTGTTGAAAGGGGTCATAGATTAACCTATGATCCCTTTCAATGCATTTTATAAGAACATATGTCCCTAGGGGCCCTAGGGCCCCTAGGGACTAATTTTGTTGGTTCGAATGCATCAAAAGGGGTCATAGCTTAATCTATGACCCCTTTCAATGTAGGGCCCCTAAAGAACCATTTGGTTGGTTCGAATACATCGAAAGAGGTCATAGGTTAACCTATGACCACTTTTGACACACTTAATGACAACACATATCGGACCCATTTGGTTGGATTGAATGTGTCAAAAGGGGTCATAAGTTAACATAGGACCCCTTTCAACATACTTCATGAAAAAATAACCAACGAAAGGGATCATAGGTTATCCTATGACCCCTTTTAACACATTTCATGACAACAATTGTCTCTAGGGGCCCTAGTAGGGCCTCTAAAGACCCATTTGGTTGGTTTGAATGTGTCGAAAGGTGTCATAAGTTAACCTATGACCCCTTTCGATGCATTTCATGACAACATATGTCCCTAGGGGTCCTAGGACCCTTAGGGACCCATTTAGTTGGTTCAAATGCATCGAAAGGGGTCATAGGTTAACTTATGACCCCTTTCCACACATTTCATGACAACATATGTCCCTACTTGCCCTAGAGCCCCTAGGGACTAATTTGGTTAGTTCAAATGCATCGAAAGGGGTCATAGGTTAATCTATGTCCCCTTTCAATGCATTTCATGACAACATATGTCCCTAGGGGCCCCAGGGCCCCTAGAGACTCATTAAATTGGTTCAAATGCATCAAAAGGTGTCATTAGTTAACCTATGACCCCTTTTGACATATTTCATGACAACATATGTTCTTGGGAGCCCTAAGACTCCTAAAGACCCATTTGGTTGGTTCAAATGCGTTGAAAGGGGTCATAGGTTAACCTATGACCCCTTTCGACACATTTCATTAAAACATATGTCCCTAAGGGCCCTAGGGCCCTAAGGGACCATTTTATGGGTTCCAATGCATCAAAAGGGATCATAGGTTAACCTATGACCCCTTTTGACATAGTTCATGACAACATATGTCCCTAAGAACCCTAGGGTGCCTAGGGATAGATTTGGTTGGTTCAAATGCGTCGAAAGGGGTCATGGGTTAACCTATGACCCTTTTTGATGCATTTCATGATAATATATGTCGTAGGGACATATGTTGTGATGCATTTCAAGACAACATATGTCCTAGAGACATATATGCATCGAAAGGGGTCATAGGTTAACCTAGGACATACGTTGTCATGAAATGCATCAAAAGGGGTCATAGGTTAACCTATGACCCCTTCTAACACATTTCATGACAACATATGTCCCTAGAGACCATAGGACCCCTAGGAAACCATTTGGTTGGTTCTAATGCATCAAAAGGGCTCATAGGTTAACCTATGATCGATCTCGATGCATTTGATGACAACATATGTCACTAGGGGCCCTCAGACCCCTATGAATTGATTTGGTTCGTTCAAATGCATTGAAATGGTTCATAGGTTAACCTATGACCCCTTTTGACACATTTCATGATAAAATATTTTCCTAAGGGCCCTAGGGCCCCTAGAGACTAATTTGGTTGGTTCAAATGTGTCAAAATGGGTTATAGGTTAACCTATGACCCCTTTCGATGCATTTCATGACAACATATGTCCTTGGGGGCTCTAGGACCCCTAGGGACCCATTTGGTCGGTTCCAATGTGTCAAAATGGGTCATAGGTTAACCTACGACCCTTTTCGACGCATTTCATGACAACATATGTCCCTAGGGGCCTTAAGACCCCTAGCAACCCATTTGGTTGCTTCCAATGCATCAAAAGGGGTTATAAGTTAACATATGACCCCTTTTAATGCATTTCATGACAACATATGTCCCTAGCGGCCCTAGGACCCCTAGGGACTGATTTGGTTGGTTTGAATGCATCAAAAGGGGTCATAGGTTAACCTATGATTGCTTTCGACGTATTTCATGACAACATATGTCCCTAGGGGCCCTAGGACCCCTAGGGACTGATTTGGTTGGTTCAAATGCATGGAAAGGGGTCATAGGTTAACCTATGTCCCGTTTTGACACATTTGATGACAACATATGTCCCTAGGGGCGCTAGGGCCCCTAAAAACCCATTTGGTTGGTTCGAATGCGTTGAAAGGGGTCATAGGTTATAACCTATGACCCCTTTCGATGTATTTCATGACAAAATATGTCCCGAGGGGCCCTAGGACCCCTTGGAACTCATTTGGTTGGTTCAAATATGTTGAAACATTTTATGACAACATATGTCCCTAGGGACCCTAAGGCCCCTAAGGACCGATTCGGTTGGTTCCAATGCGTCAAAAGGGGTCATAGGCTAACCTATAACCCCTTTTGACACATTTCATGACAACATATGTCCCTAGGGGCCCTAGGGGCCCTAGGGATCAATTTGGTTAGTTCAAAAGTGTCGAAAGGGGTCATAGGTTAACTTATGACCCCTTTCGATGTATTTCATGACAACATATGTCCCTGGGGGCCCTAGGGCCCCTAAAGACCAATTTGGTTGGTTTGAATGCTTTGACAAGGGCCATAGGTTAACCTATGACCCCTTTCAATGCATTGGAAACAATCAAATTATTCCCTAGGGGCCCTAGAGCCCCCAGGGACATATGTTGTCATGAAAATCTATGACCCCTGTCGATGCATTCAAACCAACCAAATGGGTCTCTGGGGGCCCTAGGGCCCCTAGGAACATACGTTGTCGTGAAATACTTTAAAGGGGGTCATATGTTAACCTATAACCCCTTTTGACACATTTGAACATACCAAATCAGTCCCTAGGGACATATGTTGTCATGAAATGCATCGAAAGGGGTCATAGGCTATGCATTGGAACCAACCAAATCAGTTTCTAGGGGTCGTAGGACCCCTAGGAACCCATTTGGTTAGTTCCAATGCATCAAAAGGAGTCATAGGTTAACTTATGACCCCTTTTGATGCATTTCATGACAACATATGTCCCTAGGGGCCCTAGAACCCCTAGGAACCCATTTAGTTGGTTTGAATGCATCGAAAGGGGTCATTGGTTAACCTATGACCCCTTTCGATGCATTTCATGATAATATTATATTTAATAATAATATAATACTATATATATTATAATAATATATTACTATATTATATAGCAATAATAATCATATATATTACTATATTATATTTAATAATAATAAACATATATATTACTATATATAATAATAATATAATATTACCATATATAATAATAATCATAATCTTATATAATAATAATAGTTAATAATCATAATCATAATCATATGTAATAATAATAATGCCCACACTTCCCTAATTTTTGTTTCCCTCTATTATGGGTCATTTCCCTCCAAAATTTCAAAAATTGGAAAATTTGGAGTTTTCACGTACCCGATTTTATATCGGGTATCCAATCTAAAATTGTATACCTAATTTGAAATTGGGTACCTGATTAGGATCGATATTTACCAAACTTGTTTAGTCAACTCAAAAAACATGTTTGAGAAAGGTTTCACTGACATTTAGACTTCAAGTAGCCATTTGACAATATTATTTTCCTTGAAATTCAATGAAACGAAAAGGGTTTTTTTATAACACTCTCAAGATTCTATCGATATAATTGCTGTCAAATTCTGAGTTTGATAAGTATTTATTAGTTAATTTTTAATGAAGATGATTGTAAAGTGTTGATTGACATGTTGATTGAAAAATAGTTACAACTTTCAAATGGTATAACATTTTTGAAATCCAAAAGTTGCATCACATTCTATGCTTCACCTAATATAAGGGAAAAAAATAAAAATTAATTTGGTACAGTTTTCAATTAGTTAAGGTGATCAGACATGGGGGTTTTTTATTATGGAAAAGTTATAGTAGAAAATTCATATTTAATTTTTTATTTGGAATAAAAATACCCAAAAATATGTATCACATTTGGGCATAAATTTACTTTTTATAGCTATAATTATATTTAAAAATATTATCATTTGAGTTTGATTAAGGTGGTCAGACATACACCTACTTTTTATTTTCGCCCTGAAATTTTTGTAGTACTGCATTAAAATCCAAACTTTTGACCAATCAAATATTTTTTTCTCTAGATAAGGCCTAGTATTTTAGAAACTACATTCAATTTCATATAGATTATTTTCTCACAACTTTTTGATATAAAGGGCAAAACCACTTTAAAATTATGTGTCAAGTTGACATAACCCTGATTTGTTGGTTTTTCACTACCACTTAAGGCCATAGTTTGGCTGACCATGATCCTACACACCCAAAAAAATGGACCATCAACACTAATATCATTCAACTCATACAATGAATTAAGGATAATCTTACTACTTAACTTCTTGTTGTATTTGAGATGGTAGGAGTTGATCTAAAAGCTGCAAGAAGTGGCCAAATTCACCACAAAAATCTCATCATTGGTATTAAAACTATAGCTTTCCATGTTGGTGAGTAAAAAGCCAATGGTAAACCCATGCTCTTCCAACAATCTTTACATCATTGTGGGATCACATGATTTGGGGGGAAACATCAAAACCAATAGGATATTCAAAACAATAAAATAGCAACTATTTTGACTATTATGGAATCTCAATAAATATAAAATTGGGGCTTGTAAGATGTCTAAATATAGAGAGTATGGAGAGTATGTAATGGATCCATTTGTAGTAGAATCAGCAATAGAGACTTACAAGAGATCATTACCAGTAGAATGTTGACTTGGGAGGGAAATTCAATAAGAATATATATCGACATTGGCATTTAGAAAGGGCAAAGATAGGAAGTGATCAATGATGGATATGTTGACATTAAGGTCAATTTTTTTATTAGTGACTCAACACTTGTCAATTGGTTACATTGCTACCGAGCTCTATAGTTTCTACCGAGCTTATCATTTAGTTTGTAGTGTTAACCAAGTGATTCACTTGTTCTTGAGATAAGTAGTCAGAATATAATGTCTACCGAGCATCTAGGTTAGTTTGCAATGTTTTCTAAGCTACACAAAGTTTACCAAGGTTTAGAGATAAAGTTTAGTGCAAATTGAGTGTAGCAGAGGCTACCAAGCTAGTCAATAGAAGTGAAAAAAATTGTAGTGTTAACCAAGTCCAATAGTGTCTACCAAGCTCACACGGTTAACAAAGTGGATCTAGCGTTGACTGAATCATGTAGTGTCAACTGAATGATCCAATTGCTACCAAGTTTCTCAGAGTTCACCAAGTCATACAGTGTTGACTAAGTTCAAGCTAATCGGAAGTGATTAGTATGGACTGAGCTTTACTCTCAACTGAGTGCCAAAGATTTCCAAGTGTAGTGTTCACTATGTATCAAAACATCATCGAGTTTGTCTTTAGAACCTAAGTTACAACAGTTGGGCTAGTTTTTTGGATTGTGATGAAATTGGTATTGTAGCTAACTCTAGTAAGTGGCAGTTTGTATTGGTATATATGCAATGTATTGTATCATACCAAGGAAGCATGTGAAAAAGAATATGATGAGAAGAAGTGAGAATTAAAGAGGGCTACAAGTAGTATAAGGAACAACAAATTATTATCTATCGCAGTCAGGTGATCATTGTAATACAAGGAATCTTAACCAAAAAATCAGAGTTGTAGATCAAAGATCAGCCACTGGTTCATCCTAATAGGTGCATCAGTTAAATTATTTAACAGGGTAGACTTAACAATCTTTGCTAAATCTCCTAACCGAGTGCATACTTCATTGTATGTTTGTAAATCCTTTGACAAGGTGGACCTCGCAATCCTTATTTCTCTTAACAAGGTAGATCACTAGAAGTGGTCAATTATAAGCCTTAACAAGTTAACTTTATATTGTAGTAATAAATCTTGTGGGTATCATCCCCACCCTAGTTTTACATTCTAATTGGAAGGTTTCTAGGTCACCATATCTTGTGTCAAAATGTTATGAATGTTTATTTTCTTTCATGCATGCAATTATATCATAATATTATATGAAGGATTAATTGGTGAAGTAAGATAAAGTTTTATTAGTTCCTAATTCACCCCTCCCCTCTTAATAACCTTGCATACCTTATATTTCCAACAATTGGTATCAAAGCTTTTTAGGTTCTCACATCAAAAGTTTAACAACTTGATAATAGATAAGAGGTAATGAAATTATACAGGCTAGATAAGGCTATTTACAATGAAAATTTGGATCTTGAATTGGCTATTGGAAAACTAAAGAAAGTAAAGGAACAACTCTCACAATCATTAAAAATAAGGAAAGATCTTGTTGTGCAAATGAATGACAATCTCTAAACTAAAGAAAGAATTGAAGATATTTATTTTGAAAGAAATTCAGATGAAGTTGATGAAGCAATCAAAGATCTATTAGAAAGGAATTACAATCTTCAAGAAGTCATAAAGCTAAAAGAGAACAAGAAATCCAATCAGTGAGATTATGTGAAGTCATGGAAGAAAAAGACAAAGCCAAAGAAGATATAGATGAAAAGAACAATGAAATTCAACATCTATCCCTTCAGCAAGCAGACTTCATTGATCAGCTCACCAATGCAAATGAAGAACTTATAAATATAAGATAAGAGAATGAAAGAGTTCAAAATGATCTCAAAAGTGGAAATCAAACCTATGAAACAGTGATGAAATTTTAGGAAAGCATGGATCAATTGAATGAACAAAGTTAGTATAGACACAAAGGCAAAGTTGGAGTAGGATACACAGAAGAAGGTGAATCATCTCAACAAGGAGCTCAAAAGAATCAAAGGCCTTCTTGCAATCAGTGTGGTAAGATAGGTCATACATCAAACAAATGTTGGAGTAATG
Organism: Cupressus sempervirens; assembly: GCA_028749045.1. NCBI lineage: Eukaryota > Viridiplantae > Streptophyta > Pinopsida > Cupressales > Cupressaceae > Cupressus > Cupressus sempervirens. Next base: position 396,510,758 of record CM053790.1, read on the forward strand.
GCAAAGAAAAATTCAATGGAAAGTATTACAATTGCAATAAGCATAGCCATAGAGCAAGTGATTGTAAAAAGAAACCTAAGTTTGAAGGTAGATGTCACAATTACAAGAAACAAGGACACAAATCTTCAAAGTGCAAAACCAAGCAATGGAACCTAGCAGAACAAATTGTGAAAGCAATATTTGGATGGGATAACAATACATGGTGCAGATGTCACTACTATGTTGAATTTGGGCACATTGGAGAAAATTGTGTGAAACATCATATGAGAAAAAGAGACACTACTAAGAGATGTTTTATTTGTATATAACTTGGACATCTTTCCAAAAATTGTATGAACACAAGTAGAATTAAATATGAAAAGAAAGCCAAAGATGAAAATATTAGAAAACAAATGAGGTAGAAATGGGTAACAAAATCTCTACAGAATGTAAATCAAGATCATGAAGTGAATGACACCCAATTCAATGAGTTGGGTGGTTCAATCATTTCAACTTAGTTCCTATGGAGATCACTGCAGCTGTGATTCAAAAAAAGAAATCTAACATCAGCCCCAGACAACAAGAAGAAATATCTAATTCAACATTCAAGATGCAAAGGGATCACCAAGCATAATGGAAAATAGAAGACCTTACAAAGCTAGGTCAAGTCACAAGACTTTACATAGCAAGGTCAGGTTAAATATTGTTGCAAACTCAAGTTGGTAGTTCCTACTGAGTGATGGTGACTCTATTGAGTTATAGATGTCTCTCAAGCATTGATGAATAAACTGAGTGGAGGAAAGTCTTTCACTGAGTGAGTGTGAAGTATGAAGAATTAATGGTGATTGATCAAAGGAAAATTTGTTAAAAGAAAGAAATCAAAGGCATTGTTTCACCACAAATTTCTAGAGCTATTAGTACAAAGCCAATCCAGAGCCTCTAAAAAATTTAAGTGTTGGTTGTTGAAATATTTTTAAAAGTTTTCAAAAACCCTACCAAGCATTGGCATCTTTAGTAGCAAAGCAAAGAAAGGATCTAAAATGTTGGTTCGTGGAGTTGACCACAAGGCACCAAACTTCAAGTTGAGTCTAGCAATTGTAAAGGTGATTGACCTAGCTAGTGCACAATCTCAAATTCTACCTAAGGTATTACTTGTGCATGAAATCCATTCCTTTAATCATTGTTTTATCCAAGAACTTAAGATCCTAGAGATGAATAAACTATTTAGGGAATTATGTGTGAACGGTGCATTGAAACCCAAACATTAGCATTTGGAAATCAAGGGCTTGACTCGTATCTTTCATATGCCAAGAGAGTTTTAGTTCAAATGGATGAGATATATTCTTAGTCATGTTCATGATGGGTAGTTATGGTTGGAGCAACTTATTCAAATAATGAAGAAAATGATTCATAGAATTATTGAGCTTCCAATGCTTAACAAAGAGAAGACAACCAAAACCCTATGTTGAGTGGAACTGGAAAAATAAACTCTTGTTGAGTGGGATGGAAGAGGTATGAATATTAGTGGTGTAACAGATATGGAGTTGAAGTTTGGCATTCATATAATTGCACATAAGATCTATAGTTTGAGTATATTAAATATTGTGTCATGTGAAGCTATTGATCTCGCTTACAAGGTTGTGAAGAATAACCTATCCTTTGACCTTGTTGAGTTACTATTGAACCAGTTCAACAAGAATATGGAGAGTATCAAAGAATTGAAGAATAATTCATGTAAGTTCAAATCCCTTTTAACATGTTTATTCTTCTTTGTTCAAAAATTTTTCCCTTCCAAAGGTATAGTAGTATGGAGGAAAGATGTTCCTATTTTGTATCAGATTAATGAGTATATAATAGAGATGGGTGAAAATTTTGATAGTATCATGAATAATTACTCTCAAAGATTCAAGGAGAAGATGATTAATAGATATAAAATCCCCAAGAAACTTGTAGAACATCACAAAGATTATATTTATTTCATGGTGGACTATGACAAAGTACACATTCTAGCTATCAAACTAGAGTGGCATGCGTTAAGCCTCTAGAATATGAGGTTAACATTGATGACACCAAGGATATCATAGAGGCTCTACTAAATGAGTTGTTGGATCCCAAAGATACATACTTCATATCATATGATGAAGATAATGCAAGAATATAACTTGAGATTAAGCTACCTCAAGTGGTAAATAAAGGAAGGAAAAGAGTAGAGAAGATACTAAAAGGCACAAAACAAGAAAGTTCTACTTTACTCACTAAGGGAAAAGGTGCTAATATTGAAGATGATGATGCAGAGGATGAAGAAGAAGAAGTTAAATCTAAAGATGAACAACATCTCAGGAAGAAAGGTAAGGTTATCAAAACTAGACCTACCAAGTCATCCCCTACAAGTCAAGAAAGAAATTTAAGTTAGGTGAAGATGAAGCTAAGAAAATGATGTAGGACCATCCTAGGTGTAAGAGCAATCTTGCATCACCCAAAAATAATTTATTTTCAATCTTTTCTATTTTAATAAGGACTAGTAGACAAAGTGGTTACTATTAATCAAAACTTTCTATTTTAGTAAGTTTGTCATACGAGCTCAAAATGTTCTCATTTTCTACATGAAGGTTCATTTTAGAGTTATAAGCCTACCATAAAAATCTCATTTCTCTAGCTTAAGTATCAGAGAAATTATTGTGGATTTTTGGTGGAAATATTTGTAGAAAAATGTCCAGGCTCACCGTTGGAGGCCTTAGATTGCCTAGATGAGGTTTGAAAATTCAATGGAAGGGTGCATGCATAATTTTAAACCTATAGATCAGGAGCTGGCATTTCCAAAAAGTGGTTATAATAGCCAATCGGAGCAACGGTTCATGAGGTGTGGTCTTTCAAAGTTGGGCTACCTAAAATATCTAAAATAATTGTCAAAGATGTATTTGGCTAACTCTATATGTATTGTTAGGTTTTTTCAGCCCTAGCTATTAAGTTTCAATGTCCACAACCTTCCTAGGCAGTATAAAATTGCCTATTTAAGAAAGGCTCGAACATTGTCTAGAATAGTTCTGAATGGTAGCTCGCAGCTTAGTCTTGTAGATTCCTATAATGAAGGCACCCATGTTGGTTAGTATTCTGTACTTATCAATTTTTTAATTTTGCACTTGCAGCATAGTTAAGAATTCCATATTTTGTTATTGCATTTGCTATTGTTTCTTTGTTTCTATTATGAGTTTATGGTTTTAAGTGGAGCACCCTTCATCTACAAATAATCTTCAAAAGAGATGCACCTACACTTCAAGAAAGATTAAAGAAAATGGAAGGAGTTGGCATGAAAATTTTCAAATCTCTCAAGTATGAGATGAGGAATGCAGATGAGAAAAAGAAGATTGAGGACATGTTGATGTCAAAATTAAGAATTTGAAAGTACTCCCCAAATCAGCTTGCACAACAAATTCCTAATGAACTTCTATAGGTAATCAAACCTAGATGGGAAAGTGAAAAAAAGACTATCAAGGACATCTTTGAGAACAACTTGAAGCAATGCATGCCAAATCTTAGTAAAAAGGAGGTAAAATAATCCTTCAAGAAAAATGAGGAGAAGTTCACTCTTAAATTCAACACATGTATGATATTGATGAAAGACATTGAGTATGTAGTGAAGGCAACCACAATTACATGGAAAAACATCTATCAGTTACATTAACCTAGTGAATTTATTGTTCATCTTCATGAAAAAGATGATGAGAAAGATGAGGAAGAGGATATTGAAATAAAAGATGATGAGATTGATGATGTCAATCTAGATGATGAAGAGGAGGAACAAGAAGCTACTAGAGGAAGTCTTCCAAAGATACAAGATATTGAGGAAACCGATGCAAAGAAAATTGCAGCAATAGTCATGGCCTCATTTCTACACTCTCCAAGGACAGCCTTAGTGCAATCTACCTCTAAGATAGCTTTTACTGAGTTGGTTGTGTATAACACCACTATGAAAAGCACCCAACCAAGCTCTGAATCTATTTGGCTAAATATTTCATTGACTAAAGTTCCCAACACTTTAATTGTCAAGAAGCAACAAGGTATTAGTGTCATTTCAAGTTTTGTTGTTAGTCCATCATTTTCCATAGTTGTTTCGATTCCAATTATACCTATAGAAAATACAATGATAGTTTTGAAAGAGTCTCAACTGAGTACTAAAGTATTAGAGAAGGGGAAACAAATTATTTCCACCATTTTGAAAGAAAAAGGGCAAAGAAAAAGAAACTGTTGATCTCAATAAGGATATAGTTATTCCAAATTAGGATATCTCTACCCTCACTCCTAATCAAATGAACACAATGGGTGAATTACTAAAGAAGAGAGATAAACAGGAGAAGCTTAGAGAAGAAAAGAAGAAAGAAACCTAAGTCTTTGAAGACATAAAGAGCATATTTGTTGATTCTCTAAGTATTGAGGTTGATGGCACACAACCTATTTTGGATCAATTAGCAGATATTGTCCAAAAATTCAATGAAGAATTGAATGGTCAAGAGAAGTTACTTGAAAGAAAAGAAAGGAAATTAGAAAATAGAGTGTTGGAACAAGTTTCATACAAAATTGTAATAGATCAAGTAGAGTTAGCTACTATTCTTGGTTCATCAGAAACCTCTGTCAATAATGTTGTATCACTATTTATCAAATTAAATGATACATCTATCTTCACAAAGGATATCAAGGAGAAATTATCCAAGATAGATGAAGACATGAAGGCAAGTGCACACCAGCTGTCACTTCACACAAGCCATAGCTCTATACATTATACTAAGATCAAATATCTGACTAGTCTTTAAGCAAAATTATTGAAGGAAGAAGCCAAGATCAGGGCCACACTTGCAGAAATCCAAGGCATGATTCTTCCAAACATGGATGCATTACAGAAACACATTGCACATGCAAAGACACTCATCCATAATAAAAACTTCTCCATAGTTGATCACATGATGGAACTATCAATAGAAGTTCAGATTACATTGCATGCAATTAAGGTTCTACAAGAAAATTGGGACAAGACAATGGTACTCATTCTAAAGGTACATTTTGAATTCTTGTCACATTTTGGTACTATCATATAGATATTATACACCTTTGGCATTTATGTCAAAAAGGGGGAGAAGTGTATGTATATAGGAAGATATATGTATGGGGTAGTAGTGTAAGTATGGATAAGCAAAAAATTTGTTTACAAAAATAATTTTGAAAAATCATAAAAATAGAATATGTTACCGAGCCATAATAGATGGAAGTCAAATTTGAGTTAAAGACACAGAATGATGACAAAGAAGGTTTTTGACCTATAGTTTTGAATGATCAATTTTTATTTTGATAAGTTTTTTGGTCAATAATGCCAAAGGAGGAGATTTTTGACATAAAGGTCAATTTAGCTATTAGTGACTCAACACTTAGTCAATTGGTTACATTGCTACCAAGCCCTATAGTTGCTACTGAGCTTATCATTTAATTTCTAGTGTTAGTCAAGTGATTTAGTTATTCCTGAGCTAAGTAGTTATAATACAGTGCCTACCAAGCATTTGAGTCAGTTTGTAGTTTTGTTGAGCTACATAGTGTTTACCGAGCTTCAAAGACAAAGTTTAGTGTAAACCAAGCGTAATAGAGGCTACTGAGCTAGTCAATGGAAGTGAAGAAAAATCATAGTGTTAACTGAGCTCTATAGTGCTAACCAAGTCCAATAGTGTCTACTACGCTCATAGGGTTAATGAAGTGGATCTAGTGTTGACCGAGTCATGTAGTGTCAACTGAGTAATCCAGTTGCTATCGAGTTTCTCATAGTTCATCAAGTTACATAGTGTTGACCAAGTTCAACCTAATTGGAAGTGATTAGTATGGACCAAGCTTCAAGTTCAACCAAGTTCCAAAGATTTGAGAGTGTTGGTAGTGTTCATCATGTATCAAAACATCATCGAGTTTGTCTTCAGAACTCGAGTTACAGCAGTTGGGCCAACTTTTTGGATCATGATGAAATTGGTATTGTAACTGACTCTAGCAAGTTGTAATTTGGATTGGTATATATGTAATTTATAATATCATATCCAAAGAAGCATGTGAAAAAGAATATGATGAGAAGAAGTGTGAATTAAAGAAGGCTACAAGTAGTATAAGAAACAACAAATTATTATCTATTATAGTCAGGTGATCATTGTAATACAAGGAATCTCAACCAAAAAATTAGAGTTACAAATTAGAGATCAGCCACTGGTTCAGCCTAATAGGTGCATCAGTTAAATCTTTTAATAAGGTAGACATAATAGTCTTTGCTAAATCTCCTAACCGAGTGCATATTTCATTGTATGTTTGTAAATCCTTTGACAAGGTGGACCTTACAATCCTTATTGCTCCTAATAGGGCAGATTACCAGAAGCGATCAATTGTAAGCCTTAATAGGTTAACTTTATACTATAATACTAACGCTTGTGGGTATCATCCCCACCCCAGTTTCACTTTCTAATTGGAAGGTTTCTAGGTCACCATATCTTGTGTCAAAATGTTATGAATGTTTATTTTCTTTCATTCTTTCATGTATGCAATTAGATTGAAATATTATATGAAGGATTAATTGGTGAATTAAGATAAAGTTTTACTGGTTCCTGATTCACTCCTCCCCTCTTAGTAACATTGCATACCTTATATTTCCAACAAGAGAAGGATATTAAGTCCAAATACTTCAGAGTTTGTGAAAGCTTTCTTAGAGAATAATATAGGATGTGCACATAGCTGCTACAAAGGCATCAATCTGTAGCAGTGGAAGGAATAAATCTTTGTTTTCCTTATTCACCACAAAATTAAGCCATAAGGGCCATATGCAAGGCTTGATCTCATCTACGATATTTCTCTTAGACATAAGTTAATATATAGAGACGTCTACAAAGTGAATAAAAGAGGAACAAGTTAAATACATGGAGACATTTGTAGAGTGAGTGTGAATGCCACATAGACAAAGTGTCCCGCCACTAGCCAAGTAAATATTCTAAGGAATATGACAAAGAACCCACTAATTTATAAGCTCATATTAAAGTCATCAAATATTAGAAGCATATAAATAAAGCTTCATACGTGGAGGATCAAATAGGAAGTGCAAAACATTATCACTAATCCAAAGGTAAGAAAAAGAAAAATATAATACAATGGAGTAGATGTAGAATACCCCGATGATATATTTCCATATTCTTAATGAGGACAATTCATCAAGGTAAGTATGATGGTAAATTAATTAAGGTTCTTTTCATATTATTATAAAATATATATTTTAAGTCTCTTGTATACTTAATATGATATGGTTTTTGGTATGATATTTTATTCTTATTTTTCTCTATCCATATCATATGAGATGTTATAGTTGAAATATATATATATATATATATATATATATATATATATCGATACATATATAATTAAATATTATATTTATAATTTAATATAATACTTTTTAAACATAAAATATTATTTATGAGAGTTATAGATGAAGTATATATTTTTTTACTTCTATACATCATTAAGTATTATATTCTTGAAAACATAAAATAATGAGTTATGTTTTTGTTAGTAATAGACATGAGTTAATTTTACTAACATTTTAATCAATGTTAACATATTCTTATTTTTATAAGCACTATAAGAGCCACATGCCTTGAACTTTTCCTCTTAGAATATTATTGCAAGTAGAGGGAGATTGAGATTTTGAGGGAGCTTTATATTTCATTAAGGGAAACCTTGAAAGAGAGGGAGCGAGATAGAGGATATGATTTAGTCAACCTTTGGTTATCTTGATCATATTGATTCAGAGGGAGTAAACCATGTTGAGATGACTTATCCAATGATCAATAAATTATAGAAATCAAAAGGACTGTAATTCATGCATATACCTCACAACTATGTGATTTTAATGGGCTTACACATTATGTACATCATGATAAAGTGGTGACTTCTACAAGATGTCGCTTGTGTTTGTAAAAGTTACTACAAGGAAATCCGAGTTGTTGTGAGATGTTAATGAAGTTTTTAAGAATTCATTTAAACAATCTACGAATCTCTCTTTGATGTATGAAACTTGACATATGAGTTGTAGAGTCATTCACGTGGCACAATAATAATCAATCAAGATATTGGTGTATTGTGGACGAGTTTATGTTTTCTTCTACTATTAAGCTAAATGAATGTTTGGACCTTGAATGGATAAAAAAAGAAAGTTATAACTTAGAAAGGAGTTGTCATATTTGATACAAAATAAATCAACAATATAAGAATAAGAGGAAATTTTATATTGTGGGGGGAATAACAGTCAATTTTCCATTCCCACTTTTAGAGGGGAGGTGTTTCATTCTCAAATAATCTAAAAAGGCAACTGTGAATCTTCATATGCAGATAAGTAATTTTATTTTTTATATTTATCTCTCTCTTATTTTTAATTTCTATATATACTATAAAGTTTATTTTCCTTGATCTTTTCCTTTATATTTGAGGATGTTCTTATAGAAAAGAAAGTTGGTACTTTACACATGCTACTAGATATTGTGTAGACTCAACCTAATGATAGTAGCTCCAAAGACTTTGATGATCAAGATGGATAAAATGAGGCTCTTAAAGAATTCATCTTTGATGATTAAGATTATGATATTCTTCTACATTAAGAGTGAGCATGACACTTTTTTGAAGGGAACACAGGAGCCTAGAAGATTGACACTCAGAGGGAGTCTAGAAATACATGTGACTGCATGATTTTGGCAGGCCTACTCTTGAGTGCATCATGAGGAAGTATTGACTTATCACTAGAAAATCAAAAGATTGATTTCAAATTTAGAGTGAGCTCAACAAGCATCCTTGGGTGAAGAGAGCTTCAAAGGAAGTAACTAGAGGACCTGACTTCCCAAGATTGATGTGCAGAGGAAGGATTTTGAGGTGCAATCCTTTGTAAATGATATCTTCTCATGAGGAGAAGTTCTAAGTAAAATTTATTGTAATGTATTCTTCTTTATGAGATATAATTTAGGTGAAAGCCTTCGTACCACCCTCTGACCTGGTTCATGTTGGTTACTATTCCACATATGATATGTAATGAAAGATGACTATCTTTCATTGACATGTGTAAATAGAAGGTAACCATTGTAAGGTGAAGATCTTATAAATGGTAGACCTTTTATCATGAAAGACTTCATTAAGTTGTTGTCCTGGAGTGTTCAAAGTCATGATAACAAACAGAAGGTAACTATTGTAAGGTGAAGACTTTCTCAATAATTAATTTATCTTCTAACACCAAAATGTGTCGAGGCAAGTGTTGTCATAGTTCTTTGGGCCATATTTTATCAAACACCTTGATAATTAGCTTATCATGGTTCTTTAGGTCAAATTAGTTGATCTATCTCCTAACACCAAATGTGTTGGGGCAAGTGTTATCATAGTTCTTTGGGCCATATTTTATCAAACACCTTGATAATTAGCTTGTCATGGTTCTTTGGGTTAGATTTTTTTGGACGCCTTGATAATCAACTCATCATGGTTCTTCAAGCTAGATTTTGTCGGACACCTTGATAATCAACTCATCATGATTCTTCGGATTAGATTTTATCGAACACCATGAAAATCAATTTGTTATGGTTCTTCTGGCTGATTCTTGTCGGACACTATAATTTAAATCTATCATAAACCACAATTAAGGTGGTGTTCAAATCTTGTATTATTATTGTTCTAATTCTCTCTTTTTTAAAGATGGAGTGTTAACAAATTTAGCCTCATAGTGAATAGAAAAAAATTCCATATGTAATATATGTTAATATATGTGTGTGTTGATGGATTAATATTGATATCTGTAAATATCACATTGAGATGATATATCTCCATATGCTTAAGAGCATATTGTGTTCCATAACAAATCCTCCCTAGCTAAGAGGGAGTGTTAAGATTATAGCTACAGTCATATTGATTTAGTCTTAAGATGCAATGTTGATATATATATATATATATATAATACATATGTTGTATTGTGATTTATATTGTTAATATATCTTAACTAATATGATTAATCATAGAGACATGTCTCTTCATGAAACATGTCTCCAACTCTTATATTTATAAGAGATTGAGATCTGCATTTGGAACATATCTATAACAATGACAATAGAATTACATTTGTAGAAACGATCCATGTTACTTAACACAAACATTGTCAATTCCCTACATACTTGCATATATAAACCCTTAGTTGTATTTTTATAAATCTAAAGTCCAATAATCCAAAACATCTTGCATGCTCATGTCCTTAGTTGCATTTGCACAATTCAAAGTTCAAAAATCCAAAAAAAAAAATTGCATACATACCCTTAGTGTGTGTTTTTCATACTTATATTCCAAAAAGCCCAAAAATACTTGCATTTGCATACCTTATGTTGGTGTTTGAAAATGTTGGAGGGTTTTCAATTATCCCAATGAGAATATGACATATCTAGGGGCAGCTAACTCCCATTTTCAACATGCCCATTCAGACACCAGGCCAACTATAAGGCTATACTCCTTTTGCACTTCAGGCTCTACAAAACCTAGGCGGGTGGACCTATGGATTCTTTATATGGTACCAGTTATCAAAGCATACACTGAATCTAATGTAAAGCAGATAAAACCCTTATTTCTCCTAATAATTCATGAACATCAATCTACGGTAGCTAAATGTAGATCTATGAATCTCAGAAGCTGAGTGAGGGCATTCTATTATAGCTCTTCAACATGAAAGGGGAAAAGAGTTTGATTATAAATGTTGAGTTTCAACAAATCATTCAATATGTAGAAGTATAACAAGTGATCCTATAACTAATCAGTGCCTAATCCATTGGGCAGTCCCATGAATTCAAAACATACATCTGTGACATCAGGACATATCTCGTATATCCAAACATCAGATCTATCTAACCACCTTGTGATTCAGACATCAATGTTCATTCAGGTCTCATTTTCACAAAATATCCTTCTCAAATAACCAGTAACCTTGTTTAAACATATCAAACATTTACTTGGCCCTTTGGTCCAACAGCAAAATACATAAAACATACAACTTGAAGGGGATGCAAATGGATCTTAGATCTTTGTTCCAAGACCACATAAGACTTACAAATTGCTGAGATAGGAGACAAGAACTAGAACGAAACTAGTGAAATTGTTGCTCATATGTATTCATTTCCTTGAAACTATACATTCAGATGCATAAAATTGAAACATGAAAAACACCTAACATATCAGAACTTCTTGTATTATCTGCACTACTATTGTTCACATGAAAGAATTATGCTGAAGTATGGTATCACAGTCAAGGAAACACATCAGAACTGGAACCAGAATATGGTCTCACAGTAATGTGCAAATTTTCTCCCCAGAATCGGAACCTACCGATTTCTCAGTCACCAAAAATTGGAACCCTTACAAAGCAAAAGAAAAAGATAGATATAGCAAGAAGGAATTCTCGGATTCAATCTGCAGTTGACATCTATCCACTTAGAAATCCTTCCCAAGAAGCTGAAAAGCCTCTCTCTAACTGAAAATCAAATCCTTTCATTTTTACCTCTCAAAAGCATCAAGTATCTCGGAAACTTGATGATGAAAGAATGCAACTGATTTCTAATGTTAAAATGCACTCGGTAAAAGTAACAAATCAGTTGAAAATTCTTGTAGAATGCAAGAAAACTAATTAAGTCTGATTTTCTTCATGTTCAGATTCCAAAAGGTCTTCAAAACTACCCTGTAACTGATTTTTATCATTAATGAAGAAATCTTCTCATTCCACTGCTAATGCCCCTAATTTCACAAATTGACCTACAGCTTGAACCAAGAAGCACCTGTGCAAAAACAAACTCCAGATTTGGAAAGTTCAGGTTCTCTCGGTTCCAATGGTATATTGAAGTGTCCATTTTGGTTTAAAATTGCTCCTATTATGCTCGTTTAAAAATTTGAGTCCTATTCATGGCTTTGCACTTAAAAGAATAAAATTTAAAAAATTAAAACATTCTATAGTTTAAAACTATAGAAATTTATCATTTTAAATCTTATTTTTCACTTTGACCATGAACGTGCACAGTTCATATCTTCTTAGGGAATCGGACAACACCACTTGTCATCATAGGATTGGCCACTCGACGCAAACGAGACCCACCTCTGAACTCCACCAGATTTCTTCAAATTTTTGGCAACATTTTTGGTGACCAGCAACCTTTTTTGGTGACCTCACCTATCCACATCATCGCCCACTCACCCACGCCACATTAGCATCGCTATCTCGCTATGGCTAACTATTGAGCATCTTCACTTAGCGAGATAGCGATTATCGTCCGATCATACACGTGGCAACATCTCCTCATTCGTTCTATGATCTCGCCATATAATCCTACTTGCTCCACTTGGCATTACCTGATTTTTTGTTCGCACTGTAGGTGGGACCCACTGGCTTATTTGACTCTTGCCAGATTTTAGAGCTTTCCGATGACCTCGCTATGTTGCTAGCTGAGATTTCCAAGATTTCTCGGCTAGCAAAGTAGTGAGGTGCCAGATTCTTGGGTTTTTCGATCGCCTCAAACTCTACTGACGTCATCGGATTTGGACTGCATCTTCATTCAAAATTTATGCATTTTCGTGCATCTAACATCAGGAGCGGACCCCACTACATGCTTGAGCGGCTTACAAAAGCCTCTTTTTGAAGACGCTATACAATATGTGAAGATTTGTATTTAAAAGTTAAAAAATCTCCACGCCTACTCAATGTGGGATAATCATTTAAAAACTGTCATCCTCTGTTCCTTTACATGCCAAAACTTGACTGCATGCTAACAGAGCTCCCTGCGTGATCTTGTTTGGATCTTCTTTGTTTGGCACTACTTATGTGGGGTTGTCCTTTTGGAAAGGCGTGAGCTCTATCCTTTAATTGCTGACAGATCTCATCTGAAACATTGCCTCTGTGTGAGTACCCTGCCTTTACATGCATTGACTTAACTTGCATGGAGTCTCTTCTCTTTGACTGGTGTGAGTATTATTTTTGGTATTTGCTCCTTGCATGAGAAGTTTGTCTTATGCACCTTCTTCTATGATATGTTGTGGGCAGTGCTTGAAGATGCCTCCCCATTGTTCTTTTATATGCTGAAGCTCTTCATTTATGTCATTAACTATTTATCTGTTTCCATTTGCGTGAATTGCTTTTACTGTGCTTTGGAACCGGCTTCTCATAATGTGCAAGCTGCCTTGGGCTCTCAGATGGACTACCTCTGCCTTTTCCTGCAAATTCCCTTTTTCATTGTTGTGGCTTTGTCTTTTGAATGTGTTGACTTTGCTTAGCTGGTAGTTTCTTTTCTTTGAATGTGTGGAGTTGCCTTAATCTCCCTATTTTTTGCTATTATATAGTCATTTGGCATGATTTCTTTTTATGGCATGTGTGGATGACTTTTGATGTGGAGCTGCCCTCTTTAAATGGCATGGGATGTGGCTTTTCTTAGCCGTAAGCTGATTCTTTTCAATGCATGAGAGATCTGTAACTGGGCAACAGGTTCTTTGTGTCATATCTTCCTTTTAACATTGTGGGTTCCTCTTTTAAAATTCAATCCATTGCTTTAGGATATCTTCTATCAATTGTCACTCGGAATTCATTTCTTTGGATATTCCTACGACCTTGTTCATGGGGCCTTCTGGCATCTGGAACAGACCACAAACCCTCTGATCGTTTAGCCTTCCTCGTGTCCATTAAAACATGTTTCTAAGACTCATTAATCCTTCCACCATAGTCTACTCCTTATCTTTTGTTAAATTTCTAAATTTTTTCATAACAGCCTTTTACTCTTTGGCATATTAGTCCACATAACATTCAAAAGATGTAAGCATTTGTCTCCACAAATGTGACATTTTGTCATCTTCATTGTAACCAGTCATACTCTTCGTACCACCTTTAGAAAAGCATTACAAATAGATACTCAAATCATATTTAATCATCCATACACGAACATTGTGACCATTGTTATAATCATCATGATTAGAGAATTTCAAATTCTCAATGCTTCACTTATTTCATGAAATCACTAGGGCCCTAAAGGGGTCCAACTAAAAAAAAATTCATTTTCAAACAACTGAAGCATCAAATTAATCCACTAGTGACCTGATACTGATTTATATCAAATTTAACTGCTGAACAATCAATTTGAAACTCATTTTACCACTTCCTATCAAACTATGAATTTCATGCCAGGAGGTCTATTGACTACCTTTAAAAACTGACTCGAACAACTGACTAGGCTCTAAAACCTAACCCACTGATTCTTTGTTCCGCATACTTTCACCATGTGAAATCTCATCTCATGATGAATTCCCAATCAAAAGGTATCGACTGTCAAAATTGCCTTCTCAAAATTTCCTGCAAGCAAACACATCAGAAAACAACAAACTAGGTTTGGATTTGGCTTGGAAAACTAGGCAAATGGGCACATGGGAAAATGAAACTCAGGGCATTGGTTCTTTGTTATGAGATGAGTATGAATCTACGATTTGGGCTCATGACGAATCATAGGTCAAATTTGGCAAGCATCTAAAGTTGGCTATCTGGATTTGCAGGACAGTGGACATCAGTAAAATATCATTTTTTACGAAAGGAATGACTCTGGAAAAGTGTGAAGATGAATTTTTCAAGACTTGAAAACTGACACACTTGTAGTATTTTCAGAGGACAACACAGGGGTATAATCCATTTGACTTGACCAATCATTGATTAGGAGTTATAACATCCCGAACAGAGGTCCCGAGCAATCTGCATTTGCTGACACCAGTAAAAAGATAGAAATTGCATTTGGAATCGCATTTGAAAACTGATCAAATAGATTTGTTATGAGCTGAAACCTGAAACATAACAAGTCTCTGACCTCTACAATGTGACTCAAAATGAATTTTAGCATTTGGGTCAACTGCTCAAAAGTTATAGCATGTCAAACAGGGCCTCCCAGAAATGTGTGCAATTTGCAAATGCATTAAAACAATAAATGACCAACTTTGAGGGATTCGAAACCTAATCAAATGAACTCAAAATGACTCAAAAAAAAGAAACATAGGTTCTCAGGCATGGATATTAGACACTTCTAAAGTGGCGAATCATGACACAATTTTGGGTGCGAGATATTCAGGTGCAAACAGGGCCTCCTGTCGCTATTTGACACTTTGGTGAAAATGCAAATTAGACATTGGCTCAAAACGAGATTTTTCCAAACAACTCAAAATATCAATTTAACTTCATGGAATGGGTGAACGAGCTAAAAGAAGGGTGTTAGAAACATTAAACACCATTTATGCATTAACTCAACAGCGGGGTACATAGGCTTCACAAAGCAATTATAGGCCTGATTTTCTCAAAATTTTCCAAACATGACTAAAAAATGAAGTATGCAATTTTTAGTCCCGACACCTTAATCCAATCAAAACTTTCATTTTCATTCCATCCCTTTGGAACCTTTGTATTATCATAACTTATCTTGCATTTTCATTTAAAAATCCAAAAATTCAAAAACAAAGTGCATTTTGCATGCATCCCTTATACTTATAGGTGCATTTGCATACATCCTTATATATCATGCAAATTTTTACAAGATCTCAAACTTCTACAAGGAAAAAAAACTTGTACCAATACATGTACATTTCAAGTGACAAGACTCCACAAATATTCTTTGACCCAACACAAGACAAACATTTGCAACAACAAATCTTTGACTCAAACACCACAAATAATTCACAAATACCTTTTGTTCCAACACAACGTTTTGACTCCAACATGATATATAACTTCACAAGGTGTTACCTCTTTTGATTCAATACAAATGACACCCACAAGAATTTATGATCAATCACTTGAATATCACATGCTCCTTATCAAAAATTTGCAAAGGAAAAAAGACAAGGAGTTTGAAAAGGTTAAAAGAAAATGGAATCCAATTTAAAAAGAGATTATGACATGGCTAAACTTTACAACTGTCCATTACAATTTTTTTTTAAATCTCACATAAAATATCTCATGGACAAATCACAAATGCCAAAACTCATTGCACAACTCACAGAGGCAAAGAAAAACTTCAACCAAATACTTCTTAATGAGGACCTTGAATATGATCAATCCAATCCTATTCCATTCAAATCAAGTGATCCTCCAACAATTTCACAACCTTTTGTGAAATCAATTCAGTCACAAACAAATTGGCCTTCAATAATATTGCAAGTTGATCAACAACACTTTGTGTCCTCAAATCCAACAAACACCAAGTCAAACATGTCAAGTTTTCCAAATCAAGAAAACATGATCAATAAAATTACTTTTAAGGAACATGTCCAACCCAAAAAATCTATACAACATGTAAATAAGAATTATAACTCACCAACACTATCAAACAATCAAAGGAAATTCAATTCATATACTTTGAAGCAAATCTTTCAAAAGTTATTTGAAAATGATGAAAAATAATAATTGACCCATGTCTAGCAATGGCTCATCTCAAAACTCTCACATTGGTGCAATAGAAATGTCCCATAAATAAATTTACCTTTAAGAAATATCCATGTCTTCCACCATTCCTTCCTCTCTTAAAGGCTCATATGATAATTTTCTTTCATCACCCTCAAGTTCCACTTCCAATGTTGAAACCTACCAAGCGCTATCCATAGAACAACTTCAAACTACTCACATCCTTTACATAACTCCATTTCATGATTCCCAAGTCCTAGATCCAATAACATTATGTACTTCATCTCCAAGAAATCCTATTTCAAATAGTCCAACTCAAAGTCTAGATCTATCATATCCAAACACTTATCCCTTTTCAAACTTTCATACCCCATTGCAAGAGGACGATTCAAAGAGAAACAAAATGTGTCATAAAACTAATCAAGATCAAGATCTCAACAATGTCCAAGCCAATCCAATCTTTGACCAAGACCTCATTTTTCTTGAGCCCCACAATAACCCCGTTGTCCAAGATAATCCATTTCCCCTTGTCCTTTCACTTCCCAAGAAAGATCAAGGTCACCCTTCTACTTTTCCTAATGATCCAATTCCAAGTCAAGGTCAAAGTATCCCTTCACTCCCAAATCCTCCAAATCATCCTATTATCCCTTCATGTTCACTACATGATCTCATTGCCCCCCTAGATCCTAATCAAGATCCCACTATCCTTCTAGATCTTCCACAAGATCCTATCCTACTAGATGATCTTGTCACTACTCATATTCCACTACATGATCACATTATTCCTCCTAATTCCCTCAATGGTTTATATACACTTATGCAAGATATTCACAAACCGTTTCCATTTCAAATGGGTTCCCTCGTTCTATTGATTCTAGTCCAATTCATGGTCCTATCAATTATTCCATATCATATGCATCTAAAATGGGACTTGCATCTAGTAGAAAGTATCCCACTGGTCAAAAGGTTTATCGATTCAAAGGGTCCAACATTAAAGAACAAATAATTTCAAAGAGAATTTTAAAGGTCATGACCTTAGTCCTAAATATCACTCTCAAAGGGTTGGTATCCCTTCCAAATTCATATCCAAACATATACTTCCTCCTTTCCCCCTTCCATCCATTTTAGCTCCATATGTTCCCCCATCCTCTAACTCACAATCCATTTACCCTTCCCATATGCAAGTCAAAAAGGCACATATCCTAGAGAGCCTTTCAACCCTCAAAAGTCCTCCATACAATTTTTATTCATCTCTTAATTACATTCCCTCTCTGAGTAATTTGGATGCCTAGCATAAGGTCTATAAATCAAGTAATTCACATGCAATCAAGGATCAACATGTCTAGTCTAATCGACATGTGAAAACAAAGAAAAATATGATCCAAAAAGAAATAGAAATATCAAAAAGGCCACAGAGGGCCATCAATCAAAAATAAAAGTCAAGATCAATATGGGGTCCTAAATCTCTTTGCAAATCATGCAATCTGGATCCACAAAAGAATTAAGAGACAAAATACACATGGATTCCCAAGAAGCTTCTTCAAGCACAAAGTCCTAAAGAAAGATCAAAGCTGGCATCCAAATTTGTTACCCCTCCATCAAAAATCCTTCCATCTTTTAAATCCATTATGGGTCGTTGTGTCCCAAAACCCATATCATTTCCTCTATCAAATCTGAAATCTCCTTTTCATCTATCATTCCATCACCCTTCAAGGTGTGTGCCAATGTTGTTATTGCATCCATTTCCATTCACTAAACATCGAACCTTCTTCCACTCCATCCATCCTCCTACATACTTTTCATATCCTTTCATTGAGCCTATCCAATCCTTTTCCTAAATCCATTTCATCCCCATTTTCATTACCCCACCAATGTCTCTAAGCATAATATCATAGTCATGGTTCATTATTGCATATCTTTCAAGAGAACCATTCAAAGAATAAGATACTTGAATCATTTGTCCATGTCATGTCATGTATCCATTATCTTCTGAAAAAGTTACAAAAAATGAAAAAAATGGAAAAATGGTAAAAAAGAAAAAAAAAAAATTTAAAAATAGTTGACTTGATGAAAACCTAAAAAACATGCATCTTGGCATGAAAAAATAAAGAATAATGAGAAATTGTTTCATACAATAGTGAAAACTTGGAAAATAGGTGCTTTGGACAAGTACCATGATGAAAACCTGGCAAACAAGTGTCATGTGTAGTCTATGAACATCTTGCATTCTACACTTGGGGCAAGTTTCACCCATGATATACCCTATTGTTTCATTTCAATTTATCATATGTTCATCATATCCCTTGTCCTATCAGCATGTACATTCCTACTTTCCCAACTTTCATCTTAACAAGGATATAGATCTCCCTAGAAGAACATCATATCCTATCCATTTTACACTATCCTATCCCCTTGGTACAAATTTCTCTATCGTATTGTAAACTCCATTCCATATCCCATTATCCATTATTGATCTTTCTTATCCTCTTCACATCTTATCATTTTCCTATCACAATCCCTATCTTGGTATTCATGAAAATAAGGACACAAAATGCTAAACATGTTTTCAAACAATCCTCTTGGCATTTACATCCTCATGCATTGCATGTCATCCATTGCCCAAATTCTTAAATGCCTATCATTATCATATCCAATCCTTGATCTTTCATAAATCACATCCTCCCATTTTGTGGATAGGCATTTATTGTTTGTCCTTTCCACTCATCCATCCATAATTCCCTTTCCTTGCTAGACAAATCAGGTAATTCTTGCTTTGTAAATACAGTAAAGACATGTTTTTTTTAAAAAAAATTCAACTATGATCTGAAGAAATCCAAAATATATATAAAATGCCCTTAAAAAATCATAAAATTTCTTGAACAAAACACTACAAATCAAATATGAATATGAACAAAAGCTAAAAATTACAAAAAGTCCAAAAAAAAAAATTGCACTAGAAAAAAAATCAAATATCTTTGAAAACCCAAAAAAATTGAAAATCCACTTGAAAACTTGCAAGAACCTTTGTAAATAATGGCAATAAATAATCACTCCTTTTAAGTCTGAAACAAAACTTAATAAATCAAGTAATAACGGATCTAAATGGTTGTTGACTCACATTATTTAGAGAGTGAATTCTTTTCTTTTCTTTTCTTTTGATCATGTTCCTATGCTACTCAATGATATAAACTGATTTATGAGAGTGGTCTGGATGGTTCATGGTCATTTCTTTATTTTTCCAATGTCCTTTGATAGTCTAGAGCACAATTCTATGCCTTAGGGAAGATAAGGTCATTCTTTGCCTGCATTGTGTTTGTTTGTGCAAAAGGCTTGCATTTTCACTCTAGTTATCTATGCCATGATGTGTTTGTATTTTATTTGCCATGTCAAGATAAAGCTCTTATGACATAAAGTGCACCTGCGAAAGAAAGCTTCATCACTCTTCTTAGTCTCATTTCCTTCTTCTACTAATATTTCTTTCATCAATCTTTCTTCTCATCATCTTTTCTTTTCAAAAAATTATCCTCAAGTCAATTTCTTTCCCAATTTTTTGAGGGGGCACCCTACCTACTTCTTTTAATTTCACTAGGGTATTGATCTTTTTCATTAGTATTCTTTGACACAATGCTCATAATAGCATTGTATTAAAGAGGGGGGAAATGTAGATGCTCAAAAATGGTTCACAACTACTTTTTAGATCATTTTTTACGTCCTAACTTGTCTCATTTTCTCATTTCTCTAACTTTGATATTTTGGCCAACTTGATCATCATTCAATCAAAATGCAGATCATCTCAAAGCAATTCAAAACCATTTCAATGTCATCTTATCATCATCAGTCCTTTAGGAATTCTTATGTCCTCCAGTGCCTTATCAACATTCATTAATATGTGTCATGTGTCTTTGGCATATCATCATTTCATCATTCAATCTTTGGCATCATTACATCCTTCAGTGCCTTATCACCATTCATTAATACATTTCATGTGTCCTTGACATATCATCATTTGTCATCAATTTGATCCTTGACATTTTTTAGTCCTTCATTGTCTTCTCATGTCCTTATCTTATCAATTTAATAGCATTGACTATGTCTGTTGATTTTACTTTTGTTAAGCCTATCAATCAATTTCAATCAAACCTATGGTATTTATAGAGTCCATTATGTCATTTTTCATCAATCCTTTCCATGTGTCCTTGACAAGTCATCAAGTTATATCATTCATCTAGCATCATTTATTTCATTTGATCATTGATTTGGTCCAATCCAATATCATCACATTTGATTTGCATTTTCATCACAATCCTTCAATAGGGTTATCTTGCATTTATTTAATCATATTGGGCAATCAATCTATTAATTTCTCGTATAGGATTAGATAACCCATAGTCTATTTTGTTGTCTTAATCATTTAATTTCATCCACTTGCCCCCCACCCCCCCCCCCCCCCCCCACAATTATTCTTCTTTACTAACCTTTCTCAATTAATTAATCTTTATTGATTAATTGATTACATTTTTATGAATTATGGGAATTCCTAATCTCCTAAATCCTAATTCTAGTTTCTCATTTCCCATTTTCTATTTTCTTATTTTCTAATTTCATTTTCCTAATTTCATATTCTTAACTCATAATCTCTAATTTCAATTTTAGAGGGAATTATGAGTTTTTAAAATTCAAAATTTCTCACTTTTACACATTCCTAATTTTTATCTTACACTTCTTACATCTTTCTATGCATTTTTCTTACACTTTCTTCTTCCTTTTTTCTTACACATTTCTATGCACAATTCTTACACATTGTCATATTTTGTCATAATTTTCCATTTTGTGGCATACTTTTCCAAATTTCACACATGATTATGACATCTTTCTCTTTTGCATTCTTTCTTTCCATTTCTTGCATTTGGCTTCAAAATCCTATATATTGAGCTCTTATGCACTTGTTTTGGTGAACTACACTCCTAGTATTCTCATTATCATCTTGTCATTTTGCTACTATTTCTATCATATCATCCTTTCATCTTGCTTTCAATTGTAGTTACATCTTGTCAAAATCAAAAGCTACATCAACATTAGTATAGAGAAGAAATGAGAGCATAGCAAGTACATTTGAAAGGGGGTTTCTTGTTTTAATCTCTTTTGATTTCAAATGACTTTTATGTTAGGATATATTATTTTGCATATTCTTTTATGAGATTAGTGGTCCTCTAATTTCTACTAATTTTCTATTTTCTAGTCTTATAGCACCAACATCATTTCAAGCTAAATCTAGTCTATTTTCTAGTCTTATAGCACCAACATCATTTCAAGCTAAATCTAGTCAAGACTTTGTAAGTTGTGTCATATCATGAAATGAACAAAATGATGTGATTTATTTTGATATTTTCCAAATTTTAATGTCTATTTGTAAATGTGTTACAATGTTTTTCACAATACAAACCTCATTAAAACCTATTGACAATAATCATGGTTTTCCATTATAAGATGAATAAAATAATGAAGTTAATATATATATATAAGAATAATAGTCATATCATTGAGGTCACCAAACCATAGTAGGTAAGATCTAATTATATGAAGACATTCTAATATATGTGGCATGCCATCATGAGCTAAACAAAATAAACACATTATGATATTCATCATAGTTTAATGTTTGTAAACATGTTACGGTGCTATTGATATCATAGACACCATCAAACTCTAGAAATGAGATATGATTATCAACAAATGAATTCAAAATAGTACAATAATTTGAGGCTCCTTCGTACAAAGTGTCGGTATTGCTTGCATCTAGCAACTTAGGATTTCGTCTATCATATAGAATTGACTATAACAAAAAAAATTGCTATGGTGGAAACTATTTTTTTGCATTCATTGTTTGAATGTGTATGCCCTTGTTTTGCATGGAGTACTCAAAACTTAATACTAACCCACTTCAAGTATTTGGGATGTTGCAAAACAATTTTTGAACCCATTCAAATATATAATTATTGTCAAACAATTTTCATATAATAAACATACAAGCTGGTATGTAGGCCAGGAATGATCTAAATTAAAGATTCATTTAATCTAATGATGTCCATTGTTAATTCCAAATAAAGCTCACTAAGCTAAATGCAAACTATGATAAAGTTTCAAACTCACAATATATTTAAGGATGCATAGTCACCTATCTCATCAAGAATCTACCTAAAAAGACCATTTCACTTGAGATCAATGTATGCACATCATAGGCAAGGAAAAAATAAGCATAAGATATTTTCATTCTATTAAATAGAAAGGGAATTCAAAATATCAAACACCTAGCAATATTATATATCCTTAGATTGCATTAAAACCCACTTGAGAAGTGTTCGCAGACATTGGTTGTAAACTCTTGAGATCGCCAATCACTAATGATATTTCTCTTCTAGGGTTTAGAAAGAAAAATTCTTGTAAAAGATATAACACATAAGCCATTAGAACTCATTAATAATGAGTGTATCCATCTAGATACCAACAAATAATCATTAATAATTATTCAAAACCAATTTTCATCAATGCTAATTGTTATGTCCTTGAGAAGATGGTAAACTTGCATTATTGGAGACAACCTTAAAAAATAGAAAGTTAAATACTCTGCTAATAAAAAATACATACACTATTACATAGCACTAAAAAAATCTTATAATGCAACCACATCAAAGTTGACAATATCAAAAGTTATGCCCCTCCAAGAACAGTAATCTTTAGAGTTGGCATCAATCTAGTCATACAAGATGGTGTCTTTGTCTCTACAAGATTTTGTTATTTCCAAGAGCATGGCCCCCGTAAAAATTAAAATTCTCATTCAAATCATCATACCCATAAACATAAATACCACCTTCAAAATGTTTTAAACAAATGGACACCAGTTCTCATGACTCAACCCCATCAAAGGCATAGATTGTTTGACAAAAGGCCAGCACTAATTCTTTCACCCTAAAAAGAATTCATCTTTTCAAGTAGTTGATAAACCTTGGGTTATGTACCATGATAAAAAAGTAAAATATAGAATAATAAACCATTGTATCATAGAGAAAAAAAAATGAAATAAAGAAAATAAAGTTGATTTTATCAATTACTAAATAAATAGAAAATTAAAAAAATACACAAGTGCGTAGCAATAAAGAAGCTTGAAATATAAACATTGTAGACCCTATTATACAATCATGTTATAGCATTTCCAATACCAATGTAAAGACAATAAATATCTCTAAAATGGCTAATTTTCCTTCATTTTTATTCCATCATATAGTACAACCACATTAAAGGTGACAGTATCACAAGTTATGCCCCTCCAGGAATAGTAATTGTTAGAGTTGGCATCAATCTAGTCATACAAAATGTTGTCATTGTCTTTAAAAGATTGCTTTATTTCCAAGAGTGTGGCCCCTCCGCAAATCAAAATTCTCATTTAAACAAACGATAGACAAAAAGTCAGGACTTAAACATACACCCCACTTCCCCATTTCACATCATTCATGGATGGTAGGCTTTTATGCCAAAAAAACATATACATGTTGTACTCCTAGTGCTACACCCATAGATATACACAATGTCGATCCATCCTTCCTCCCCTACTACATCTATTTCATAAAGAGACCAAGCTTAACCCCATCCCCAAGCTACATCTAATTTTTATCACTGGTTTTCATAGTACATTATGTAAATCAGAGATAGTGTTATTTTTCCTACTACTTGCCCAACCATTCATTGACAGATTTAAAAGGGCACATGATATGGAAAATATTCCTCTCAAACAACTTATTATTATCATCTTCTTCTTCAACTAATCAGTACACTCTTGACTTGAAAATTTTCCAAAGAAAAATACTTCTCGAGCAAACATGTTTCAACTCTTGATTTCATACCTTGGATTGATGGAATAATGTTTGTTAAAAAAATTACAAGAATTAAATGTGTAGAGATTAAACTCATGCTTTTTAAATGACTATAAAGGTGGTGTTTAATGGAGGGGGAATTGTACTCATTGATTAGTGTGCAACATTCAATTAGGGATGGAATGAACATTATTCTAAAAACAAGTACAACATCTTCCTTAAGAATAAAGAAGAAAACAATTTAACGTCCACAAGATTTAACAAGCAATTATAAGTCTTCAAGGAGATCTCATCACAAAAGAAGTGGACATTAAAAATTCGTCTATCTACATATCAAATTAGTGGTAGGTGTAGTGTTGCAAAGCACGATGGAGTCATCTTTAACATTTACCTATCGTAATCAATTCCACCATTCTTATGGGAAGGTGAAAAATAACACATGGATGGAATGTTCAAATTCAAGCATAAGATGCTCATGGAGGTGATGGATCTTTTACTGGGGGAAATGTTCTTCAAGGTGAAGAATATACACCACACCAACACTAATATTTTCTCAATGATAATCACATTGGCATTGCAACTAGGTAAGGACAAACCAAGAATTAGTTATGTAATGGAGAAATTGGTGTTGATCAATGCTAGAAGTGCTATAGAGGAAATACTACATTTATTCATTCCAAACTTGGGTATGTGGATGGGAGACCAGGATACAAGCACTGATAAAATTGATGGCACACAATTTGTTTCCTTTGTTTGGAGATTCAGCGAGGGTCAAGGGTGAACAAGATTTAAGCAAGCTCAAGTGGGTTGGTACCTATGTAAATTGCTAGTCATGGAACATGTTTTAGGTGAAGATGTGAAAGCCATGAAATTACAGGTGCATTGGTGCCTGGAGGATAAAGCTTCAATGGTGCTAATTTTACAACAATGGACACAAGACCCACAATTGCAATAAGAGAATGAATTGTTAATGTTTTAGCATTAGTAGAAGTAAAATATTGATTATTTGATATATTAATTTGTGCTCATGTTTTTAGATAAATTGTTATTGGTGATTCTTATATATATAATATATATTATATATGTAATATAATATATATTATATATTATGCATTATATATCTTATATATGTAATATAATATATATTATATATTATGCATTATATATCTTATATATATAATATATGATATATGTAATATAATATGTATTATATATATATTATGCATTACATATTATTATATAATAATATAATAATATTATATTACATGTATGGTTTATATATATATATATATATATATATAAGATGAGATATGCATATAGTTATTTATAAACTAAATGGTATTAAATATAGAGACATGTCTCTTCATGTCTCTTGAAGAGACATGTCTCCTCCTCTCATATTATATATATATGATATCCAAATCTGCATTTGGAAATCATCAATCGCAATGGCAATGAAAGTACATTTGCAAAAATGATCTTAAGGTACTTCAACATGAATCATGTCTATAACAAAAGGTTGATAATCTTACGGATGAGAGAATTTGCGACTTTGTGCCTCTAGTCCTAAAAGATGAGAGGCAATGATGTCATATCTACATAGTGTTCTATGCATGGTCTTTGTGACACTTAGTTCTCAGTTGCATTTTTCTTCTAGTTTGCTTATGTCATCTTATCAAAATGATGGTTATTTCTATGGGGAGATGGATTACTGCATGTGTTTTTTTTTCTTGAGAGGTAGTTGTTGGGTGGTCTACTATTTTTTTTATTTTTTCTTTTTCTTTTTTGTGGGGCAGGGGCGGGGTTAGATAACCCTACAAAATCTAGTAGGCTTATCTAGAGGATAAAAGCCCTAGAAGTAGCTAAAAGGATTTTCAAATTTTTTACTTTGATTTTGAGAAGGCCAAAGATGAAGGTTTTACTACAAGTATAATGTTGAATTTTGTTCTATGAAACTTTTGTATTGTTGGATTTGAATTTTTTTGGAATGTAAACTGAAAAAATTAATCCACAAGAAAATGAATTTGAGGTGATGTAATGTAATTTTCTATTTTTTTATTTTGAAAAACATCAACTTTCTCAATGTTGTTTGTTGTGATTGGTTGTAGATGGACAACGCAATTTTTGTACTGTTTGATCCAAATCATTTTTGGAATGTTATTTGAAAAATTGATCCTCAAGAAAATAAATCCGAGTTGACACAATGTAATTTCCTATTTTGTTATTAATAAAATATTTAAAAAACTATTACCAAGAAACAAAGATAGAGACGAGGTGGCAAGACCCATTTTGTTATACCCTTTTGTTATTAATAAAACATATAAAAATTATTTTAAATAAGATATATTTCTAACTTTTGAATACTTAAGACAATTGCATGATCACAACTTAATATATTATGTAGCCTACATACCTATGATTATACACTTAATTGCGAACTTAACCCTTTCGCATGCTCACAACCTCTAATGCTTAGGATTTATAAACACTGTGACCTTGTGTGTAGCTTAAACCATGGGTTCGTAAGTTTAAAATACTTAGAACTAATTGACTTGAAACCTTGCGATATGACTAAAACATAACATTTTAAATGTTTTTGAATGCTAACAATGTACATAGCAAGCCAATAACATTCCTACAACCTGGATTTGTTTGTCTAGCTCAAATTATAGACAACATAAGAACTATTTGAAAAGAATTAAATGCATCTTGTAAGGGTTTTGTTTTGAATATTTAACTTAATCCAACCGCATAATCACAGCTTATATACTTGTGATTATAAACCATGAACTTAACCCTTCTGGAAGCTCACAAATAAGGATTTTTTCATGCAAAGAAAATGATGTTATTTGAAACCTGGTTACAATAAATTAAGGCATCGACTAAAGACAAATATGATGGGAAATTAATTTGCTCTCCCAACTAGATTTGCACCTTCTTGATAGACACCAAGGCCTTTAGCACCTCATTTCGCTCTTCCTCAAGGGGCACTCTATTTTTTGTATCTTCCATTTATTCCTCAACTTCTCCCAATTATTGAGCTTCTCTCCCAACTCCCCACCCACTTCCCACCAAACCTGTTCCCTATGGCCAGCCATCCAGTTAACAAACTTTCTCTCTGCTTCAGCAATTGCCTCCAATCTATTAATCTTTTTGTTGTCTATGTGCATTTGAAATCGAAGCCACCTAGCCACCGCTTTCAACCTATTGTAACAAGAGGCCATCTTTGCAGAGTGGAGGGTTAGAGTGTCCAAATCAATTGAGCCATCATCTTTTCTCGAAGGCGAGGATTCTATAGACACTTGGGGATCATCCAAATAGCTTAAGTCCACCATGGGGGGGGGGGGATTGGATCCAATCAGTTTCAATTGCAAAGGAGCCTTTCTTCGAGTCCTTGGAAACTTCCACGATTTCATCTTTATTATCAAGGAGCTTATAATTTTTGTTCTTGGATTTGCAGGAAGGGAGAGGCCCAACCCCAAAGCTAGAGGAATTCTTGGGAGTAGCTAGAGTGCAAGATTGTCTCACCGTGGAAGAAATGGTGGTGATTCAAATTGTTATGTATTAACTAGTGTAAGAAAGATATGGCCAAAAATGAGGGTGTTTAACATGAATACAAACTCTTAGTGTTTCTAAAAAAATTCTTTCAAATTGTTTTATTATATTTGATTGGTTCATTTAAGTTTTCAATGAAAAGATTTTCATTTGTCTTTTTGTATATTGAAACAAAGGATGGTTGCATTAATTACAAATAATAGTAAATCAACTAATCTAATGCACATCAAAAGGTTCAAGAGAATAATTGAACTAGTGTAACTCGACCAAAATACCAAACAAAATTGTAATGCAATATTTGTCGAGTGCGATGTTATCCCATTCAGAGTTGTTAACATAAAGATTTCAAGCTTTAAAGTTCCTTGTCCACAACCAACTAAATCAGCATCGAAGAATGAGAGATGTATTTTAGGGTGCTTGGAACTATTTAGAACGAAGAAGCAAAGCAAATTCCACAAGTGAAAAATCTAATGAGCTAGTAATGTTTTTTGCGTTGAGAAGTCTTGTGCTGCCTCTCCATGGTGTTGTAATTCTTCCGCTCTTGTCCAAAATACCAGTTAGCAAAGGACAATATAAAGTTTTAAACGAAAGCATGACACGTGCACACTGTTAGTGGTGATCTCCTTCATTAAAATGTGTTGTCTATAGTAATAACGATAGTTTGCTTATAACGTTTAGATTATCGATTGCAATTGATAGGTCTCTCTTTTTACATTTGCTTAGCAAAAAAATACTTGAGATTGGCTTTTTCCTTAGATAATTGATTACAATTTGATTGATATCTTTTCGACTTCATTTGGTTCTTTAGAAAACAATGACCTTGACTTCTTTATACCTTCCATTTGAGTGAGATTGAATTTTGTAGGAAATTGTAAATCTGACCATTAAAAATGCTATGATAAAAATTATCTATAAAATGAGTTATTGTTAGCATTAACTTGCTTGTGTCAATTAGTCATGAACTATAGAGGTTATCAGTGTTGCATATATACATATGTCGTGTTTATGTGCCTCTCGTGTCAAGATTCTTAGATAATAAAAGATATAATGAGGAACTGTGTCAATTAATCGTGAACTAAGAGGTTATCGGTGTTGCATATATACATGATTGCATCTATGTATTTTGTTTTATGTGCCTCTCATGTCAAGATTCTTCACATAGTCAAAGATACAATGAGAAACTATGATAGACGCCCTTTATGTTAAAAATCAGTCAATGTATGGGCTGCTAAATTTCCATGCAATTAGTAAATTCTTGTTTTTCTACATTACCTTTGCACTAATATGATGAGTACGTAGGTTGTTTCTCCTCTGTCTTGTATCATGAACTTACTCCTATCATTCTACAAATGTACTTATCATGGACAAAGGCTAAGGCCGTAGTTGAACACTCAAACTACTCAAGCTCATTAATTACATTGCAAGCTAAAAAAATTAAAATACTCAAGACTGAACAAAAACTTGGGAAAACAATGGAAAAACTTGGGAAGACATATTTATCGAACATTTCAAAATACATATTCTACAAAAACATATTACTAAATTTATAGCACATAATACTAATTTCTATCATATAATATTCATATTTGGAGCTTCATACATATCATGACCAAAATAAAGCGTTCAATATTTGCTTACGTATGAACCATCAAAACTAGAGCTCATTGTTAAGTGTCATATAAGAAATACTCTTTTTCGTACTGCCAATAAATATCAGCCATCAAATGCAGATTTCAACAAATATCAGATTCTCAATCATCAAATCTGCCACAAGCAAGTATAGCCATGAATCAATCTAGTAACGAGAATAATAATGATTACTATTTATCAAAATATAATGAGAAGCTGAATTGCAAACACAAAGAAAGAAATTGTCAATGCTTGCAAATTGGCTTCATGCAAGTGCCAAGCAGATTAAAAGCAAATAAAAAATCATATTGTTCTACTCACGTACCCAAAGTTGCAACCGTCATCCTTGATTGTGTCCCCAAAATACTTGAAATCACATGAAACTTTTAATATTTGGCAGAAAAAAAGTTCTTATAATGATTTTGGCATGTTTTGGACAAATTTTCACGCCATATCACAAGTTCTGTTAGCTTTTGACAACCTTTCATACAAACATCACAGCCAGTTTCTCGAGAAATCAGAAACAAGTTTTTTAACAAGTCACCATCGAATTTGGCTCATAAATTTAGCATGTACTTGCAGAGTTTTGAATATAAGCACTTACTGGTTATTATATGTTAGCTTGATGGCAGGGCATAGCTCAGTTCCAAATACATTTTTTCAGGCAAGGTAATAAACATGGCTAGAATAAAATTTAAAGTGTACATATGCAACAAACGGAATTTTGACAAGATTGCAACTTCTGCAGACTGTCTGTATTGATCCACTTTTAACTTGTATATATAATGGATCTTGATGATAAATGAATCCATTACACAACTTCCCAAGTAGACCTAAAGCACGAAAATCCCTCACATACAAATGACTTTGAGTGACAATTTCAGCCTCACAAAAATACAGATGATAAATGATAATCCCAATACATGTTATGCAACAGCAATTGCATTTGACCCACTGTTGACATTGTAATCTTCATTAAATTCCGGAGGAACTCTATCAAGATCCAAATCTGGCTCTAGAGCAATGAATTCATTTGACTTACTAGCCAAATGTGCAATGCTTACCCTTCCCTGTCTCTTGATGTAATCTGCAACAACCTTCATTTCCTCCAAAGAAATATATATGTATTTGCCTCTATCATCCATAACTCCATAGAGCCGACCTGAATAGTTCCACCTTCCCAAAGTCTAAGAATTTCTTTCTTATCCTAACAACTAATATCCTACTTGAGAAAACAGAGGTAAATTTGGAACATGTACATTCTCCACAATGAAATTTCAGTATGTTACTGGAGTACCTATTGTAATGCTCACTTACCCATTTTTTCCAAGGCAAAGATTCGGTTGATGCAGTCCTGCAGAACAAAAAACAATTTAAATACACAACAATTGCTTATGATAAGTTGCAGCAAGTATTGTGTGAGCTTCTTTGAGCAGTCTTTTCCCAGACATGCTTCTTATATATTATATAACAAATTGCACAAGCTGATCTTTCAAATGTAACATCCTTGAATTTTGACAGAAAAGAGCAGAGAGTATCAACCATTGCCTAATGGAAAGAAGCGAATTACAGCTTAAAAGTTGTGTACCAAGAACTGGGGACATTTCAGTAAAAGATAGCTAACTTAATTGAGTTTCTCATTTAATTTCACTTGTTTGTTTGAATTTGCAATCCATGAGATTTGACTAGCAAAGTTAGCCTCTTTTCTCTTCCTGATTTTGGACTTTATTGGAATGGATCTCAAGAAGTCCAAAAATTTAACCAGTGGATCAATATATACACCATTTGGTCAATTCATACTTCCATGTCTTATTACAATTTTCCTTAACTACTTCACAAGATATCAGCTATAAGTAAAACAAAGAGCAGGCTGAAACTAAGGAGAGCAGGAGTCATTCTTAATGCCATTCTTTCATTTTTAGTAAAATTAACGTTTCCAATTTAATGCAATCATCTTTGTTTTATACAAGGTATTGTCAGCTTCTAATTTGAAACAATCAGTTAAATACATATAATTAATTGGAAATCGGCTAACTCAGGCATTTCTGCTTGAGACTTTTTTTGCACCTTGCAGTCAACTAGAGATCATTTTTTGAGACGACTAAAAATGTAAATATTCAAAAATTTAACTTCTTTGGATGTTAGTTGTGGTCAGCATTTTTAAATTCTATGTCAGGTTGAAAACCAAAAGAAAATTAAATTAGTGGAAAGAGAGCTTAAGCAATTAATCAGTGAAACCCTACTAGTTTTACTAGTTATGTTTTGTAAAAATTCTGATAATGTGGCGTAAATTGAGATTCTCAGAAATTGTCACTGTGCAAACCCATTCTCAATTGTCTCCTTTAGGCATTGTAGGTTCGCATTTGGAGGCCCCTTTCTCTTGATCACAATTTAAGATTCTCTACAAGTGTATCCATTGCCACAAAACCATGAATTGGATATAGATCATTCGTTTCAGTTTGATGCAATTAGCAGGCCAAAATTATTATACTTGAATATGAATTGTGATATGAAATTCGTAAATATGATTCAGTGACCTCATCTCATAGATGCAAAACTCAGAGTACTTGTGAAACTTGCCCATCAAAACCTGCAGTACCTTGCTAATCCGAAAATTTTATGTCACTTTTATACTTTGGATTTTATCTGTCACTTTCAAATGACTATATATTGAAAATCCGAAAATTTTATGTCACTTTTAAATGACTTTATAATTTATATTGAAAATCAAAAAAAATTATCAGTCATTTTCAAATGATAAAATTCTGAATAATGTAGAAAATGCAAAAAAGTAATCTCTGTGACTTAATATCGATCAGCACAGTCACTTTGAAAGTTTCAAATAATTTAAGAGTTTTTAATGAAGTTTGCTGGATTCCTTTCCTTGCAGGCTGTAGTTTTCAATAATATCTGTTGATTCCTTTCTATAGCGGAGCCTGAAAATGGTGAAAATTTGAAACTGAAAGTATTGAATCTGACAATTACAGTTCAAGTCTGCAGCTATAAAATATTTCAACTAGACACTAAGGGTTATCAAGCAAGATTCCTTTAGAGAAGGAAACGGAGCTTATGCCACATATCTTCATTACCAGAATTGAATGCTGAAAAGAATGGATGTACTTAATCTGCCTCTTTCAACCATGTTTCTCTCACTGTTGGTGCCACTAGATCTCTTTACTAGCATATGTTTCCTTACCCCATATGCTGTCATCCCAAACCTACCCCTTATATTTTGGAGTTAAGATCTTCCATTTTTTCTTCCTTCCTTTGAAGATTGCTTTTGAATGATAAATACTCCATTATTTTAGATTGTTTTTCATACATCTGAACTGTTGACACTTGACTTGCCCTTGCTGAATAAATAGAAATTAGTTTGCACATAAATTGTTTGTTGAAATTCCTATGGAACATTTGATCAAATCAGGAGCAAATTCCCATAGAGGGGTATTTCACAAAGAGTAGATTGGTCTAAATAGCTAAGCTTCTTTTTATTTCTTTCTCAAATTTTAGGGCAAAAATGAAGTCTCCAATTTAGTTAATAAGTGAGAAGATATTAGATATCATATCATAGTATGATGTACTCTGCAGCTTGCACATATTGGCATTTATTGCTTACGCTGGCGATGTAATAACAACACATAAGTCCTCAAAATGTAGGCTTCTAAGTTCTAACCACCAATATAACTCTCCAATTTACTTAATAAAAACAAGCATATACACATTGACATATGTATCATCCAATTCATTCAAACTCTATGTAATACCCCCGTTTTTTGCACACTCCTGAGCATTAATTATCTTCATAGTTAGCCTCAGTGGTTCCCGTATGCTAATGTGGTGATTAGGGGGGTCTTTTGAGGATGTTTTATGGCTCCTTACCTTACTTGTTGGTGCTTATTTCAGTATTATTCATTTTAGAGCTTTATTTATGTTGTGCCTTCCGGAGATCATTCAAGACAATTTGACTCAAACTTACTATTTTTAGTAAGTCGCTTGGATGTTTTGGTCATGCTTTATTTTGGCAGCTAAGGAGTTCATGAGGTTTTAAATAATTTAATAAA
The DNA here is from genome assembly GCA_028749045.1 of Cupressus sempervirens. Classification (NCBI taxonomy): domain Eukaryota; kingdom Viridiplantae; phylum Streptophyta; class Pinopsida; order Cupressales; family Cupressaceae; genus Cupressus; species Cupressus sempervirens. Next base: position 396,544,336 of record CM053790.1, read on the forward strand.
GTGTTTTATGGAGATAGATGCCAATATTGGGAGGTATAAGTCGAGTATACAATTAATTTATAAAGTGACTAAATAATTAAATTTATATAGAGGTCTCTTCATTATTATTCTCAATTGCAAGTTAATATGAACATGAAAAAATTATAAAAGGGGATTTGAGGAACTCACTTGACATACTTGGTTTGTTTAATTTCTCTCTAAGCAACTTGAGAGCTTTGCCTTATTTACAAGAAATCTAAGGATGGAAACGCTAGGAATTTCTCGGTTGTGTAGACAAGAATTCATTCAGCCTATTAGGTGGATGCATTTCAGAATTTGCATTGAGCTTTTTGTTGGAATTTGGCACAGAAAAGGAGCTAGAAATAACATTTATTTGTAGGTCTACAACTGCTAAAAGTTGTTATACATCGGCTAAGTCACAGGGTTTGAGTTCAAGTTTGAAGTTTGGGTGAAGTTCATCAAGTCAAAAAAAAAAATCTTTAAAAAAATTGACATTAAATTTGTCTAATGTAATTTTTAAAAAAATATAAGTATATATTATTTTTATTATCATATGTTTTAATAATTGATATATAAGTATTGACATGTTTAATTATAAGTTATGCTATTTATTATTCATAATAAAAAATAATATTGACGTGTTATATTTGATAAATAATATAAAATTCATAACAATAATAAACTAGAATAATATCAAAAAAATTATAAATACCAACTAAACCTAAAATTAAATAATCTTAAAACATTTAACATACTATAATAAAAATTTAAAACTACTAAATAGAGTCTAAACCTAAATAATATCAAAACATTAAATATCATAATCATGCCCCAAACCGCCAACAAAAAGGAATGGAAACGGAGTTTTCTACAAGCATCATTCATGGGGTATGAACTTTGTGCAGACGCCGTTCAAGAGATGCTGAAAGCAGATGGGAAAGAAGACAACCGACAACCTAACCAACATTACATAGACTCCCCTGTGACCGTACACACACTCACCTGTACATGGACTCCCCTGCACTCACGGTTTTAGAAACGACGACCTGCAACCTATACACAAACTTATCTACACTCACGGTTTCAGAAACAATGAATTTAGGACAAACTTATACGAATTTTTTAATATTTCTTTAGGTTTGAAGTATTTCAAATCTGGAGCTGAAAATTTGGCAAACCTTGTGACACAGTACATCGGTTTAGATAATCTTTCCTGCTAGGACAACTTGATTTGGACTGAGATTTGGGAGCCATTGAAGGTGGAAATAATATTTTCATGATTGCTAGAATATTTTATGAGATTTTGGCACAAGGTTTGCATATTTTGTAAGGGTTCAATAAGTTATAGCTAGGGTTTGAAAGACACTGGTTTACATCAGAACTTCTAAAGATATTTGCTGTTGTTATCAGCCGTTGCGGTGATCTGTTGAGGCAACTATGTCATCTACAAGTTGTTGGGCTTCCAACCTTACTTCCAAGTATGTGAGGATTCATTATGATTTTTTGTAAACCTTACGTCTGAAGTAAACAATTTTCTGCTGTAACTTTATCAGACTTATACCAGACCTGATTTGAGGCTAATAAAGTGATCTTTTATTGAGAAATTTGTTGTTTGTATGCTATGCATTCCTTTATCTTTCATTTCTACATGTTCTTTCATCATTTGGCATTCAAAACAAACATCACAATAAAACAAGAACTCAGAAATAAAAAATTGGACCTTGCATGCAAAGTGTTGACAAACTGTCAAACATCCAAAACAGTAAAAAATAAAATTAGATTGAGCAGGGACTCTTACAGCATCAAATTTGCCATCCTATTAGGTAGATCGTAAAATCAATGGACTGTATTTGTGGACAAGAAGCTAGTCCATTGTGGGAAAAATGCCTAATCTGGAAAAGATCATGAAGGTCTTGCTCAAGCACAACAAATTTGCAGCATTATGAACAATCTTTTTCAGGACAATTTAGGAGTTCTGGCAACTCGTCCACATCTAAAAGTAAGAGTTCAACACAAGAAGATAAAAGGGAAAAAATACTTAAAATGTTTGAGGAATATAATATTCTCCCTACATATATGTTAAGAGTTCCCTTTGATTGATTACATGGACTCACATCCAAGGCTACACTACAAGACTGCATTGGCCAAGCAATAATACCGCAAGACGGCTCATGATCTATCTGCACAAGGAGTTTGTGAAAATCTGTATAAGGAGTTTTCAGCAGTCACTAAACAGCCTACAATTGAATGAAATTTCAAACCAGGCATTGAAGGAAAGACTGAAAAGAGGCAAGGAATGAAGAGAAACTTAATTCACAGGCTACAATGTTTGCCAGAAAGAGCAAGAATCAGATGAGAAAGCAGAATTCACAGGCGACAAGGTGTGCCAGAAAGAGAAAGAATCAGATGAGAGAGCAGGTATGTTTCAAGTGTCAGAAGACGAGGACACCTCATCACAATTATGGGGTTAGTGAAGATGATGAGCAGATCTATGCCAACAAATTAGAGGACAGCAATAATAATGAGAATCACGAGCAATCACATGAAGATGCAGATTCTAAGTATGATAAATTCAAGGATAGTCAAAATCAAGGTAGTACAGGTAATTGGCTGAAGCCAAAGGGAAAATCCTTTAAAGAAGAAAACTCACAAGTTGCCATTGAAGAGAGGATGGAAAAGAAAGAGGAACCAACTACTTGTGACTTGCAGCCCACACATGGTCACAAGAAAGATGTTATTGATTTCATGAGTTTCTTGGTAGGAAGCTTGGACATAGCTCTAAACTATGAGGTTGACCACACTAGCGCATATGATGTGCATATTGATAATTCATATACAGATTTTTTCAATCAGCCAATGATGATGACTCCACATCTTATGAGTGTTGATGCTTATGTTGGTCCAGATGAAATGGTCCCAACTATAGAGTGGATCTTGCTTGGAATGGATCTACTTTTGACCATAGTGTTGTTCCCACTTCATCTACACAATTGGGCACCAAAGATGGCATTGATGATGTTGATATTAACCTCAAAAAGAAATCCAATTTAGTGTTGCATTATGTTATTCTATGTCACAGGGTTCGCCGCATTTCTTGTATGAAATTTGAAATTCAACGAATTCCAATAAAATCTATAAAATGTGTTCTAGTTTGCCCCATAATTCATACGGAACAAGGTTAGGGCTGATTTAGGTGAAATACATTTCGTTGTCTGAAACACATTCTTGGGCGGAATGAAGGATCTACAACATAAATGAAGAAACAATATTGATGCAAGGCACACCAATGTTGGAAGAGCCCCGAAAAGCATGTGAAATATTTTATTCACCACTCCATGCAGAGAGATTGAATCTACTAGGCATCTAGATTGTTCCCCACAATCAATGCAAATCCTTTTCCAACATGGTAAGCGATCAAAATCAGACTCCATTATGTAGCCCGCAAAGTATTTTAACTCCCGCAAATTTATATATAAATGTATATTAAGTAATAAATATATCATAAGCTAGTGCTGGAATATATGATATATTTATTACTTAATGTACATTTGCGAGAATTATTATTTCATATACAATAAATAACACTTTTTCTAATTTATATATTAATTAAATAAACAAGTAGAACTTTACTATGTTTGCATTATAATGATTTTTAAATTTATGAATTCAAAACTTGAAGTAACATTGATGTATTTTCTATAATCTTAACTTGTCATTTGTAAAATATTTATATAAAGTTTCAAATTTAATGTTACATTAATTTTATTTTAATAAATAATTAAATTAATTATTTTATTTCAATTTTATCTTACAATGTTAGGTTGTTTTTATAATTTAATCAATTTATTGTTATATATTAAAAAAATTATATAAAGCAAATTAAATGTCGAATTTTTTTCAAACTTTTTACCCTTGTTGAACTTCGTCAAAATTTTATTGTTATTGAATACGAACTTGAATTCAAACCTTGTGACCTAGATGTTATTCGTGAATCCAAAAAAAAAATGTATGGGTTGATAGGTCTCACAAGCCCTATCATTTGGCAGAACAGATAGAGGTAAATGAAGACTGCATTATTGCAGCCATTGAACATTTTGATGACAATTATAAGCTGATGGAAAAATGTTGTTGGAGGTCATCATGGATGCATATTAACCTTGGGAAAGAACATTCCCTTTTAGATTCACAGGAGAAGCCTTAGTGGTAATGCAGACAAATTACGTACAGCTACTTTATGATAGAGATCACCTTCTTATGCTTGTTCACATCTATTTTGATGTGCTAAAGGGAAAGAAGAGGAGATAGATAAGTTTACTGGTGAGCTTAAGGTTACTCAAGAATATTTGAAAAGCACTCAGATGGCCCTTCAAGAATCTGAATTTCAGATTTATAAGCTTTGTAAAAGATTGAGCTTGGCTGAAGCATTGACATCCACAGTAGAAATCCAATCTTCTATGGCTTCTATAACAATCGAGGATTAGAGGGTCACCCATGGTTTGAGAGAAGAACCTCTTATGATGGTAAAGCACGAAGAGCTTTAAAATTTGCATGGAGTTGAGGGCAGGCATGATTCTAAAATTACAGATTAAACACACAGTTTACATCATGGAGATCCTGAGTCACCTTTGAGGATGAGCTAATTAAGCATATCCCTGGTGAATATATAGAAGAGGTGAATGGAAATGTTGAAAATATGATACAAAGGTATGAAGCCTATTCTGATGTTTGCAAGAACAGTTCTAGTCATGAGGTAGCACCCATGTCACATTAAGCACATAATGTTATTGCATCTTCCAATGTTAACACCCAAGTTCAGGATATCGAACATGAGGTATACCTTGTGGATTCAAGCCACATGTTCTGATTTTGTATACCATACCATGGAAGATATAAAGAGGACGCAAAGCATGTGCAGACAATTGGCTAAGCCTTTGGTTGTACATGATGAGTTTGACATATTCTCTTTTCTGGAGGCTCACTTGGTAGAACCTACATCTTTTAGACCAGCTTATGATGGAGAACAGGTAAATTGTGGCATTGTTGACTCAGAACTGTTCAAGTATGAAGACACTCTTGAATAAGTTATTGATACACTACTTCCTCAAAATGCATATGGAGCTATTCTACTTTTAGGGTATGAGGTACGCATGATCATTGTTCCTCCTATTTAGTGTTTAGTGGCATTTACTTGCAGCAGCTGGTTGGAGTTTGGGGGGAGGGGGTGGGGGAGGGGAAGGGGGGGGTTTGTATCATCCTTTCCTTGATAGAGGTTGGCATAATGATGAGCTTCCATCATCATCCTTTCGCATTGGAGGTACTTGCAGCTTCAATGTGAGTGAGGTTCTCAATGATTGAGGATGTTCTTGTTCATGATAGAAACACAATGCAATTTGATTTGACTGATTATGCACGAGGGTTGATTCGGGATCCTGGAACCCACATGATTGGTGCTATTTTATAAACCATGATCAGTTGCTTTGCCACCCCAAGCATGGTGATGTTTACGTCGAAGTATTGTAGCGGATTGGTGGAGCAGTATTATGAAGGTTGATAAAGGATTTGGGCATTTGGTTTCAACATGTAGGTACAAACTGCTTGAGGGAAAACAATTTCCAGGAAGGGAAGACTACAATGTCCCCATTTTTGCACCTTCACAAGCATCAGTTATTTTGAAAGGTTAGCTTATTATCAGTGATTCTTGTAGGCTAATGTGACACTTAAGGGGCCCCTTTAAGCATGCTCTATGACTCTTTAGCTGACCTTTTGGTGCTTATTTCAGTATTAATAAACTTAATGTCTTGTTCTATTATTGATGATGTGCATTCTGAAGCTCACTCAAGAAACTTTGATTCACACTTACTATCCCCTGAGTTTACCCGGTTTGTTGGTTTAGCCTACCAGACCAGCCTAAGTACGAACTGGTACCTAGTCCCAGTCCAGTTCGCTTGCTGGTCTAGGTAGTGTTCGAAATCCATGGACCTAGTTCAAACTGCCATAACAGCAGAATAGAATCAGGCAGACCATTCTGCCAAAGGTCAAACTGCCACCAGATTTTGGCGAACGGGGACCCATGAACATCACTTAAGTGACTTTTTTTTGCAAAATTTATAAAAGTTTGACATTTTTAACCCTAAAAGGTGGATATGAAAAGCTTATGTTGACTTCTAATTCTCAGTTGTGGTGTGCAACTAGGTTCTTTTGTCTTGAGTAGGAGCAAGAGTTTGATTGTGCAAGGTGGAGTCAGAAGATTTGGTTTGTGAGCCTTCTTCAATTGTCTGTGCCTCATTCCTACACCTTTGCAAGCTTACAATGAGAGGAAGAAGTAAGTTCTTGTTCCATTTTTCTTTTTCTTTTCTTTAGGCTTTTTATTTTTTTCTTTTATCTCCATTGTCCATAAGATCTTATCCACTCTTTTCCAAAAAAAAATCACACTCTGCCTTTTGAGTTTTATGGTAAATATGTATACAATTTCTTGCCATAGGAGAAGGAACTACAATGGCATCTAGCTCTTCCTAAATAGGCAATACCTAATAGAGAATAGAACCCCAATCTGATTCTCCTTTGTGGAAGTATGTGGATATTGTAAGACCCCTTCTAGGAGGTGGTGCATTCTATTGGAAATGTCAGATTGTGATGTACAAAGGAATAGTTCATATTTTTGTGTGGTAGGCCATTTGTGTAGATACCCTAGAAGAGGAGTCAAGAAATGCCCTCGAAAAAAAAATACACATGTACCAAATTCAACAGTATGATATTCTAATACCCTCCCTTAATGATCATTGTCTAACTATTGTCTTTTGGTCACAAATTCTTCAAAACATTTCGGTGCTCCTAAGACCCTCCTTGGATCTGCAAAATGTTATTGACCAAGAAGCCAAAATCCATCGATCGAGAAATGAACCAGAGAACCAAAAATCGCAGCAATTCAAGCGATTTAGGTGATTTAGCCTACACAAATTTTGCTAACTTGATGAATTGGATCGCCAATATTTAGGCATAAATTGCCATGAATCACTGGTTTAGGGGATTTCTTCAAAAATTGCCCAATAAATCAGTCACGCGACAGCCAAAATTGTTAACTCAAAAACTTCAAAAAAAACTAGGTTTTTTAATGATTTTTTACCTTTTCTCTTTCTTATAACCCTAAAAGGTCTTCTATTTGCTTAGCATAAAAAAAGAGAAGAAGAGAAAAGAGAAACCACGCGTTTGCAACCAATAGGAAAGAAAAGCATCAAGGAGATCAAAAATGAATTTGGAAAAACCATAAGATTGCATTGGGAGCATTAAGGAGTCAATAGCAACACTCATCAACTCATTCGCAAGAGGTAAGTGTTGATTATTTTTGTATGTTAGTGTATTTCATTTTTTGATAGATTTCTTTAGTTTCCATTTGCAAATCTTCAATGTTTTTTACTAAATTGCAAGGTGCAATCTTGCAAAACCTACTACAATGTTTTTATAACAAATTTGCAAACATGTATTTACAATTTTCTCAAAAATAATGTAGGGTTTGCTGCTGTTTTTATTAGTTTAAGTTTTTAATTGAATTTTCTTATTGCAGCAGCCTTAACTTTCATTTTCCACAATGCTCAAAAAGGATGAGGCTTGGAACTATACTAAAGATTTTCCTAGAAGAATAGAACATCAAACAAAATGTATGTTTTGTGATGACATATTTTGGAAGAATTTATAGCTTCAGATACAATATTGCAAGCATATCTAGACATGATATTACCGTCTGCACTCAACAAACTGTTGAGGCAAGACATTTTTGTTGTATGGCATTAGAGCCAATAGAACAAGAAAAGTTAAATAAGAAAAGACAACTTGAACATTTAAGCGGTATTGGCTCCCATGCTCCTCATCCGGATCCGCATCCGCAGGTTGTGTCAGAAAGGATTCTTCCAAGCCTCCCTTTCGTCCTAGTGCTAGTGCTAGTCATTCTTCTACTGAGACTGGCCCTATTATATTTCAACTTAGGGTGTGGAAGTACAAATTAGATAGTTAATTTGTGTCATGCACTACTCCTGGCTCACAACCCTTGCTTGAGAGCATGAGTTTGAACAAGGAAATTCGTGATGCTGCCAAAAAAAAAAATTGCAAATTTTGGTACTTTTGCAACATTCCATTTATTGCAGCCAGGTAATTAATTCTTTTTTATTTGTTTGTTTTAAGTTTAAAGTTAAATTTTGATTATTTCTTCTTATGAAATCATAGATTCATATTACATAATGATTTGTCATCTAAATTTCTAATCATAATCTATTTGTGACAGGCCTTCTTATTGACAAGGCATGATAGATGTTGTAACGGTTTGTGGTTCGAGGTTTAAAATCCATACTCAGGTGAAGTTGAGTGGCTACCTCTTAGATGAAATGGTAGAGGATATGAAGCTTGAGCTAGAGGACCATCGAAAGGAATGGACTGTAAAGGGTTGCACCATCATGACTGATAGTTGAACAGATACGAGGAATAGAACACTCCTCAATTTTCTTATTTCCTGTGGAGATGATTGATCATTCTACTTTCTTACATGCATTGTGAATTGTGATTAAATAATTTAAATTTTGATTTGTTGATTGCTAATTTGTTGATGATTCGTAATGATTAATTGTTTTGCTCTATTTAAATTTTGTAGGATCCACCGTTGCTTTCTCTCATGTCAAAAATGCCACATACTTATATGAGGCTATTGAAGAAGTCATGGCAGAGGTGGGGGAAGAAAATGTGGTGTAGGTGGTAATAGATAATGTAGCAAGTTATGTTGCTAAAAGTAATTTTTTAGGTTCTAAGTTTTAGCTTATCACATTTTGACAATAAATTTATTTGAACTTTTCTAATTCTAAATTCTTAACATGTGTAAATTTCTAATTAATTAAAAATTGTTGCAAGTAAACTTTTGATGGAGAGGCACCCCCCAACATTTTGGTCTCCTTGTGTGGCACATTGCCTTGACCTCATGTTAGAAGACACTGGTAAGCTTGAGTGGATCATATAATGCGTAGAAAGAACCAAAAATATATGCAAGTTTATCTACAATCATACATTGTCCTCAACACAATGAGGTAATACACAGGAGATAGGTAGTTAGCTCAACCTAGCATCACGAGGTTTGCCTCGAATTTCATCACATTGAAGTCCTTGTTGACATCAAGGGATGAATTCAGGTGCATGTTTGTTGGGCCTAAGTGGACTACCTCTCCATATGCTATGACCACTGCAAGGATAGATGTGGCAAATTGCCTCTTTGATGAAGATGGTTTTTGGGCACCTAATCAAGAAACAATCAAGGTAAATTTCTTACAATTTAACATTTGGTATTATTATTAATTGTTTAATTGTTTACTAATTTAGCTTTACTTTCAGTTTTATATTTAAGTTTTGGCTCAAATGTTTTTTTACATTATATGCAAATCAATTGAAAGATCCCTGATGGATCTCTTCTGCTGATCTGTTGTAATTTTTTTTTTTTTTAAATTTGTTTTCCCTGTTTATTCAAATTTTCTTGCAGAGCTAGATGGAAGTTGCAGAAGGGTTTGATTGTTTTATGTTTTTGATGATTTTGCAATAAGTAATAACAAAAGTACAATAACATGAACAAATTCTGAAAATGTATTCCAAATACAACCAAAGCAATTTCGCTTCAAGCAGATTTTTTAATATAAAACCTAATTTGTAACCAGATGAAGATTTACAATAATATCCAGATGATTACAACCAAGGATAAACCCAACCTGAAGGTGTGAAGGAGAAATATGAGCCCAGAAGGAAGCTACGACCAGATTCCAGCTCTCAAATGCTGCACGTGGGAAAGAATATGGTTGCCAGGTACTGTCGTACAGCTGCAAAGTGCCCACACGTGGATAGAATGCCCAAACCCTAGCTAAAACTCTAACTCAATACTGCGTTCCCCAGAAGAAACAATGCACAATTTCCAAGATGCTTCTGACTACAACAAATCCAAACCACTGTTTTGGGGGCTACGTCCCAAACAAGAAAAGCAAGTGGAGTTGGCGTCCCAAGTGCTGAAAGCTCAATCAGAGCCCAAATCACAAATCCAAGATGTAATATGTCAATCATGCCTTAGAACTTTGTCTTTACCTCCTTATAACCCACCATACTTAGCTCGAACCCTAAAAGTGTCTCCATGTGGCGTTGGGTTATAAAATAATATATTTCTCATTTTTTAAGTGGTCAAGTATCCAGAAAATGACCTTTTTCCCAATAGAAAGAAATTTGTTCACCGAAATGCTCTGAGTCAAAAGAGAAATATTTAGAAAAGTTCAAGACCTTTCCAACGAGCTATTACACAAGGGATATGCATCCAAATGAGGCCAAAAACCCCTTATTACTCCAAAATGGCTATAACTTAGCCTAATTTAATTATTAAACGCTAACTTAGAAAAAATTAAAAATATAACCCAAGTAGCTACAAAATGCCCCAATGACACCACAAACCATGAAATCATCCTATCAGTTATTTGTGACTGAAGTCGGAAATCAAGGATCCACTAGCAATCTCATCCATAAAATCTAGGGATGCTCCTAAAACTTAGGAAACAAACCCTATTCCTCTGAAACTGAACTCAAGGAATCATCTCATGGAGATCCAACCCTAGGCATGATCATCCCTCCTAAAAAGTAGGAATAACCCCATAATTTTAGGAATTGCCTCCTAAATACAAGGAACGTCTCCAAATTGAACAACAACTGCCAAAACACTAAATTCCCAACACTGTATAACCATACTGGGTCTCTGTCCAACCCTGTTAGCCTACAAGGCCCCATAATAAGCTAACTCACAAGTATTCGTTAGATGGAGTTAAAGAGGCAACATGACATCAATGAGCCCCTTCTATCTCTCTTACGAACTGTTGATGGGGAGAAGGCCTCTATGGACTACACATACAAGGGCTTGAATAGGGCCAAGGAGGCCATTAGATCCCAATATGCAAGAGTGCAAGAGAAGTATGCCCTTGTTTGGGAGATCATTGATAGGAAATGGAAAAATCAGCTCCATAGGCCCATCCATGCAGCAACCTATTACCTGAATCTAGCATATCATTTCCATCTTGACTTCAAGTCAGATGAGGAGGTTCTAAATCGGCCTATATACAATGATGCACAAGATGAGTAGTGAAGGCAGTGCCTCAGCTGCAAGCATTGAGCTAGAGAAATTCAATTATAATTAAGGGCAAATTTTCTCTAGTAGGATAGCCATAGATGCTCAGACGTCATTACAGCCAAGTAAAAATAATATATTCCTAAAGTTAACTGTTAAGTTTACGGCTTATAAGTTATGGATTTTAGCTTTTGATTTTGTAATTTAGCCTAAAGTTGTACTTGTAAATGAGGCTAAATTTTTTTCCCTTATTTTAGATAGATGGTGGCAAATGTTTTGGCCCTCAACCACAAATCTTCGGAAGATTGCCATCTGTATTTTGAGTCAGCCTAGTGGTGCTTCTGGATGTGAGCACAGTTGGTCCATGTTTGAACATATCCACCCGAAGAGGCGAAACAAGTTGTCTTTGCAGAGGTTAAATTATCTTGTCTTTGTTCATTACAACGTTCGTCTTAGGACCAAACAAATTTTGGCTGCAGATTCCTCTTCAATCGTTTCAAAGGAGATTGATCCAGAGTCTAAGTGACTCACTGAAGCTACCGATGCAATCTTCACTGAGGACGACCAAGCAAATAGAGAGGCTGAGGCTCTGGCTCTGGCAAACGAGGAGGCTAGAGAACATTCAGGTGCTAGCAAACGCACACATGCACGTACAGACAAAGGCCCTGTTGTTGTTGTTCATGAGTCCATCTCACATGTCGAGGCTATGGCTCATTAGTTCTCTAGGACCCACCTTAGACGCCTTGCAGAAGGCAGACAGGATACTCTAAGGTTGAGCTTGAGGTTGAGCCTGAGGTTGCGGCCGACCTTGAGGATGATGATAAGGCTTGAGCTAGAGATTTGTTTTTTCATTTTGTTTACTGATAGCCATATGTTTAATGGATCTTCATCTTACATACATTTATGATTTTATGTCATTGGTTTTATGGATTTTCATCTTTCATACATTTACGATTTGACAACATCTATAATTCTATATCTCTATGTCATATGATCCTATGTTTTCTATTTACTTCAAGGACAATTTATATTTTACATATGTGATAGATTTATCATTTATGTTCTTTTTTTATGTATGTTAGCTTCTATTTGATGTTATTATAGTGCTATTGAGTTATATTCAATAAAGGGTGCATAAAATAAGTTTTAAATCGTTGCAATCTCTAAATTTCAAGGGTTTTCTCACTTCGTCGATTCATAGCCGATTTCGATCCGATTCACGATTCAAGTTGGCCCTGCTAATTCTAAGTAGATTTCGAATTTTGGTTCTTTGAAATGAACAAAGAAGGGCAGCCCCTTCTTCAAAATGCTTTGCAACAAAAGACAAGAGCATGTCACCAACTCTACCACTCAGATAAGACTGCCACTAACCCTCCCAGAATCAGCAAAACTTTTGACCAAAAAACATCATAATATATCCAACCCAATGTTGGATAACAGAGCTGTCTTCCCTGAAAACTGAGACAAACATTGAGAACAGCTCAAAAATCGGCAAACCCTCCAAACTTTGTAGATGAGCATTATGCCTAAAACAAACTGCAAAAAGACATGATTTTATGGTAGAAAAATCGACAAGAACCCAACACAATTTTTTAGGTGACAAATTGATCAAAATCCACCATGAATTTTGAAGTGAAAATCAATTAAAAACAAAGAATACAAAGCTTCATTTTTTTAGGAAAACGACAATACCCAACAAATAATTTTTTAGGAAAAAATTATAAAACCCAACAAAAAATTTTTAAGGGAAACAATCATGAAAACCCATTAGAATTTTTTTAAGGGCAATAAAACACAAGACTTTACATGGTAAACCAGCACATGCAAGTACATGTAAGTACACACAACCCTTAAAAATCAAATACTTTTGCTGCAAACAAGAAATTGTAGGATCAAAAACCCTTAACTAGGCTTGCAATTTCCAAAAAAAATCCTTGAAGACAAACCACAAAAGTTTCATAAAATACCTTTGACGATTTTTATTTCTAAAAATTGAAAAGAAAATTTCTAGGAAAATTTCTAGGTCAAAAGAGGCTTGAATTTTCCTCAAAAAATCTATCAAATTTTATGAAATCCCATCGACCTGCTCTAATACCATGTTATGGTAAATCAATGTTGTTGTAGTTGTATTAAACAGAGGAGATGAAAGCTCCTTATATAGATTTACAAAGACGATGTTTCTAAAAGAAACAACCGTGAACTAAAGACAAAAATAGAGATTACCTAATGAACTAAACACTAAGATGACCATTAAAGAAACATAATAATATTCTAATATTGATGGCATTGGTAATAAAAGTTTTTATAAAAAGAAAAGGGAATGCAACCCCCCATTGATGTTGTAATAGAAGACCACCCTTTTATACTAACTTAGCTGTCATCGAGTCTAAAAATAAAGCACCCCTTAACCACAAAATAAAAGGACCACTAGAAATTGCATTTCAATGTCAAAGTTAGGAAATCGCCGACATTGATGTGGCAAGATGCTTTTATGCAAATGAGTCATCCGTTAATACTGTTCACTTTCCATATATTGGCATTGGCAGTAAAAGTAAAAAAATAAAGCAAAGGGAATGCAACACCCCATTGATGTTGTAATAGAAGACCACCCCTTTTATGCTACCTCAACTACCACTAAGTCAAAAAATGAAGCACCCCTTAACCACAAAAGAAAGGGACCACTAGAAATTGCATTTCAATATTATAGTCTGGAAATTGTCGACATTGATGTGGCAAGATGCTTGTATGCAAATGGGTCATCTATTAATATTGTTCACTTTCCATATTGGAAGATCTTGAAAAGTTCCAACAAAGCTCCAAGAGGGTATAAGGGCCCCAATTTTGAGAGGGTACAAACTAGCTTGTTGGATCAAATGGTCAAGTTGATTGATGAGCAGTTGAAGCCCATAAAGGATTCATAGGTTGAGACAAGGGTATCAATTGTTTCATACGGGTGGAAAGATGCTAGAAATCGACAAGGGGCAATGTTTTTAGAAGTGGTGGATTGTAAGGGGAAAGTAAAGGATGGGTCACTTATTGATAATATTCTCATCTCTTTCATTGAAGAAATGGGTGCTAGAAATGTTGTCCAAGTCAAAACAGACAATGCAAAGAACTATAGAGCTAATGGTTTGTTGGTTGAAGAGAGATCTCAACATATGTTTTGGACACCTTTTCCATCCATTCACTCAATCTTAAGCTACAAAAAAAAATGAGATCAAAATTGAGTGGATCAAGGAGGTGTACACAAAGGCTGAAGACTTCCAAATGTTCACCACAAACCACCACATGACTCAAGGAATATTGAAAATATTCTCATGTTTGGAATTATTGAAGGTAAGTGAACTTGAACTAAAGTTAGTAATTTAATTTAAAAGAAAATAGTATTATACAATTTCTGATTTTCATTTTTTGATTATGTAATGTGTATTCTTTTCTAAAGTATGTATATATAGTTGTAATTTGTTTGCTCTAATTTATGTTACAAATTGTTGAGACTCATTTTGCATCAAATTTAATCGTCTTGAAACAACTTGTACAAGTCAAAGAGACAATTTCCAATATGATAATCAGCAACAATTGGGCTATATGAAGGCAAAGCAATAGTGAGTGAGCAGCCAAAATAAAGCAAAGATATTGGATGACTTATGGTGGGAACATGGGGAATATCTCATTAAGTTCACTGATTCCATTATGAGCATGCTTAGGTACACTGAGATGGATAGACCTTGCCTTGGAGAGATCTATGATTGCATAAGTCAATGCTTGAGAAGATCAAGCAAATTGTAAATGAAAAAGAGCAAGATCTCCAAGAGACCTTCTTCAAACAAAATGATGGAACAAAATGACCACTCCTTAATATATGCTTGCCTCATTGACACCCAAGTACAATAGGACCCAATATTCTAATCTACAAGGAAAGCTACCATCCTATTGAGATTTATAAGTGTTTGACGAATACAAGGGAAGCATTTGAAAGAACCTTTCTTGGTGATGATATGTGAGATTTGATTATGAGTGAGTTCATAGAGTTTGTGAATGCAAGAGGTCTAAGTAATGATGCTCTTCGTCATTGGTTTAGGAAGGATGCTCATAGTTAGTGGCATAGTTGGAAAACTCTCACTCAGCAACAACTCGCCAAGCGCCTAAAAGTTTAATTGGGAAAAAATTGGCCAATTTTTTCCAAAAACACTCGGGAACCTAAAAAAACCGCTAAAAAATAATTTAAAATACTTTTCTTTTTTGCAAATTTCAATGAGAAGATGCATTTAATGAGTTAATTAGAGAGAACACAAAAGAAACAAGCAGAATTTAGATATATATAAATGCCTCCCAACGCAGAAAATTAACTGGCAAACAAAACAATATCGTTTTTCTCGTTTATCCTGCTGTCTTCTAATGCAATTGGGTCGTTGCGGATTACTCGGCGATTAAATGGCAATTAAATGCAAAAAAAGGGCAAGTTTTTACTCTGCGATTAAATCTGCCAAAAACTCCCTCGAGTAAAAAACTCGGCGATTAGTGGGAAATCGTCAATTATTCAGAGATTATGCCGACTATGGTTGGCAATACTTTTGTGCACAAAGATTCCAAATATGGCAGCCTCTCGCAATCAAAATTATATCACAAGTTTTGTTTTAAAAAAATAGCTTACTTTATCTTCATGACTAGTAAGTAATTTTTATTTTATAAGATTAATAACTTTATTTTAATTATTTACCTCGTCTTGTCTTCATAAATTGCTAGTACATCTGCATCAAAAAGAAATTGGAGCACATTCTTTCATCCGCTCACTGAAGCAGAAAAGGTTGCAACCAAAAAGAGCAAACAACTTGGTATTCCTGCATTACAACTTGCTACACGTCTCACTCAAGAGTAAAGAATACACATAAGGGAAGACAACGAGGTGAGATGTAAATGCAAAGCTTGCGGACTTGGATGCTTCGACTTCTCAGCTTGCACTTGATGAATTTGAGGATTTTGGCGCCAAATTTATTATTGTTGCTGCTGATCCCATCGGCCTTAGTTCTATTGCTGAGTCAATTGATGTCGAAGAAGAAGATGATGATGATGATGAAGATTAGAATATTAATAAATTTTTAATCCATTAGTTGAACTTGAAACAATGATATTTGAACTCGCTGTTATAATTTAATTTTAATGTTTTGAATCTTTGATGTTGAACTTGAAGTATATGATGGTATGATCACAATTCATGATGTCATGATTACAAGTTTATGGTGTTTTTGTTGTTTAAATCATGTCTTTATGATACTATGCTAAGTCACAAGGTTCGAATTTGAAATTAAGTTTGTTGATCATTATATTTGGATGAAAGTTGGCAAGGGTAATAAATTCAGAAGAGGATCAGATAGGATGCCTAGAAGCATAAATTAAAAATAGAACGTCACATGGTATCTAACTCACAAGATACGTCAAGGGGATTCAAAGAACTCACTTGATATATTGGCTTTGTTTGATTTCTCCCTAAGAAGCTTGGCAGCTTTGCCTTTCATTTACAAGAAATACGAGGACAAAAACCCTTGGAGTTTTTTAGTTGTGGGGACGAAAGCATAATCAGCCTACTAGGTGGATTCATTCCAGAATTCACATTGAGCTTATTTTTCAGGAATTTATCATTGAGAAGCTGGAAATAACATTTAGTTGCAGATTTACAGCTGTTGGGTTTTGTTATCCATTGCTTTTAGTAATTATTCCAGCTAGGGAAACATGATTTGGACTGAGATTTGGAAGCCACTGGAGGTGAAATAATATTTTCATAATTGCTACAATATTTTATGAGATTTTGGCACAAAGGTGTGCATATTTTGGAAGGGTTGAACAAGGTATAGCTAGGGTTTGAAGGACAATGGTTTACAACAGAACTTCTGAAGACATTTGCTGCTATTATCAGCCATTATGGTCATCCTTTGAGGCAACTGTGCCATCTACGAATTGTTGGGCTCCATCCTTTGCTTCCAAGTACGTGAGAATTCATTTCTATTTGTAACAAACCTCAAATCTGAAGTAAACAGTTCGCTGCTGTAACTTTATAAGACATATCAAACCTGATTTGAGTCAATGAAAGTGGTTCTTTATTGAGAAGTTTATTGTTTATGTGCTCTATATTACTTTCTTTTTCATTTCTATACGTTCTCTCATCATTTGGCATTCAAAACAAGTATAGAAAACAAAACAAGAACTTAGAAATCGGACCTTGCATGCAAAGTGTGTGACAAATTGTCAAACATCCAAAATTGAAAAAAAAAAATCAGATTAAGCAGGGGTTCTTAAACTGAATGCATTCTTCCAACAGTCTTCAGATTTTTTTTTAAAATATATTAAGATGACACGGAAAAGAATGTTGTGGTGCACCAATTTGTTAGCCACCTAGTCAAGGTTTCAAGGGATGTACTTAGCTGAGTATTGACCAAAATGTCCCAAGTGATGGCAAATATAGTCAGCAATTAAGTCCAGCCTCTGATAAGACTTTTAAATGTTGCTGCATTGTCCGTTGATAATGTTGGTTACAGGCTGAAAATTACCTTTCATCTTGAGCCTCCAATATCTAAAGTTATTTGCAGTAGTAAGACCCAACTAAACAGCTTACAATTTTACAAGGCCGTTCAAGTAAAAGTCTAGTGTAACAGTTAAAAAAAAAACAAGATGTTGCCCTAACCATCTTGTGTTTCCTGAACTTGCTTAGGTCATGCCCAGAGGCCTAATCAGAGTCAAACTTGTCATAGCCTTAGATTGATGGCCCCCATTTTATTTGGAGGGATCGTGGACATCCAGAGGTAGAATCCAATCTGTAGATGCCAAATCCTTTACTAATGGGAAAGTACCATTCAATACAGGAGTAAATAGGAATCGCGCATGTTTTATGCACCAGCACAATTTTCGGGATATTTCTGTTGCATGCAATACAGAATTTGGATAGATGAGTGCTCTTCATGCTCAAGTGACAAGTATTCCAGCATTGCACTAACCCAATGTTCGAGAAGATAACAAGGAACCAGAATAACTAAGCCTCCAAAGTACTAAAGTTCAGGGAGCTTGGTCAAGTTTTTCCATTTTTCGACTTACCACTTAGCCATTGCTCAATTGTAAGATGCTGTCTGAATGCATCGGTAGGTATGTGCCATTTTGAAACAATGTTAAAATATTTTCTTCTCGCTCGGGGCATAGGGGACAAACCAAATACCCCATCCATCTCATTTTTAAAGAGGTGTAATAAAATTTACATGGTTTGTTAAAACTGTAACTCTGATCACATACTGGTCTGAATGTGCAGATCGCACAGACCTTACCATTGTTAAAATACTTTATGAAATGCCTAAAATATATATTGTTCTTTCTAGACATGATCAGCATCCCTTCTAGTAAATAATTATGTTAACCTTAACTAGTTTTAGTTAAGTTTATTTACATGTTCTTTACCTTGATTCGGCGGCAATCTTTAGGATGCATTCTAGGCCAACCTAGATAGGGTCATGTCCCTTCAAGGGACATGCCCTTTTGGTATGGTATTTAGGCAGGGTGTGATTTAAGGTTTAAGGACACACAAAAACATAGAAGTCTGTTCCTTAATCAATACTGCCCTAAGACGACTTGCAGAAATTAAAAGCAATTCCAGAATTATAATTCTCCATTCAAACAAGACTGTATATTGCAGATTGTCTACAGCAAGCATAGTAAAGGTACCATCTAAGTCTGATTCATAACAGAATTTTGCAGAAACTTTTCATGGTTAAGCAGCCACAAGAAGGATGCTTTTAGACAAGTACAAATCTACTGATTTGACACCATTTACGGTCACAAACTGTGGACTGCCCTATTATATGATAATATGTAGCTGCCAATATTCATTGACCTGTAATCATGTTTGCCTAAAGGCATGTGTTTTCGTTTGACCTTGTGACAGTACCTGGAACTAGTATAGATGAAAGAAAATTTAATCATATCTCATATTGTCTCACATTCTTTTACAATATTTTGTAAGCCAGGCTATAATCTTAAAGTTTAAACAATATACACAAGAACAGGATCGGTACTAAAATCAACATAAATGCAATCTTACACCCAATCATTATAAATCAAAAGACAGCATTGATATCATCCTTCTGGTAGAAAATCATGGAATAGTTTATTACAGTCCCATACGAAACAAGCATTACCCACAACATAATTTAAATACAAAGTATATATCAGACCTAACTAAACCACATGAAAAATGGTAGATCAAGAAAGAAACATTGCAGCAATCTTCGACTCAGAACCAATTATTGGTGACATACTCAGAAAATCACATTATATTGGCAGTCTGGCAGCCTGATCATCTAACAGAAAAGAAAATACAAAATAAGTGAACAATTAATATTGATGTTTATATGCATGTTTATTTCCACACATTGAATCATGGACGTATAAATACCAACCTGTGTACGGAGCTTGAACTCAGCAGCAAGATCTTCTAAAAGGACACATTTGTGCTTCTACATAGTGAACAGAAAAGTCAGATTCCAGTATGAGAATTAGAATTCTTCAAATTTTAGTAGCTCCTTTACACACATAAACCACCATCAGAAAAGAAATCGAGAATACCTTTTAAAATTATTGGCCTTCTGTTGCATAACTATAAACTGTATAGTAGATTAATATACATGCAAGATTTCCTAATAAGCAGATTCATGAGTTTCCAGAGATATTAGATATAATACAGCATGGATACCTTAAGACAGGCTAATAAATCTGTTATGAGGCATTGCTTTTAGAATTGTAAGGCTCTTCACATTTGAAGTAGAGATCTCAAAATAGCTTCAAATACAATGCATGCTGCTATGTTGCAAAGCAATATAAGGTATGGCCTCTTGACCAGGAGGAAGGAAGCGAGGGAAAGGTCAACAAGGGTACAACTCAGGCTATCTAATATCTATTATATTGATTCCAAATTTAAACTAAACAATCACATGTAAAAAAAAGTCACAATCCTATAGTTCAGTGTAGGGGATTGACAAACATGAAAAGGGGATGCCTAGATGTATCCCTAAAATCCTAGAAATGATATTTGAAAAGGAATATAACATCGGGAGGGAAATGAAGGAATGGATTAGGTATCCAGGGATGCAGGAGAAAACAGCAATCACTCCTTTGAAAGTTGTTTTTTCCCAAAACAACCATGGAGATAAAGTAATTCTAGGGATGAGCTTAAAATTCATTCTCCTGCACTACATGTGTGGCTTTTGGTAGTCTTGCTCCTATGGAAGTTGATATTCATCTCATTGTAACCAATTTATGTTTGTCGGCCATTACAATCCCTAAACTAACAATTTGATATTGTGTACTCTACAGGTAATGCCCACATAGAGGTTACTTTTTATGTCACTTAATTCTTGGAATCATAGCTCAGAATCTCAGATTCAACAAAAACTCAGCATTCCTAAAATTTGATTTGAACTTGTGACTTAGAAAAATCTCTAAACATTTTAAAACATAACTTTGTAAATAATCTTCAATAACATCAATAAATTGAATTTAGAGAGCTCATAAGTACTTTCCCTTTATTTATAGATCCCAAAACAAGCTCAAAATACATCATAGTGTCATGATATAACAATATTAATAAAAATTACAAGTTCCTATTCAAGATCTACAAATTTCTTGTAAGCTAAAGCTTCTAGGTGGCTCGATTAGTATCCCAGAACAAGACAGTAGTACTTTCTCTTGAGAAACAATGTCATCCTCAACAAGAGTCTCAAGCATATGATGTGCATCCAATGAAGCACCTACTGATGCCTCTTGTCTTTTGCCTCCTCATTTTCCATCACTGATACAAGACTTGATGAGTCTCAAGGTGAACTGACTAAACTGAGGCCCACATACTCATGACCTGAGTACTCAAATAGTTTAGTTAGACACACTGACTCTAATAGACACCTTGGACTTGTTGAGTCTTTCTGGGTAGACTCAGAATAGAATGAACGACAGTAACAGGCTAAAAAATAGAGAGAAGAAACAGGGTAAAAGCTATTCACTTGAGACTCTAAAAATCTTATTCATCTAATTTTAATTTCAAGCACAACGAGAGGAAAAAAGAGTATTGGAGCCAAAGAAACATGCCAAAGGAAAAAAAATCAAGCTACGAAGTTGAGCCACATAGATGGATTGAATATTAACTGAGAAGGTTTATAGATATTTTTTTACATTTTAGAGTTCATCAAACCAAGTAGAAACCATAGTTGTTTTTAATATCTTTTTATGAACAAACCCTAGCCACATATTTAATTTGTTTCATCTTATAGCTGCTAATCTTTAAAAAATTACCATTTTCTTAGTTTCTAAAATGATTCAATTAGAAACCATATAACTTAGTTGTTTTCCATTTATTTGTTATTGTGGCATACTTCACATTTATTACTTGTTCTCGTGTCAACCCCTGTTAGAAAGGATCCCTGTTGAAAACATGCTAAACCTTGGTCAAAACAGGGGAGTTTGTTTACATACATTGCACAACAAAAAATTGTGCAGTAAGCAATTATCAATTAATATATGTACTTGCACAAATAACACACTGAGATGTTACAACCATGCACACTTGTGCCTCTTTAAATTGTGTACAGGGTATTAAACTCATTAAAGACTTTTGTGTGGCAAAAGAAACTATAAAAGAATTGAAGTGAAGAGATAGCAGCCATTTTCTAGGTCTTTTAATAAATGGCAACGGTAGTACTGGTCCTAGTGTGAAGCCTTGAATTTGTGGATTTGAGGTAGATTTATATTTCATACCACACATTACTCTAAGTTGGCAACCATCACCTGCAAAGAAAGTTAAAATCCCAACAAGTACTCGCTACATTTTTAATACTAGCAAAAATATAAGTCAAGCGAGTATTTGCAGTTAACTTGCAAGTCTCCAGCGCCAAGATTCTGACAAGAACTCGCAGATTTTTTTCGTGGTACTTGCCAAAACTCGATCAGTCCACATTAAAAAGGCCTCTACACATGAAAACAAGAGTAAAACATAGGAAGAACAATGGTTAATTGTGCCAAAAACATGATTATCAGTTTACAAACCACTAAATTTTCCCTTAAAGACCACAAAGCATTTGATATGCCATTTCCATGAAGCAAGTTCCACTTTGAAATTGAGATGTTACGCTAATTATAAATCCTTCAAACTCAAAGGTAACATGAAGCAATGAAATTGTTAAACACCCCAAACAATTGGCATGGTTAAAACTTGAATCATTTGATCTAATGAGTATGAGAATATTGTAATATTTCTTTAATGGTCATCTTAGTTGTATTTAGTTTTTAGATAACATAGAGCTTTTCCTGTTAGCCGTTTACAAAGTTCTATTTTGTTCTCAATTATTTTCTATACAAGGGGACAACATATCCATTTGTAATTATTAGTTTATGTATAATGAAATATTGTCACGGTATCAAAGCAGGTTGGTGGGCTTCCTTAAGATTTAGGGAATTTTTTGAATAAGAAATTTGTAGCCCTTTATGTCTTGGAATTTATTCCTGAGTTTTTTTAATTGTTTTTAATGAAAAATGACTTTACAAATTCATTGGTGGATTCGAAGAATTTTTTGCTAAAAATTGCAAGCCTAGTCATGGGCTTTGGCCATGCAATTTCCTGATTTGAACAAAAGTTTGCAAATTATGTGAGTTGCATGTTGCTTGCATGTGCATTTAGCGAGTTGCATCTTGTTGCATGTGCATTTAGCGAGTTGCATGTTGCTTGTATGTGATGTTTTATCATGTGAATTTTGGTGTTTTGCCCCCTCAAGGTTTCTATTAGGAGTTTTATAAATGTTTTCCCTACAAAAATTATTTGGTGGCTTTATAATTTTGTCCCTTAAAGTTAAAATTATAGATGGGTTTCCTAAGTTGTCCTAAAATCATAGTGCTAGGGTTTTTTAGAATCCTTTCTCCTCCAAAAATGTTGTTGGGTTTTCGTAAGTATTTCCCTCAAAAACTTATGAAAAGATTTTATTACTTTTTGTCCATAAAAGGTTTATTATGGGTTTTTTCAATTTTGTCTTGAAAATCGTTAATGGGTTTTGTAGAAGCAACTTCATGAATTATAGAACCTAGAAACAATTTTTAAGACAAAATCAAAAAAACCCATAATAATATTTTTACAAACAAAAAGTTATTAAATCCTCCCAGAATTTTTTGAGGGAAAAATTTCTAGTGTAAAACCAACATTGGGCGATGCTGAGACGATTTTTCAAGACTGGGGGACAAAGAGCCTTAATTTTGGGATGGCGGTACAACAGCAGGGGGTGTTGTATACTATACATATGGAACTTGAAATGATATTCAAGTATAGCATACTAAATTGAAAAACTTGAAAATAGCAAAATCACAACATGAACCAAAAACCATTGAACATTCAATATATTAACATACTACATATACAATAGTAAAAATCAAAAATCAAAATTCAAACGGAAATTCAAATGATCAGCAATCAAAACATTCTAGACATCGTAGCATTTCAGACGCATCCCAACAATGCTTGGGTTGTGGAATGGAGGTGGAGGTACTCAAGTACTCCAAGTACTTATTCCAAGGAAGTCCCTACACTGGGTGCTTTGGGGTTTTTGGGTGATTATATATCCAAGTTTCACTAAAAGAAAGGTTATTAAACCCGAGCACTAATTTTTTTAGGACATAAACTAGAAAACCCATAAATAATATTTCAAGGGACAGCAATAAATCCACCAAATAATTTTTTCAAGGAAATTTTTTCTATAAAATCCTTCATAGAAACTTTGACGGAGTTAAACACTAAACTTCACGTGGTAAACAACACATGCAAGCAACATACAACACACTAAATGCAATGCAAGCAGTATGCAAGTAAATGCAACTCACGAAATTTGCAAGCTTTTCTCTAACCAAGAAATTGCACGGCCAAAACCCATTACCATGCTTGTAATTTTCAGCAAAAGATCTTCAAATCCGCCATTGAATTTGCAAAGTTAAAGACATATTATATATAATATTAAAATTGACTTAGAAAGTGTGGACTCAAATATAAAAGGCCAATTTAATATTATAAAGTGGGCTAAAAAGGACAAGGAGAGATAAGACAAAAAGCCAGGAGGGGAGTCGAAGAGTCACAACTGTGACGATAAAAGGAGAAGAAACTTTCATTTGGCATGATTGATTTATGATTCAAATTTTAGTTTCTCTCTTGCGAGAGTTATTCGGAAAGCTTCAACTTTCAGCCAGTGTGAGGACATAGACCCTCGTGCCAACAGACAGTGGATGCAAACCCATTGTCTGTGGAGACGTCACTTCAAGGGTCTCGTGTGCGCTTACAGGTTCTTCTCTTAGTGTTCCACTCTGACTATAAAACTGTGTTTAAGATTGGATTGTGAATGTTGGTTATTGCATTGTTGTTGCATAATGCAATAACATGTTTTAGAGAGTTCTATGAGAATTTACTAGGTTTTTATACTGCTAGTTTGTAACGAAATTTCATATGTTTGAGTTCTGAATATTATATTCAAGAAGAAGCTGGATAAATATCTATTGGGGATATTTCCTATGGTTTACATTACTGGTTTATTTATAATGTGATTTCATATGTTTATGATCTGAATGTCATCTTGAGAATGAAATCGGGGCAATATCCATTTGGGATATTTCAGGGAACTTAGAGTAATGTGTTGTGTATAGTATAAATCTACCCCAAATCCACAAATTCAAGGCTTCACACTAGGGTCAACACTACCATTGCCATCTCTATTCAAAGACTTAGAAAATGGTTGTTATTTCTTCACTTTATTTCTTTTTTAGTTCCTTTTATCAATCAAAAGTCTTTAATGAGTTTTATACCCTATTTTAGGGTTTTTACCATTTTTTCCTAAAATTGATGATTTGTAATCTTAAGTTTGTCAAATTTTCTTCAAAAATCATGACATTTTGCAATATGTTCTAGGGCATTGTGCTCATCTGCAAATGTTTGGAGGGTTTGCCCATTTTTTAGGCACATTTAAGTCTTGTGCTTCCTATGTTTTACTCATTTTTCATGTGCAGAGGTTGTGTTATGACTTTTAGGGTGGTCAGATCAAGTTTTAGGGTGCTCTTGTCTTGTGTTGTAGAGTATTCTAAAGGAGGCCAGCCTTCTCTTCGTTTTTCTACATAGATTTCAGCTACTCTTGGTCATTAACATTTTGCAAATCTATGGATGGCCTCAATAGCACCAAAATGTTCTGAAGAATTTATAACCACAAGACATGCATAGTCTTTTGTAGGATAGTAAGACGATGACCATTTAGGGAGGGCATTAGGATATTGTAATGTTTGTTTGATGGTCAGCTTAGTTAGTATTTAGCTTTTAGATAACATCAAAACTTTCTTGTTAGCCTTTAAGAAAGCTTCTATTTCATTCTCATTTATTCTCTATATAAGGAAACTACATCTTCATTCATAAGCGCTCTTTTATGAATAATGAAATATTGGAACAATAAGACATCAGATACAATGAAAATTTAAAATCCTTGAATATATGCTAATGTATTCAAACTCCATAAGGATTAGACACAGAGAATTCCTAAAACTCCTAGAGGCATTAGGTATTTCTTTAATTGAAAATGGAAAATATCAAGGATGCAAAAAACTCTACTATTGTGCAGTTATAAGCATTGTTTTTGTCGTTTAAAAAATTATTAAAAAATAGTATGCAACATGAAGGCTTGTGTGGTTTCTAATGTCCCCTCAAACCCTACCCTACATCAGGATAGGAAATGCACAAACTCATCAAGGTCTTATCTTCAAATGAGAGTAACAGACACTAACCATTAAATTCCTAGACATGAATTGACACCATGTTTCTAACATGACTTGCAATACATTAGCTATAAACAAAGATGTAAGCTGAGCAAAGAGCACATATGATAATTTGAAAGTCCTACTAATTGTTTCCAGACACATACTATAGTACAACTTACCTAAGAATAAATAAGCTACAAATGTTGGATAACTAATGCTAACAAGAGGCCCCATTATGTTGAATTGAATAAACTCAACCATAATTGCAAATCTTTTTGAAGAATAGCTTAAGAATCAAAAGCCAAATATCTTTTGAATTTTTCAATTGATTGGGAAAATGTAGGTTCAAGCTACGATTAAGAGTGCACTTGAAAAATTGAAAAAGATTGTAATGTTACTAAATGTTAATTAGGGTCACCAACATATTTTTGTAGTGTTAGTTGAAACCTTTCACCTTTTGTAATGTACCCTCTATTAGGGTTAGATTGGGACAAGTAATACATGCGAAATAATTGTAAAAATCAAACAAAACAAACTCTAAATATAATGTTCCACCCTCTAATCACTAACCCCAAACCTTAAGGACATCTCTAAATCCGGTGGAGTGTACCCCTTAAGGCTTTTTCTTGGATGGAACATCTTCTATCTAAGGCCACCCACATATCCATATGTTGATCATTAGAGTATTCTAGCATATCAATCTCAAGCATGTCGATCAAATGGAGATTATACCAATCTCACATACTGGTATTATAAAGATGGTGACAATCTTAATCCATTTGATCAAATGGAGATTATTAATCTCACAAACCGACATTATAGAGATTCCTCAATCTTAGGCATGTTAGTCAAATGGAGACCATTAATATCACATACCGACATTATAGAGATTCCTAAATCTCAAGCATGTTGGTTAGATGGAGATTATCAATTTCTCATACTGACACTATAAGCATTTAGATCAATCTCTTTCAATAAGGCAATATATTGATCTCATTATAAAATATCGATTAATAAAGTAAAAATAATCATCTATATATTATTCTTTGAATGTTTTCTAATGCTTTATTTATATATATATATATATATATATATATATATATATATATATAATATCATATACCGACATTATAGAGATTCCTAAATCTCAAGCATGTTGGTTAGATGGAGATTATCAATTTCTCATATTGACACTATAAGCATTTAGATCAATCTCTTTCAATAAGGCATTATATTGATCTCATTATAAAATATCGATTAATAAAGTAAAAATAATCATCTATATATTATTCTTTGAATGTTTTCTAATGCTTTATATATATATATATATATAAAGGGAATAAATAAAAAATATCAGTTTTCGGCCCTGCTGGACAATATGTTATCTGACCACTTTAGAGGGTATAGAGGACTTCCCTCTTATTCATTGTTGTTCACAATTGACTGAATGCTCCAACATGATCATATCCCTTATATTTTATTCGATCCAATTATTTTCTTTTTGTTCTCTACACTTTATCATGAATCCCTTCTCAGGTTACCAGTTTGAATATACTTGTCTTTCTCATTTACTTTTCTATTCCAATGAGAAAATGTTATGTTTTAATTTGGTGTTCGATGGATGATGCCTTAACACATCACTGGACTTCCTCTTATTGTGCAGTTTAACTCCCCAATAGTTCATCCACTCTCCACATCGCAATCTGATGTTAATAATTTCTTTCCTAGTCCCTGTGAATGATCTTCGATTACCACATATATATTAAGCTAAACGCAGGGATCATATTATTTCAATTTCAAGAATCTTGTCCTTTGTTATCTCAACTTTAATCCTACTGATTAATTAACTCCTTGCTGGCTATAAACTTGATATCATATCTGCAATAATTAACTTCATACTACTTAACTGCTCTCGGTCCTTGATTTGACTAGATCCATGATGGGTAGCTAATATATATTTAATAGGATTTATAACACTAATTAATAAGGTTGTTTATAATATGGATTAATGAACTTGTTTATATAAATAATTGAGGAATAACATTATTTATAATTTTAACAAACTATATATGCATTTAGAATAAATTATATTGTTCATATATCAATGATGGTCTTGTTTAATATTTATGGATCTAAGCTTAGTTACCAATTCGAGATTGATTCAAAATGCGGGTTCAAAGAATCGGTTTGCTGGTACGGCAAAATTTTGGATAGAGTTTTGGGTTCGTTTGTACAAAAACACATTAAAAAATTATATATATGTATATGAAGGCTAGAAGGATAGGTTAAAATTAGATTGTCACATAATATCATAAAATCATATGATTTAATCATTTAAACAAAAAAAACACCATAAACTTTAAACTTGTAGTTGTAATCATAGCATCATTACAAAGCATTGTCCAATTGATTGGCATATCTTATGCCTTACTAGACAAGTTGAATATTGTTAATGCATGTAGCTTTGGTTTGACATTACTGTGATCAGCATATCCATATGTATATATGTACAACAGTATGATGCACATATTGTTATACATATATGCATATGTACTTGTTGTATGTGAACAATTCACAATTTGAAACCGATGACATATATTTTCTGAGATCATTAAGGCATGATCAAAACTAATTTTGATTCCTTTGATATTTAGATCATTATCGATCTATCCTTTACATCGGGCCACAGATCTTAATGAATGATAATACATTGATTACTATGGTTAAAGTCCGTAATAAATCGTGAAGATTAGTTACCTCCGAATAGGTGTGAGGATGAATGTTCATGTCTCCGCCATTCATCCCTGCACCCTTTCCACTTGATATATATACCAATCTGCCCGAAGTAAACAAGGCATTGAAATCAATTAATGTAAGCACATCAAAGGATTGAAGGATATTTTGAGTTTGATAATATTGTTTTATCTCTACACTAACTTCTACAAATTCTAAAAGTGAATCATTTCATTGGCATTAGTGTTCATACCTGCAACAAAACAGTGGATCAATCTGCCATCAAATTGAAATCCAGTAACAAACTTTACATGGTATCAGAGCAAGGTTAAGGAGAGATCTCATTAAGTTTAAGAGATCAAATTTCACATTAAATTGTAGTCTATCTTTTCTCTACAAGATGACAAACATGTTAAGATTTGAACACCAACTTGCAAGTGTTGGTAACTTCGAATCCTGGAAACTTCATAAGATAATGTTATTAAAAGAAAACAAATTGGAATCCTTTGTTAAAGATAAGGAAGAACCTTATATGATCTAGAGAAAACATTATGGATCGAGAATAATGAGAAGGCCATGAAGATAATCGTGGATGTTGTTCGAGATCACATAGTGCCTATTGTGAAAAAACATGCAATAGCATATCACATGTTTCGAGCTCTTGAAAATACATTCATAATAGATAACACTGGTAGAAAACTTGCTCTTAAAAGACAAATGAATAATATCAGCATGAATAAAGAAGAAACTATAAATGCCTCTTCATGAGGATCACATATTTGAGAAATCAATTATCTGTAGTTAGTTATGAGATTGACAACCAAGAATTATCCCTAATAGCATTAGGAGGACTTCCAAATTCTTAGGAATCCATTCTACAGGGTATAAGTGCTAGATCTAAAATCCCAAAACTAGATCAATTAAGATATGATTGTCTTCAAGAAGAATCGAGATTAATGATAAAGGGAAAACATAAAACCTTAGATGAAGACGTTCAAGTTCTTAAAACAAACTCTCATAAGAAGGGAAAGAAGAAAAACAACAAAAGGAAAAGAAACTTTCATCAAAAAGGACAATCTCAATAGAAGAAAGACTTGTCCAAAATTCAATGTTTCAGATGTGATCTATATGGAGATTATGCAATTAATTGTCCCGATCGATCTAAACCTCAAGCATCATTTGCCAAATCTGATAAATCAAAGGAAGAACATGAATCTAAGAAATATGCCTTCTATTCAACAATGTCCAGTCAAATTTCAACCAAATCTAACACTTGGATAGTTGACAGAGATCTTCAACACACATCACTGGATATCAGGCTAACCTAGAAAGAATGCAAATAGAAACAGATGAAGAAGTTACAATTGATGATGATTCAGCACATTCTATAAAAGGAATTGGGACCTGCACCATCAAATTGAAATCTAGGAATTCTATTCAGCTTTCCGGAGTTCTTTATGTACCAGGTATTAAAAATAATTTAATATCCATATCTGCACTTGAAGATGATGGTTATAGAATTGCATTCATGGAAGGTAAGGTACTAGCTTGACCTAAGAATTCAACCATAAAGAAGGCTCTAACAATAGGAGTATGACAGGGACTATTATATGAACAATGCACTAAAACAAACTTTGCACTTGTGCATGAGACTTCAGATTCATATGAAATATGGCATAGAAGATTAAGTCATCTCAACTTTCGTACCCTAACATCTATGGAGAAGTTAGTTACCGGAATACCCAAATTAAGTCATATTCACAATGAATCATGCAAAGGTTGTGCCTTAGGGAAAAACACTAAAAAATCATTCCCTCATGGTTTGAGCAAAACTAAAGATGTGTTGGAACTAGTGCATTTTGATCTATGTGGACCCGTGTCTTTACCATCTATAGGAGGGTTCCTATACCATGTGATATTTGTTGATGATTTTTCAACGAAGATATGCATATACTCATTAAGTGCAAAGAATCTGAAGAGATTCTTTCTAAGTTTAAAGAATTCAAAACAATGACTAAAAACTCCTCGGGAAAGAAAATTAAAGTTCTGAGAACAGATAATCGGAAAGAGTACACTTCTGAAATACTTAAAGAGTTCTGCAAACTTGTTGGGATTAAGAGGGAGTTCACAGTCCCTTACAATCCTTAACAAAATGGTGTTGCTGAAAGGAAAAACAGAACTATTGTAGAAGCTGCTAGGGCTATGATTTTTTATCAAAACTTGAGCATGTCATTTTGGGCTGAAGCATCTAATACAGTAGTTTATATTCGGAATAGATGTTCTCACTCATATTTGGACAATAAGACCCCTAAAGAAGCATTTTTAAGAAAGAAAGTCACTTAAGGATTTTTGGATGTCCTATGTATGTTCATGTAACTAAGGAGAAAAGGACAAAGCTAGAACCTACTGGAAGAAAAGGAATTCTTATTGGTTTTAATGTAACAGTAAAAGGATACAAAGTCTACATACCTGGATAGAAACAAATAGAACTCAACAGAGATGTCATTTTTGAAGAAGATATTGCTTTCAGAAGAGCCAAAACTTCTAATGAACTAGATACGATTGACTTATCCCAAGAAGAGGCTCTTGCTCCTAAGATTCAGAAGGAGTACCCTGAAGAGACATCAAATAAAACTGAGATCCTTCCTGAGACTCAAAAAGAGAGTCTTGATCATTCTAAAGGGCCACTTTGGGCAAGGAAAATTATACAGGAAGGAGATGGATTTGCAACACCTTCAGGGACTTTCCGAGAGAGCAAAAGACCAAGAAAACTGGCATACAATGCTTTTATGTGTGAGAGTCCAAACCCTGAACCTTCAGGTACTTCAGAAGCACTTAAACATCAAGCTTGGAAAGATGCAATGGCGAAAGGGTATCAATCGATAGTAAAAAATGATGTTTGGGTAATAGTTCCTAGACCTAAGGGAAAATATGTTGTGTCTTCAAAATGGCTCTTCAAAGTTAAGTATGTTGCAGATGGTGGCATTGAAAAACATAAAGCTCGTCTTGTGGCTAGAGTTTTATCTCAAAAGGAAGGAATCCATTTTGAAGAAACTTTTGCACCAACTGCCAAGTATACTTTAGTTAGAGCTATAATAGCCATTGCAGTAGCCAAAGGTTGGAAAAACCATCAAATGGATGTAAAAACTGCTTTTCTAAATGGAAAAATTGAGGAAGAAGCATACTTGGAACAAACAGAAGGATTTGTGACTCATGATGTTGCCTCTTACGTATGTAAATTGAAGAAGGCTCTATATGGACTCAAACAGAGTCCCCAAGCTTGGTATGAAAGGATTGACAAATACCTTTTAAGTCTTGGATTCATCAAGAATGTGGCTGATCCAAATCTTTACTTTAAGGTAAATAAAGAAGAACATCTCATTAATCAGTGTAAGAAAGATTTGGTTTCTAAATTTGAAATGGACTTAAGAATTCTTCATTACTTTCTTGGTTTGGAAGTGCGTCAGAAATCTGGGAATATCTTTTTACATCAAAAGAAGTATAATGTTGATATTCTAATAAGATTTGGAATGTGGGACTGTCGACGTATGTCTACACCTATGGAAAGCAACTTACACAAGCTTAAGGAAGCAAGTGTTTAATCCAGACTAGTTGATCCCACTTTATACAAACAGATAATTGGGTCTCTGATGTGTCTTGTAAATACTCGACCTGATATCTACTATGTTGTGAATGGATTAAGTCAGTTCATGTGTGAACCTCGTGAGATTCATCTTGTTGCTTTGAAGCATATTTTAAGGTATCTCCAAGGTACTCTAATTATGAACTTAAATATGAGAATACCAGCTTGGAGTTACATGGATATATTGATCTGATTGGGCCAGAAGTGTAAAAGACCAGAAAAGCACATCAAGATGTTGTTTCAGCTTAGGATCAGCTATGATCTCTTCGATCTGCAAAAAGCAAGTATCAGTTGCTCAGAGTTCTATTGAGGCAGAGTATATTGCTGCAGCAATGGGAACCAGAGAAGCAGTATGGCTTCGAAAGTTGCTTTCTAACTTGTTTTGTAAGCCTATGAAACCTACCACTATTTACTGTGATAACCAAAGTTGTATCAAGTTATCTGTGAATCCGATATTTCATGATAGATCCAAGCATATAGAAATTCCTTACCACTACGTAAGAGACATGGTGGAAAGAAGAGTTATTCAATTGGAATATATTAATACAAGTGATCATACAGTTGGCATTCTCACCAAGGCTCTTCCTAAAGTGAAGGTTGATCATTTCAGAAAGAAACTTGGCTTGGTTGAAATGTAAGTTTATGAGATTGAGTCTCAACTTTGTAAATTTGTATTATTTTAATGAAGATGTTTGAAGTGTAAACTCTTTTGTCATATGTGTGACTCTATGACTCATGGGCCTACCCTATGTTCATTATTTAAAAGGTGACAATATTCTATAATGAAATGGCGATTCTAATAGTATAAGGTGACGACTTTATAATTATTAGATTACTATCACGGTGAATATCATGTGACTTGATATTCATGAAAAAATCATGATAGTTAAAAGAGCATGTTGATGGATATCATGTGATTTAATATCTGTTGAAGATCAGTATGTTCAAACTCATGGTGGATATTATGTGGCATAATATCTATGGATATACCATGATCTTTTATGGTGGATATCATGAGACTTGATGTAATGTCCCCATTAGTTTCTAGCATTAGAATTTCAGGGATTAGCCTAATATTGGATCCTCGTAGGCTAATGAGGATGGTTAGAGGATCTTCTGAGGATTGATTTGTCTCTAACATTCAGCGATTTATGGATTTGGCATTCATTTGATGTCATTTGAACTCCATTGCCATACTATGTATAGTAAGTTAGGGGTAATAGAGATGGACCCTTTCTATTTTAGAAAGTGTATTTGGTCACATGGGGAATTATGAGGAGAGATTCCTATTTCAAACGGCATGGCAATCAAACAAATATTTCAAGAGATATTAAAGTTCAAGTGACTTAAGTGATTTATTTAAATATTTTAATTTTATAAAGTTATAAAGTTACCTAAGTGACTAAAAGACGAAACTGGCTTTTGATCCCACATTGCCTAGTTGTTTGTGTCTTCCCTCATATCGAGGATATAAAAGCATCGAGCTACATTGGGATTGACACAACGAATATATGTTATTAAACAAATCCTAAAAGATTGCTTATTGTGACTGGATACTTCCTAAGGATGAAACCCCTTGAGGAAATTTAGTGAGAATAGACACAAACTCAGTAACTCACCTTAAGCTTTCAAACTAGAGTTAACAATAGCAGATACAAATCAGTAAAGAAGGTTTTCTGAAGATTGACAGCAATTAGTAAGGCATGAACAGCTGAAGTTGATAATTCCAAAAGCCGAGCATTGGTATATGACAAGTTCAAAAGTTGGGCAAGTAGATTAGACGTCCATAATCCATCGACATAGCAGAGGTATCTTCCTTAGCATCTTTGTGATAGTACGTAAGTGGAATCTGTCTTAGAGGTGATCTATTTGTAGGGATGTAAGCATATAGTTGGCTGAGAGGAATTTCCTGAGTCGGGTCTCCTCCAACAATGTGTATTACAGTCAACGTGTACACATCACAATTTGCAAGGAGCATAAGGGACGGCAGTGTTAGCAGCTTGAATATTGATTACAGCATCTGCATCTGCACTTACAAAGAGGTCACGGGTTATAGTCATAGACATTCCGCTAAAGCAGATACCAGTAAATCACGATGAGTGTTGGAGCATTTGCGATTTGACAGTTCCAGAATTGTAGCCATTGGAGGCATGTCGTGGACCACAACACAGACTTCCAGCTATCTACGACTAACCAAGTTTCAATTATCATTCTTTGTGTTCTTTGTGATAGTACGTAAGTGGAATCTGTCTTAGAGGTGATCTATTTGTAGGGATGTAAGCATATAGTTGGCTGAGAGGAATTTCCTGAGTCGGGTCTCCTCCAACAATGTGTATTACAGTCAACGTGTACACATCACAATTTGCAGGGAGCATAAGGGACGGCAGTGTTAGCAGCTTGAATATTGATTACAGCATCTACATCTGCACTTACAAAGAGGTCACGGGTTATAGTCATAGACATTCCGCTAAAGCAGATACCAGTAAATCACGATGAGTGTTGGAGCATTTGCGATTTGACAGTTCCAGAATTGTAGCCATTGGAGGCATGTCGTGGACCACAACACAGACTTCCAGCTATCTACGACTAACTAGGTTTCAATTATCATTCTTTGTGTTTACGCACTTAAGTAGGGTTTGTACACTACTTCCTGTTTAATAGAAATACTTGAGTCCATACCTGTAGTCTTCTTGCATATCTGAAATAAAGATAATCTATTATTAATTGAACTGTGACTGCACATTTAATACAAATTAGTCTTTTCTTTGAGATCACTGCTGTTGTAATTGATTTGGGAATGATGCGTTAATATGTCGGGAATAGTTATTTACCTAAATCTGATGCAATAATTGCAACAGTAGTATCTGCAGGTTCATTATTTAGTTTGCACGCCAACTAACTGATTCAATTTCGAGGGTCAAAAATTGATTTCTTTAGTCAAATTAAGGGCCAGAATAATACAGTGGTATCAAAGCTTAATACCAAGATTACATTCCAACTGTTTGACAAAATATCTCAAGTCAAGATTTAATTCATTTTGACCATATTAAGACTAGATCATTACACTTGATATCTATATACACACCATAACTGGAAAGAATATCATGAGACTTGATTTTCTTAAATATATCTAGAGGATATTATTTTTCAAATAAGGAGAACTTATATATATGCACTTTGTCTTCTCTAGCTAAGAGGGAGTGTTAATGCATATAGCTTCAATCTGACATTACTATGAGCAGCATATACATATGCACATATGTACAATAGTATGATGCACATACTGTTATACATGTATGCATATGTACTTGTCGTATGTGAACAATTCACAGTTTGAGACCGATGACATATTTTTTGAGATCATTAAGGCATGATCAAAACTAATTTTGATTACTTTGATATTTAGATCATTATCAATCTATCGTTTATATTGGGCCGCAGATCTTAATGATTGGTAATACATTGATTACTTTGGTTGAAGTCCGTAACAAATCGTGAAAATTACTTACCTCAAAATAGGTGTGAGGATCAATGTTCATGTCTCCATTTAGAGACATGACCATTCATCCCCACACCCTTTCCACTTGATATATATACCAATCTGCCCGAAGTAAACAAGGCATCAAAATCAATTAATGCAAGCACATTAAAGGATCAAAGGATATTCTGAGTTCAATAATATTGTTTTATCTATGTTATCTCTGCACTAACTTCTATAGATTCTGGAAGCGAATCATTCCATTGGCATTAGTGTTCATACCTGCAACAAAACAGTGGAACAGTCTGCCATCAAATTGAAATCTGGTGAAAAACTTTACAAATACAAACAAGAGAGCTCCTTTGTTGAAAGCCCTATTTATTGCAATAGGCATACAACAAGCACTTGGAAAGAAGTGTATCGTGTTATTAAAGAAGAAGAGTTACACCTGCAACAGTATTCTATCCGTCAATGATGGATTTACTTTATTCATGTCTACCACTAAAGAAGCTCATTGTCTCCACATTCATGATTTAGTCTATCCATTTTGTGCAATTCAACATGCTCTATGTCAGATGCAACCTGGGATGCCTACATATAACATCTTGCAAGAAAATCAAGGAGTCGTTGATACACCAAATATTTTTCAACCCTAGGCGAATTTTAGACAAATTGGACCCGAATTTGGTACTTGTTTGAACTAATACATGGTTCAGAGGGCAAAGTGACTTACCCTGGAAACTAAGGATCTAAGGAGAATGACTTAGCATTATTAATAATATGGATTGTTTATTATTAATCAATTACCTATATGAATTATCAATGGTCCATTTAATGTTATTTCTGACTAAGTCACAAGATTCGGCGAATATCAAGCTTGATATTCGGATATTGCCGAATTTGAAACTTGCCTTAAAAATTCGTTCAAATCCGCCATTCATTCGACTGCCAAAAACGGACTTCGTCAAGTAAATTTAGAAATTGCCAGCAGAGTTTGTAGGGTATTGTTGAGCAAAAACGTCTATAAAATCCGATGCGAATAAGAAGAAAATCCAATGCAAATAAGGAGTTTGTTGAGGCTGCGTTTTCTGAAACGTAAGTCCAGCGGCATTTTTTCTCTCCTGCGTCCTGCCTTCATCACGTTTTCCCTCTCCTGGCCTGGGTGAACGTCTGAACCCCGCTCGTGCCCGCCTGGGTGAACGGCCGAACCCTTGTCGTGCCGCGTGGGTGAAAATCCTGCGATAAATTTGTTTTTCGCGATTTCAATAGTTGTAACTTGTTATTTGTAATAATATGATGATGATCAAGTTATATTTGTAGATTTATAACTTTGTAATAATATGTATAAGTTTTTATTTTCAATAGGTATTAAGTTTATATTTAGTTTTATTTTTTTAATATAGTTTTTAGATATAAAATTTGCATATAGTTTTTTATTAATATAATTTGTATAAAAAATTTATTTCATTTTATATAGTTTTTTATTAATACAATTTGTATAAAAAATTTATTTCATTTTATATAGTTTATAAAAAATTTAATCTTTTTATAATTCTTTGTAATCTATTTTGTAATAGTTAATTCAATGTTTGATTTATTTTTTAAAATTGACTTAAAATAGTGATATATTAATTTGTAATTAACATAATTTGGAAAACTTTTAAAATATTAGAGTTTAGAGTCGATTAGATATATATTAATATGTTTACTTTATTTTGCTTTGTAAGTTTATAATTTTTATTATAATTTAATAAATAAATAGATATATTATATTATGTTTAGTAAATGTATATTTCAATTTTTAAATAATATAATTATTAGTTTAAATAATATAATTATTAGTGTTAACATGTTTAATTCTAAATTAACATTTTTAAATTATTTATTGAATTATTTTGTTTTAAAGTTTGAAATAATAACATATTATTTTGTTTTTTATTTTATAGATTGTAATATGGCTCCCCACAAATCAACTTCGGAGGCGTGGAAACATGTGACTCAAAACGGTCCTAATAAAGCTCAGTGTAACTTGTGTCCGAAAGTTATTACTGGAAGTTTAACAAGGGTCATGGATCACTTGCTTGGTATTACAGCAGGTAAAGGTGGGGGTGTTACTGCATGTCCAGGTGTGACCCAAGAGCTTAGGGCGATTTTAGAGAAAGAGCATTCGTCTTCTATTGCTCAAAAGATGAAGAAGGCACAAAAGAAACAAAGAATTGAAGACGTCTCTAGATTCACATCAACTATACCATCATCTTCATGTCTACCTCAGGTTGTAAAGGCAACAAAAGAGAGTGGAACTCTGAATAGCTTTTGGAAACCATGTGAGAAACAAGTAGTTGATGATTTACTAGCTGATTTATTCTATACTAGTGCAATTCCTTTCAATGTAGCTAGAAATCCACTTTATCGTGTTGTATTTCAAAAGGCTGGAGAGTTTGGCAAAGGGTACATACCTCCTTCTTCTGAGGCTTTGAGAACAACTCTCTTAGAGAGGTCAAAAGATAGAGTGACTGATAAATTAGATGTGGTCAAAGCCTCTTGGAAGGTAACAGGGTGCACTATATTGAGTGATGGATGGTCGGATATCTGTCAAAGACCATTGATTAATGTTTTAGTGTCTTGTCCTGAAGGTGTTGTATTCTTGAAGGTTATTGACACTATGAATCATAAAAAAACTTCTGAATATATATTTCAGATATTAGAGGAAGCAATTCTTGAAGTAGGGGTTGCAAATGTGGTTCAAGTGGTTACTGATAGTGCAGCAAATTGTGTGGGAGCTGGCAAGCTGATTGTAGAGAAGTACCCAAAAATTTATTGGAGTCCATGTGCAGCTCATTGTTTGGATTTGTTGCTTCAAGATTTGGCAAAATTCCCTTGGATACATGAAGTAATTCATAGAGGAAGAGAAGTTGCGAATTTCATACGAAATCATCGTCTCACATTGAGCCTTTACAGGCAACATGCATCTAGAGAGTTGTTGAGGCCTTGTGATACAAGATTTGCTTCATTTTATATCACTTTGAGAAGAGTGGTTGAAGAGAAAGCGGCTTTAAGATCTGTAATTTGTTCCAATGAGTGGGAAAATTCAACTCTCTCAAAAAGTGGTAAGGGGAAGATGATAGAGCAAATTGTTTTAAATAGTAGCTTTTGGGAAAGTGGGGCAAAGGTTTTAAATATATGTAGTCCAATTGTTGACGTGCTCCGCATGGTTGATGGTGACACTCCTTGCCTTGGAATGCTTTATGAAAGCATGGACCGTTGCAAGGAAGCTATTCAGAGAGCACTAAATAATGTGGAAGCAGAGTACATAGAGATATGGGAGACTGTTGATTCAAGATGGAAAATGATGCACACTCCTTTACATGCAGCAGCTTGCTATTTGGAGCCTAAACTGTTTCACATTGATAGACAAGGTGATGCTGAAATTATGGCAGGGTTTTATGAAGCCATTAGTAGATTTGAACCAGATCCAACAATTGCATCTCTAATTAGAGAACAATGTTGGAAATACAGAAAAGCGGAAGGGATGTTTGGAATAGCAGCAGCCAAATATGATATGACACGAGATGAGGTACCTAGTTGTAGATGGTGGATGAGCTATGGGGCAGAAACTCCTGAACTTCAGCGATTTGCCATTCGAATTTTGAGTCAAGGAGCAAGTTCATCAGCTTGTGAGAGAAATTGGAGTTGCTTTGACCACATCCATTCCAAAAAGAGGAACAAGTTGTTGTCTGGAAAGTTGGGAGATCTTGTCTATGTTCGCAGCAATTTAAAATTGCTTATGAACAAATCAACAAATGAGTCATCTTCACAACAACAGACTTTGGAAGACATAGCAGTACCAGACGCAGATGAGCCTGACTTTTTTGAGGAAGAATTGGGTAGTGATACTGATGATGATACTACACCATCTGAGCCAAGTGCTCTTGATGACTTCGAGCTTTCTTGAAGCTATGAAGTCTTGACTTTTGATTGAAAATATCTTTGCTATTGTGATTTCACATGTTTCTTATGTTTTGTACTTAATAAATGCCTCATCAGGCTTATGAAGTTGTGAGATCTATTTAGCAATTTTTACTATTTTGATAATTGATAAGATATATTACATACATCTAGAAAATAATTAAAATTGTATAAGGCGAATTTAATTCGAATTTTTTTCCGAATTTTTACTCTTTCCCGAACTTCATTCGAATTTTATAGTTGCCGAACTCGAATTCGAATTCGAACCTTGTGACTTAGATTTCTGATAATAGTATACATTGATAAGCTGTATCTTGATTAATAATAATACTAATGGTATATTGACTAGCATGGTTATGATGTCATTCACAATAAGATTATTTTATGCGCACTAACCTTTATCTTAATCAAAGTTCATTGCACCTTTCGGCATTTTTTTGTAACTTTTATATAATATTAATAAATATGCACATTAACATATAAAGCAACTAGATATTGTTAATTTGTTCATCAACTTTCATGTGCTATCTCAATTCAACCCTTCACTTATGTTTTAATGTCCTCTAACAAATATAATGAATGCCTTATCAGTATTATCATATGAATATTTGAAATTTCCTATATTTTTTAATTTCCTTTTCTTTAAGTAGCTTTCCCCTGCCATCCCCTAAAAATAGCCTCCCAAAAAACAGGTATTGGAAACACTTCCTAATATGCCTTGCTGTCCTTTTCCCAAAACTTGGTGTATCATACATATCAAGTTATATTACTTGAGAGGTCATTATCACTGCATGGACCAGTCCCATATTGATGTTGTACTTGGTCTTACCCATTGATATATATCTTTGTCTAATCCTCTTATTACTATCTTCTAAAATTCTTCTCTTTTGTACATTACTGTCTCCTTGCCAAAAGCTATTGCAAGCTTTGTTTGCATTGCAACTCACTTTATGTTATGAACACTGTATTTGTTTTCTACTCTATAGTGACTTCTATTTATTTGAGCATGTGTTTGACAGTATTATCACATTTATGTGATAGTAATAGGCTAATAGCTAAATGGGCTGATAAGTTTAACGATTTGGTAATAAAATACAATTTCTCAGGTGGACAGAGCAATCCTTGTTAACTACAAAGCTGCAAAATAAAAAAGATACTCTTCCTTTCTCATAGACAAAATCAGAAGAATCATGAACCTTATACTGGACGAAACTACAACA
Source organism: Cupressus sempervirens (assembly GCA_028749045.1). NCBI lineage: Eukaryota > Viridiplantae > Streptophyta > Pinopsida > Cupressales > Cupressaceae > Cupressus > Cupressus sempervirens. The sequence continues at coordinate 396,585,294 of CM053790.1, forward strand.
AGAGCTACGAATTCACTACTTTGATCCAACAATTATATTCACATTGTGATTCTTTAAAACGTGAAGACATTAAACATTGTAAACTTATACACACACGGATCATTTGTTTGTTTCTTGTTCCATCCTATCATTTGACAATATTTGAGCAAAAATGTTTTAAAGGGGACTGAATTGCCTCAAATCTCGGAGGGATAGCAAATTATTGTAATTACCATTTAGTTTCAGATCTATTATTAAAGTATGACATGTTTCAGAAAATGAATTGAGAACCACAGTAATAACTTTTCAATTGAAACTAATTTACACATTGAAATTTTATAGTTCATGTTTAGAAGTATTTCAGTGTATATAAACAATAAGAGGAATACACTTGCCTGCACTGTTGAACACCCTTGAAATCTGCCAATATAATCTCAAAGTACAAGGCATGAAAATTTGGTATGAAAGTAGCATAAAAATATGATAACAACTTTGTTACTGTCAACTACTGGACATCAAGAAGTTTATAAATGACTTTACCGCAGGAACGTACATGTCTTGAGAGCATAGTCAATGAATGGATGGACACAATTAAATCGTTTTAAATTACAAAATGCAAAAGAAACTAAGAAGTCACCTTGATATATTCAACAAAATCAAAGAGAAGCCCTTGACCACCATGTTGCATTTCCTCCTCTGCTGTGCCTTCTGTATCAACTGAGAAGGCATCTTTCCATCTCTCAAATTCTGCATTTGTAGCTTCTTCTTCTTTTGCCTTTTGTGCTTGTGCTGCTTCTTCCTAAATCACCACCAAGAAAATTATATTCAGGTCAGTTGTTAGATGTTGAACCTTAACATCTAAGGCTAGATTTTGATTCTTTCTTCTGCATATGATAAAGAACTATATAGAAAATAGTACCTTTCTGTGTTCTTCCGCTTCACGTTCCTCATCCTTTTGACGCCGCATTTCAGCATATCTATTCTGCTTCATTCTTTGAACTTCATGTGCCCCTTGTTCTGCCTTGTGAGAATAAATCAATAGATAGTTCAATCAATGTCCTCAATATTAATCAAAAGAAAAAAAAATTAAAACAAAATATGGTTTACAAGAAAACTATCACATGCATGTGCACACACACACACATTTGTATTATTTTTTACATTGATGTAAGAAAAAGGCACATTCTTTTAATGATTAATAATCATTACCAGGCAGGAAAGGTATTAATACCTGTCTCCGGGCCTCCCTCTCTTGCCTTTTTATTTCTTTCTTCTTGGATGACTTTGACACATAATAATCAGCTTCCGGAACCTCTTCATTATCCTCATCTAGCATCATGAAAAGATCGTTGGTTTCCAAAGGCAGAATATTTGTGAGCAAAGAAAACACTGGTATCTACCCCTTAAAAAGTTCTGATCCAAACTGGAAAAAGCTATTTAACTGTAAATATGTAATTATTTGCCAGTCCTACTAAACCTAAGAGTCAGTTCAGTATATCTTCATCACAAAACATACTCTACCTGACCACAATTCTATTATTCTTTGCAAGCAGCCTATAGGAGAACAAAGATTATAAGTTCATGTTACCAAGCAATTCATTGATCCATCGAATCCAATAATCAAAACGGTAGTAGTCCTCAAAGGTAGAGTGAATGGAATATTTCTCCAATGCAGGCCATCCTGTCATGTCCCCTCCTTAGTTGTTTAGATTATATTTATTAAATAATCAAGAAATAATTAAATATTTCCTGCGGAAGGTCTTAATAAACTATAATAAGTGAGTTTACATTCACTTTATTAAATAAGGTTATGGAGCAAATTCAAATAGATAATAAAAGGCTACAATATGAAATAAGCCTTAGCATTCAAATAAATGCATTTATTATTTTAAAAACAATTTGAATGTATCTGAATGTGGAGGGCCCGATGGTTTCAGTAAAAGCCTAAGATGAACTTCGGAAAAATAAAAAGAGGTAAACATTTTAATAATTCCATGCTTGGCCCATGAATGGCATTGCATGAATTTGATTTGGCTCGAACTACAGTCTTAACTATAGTGCTGAATGAAATCTTTGCCATGATTGGAGGGACGGAGGAGCTTGGCATTTTGGTGGCAAGAGCAACCGTAGAGATTTTTAGATGGAGAACGTTAAGAGAGCAGCAGCGATCCTTTTTTGGGCATTGATTTGGGGAGAATATTGTATCATGCCACTAGCAGCTCCACTCTAGAGAAGACCGCAGCATATGTAGGCTCAAGGACAATCCCCCTTTGCTGCTTCTAGCTGAGACAATAGCCTCAGCAAGTGTATTGGTTATTGCAGACGTCAGAATTCTCAATTGTTGCAGAAGAAAAGAAGAAGAACCAGGTCAGAGCCACTATTAGTGTCCAGAAATTAAATGCAGACTTGCAACTAGGGTTGGCATAAAGAATTCAGATCTCCAGCTGAGTCGTATGTGTAAGGATAAGGCCTGGCAACTACTATGGTTGGCTGGGTGAATTAGTTGCAGGGAAATCTAGCCCCAAACCCTACAGATTGGGTCAGCAAATTGAGTTGACTCAGCCCAGAATGAAAGGACTAGAGCAGATCGGCACATGGCAGGAATTGAATAACAAATTACATGCCAAATCCAATATGTATGGTCTGAATTTGTACTTTCCAGGGCCTGATGTCAACACTATCTTTCTGTAGCAGCACCCTTGTTGGTGAGCTATCACTACTTGGCTTCACAAACTGCAATAGAATCAGCCTTAGGCCTGGTACGATCTCCATCAGTGTTATTCCGGTTTCAGAAATAGATCAATATCATTGGAATTATAATTTAGAATTGCATTTAAGTTCTCACAAATTGCATCTTGAAGTTGTTTCTTTCTCTGCAATCAGACTTCCTTCCAAATCGCTTGTAATGAGCCCTGCTGGCTCACTCCTGACTATGCTGAAAAATAATTCTTTTTATTTGAAACTTCTATATTTTCTTGTGTTTTGAGATATATGATTTGTGCAATTTTCAGAATATATAAATGGCAATGCTTTGAAATGCAAAGTTAATGATTATCTTGGAACACCAATTCAATTGCAGCTCTTCAGATTCGCAAATATTTACAATGCACAGCACATATGCAATAAACTTAATTTATTTAAGAACCTGGTATTGATAAGTGACATTGGGAATTTGATGAAGAAATTATTTGCAGCAGATGTTCAAACCCATCCCAAAGATCTCTATGCAATCACAGCTCTAATTCAGTGTTTGCTGCCACTATTTGGTAATGAAACGCTGTTGTAGATGAAACACAAATGTATTTGTCTTACTCACAGCCCTCAGATTAGCCATGCCACAAAATATGATAGAGCAGATGATAATTGGCAAATGCTGTTTCAGCATTTTTAAATGCAGCTCATATGTATGCTTCCCAATGGCAGTAACATGCAAGATTTAGCAGAGAATGTTGATGCCAAACTTAATTCTCTTCCTTACTCCAATTGCAGCAATGGTAATTGACAAACCCTCAGCCAAAACCTTCAATTTTCAGCTTCTAAATGCAGATCAGAATTCAGTAAAGGCACAATTCATTGGCATTGATGGCCAATTCAAAGTGCAGACCAATAATGAGAACTCTTAATTTCTTAAAAACATAAGCAACATAAATGAGTTGTTTTCTCAAGGCATTGCTTTTATAATAATTAAAGATGTCTTCTTCAAGTCACCAAAAGAAAGTAGCTTCTCTCACACACTTTTCACTAAAGAGCCTTCATCAATACACTTTCCAATTAGAAGCCTTCATTTAGTAACTTTGAGTTAATTATAAATAACTCCCAAGTTAAAAGCTTCATGAAAGACACTTTTCACTTAAAAGGTTTCTTCAACACAGCTTTCACTTAAAAGCACTGCTTTTAAGACTTAATATTATATTCATGTGAGCTAATGATTAATACCCCCACTAGGTGCCCAAAAGCAATTTATAAAACTTAAACTCTATATATACCACTAAAAGTGCCAAAATCATCACCGACTAAATATAGCGCCTAGGTACGCCTGCCAAAACTAAAAACAACCATCCCTAACTTTCTAAAAATAGTAAGTCAAATCACTATGGACCCTCTAAACATCCTGCCAAACCAAGAGGATCACAATGATCGACTAGCCTCATTAACTACCGACCAACGGCTAGAAATAGGGGACTTTACAATCCTCCTCCGTTGAGCTTACTTGTCCTCAAGCGATTGTCAGAGCCAAAGGCACATATCAATCCACTTGGATCCCAAGGAAAAGTGTGTGTAATGTCCTTGGCATCATTTACAAACTCATGTGATAATAACTCTATCCATAAAGCTATCATGACGTAATGTCACCATGCCAACAATGGTAACTCAATCAATCAGTAGTGTTGAACTTATCTCCACTTGGATTCCAGTGAGATGAAAAATCACATCCATTCATAACAAGGAAAAATGGATATCTAATATCATCTACTAGATCAAAACTCCCTATACAACCTACCATTCTGCCATGAGTATGAAGTTTATATGCGCAATAGGAACTAGTACTCTCAAAAGCATCTAAACTATAACCCAGATATCCATCCTCTGCAAAATTGTCATGGATATGCTAACTCTGCAAGTAGCCTCCTACTAACTTGCAACTACTAACCCCATCAACTGCAAATGGTGCAAACCCATCCCATAAAAGATGGTGTGAACCTAGAGCCAACCCCACACCTGCGCTAAACCAATTCATCTACCTGTGGGTCACATGAAAAATGATGAGCACTCCTCACTGTGTAGTTGCGATAAAATGTGCCAATCTTCATTAGAGGCCCATCATCATCAAAAATGAGAACCAAGAGATGCCTCCAATCTCTGTCCCCGATCAACTAGTCAGGTAGGATCCCCAGAAACCCTCTCAGCAAACCCAACCACAAAATCCCTCTGGAGAAGCATTGTAGCCAAAGTCTCCACAATCTTTCCCACCAAACATCAAATACCACGAAAACCCCAGATGAGAGTATCCTCAAAAATTATAAATGGTCCCTCCTAAAATTTCAAACTCTTTAAGAAGATACTCCATAAATGACTTTGTGCAATAGAAAATATATGAAGAAGCATCAACCTTCTCCCTTGCAGCCCATAGCTGATCCCTTTAAAACTATGGCACTAACAACTATCTATTGCTATTAGTTTGTATGAGATGAATTAATAGATTTGTTGCCAACAGAAGGAAACAAATCCCTGTGAGAGCTTGCCTCCAATCAAATGATACCCTACCCAAGTCCTGTGAGGAAGTAGTGACAAGAACTAGCACACATTTCTGAAGAATCCACTACTATCACATCAAGACTCAATAACTTGTTTCGCATCATCTGACAATGTGCTAACTACTAGGGGACATAGTACAACAGGAAGCTCTTTGTAGTCCTCTATTGATGCACTCATCCCATCTATAGCTACTGCACTCATATCAAGGATGGTTGTAACTGCATCCTCACCACATCCATCATCCCTATCCATTGAAGTCAACTCACCACCAACCACCACTATATGTAGTTGAATTGGATCTAGGGCCGGCATAGATTGTACATGCTCCAACTCCACGGCTGCTTTTCTCAACTGCAACTACGAATCCTGAAGAGCTTGTTGGGTGGATATTTTGCAACCGATAGTTTTATGAAAAAACTATTGCAAAATAGGATGACCAACCAGAGTGTATGAGACAAAGTCTCTCCTACCTTAAAGGGAAGGCTCCCCCTTCCCACTGTTCCTTGGATCAACTCAAGGTAAGCAAGAAGTTGAGAGATTTGTAAAAGGTGTTACCAATATTCTTTCATCTTAACTTTCAAGAAAGAATCCACTTACCCATGGAGTAAGAAATGGGCAAGATCAAATCTCTAACTAAACTTCTATCTAGTAGCTGGAATTAATGATACCGATAAACCAACACCAACTCAAAGGCTGATTGAAAGCATATTAGTTTGGCTCTAAGTCCTATTTGTCTAATTTATAAGATAAACCACAAAGACTTCTACAAGTAAATGATCTATATCTACTCTGTAACTTATTTTTAATTCAAATATATTCTATGAGAAAAACCTTTACCATTAGGGTGCAAAGACTTCCAAAAGTAGGGAAATTCTAACTATTTTGTGTGAATTTGAGATGGTAACACAAGCTACAGTCAAAGCTCCTGGTCTATGTATTACCACAACCGCCCCTGGTCAAAGTTTCAGCGCTGATTACTTCTTAACTCACTATGCTTTATTATTGAACACACAATAATAACATGAATCAAAGACAATAGGCACAAACTACAGTCAAAGCTTCTAATTTGCTCTATCACAATTACTTCCAGTCAAAGCTTCAAATCCAATTGCTTCTTTTATTCACTTTTCTCTCAAATTCATACCACACAATCAAAGTTATGCATGTACAAGTTTGGCAGAGCTTTCTTGCATACAACAAAAGATGATTTTTACAATGAGAGGTCACTCCTTTATATAGAAAGGAGTTGAGAAAAAAGTGGAGGAAAAAGTGGGAGCAACTCGACCAACTTTGACCAAGTCAAATTAGGTGAGAAATTTTTGGATTATATGCAATCGAATTACATATTTTCATGCAATTCATTCTCTCCAACTACAAACATGAAAACTAAAGAACGAAGAAAATGGAAGAGAGTTGAAACTATTGATTTTAAGTGACTCAACCCTGTAGATTATCAACAAAAGCCTTGTAATTCATGATGATCGTCGGATCTGGGATTCCTGTATTCTGCACCACTGGATTCTCTTCGATGAAGTTTTAGTTGTCATTTGAAAACTTGATGTGATAAGGATTTCCTCAATCGAGTTATCATGAATTCTCCTTTGTAGATTGGCACATTCTAGAGTCTCTGACACTTTGAAGACCTTCTTGATTCTTGATTAGCACCTACAACTAACTTTTTTTCTTTTTTGAAACAAAGTGCTTGGCGCATTTCCACACGCACTCAAGTTCTCAGTCAACCATTGGGAAAATGGAGACCAAATGAATACAGCTTCTTTAGATTCAAGGCATGTCTTCTTTACTGGATATCTTCATCTTTGAAGAAGTTTTGACATATCTTGAAAACTGCGTTGTAACATGAAGATGAAAACATCTTCCAATGAGATTGGGTCCATAACAACTTTGGAATTTGAGTTACAATGACGAATCCATAAGGGATGTGTGTTCAAAGTATTGATTAGATACTTATGGAACACATATGATGACTAGAAATGAACTAGAAAGCATATGTATTTGGGTGAAAAAGGTCAAAATTGGACTCTCAAGGGTGGAATACATGTGGGAAAAGATGGGCTTTTGTGGGTATAGCCAAGAATGCAAGCTAGGATGCATATGCAAAGGCCGAAATACAATTAGGGAGATGAAAGCATGTAGGAAAAATGATGACTCTTGACTTTTAAAGAGTGACCTTTAGTCTAAATCGAGTTCTCTGGAAGCAATTACATGTAAAGTGATTTACATGCGATTGTGACTTGATGTGAACATGCAATTGGGTTTGGAGGATGAAGAATGAGATTACATGTAGGTGTGGATGGAGGATGAGATTACATCTAATCGCATATGGAAAATGATATGCAATGTGTTATGACATGTAATGATGGATATGGAGTGAAATGATGTATTTGCATGAAAAGGTGAAAAATGAAATGAAGTGAAATGCACTTAAGTTATTGGGAAAGAACTTGCAATTTCTTCAAAAAGAAGAAAAAAGAAAAAGCAAGCAAACAACCAACAAAAACAAACACATACCTTTGGCCTTAAACTCAAACATGTAAATAAGCAAGTTGCTCTTTTATGCAAATTCAAATTTGAATTTTGGTAAAAATCCAAGCATGTGAAAATGTAGGTTTTTCATCTTATTTAAAGAGAATTTGCACTTTACATGGCATATTTCGACAAATGTGCAAGAACAAACCATAATATGCACCAAAATAGCAAGATAAGCATGAATTAATGAGCAAGCTGAAAATATCTGCTTGGAGATCAAGGAGCCAAAATAGGAAGATTGATAAGTTTAAAGAATGAGTCTCCTCCAAATTCAAATCTTCAACCAACTATTTTGACTTCCTCCACACTTGCAAATAATGGATAGTAATGAGCAATCAATGAGGCATTTTTCATTCGCAATGCCAAAAATGTGTTTTTTAAACTCCCAATATTCAAGGCATTTTTGCAATCTTCATGTTCTTGAGATGTTTTTGGCAAGATGTGATTTCAATATGTAAAAGCATGAATTGTTTTGCAAGGAATGTCAAAAACGTGATCTCCTAAAGCAATAGAATACATCCACACTCAAAAACAACCATTTATTGGTGGAAAATGCAAGCTGGAAATGCCCAAATCTAGGTGTTTTTAACCAAAACGTGCTCTTGAAAGGCAATCAAAACAAAGTTTTTTTTGCAAGGAGATTCAACGTCCAGGGCATAGGAATACATGGAAATACCAAAACGTCCCTCTTGGAAAGGATTTCATGCCTTGAATCAAGCAAATCTGAAGATTTTAGCCAAAAATGTATTCTTTAGGAGCAAATGCATGGATGTTTTGCCCTTGGAAGCCAAAATTGGGTTCTTAGAATGCATTGGCATGTGTCTCAAAAACAAATCGCATTCTAGGAAGGAGATTGCATGTTTTAAATGTCATCAAATGGAGTCTTTCATGCAAATCGCACTCTGGGAGTGCATTTGCTTCCAGGGCATAGGAATACATGGAAATACCAAAACGTCCCTCTTGGAAAGGATTTCATGCCTTGAATCAAGCAAATCTGAAGATTTTAGCCAAAAATGTATTCTTTAGGAGCAAATGCATGGATGTTTTGCCCTTGGAAGCCAAAATTGGGTTCTTAGAATGCATTGGCATGTGTCTCAAAAACAAATCGCATTCTAGGAAGGAGATTGCATGTTTTAAATGTCATCAAATGGAGTCTTTCATGCAAATCGCACTCTGGGAGTGCATTTGCATGTTTTAAATTACACGAATTTGGCTTCTAAGTGCAAATCGCACTTTTGGAGTGCATTTGCATATTTTGGAACTTGCATTGAAATGCCTAGATGTAAGTTGCATTGTAGGAATGAGATTACATGTTTTAAAAAGGCTCCAAGATGCAAATCGTGCTCTAAGAGACTCATTGCACATTTTAAAATGCATGCATGTACATGTTTAAGAGTTTTTATAATGTCTTATTAGTGCAAAATCGTGGTCTCCAGACGCATTTACATATATACATGCAAAGAGGTTAAAAGACATGCAATTGCACAACTTAAGTGATCAATTAAGCACATGTAAAATTGATTTTTGAGAAAATATCATTTGACTGGATCAAAAATAATATTTGTATAATAGAATTAACATATTATGAGCAAATAGCATTTCAAAAAGTAATATTTAACTTATATGTTTTAAATAGAACATAAAGTTACTCAAAAAAAAAATCAAACTATATAGTTAATAAAGTCACTCAAGTGAAAAATTAAAAACAACTCAACTTAAAAATACAACATTAAGTGTTCTATAGTTACTTTAAGTCATAAATTTAAATGATAAAGTAACTTTTTGGGTAGTAAAATGATTATATCTTTTGATTGCCAACTCCGATTAAGCCCTAAGATAAATTGAATCGAAAGGAAAACCAAAAGCAATGATTTGAGAAAAAAATAAAAGACGTTGAAGGCTTCAAAAATCAAGCATAGGCTCAACAAACTGAAAAACTACAAAGACTTGATGAAAGCCTTCAATAAAAGTGATCATTATATGAATTGGAGTCAATTGATTGATCAATATTAGCCAATTAAATACTGAACTATCTCAGAGAAATGCAAAACTAGTTGAAAAAGTTTCATACTGTTACCTACATTTTGTGGTGATAAAATGCAGGACAACAGAGCCAACTAGGTGCTCTCTAACACCCCAAAAGTCACCTTAAGCTCATGGGTGAACTCAACCATCTCCTCTTTCTCTAACAATGTCTCATAACATATATAGCCTCTCTCAAACAAAAAATTTTGAGTTGCTAAAAACTATAAATAATTATGTCTCATAATCCTAATAGCCTCTTGGGAAGCATGAAACTCCTCAAGCGAAAGAGCACCATCATAGTGCTCATTTGTCATAAGAGCGCTCCAACCGTAGGTAGCCAACATCTATTAGGAAACATCAAAGTGCTCTAAAGTTGTGGCACTCATGTTATTGCTAACCTTCAGCTAACCAACAAAATGATAGGGAACCTGTAATCGCTAACTCCTACACATGTCCTCTAACACAAATTTGACATTATGATAGGAGACTGTATCTACATCACTCACCTCATGACGCATAACATCATGCCTGCTATCATCCTCAAACACATCAACAATTGAGGTCTTGTTGCTAGGTACCTCGGCAAATGTCTCATCTAAATAAGTAGAAGTTGTTGCTATATCAATCTCCTCATATGCTTCCACTCCCATGTAACTGCAAGTCCCTAAAAGGCACAATGCTAGGACCTATCATCAACCAATGAATCCTCGTATTTGCTAAAGTCTTATATGACTATTCAAACTCACTGCAACATGAGTCATCTTCATAAATAATATCAATAGTACCCAAATCACAAGTACCAACATCATCCACTTGTGAAACCTTTACTATCTCATGTTCTTGCAAGCATAGCTCACTGTAGTCATAAAAATCAGAATCATTATGGCACAAGTCCGCGTCATATAACTCACGTCTAACACCCAAATCCTGAGTGTCAACACAAGGGAACTCTATGCAACCATCACCTACACATGGAAAAGTTGTTATTTTCGCATAGGCACACCATTATGACTGGTCATAAAAATCAGAGCTATTAGAGCTCATATTTTCCATGCAATCCTCAAAACTAATGCTCTCATCATGTGAGTCAAAACTCATAGAGATACCAACAGCATTCTCCACACTGACCCTATTATCAACGGCATCAAAAGCCTCAAAAATAGGATCGCTGTAATAAAAAATCAGACCCTATATGACTTAACATTTTCATTACTACCAACTGATGTAAGGCTTCCATCAATGGTGGCTACCATGTCATTAACATTATGTCAGTCACTAGCTCTTGTCTCATGTAAATTTTGGGATTTGATGCAACTATCCTTGAGCAAGTCTGTTATAACCACATGATCCCGAGGAGAGCCTTTAACATCACGTGTAGGAGGACTCTAGTAGCTGCTCCACCAAGCAAAGGCTCCACCACTTGATGGTTGTTGGCTATTGAAACTACACCTCTACAATCCTCTTGATTCTCTTCATGTTTTCTTTTTGAGGAAGAATTTTTTAAAATGGGAACCATATACCTTGCACAATTGTCTATAGTTGTCGGGTTCGAAAGTAATTCATCCATCTTTTTTTTATTTTGTCTTATCTTTTCCATACTTTCCATCAGAGCATTTGTTTGCTTCCTAAGACCATTCCTACTATTCAACTAGTTTCCACGTTTACTAGTTTTCCTATATCTATCCATAACTGAAACAACTATAAGAGTGTTGTTCACTCAAATAACAACAGCAAGATCAAAATGACAATAATAAATTCCTACCCCACAAGATGACAAGAAACCACTCTGATACCATTGTAATGAGCTATATTGGCTCACTACTAACTATGTTGAAGAATAATTCTTTTTCTTTGAAAGTTTTGTATTTTTTTTTGTTTTGAGATATATGATATGTGCAATTTCCAGAATATATATAAATAGCAATGCTTTGAAATGTAAGGTAAATGATCATCTTGGAACACCAATTCAATTGCAATTAGTCAGGTTTGCAAATATTTACAATGCACAGCACAAATGCAAAAAACCTCACTTATTTAAGAACCTGCTATTGATAAGTGACACTGGGAATTTGATGAAGAAAAAATTTGCAGCAAATGTTCAAACCCACACCAAAGATCTCTACCCAATCGGACCCTTAATCCAGAGTTTGTTGCCACTATTTGCTAATGGAACATTGTAGTAGATGAGACGTAGATGTGTTTGTCTTACCTGCAGCCCTCAGATTAGTCATGCTACCAAATATGATATAGGAAATGATAAGTGGCAAATGCTGCTTCAGCAGTTTTAAACCCATCTCAATAGATGCTTCCCAATGGCAGTAACAAGAAAGATTTTGCAGAGAATGTACACAGAAAACTTAATTCTCTTCCTTACTCCAAATCACAGTAATGGTGACTGATGACACCTCAGCAAAAACCTTCAATTTTCAACTTGGAAACGTGGATAAGAATTCAGTAAAGGCATGATTCATTGGCATTGATGCCCAATTCAAAAGTGTGGAATATTAATGAGGAAATCTCAATTCCTCCAAACCCCACATAAAAACCCTTTATCATTTCAATTTTTAAAAAACATAAGCAACATGAATGAATTGCTTTCTCACAAGGCATTGCTTTCATAATAATTAAAGATGTCTTCTTCAAGACACCAAAAGCAAGTAGCTTTTCTCACACAATTTTCACTAAAGAGCCTTCATCAAATACTTCTCAATTAAAAGCCTTAATAACTTTGAATTAATAACAAATATTTCCCAAGCTAAAAGCTTCATAAAAGACACTTTTCACTTAAAAGGCTTCTTCAACACACCATTCACTTAAAAGCATTTCTTTTTTAAGACTTAAGATTATGTTCCATGTGAATAAATGATTAATACCCCCACTAGGTGCCCAAAAGCAACTTATAAAACTTAAAATTCAATATATACAACTAAAAATGCCAATATCATCACCGACCGAATATAGCGTCGGGGTGCCTGCTAGAACTAAAAACTGTCATCAGTGACTTACTCTAACATAGTAAGGCAATCACAATGGACCCTCTAAACATCCTACCAGACCACGAGGATCACAATGATGGACTGGCCTCACTGACTACCTGCCAAGTGCTCAAAATTGGGGACATTACAATGCTGTCCAAAGTCATTTATAATCAAAACTTCAGAATTTTGGCACAAAAGGACGCTCGGGGATCTTTCACATCCTAACTAGATGAACTCAAGCAACTAGATCCATGAAGAGAGCTTTCTTTAAAGTGCTCCAGTTACCTCCATGAAGTGGACCTCCAAAACTGTCCATCTTGAATGCAAAATAAAATCAATCCTTCAAAGACCAAGGAATCAGAAGCATAAATGCTATAATTTGTTACACGAGGGGAATTCACAAGTCTTTCTCATGCATGCAAAAATAAAATCCAATTATTCTTAGAGAAGTCCATCTGATGAAAATCTGAAATTACAAAGAATTCATCTTTTAGCACCTATAATACCCTAAAATAAATCAGTCGATTGTGAAATTCTAGAAATCATGTGGAATTGGTAACAAAAATTCATAGATGGATATGAAATAATTCAGTATCCCTCTCCATGACTAGTTTAAGCTTCAGAATTATCCATATTCTGAAATTGCTTTTTTTCAGTTATCATTGTACAGAAAGAGGTAGAATTCATGTCAAAAAAGGGATAAATACTAGAGAATACCTCTTAATCTTTCATACAAATATTATTAATGAGGGTGAGATTGTAATTTGGGATCAAAAGGGATTAATATATGACTACTGAAAGTAGTTGTTAAATGGCTGCACCTAAGTATTCGTAATGATATTCTTAACTTGCTATATGGTTAAAAAAATGCACACAAAGAAATGACAATTAAAAAACAAAACACCAGGTTTGAATATTAGGCCAGAAGGTGCCATGGATTAAATTTGACTAATGAGTAAGAAGCAAGTGATCATGAAATTGCTTGAGCCACTACCTCCTTTGACAGATTCTGCTTGCATATCATGCCTAAGAGCCAGCAGATTACTGTTTGAGTTAATGAATTGTTTAAAAAGGAATGATATAACTTATATGTATGTAGTATGCACTATGACATATTGTTTGCAAGCTCAGACTTAGGAAAATCGCATCAAAGCCACATTTGACTTGGACTCAGCAATTCAAACAAAATTTAACAAATATTTAAGTAATTTGGACAAAATCAACAACTTATTAAAAAATTATTCAATTTAAAACTCGCAAGATTTGGTTTGCACAAGTTTCCCTACATACTGAACAAATTGCAATCTATGATATGATGTGAAAAGAGATCTTTTAAATTAAAATATTATATTACTTTTCCTATGGCTTCAAAAGCATGTTGCTCTTAAATCAAAAAACAAAAAAACATAATTTTATCTTTAGCCTGTTGTTGTTGGTACTTCTCAATTTTTGGCTTACATTGCTTCAGCAACTTGTTGACCAACTTACAAGCAGTTTTTGAAGCTTTGTGTTATTACCTTGAAATTGCTACCAACATATGCATAGGAGACCGAAAATGAGTATCACTCTCGTTTATGGTCATAACCATAATAGTTTCCATAGCTGAAAAAATATAGGCATGGTGCTCTTTCTCAATTGTGCCCAAGAAATGCTAAAACATGGTACGAATTAAATCATACAATCCCATGTCAAGCATTAGATTGCACAATCGGATTTCTGCAAATAACTTGAGAATGGAAGCTCTTCTACAGTCACCAAGATGCTGAAAACTATCAATGATGAGTTGAACTACCTCCTTCATGATGACTTCTTCATAGGGCTCTTGCAATGCTAAAATTCTTATGACCTCCATCAGAATAGAAATAACTAGAAGTCTTACCTCACCCCTAGAATGCTTCAACCACTTGTGATGATTCAACCCTGTCAATGTAGGGGCAAGAGCAATCCACAATAATTCAGGAGGTGATTGCTCTACCATGGTAAAACATCCTTCAAATCAATGTGTCGAGAACATATCCCATGTTTATAATTTCCAACCCAAGTTGGTTGCCTGTTTCATAGAGTACTTAAGTCAACTTTAATATGTCACTTGATGCCATTTTAAAACTGTTACCACAGTCAAGAGGTACCCCTGTTTTTTGCACTAATTATTTTCCTTCTCCCTCAAAGCCTCATATTGATCCAGCGCTTTTAAATTGGGTGTCATTCTCTCAATTTCCAATGTAACAAAGTTCATTTTGCTTTTGAATTCTGGCTCAAGTTTCTGTTGATCAGCTGATCTCAGATCTTGTTGGTTCAATCGGCTAAGTTTTGAGTAATCAAAATTTGTTACACGGTAGTTGGAACCTGACAAATCAATTTCCATTGGGTCTAATAAGGCAGAAGTTTTATATGTTCCAATTCACAGTTTTTAAATTTCGCCTGCTTTTGAGATTTTAGCTATTCAATTTGTGTCTCCTTCACAGTAATCTGGCAGTTCAGTTTTTCAAAGTTTGTTGTAACATTATTAGCTTGTTTTTTCAGTTCCTGTATAACACTTTCGCACTCACCTGCCTTTGATTTCAGCTCCTCATCTTCTTTTTTCATTTCATCTAGTTCCTGTCCAAATTCATTCATTGACAATTCACATCTGCCCCCTTATTTTGCACCCTTTTAAGCTCCTTTAGGAGTTTGCTCAGAGATGTGGTCAAGTTTTCAATTGGAGCTCAAGTGTCCCACCTCTGCTCATACTTCAGCTGATACTTCAGTTCTCCCATCTGACTGCGCAGCTCAAGATGTCGCGCAGAAATTTCTTGTGCTTCCCTTGATTGGTTTTCCTCAAACTCACAAACTGAAATCTTTATAGATTCTGTCCACTATCTCATTGATTATGTTCTCAATGTTTTTGTTTCTGCTTGAAATAAGTTTTTTTAACTTCTCAAGTTGTGGCTTCAATTGGTCAGTCTCAACTTTGATATTCTCCCTCTCCTGCTGTAATTTTATTAACTTATCTTCTATAGTTTTCTTTTCCATTTCAGCATACTAAATCTTTGATTCAAGTACACTTATTTTTTCAAAAGCTTCCGACTCTTTGATCTGAACTTCTCTTGCAGATCCTAGCTCTGCCATCTAATTTTTTCAAATGCTTCCGACTCTTTGATCTGAACTTCTCTTGCAGATCCTAGCTCTGCCATCTCTGATTCAAAGTGGTCTTTGTTTTTCTTAAGAGCTTCAATTACACGATCATATACCTCCTTCACATTCCTCCACTTTGCGATTTTCAACCCATGCAAGTGAAAGCCCACAGTAATCCTCAGAATTGCTTGTGCATGGTGAGTAGGAATACTTATCTAGGTGAAATCTTCATATCTATATTTGGACTTGTCACCTTGTCTGGTTGTGGCTGCTGGATAACTTCCCATGTGTCTGTAGTCACTCACTCCTCAATATGTGATGTTCATTCCTATTCCATATTCTGATAATCCTTCCCAACCGTTGACTTTAGTTAGTTGTCATAAGGGTGTGTTACTTACCTACTGTCTCAGCTTGTCTCGAGCTCCTTTTGTGCAAGTCAGGATTTCTTTCCTCAAACGATTCAAGTCTTGTGCATTTTTTAAAATGGCATAGAGTTCGACTAACCTCTTGTAACGTACCAAAGTTGTTGGAGAGCCCATTAGGAATGTTTATATATATCCTATGCAATTGTCAACACCTGTAACAGAGATTCTACTTGCCCAAGAATTTGCAAAAGCATTTTCCAAAGAGACAGATAGCTGTCATAATACTGATAAGGCCCAATGGAAAAATGAATTATCTGAAACCCTAAAAACTATTATTTCTTAACACCTTTCTAAGACTGCTCTCATCAACATTTCAAAATAATTTTGACCCGATAATATAGTGCCGATTAAACATCCCCTTTTCTAACTCTTATTATGTTTATCCATGTTGGACTTGTTGATACTCTGTATTCTACCCAAATGTTCTTTACAACAATGCTAAGCACTACAGAAACTCTTTCGTTACAACATCCCCAAAAGATTTATTCATTTCCCTTGCAAATCCAAAACTCATGGAATTACATATTTCTTAATTCCTCTTGACTTCCAAGAAATTATGCCCATCCCCAGTCTATCAGCAAATTCAGACTTTCTACAATATTAAACTCTCTTTGCAGTTCCAGTCTTTGTGCTGATGCTACATCGGTTCCCTTCTTTAAACATTTGCTACGTTCTCTACTCACAGCATTCAATATAGTTCTTTCCTCGATTCTTCTTGTGTGTTAAAAATTGGTATCGTCAGCTCTTCACTCACAACAAAGGAAGCATTCTACAGTGAATGGGCATGCCACCAAAGGGGACATAATGCCTTCATCTTGTCCAGGAATATGTTTGCCAACATCAAACTTACCAGCGCTTACCATATAGAATATCCTTCCATGGCAATACGAGAGTTCAAATGAAATATACTCAATATTTACGTGCACATATTCATTTGCACATTACTTTCATTTTCCTCGCAAGTTCACCTACACGCATAGCTATGATTTTTTTGTCAACTATAGACTGCAAATTCCTCCATCTTTTCTGTTTCCTAACCCATGTGAGATTGTATCACCATCTTCAAACAACAATGCCACAGTAGTGAAATATATAATGCAGTTGGAAACAAATAGTACCAATGCTTTATAGTTACTGGATTCAATTGTGTAAGATTTTTAACCATCAATGTTTCAGATCACATTCTCTGATCCATCATCAGGATGCAAGAGAGTAGCAAAAGAGAAAGATGACAGGAAGAAAACCCAAGAGGAAATATAAGGAAAGACTGAGAGTTTATCAAGGCCTATCCAAGAAAAAGCTAGAAATAACTAGAAACGAGACTTACAAGAAGCAAGAATGGGTCTTCGTCAACTCTCGATCTTTGTGCCCTCCTTTCTCCCACTTCCTTAGATGTCCTCTTGGGTCTGCTTCTTGTCATCTTTCTCTTTTGCTACTCTCTTGCATCTTGATGATGGATCATAGAGTGTGATTCAAAAAGTTGATGGTAAATAATCTTACACAATCAAATACAGAAACTATACAGCAATATTATGGATTGAGGAAATCTAATAGTTTTAATAGTACCAATTTCAGAGACTCCCTCTTCAAAAGTACTTAGATAATATGTCTCACGACAACTAATTTTTACCAAAATAATCATCAAAGCACTTGATAACAAGATTATTAAAATATCTAGCCACAAATATGAGCCGAGATTTACTTAATATCGAACTTTTCAGGAGGTGCCACTTCAATAAATCTCATGTTAATGTATAATAGACTTACACCAATCTTTTTTAAATAGTGATGTAATTCATTCACTCCTCTACTTGTTTTTCAACCTATTTCCCTAAACCAGATAAAAACTTTACACAATTGTAAACATTTAATACTCAAACTCCATTTAACTATGTTATGATGAAACCTCCCCCTATACCTAACAAGACGGCAAAATAAATGTAAAATAAACCAGCAAATAACCAGTAGAATACTGATAAGTAGGAGATAACTTCCACAGCAAGTCAAACTATGATATTGCTATCAAGATTTAACTATGTGATTTTGAGTCAAACTCATTGACCAATGTTTCATGAGTAGTGATTCAACATGAATCCATCTCTGATGAGAATAAATGGAACACTTAGCACTCATTGGATCTAGGTGATGCTCACAAGGGTGAAGCGCCGGGACTTCCCAGGAGGTTGCCTATCCCAGTACTACTCTAGCCTGAGCGCGCTTAACTGCGATGGGTGACCTCCTAGGAAGTCCCGGTGCTTCACCCCTGTGAGCATCACCTAGATCCAATGAGTGCTAAGTGTTCCATTTATTCTCATCAGAGATGGATTCATGTTGAATCACTACTCATGAAACATGGTGTAATGTTTTGCAAATTCTGAGTCTTGAATCAGACTTATAATTGTCCTATTCTTTCTTTCAACTACCCTGTTTTGTTCTGGGTTATAAGGAACAGTGTACTCCCTCTTGATCCCCAATTCTTTACAAAATCTTTTAAATAAGTCTGAGGTATATTCTCCTCCATTATCTGTTCGAAGGGTTTTAATTTTATGTCCTAAAAAATTTTCAATTAATGCTTTGAATTCTTTAAATCTTTGTAGGATTTCTTCTGATTCCTTGCATTTTAAAAAATAAATCCATGTTTTCCTAGAGAAGTCATCTATGAACAAGATATAATACCAGAATCCTCCAAGAGAGGGAACGGACATAAGTCCACATAAATTTGAATGAATTAACTCAAGTACATTATTTGTTTTCCTAGTACTATCATGAAAGGGACTTCTAGTACTTTTACCAAGAGCACACCCTTTACAAATACTAGGGTGATCTTTATTTAACTTAGTAATCCGGTAACCATCTTTTCCATAGTTGATAAGGTTTTAAAGTTTAGATGCCCCAATCTTCTGTGCCATATTTCGTTTGAATCTTCTGCTTTGTGAACTAGGGCTTGAATGGATCTACTGGGTTCTATATTCAATTCATACAAATATCCCTTTCTTTGACCAATTACTTTAGCTTTCTTGATGGAAGAGTTCTTAGCCCAAGTTAATACTTTGCCATCCACAAATGCAACATTGTGTCCATCATCTTCTAATGTTGTAATTGAGATTAGGTTTCTTTTAATCCCCAGTACATAGAGTACATCTTTAAGAAGAAGAGTATTTCATGTCTTTAGTTTCAAAGAGCAACTACCAATTCCTTCAACTGAGTGTGCAGAGTTATCACCAATAGTAACTTCACCGTTAACTTTCTCTGATAAGGAGTCTAGAGTTTCTTTGTATCCCGTTATATGTCTTGAAGATCCACTATCAATTACCCATGCTTTATTTGAGATTTCATTTGATAGAGAGGAATACAAAACACAGTTCTCAGGGTCATAAGTCTCTTCTTCTCTAATGACATTTGTACAATTTGCCTGTTGTTTGGAATTTTCCGGACAATTAGACCTATAGTGTCCAAATTTTTCACATTTGAAACACTTTATTTTAGATAGGTCTTTCTTGGGCTTTCCATTCTTCTGATTTCCCTTTTTCTTCTTAAAGTGTTTTTTCTTGCCTTTATAAGAGTTGGCATTAAGAACGTGAAGTTCTTCATCTTCTACTTTTGGTTTTCCTCCTTTCTTTAGTTTTCTTGACTCTTCTTGAAGACAATCATTCTTGAGTCTATTCAAGTCCGAAAGCTGATCTCTAGCACTTATTCCTTGTGCGAATGTTTCCCATGATTCTGGCAATCCATCTATGGCCATGAGCGTTAGTTCGATGTCATTAATGATGGTTCCTATGCTTGATAATTCATCTCTAATGCCAGCAACTCTTAGGAAATAAGAGTTTATCGATTCTCCTTTCTTTATCTGGATGTGATTCAGTTGTCTTTTTAATGCAAGGACCCTAGTTGCATTGTTTACTTCAAAAGCATTCATCATATCGTAGGCAGTTTGGTGTTTCGTAAGCATAGGTACGATATCATTCTTAACTCCATCCAAGATGATTTGAATGGCTTTTCTATTTCCATTGGTCCATATGGATTTGTGAGGTTCAATTGGTGGCTATTTAGAAGCTCCATCAACAAATTGTCTAACATTGTTTTCTTCAAGAATCATCAAGATTCTGAATTTCCATGCTTCAAAGTGTTCCTTTCCATCAAATCTATCCTCAGGGCTGATTGTATATGCCATTGGAAATGGAAGACAACTATTGAATATATAAAAGGTCTAATTACTGAAAAAATTTGCAGAGCCCTAGGTCTGATAACTTGGCTCTGATACCATGTAATGTTCTGCAAATTCTGAGTCTTGAATCAGACTTATAATTCAGTTCTGAGATTGGCTGAGAATGATCTTCTTAATATTATCAATATTAAGTATGTTGTTGAAGGTTTATCTTGAATGTAGATTCAATGTTCTATTTCCAAACTGATAATATATAATATTGCAGACTTATTGATTGCTGGAAGTGAGATGCTTATAGGAGCAGACTGTTGTGAATTGTGTGTCCTCTAATCTGCATCCACAACCGAATATATACCTTGCTAGAAGGTGTGTTCCTTAAGGGACATAACCCTTCACTTGACATTTAATAATACCTCTTCCTAAGTCAGCAATTTCAGGAGACTTAGTTTAGGATTTAACTAACTAAACATTAGTTTAGTCAAACACAAACAAAGACATCCCTAGAAAGTTGCTGGCACCTATAGGATAAGCAAGTTCAAATATTAGATGCCAATCTTAAGATATATCAACACTAAGAGAGGTACGGTCTGTACTGTCAGACCTGTAGGATTAGATAGGTTAGAATCTTACCACATGGGTCAATGAGTTTGACTCAAAATCACACAGTTAAATCCTAATAGCAATATCATAGTAGAATACTCATATGAAATACCTCAATATTCGTTATTGTATTATAAAACAACAAATACAATAACATGCATAGAAATCCAGTCTTGAAGACAGCAATAGTAGTCAGCTTGTAAACACGTAGAGAAGGACATATAACTCCAATATGAATTATGATGTGAATTCACCACCACTGTTGAACCGGGTTGACGTCTGATCTGGCGAGAAGACCTTGAAGGTTTCCGTCCTCATGTTCTAGAAACTAAAAGCCAAAGCTTCCCATCTCAAGTTTTGGAAACTGAAAGCCAAAGCTTCCCCTTTCCCAAAGAGAAATCTAAAACAATTTCTAAAAATCCAAACCTACCTGAAATGAATGAGACTTCCTCTTTTAATGCTCAAAAAGAGGCACTTCAGCTTCCCTTCCTTGTCTTCTTGTCCTCTTGCCATTTTGTCTCTTATTGACCCTCTTAGATAATATCATATTGACTTTAATAATTCTGCACTAAGTCCTCCACAAGTCAATTTTAATATATATTTGGGTTGGCCTATTAATTCTATAAAGTCCAAGAATTGGGGACATTACACCTTATGTTTTCAATAGCCATAGTACATAACCTACAATGGGGCCTCACAAAAAAAAATGTTTGAAAAATGAACTACCCTATCCCCTTAGTGTCCATGACTAGTAAACTTGGTGGAATGTAAATATTTACGAGATCTTTTTAAAAAGCTTAATCATAGATGTTATATATTTTCTACACAAATCTATTTCAAGGTTTCTAATGAGTAAAAGTATTGTTGCGCTACTCATGTATCAAATATTTCAACTTCAAGATTGTTAAGCTACTAATGTATCAAATATTTCAACTTCAAGCCTTCAGACTTTATTATCTCAAAGAACACTGAAGATATTTATTCTTTATTTTAGTCGATTATCAAATTAATATTCTCAAACAAAAATGCAAATAATGTAAAGAATTGGGAATGGCTAAATTTAATAAACCTTCTGAATTTAAAGCCGATGCTGAAGTACTTGCTACAGTACGCCTACGCATTCGCCGATTTGTAGGCTGCCTTGCTGGAAGATTAACAACAGGAACCTGAAAGTCCAATTTATTTCAGTCTGTTTCTTAAAGGTAAAAAATTATTCATTCTTCAAGACATTTACAACTTCCAAAAAAATCAGGAAATAATAACTACTGAGATTTAATAGATTTAAAAATAGAGTAGAACAGCATGCAATCGGAAAATGCCATATACAAGACAATCAAGCCTTGATAAGTTAACTGGCATCTGATTAAAGGTAGTCCTGCACCAAAAGGGACTGCATATCACCCCAGAAGAAGCAAAATATTGCAGCATTCACTTGTAAAGAGGAAACCAATCTTATAATCCACAGAATAACCTTTCAGAATTAAAATGTGCTAGCTCTTGTCTCTTCTCTCTTTAAGCTGAATATAGCTTCCATAGGAGATAAATGTGAGATACAACATTCTAGCAAGCTCTGATAAATGATTATTAACGAAAATTTTAGCACTTAGTGACTTACTAAGCAAAATTAACTTCTATGTTCTCTGTAAATGCAAACCGACTGAGGCTTGATTAAAGGAAAGCACTTTAGAATTCTTTGCAATTTTTAACAGTACTACACAATTGAGTTAAAATCCATATGCACACAACTCAAAATGATGGAAAAGAATCGTGAAATCATTTCACAATTACTTAACCCTAGCTAAATCAACAGAAATTAATTTATTTTCTTTACGACTAAAATTTGGTCAGAAGAAGTAGAAAAATAATAATACATCCAATGACTAAGAAGCCTGAGTTGTTTTCTTCAAGGTTAGACCACAGAAGCAGAAACCGGTAATAACTCCCAATTATATCTGATTAATTGGCAGCAAGAGCTGGGGCCAATTTTTTCCCCAAAATATCAGGAAAATTTGAGCAATGGCAGTCAACAAGTTTTTCCATAAAAATGATTTTTTCCCAAAAAATAGGGGTTTTATCAGGCAAAAATCCAATTAAGTTGGGATTAAACAACAGTGAGCGATCGTATCCATGATCTTCATAAATACATAAAAAGGAGGCCAGGGATCTGGAAGAAGTCATGGCCATGACATCATGTTCAGAAGGTTCTTCGTCAATAGGAGTAATCATGTTAGCAGGGGAGATCAAAGGCTGAGGTTGGACCATCGGCTGAGGGACACCAACTAAGAACTTGCGTATGTTCTCTTGCTGAAAAGATGGTACTGCAAACCCTAAGACGCACCAAAATATGTCAGTGATTTCCTATAAAAACAGCGCAATGCAAACGTGAACAGGTATCTGACAGAAATTAGTCTCAACTTTTATGTTATATTCAGCAGCAGAGCATGTATCAGCTTTTTTTTGTATACGTATTGATACACTGAATTTTCTGTATATCCGTCAATTTCTTTTTGTATATGCATCAAAAACATTTGTAAGAGTATATATGACTGCTTATACTATATGCTAAACACAAAATGTAATGTCCCCATTTTTACGTCTCCCCTAGTGTCGGTACTAGCTAGCAGGATTGGCCTATTAGTAGGGTCCTGTCAGCTGATGAGACAGGTCAGGAACCCTTTCAGGGACTTGTGATGAGTTGTTAGGGCTTGGGGAGTCAATTCACTGAGTCTTGGGTAGGCTCCTAGATTTTAGGAGCAATCAATAATTTTTTATTGATAAACTGGGAGTTAGCAGGGACAGAGAGGCCTTTGGGATCAGCATGAACACGTCTGGCATAGTTCTTATTTTTAAGGAGAATTCCTAAATTCTAGAATGGAACTACTAGTTAGCTCACCATCATTAGACAACATTAGTGGACAAGGAGCTTCAGACAGAATTTAGATCGGGCTCAGGAAAAGGAAGGAAATCAGTTTTAATGTGAAGTAAGAAATCAGAAAATAGGTTGGAGCAAAGAAAAATAATCACATGGGTTCATGCACTGTTACCAGCTATACATCAGCCTCTAGCACAATTCTACAGCCGCCCAAGTTAGTTGCCTCTTAAATTCAGTTGGTGATTGTTCTTCAGCAAAGTGGTGAAGAGTACAGAATATGAATATTGCAAGGAAATCAGAAATTTGTTGTTGTGCTACCCCCAGCCCTCTTTCATACTTGGTACATCCATTGACTGAAAAGAATTTAATAAAATCAGATTTATCAAAGACTTGGATATTTTAGCAATCAGATTTAGTTTTTTTCATTATCAGCATTGTTATTTTATGTATTGCAATTTATTATTGGTAAAAGACAAAAGAAGATTTATTAAAAAAACTCAAAAAAACAAAAACAAAATAGGAAAAAACAAACCAAATGCAAAAATTTAGGATTCTAGAAATAATTCAACCTTGGCAAAATCCATATAAGGGGGTGGTCATTACAGTGGTAATAAAGCACAAATATTCCTGCCATCTTGTGCTTGCAGTTGAAATTCAGAGTTTGATAACGGACTCGTATGAGCAGAAGAAGAGGGAAGAAATTCTTAGCATGCTTGAGGAATGTGATACACTTCCCCAAGCTATTAAGGAAGAGTTACCTTTCAATGGTTTCATGAACCAACATCTAAGATTGTGCTACAAGACTGAGTTTGTGAAGCACCACATGATAGCTCTTGATATATTGGCCCAGGAAAAAGAAGAAATATCAGTAGTGAAGTTATGCATGATGAGTTCCTTGATGTTGCTTATTGAGCTAGTGACATTTTTGAGTACACTTGTAAGCATGGCACGGGTAGACAGGTTAGCACAAATAGAGTTGTTTCTATTTGTGAGAGGGAACCTGATGTATCTTTAGCTACAGCTGACTAAGAGTATGACGATGGTGACTGTGATAACTCGGATCCACAATATACCATTAGATGTGATGATGAAGATGTACAAGATAGTTTGGACAGCAATGGAGTCATTTGTAGCAGGGATGATAATTCTGATATATACCCTTACCATAGCAGCAGACCACCTTCTCCACAAATTCAGAGCTTGGAATCCTTCAGTAACCTGTTGTTTGAGATGGATGTTGAGGAGTCATCTGGCAGCAGGATTGTATATGATAGAAGGCAGAATATCACCTGGTTCTAGCATGAAACAAGGAGATTATAATATGCTATTGGCATTGATAGATGACATGGGCCATGAGGTGGAAGGTGTTTCCCAGCTTGAAGGTGATCCTACTTCGCATCATGGGATGATTTTTTGCTCACTAGGGAGAACGCCGGATGTGATACATGCAAATGAAGAGGAAGACCCAAAGTCAATAGGGCATATCATGGCACTTGAGAATGTGGTTTCTTTATCGCAATGTGGTTTCTTTATGTGATGCATTGATTCTTAGTGATCAGTCTTGGTTCGATGTCTATGTTGGAGATTCTCAACAAGAAGCCATGGAGCTGATTGAGACTCATAGGGGTGAATCTTTGAGATGTGAGAATGAAATTTTCAGACTTGCAGGCGCTGATTTCCTTCTTAGTTGTGTTTCATTGATTTCATCTACAGGTGGCTCTAGGCAAGTTTCACAACAAACTTTGGTGCATGATCAGATTGGTACATTTGAGAGTGTTCCAAGGCAAAGGACGGCCCATATGTTTAGTTGTGAGTTCACTGATTGGTTGCAGATCAGTCATATTATTACATGGTTTGCCCTTGTACCTGAGAGTTGAAAAATCCTCCTGGGTCCACGCAAGGAGAGTTCACAGTTTCAAACATTGTGGAGATTATTTCCAGTTACTTCCAAGAAAACCTTGAGCATAGCATTGCTCAACATTTATTCTAAGTCTGTGGGTCACTCTTATGTTGGAAGTGGAGTGATGAACCTAGTGATTTCAGATTGTTTTCCACAGAACTCAGTTATGGGCAACAGGACTGTGTCACCTTGTATTCATGAGTTAGTGATCTATGCTCCAAAAAGAGGAAATAACATAGGCCCTCCATACATTGAACATGATGACTTTGAAAAAGGCCTGCAAGAAGATACCTTGGGAGTTTTGAGATAAATTTTGAATTGGTGGTGCTTGTTGAATCCAAAAGAAGCAAAGGAGAAGAGCATAAAAATCTGACTTGGGGCAGTGTTAGTATATTTTCTCATTTTCATGAGACTCCGAGCCATGCACATGGAGTGACGAATGGGGAAGAATATACAAGTGTAAGCACTCAAAATACAAAGATTGGATGTAATGTACTTTAAATAGTTTTACATACCTGTTGTACTCCCCAATTTGTTTTATTGTTCATGAATTTCCTCATACAAATCCTATCCATGCTATTCTCTGCATTGTTGGTCTTTACTATATAGATTTCTAATAGGTTGTTGATTGTCTTTGAGGATTTACTGTGATTCCTTTGTGTTATTATTGTTCTGGCTGTTTACTATGTTCTCTATTTGAGCAAATCTGACCATTACAACAAATCCTTAAACTGACCACTTAATTACACATGTAACTTGAGTTTGAGTATTGATGCATTACAATACAACAGACTTGTTCATTCACAGCGTCAACAGTTTGCATTGAATTATATGAGGGTTTGCATAATACTAATAGTAATGAACATGCATGTATCTGGAAAGGCAACACCCTTCCCAAAAACTCCCGTGGATGAACTACTATTTGCCTATTGGCTGTGATATTAAGTTCATATCAATTAATAATCATGCCAACAAGAAAGTATATACATTAGACCATCCTTATTTCTATTAGTATTCTGATATCATATCAATATGCTGTATTAGACCATCCTTGTTTCTATTAGTATTCTGATATCATATCAATATGCTGTCAGACAATGTCTTTCACCAATAGAATATGACTTATTTTCCTTTCTAATCTTGTCCTATTAATGATTATTAAATATATTTTTGTTTATATATTACACCATCCTTATTTCTATAAGTATCCTGATATCATATGTGTCTACCTAGACCTTATGTATGTGTCTACAGAGACAGTATCCATCTTTTCCATGAAATCTCTAAACTGCAATAAGGCTGGCCATTATCCAACGGAAATGTTACAAAGTTTGTATGTTACTGAGAAATAGGAAAGCTTAGGTCATAGAGTATCTAAACAGAATATATGTAAAGTGTATGATTCAGATTCAACCCCAAATGTGTAATGTCCCCATTTTAGCAGTTGACCAAGTGTGTGTGCGTTAGCCTTGTTCTACATGGTCCCGAGGGCTAACGAAGGGTTTAATGGGATCTTGGAGTGTTTTGGCCTAGTCATTTCCAGTTTGGGCCAAAACGAAGTTGATTTACTCAGTTTCAGGCATACTTACTATTTTTAGTAAGTCGGCAGGACACAGTGCAGGTCAATTTTGGTGATTGGATTCGATACTACTCGGTGAGAGCTTTCCGATGAGCTATCACTCGCATTATTCGGAGTTCGATTGCTAATACATTTTAATGCCTGAAGTTTTATTAAAGTAACGTCTAATTTAATTGTAAAATATTAAAGTGTTACTTTAATATTTATTTTATGGTGATGTGTACCCAAGGGAGACATAAGGGGTATTTTAATATATGTTTTATATTACACATCTTTTATCCCACATTGCCCATATGAGTTGAGCGGACCCGTGGGAATAGAATAAAAGGAAGCATCTGTGGCTTCATTAGGCAGGTTGAATATGAGAAGAAATTGGTGTATGAGTTGCAGCTCTGTTCTTGGCATTTGAGGACGTTTATCCTCTTTTGTAACATTCTAGACGTCATTCCCTTGGGGTTTGGCCTTTGGAATTCTTTGTTATCGGCTTCATTATCAGGCAGTTTAGTTGCATTTCCGGCTACAGGCAGATTTGATATTTTGCTCATATCTTCTTCACTACTTGTCCGACGCTTATGCCGCTTGGAGGGAATGGTATTATGAAGGTAGTGCACTGATTGGAGGACAAAGTATTGTAGCAGCAAGTTCATAAGCATGGGCTGGAGTATTATGACAATATTGCTGAAGTAATTAGTGAGTTGATAAATCTGTCATGTATTTAGTTTTATGAATTCTGAAAATAACATTTTATTAGCAGCCGTTCATTTCCACTTTGCATATTATTGTAGTTTCTTTCTTGTTTATGTTGTATGATACCAATTCCATGCACGAAACACAACAAACAAATAAACGTTTGATTTTTGGAGTTATAAGGGGTTTTAAGAAGTTGAATGCAAACTGTTTGACATAATTCCTTTCAGCAATTTGGTTTAGTTTTTTAGGACATCCAGGGGTGTCCATTACAGTGGTATCAGAGCTATAAGTCCGGCCATCCTGTGGAGGTCTTATAGGGAATTTGGAACAGCCGGATAGAGGGAAAAAGTAAGTAAAAAACACAAGCTAAGCATTTATGTTTGAGCATGCGACAGGGGTCTTATAATTTTCGCGATACCAAAGCAAGACAAAATAGGATTTCAGACTTGCAAAGCAAACAGTCTAGTACATCCGTGCAGGGGGACATTGAATTCAACCATACAGACACAGAGGAGATATTCTGTGATCAGGACAATAATATGGGTGATCGAGATGACAGGAATACAGGATTAGGCGGAGGCAGAAATGCTGGTCCAGATCAGGAGGAGGTACTGTTCCGACAGTTACTGGATACATTAGAGCAGGGGCAGCGTATGCAACAGGAGCAGAATAGGCGAATGGACATGATGCTGCAGCTCATGGCTAGACAGATGGGTGTCAATATTAATCCAGGTGATGCCAACAACAGAAACAATAACAACGAGGGAAACAATAACAACGGGGGAAACAATAACCATGAAGGCCAAGGCAACAACAATGGTCCTAAGAATAACATTAATGGTAATAATGGACACGGCAATAATGGGAATGAGGCTGATAACTTTAGACACGTTGCACGCCCAGCACGGACTGCGAGCTCGAGACCTCTTCTACCCACTTTTCCACCCAGAGATCCGGTTCATCCAGTAAACGAACCGCAGATTACCGAGTTACAAGATCAGTTCAGGAGGGACTGGGAGGCTAGTGGACCAGAGTTTCAGGCGGATATTTCTCTTAGAGATTATATGGACTTGAGGATGAGACACATGCCTAAAGCAGGAGGGAGGAATCAAAACTTTGAGCTGAGGAAGAAAGTTGGAAAACTTTCTTTACCTTATTATGATGCTTCAGGGAAGATGACTGCACGAGCTTGGGTGCAGAAGGTAGATACATACTTGCAGCTAAATCCTATGCTTGAGGAGGAGGCTATCAAGTATGCGGCTATGCACTTGGATGGCATTGCACATGAATGGTGGCATCATGGCATGGTGACTTTGGGGCATAATCAGATTACATCCTATGAAGAATTCACTGAAACATTGATTGGGAAATTTGACACTAAGGATCCCGAGTTACATTTCAAGGAGCTAGCACAGTTAAAACAGTCAGGTTCTGTGGATGCTTACATTGCCGAGTTTCAGCGCTTGTCTGTACTTGTTACTGATATCTCTCCTAGGAGATTGGTGGTGTTATTTTGTGATGGTCTTGCTGATCCATTACGAGGTTGGGTGAAGGGACATGATCCACTCACGTTAGCTGAAGCAACTAAAAAGGCACGAGATTTAGCCCCTTCGGTATACAAAGGAAAAAACCATTCAACAGATTCTTCCTACCGCAAGGACAAAGACAAAAAATCATTTCAGAAAGAGTATAGCAAACCCAAAGAAGGATCAAAAGGACTAGACAATGAAACCTTGAATGAACTTCGAAAGAAGAAGCTGTGCTTCCATTGTAGAGAGCCTTGGGACTTATCTCATAAATGTTCTCTCAAGGCTAAGGCAAATCAAATGGAGTATTTTTCAGCAGAAGAGTCAGAGTCAGAAGGGGAGGATCAGCACTCCGATTCAGATGAGGGTAACACTATAGAGGAGAGCAACATTCCTAAGGATGATAGATCGTTGGCATGCTTGACAGGGGCCCAAAAAGCAATCACATTTAAGGTTAGGGGTACTATCCAGGGGCAGAAAGTGATATCTCTTATTGACACTGGGGCTACACATAACTTCATAGATGCACAGTTGGTAGCCAGGAGAGGGTTACAGACAGAGGAGCATGATGGGTTTAGAGTCATGGTGGCTAACGGTGATAAGTTATTATGCACTCGGAAGATATCTAATCTTCGCATCAGGTTTGGAGATGGCTACGAGTTGGAGGATGAGTTTTATGTTGTGGACATGGGAGATTATGATGTCATCCTTGGCATGACATGGATGGCTTCACTAGTTGAGTTCACACTCAATCTAGCGAAATTGGAGATGAGATTCCAGCATGAGGGGAGAACTGTGGTACTTAGAGGGCTTTCAGATGGAGGTTGCAGAATAGTGTCCTTGAGGAGAATGCAAAGATTTTTTCGTCATGATGACATAGAGTGGGTGGCAGAGTGCCACATTATGCCAACTTCACCAGAGCCACAAGAAAAGAGTCATCCACTAGATGTCCAGAAGATACTCGATAGACACGCTAAAGTATTTAGCGATATTCCTCATGGGGTTCCTCCTGACAGAGGGATGGAACATGTTATTGAGCTCGAGGAGGGAGCCAAACCAGTTATGATTACTCCCTATCGTCATCCTAAGAAACACAAGGATGAGATAGAGAAGGCGATTAAGGATTTGTTGGAGATGGGGCATATCAGGCCCAGTAAGAGCCCTTTTGCTTCAGTAGTAGTATTGGTAAAGAAGAAGGATGGGACGATGCGCATGTGCATCGATTACAGGGCACTGAATAAGAAAACAATTAAAAACAGGTATCCCATTCCTAGGATTGATGAGCTGATTGATGAGTTGCATGGGGCATGCTTCTTCACCAAAATTGATTTGCGATCCGGATATCATCAGATCAGGATGAGAGCAAAGGACATTGAGAAAACAGCCTTCCGATGTCACTATGGCCACTTTGAGTTCATGGTTATGCCATTTGGTCTAACCAATGCACCTGCTACATTTCAAAGTTGTATGAACCAGGTATTCAGGAAGCAGCTGAGGAGATTTGTCTTGATCTTCTTTGATGACATCTTGGTCTTCAGTAAGACCTGGGAGGAGCACTTACATCATCTAGAGGAGGTGTTATCTATTCTGGAGAGAGAGTCATTGTATGCCAAGGAATCTAAATGTGAGTTTGGCATGACTGAGCTCCTTTACCTGGGGCATATCATTAGTGCAGATGGCGTTCGGGTTGATCCCGAAAAGATTAGAGCTATTGTAGAATGGCCTACTCCCACAAACCTTACACAGCTTAAGGGATTCTTTGGTTTATGTGGTTTTTATAGGAGGTTTGTTAAGGGATTCTCACAGATTGCTACACCCTTGACAGATCTTACCAGGAAAGGAGCCTTCGTGTGGATAGGGGCAGCACAGAGGTGTTTTGAGCATTTCAAGCAGGTAATGTCTTCATGTCCAGTTCTAGCTCTACCGGATTTCACGAAGCCTTTTGAGCTTCATTGTGATGCATCTGGTGATGGGATTGGAGCAGTATTGATGCAGGAGAAGCATCCCATTGCATTCGAGAGTAGGAAGCTCCGAGGAGTTGAGAAAAGTTATTCTGTCTATGACCGGGAGATGTTGGCCATAATGCATGCATTGGCCATAATGCATGCATTGGCCAAATTTCGATCATATTTGGTAGGTGGACGTTTTGTGATCAAGACTGATCACAACAGTATTAAATACTTCATGAGCCAGCGTGATCTTAATGACCGGCAACAAAAATGGGTGACTAAATTGCAGGCTTATGACTTTGACATAGAGTTTGTCAAAGGTAAGAAAAATGTGGTGGCTGATGCCTTATCTCGGAGACCTCACTTATGTGCTCTGGCAGAGATTTCAGGAGATTGGAGAGATCGGATTATAGCAGAGTATGTCGGAGATGCTTGGGCTTCTGGATTGATTTCAGGTACCATACAGGATGATCGCTATGAGGTGATAGATGGATTGATCAGAGTTCAGGACAGGGTTTATTTGATTCCATCATCACATTTGAGAGAGGCGATACTGAAGGCATTTCATGATGCACCCACAGCTGGACATCCGGGGGTCTTCAAGACCTACAGGCAGATCCGAGAGCGGTTTTCATGGAAAGGGCTCAAGGATGATGTTCAGAGGTATGTCAGGGAGTGTGTGGTTTGTCAACAGAATAAGGGAGAACACACATTTCCTGCAGGTTTATTACAGCCCTTGCCCATTCCTGATAGGAAATGGGAAAGTATTTCGATGGACTTCATCACTGGTTTACCACGAGTACAGGGAAGGGATTGCATCTATGTGGTGGTGGACCGCCTGACGAAGTTTGCTCACTTCATTGCTATTCCGTCCACTTACACAGCAGCACAGGTGGCAGAGCTTTTCTTTAAAGAGATATTCAAGTTACATGGGTTGCCCAGATTCATTGTCAGCGACCGGGATAGTAAGTTTATGAGTGTTTTTTGGCAAGAGTTGTTTAGGTTGTGTGGTATAGATCTTACACCTAGCACTAGTTATCATCCACAAACAGATGGGCAAACAGAGATTGTGAATAAATGGGCGGAAGGATATTTGAGAAACTATGTAACTACACAACAAAAGGCTTGGATCAGATGGTTGCATATGGGAGAGTATTGTTATAACACCACTTATCATATGTCCATCAAGATGACTCCTTTCATGGCACTCTATGGATATGAAGCACCTAGTTTCATGGATTTAGTTTTGGGGGACAGTAGAGTGCCCAAAGCCAAAAACTTATTGCAGGATAGTCAGGACATCCTGAAAGTGCTCAAAGAGAATATACAACAGGCCCAGAATCAACAAAAATTGTATGCTGATCAGCACCGAATAGAGCGTAGCTTCGAGGTAGGGGATATGGTTTACTTGAGGCTACAACCATATAGACAGTCATCGCTCAAGAAGAGCGGAGCTGAAAAGTTGAAACCTAGATTTTATGATCCATACAGGGTGAGTCGCAAAGTGGGCAAAGTCGCCTATGAGCTTGAGCTTCCAGAAGGCAATCGAGTGCACAATGTGTTTCATGTGTCTAGGCTTAAGAAAGCCATTGGTCAGAGTGTAGTGCCTTCTGCAGATTTACCCCCTTTGGATGAGGAGGGGAAGCTTGTGTTAGTACCTGAGGCTATTCTGGATACCAGAGAGAGGAAGCTTAGAAGCAGGATAGTGAAGGAGTATTTGGTCAGATGGAAAGACCTGCCGGAGGAAGATTCTACATGGGAGAGTGAGCAGGTTATTCAGCAGGCTGGACTGAGATTGCTTGAGGACAAGCAATTTCAAGGGGGGCGGACTGTAATGTCCCCATTTTAGCAGTTGACCAAGTGTGTGTGCGTTAGCCTTGTTCTACATGGTCCCGAGGGCTAACAAAGGATTTAATGGGATCTTGGAGTGTTTTGGCCTAGTCATTTCCAGTTTGGGCCAAAACGAAGTTGATTTACTCAGTTTCAGGCATACTTACTATTTTTAGTAAGTCGGCAGGACACAGTGCAGGTCAATTTTGGTGATTGGATTCGATACTCCTCGGTGAGAGCTTTCCGATGAGCTATCACTCGCATTATTCGGAGTTCGATTGCTAATACATTTTAATGCCTGAAGTTTTATTAAAGTAACGTCTAATTTAATTGTAAAATATTAAAGTGTTACTTTAATATTTATTTTATGGTGATGTGTACCCAAGGGAGACATAAGGGGTATTTTAATATATGTTTTATATTACACATCTTTTATCCCACATTGCCCATATGAGTTGAGCGGACCCGTGGGAATAGAATAAAAGGAAGCATCTGTGGCTTCATTAGGCAGGTTGAATATGAGAAGAAATTGGTGTATGAGTTGCAGCTCTGTTCTTGGCATTTGAGGACGTTTATCCTCTTTTGTAACATTCTAGACGTCATTCCCTTGGGGTTTGGCCTTTGGAATTCTTTGTTATCGGCTTCATTATCAGGCAGTTTAGTTGCATTTCCGGCTACAGGCAGATTTGATATTTTGCTCATATCTTCTTCACTACTTGTCCGACGCTTATGCCGCTTGGAGGGAATGGTATTATGAAGGTAGTGCACTGATTGGAGGACAAAGTATTGTAGCAGCAAGTTCATAAGCATGGGCTGGAGTATTATGACAATATTGCTGAAGTAATTAGTGAGTTGATAAATCTGTCATGTATTTAGTTTTATGAATTCTGAAAATAACATTTTATTAGCAGCCGTTCATTTCCACTTTGCATATTATTGTAGTTTCTTTCTTGTTTATGTTGTATGATACCAATTCCATGCACGAAACACAACAAACAAATAAACGTTTGATTTTTGGAGTTATAAGGGGTTTTAAGAAGTTGAATGCAAACTGTTTGACATAATTCCTTTCAGCAATTTGGTTTAGTTTTTTAGGACATCCAGGGGTGTCCATTACAAAATGCCTGTAACACTGGCATGATCAAAATCCCAGAACCTAAGCATGTGTTTTATATATGTTTTTGTAGAGAGATTACACACATCATTCCCATGAATGGAATTGCTGTGAACAGTTTTAGAAAAAAATAAGTATTTTATATGCATATCTGGAAAAAGTGTCCATCTATCCCACAAAATACACTATACATTTATGTATATGTCTACAGAGAAAGTATCCATCTTTTCCATGAAATCTCTACACCGCAATAAGGCTGGCCATTATCCAAAGGAAATGTTACAAAGCTTGTATGTTACTGAGAAATGGGAATGCTTAGGTCATAGAGTATCTAAACAGATATATGTGAAGTGTATGATTCAGATTTAACCCCAAATGCCCGCAACACTGGCACGATCAAAATCCCAGAACCTAAGCATGTGTTTTATAAATGTTTTTGTAGAGAGATTGCACACATCATTCCCGTGAATGGAATTGCTGCGAACAGTTTTAGAAAAAAAATAAGTATTTTATATGCATATCTGGAAAAAGTGTCCATCCATCCCACAAAATACATGGATTGGGGTAAAGGTTTGACAAAAGGTTTCAATATTTATGAAATTTATGGTTTAGTTGTATATGGATTCTAGAGCAATGATGATCCCCCACAATGCAAAACATATTAATGATGCAGTGCAAGGCAAGAGAATCACCAGAGGAGATGTCCTAGCCCCCAGCAATAACCACACAATGGAATATAAACAATAACACAGAGATTTAGATCCAGAATAACACCAATTTCAGAATACATTCATAAGATTTTCATCCAACATGCTCGGCTGTAAGACCTTCCGGGATACAGCCAAATACATCAACAAATTACAATAACAGTTTTGCAAGACCTCGCAAGATCCAACCACTAGCTAGCCCGAACCCACAATCTAGTAGAGAACTCCAAGAAGAATCTAAACTTGTGCTCTCAAGCCACCAAGCAACCTTCTTGTTTCCCAAGCCCACACTTAGCTACTAGCTCTTCTCAAACTTCACTCCTCTGAACTACTTCATGCTCAACTCATGACTCACTGATGTCTCAAGACGAGACAAGACCCCCCTACTTGTACTAAACCAAGCCACAAGATGGCCTACCAAATTACATTAAATAAACATTCACATATTAAATAAACCCTCAAGCCACAAGTCGGCTTGGCAACAATCATTAAATACATGAAATAACTAAATACTTAAGACAAGCCCCAAGTTTACAATGCATTACTAACTCGTATGACAACATAAAAATGTGCGCTCTTAGGCATAGGTCCACATGTCATCCAACAATCAAAATCCAATTGCGCACACGCCAACTCCCTCGGATCAAAGCTCGTGGAAACAATCTCCAATGTCTGCCAAAAAATCAAGAACATGCAACCAGCGGTCACCAAAATGACTCTAACTCCAAGACAATAACTCCAAACTTTATGTGCACTTAGGACAAGGTTGCCCAATATGCCGCAAACACACCCCCAACTGCGTGAATCATAACTACACAAATCCAAGCTTGAAGCCCCTACATACAAGATTGTTGACTTCCCTAAGATGCTCTTGCATCAATTAACCACTAGGGGAGCAAGTCAATTCAAGGGAACAGAATTGTTACCGCACTAGAGAGCACTATTTAGAGGAGGAAGGGTGTAATGTCCCCATTGGTTGCCAACATCAGAATTTCAGGGATTAGCCTAATATTGGATCCTCATAGGCTAATGAGGATGGTTAGAGGGTCTTCTGAGGATTGATTCTTCTCCAACATTCAACGATTTATGGATTTGGCCTTTGTTCGATATCATTTGGAATCCATTTGCCATACTTACTATGTATAGTAAGTCAGGGGTAATAGAGATGGACCCTTTCTATTTTTAGAAAGTGTATTTGATCACATGGGGGATTATGAGGAGAGATTCTTATTTCAGACTGCATGGTAATCAGACAAGTATTTCAAGAGATATTAAAGTTCAAGTGATTTAGGTGATTTATTTAAATATTTTAATGTTATAAAATTATAAAGTCACTTAAGTGACTAAAAGATGAAATTGTCTTTTATCCCACATTGGTAAGTTGTCCGTATCTCTCCTCATTCCGAGGTTATAAAAGAAAGCATTTGCATTGGGATTGGGACCATGAAAAGAAATATATTAAAATATTGTTTTGGAAAGGCAGTTGCTTGGATGTGACTGGCTGCTGTAAGGACGTAAACCCTTACAGCAAGGAGAAAGAACCGGACGTCGCCCCAATGATTTCTTGGAGAATCATCTTTTGGAAATAATTGGTGAAGCACTGTTTCAGCATATTTGAACAGGATTGAAGACTCAACATATGAACAGGTACCGCTGAGTGAATAATAGAAATGCTTGCGGGAGTTATTGTGAATGCAGTATGGTAATTAAAACAAAGGAAGACAGCAATACGTCAACATCCTGATATACACCGCAGTAACCTTCAGTGAGGACAGGAGCCTTATTGAACAGGGAAGACACTTGGATTGGTAGCCACGTGATCCTCAGACAGGTTGCAGGAGTTTGCATTGATATTGCAGAGATCAAATGTGGGTTCAGACATGTGGGGAATGAAGGAAAGCCACACTCCAGGGTTTCAGCAGCTGAGGTGAGCATTTAGCATATGAACAGGTACGACTGAGTGAATAATAGTAGTGCTTGCGGGAGTTATTGTGAATGCAGTATGGTAATTAAAACAAAGGAAGACAGCAATACGTCAACATCCTGATATACACCATAGTAACCTTCAGTGAGGATGGGAGCCTTATTGAACAGGGAAGACACTTGGATTGGTAGCCACGTGATCCTCAGACAGGTTGCAGGAGTTCGCATTGATATTGCAGAGATCAAATGTGGGTTCAGACGTGTGGGGAATGAAGGAAAGCCACGCTCCAGGGTTGCAGCAGCTGAGGTGAGCATTTAGCAGGAGCACATAGGGCAGTGAAAAAGCACGGTGACTTAGAATCAGCTTCCACTATGGTATCCTCCAATGCAACTCACAGCGGTATATGGTGACTGGTCGTGAGTATGGAATAAGTGCAACAGCAAACCCAGAACATTATAGCGGCATCCACTCTTGTCTGTAAACGGGTCTGTATTACCATATCTCACTTGCATATACAGTTGTTGTTTTAAGTTAATCTCCACATGATTTGAGAGTCCAGTCAGTGTGTTTTAATCAACAAATGTTAGTTGCTGTTCTGTTATAAATCGATAGTTCAAGTTGTTTTATTATGCCATGTAATTGTGTCTGATCTGGAAGTTTCATTAATAATCCAACTACCCCACAGCATCAGTAAAAAATGATGTTATAGTGGTACTTGCTTGAGACTCTCTGTTTGCACACCAACTGTTTGACGAAATTCCATCAGCACAAATTTAAATTATCTGATCAGATTAGGAAGGGATTCTTGCAAAGGGAGCAAGCAAGAACCAAAGGAGCCTATTATTGCAAGCCTTGAGATAAATTCCATTTACTGAAAAGAATGTTTTTTGCTCCATAATCATATTCATAATTTGAATTATTCCTTTTTTTTATTTCTTACTATGACAATAGATTCTAAATATTCAAAGATGAATTTATAGGTAAATCTAGCATAGTGACTTACTTATCAAATGTTTGTATGTTTGAGTCATGTTGGTGACTCCCCCAACAAATATAGCATCACCCAAAGACTCCTCCAAATTCCTTTCTGATGATAAACTTTGATGAAGACACTAAAGATAACTCAAGTCCTTCAAGCTTGGATGCCTTATTATGGCCTCAAATGGATCATTATTTTATGTCATTTCCAAGAAACTCTCACCAAGGACTAATAATGAGGCAGGCCCAACTCCTAGTTATGGATCTCTTACTGGCTGGCAAACGTGAGAATGAACTAATCATATGAGGTGTCTCAATGGTATTGATTAAAGTTATCAAGAAGTTCGATAAAAATTGGAATCCTGATTATATTCTCCAAGAAGCCTCGAGTTTTTTATATCTTCTTGGTTTTTTAATGCCAGCAACGTTATAGAGAATCTAATTTCGCTACAAATAAATTGATAATAATGCCATTGATAATGAGGAGATCATTGTATCAAACAATCCCTTGGCTTGGCATTTCATGGAGAATTTTTGGAACATGTAATGAATTGGCATATCATGATACATTAAAATCCTTGAGCTTCCCAATGGATTTGGAGGATAGGCATGATTCATGTGGACTCCTAGACAACTCAAGCATGAGAAACATAAATTGAACATGATGTTTGGCAGCTAATAGAGGTGGTTTCACTTTGACATTCCCCTCATTCCACCAATAATATGCTCTCCTACTATCATTTTGTAATGGCCCCTTGTTGAAATAAGATTTATTAATAAACAATAAACAATAAAGAATAAAAATATAAAAGAATAAAAATACAATTTGATATATTCAAATTTTACTGAAGTAACAAGTTCAATAAATGGTCTAAAGGCATGAAATGAAACGTTGTGACTCACTCAAATGTGAGATATTAAAGGGAGAGAAGAGAACTTAATTTGACGGGATGATAGAAAGAAAGAAAGGAGCAAAAGGACCTAAGAAAGCATTAATGGAAGAAGAAAGAAATGGGAAGAAGATAAAGAAGTGCCACTTTCAAAGGGTAAGGAATGCGAAGAAGATAAGGAAGTGATTCTTTAAAGAGGCAGCAATGATGAAGGATTGTGACCCTTTTAAAGGGTGGTAACTGTGAAAGGTTGTGACTATTATAAAGAGGTGTGACTCTCCTTCATATCCTCCAATATGAAGGGGAGAAGATTTCATTTCAAGAGGAGAGCCAAGGGAGATCCATTTAGGGAATAATATATTATTCTCGAAAGCAATTATAAAAAAGGTGACTCAATCCTTATGAAAGGTGGTGACCTTTCTACCAATGAAGTATAAGGAGGATTCATTCCAAGCATTGAAGGGGACTTATTAATCATCACTCACCCATACCTCAAGGAATCAATCAAGGAAGACCAAACCATTGAGCAATAACACTCACCCACAAGAGCAGCAATCAGCATTCAAAGGTAGAAAGTCAGCAGACTTAATATTTACAAGGTGCCTGGGCAAGATTTAAGGCAATCACAGAAAGGGAACATTACATGTTTTTCCATGGAAGTGATTAACCTACACGCTCCCAAACATGAGATGACACTCACTATTAAAGTCTCAAAGATCCAATTTGGGTAAAATTTTTGCCATTAACTCAGACTTTATTAAACCTGGCTACTGTTTTAGAGGAGGATTTTGTGATGGGAAATGCGCTCTCATGAGTGAACTTTGACATCATAATGGAGTTTCTTATGAGATTGCAACCTATTGTCCTCAATTTCGAATTCA
This sequence comes from Cupressus sempervirens, assembly GCA_028749045.1. NCBI lineage: Eukaryota > Viridiplantae > Streptophyta > Pinopsida > Cupressales > Cupressaceae > Cupressus > Cupressus sempervirens. The sequence goes on from CM053790.1 coordinate 396,625,223, forward strand.
CCAAATTTGACAACCATATGAAATTTCTCATTAATTCATAGTTGAATTCTCTACAGTTGGAATTCCAAATGATGTTCTAAAAAGGCAATCAATTATCCCTTGAATTATCCTAAGTTTTATGTGCTATTCTCAAAGGTTACCATCAACTTTTTCTTTTTCTTTCTTGCTAAGATGGGTTCTTCTTCCCTAACTGCGTGTCCTCAATTTTTGGTAACCTTCAAGTCCTTTTTTATTTTTCTTGTTTGTTTTGTTTGATTTTGATTATATTTTCATCATGGGTTTGTTATTTTTTCAATTCCGCTCGTTTCAAGCTATCTTGAGCCTAATTCAAAGCCATATTTTAAGAGATAATAAGGAATTAAGTAATCCATAGATGAGGTTTTTATGCTTGATTGCAAGTCCTTGTTCTTTGTTTAAAAGCCTAATGTGGAATCAAAAGTCCACCAAGGTCTCTTAAGTAATGAAATACAAGCTTTTGGTGAGTCATTGCAACTTGTCTTGGTTGTCATTTACTTACATTAAGGAAAATAAAGTCCATCATTACATATTTGAAAGGAAATATGTAAACTAGGTGGAATTTTTAAACTTGCAAGTGGGCTTTTTAAGCTTGATTGCATACCTTTTCCTTAGCTCAAAATGTTTGAAAAGGCATTTTAAAACTCACTTATTACTCGAGGACATTATTTTAGCAAAGCATTACTAGTCTTTAGTTTAAAAGTTTGAATGATGTAAGGAGCTTTTAAAGCCTATTTGTAACTCATTATGACTTCGTAAACATAAGATTTTTATTTGCAGATGCCAAAATAAGTCCACCCATGACTTAAAACGTGTTTGTAAGATTTTTATTTGCAATTGTGATTCAAAAGTTTGTCGTCATGATTAGAAATACATTTTCAGCTTGCAATGTGATGTAAGGACAAATCTTTCTCAAACCCTACCTTCTCTTACGGTCTTCTCTAGGCCACTTCTCCAACCTATCAGGGTTCTTCCACTAACCCTAGTTCCAGAGGATCCTATTCTCAATCCTCCACCTCTTCAATTTGTCGACACCAACAATAAAACCAACTCAACTATGCATGCTTCACTTAATGTCTTTTTTTCACCGTTCATGCCAAATGATCAAACATGACCAAAACTAGTCACTAATGGAGAGGAGGGTCTACTCCTAAGTCATTGAGTCCATTTCAATGCTCAATAATACAAAATGCAATAAGATCCTTATCGATCTCAAGAAATTACTTCAAAATAGGCATTTTAGGGTTACAAGGAATTAGGCCTCAAAACACACCTTTTGGCTTTTAACTCAAAAACTCCATTAACAAGATGGCAAACAAACTTCAGTTCCAAATACCCTTTTGGAAGACCCCTTAGATATATCTGGTCTCACTTCTCCAACCTGTCCATACAGTGGGTTGCTAGAATTAAGCCTAAAAACAAGGGTTTTGCACAATATTGTCAGCAATCACTAGGGTTTGATCAACCACATAACCAAACCTATCACCATGACCTCTCGTTTAGTATGAAGCTTCTCCACACTCATACCCTCCTCTCCACATGCTTTGGTTGAAGCAATGAATGCATTCAACCCATCCAAATGTTGATGCAATCACTATGATCCCTAACCATGTTCCACTGGCTTGCCTAGGGCATCACTTCACAAATTGAAGGCTTGCTTTCCAACGCCCAAGCTTTTCCACACCCAATGTACAAGGAGTCATCTCACAAATCGCAAGAAACTATACAGATGTCACAGTGGGAAAGTGAGTTATGACCCCATACCCAAAAATTGCTTGGTTCAAACCAACAACAGTGCTAAATACAAGTAGTTTGCAAAATGCAATGAAATGAAACTATTCAACCTATCTAACCACACACAGAATGAAGAAATTATATCTACTAACTATTTCACAAGCTATAGTGCAGAGTTCAATCCATCAAACGAAAAAAATGAAAGAGAAGGTCCTCACTGTGTCAAAATTGCATAGAAATTGTACTTGTCTAATAACCAAACTTCCTTTCAACTTTCTCCAACCCTTCTCATGGGTCAAGGGAGGACTAATATAGGTGTTCCCCACATGTCCTAACTATCTAGAACAGTTATCCATCGTCATGCTCAAAGATGCAATCAAGTTGCACTAAAATTGTTATGTCAACTTTCGCAATTTTGCGAAGTTGTCATGCCACTTAACTTTTTGCAAATCAAGCCCAAACTTGGCCAAACCTTCATAAAACACTAGCAAATGTCTAAATAGACTCCCTAGACCAAGAAACCACCACTCCAACCTTTCCTTGTCCAATCTAACCCTCATAGTGCAAAATGATGCACTATTGACAACAATTGCAACATTGTCACACTACAAAGCAACTTAAGGAACTATGTAACTATGAAGATTATCATGACCTAGCTAGGCCTCCTAGTGATCAAGGCATATCCTAGGACCAACTAGCCCTAGTATTTCATTAGTGGATCGGCTAAGACCACTACAAGCCAAAACTTGACTAGGAACCCTAGGTGACAAAATAGCCCTACCTAGGTGCTCTTGCACCACAATGCTTGCAAAGCCCGTCATGACTATTTTAGAACATTTATAGGGTTGTATTAACATTGAAGAAGCTCACCTCTACTTGCAACAACATGCCTAAAGCTCATTTAGGGTAAATGGGGATGTTTTAGCAGAAAGGCAGTGTTATTTACAAACATTCTCAGCTCGTAATGTTAATGTCAAAGCATGCCCTAGGCATTTTGAGGGGTTTTCGAAGATACAAACTCTTGTTCTTGTGCCAACGTCACTCCTAAAGCCCATATAGGGAAAATGCAAGCATATTTAAAAAGGAAATAATATTGTTAACTTGCAACAAGAGTTCTAAAGCCCGTTCAAGACAAAAGATAGGTTGTTTGCAGATTGTGACAAGCAAAATAAACAGTGCGCTTTCCTATTGTGCATCGTTTTTCTCTTCTAATGCAAGTCGACTTGCAATGGCATGATAAACCATGTCTTGCATGTTTGAATCAGTCTTTGGGTTCCTATCTTTATGCATTTTGATTCTCATTCCCAACCATTTGTCAAGAGATCATTAGACTCAAAAGTACATTGGTTGTTTGAGGAGATTTGGTCAAGTCTCGTTGCTTATTTAACTAAGATTTGGAGGTCATTCTCTAATTTCGAACCAGCACAGATTTGAGGCTTTTTCTTCAAAGTTCAATCATCTTTTTCTTCACATTTTGGTTTTTGCAAAGGAGATTTGTGTAGTATTGTTCTCACAAGCAATGCATATTCTCCCCAAAAAAACATGCAAGTTAACAATATGAGTTTTTCCCCAAATGATGCAAGTTGTAATGCAAAGATCTTCTCAAAAAAGAACTCCAAAAGTACATCTTTTCCCATTTTGTAAACAGAATTTAAAAACCCCCTGTTTGTAAGCTAGTTTTGCCAAAAAGAGTTGAATTTTTCCCATACTTGCAAGTGGACTATAAAACCCAACTTGCAAGTGTTTCTAAAGCACAATTGAAGTTTCTTTAACCTGTAAGTAGGCTTTGAAAGCCCATTTGCAGGCAGAAAACCTTCCCAAAATGACTACTAATTAAATTTATAAACACCACTTATCGGGAAGAGGAACCGTCTATTGTATATATATGGACTTGCATCTCATTTCCATACAAAAAACTTGCATTTCATCCACTTGCAATGCTCACCCATAATTCATCTTTTCCCCCATTCAAAAGCTACTTCTTTTTGTTTTCCCTCAAGGTTTAATTGACGTTGTGTATAGCTCCAGATTTTCAAAATTCTAGCTTGAAAGAAAGATCCACAGCTTCTCCTGCCCTTATGATCTACCCAATCAACAAATCATGTCATTGGTTTTTGTTAGCCTCAGTTTTGAGTAGCCATATTTTAAATTTTCTCCAATTCCTTTTTGAAACTCGAAATCATATCTTATAAGTATTGCCAGGCTTTGCATATAGAGATTAATCCTGTGATGTTTGTCGCAGTTCTCATTTCTCGAACCCTTTGAACTATTTTGAACCTCAGTTCAAAATAGTTCAAAGCAGTTCAATCTAAGGATTTTGATACTCACCTTTTCTGCAGGCGGGACCCGAGTATATTGGAGATGTTTGTTTGAACCTCTTCAAACCTCTTTAAACTTTGGTTCAAAGCAGTTCTATCACTAAAGGCTTTTGCGCACAAGTGCTAATGATTCCTGAAGGGCAACCAGTTCCCAAGGAATTAATTGAGATGTCAGAAGTAATGATTGAAAATCTTGTTCAAGTCATTTTTGTTTGAGATGAAAGATTGGTTGTCATCATGATCAAAAAGGGGGAAAACTTTCATTTGGGAGTCGGATCATTTGTCAAAAAATTGTAATTATTGCAAGGACACCCGCAAAGATGATCATTCAATGAAGGCATCTTGTCACAGTTTCAAGCGTGCAAATCAGGCCGCAACAAAATCGCCATGAATACCACATTATGAGGTGGTACTTTCGCCTGTATGGCTCCTTCCCTTTTTAAAGCACAAGTTTCCCACTTAATTGTTTTATCATGTGAAAAGGCAAATTAAAGGTGGAATAGCAATAAGCGAAGAAAAGAGGTCTGGGTTTCTCTCAGCGGATTACAGGCGAGAATACAAGAAATCCCTTGTTCTTTCTTCTGTGTGTGTTTTAAAGAACAAAGCGGTGTTGGGCTTTTATTTCCTTTGCTTAGAATGAGGTCTGTCCTGCATTTCTTCGGAAATATTTCCAATTTAGAGTGTAAGAGGCCTATCATTTCTGATACTAATTTGGAAGGTGTCAAAGTTGAAAAGCTACAAGGAAATTTCCTTGAGCAAGCTGATGAAGCTAATGATTGCTTACAAATTCTAACAAGCGGTTTCGTTGACGCTGCGGCTTTCCCTCCTGCCCTTTTGAGTCTTCAGCTACTCTAATTGTACATTGATCATTATGATGTAAGAACCAAGAGTATTCTGAATAAAGATGGGGAACCAGTGTTGTCTATTTCTAGGGTCATTATTGTGTCTACCTAAGTGTACCTTTGCTGCTTTTAGCCCTACCCAGTCCTTGGTTGAATATCAAGGATGTCCAGACAAATACAGTAACATGTTGTATAGGAAATGGATAGAAACTACTTATAAAGGTGGTTCAAGATTGCCCAAAATAATTACCAAAGATCATATGAAGCCTCATGTTCATAATCTCATAGTTTTATTGCATTGGGTTAAAGGTTGTGCAGATGTTTTTTTCTTTGAAGATTGGATGTACCATTATATAGAAATTATCCTAAAAGGAGAACAGTTGTTAGATTAGGCAAAATTGATAGCCAGTTCATTAAAAAATCAGCTTAAACACTCTAAGGTATTTAGAGAAGATTTCTATGTCTTCCTATCTGACCTATTGCATTGTGTGTGTCAGCAATATCACTTCCATTGTGAAACTTGGAATGAAGACGTGATTGTCTACCAGTATTGTCCCCTACTTTAAAGAGATAGGGTATTGGAAGATTTCAGGAAAACACATGATGTTCTGATAGAAAGTGTGTATTAGAACCTTAGAAAAGCACCCCCATGCCAAGGATATCCCTGGAGGCCCAAAAGCTGATTCAAGTTTATGGGAGCTATTTCATCCAATTTCCTAAGTTCACATACTTACGAATAGGGAGATTTGAAGAAGAACCAGTGAAATTACCTCGGTATGCTTTAGACTGTTTTATTATAGCTGAGATTTGTAGACAGTTGTTCTCGGTGATTAAGGATGATCTACCTCAGGAGGAGTGGGAGTCTGTTTTCCCAGTTAAGCTTGGCTATTTAACCTGTAGTAATATGATCAATGCCTTGGTGGTTGGAAGTAATTTACTCAATTTCAATTTTGGATCCTACCAAGGAAGGAGGAATTTTGACTATAAAGGGTTTGCAGCTAAAATACTTGGCTTAAAAGGTCAATCGCCGATAGTTCCTCGTCTGGAAGATCTGTAGCAAGATTATAATAATGAGGAAGAAGTGATAAAGAGGGATCATTCAAGACTAACACTGCCACAAATTAATTCTCTCAAATTAAAATTTCAATTGGAAGGGATAGTTGAGGATGGTTCAGACACTATTGAACCAGCATGAGAAGAGGCAAGTGAACTAAAACAATTAGAAGTGCACTGGAGTCAAGGTGAAGAAGATGATATAAACTTGAGAACCAGATCTATTCTCACCCATACAGATAACTGGTTAAGAAGTATGATAGTTGTCAATGAAAAACAAACATCAAAGTCCCCAAAAGTGGTTTCTTTCTTTGAAACAATAACTTTTGACATTCCAATTTCGTCTCATGTGGCAGGTAACACCCCAACTCCCAATAAGCAGAAAAGAACAGCATCTCCTAAACAAATCACGGCCCCTAGAACCAGGTCTAGGACTAAATTTGAGGCACTCATGCAGCAAGAGGTTCAGAAGGAAAAAATGATGACTCGAGAGCAAGATCTAGGAGAAGAGCTTTCCTTCTCGGATACTCAAGACGATGATGTGCAGCTAATAGAGGCTCCTAAGTCAGATCAGCCTAATTTCATGACTCCTCCTAGAGGAAATCAAGGGACTATAGCTATTCCCACCATTCCATCATGGTTATCTAATTCAGTCAGCAAGAAAAGGAGTCTTGAACAGGTGCTACACCAGTTAAAGGATATCGTCACCAAATATGCAGCCCGTGGTTCCAAAAGCAAAAAGATGAAGAGTGATGCACGTTTGATTAAGGACCCGGTAACCAGAAAAGTAACAGCAAAGGTGGCTACCTACAAATAGAAATATGAGTCTGAAAAGGATAGCAAAGAATAGAAAGAACTAAGGGCGTTGGTAATCACTATGGCTGCTTATATAGATTCCCTGATGAATTTGGGCGCCCTCCCATTGGTTCAGAATCCACAGTGTTTTGATCCCAATTCATCAGACAACTAGCAATTGGTTAAGCAAATGCAAAGGGATAAACTACTCTCAGACGCAGTACAAGAATGGGTGGGATCCATAGTTAAAGAAGGTAGTAAATTTATTCTAGATTTTACTACCACATACACGGAAGGCGAGGTGTTGTTAGGTGAAATTCAAACCCTTGTGCCAGTGTGGGAGGCTGATCAAAATCAGTGCCAAGTTATTGTTTTCCAAGTCCATGAGGTTGAAAAATACGTAGTGTTGAAGTTTCTGAACGAGAACCCCATGAAAACTATAGACTCATGCATGTTGTTCATCCTCAAAAGCAATATGGGTTGGAAGGAGTCGATTTACAAAGGAGCCATTGAAGAAATCCGATCAATGGAGGTTGAAATCGCTAGGATGCATAAAGAACTCCTAAAGGATATGTAGATTGTTAACTCTACAAGGATCGTACAGTTTGAAGACGGCAATATGGACTCCGAGGTTTTAACCAAAAATTTCAATGATGTCATGACAGGAATCGGGGACAATGACACACCCACTTCCGGAACTTCACCACCCTATCCACCATTGAATCAATGCTATATTCGAACAAGAGCCTCATGCCGAGACAAAGTTGCAAGATTAAAGAGCTTAAATGGCAAAAGGATGCTTACAAGTCAAAGCTTCCCAGCTCAAAAAACCCTCACTCTCATGCAATACAGGAATTCATAAATGCCTTCAAGAGCTGGAAATTGGTCAAGCAGACCATGGCCAATGGAGAGAAAGCTGGCAAAGGAGTTTAGTCGAAAACAGTTATCTTCTGTTTCGTTTTCTTTGAAAAACTATTTTAAAACTGTTTCTTTTTCTTGTAATTGTTTCCAACCGAAAGGCTAGGCTTTAATGGAGGCCTTTTTAAGTTTGTAAAAAACTATAAATGCTGGAGCATTTAGCTAGAACGGGGTTTTAAAATTTTAGTAGCTAAGAATACTTGATAAAGTTAGTACTATTTTGATTATGTGGAAATGGCAATAGATAGATAGTAATGTATATGAAGATCCTCTCTTAATGACTTGGTGCTTGGAGAAGTCTTTTTGATATAGTAATGTATATGAAGATCCTCTCTTAATGATTTGGTGCTTGGAGAAGTCTTTTTGATATATATATATATATATATATATATATATATATATATATATATATATATATAATATTTTGTTGTGCTTTAAAACTTAGCGTTTAAGGCGAAATCAGTCATGGTTACTTTGTGGGCTGTGATGATTAATTCTGTATGATATCTGCTACTATTTCTTTGTTGTTTGTCTATATTTATCATTCCCAAAGTTTAGTTTGAGTTGTTGCAGAGTTTAAATTCATAATCAAATCTTGCTTGCTTCTGGAGAGACTGTGCGCTTTTCATTTTATTGCTTTTCTGAATATGTAATCCATTACCTCAGTACCCATGAGTATATTAGTGTCCCTTAAGCACTTTCCGGCAAAAGTGTGCACTAAGTTAATTTTGATTCTTTTGAATTCATTAAAAAATCATTTCTAAAGGGAGCTGTCCCTGTAAAAATTCAGAGGGGAACGAATAATAGAACGTTACCCAACTGTTGTGAACTTTATTGAATTTTCCAGCCTTGGGCATAGATTGGATTTTTATTTTAGTAGGAAAAGACAATCTGTTCACTAACAGTTTTCTTTTGCAAACCAATTCCAAAACTAAAGAGTGACAAGAGGCAAGAACAATCACATGATGCAGTTATACAAGGAAAAGGATGAGCAATAGAATGATTATAGGCATAGAATGCTTTCAAAACAGAGATGGGGAGAAATATTAAAAGGATGCTTTTCCAATAAAGACTTTTGTAAAGTGGAATGATTCAAAATGCAAGTTCCTATTCCAAGATGTTTCCATCAAACCTAAACACATCAACCATGGAGCATCTTGTAGCAGTATGAAGACCAAAAAAGGATGATTTAGTAGAAGTTGTGTCTTGCCAAATACTTGGTTTATTTTCATCATGCATTTTGCAATTTTGTTATTGACAAATTACATGTAATTGGGAAACAAGTTGTAATTACAGGGGAACTTTCACCTATAAAGTGATTGCATGTAATCATATTGCAGGTCAAGTGCATTAGGATCAGTAATCTTGAATAAGTCAAAGTATGTTTTTGAATAAGTCAAAGATTGTTAAGTGTTTCCCTTTCTTTCTCCATCTTTTTCTCTTACTCCTTGCCTATAAAAAGGAGTGGCTTCATCATAAATAATCATCTTTTGGCAATGCAAGAAAACTCTGCCAATTTGTATATGCACGTTAAGACTTTGAGCTTGGATGTAGGTTAAATTGCTTTCAATAAAAGAGGAAACTTGCTTTTAATTTTGGTTTTGATTCAAGGTGTTAGGCAATGAAATTTTTTTAATATTGATTGTGAGTTTGATGCTTCAATCAAAAGGGATTTGAAACAAATCTTGCAGACTTTGAGCTACATGTTGCATTCAGAGTTATAGTTCAATTTGGATTTTTGGAGACTTTGTGTTGCAGAAAGGCAAATTGTTAGAGTTGATAGTGGCTTCAAATACTTAAGACTGAAAGGCTTTGTGCTTCAGTGCTAAGTATTTTCAAAATTAGTGAATATTTGGTAAAGGATTTTGTGCCTTACTATTTGTCCACGTTATTAAATCTTCATTCGGGATAAGTGCAAAAGACTTTAGTTTTCTGCAACTATTCTACCTATATAAAGTAGATTGGTGTCTTTTGTGTTGTTCTTACGTCAACTCATAAGCCTTCAATATTATCGTAGCAATTGGTGCTTTTTGTAAAGTTTTAGTGTTGTTCATAAGTTGTTTGCAAAATCATTTTTAAGAAAAGGAGGATAGATTAAGAGAACCACCCTTCTTGTAGTTTCAATTAAGTTTCTATTGGAGCCATCTTCAGAAAGAAAGGGGTCTCCCCTTATTACAAAGTAATTGGTAAATGCTTGCTTGTTATTAACAGAGACTGAAAGATCATTCTATACAAAAGAATAAAATGATATTCCTTAGGAAAAGATCACAAAGAATAGAAACATTCTATTCTAGCTAAGAAAGAGAAAAAAGCTACAGCTAACTAAAGTTAACTAGATACTTACAATAGATTACCATTAACTAATAATAGAGGATTATCTATTATCAACAAACAGAGTAGTCAATCTTGTTGGTAACATCTGTATATCCCCAAGTATCCGACGAAACCAAACTACTTCACATTCTACCTTAACAGTCCCTCTATAGAGGAGAGAGAAATTGCTTGTTGCTTCTTACTGGTCCTTGTGACTGCATCGGATCCCAAACTGAACAGATATCCAGAAGTTGATTTTTTATCATCAACAGAGCCTGCCCAATCTGAATTTGTGAACCAACTGAGTTTAGGATTAGAACTTCGAGAGTACAAAAGTCCATAAATTGAAGTGCCTTTCACATAATGAAGCACATGCTTTGTTGTCATCCAATGATCAGCCTTAGGAGCTGTCATAAAGTGTGAGATATAGCCGACTGCGAAGCTCATATCAACCCTAGTAGCAGAGAGGTAGATGAGGCTTCCTACTAGTTGTTTGTATGTAATATCATCAACGGAAGGAGAATCAGACTTTGCGGATAACTTGAGACCTTTCTCTATAGGTGTAGATGCAGGCTTGCAATCCTACATACGGAATTTGTCCAACAAAGCCTTGGCATATTTGGACTAAGAGATGAATATACCAGAAGACTGTTGCCAAACCTCAACAACTAGGCAATAATGCATGAGCCCAAGGTCTATCATATCAAAAGACTAGCATAAATTATGTTTGATTCCCTGAATCAAAGATGTCGAACTGCCAATGATGATCAAATCATCCACATAAATAACCAGAAGGATGATGTCACAGTCAGTAGTCTTGATGTACAAATTTGAGTTTGAAGAACTCCTCTTGAAGCCTTGATCACTGAGGTACTTATCAATTTTAATGTAACATGCTTGAGGGGCCTACTTCAAACCATAGAGAGCTTTTACCAATCTGAGAACCTGATGGTCTTTACCAAAAACCTTGAAACCAGGACGCTGCGTCATGTAGACCTCTTCATGGAGATCACCATTCATGAAAGCACTCTTGACGTCCATTTGATGGACCTTCCAACCAAATTGTGTTGCCATGGCTAGGACTAATCTGATGGTGCTCATCTTTGCAGTAAGAGCAAAAGTCTCCTCATAATCAATGCCCTAACACTGAGAAAAGCCCTTCGCAACTAAAACAAGCTTTGTACTTATCCAAAGTACCATCTGATTTGTATTTGATTGTGTAAACTCATTTGCAGCCAATGGGTTTCTTCCTTGGTAGAAGATCAGAAAGGACCCAGGTGTTGTTCTTTAGTAGGCGCTGGTGTTCAGATGTCCCACTCTGAAATTCCTTTAGCCTCGGAATATGTTTGAAGTTCAAACACACTGTGAATGTTGGCCATGAGAGCAAAGTTAACAGACTTTGTAAGTTTGCTCTTTTTCCAAGCAGTTCTCCCATTAATGAGCTCATCATTACGAAGATCAGCAAGTGTCTTAGCCCACCACTTAGGCCGAAGAGGAGAATGACCAACATTAAAATCAAGAGATGCTTGGTGATCATGTTCCTCATCAAAAGAATCTAGATCGAATTCAAGCGAAGCATACAAATCGTGGTGATCCTGTAGGAGAAGCTGGAGGTGTCTGTACATGGATCACTAGTATAACTAGAGCTACAGGAGCTACAAAGCCCTCCTATCCGGTGGACCTAATGGAAGTCAAACTCCAAAATCATGAGCCTTCATAGGTTGGTCTAATGGATCAAGAACAGGAGAAACAGGCATGAATGATCCTCATTGCTCATCAAAGACTACATCACAACTGTAGATGAGACAAGATGTCTCAACACTGATCAAGCGATAGGCTTTGTGAAGACTGTTCTATCCAGCAAGTATGAGTTTCTAACTCTTGGCATCCAACTTCGTGAGTGAAGCATCAGGGATCCAAACAAAAGAAAGGGAGCCAAAAACCTTCAAGTGATTGATTCTGGGCTTGGGTCAAAAGACTGTAGAAATGTGGGTGACCAGTTCAACAAAAAAACTACAGTGTTAACTTCTTTGGGACATGTCTATGTTCGAGCATGGATCGAAGCATCTCGGTGATTGTCCAGCTCTGACGTTCAACTACATTGTTTTCTTGTGGCGTGTGGGGTGTGGTTAACAGGTGTTTGATGTCATGTGTATCCAAAAAGCTAGAGAAAACATTAGAACAAAATTCCCCCCCAATTGTCTGATCTAAGAGTAATAATAGATTTCCCACTCTTTTTCAACTAAAGGTTTATACTTCTCAAATACATGAAATGCATCTGATTTCTTTTTAAGGAAATACACCCACATTTTTCTACTAAAATCATCAACAAACAACAGAAAATACCTGGACCCAAGAATAGGAGTGGCCATAGGGCCGCAAATATCAGCATGAACAAGCTGAAGTAACTAAGAAGCTCACCATGAATCGCCACTGGTGAAAGGTGTGCAATGTTGCTTTCCAACCTAGCATGCATCACAAACTCCAAGCTGTTGAGTTTGTCTCTCTGGCAATCCAAGAACAAGCTCATCCCGAGCAAGCTATGAGAGATAATGCACGTTTAAGTGCCCATATCGCTAATGCCAAAGTGTGCTAACAGAAGCCCATGGAGCAGCCATAGGTAAGCCCCGAGAATCATCAAAATCAGTAAGTCTGAAAAGACCATGATCCTCAAGACCCACTGAAACAGTAGACTGAGTCGCCCGATCGATTATGGTGCACTAATGTGAACTGGAGGTGACATCCAAGTGTGGAAAATGTTGCAACAGTTGACTAACTGAGAGTAGATTTAGTTCCATCCTTGGAGCGTAGTACACATCGGGGAAAATTAGATTCCTCCCAATGGACTAAATCTGAATGTTGCCTTTGTCGACAACCGTGTACTCTTCTCTGCCACCAAAGTAACAATTTAAATAAGGTTGGTAGTCAGTAAACCAGCCTCTGCGGTGAGTGAAATGACGAGAGGCACTTGAATCAATGTACTAGGCAAACGACTTCACATGATCTGCAGGTCTTTTAGCCATGAAGGCATAAAAGGCAGACTGTGTCTGCTCAGTGTGCTCTGCATTGTTCGCTTTGGGCTGCGAACCTAATTGCTTAGATTGTCCAGCTAAGCATTTCCAATATTCAACCTTCATGTGTCCAAACTTGTAGCAGTAGTTGCATTGAATGTTCTTCTTTCGGGAACCACCTGATGCCGAAGCAAAAGACTTCTACTGAGATGGCTGTTGAAACTTGCCTTTATCCTTCTGAAAGGATTTAGTAGCAAAGGCTTGCTCTGTGGAGGTGGAGTTGGAGCTACTACCAAATTGTTGTTTCCACTGATCTTGCTGAAGCAGAAGTGTGCAAAGATTAGTGAACTTCAAATCAACACCAGAAGACGTGATGTTGAGAGTCTCGATAAAATACTTATAGGACTTTGGTAACCTCCGAAGAGTGATAACTACAATATCCTCTTCCTCCATCTTGCGACCAATGGCAAACAACTAATCATGGAACTCCTGAATCCTATTCAGGTGTGCCTAGAACAAGGTTCGCTCATCCATGACAATAGAAAACAAAGCATTTTTCAAGAAGAAAGCTTTGCTTTTGTTAAAAGTCTCATAAAGACCTTTGAGATATGTCCAGATCTCGGCAGCTATCTTGCCAGATGGAATCTAAGAAAGTTGATCATCAGCCACAGATAACTTGAGAAGCATCACTGCCTCTCAATTATTCAGATCCCATGTATCCTGATCAAGACTAGGAGCAATTGGACGCTTTGTAACACCCAAAACAAGTTGATCGGTGTTCCGGTATTCAAAAATTGCTATGATCTACTACTTCCAAGTGTCATAATTTCGACCATTGAATTTGGAGTTGTGCTCAAGAAGAATGTTTATCAGAGATGCCATGGCACATTTTTCAATGAAAAAATGTGAAAATCTGTGAAGGAACATTCTTCAAGGCAAAAACATGGAAGACCCAGAAAAATTGGAGTGACCCAGAAGAGAGCTTGAAAAATCCAAAAGGAATCTGTTGTCGTTTTCTGAATCCGCTGGCTCGAAAATTGAGGCATAAAAATAAAAGCACCCAGAAAAATCTGACGACAATGTAAGAATTTGCTTTAGGGCAATATGACACCAAGATCAAGAAGCTCAAGAGCAAAGCACAGTATGGACCAAATGATGTATGATCATAATAACAATATGAGAATGAATAATTGATGTATACACACTAGAAGTGTCTGTATATAAAGGCCTCTAGAATGACTAGGAGTTAGCAAAGTGATAAGCCTCACAACTAAGCACATGTCCACCAAGTGTGGATTATCCTCCATTAAGCACAAGAGTTTGTGCGGTGATGAGAGGATAAGCTTACATAGGTGTATCTCACAAAAAGATGTTGTAGACACCATGTGCTTAATTAGAGTGCGAACAACTGTGTTGTCTACATGACAACTCACTTGAATATGCAAACTCCTATGTTATCAACAAGACAACTCATATGACTACGCATACTCCTAGTTGTCCACATGACAACTAATAAAATAATGCATTTAACCTAAGTAAACTTAAGTAAAGTGTAAATAATAATTAACTATTTACACTAATAGACAACCCAATGAGCTCTCAAAAAACCCACCAAGAATCTAAAATCAAAATAATTTTTCAAGCTCAAAAAACTAGGGCTTTCAGCAAAAAACTAGGTCTACGGTCATGGAGGTCAAAAACAGTAGAAAAATGGCAGAATGTTGTAAAATGATGCCTGAAAATGGACAATGTTGGTGTTGAAAGAGGCGTTTAGGTTGTAGCAGTCAAGAAACAACCCCGAATGTTGCAAGAAATCATGATTTTTGCAGGCAGAAATCACGATTCTTATCAGACGTTGCAGACCCTTTTTTCCTCTACAAACGGCATTTAGGGTATAATTTATCAAACATTGCAGGGGTTGAAAACATCATTGATCTGTCACATTGAGGTCATGACAGAAGAAAAAACATAATCTGAAGCTCGTGATTTTCAAACGCAATTTTCAGAGGCAAAACCGCAATTTTCGCTGCTTGTGGAATCCCAAACGAAAACCCTAAGACAAAGCCCTTGTTCAAAAAACAAAGGATTTTGATGTGACAAAGCAAGGATGATAGAAAAATAATTTTGAAAATGGGTCTAATAATTCCGAAAGAGGCAATTATGATTTTCAAAAAACATTAAGAAATAGGCTCTAATACTATATCACAAAGTAATTGGTAAATGCTTGCTTGTTATTAATAGAGACCGAAAGGTCATTATATGCAAAAGAATAAAACGATGTTTCCATAGAAAACAATCGTAAAGAATAGAAACATTCTATTTTAGCTGAGAAAGCAAAAAAAGCTACAGCTGACTAAAGCTAACTAGATATTTACAATAGATTACCATTAACTAGTAATAGACAATTATCTATTATCATAATACCCCTATTGCTGATAGGGGAAAGAAATCTCTTGTAAGTTGCTTGAAGTTACAGATTTGCAAGTTGTGGTCACAGTGACATATAGAACTTTTAGCCAACACAACCTTATATCCATGATAGGGTTGTAGTGATAGCTCTTGAGGTCTTCTAAATCAAGACCAAATACACTTAAAGACCTCAACTTGGTTTTGGATTATTCTAGATTTGAAGAGAAGTGGTACCAACCCCAAAGACTATGTCCCCATGGTCATTCACGGGGAGCTATCTAACAGGTGTATTAAGGTTGGATATAAGTTTATTAAATCTCCAACACAAACATGAATTGTAACCACATAGATCAAAATTACGGGATCGTCATCTATTCTATAAATATTATGCATTCAATTCTAGATCATCATCTATATTATGATGCATGATCATTGATGGCCTATTCTAAATATTTAATTTGTTTCAAGCTTTCTATGATTTAATATTTCATTTTTGTTTTGACTTTTGTTTGTTCATAACTTCTTTGTAGATTCACAAAATGGTTGCAAGTGCTTCTACTACTAGAAACTCTTGATTCAAAATAGATCAGTGCTCTCCACTATAGAAATATGTGGAAATGGTTCAACCAATGCCAAGTGGAGGAGGTTATCTATGGTCTATGGATTCGCAGCCATTGCAAAGAGGAATTTAGTAGCTCTTATAGTAGAGTGAAAGCAATTTGTGCTTTATTCCTCAAAAAAGCATTAAATTTTGTATAGGGAAGCCAAAAGTTGACAGAATGAAACCTAAAAGCTTCTTGCAAATCAAATTGTGAACAAACACATTCAAGAACAAAAGCAAGCTAATGAAGTTGTTGGGAGGGAAAATTCTTCTCATCCATTGCAAAGTGGTAGGCCTTCGAAGAGAGAAAAAATATCATCTATGTCTTCAACTTCCACTACCGATGAACCACTCGTAGAGGGTCATCCATTCTTGTGTTCCCCTCAAGAACAGATTGTAAGTAAGAGACCAATGGGAGCCTTGGAAACATCATTTCAAAATGAAGCTAGAGACATTGCTAATCAAGCCATTGTTAGATGTGTCTATGCAAATGGATTGTCATTTCATGTCATTCGCTCATCATATTGGCAATACATGGTGAGAGTTGTTATTGAGGCTCCAAAAGGGTTCAAGGGCCCTGGTTATGAGAAGATAAACAACACTTTATTGGATGAGAAGGTGTTACGTGTAGAGGTTGTCATACTGCCCATCAAGGATTCATGGACTAAAACAGGAGTAACAATAGTATCAAATGGATGGAAGGATGCAAAGAACTGTCCTTTGCTGAATGTTATTGCAGTGTCTACAAGAGGTGCAATGTTTCTGAAAGTTGTGGACTGTGAAGGAGAAGTAAAGGATGGTCCTTTCATTGCAAACATTCTCATCCAAGCTATTGAGCAAGTTGGCCCTTAGAATGTTGTTCAAGTAGTAACTGACAATGTGAAGAATTGTAGGGTTGCCGGCTTATTGGTTGAGGAGCAATATGAACACATTTTTTGGACACCTTGTGTTGTGCACTTACTCAACCTAATGCTGCAAGAAATTGGCACTAAGGTTGAGTGGATAAAAATGTATGAAGAGGCACAAGAGATCCAAATGTTTGCCACAAACCACCATATGACACAAGTCATATTCAAACCATTCTCAAAATTGGAGCTCTTGAAGGTAATTTTAATTGTTTAAAATTTAAACATGTTTTAAAATGTAAATCTATGTTTTCAAATTTTTAATCTATTATTGTTTCGATTTGAAATAGGTTGTTGAGACCCGCTTTGCCTCGATCACTATTGTTTTGAGATGCCTTGTCAAGGTTAAAGAGGCATTGTCTAGAATGGTAACTAGTGCTAATTGGAGTGTATGGAGGAAATCTAATAATGCCAAGGTAGCTGCCATAAGGGGATTGATACTAGATGAAACTTGGTGGGATCGTGTTGAATACCTTCTGAAGAACAAATTGTAAGTAAGAGACCAATTGGAGCCTTGGAAACATCATTTCAAAATGAAACTAAAGACATTGCTAATCAAGCGATTGCTAGATGCGTCTATGCAAATGGATTGTCATTTAATGTTGTTCGCTTATCATTTCGGCAATACATGGTGAGAGTTGTCAATGAGGCTCCAAAGGGGTTCAAGAGCTCTGGTTATGAGAAGATACGCACCACTTTATTGGACGAGGAGGTGTTGCGTGTAGAGGCTTCCATGCTGCCCGTCAAGGATTCATGGACTGAAATAGGAGTGACAATAGTATCAAATGGATGGAAAGACGCAAAGAACCGTCCTTTGGTGAATGTTATTGCAATGTTCGCAAGAGGTGCAATGTTTTTGAAAGCTATGTACTGTGAAGGAGAAGTACAGGATGGTCCTTTCATTGCAAACATTCTCATCAAAGCTATTGAGCAAGTTGGCCCTTAGAATGTTGTTCAAGTAGTAACCGACAATGTAAAGAATTGTAGGGTTGTCGGCTTATTGGTTGAGAAGCGGTATGAACCCATTTTTTGGACACCTTGTGTTGTGCACTCACTCAACCTAATGCTGCAAAAAATTGGCACTAAAGTTGAGTGGATAAAAAACATGTATGAAGAGACACAAGAGATCCAAATGTTTGTCAAGAACCACCATATGACACAAGCCATATTCAAACAATTCTCAAAATTGGAGCTCTTGAAGGTAAGTTAAATTGTTTAAAATTTAAACATGTTCTAGAATTTAAATCTATGTTTTCAAATTTTTAATCTATCATTGTTTTGATTTTAAAATAGGTTGTTGAGACCCGCTTTGCCTCCATCACTATTGTTTTCAGACACCTTGTCAAGGTTAAAAAGGCATTGTCTAGAATGGTAACCAGTGCTAATTGAAGCGTATGGAGGCAATCTAATAGTGCCAAGGCAGCTGCCATAATGGGATTGATACTAGATGAATCTTGGTGGGATCATGCTAAATACCTTCTAAAGATCACCGAGCCTATATTGAACATGATCCGATACACTGAGATGGATAGGCCTTGCTTGGGTGAGGTATATGATGGCATCGACCCCATGATTGAGGACATTAGAAATATTATAAATGAGAAAGAGCAAGATCCTGATGAAATTTTCTTCAAGGAGCTATAGGTAATCATGGTAGAGAGATGGAACAAAACGACTACCCCTTTGCATCTACTTGCCTTTGCATTGAGCCCCAAGTTCTATAGCCAATCAGTCCTTAGGGGGAGTACCACTAGAGTTGCCCCGTATAGAGATCCTGAAGTTGCTCAAGGGTACAAGGCAGCCTTTCGAAGACTCTTTCCTAAGCACCTACGACCCACAGTGAGGTCTAAATTTATGAGCTTCATGAGCACCAATGATTGTGGTCTTGATGCTCTTGAAGACAAGCACAATGCTGATGCTCAAAAATGGTGGTACTTCCATGGACAAATGTACCAACACTTGCAGCCCATTGCCATCAAAATTTTATCACAAGTTCGTTCTTTAATCTTAAGATTATAATTTCTAGATTCTTGTTGGTAAATACTCAAAGCTCTAATTTCTAGCTTCTTCTGAGTAAATTTGCAAATCTTGTTAGGTTGCTAGTTCATCATCATCTAAGAGAAATTGGAGCACATGCTCCTTCATCCACTCAATAAAATGCAACCGACTAAACTCCAAGAAGGCAGATAACTTGGTGTCTGTGCATTCAAACTTGAGGCTCACAAATCACAAAGAGAATACCTACAAAAAGGGGGAGGCAAAACAATGGGATGTCAAGCCAAAGGCTGCAGAGTTGGAAGTCCACTTTGATGCACTTGTGATTGAAGATTGTGATCCTCAGACGCATAGTGATGATGGAGCTGATTCTAAGGCTATGGCTGAGACTACTAATGCTAGTGGCACTAATTGTGCTTCTAATAAGCAACTGCCTACTGATGATGAATTCTTTGATGTTACATTGATATTTGATCACATATGAGTCTATGACTGATTACTGATTACTGATTACTAATTAGTAATGTTGACATTACTGTTTTAAAGTTTTTTAACTGAAACATTCATATGGTGGTGCATTTTGGCATTTTCTTGCCATTCAAACAAATATTAAAATCATTAATATATGTTGTGGTGTGTTTTGCTAAATTGCTTTATATTAGGATAGTGGTGTATTAACTTATTTGCTGCAGCATATTTTTACATATATATTAAAAATATATTTTTAAAAATATTCCTTGTACAAACGAACCCAAAACAAACTTGAACCCAGACCAAAAAAAATTTGAGCAATTTTTGAACCCGAATGTCAAACCCGCACCCGAACCAAAATCCAAACGGGCAACTTAGTTTTTCATTTTTAGGACAGATGCCCTGCAGCTTCTCTAGATGTCTATCATTTCCAAATCTTCAATAAGCGTCAAATTGTTAAATTCTGGGTACTTTGTTGACTGGCCCTAGTTTATTGAATGTAAGGTCATTTATGGCTGAAGTAGCCACATTAGAAACAATGGAAGTGGGCCTTGCACACAGTTTACAGGTAGTAAAAATAGTGTGCCGCGCACTGAAAAGTAGTTCGGAGTGAATTGGTTTATTAAACTGGGAATGTGAATAATTGCAAAGTAATTTTCCTAGATAAGGATTTCACAGAGACTCAAAATATCGGAATTAACTATATTGCACGGTAGCATCCAAATACGTGATACTATAGCTAATTGTAAAATTCCAACAACTTGTTAACTGTAGAGCTAAATAACAATAAAGTGGAAGGCTTGGCGTGGATGACCTGGTCCTGATGGTGAAGTAGTTGTGGCTGTGGTGAAGAGCATCGTCTGAGCAGCAGCAGGGCCACGAATGCCACCACCAAACCCATCACCGCCGCCACCAAGTACAACATGCTCTCGCTCTCCATCCTCGCCTACATACACCTCAAACTCACCCCACGCACTAACTCCGCCTCTGCAGCCCTCGATATCTAAATATAATCGACTGAACAAGTATAAATAACCAATTTAAGGATGCCCGACTCGCACGGCTGACTCTGTCACAACACTCTCACAATTTATGCCTATCGGCCTGGCTGTGCTATTGAAAACTTCGCCTCTCACCCTGGCTATCGCATGATCTAAAAATATAACTTATGCTTTTGTAGGCTGGAAATCGGCATACGCGTATGGTTTTCTACTCGACATGGTACCATAAGGATAATTTCACTGCTCAAAAGATGTTTTTAGAATTTGGTCAGGGGAAGAGTTAATATTCGTTATAATATGTGTATTTTTAATGGTATTTGTTTATTGTTGTAATATTGTGAGATCTGTTATATTGATTATAGTGGAGAAGGATTTCCAGTGGTGATCACATGAAGTGTATGTGCAAGAACATATACAAAGTTCAAGTTACGACAAATTTTAACATTGAAGAGTCTATGACAAACTTAGAAACTCAAGACTCAAACACTTATCAAATGAGCTTATAAGGTTGTACAACCTAAGTTGGCCTAGTGGTGGAGAACTTGTACTCTTGAAAGAGAGGTCACAAGTTCAAATCCCACTGGGGGGTAGGGTATGTATGCCTCATTTGTAGTGTCAAGCGCCTCTCGAAAAAGAGTATGAGGTAGTCTCATATCACTGTCACCATAGGTAAACCCAAAAACTATGGCATAGTGTCGTGGACTATAAAACCCCCTTTCCTTTCCTTTCCTTTAACCACACACAACTGTATTCTTAATTTTGATAACATCTTTGGCATTTTTCATATTTTATAATGTGTTTAATATTTGAATATGGTTCATCCTTGAATGGGATCTGAAGCAGAAGTATATTGGGTAGTCGACAATATTGCATCAACCAAAAATATTTGTTTTTTTTCTTTTTCAGTTTATAGTCTATGAGTTTGCTACAACAAACCTTCTAGTTGAATCTGTGGTTGTCACAAACATTATGGCATATTCTAGTCTTCGTGTTGAACCTTTGTCTAGGTTTGCTCCTCATTCAATTGTTTCTTGAGTGATATCATGTGGATTCTTGGTGGGACCTATTTGTTCTTCATGATTTGTGGTTAATTTGTACTTTTTGGTCTTGCAAAGTTATTTCCCAATCGATAAAGCTTAA
The DNA here is from genome assembly GCA_028749045.1 of Cupressus sempervirens. Taxonomy (NCBI): domain Eukaryota; kingdom Viridiplantae; phylum Streptophyta; class Pinopsida; order Cupressales; family Cupressaceae; genus Cupressus; species Cupressus sempervirens. The sequence continues at coordinate 396,646,744 of CM053790.1, forward strand.
TGGTGCATATCTTGATGTTCTTGGGTCCTTCGTTGACATTTCTCTTAGATTGTTGTTCTTTTTTCATCTAATTGACAAAGATCCATATGATTTGGGTCTTGACCTATAGTTGTAGTACATTTTCTTGTTCTTAGAAAATGTAATCATTTATGGACCAACTTGATGTTTGTGAAGGCTCTTGGTGCAGGAGCACCTAGTCCAAGTTTTCAATTTTGGTTTCATAGTTGGTTGAGTTTTGGGCTTGTATTGACTCTAGCCAAGTCAGGGATGTGGGTGAGTTTGAACCTTTGTAGAAGTCATTCTTTTGGGTTGACAAGTTGCTAGGTAGATGTTTTTGGTGTGTTTATGAGTAAAATTTGTGTCAAGGGGCATAGGTCTAGGACCTAAAGAAGGTTGAAGAAGGTGTGCTTTTAATCCACCTTGTCATCTACAATGTGGTTTCACTCTCTTGTATGGATGAGGACTCTTAGCATGTAATTTGGGAAGTGGGAAGTGAATAGATGTAAAAAGATGTCAAGTTGGGCATTGATGTCTTAAGGGGAAAATCATGTTTAGACATCATTTTTGGTCCAATCTAGACATGTCAAGAGGTTCCCAAATGAAGGAGACCAGAGTTGCTCAAAGAAGCCAAAAGTTGTCAAGATTGTGCAACTTTTTGGCAAAAAAATTGCAAAGTGCAAGGAAGAACTTGTTGGTTATGCCAACCACCTGCAACCTCTTTGGGGACCTATAAAAACATCATTCAAACATATTACAAGAGTTGGGAATTGTAATAAGCAAGTTTGAGCAAGTGAATGCACATTTTTCTAATTGAAACTAAGACACTTTGTAGCATTTGAGTTACTTGTGCAGACAAATGGATTGAACAATCCAATCTGGTGTTGGATTCCTGTTGCTTTATGTTTGTATAGTAATTTTCTCTTATATTTGCTAGGTTCTAAGTGTTCATCTGATTAGGTTTTGAAATTCTTTACTAAGTAGGTTGTGTGTTGTTTCAATTTTGGTTATTTGAGCAATAATGGCTCTCCCATGAATTATTGTCGTGAGTTCTTCATGGTTTCAGGGGACACGAGAGTAGAGCCTACGTATATATTGTATATAAGATTTGGGGCCCTGGAAAGCATGGAAAGTAATTTTAAGGTGATGCCATAAGCAAGTCGGATGCACTTGGTTAGAAAATCATAGATCAAAAAGAGAAGTTTTGGGGTTTGAAAGTGTTTGATACTTCAAACCAATTTATGCAAAGTAAGGAGAGTTGAGTAAGGTTAACCTCTACCAAGGGAAAAGATTTTATGATAAATTTTTAAGGGGGAAAGAACATACCCTAACCAAACCAATCAACATTAGAATGAAACCCTTAAAAGTAGGCTTAAAAAGTTGTTTTCTGGTGTACAGACACCTCAGAGATCTGAGACCCACAAAATCTTCAAGATTTTCCAAAAGGGTATTCAGATATAAAGTTTGTTTTCCACCACCTTTGGAGAAGTTTAGAACTAAAACCCAAAAACCGAAGTTGGAGGGCAAATCCTGATAGCCCTGTTTGTGGTAGTTTTGACACAAGAGCAAAGAACTTGGTGTTAACTTGTAAGATTGTTGACCAAAAGTCCAAGACTACTAGCGACAACCCTCACTCTAAATGGATGAAGAATTTGGTTTGGAAACCATTGGAACAAGGTCAGTAAATGAGTTGGGAGAAGGTATTTGTGTAAGGAAAGAACCATAATCATTTGTGTAACTAGGTGGAGAGTGGACAGAGGATAGAATGGAGGTCCTCTAGGGATTAGGGTATCAAAGGAATTTTAATAGGCTAGTATAAAGCCTCAGCAAATCCTTGGAAAAGTAAGGATTTGAAAGCAGTGCAACCTAGTATTACATCATAGTGGTATCAGAGCAAGAAGAGTGAGATTTGTGGGTAGATGTTTCAACCTGCAGATTTAGTTGGAGAGTCCAATATGGTGACCTATGCAGAATTGGCCAAGGAGATGGGTGAGAAAAAGGAGAAGAACTGAATCCTTGAAGAAGCTTTGGAAGCAATGAAGACCAAGTTGGAAGAAGTTGCTAAGGAAGCTTATAAGAAGGATCAAGAAGTGAAAAGTAGCACTAAAGGTAAAGAAAAGGTGGATGAAGAAGACCTTATCCCTGAATCTGACCCTCTTATAAATGAAGAGCCATTCCTAAAATCCATCAAAGCCTTGAGTGGAAAGGCCCTAGAAGGAGTTCCCTTATTCAGTGGTAAGATGGACCATGAATTGGTGATGGAATGGGTGGAAGGAATCGAGAATCACTTTGAATGTGAAGGTGTGAGTGAAGCACAAAAAGTTAAAGTAGCCAAGTCTAGGTTGAGGGGGTCATCCCTAACATGGTGGAAGTGCCTCCAAGAAGAGAGAGAAAATGTGGGAAAGAAGCCCATTGCAAATTGGAATGCCATGGTGACAAAAATGAAAGAGCAATATCTACCAGAAGACTATGAGGTTCAACTACATAAGAAGAGACAAAGTTTGAAGTAGAAAGACATGGATATAGCAACTTACACTAAAGAGTTCCAAAGGTTGTGTTTAAGATCAAGGGTGCAAGAAGATGAGGCCATCGAGTTAGCTAGGTATCTAGGAGGTTTGAAGTGGAGCATTTAAGAAGAGATCAATTTATGGGCTCCTACAATAGTCCATAAATGCTTCCAACTTGCTTTGAAAGTAGAAGAGAAGAATAAAAACAAGGTAGACTCAAACTTAAGAGGAAGAGGTAAGGGAAGAGATAGAAGAGGCAGAAGCTATGGTGGAAGAGGATTAGATTATAGGTCACAAGGAGACAATAAGGTAACTGAACAACAAAAAGAAAATCTAGGAAGAGGAGATTTCAGCAAGGGTAGAGACTCTAACACAAGTTGGAGAGGAAGGAGCAATAACCGAGGAAGAGGATCTTACTTTGCCACCATGAAGTGTTATCATTGCCATCAGCTAGGACATCCTGCATATAGGTTCCCTTAAAAAGGCTCAAATTTCCAAGGAACCACAAAAAGAGTCAATTATGTCCAAGAGGAATCTAGCAGCAGTAATAAGCACTCTGTGGTACCCCTAGAATCATAGGAAGGGGAGAATATGATGATAAGAAGAACATTGACTAAAGAGCCAATCAAAGAAGAACCAAGTTAGAGGAGAGCGCTTTTTAGGATCAGATGTAAGATCATGGGAAAGTTATGTAGGGTTATCATTAACTCAGGCTCAACTAATAATATAATCAATGAAGAGGAATTCATACGAGGTCACATGGCTCAATAAAGGTCAACATATACTTGTTAAAGAAAAATCATGGGTGGAGTTCACTATAGGGAGATATAAGGACAGAGTACTATGTGATATTCTTCTCATGGATGCATGGCACCTTCTACTTGGAAGGACATGGCAATTTGATAATCAGGCTATACATGATGGGACTAAAAATTCCTATTCATTCATGAAGGATGGAGTAACTTTCAAGATCCAATCCTTTATAGAAGAAGGAGAGTTGAAGACCTCAGGACCAAGTGTGCTTATGGTTGGTGAGAAGGAGTTCTTGCAAACTCTAGAGGAAGGAGATGGAGTTGGGATTGCACTAGTTTTAAAACCTAAAGATGGGAATGTTGCCAAGAAAAAAAAGATACCAAATGATGTGCAAGAATTACTTGAGGAATATAAGGCCATTCTTAGTGATGGGAAACTTGCCACCTTACCTCCAAAAAGACTTTTTAGCCACCAAATAGACTTTATCCCAGGAGCTACCCTGCCTAATAAAGTTGCCTATAATATAACTCCTCAACAAAATGAGGGAATTGTCAAACAAATTCAAGAGTTCCTAAACCAAGGCTTAATTAGAAAGAGCATTAGCTCAAGTGTAGTCCCTACTATTTTAACACCCAAGAAGGGGGGAACTTGGAGGCTTTGTATGGATTATAGATCCATTAATAGGATCACCATTAAGTATAGGTTCCCAATACCTAGAATTGAAGACCTAATGGATTATTTAGGGGAAGCCAAGTATTTCACCAAGATAGACTTGAAAAGTGGCTATCATCAAATTAAGATAAATGAAGGGGATTAATGGAAGAAAGCCTTCAAAACTAATGAAGGTTTGTATGAATGGCTTGTGATGCCATTTGATTTATGCAATACGCTATCTACATTTATGAGGCTAATGAACAAGGTGTTGGCAGATTATATTGGTAAGTTTGTTGTTTTCTATTTGGATGACATCTTAATTTTTAGCAAAACTAAAGAGGAGCATATTAAGCATTTATAGAATTTTTTTTTTAAGAAATTGCATGATGAAAAACTAATGATTAATTTGGAAAAGCGTGACTTCATGAAGCAAGAGTTAGTATATATTGGCTTTGTTTTGTCTTAGGGTAACCTAAAAATGGATCAAGAGAAGGTATAGATGCTATCCTAAGTTGGTCTACTCTTAAGACTGCATCAGATGTGAGAAGTTTCTATGGATTAGCTCAATATTGTAGGAATTTTATCAAACATTTCAGTGGCATATGTGCTCCTATGTTGGACGCAATCAAGGGAGGAATGACAACAAAGTTCCTTTGGACACCTCAAGTAGATCAAGGCTTTGAAACACTTGAGAGGAAAATAGAAGAGTTGCCTACCCTAGTACTTCTTATTTTTGATAAACTCTTCCAAGTGGAATGTGATGCTAATAGTGTAGCCATTGGAGCTATTCTAAGATAAGAAGGAAGACCAGTGGCTTTCATAGTGAGAAACTTAATGATGCCAAGAGAAAGTACTCCTCTTATGACTTATAGTTGTATGCTCTAGTCTAGGCTCTCAAGAAGTGGAGGCACTATTTGCTTCCAAAGGAGTTTTTTGTGTATTCAGACAACCAAGCCCTTGGCTTCCTCAATTCTCAAGACAAAATACACAACAAGCATATGAAATGGGTGGAATATTTGCAAGCCTACACTTTTACAATCAAACACAAGAAGGGAGTGCAAAACAAAGTAATTGATGCATTGAGTAGAAGACTCCTCATAGTCCAAGAAATTCAACTTCAAAGCATAGGTATAGACAGTTTCAAAGATCTCTATGCTGATGATGAAGATTTTCCTCAAATTTACAAGATATGCAAGGAGTTCAAAAACAAATTTCATGGTGAGTTTTCTGAATATACATTGTAGAATGATCTTTTTGTTTAAAGGCAGTCAACTTTGTGTTCCTAGAGGGTCAATGAGGGAGAATTTGATCTAGGAGAAACATAATGGGGCACTTAGTGGTCATTTTGGAGTCAACAAGACCCAAGAGTTAATCACTAGGTTCTATTTTTGGCCTAGAATGACTACGGACATTAAGCAATATGTTGAGAGTTGCATAGTGTGCCAAAAAGCCAAGGGGACATCCTCAAATGTTGGTCTTTACAAACCACTTCCAATCCTTAATAGGCCATGGGAATTCATAAGTATGGAATTTGTAGTTGGTCTACCAAAAACAAGGTAGGGATATGATAAGACCTATGTGATTGTGGATAGGTTTATAAGATGGCTCATTCTTTGCCTTGCAAGACTATCCATGATGCTTTTTAGATTGCTAATTTATTTTCAAAGAGGTAGTTAGGAATCATGGACTACCTATGAGTATTGTTTCAGATAAGGATGCCAAATTCATGAGCCACTTTTGGAAAACCTGTGAAGAAGACTTAGAACTAACTTGTCTTTTGGATCTACCTACCATCCAAAAGGATGGTCAAACAGAGGTTACAAATAGAAGTCTTGGCAACCTGCTAAGGTGTCTTACAAAGGAGTTTGGGCAGACTTGCGATCAACTCATTGGACAAGCTGAATATGCTTATAATGACACAGTAAATATATCAACAAGAATCCCTTTCAACTAGTTTATGATTTGCATCCTAGAGGAATTTTTGAGTTGAGAAACTTGAAAGATGGGACTCCAAGTAGTAGCTATGCTGAAGATTTTTCCCAATCAATGAAGGAGGTCCATGAAAGTGTAAAGAAGACATTGATTGAAAATGTTTATAGACTGAAACAAAAGGTGGATGCCTCAAGAAAGGATTTACAGTTCCAGATTGGGGATCTTGTGATGGTCCATCTAAATAAACAAAGGTTACCAAAAGGGAGACCACACAAGCTCCAAATGAGAAGGTTAGAACTCTGTAGAATACTTTCGAAATATGGGGAAAATGCTTATAAGATTGAGCCACCTGCAGACCTAGGATTGTCACCAGTTTTCAATATTGTAGATTTGGTTGCCTACAAAACCCCTATCCTTGATGTTGATTAGAGTATCCAAGAGGTCACACAAGATGTAGCAGGCTTGCAACTCAATCTTCCTCTCCCTCTACAAGAAGCTAGAATATTGGTGTTGATCTGAGTATCTAAGAGGTCATGCAAGATGTAGCAAGCTTGTAACTCAATCCTCCTCCCCCTCTATAAGAAGCCAAAATATTGGATTTCAAAGTCTACAAGAAGACTAGGACCAATGCCTAATTGGAACATCTTATCCATTGGCTAGAAAAAGGTGATGTTGATGTTACTAAGGTTAGAGAGTCAAAATTCAATAGGTTGGGCATTGATCCAAGCCTCCTTAATCCAAGGATGAATTGACTTCTTTTTGTTTGGGAGAGTATGGTGTAGGAGCACCTAGTCCAAGTTTTCATTTTTGGTTTCATAATTGGTTGAGTTTTGGGCTTGTATTGACTCTAGCCAAGTTAGGGATGTGGATGAGTTTGGAGCTTTGTAGATGTCATATTTTTGGGTTGACAAGTTGCTAGGTAGATGTTTTTGGTGTGTTTATGAGTTCAATTTGTGTTAAGGGGCATAGGTCTAGGACCTAGAGAATGTTGAATAAGGTGCGCTTTTAATGCACCTTGTCATCTATGATGTGATTTCACTCTCTTGTATGGATGATGACTCCTAGCATGTAATTTGGGAAGTATGAAGTGAATAGATGTAAAAAGATGTCAAGTTGCACACTAATGTCTCAATGGAAAAATCATGTTTAGACATCATTTTTGGTCCAATCTAGACAGGTCAGGAGGTTCCCAAATGAAGGAGAGAAAAGTTGCTTAAAGAAGCCAAAAGTTGTCAAGATTATGCAACTTTTTGAAAAGTTGTTTGACAACTTTTTGGTAAAAAAATTGGAAAGCACAAGGAAGAAATCAGTGATTATGCCAACCACCTACAACCTATTTGGGGACCTATAAAACCATCATTCAAACACGTTCCAAGGGTTGAAAATTGTAATAAGCAAGTTTGAGCAAGTGAATGCATGTTTTTCTAGTTGAAATTATGATAATTTGTAGCATTTGAGTTACCTATATAGACAAATGGATTGAACAATCCAATCTGGTGTTGGATTTGTGTTGCTTATGTTTGTACAATAAATTTCTCTTCCATTTTCTAGGTTGTAAGTGTTCATCTGACTAGGTTTTGAAATTCTTTTCTAAGTAGGTTGTATGTTGTTTTAGTTTTAATTATTTGAAGAATAATGGCTCTCCCATGAATTCCTATCATGAGTTCCGCATGGTTTTAGGGGACATGGAAGTAGATCCTATGTATATATTTTATATAAGATTTGGGGCCTTGGAAAGCATGGCAAGTAATTTTAAGGTGATGTGCTATGCAAGTCTGATGCACTTGGTTAGGAAATCACAAATCAGAAAGAGAAGTTTTGGGGTTTGAAATTGTTTGATACTTCAAACCAATTGATGTAGAGTGAGGAGAGTTGAGTAAGGTCAAATTCTAACAAGGGAAAATATTCTATGATAAGTTTTGAAGGGGGAAAGAACATGCCCTAACTAGACCTGTCAACATTAGAATGAAACCCTTAAAAATAGGCTTAAAAGTTGCTTTCTGGTGTACAAAAACCTCAGAGATCTAAGACCCACAAAATATTTAAAATTTTCCAAAAGGAAATTCAAATATAAATTTTTTTTTCCACCTCCTTTGGATAATTTTAGAACTAAAACCCAAAAACCCAAGTTAGAGGGCTAATCCTAGTAGCCCCGTTTGGGATAGTTCTAACATAGGAGCAAAGAACTTTGTGTTAACTTGTAAGATTGTTGTCTAGAAGTTCAAGACTACTAGTGACAACCCTCTAGACATGGATGAAGAATTTGGTCATAGGAACAAGGTCAACAAATGAGTTGGGAGAAGGTATTTGTGTAAGGAAAGAACCATAATCATCGGTGCAACTAGGTGGAGAGTGGATAGAGGATAGAATGGAGGTCCTCTAGGGATTAGGGCATCAAAGGAATCCTAATAGGCTAGTATCAAGCCAAAGAAAATCCTTTGAAAAGTAAGGATTTGAAAGCAGTTCAACCTAGTATTACATCAACTCTATAAGCTAACGTATTAATTGATCCTTGAGGTAGCAAGTTTTGGTTAGTACAATTATGATAGCCTCTTTAAGGTTAGGTGTAAGGAATTATAAATGTAATCAAGCATGTAAGATTACATCTTGCATATCCATTGTACTTGAATTTGTTGATAATAAGAAGGCTCATTTGATTTGTCTCTCAAATGTTTTGTATTGTTTCCATTGTGTTACTCTGGTTGCAAGGATTGAATAGATCTTTTGGAGCCCTTGACATCCTTGGATACACAAAATGCTATCAAAGCAAGTTTCATTGCTTGCAAAGGTTAAATCTTAATTCCAATTGTTGCAAGTTCCTAAGTTGATTCTTGTTGAGTGGAAGAGTGAGGACTTGATATGAAATTACAAAGAACTTGTGCAAAGATGGTTCAAGGAAGAGGAGATGCAGATCTAACCATAATGGACATGTTAAGACAAATTATAACTGGGCAGAATTTGTTTAAAGTACCAAGAGAAGAGGTAGGCATATTGAAGATGTGAGCGAGGATAAAGAAGTTGAAGAAGTTACGCCAAAGCTTGAACATAATATGAAATAATCATAAGATCCATAATTAGAGTGAATGTAAAACCTCATTTTAATCTAGTTGATTATGATGGTAACTTAAATTTATATGAGTTTCTTGATTAGACTATAAAGATGGAAAAGCACTTTTAATTTGAGAGTATAAGAAAAAATAAGAAGGTTAAGTATTATTGTACAAAGTTATGAGTTCATGAATCCTTATGGTGGGACAATTCATAAATTAAAAGGCAAAGAAGGGGTAAGGAGAAAATTAAGTCATAGGATAAGATGGTGAACAAGTTGAAATCTAAATTATTGCCTATAGATTACCAAGTGAATTTGTTTAGGAAGATGCAAAACCTGAAGCAGAAAGATCTTAGTGTGAAAGAATTCACCAAGCAATTCTATAAGTTGGACATTGAATCTTCAATATGTGATTATTTTGGTCAAGTTACAGAATGTAGAGGAAGTTTGTTAGTATGCCTAAAAGTTGAGGAGAGACTAAAAAAGGAAGAGGATGAAGATTTCAAATAAGAAGAACATTTATTGGAAGAGGAATCTCTTACAGGGATAAGAACATATGACACATAGAATTCAAAGAAAAAAAATTCATTCAAAAGGAATGACAAGAATTTTCATAGAGGTGGTAGATCCAATAGCTATAGGAGAGATTATAAAAGAGTATTTAGAGGAACCTTTTTCAAGTGTAGCGGATAAGGATGCCAAACATTTAAATGCACCCAAGGGATTTCAAGCGAGAAGGCATAAAGTGAAGATATAATTTCTTATCTGGAAGAAGAACCTATCGAATCTTTGAACTGATAAGAGGATGGAGAAGCCCTAATGGTGGGAAGAGTCTTATGCCATGAAGAAATACATTGGGAACCATCCCTAAGTAAAATCTTTTTAAAGACAAGATGCAAAGTTGAAGGTAAATATTGCAAAGTGATCATTGATAATGGTAGTTCATTTAACCTAGCATCAAAGGAGTTCATGGAAAAATTGAATTTATAAAGGTTGAAGCATCCAAAATTCAATTAGATTGCATGGATAAAGGATGATCATAAGATACTAGTAAGTGAGAAATAATTATTAAAATGAATGGATCTGATCATGATGATTTTTTTTTAAATATTATGTTGATGGATGTATGTCATGTCCTATTAGGTAGACCTTGGTAGTATGATAGACAAGCTTTGTATGGTGTTAGAAGGAATGGGTATACCATATTTTCCAATGCAATGAGACAAGTATTGATGCCTTTGATAGAGAGTCCTAAGAATGATAATTGTAATAGTGTTAGAATTTGTTTAGTTTAAGGAAGAAATTCCTTGGATGACTTGAAGAGTGATAGAATGTGTTATGCTCTAATCGCTAAGGAGTCTTGTTAAGGATTGAAGGACGAAAAAGCTAAGGAGGTAAGAGAATTGTTAATAAAGTATGAAGAGATCGTATTAGATAATGTACCGATGGATTGTCATATGTTATGAGTATTAGTCATTTACACGGATCCAATCCCTGAAGCAAGTTTTCCAAATAAAGTAGAGCACCAAATGACACTTGAAGAGAATGGGGAATTGTATAGGCAAGTGCAAGAACTATTATTGAAAGGTTTGATCAGAGAGTGTTTGAGTGTTTGTGTAGTACCAACAATGTTTGAACCTAAGAAGAATGGATAGTAAAGGATGTACTAATTCAAGAGCCATAAATAGGATTAAAGTGAAGTATATGTTTCTTTTACTTAGAATGGATGATATAATGGATTTATGAATGGATCTAAGTATTTCAAAAAGATTAAGTTGAAGAGTGGTTATCATCATATTAGAATCAGAAAAAGAGATGAGTGAAAGACTTTATTAAAGACAAATGAAGGATTGTATGACTGGTTAGTGATGTATTTTGGACTGACTAATGCACCTATTACTTTTATGAGGTTGATGAATGAGGTTTTGAAGAAAATCTTGGATAAGATTGTGATTGTTTACATGAATGACATTTTGATTTTTAGTAAAAGAAAGGATGATCATTTTTTTCATTTGAGACAAATGTTACAAAGATTAAGAGAAGAGAAAAGTTTTTGATAAATATCAAGAAATTGTCCTTTATGAAAGATGAGATAGTGTATTTGAGAATTTCTATTTTGGAAAATGGATTGAAGATTGACCATAGGAAGGTTAAAGGAATTATTGTAGAGTGGTCTACACTTAACAATATTGGAGAGATAAGATCATTTTATGGATTGACTACTTTCTACCAAAAGTTCATTACAAGACTTTGCATTTTGTTTATAGTTCTATGATTGATTAGTTGATGAGAGGAGATAGGAAGGATTTCAAATGGACACATAGAGTAGATAAAAGTTCTAAAATATTAAAGAAAAAGGTGAATAAACAAACAATGTTGGCTTTATCTAATTTCAACAAGGAATTATTGCAAGTGGAAATGTAAAATTTGGAGCAATATTTAGTAAAAAAAAGCAGACTCATTTCTTATTTTAATGAAAATATGAATGATGATAAGAGAAGATATTCAATTTATGATCATGAATTTTATGTCATAATTTTTCTTTTGAAGAAGTGAAGACATTATTTATTGCCTAAGGAATTTGTGTTGTACATCAATCATTATGGATTGTAATTTTTGAATAGTCAAGGTAATTTGAATCAGAGACATATGAGATGTGTTGAATTCTTGTAGAGATACATATTTGTGTTGAAGAATATTAGGAGTGGTAAGTCAAATAAGGTTGTTTATGCTTTGAGTAGAAGGAGAAATTTGTTGACTGATATAAGGATTGAAGTGCTTGGATTTGAGGTAGTGAAGAACCTTGAAAATCTTGCAGAGAACCTATTGAACCAGAGCAAAGCAAATGGTTAGATTATTTCATTCAAGAAAGTATGTTATTTTTAGGATATTGGTTATGTACATGTAGGAGTTTAATGAGGGATAATTTGACAAAGGAAAAATATTATAGAGGACTAGCTAGACACTTGGGTATTGACAAGACAATGACTTTGGTAAGTGAGAATTATTTTGGCCTAAAATTCATAAATATGTAAGGAAGTTTGTTTAGAGTTGTAGATTTTTTCAAGTTGCTAAGGGAAGTAGCCAAAATGAGAGATTGTATACACTTGTTCAGGGGGAAAATGACATCAATGAGTCTAACAATGCAAGCTAGGTATAACAAGTTTAACACTTTCTCCCTAAGCCATTCAATATAAGAGAAAGAGGGGCATCCAAACATATCTCTCAATATGACCTAGGTTATATTAGTAAAAATCTAGTGTGATAAGGAATGTGTTACCTCGCGTATGGATCCCAATTTGATTTTTTTTTAAAATGTAAATCTTTGTAGGTGGAATTAGAATGGAATTGGTAGTTGAAATTCTAAAAAAAATCTAATCCATTATTTGGGTCCGCACAATCAGAATTGGAATTGGGAAACATTAGAATCCGGTATCCCCATTTAACCCCCAAAACAAGAATTCCAAATTCCTCAAAATACTTGTTATATGGAATTCCCATTTTAATTCCCATTTTAAATCCCATTTTTTGAAAATAAGGATTTCAACTAAAGTAAAATTTAATTGGGTTTGACATCCGGATGCCCATTTGGTGGCATCTATTTTTGCACAATTTTTTTAAATGGGGGAAAAAAATATCCGCTATTACTTGCTCATATATTTGGATTAAATAAAATAACTAGTACTGCACATATCTAAATTCTTTCCTCTTTCTTTTAACTTTTTCTTGAATTTTTAGTTTGCAATGAACATTGACATTTTTGGCATGTGCGGATTTGAAAGCATCATGAATAGGTCCTTGAAAAAATTGGACATATGAATCGTCTTTCTTAATGTAACTTTTATACTCATTTTTTGAACCATATATTCATATTTTGAACCAAACAGGCTTGGAATAACAAATTCAGAATATCAAATATTTTTAAGTTTGAACCAAATAGCCCCTAAACAAATTCTAGAAACCATAATATGGATTTCAAGTTCTAGAATCCCAAATCAAGAATTTAAAATTTCAATTCCTAAATCATATTCCAGTAACCAAATGGTAAATGGTTCAATTGGTTCAAAGAAGTTCATATGGCATATGTAAATTCTTATATTTTCAAATTCTTAGTTTGGGTGCACCAAATCAAAATTGTGAATAGGAATATGTATTCCAATTTTGGCCAAAAACTGAGTATTTTACAATTTCACCTAAATAGGTGGATATGGAATACGTATTCCTATTCCAGTTTCATTTATTTTAGAAAACATAATTTTTTGGGTTCTTGAATTCCCCATCAAATTTCAATTGAACCAAACAAGAATAGGAATGTATATTCTTATTTTCTATTCTAGAATAACAATTCCAAAATACATATTCTTATTTTCTATGCTCGAATAACAATTTTAGAATACATATTCCTATTCCCATATTCTTATCCCCACAGCTAAAGAAATCCTTATGTAAGGGCTTGTCTGGCGAGCAGAATACACCTGGAATAGGTATTTGTCTATTCCTCAAAACTCTGTATTCTCCGTTTGGGTGCAACATGCAGGAATTAGGAATTGGCATAGAAGGGGAATACATATTCCATTTTATGCCAAAAAAGAGGGTATTTCAATTCCACCTAAATAGGTGGAATTGGAATACCTATTCATATTCCACCTAAATACTTTGTTAAAAACAATGAAATTTCGGGTCCATCCAAAATCTGTCTGTTCATTTTTTTGGGCGCTGTGAGGCCTCTCCCAAACCCTTCATAGCATAGTTGATACCTTATTATTTTGATACTTAGGACTCAAGATGTCGAGACACTATCTAATGCTTTGAACATATTATATTATTTCATGTTGTGTGATGTTTACTTTTAGATATTTGAGTTCGTTATTTAATGCTTTATGAACATGTATGTTGATGAAGTAGGTAAATACAGGATTAACACTTTGATTATGAAATTGTAATGATTAAGAATATGAGTAGGACGAGAGAAACCTTGATTGATTGAAAGATTTATGTTTTAATTTATGTGATTCCCTACTACGTATATACATATGTGCATGTGATTTTATGGGGCTACTGATGTGTGCAGGATATTTTAGCGAAGAAACCCGATGGAGGAACGGAACTGATCCCTATGTGCCATTCATGGAAACCTTGTTGTTCGTAACTTAATTGTATTGTGAGATGTATGAATCTATCTTTCTGTAATTTAGTAAATGTTAATGTTTTGTAGTAGTATTTTTATAGTGTCGCTTGACACTCATGAATTGTATATACATTCCAGTATGCTAGTTAGGGTTAATTGTGTAACCTTTGGACCTAAGTCAAACTAAGTTAGTGACCTTTTTGATATTTTTTTTTTAATCGAGTTTAGTTACCCCTAATCTGGATTAGTGCTTAATCTGCATTTTGGAGTTGTTAGATGGTCCTAAATTTTCCTAGCATTTGTTTGGTCCCTAAATCAATTCCTAAGGCCTTAAATCATGAAATCTTTATACCCAAGGGGTATGGGTATGGGTTGGGGGCATTTTCCACCCCTCAAGCCCCTTTTGTTGACTTTTGAGGTCTCTCAAAAAGTATATTTTCTCCTTAGTGCGAAAATTGAAAGTTGTTACCATGAGTTGAATAACCTCGACTCTGCTTACAGGTTAACCTTAGGTTTGGTTGAGTTAGAAACTTCTAGATTTTTAGGTGAGTGGGGAAAGTTATTTCCCTTCTTGGTGGTTGAGTTTGGATCTTATTTAGAGGCCCTTTTTGAGTAGTTTTGGTTGTTACCCAATCTCTACTTTTAGAGAGAAGTCTTGGAAGATTGCAGGCAAGGAAGGAAAAGCTCTTCTCAAATTGTTCATTTTACCATAACCTCTTTGTGAAGGTAGGAGTTCTTCATCTCCTTTTTTGCTCATGTTGTTTCATGCTTGGTTCATGCTTATGTTATTGAGTTGTTTATTGGTATGCTTGTATGTGTGTTGGGTATGCTTGAGAAGGATTGAAACCATGTTTTCTTGAATGCTTTTCTTTCATGTTTTGCTTGAATTTTGAAGTTTTCTTGTATGGGTGTTTTGGCATTACTCACCCTTGGATAGGGTAGAAGTGACCAATTTGGGGAAAGGTATTTAGTTGGGCTCCAACAGTGTAGAGTCTCTTCTCAGGATGAGAAGAGGGAGAGAGGGTAGGGTGTTATGGGCCCCTAGCTGTCAGCACAAACCACGTATGAGTTTTGGCATGTAAGAATGGAAGAACGGAAGTTCTTGATTTATAGCCCCGATTGGGCACCTATTTTGGTGTTGTGTCTAACATCTCCTGTTGGAAAAATCCACCTTTCCCTAGTTTTGATTCAATGTTGAATCCTATTGTGAAAACCTAGTATGAATATGAATGTTTGATTTTGTCTCCTTGTTATGTTTGTTTGTCACCTGATCAGTTTTTCATTCCCTCCACAACCTCAGTGATGTATTATAGAAAATGAAATGGGTCCATTTTTAAGGGCCATGAAGGATATTTAATTTGATTGTTGAAATTTTGAGATTGAGATCCTGTGTAAATTGTATTTTAAAAACCTTTGTTTTTTATAAGGTAAACAGGTTTTAAGGGGTCCTGAAACCCATAAGTTTAACAACAAGAAAGGCTGAAAATAAGCGAAAAAATGCCCAGCCAAAACATAAGCCTTACAGCTGAAAATAAGCCCAAAGGCCCAGCCCGAAACAACTGCCCACTAAAAAGGCCAGAGAACCAATCAGAAAAATAGAGACCAGACAAAAAGCCAAAGCCAGGAGAAACAAAAACCAAAGGACAGAGACCCAACCTAGCAGAGTACTTCTCCATCTCGAGCATGGTCTGGGCAGCTTCGGCGCACTCTTGTTGCTCTTCTGCCTTATGATCCTGGGCGTTCGTCAAATCCTGCTCCATAGTGTTGTCCTTGGCTTTATCCACATCCAGCGTATCTTTGTCTTTGTTCTGTTTATCATCTTCCTCCATCTGGTTCCTGTCTTTGAGATTTTCCAAGAGAGAGAGGATGTTGTCGTTGATCGAAGCGAGGAGGGTAATGGCAACGACGTTGGGTTTTCTTCTTGGTTCTTTCTCGGCGGAGCCTTTGAATTAGGTTGTCAATAAAATAGAGCTTAAGTGATATTGTTCTCATGAGGTTTTCGTAATTTCTTTTTAGTTATAGGAATGAATATCAAGATAAGTTAGAATGATGATGTTCAATTTTTAAAATTTTCAAGTGCAAATATGTTAAGGCAAATTATCAAATAAGTAAATAAATGATTTTATGTTATGAATGGTTAATATTTTAATTCAATTTCATACTTATTAGGAGATCAAATGGATCTTTCATTGTTAACAAAACTATTAAACTCTATGTTAAACCCATAAAAAAAAAAAAATAATACCCCTTTGTCACAAAAAAATAGTTGCTTGAAAAATCTATACTTAGCATAAATTAAGACTTAAAATTTTTTTTGCCCCAAAGAGTAAAAAGTCTCTGGTTTTTATATGCAATATGTTTTATTCTCTTATTACAACAGAGAATATTCCCTGTAGATATTTCATTTTGTTTTGTTTTAAAAAAAATATATTATATACATACTTATATAGGAAATTATATTAAAAAAAGAGAGGAAATATTTAAACCTTAGTCTAGCTAATATCCTACCAACTAAACTTTGCATTTAACTCCTCCTTACCTTAGCGCCAACTCTTGGTATGGGTTTGAGAGAGTTTAAAAGCAAAGTCAATATAATCATACTTAGGGTGACATCACCCTGGTACTACATAGGTTTTCGCAGTCCTAGGATTTGACATACATTGTGAAGGAAAGTGTGAAAGGAGGTTCTATTGATTAAAGCCTTCTCCCACCCTTATTAATCTTGGTCGCCACATCATACTTGAGGGTGGTCAGTGCTTGGTGGGTTTGGGCAGAGTGCCACACCTCCTTGGTAAGCACTTGGAAAGCGCCCAGTCTTAGGGAATTGTGCATGGGGGATTGGAGGGAGATGTGACATGGGTGTAGGGTGTAGGGGGTTAGAAATTATATGGGGTAGGTCAGATATGTCTTAGCATAGGTTTTTAATTGAGTTTTGTTTTAATGTGAGTAGTATTAAATTTAGTTTGGTTTAGTAATATGTTAATTTTGAATTAAATTAAATTTAGATTTATTTTAGTTAGATTCAAGTTAGCTTAGAAAGTAATGTATGCATTAGAGATAGATTTAGATTATTGTATTAGGTTTATGTTGTTCCTTTTTAAGTTAGTTTTAGAGTTAAGTAATCTTAGTATCTTTAAATAGTATCTTTTGGAAATTTTATTAATTGCAAGTTGTTTTATTAGATTAGTTTAAGTTTTAACTAGGAGTAGTAATTAATGACATTTAGATTTAGTTTAATTCATTAGTATTAGATTTGTTTAATATTAAGTTAGTAGTGTAAATGTCTTAATTTTCTATTTTTTTAAATTTCTATTCAATTTAGTTTACATTTTTAAATGGGACTTTTCAATAAATCGGTTAGATTGTCAATTGATGTTCGTCTAAGAGGTTAAAAATTGATCAAAGCTAAATAAAGTATATTTATGTGTATGATTAGATGTGATATTTCTTTTAATTAGTTCTTGATTAGATACGTCAAATTAATTAAACCCAATTTCATTTAAATTGTTATTCAAATAAATTTTAATGTATTGTTGTAAAGTTAATGTAATAATGTAACTATTGTTGATATCAATTTAATAACGAGAGTATTATTTTAGCGATTGATTCATTCTCTTGATTATAAACTTTTTAGGAAATGTAGTGAACCTATACTTTAACTTTGAAATACACGTATCAAACTTAGTGACTTTTAATTATTAACTTAAAAAAAATAAAAATAAAAATTCGTGTGTTTTTGCCCTCGTATTTTGGGCATGACAGGCACTCAAAATAGAATTGCTCGTGCACGACTTCTCTGGTTTAAAGGTAGCAATTTGTTCTATTCTCTCTAGTTTGGAAGTAGGGATTTTCTGTTCTTTGTGGTTTTATTCCTTATCTCTTTGCTTCTCAATACGAGTGCATAACAGATGTGCGGTTTAGGGTTTTTTAATAGGAAGATAATACAGACTTGATTTCATGACAGTCAGATTTATTTTTTGTTTGTGGGTGTAGGTAGAAGAACATGGCTTCTCTGGTTTGAAACTTTGACTACACGTGTGAACCATAGATAAAATGATACTAGGTAAGAAGACCATAACCCTTATAATGTATTTGAGCAACATGATTTTTGGTACTAAATTATTCAGGATACAAGTCTTGTTTCATGTTCTTGTTCATCTTCTTTACAGGTAAGTCATATTATTTCGCAGATGTGCTTTTGTAAGAGTTATTCTCTCTTTGATCTTTGATTTTTTGAAAGGGCTTTAGCACAGAAGCAAATTTTTGTGTGTTTTTGGTTGTTCATTTGTTAGTATTGGTATCATCGGTTATTAGGGTTAGGGGTTTTTGTTTTCCCTAAATTATGTTATTATATTCTTTTATCATATTGTGGGTAACAATATTTTATTTTACTCAAACAACGATTGTAAACCATGTCTTCCATTCTTATCCCTTCTGTATCCTCCACAATGCATTTGATACTCTGCTTGAAAATAAATTCCAAGTGATGACAAAAGAGGATAGTTGCTAATTGCTTTTTTCTTTGGCTGCTTGTTGACCCTGCATTTTCCATTGCTATACAGAGCTCCACCAATATGGGCTCAAAGCATATATTGTATTTGGAGAGTTGTTCCTTAACCCACTCAATAATAGCGGTTAGAGAATCTTCTTCTTGCGGAAGCCATATTAAGGGTTTGTTTCCAAGCTCCCCAAACTCAAGAGCCAGGATATGGAACTCCACAACCTTTAATATGTGCTGTTTGGCAACCCAAATGGTTGTTAAAGCTTCATTTCCTCCCTCTTCTTTCATGTATATGTTCCATTCTTCCTTTCCCCATAGCCAATTCACTAAACCTAGATTTTTTAAGCAAGAAGATTTCTCATTGCTATTGTTGGGTCTTGCAATATCAAGTGCTTCTTCATATAGCCGATGAGCTCTACTTAGCTTGTATTTGAGAATGCAAGGTCCATAACTTTCATTGGCTACTTGTTGGTATATCTCGTTTCCTTTTTTCCTAAGGGCTTCGCTACCATATACTTTACTGATGGATTTCTGGGAAGCCATTTCTTATGCCAGCAACCTTGTGTAAAAGTAATTTAAACATTGTAAAATAAAAATCAATTGGAAATACTTGGAGGCTAGAGGAAAGAGTTGATTCATATTCTCAAAGTGGATACAAAAAAGAGTTAAGCATGAAAGCAAAGGCAAGATAAACACACCAACTTATATATAAGCAAGCAATTGTTCTATGCTCTTGTTCTTCAAATATAATGTTCTTGAGTTGAGTATAAATAAACGTAATAACTAATTTCGTATTGGGAATGTTTTTGGAGATTAAGTGTGTGTAATGCTCTAAAAATCTGAATCATTTATATGAGATATGAATATATAGGTTTTGTGTTAGTTTAAACTCTCAGTTATTTCCTTTTTTAATGTGGATGCTTGATACTTAACACAAAAGGAATAATGATGGTTACAATAAACAAAGAGTTAATCGAAAAAGGAAAAAAATAATATTTTAATTTAAGCAGATTTGAAAAATAGCAAAAAAAAAAAAAAAACTTGTACCAATAGTTATAAGATAATAGTGATGAAAGAAGATGGCATGGTCTCTAAACTTGCACGTCCATAGTGGTGCAAAGAAATGATAATAGAAATAACACAGTTAACCTATCTTTGGGAAGATAAGATAATAAAAATAAGGGAATCAAAGAAATAGGAGTGCTACTATTCTCAAAAAATTATTGACAGCCAAAGAAGTAATAGATAATGATGCTTAAGACGAATTGCTGAAGAAAAGATTAAAGTTCATTTGTGATCTTGATAATCAGTTATTGATGAAGTCAGTTTCAAACAAAAAAAGTAGAGTGGCTATGTTTTGGTTGGGGGCAAATAAAACTCATAACATAGTCTGGATTTTTCCACTAACATTGGCACATTATAGGAAAAAGATGTTTGACTTACCAGCTTTTATAATTCTGTTTATATAACCTAGAATATTAGGTCAATATTTATATAACCTAGAATATTAGGTCAATATTTACAGATTGTTGGGAAATTGAAAGTATAGAAACATACATGGTTTTGGCATTTGCTCATCCAGATGGGTATTTATTTTTCTCTCAACAGTAATGGGGGCAAGCAATGCTATTGTTTCCAATGACCTCTCTAATGGTGTCGGTGGCTCCATTTTGTAGCTCACTCTTTTCTTCTCAAAAAAGAAATATATTGTTTAATATATAATAACCAGAGGGAGGAAATTCATAAACAAAGCGGGACTATATATATTCAAAACAAAAAAGGTTTATATAGAAAAACTAAAATATTCAGGTGCAACTTATTCTACAAAATCTTGTGAGAAAGTGATTACGTGTAGGCAAGGATTGTTTTCTCATTAATTTTCTATGAGGATTTGGTTGTTTGAAACAAATCTTATTTACTGCCTGCTTTCCTATCTTTTTGCTTATGTTATTTGTTTGAAAAGATGTTCGAAACAAAAGTGTAAATAAATTTACAGTAAATTATAGGAAATTGAAATTAAGTTTGCTTTTCCAGATGGATTTTTCCACTAGCATTGGCACATTATAGGAAATTGAAATTAAGTTTGGTTTTCCAAATTATTGGAAATTGTAAGTCCAGAGGAATAGAGTGATACCCTGTGTGTAATAATTACTGAGACATTACTAAGGCCCATGATATAGTTGCATGGGAATTCCTCTTAAAGGAATTAAACATTGACCATCAATTTAACTGGGAGTTCTGTATACACTACTAATACTATTCATCCCATTAAGCTAGACATTGCTAAGGCCCATGATATAGTTGAATGAGAATTCCTCTTAAGGAACCAAACTTTGGTTATCCTCTTCATTGGATCAATTTAATCAAGAGAAAATGTGCAGAGAAAACTTTGTGGATATTTTGAATTTATTTCTTCTTTGGGGCATTCGAAAAGGAAAGAAAAGCATGAGATTGATGTAATGCCAAATTGTGTTGAAGAGATAAGATGTCAAAATGACACATTAATGGATGAAAGTGACTAATTTAAAAATACAGTGCAAAATATAACTGCAAACATAAATGGAGAAGATAAATATATTGTTACAATTGGCTTCAACAAAATCTTATAATTATACTCATGACAGTAATCTAAAAAGTTTGAGAGCTAAGTTGACACCTACTCAATGCGTAACCAAAGAAACATAGTTTTCTTTTCTTTACTTGCTTTAACATTTTCCCTTAAGACATATTATAATTTTGATGGACTCCTAGCATATCTCTATATATAAAAAAATGCATATAGAAGTTATCTTTTATTGGACTAATAAGACATCTTCAAGCTGATTCTCAATTATAGTCACCTAACTACCATCCAACTGTCTAATTTTGTTTGACCCCATTTACACATGAAATATCTTGTTCTTATCATAAAGATATACCTTCAAACTTCTAGATTTAGAATCTCCCATGATTTAGAATCTATTAGTTACCAATCCTCACATACATATTTCATGACCTTAATAAGATTTGGTTCCTTTGGTCACAAATATATTAAATTATTGAATGTCTAACTTTCTTTCTAATATCCTTCTCTATTTTGAAAGTATCACAGACTTTAGTATAAACTATTTTCAAAGTATCACACACTTCAATATAAACTAAGTTCATCTTCAACAATATCATCATCACCATCAATATCTAACGATTCTTTAAAATCATCTATAACCATGGCAACAAGCTTTGACTTGACAGAGTCTATTCTCAGGTTTAGTAGATTGGGACTTCTTTTACCTTTTTGATTTTATGATTGCTTGTTTAGAATCAAGTACTAGCTATTTTAGCTTTATAGTTATGAGCTCAAAACAACTTCAAAAAATGTTAAAGTTTTGATTATGATAGAGTCCTCTTATAAGCTCTCTCTGAGTTGTTCTTGTCTATTTGTTGGTTCTTGTATATACAACTAATGGTTTCTTCTTGTATGTTGCTGCAATTTCTTCTCAAAGTTATTGTTGTTATTTGTGTTGTGTCTAGTTCGTTTGCTGGATGTAATCCCATAATTATGGAGTTAAGGTTTTTGGCTCTAGCTGGAATTTATTTATATTGATTGTTGTTGATGGAGAACATCATCAATCAAACGATAGTGACTAGTATTATCTGCAGAGTATAACACATCAACTTATCTGCATCTGATCTAAAGTATATACTTGCCTTAAGTTGTAGTCTTATCTGCATTCAATCTGAAGTATATATAATACAAAGATTTTATGGCGAAGAAAGTTGTCTCTCCAAAACATCCTATGCATAGTCCAATCCTCATACATTTCAATAATATGAATTATATCGCCAAACTAGTTGTGTATCAGATTTATTACTTATAAAGAATGTGTTTGAATCAGCCTCTTCCTTGCTTTTCTCATCTTTATTAATATGGAAATCTAAATTAAATCTATATATGTGTCTATAGGGCATTCAATGGATCCTGTTGTTGATAAAAAAGTTTACGGAAGCATTGTTAGGAAGATTATGCTCTTGCGTGTACTTGTAGTTTTTCTTGTAGCCCAAGTAGTACTCAAAGTAGCATCTCACAAAGATGCTAGAAGACAATGACACAAGTGAAGAAGAGCTACTTTTCCTTTCTTTAAACGTATTATATAGTCTAATGACACAGATTGCCATGACCAAATACGCATGACTAGAGGAGCTTTCTTCAAACTCACCAATATTCTAAGGGAGAGAGGGATCATTAAAGATATGATAAACATGAAATTGGAAGAACAACTAGTCATGTTCCTACATACCCTTGGCCACAATCTAAGGAATCGTAAGATTGGCCATAACTTTGGTCACTCAGGAGAGACTGTGAGTTGCCACTTCCACAAGGTCTTGAAGGCAATAATATTGCTCCATGACGATTACTTTTTGCCCCCTTCTCTAACTACCCCTCCATAAATTCTTGGGAAGGACCATTTTGATCCATAATTCAAGGTAAATCTCCTAGTGACATGTACTTTGTTGCTTGAGTATATCATTATGTATTTGAATATAATATTTTTGGTGTTCTAGGATTGTGTTGGAGCAATTGATGGGACCCATATATTAGTTACCATTGATGTGGACAGCCAAGCAAAATACTGCAATAGAAAAGGAAACCTATCACAAAATGTAATGGGTGTTTGTTCCTTTGACTACAAGTTTCAATATGTTCTTGCTAGTTGGGAAGGTTCAGCTATAGATAGTCATGTTCTTGCTTCAGCTCTATCAAGAGCAAATCCACTAATAGTTCCCCCTAGTATATTAAATCATATTTCTAATGATTATATAGTCATTATCGTAAACCATAGTGTTGATGTTATTTCAATCATAATACTTATTGTTCTTTTGTATAGGAAAATTCTATTTAATTGATGTTAGCTATCCAAATGTTCCTGGATTTCTTGCCCCTTATTGGTGTACGCGATACCACCTAAAAGAGTTTTCTAGAGAAAACCCGATCAACAATGCCCATGAGCTATTTAACCACCGACACTCCTCTCTTAGGAATGTGATTGAGTGCACATTTGGTATTTTGAAGCAACATTTTCCTATCTTGAGGCATGCGACATCTTATAGTATGATGAATCAAACAAAGATCATGTTAGCATGTTGCATACTACACAATTTCATTACGATAGAGGACAATGTTCCACAAGATGTGGAAATTGAAAAGGACGTTGATTGTGGAGGGATAAATGTTCCAATTCTTGAGACTTTTGGGATGACTTAAAGAGATAGAGATGATTGGGAAAATTTTCGAGATGAAATAGCAAAAAAGATGTGGGAGGACTATAGATCTCAACATTAGTTGATCGCTTTACTTGCATTGATACATTCTACTTCAATTTTGAATTACTAGAATACTGCATTGACACTTTCTATACAATGTTCATTCATTCTGATATATGATTCAACATTTTGTAAAACTATGATAGTGATTCAACATTCTATAAAGCTATTTCAATATTGATTTGTTATTTTAGTATTCCATATGGTTCACTTATTTGTATGATGTGTATTGTTTCTTTAATGGCCAGCTTAATTAGTCTTCAATTTATTATTTAGTTTCTATTTTTGATCTTAGTTACCGATTGTTTTGTTCAAAAACATTGTCATAGGGACTAACCAAGTCAAACTTCATTAATCTTTAGAAATTTTTGTTTCCTCTTCTTGCATGGCAAATTCAACTGCAGGTCATCCACAGAGGATTTTATGTCCTTTTCTTTTAAGGACTCGAAGGTGTAATCGGAGCCTTCTACTATATAACCTCCATTAGCATTGTCTCCTTCTCCCTCTATACTTAATGTAAGAGACTTTTCCATGCTTTTCAAGGAGGATCTCCTGTGATTTTCCTGCAGACACCCAAAAGAAATTTCTTTTTAAATTTTTTCACAGTACTTGCAAGAATACTAATCATCTACTCCAAACATTAAATTCCTCAAGTCTTTAAATTTTTTGGGTTAGATTACATTGGTTAAGATGGCATTACAATAATTTGTCCTAAAACATTTAGGATCACAGTTTACTATCTATCTATCTCATCTAGTGGAATTGAGAGATTCTTTTTGAATTACATTATACAATCTTTCCTATTCATCTTTGAAATATGGGTTAGTTAGAAAAAGAAGGAAAATGAGAGATATTTCCTGACATAGAATATAATTGTTTCTATCTATCTTATAAAGTTAGTATCATGTTTATGAAGCATGTCAAGGTGAGATTAGAAAAAGCAACTGAGAGTTTAAATTTTTTTGATATAGGTTATCTAAGCTTCATGTTCTACATCTAAAAATATAATGGGTTACATTCTATGATCTAACGTCAAACTGCGATAGAGAAGAGATTGAAAATTTTGAATCAAATTATACATTTTTTCACTTCACCTTCTTATATTTGAAATCACACTTTATGATCTGTGATGAAAATAAGACAGCAAAAATAGAAAGTAGTGATGAAACTAGTTAGCTATAAGAAAAATATTAGAAATATTTGTACCTTCTTTTTCATAATCTGTGCATTCAAGCTATTGTAATGACTGTCCATGTGGTTTATCATGAACATGAGTTTCTGGTTCTCCTCCATTATATGGTTCAATTCAACAATGAGCTACAAATTTGATTTATGTAAGAAAATAAAGACACATTTTATGCTGTATAAGAAACTAATCATGAGATTAGGTCATATGTGTACCTCACTTTTATGATGATCCATCTTGATTTATGCAAGAATGCCTCATAGGGACTAGCCAAGTCAAACTTCATAAACCTTGGGTGTGCAATTTACAATGCATTAAAATCAGAGACCATTGGACATATCTGTAGGACAACCAGACATATTTGGCAACTGATCCAATCATGGTTGTTGTTTTTCCACCCCTGAATTGTATGTTGCACACTATCTTGTGACATCATCCATATCCAAGGCATTCACAATAATTTGAGATAGCTAATTTATTTTGTATTTGCATGCTACTAAAGCTTATTGCATTTGCATCTGCTTCAACAATATTGTCGGATGGTCCAGCACCCAATTTTATTCTCCTGGGCCATTGTTTTTCAAAAGTTGTCTGTGATTTTCAGTGAACTGCTTTTACATTTTGTTGTTTATTTGTTTACATTGTCATTACATTTTATTTTATAATATGACTTAAACAATATATATAATGTGCACTATTGTTTTATGGATGTTTTCCAGCAATATAACAGCTGCTTATTGCAGCAATATGTCTTTCAAAAATCTTTTGACGAGCATACATGAGGAGGTTAATATGCCCCCCATTGCTACCCTTGTTGCTACACTTGTTTCTACTCCTACTTCAACTTCTTGTAGAAATCCAAAAGTTGTATGGACTAAAGAAATGGAGAGAAAACTGTTGGATTTGCTCCTTGAGCAAGTCAACCTAGGAAGGAAAGGTGAAGGAGGTTTTTGTAGAGAAGCATGGAGTGCTATCGAGAGGAGATTCAATCAAGAGTTAAAATACGAACCTTGGAAAGGAAAATTTCAGAAATAAGTTGAAAACATGGAAGACGGGGTATAGAATAATGAAGGAGTTATGAAATACTAGTGGCTTTGCTTGGAATGAGGTAACTCAATGTGTGGATGCTGAGGATAGCATGTGGGATGAACTTCTGAAGATAAATCCTCTTCAAAGTTTTTTTCAATACTAATGTCATAAAAATATCTAATTATTTAATTTTGGCAACGTGTATAGAGAAAAGAATTCAGAACTGCAAAAGTGTATAGGAGGCAACCATTCCACTATTTTAATGATCTAGCTATCATAGTGGGAAATGACATGGCAGAAGGAAGTGTAGCTGGAACACCACAAGATGTTGAAGATGGTAACCTTTATGATGATGCTGTTGATCTGGATGATGATGATGATTTCAATATGCCTGTGAATGGTGCTGCTGATTTGGATGAAGATTTCCTTCAGTCAAATCAGTCCATTGCATCCGCTAGAAGCATTCCTTCAACACCAACAACAAGGAGGCTGAAGAGGAGGAAGGCAAGCATGGCCGCTTCTGTGGATGTAATATTTGAAAGCATCCATGAGATGCGGGAGGGAATCAAACAGTTGCACACCATCAAATTTGATAAAGACGATACTAGGAAAGAAGCTACAGATTTGTTTGCTACCTTGAAAGCCATCCCCAGAATTAGTCAACAGACTATGACTATCGCAGCTGATCATTTTATGCAAGAACCAACAAGAGCTATTTGGTTCTTAGAGATGGATGACATAGCGAGGGAAGATTATATTAGATATAAATTTGGAGGATTGTAATATTCTTAGGGATAAGGAAAATAGTATTTTATATTATCTTCAGTCTTGTTTAGAACTATTTAGCACTCTATATTGAGTTTTCACATTTTGTTGAGCACTTTGGTAACATTTATACTTCAATGTTTTGTTCATGTTTTAATACTCTGCTCTATTTCAGAATTTGTAAACAGAAATTGTGTATTGTGTATTGTGTTCCAGATGTATCAAGTTTATTGATGTTGCATAATTTATGAAACAATTGCATTCTTTCCTTTGAAATAATTGTATTTTTTCCTTTTCTTGTATATGTATCAGCTTGAATGATATATGGCTTAGCCCTGTATTTTTTCCTTTTCTTCTATATGTATCAGCTTGAATGATATATGACTCGACATATATAGCCATACTGGTTGTTCACCCTCTTAAATTCAATGGCTCTATAATCCCTGGTAAGTTTGTTTGATCCATACCACCGAAATGAATTCATTTGAATTCTATTTAACCTCTGTATCTGGAGGTGTTCTCAGCTATGAAATCACACATGCTAGTCTCACTCTATTTGATCTTGTCAAATGTAACATGCAAGTATATACTTTGTTGATCAATGGTAGAGTTTGAATAGTCGAAGATATTGTTATTTTGAAATTGAGTAGAATAAAATAGTTCATATGTTAGGTAATGGAGTTTTTGGAATTGATTATATTTGTATAACAGTGCTTTTGGATTTGATTATATTTTAGAAAATTTAGATTTGACTCTGTGAAATTGAATTTGACTTTGTCGAATTGTTCTGTAATGAAGTTTTTAAACTCAACTTGTGTAATAAAGTTTAAGATTTCATTGTGATGAAATGCTAAACAATAAACCTTTGTATTTTTGTTATAGAGTTGTTATGTAATTGAGTTTCTGAATTTAGCTGTGTTTAAGGAAGTTTCAGGATCTGGCTGTGACAAATTGTTGTGTAATAAAGTGTAATAAAGTGCCTTAAGCTTGTGAGTGTTTATAAATTATAAAAAGCCTTTAAGACAATAATAGAGTTCCTTCTTTTGGCTGGAAAGTTTATAAAAGTACCAGATAGACTGTTTCTTGCCATTTGTGGCATTCGTACTCTTCTTATGCCTGAGTGGCAATTCACAACTCTCCAACATTTTTTTATGATGTTGTATGCTATCTGAACTTTGAAGGTACTAGTTGCTAGGCTAAAGACTACCTAAGTTGCATAATTCATGGATCCAACAACATAGCATCATAGACCAAAAAATGAGTTCAATAGAATTACATACCAACTTCACCTTTTGGCTTTAATATTTAGTTTCTTTTATAAGATTAAAAATGTTTATTTTGAGGACTACTTGATGATGATTATTAATGCCATCATCCTTTGATTCCTATTTAATACTTAATAGCTATAGAGACATTTGTAAATAAATCATCATCCTTGCCAACTATGCAATTGATCATGACAACCTGATCAATGATTTAGTAATAATTAAATCATGCCAATTTTGAAGTAGATGGTGACAAGGAAGAATTATTGTTGTGTAAGAAGGTTTTTTTTGCTTCTGTGCAACAATTTTTAGTTGCTCTATAACAACCTACTTGTTCCTGTGTAACAAGTTTTTAGTTGATATGCAACAAGTCTGTAGCTGCAACGATTATTTTTTCATATCCAACAAGTCTGCAACTACAACAAGTCTATATTGAGCAACTTAAAACAAATACACACCTTGTACCTTTGCAACCATATCTTCACATCAGGTGCACCCTCGTTACTTCCTCCAAAATATGCAACTAATAAATGGTTGGGCTCAATCTGTAGAACTAGTCAGAAGCAATGCTAGAGGCCAATGGAATAAATGACATGAATACATTGAAAATTACTTCGCTTGCCTCAACAATAGTAGATGCATGGAAACTATTAAAAAGAGCAGTATGAGCTTCAAATGTGTATTCCTCTTTCACAATAAGTGGATTTGGAGTAGGCAAAGGCTCCCCTATTGAATTTTGGATTAAGTTAACACTCTATGAGTATTGCTTGTCCATCTTCCTACATAACAACATTCACAATTGCATTACATATAATATTTTTACTTGAATAGTCATTCATTCTAATCAGCCTCAATCCCATTAAGGCACATGGATTTTGTATTGCTGGGTTAAATGGTCTTAGAACATATCACAATTTATGTACTCGTTTAGAGTCTTAGGTGATTGTTCTCACTAATGTTCAGCTCAAAAATAAATGATTTTTTTGTTTGAATCTTAGATGATTTGACTATTTTAGAATAGATTGCTCAGTGTGATCTTGAAATCCTGATGTAGAAAGCATACACAGCCTATGCTAATTCATAAGTAATCTTTATCTTAAAATGGAGGGTTAAAAACTAATACCAATTAAGAACCTTTTATGCAATATGTGCATTTATCTCTCCAGCTGATAATGAAGATTGCTTTTGGTTTCATTGGTTTCATTGTATATATTTACAGGTTTAAAGCTAACTAATTTTTAATAAAAGTGAGTTTTTGTTTTGCAGTTACCTTTGTAGATGTAGGCAATACAACTCTTAATTTTGAATACAACAAGTTCAAATTCCTCTCTTTTCTGCCTTTTAGGATAATCTGGCTGAGAATCCTTTTGTATAGCGAGAGTTTTATTTTTCTGTTTGGCGAGCATTGAATTTTGGATTAAGTTAACACTCTGTGAGTATTGCTTGTCCATTTTCCTACATAACAACATTCGCAATTGCATAATTACATATAATATTTTACTTGAATAGTCATTCGTTCTAATCAACCTCAATCCCATAAGGCACATGGATTTTGTATTGCTGCGTTAAATGGTCTTAGAACATATCACAATTTATGTAGTCTTTTAGAATCTTAGATGATTGTTCTCACTGATGTTCAACTCAAAAATAAATGGTTTTTTTGTTTGACTCTCTTGGTTTCTTCTTTTATGCAATCCAAGTTGAATGTGTTCTAATTCAGCATTCATAAGGACTCCCCCAACGACTGCCTTTGCTTCCCAAGTGCTTTACTTGGATCACCAATAATTATTGGATAAATAGCCCGAATTTGAAGAGTGGGATTATGTGGAGCAATTGTATATAAAATATTATATCTTGCTAATTGAATGTTTCATTTTATTTGTATTTGTTTGTATTTTATACAGGTTTGATGGATTTAAATTTTTCAGTGTGTGAGTGTGGCGGTGGTGTAGTAGTGAAGACCTCGCACACTAAGGATAATCCAGAATGTAAATTTTATTCTTGTCCAAATGCAAGAAAGGTTATTACTAATTTTTGTTGTATGAACTTACATTTTTGTACCAACTAATTATTCTGGACACTACTAATTTAGAATTCATATTGCAGGGGGATGGTGGTTGTAATTTATTTCAGTGGGTCGATCAGGTCCCCCCAACATTTGTCGTAGCTAAATCCGTAGAACATGAAAGTACTGATTGCAAGTTGTGCAAGATCCGAGAGAGTGAAAACATGTTTATTTGAGGCATGTTGGGAATTATAATTGTTTCAATTGTACTAGTCTTTTGGGACCATATGCGTAAATGCAGTTAAAAGCTAAAGCAACTATTGTAATTTATTTTATGATTTTGAATAGAAATAGTGGACATATTTAATAATGATTTGACTATTTTATTGTTTGGAACTTGTTTCTAATCATATTGTGGTGACTAATTCTATTAAAATGATGAATAAATTATACTAGTTTCATTACTATTTCAATTGATTGACTAATTTAAAAAAACAATTCCATATTTTAACTTGTTGCTTCATGTTTCCTTATTTTGGAGAGTTGAGTTTTGATTAAGAATTTGTTACATTGGAAAGAATGATTTTTTATTTAAAAGAATTTAATGGAGGATTTTATTTTTCATAAGGAACAAAAAGGTTTCACGTTGAATTTAATGGAAAAATGGTGTTTTTAAAAATATTTTATTAATAGAAGAATTTGGCTAAGGATTTCATTGTTTTAATATAATTACTTACTATAATGCGTTAATGAAGTTTGAATCTTACTTACAAAAATTATGACGACTAATGATCTTTCAAAAAATCATTTCAACAATCTATTTATTAGCTTAATAATATTTATTATATTATAGGTTGTGCACAAATGATAGGCAACGCCTATGCAACCGACCAAATCTACCATTTGTTATTATTTAAAATTACAATAGAAGTGTTTTGGTAATTTTTAAAATAATTTTAAAATGACATTAACCAACCATTTTGTTGGCTGGATAGCCATTTCGCAAATGATAAGGCCATAAGGTTCTCATGTTGGAGAGTATATGTGATCTTTGTGACTTAAATGTAAAAATTGAAAAACATAAAAATAAAATTCTTAAAAGTAATCTAATTCATTCAAATGTATAATGAAAAAAAATTAAATAACAAAAAAAAAAAACCTTATTCCAATTCCACTTTTGCACAACCAAACATAGGTTATACATATTCCCTATCAAATTATGGGTGAACCAAACAGAGAATAGGAATACGTATTCCATTTTTGTATTCCTTGAATAACAAACCCGAAAAAGATATTCCTATTCTGCTTGCCAAATGGGCCCTAAATGTTAGGCCTAGTTTGGTTGCAGGAATTGGGCGGGAATAGGAAAATCTAAATACCCGCATTCACCAATTTGTCGTTTGTTTGTAAAACACAAAATTGGAATTAGAATTCGCCTATCCTAATTTGACCTCAAAATGAGCATAGCAAAATTCCTTTAAAAAGTTGGAATAAGAATAACTTATTCTTATTCTAGTTTTTAATAAACCCAATTTGATGGGTTGTCGGGTCCATCACTTTTCCATTTGATTGTATTTTGCCACTGAAATGCATTTTTAGACTATTTGCTTCATTCATCATAAGATATAAACTAGGTCAAAATTATTTAATGTTTAATATGTGTTTTTTAAATGACAAAAAAGACTAATATTAGATTTGATATCTTTCTAAACTTTCATAAAACTATCTTTACAAATAAATCTTGTATTTAGTCTTATTTTTTAAAGTTATGTTGAAAGATTATTTAAGTATCATATTAATGGTCTCAATTTATTTGTATTTTTTATTTTCTTTAATATATTTAAAAATTAAATGATTTTATTTTTGATCTTATACTCATTAAAATAATTTGATTTAATTTAGAATTAAACTTATAATATAGAATATAATATGTTCTTTGAATTTTGATGAATTTCAAAGGTTGTGGTATATTCACTTGTAAAGTCAATTTAAAAAATTAAAATAATTTGACTTAAAAAAAAAAAACCTAATTTTGTTTTGATCGATAAACGGTCGAAGCCTAGATTAATTATTGTTATTTATTATATATACATATTTTTTGGATGTGTTACGTGAATTTGAACTCAAGACCTCCCACATGAGAGGCTCACAAGTTACCGTTGTGTTGTAGGCTCTTGCCTATAAAAACAAATTTGTATTAATCTTGTTTATTTTAAATACTGCCAAATTAAAAATAATAATTTATTTATTAAAATTTTAAAATAGAACTTATTCCAATTCCTATTTCAATTGTTGCAACCAAACATAGAATATGCATATTTTGACTCCTCTTCCAAGTCAACCAAACAGGTCCAAATGATATTCCAAAACTTATTTTAAGAATGTACGAATACCAGAAAAGAGCTTATTCCAGCATAGATGAATGTGACATTTGACAATTCTTGTAGCCAAACGAGCCCTATAGAAACATCAAAAGAACATTGGCAACATTCCATAGGAAGAAGACAGATTGTGAATATGTAAGGGCATATACAAACCATTCATTGGAGTTCCACAAGGGAGGAAATATGAATAAGGTTGGACATTCGAATGTTGAGAATCACCAAGGCACCATGGTCATGGTTTTACAACCCAAATATTAGACAGTCAAAATTTGGTGTGGTGTTCATCACCATATATGATCAAGTTAAAAGTTAGTGTAAACACAAAAAACACATGTACATAGATAAAAGATGGATAAAATTTTAACGTCCACGAGGCTAAAAATAGCCTATAGGACAGCAAGACAACTCAAGTAGACTTAAGTAACAATGTTCGTTGCTTGTGCAGGATGATGATGAGTCCACCCAATTGCTCAATGTACTCTTCGTTGAATAGATTATGCCAAGTACTGTCACATATATATCCCATGCGCATTATCTCTGTTCAAAAGCCCGGTAAACAAAATATGCAGTGGTAGGTGCCATGAATATTTGAAGAACCCGTAAGTTGACAAATTCATTTTGAACCCCATTTGTGTGAATAACCCAACATCATGAAGACATCATGGCCTCGCGGTTCGAACAAGGGAATGAGAGCCATGTGTGCCAGATATGAAGCACCATAAACTGCGTGCAATTGTTTGACAAAATGTTCCCACAATTTATAATGGTAAGGATGTGAAGAATGCGGCTTCCTCCCCAACAGAGCATAAGCGTTCAACTAAGTTCACTTCTCAATAGGCATCGACATCCAAGGGATTCCTAAACACAAACGATGCAACCAAAATGTCAGGCATCTTTTATTTTTGATGGGTTTATGACCATCCGTAAAAGCCGCATCGCCAATCATTAATGGCTCGACACTCACATGTAAAGGGTGCTCAAGAACTGTTTGACTTAATGTCAACAGGTTTTTTCCATGATAATTGGCCACAATGTGAGACTCACAAAGGGAATACCACAACTTTTTGGCAAATTGCCTTCTCAGCTCGACACTTATCGGGTGTTTTGTCAACTTATAGATTGAGCAGGACACTAGATCTAGAAGACGTCTCATCCAAGATAGCACATTGCAGAGTCCATTATGCAGATGTTTTTTGGTCTCAAAATAAACATAACGGTTCAAGATATCTGTTGGTGCTAGGACAACCGTAACTTTCATTTTTGGCTTGTGCAATGAAGCAACTTACATGCCGTGCTGAAAGACAGAGAATCATCTAGATTTTGATAAGTAGGAGATGATTTCCACAGCTAGTCAAATTGTGATGTGAATATCAGGATTTAACTGTGTGATTTTTGAGTCAAACTCGATGACCCATGTTTCATGAGTAGTGATTCAACATGAATCCATCTCTCATGAGAATAAATGGAACACTTAGCACTCATTGGATCTAGGTGATGCTCACAGGGGTGAAGCACATCTAGATTTTATTGAAGGTATGGAGTGATGTGTAAGAGATGTTATCGGTTTCAGTCCAATCACATGCAACTAGATGAATATGCAATGTTTTGTAGTAGGTTCTCATAGTGGGCACATGGAAAATAAAGACCTTCACATGTTAATTACTCACATGCTCCACTTATGACGTGGCATCACACCTCACATATGAAGCTAATAGTATTATAATAACATTTGGTTCAAAGGAACAAAACATTACATGAATCATAAAAGGTTTGGAATAGCTTTTATAAAACTTTTTATAACAAAGATACTCATCCTCAAGAATAAGTTGCAACAAGAGACGCAATGCGTCATAGTTCCTGCCTAACGCATAATGGTTGTAGAAGTGTAGATGAGTGAGAATCTAAATTAACATTGCGAATGCATTGATTTTTGCCTAGAAATGCACTTGTGATTTGATAGGATTGCTCATATTTTGTTGTTAAATTCTCGTCCTAGAAATGTGCTTCTGATTTGATAGGATAGCTCATATTTTGTTGTTAAGTTCTCATGTTATATTATTATATCTTTGGGCATTTAAGCCCAAGACTACAAGGCCAAAGTCCCCAGTATAGCACTAGGTACTTAATATCATACTACGATCAATACATATGCTTTAGAAAAATTTGCACCTTCTACATTGACAACTTAAATATATGCAATGAGGAAAGATATCCATACCAATATTTGAATTACAAAACTTGAAGAAGTGATAAAGCATTTGGAGTATCACATTATATGTTTAAGCATACCATGCATGCTACTAGAGAATCATAAGTAGTTGGAATAACTCCCCAACTATTTATTATTCTTATCTTAATTATCAAATGAAACTCACACTATTTTTAATCATTAGCACTGGACAAAAATTAGGATAGAGATATAGATAGAGATAAATACCAGTATACAACAATAACAACATAAACGTATATGTAGAGGAAAAAAAAGGATAGATAATATAGAGAAGGAAGAGGAAGAGAGATAAAATAGTAAGATAGAGTGATAACAACATAAGTTGTGTGTGTGTGTGAGAGAGAGAGAGCGCTAAATATAATTATTTTTCTTAATAAAACAAATAGTCAAAATAAAATCATAGTTATAATAAAAAATTAAAATATATTATATTTTAATTAATGAAACTAAGAATTTAATTTTTATATTAAAACTCACATTTCTATAAGAAAAAATGATATGTATTGAAATATAAAAATATTTTATAACTAAAACTAATTGTTTAATTTTACACAATTAGAGAAGGTTTACTATTTAATGTTTTGTATTTCCAAACTTTTCATACAATTAAGTAATTTTTAATTATGAAATAATATCTATATAATTTAATATGTACATTTGTAAATAATAAATAAATGTAATATATATAAATTTGATGTTGATGAATAAATATGATGTAATAAATAAGAAATAAAATATAACTATTTAATTTTAATACATAGCTTATAAAAACATAATAATAATTTATATATCTTTTAGAATTGAATTATTTCTTTTTTGTGGTTATTTCTTTAGTATTTTTTTTGATATAAAATATAATTATTAATTTAATATTAAAATATATATTTAAGTTTTAAATGTATTTAAACTAAATGATAAATTGTTTAAATAAAAAATATTAATAATAATAAATGATATAATTTATAAATTGTAACACTTATCAATTATACATATTGCAAACACTATTATAAAATATAATTAAAAATAATATTATTTAATTTATTTTTATAAAAGTAAAATAATAGTAATAATTTAACTACTTTTATGATAAAAATAAATAAAAAAATATAAAAAATTAGAAATTCGAATACAAAGATATAACATATTGAAATTATATTAAAAAAGACACATTTATTAGTTATATATATAGAAGTATAATTTGAACTTATGCATTACATGAAGTTCTAGGAACAAGTTATATCAAATAGTCAAAAATAAACATCAATGTAAA
Source organism: Cupressus sempervirens (assembly GCA_028749045.1). Classification (NCBI taxonomy): domain Eukaryota; kingdom Viridiplantae; phylum Streptophyta; class Pinopsida; order Cupressales; family Cupressaceae; genus Cupressus; species Cupressus sempervirens. The sequence continues at coordinate 396,682,700 of CM053790.1, forward strand.
ACTAATAATAAATATATTTAAAATAAAAAATAAAAAATATTTAATAGATTGTGATAATTAATATTGATTAGACATGTTGTGTGAGGTGGAAGATAAAATGATTGAAAAAATAAAATGTTATCAACTTGTCACAAATGTAGAAAATATAAAGTTGTAATTAATACATTCATTAATACAAAATAAAGTTGTTAGAAAATATTTGTATTTTTTGTTAAAGAAAATTAATTTTCTCCCCACCAAAAATAGTATTGACCAATAGAATGGATGAAAAATGTGATTTATAAAATAATGAAAAATTAAAAAAAGATATAAACATTAGAAATCTCATATAATCTTTTAAATTTTTTGATTTTATTGGTTAGTGTTAATGTCATATTTGCATTGACATGAATGCATAAGTATTCCTACCTTGGTAGGAACTAATAATTGAATGATAATCTAGAAATGCAATATATTGCAAAAGATTCAAAAGGAAGGGGCTCAGATTCCACCTTTGGCTGGAGACTTTGTGTTGCGTGGGGAGGGTTTTTCTTTCTATTTTGGTTGTAATTGAAGGGGAGAGAATTTTTTTATTTTTCGGATTGTTATTTGTGAGTGTAGAAGCAATTAGATCTTTGTTATTTTTTTTTGTGTAATCAAAGAAAGAAGATAGTTATATGCCAAAGCTTTGAATTTGGACATTTATTTTATTGAGATCGATCTGTGAATTGATACAGTCTTTTGTGAGTACAATTTTGTCTCGAATGATTACATTCATGATAAACATCTAGTCTTTGAGCCTTAGTTATTCATGTGTTCATAAGAGAATGATATGCCTTTATTCCTTCATTTTCTTTGTAATGTCAGGTCTTGATAAATACTCTTTGTGCCATTTATCTATTGTCTTAGTGTTTTTTTTTTCTCATCTACTTTGTGTTTATGGGTAGATGTTTGAGTGCCTTTTTTGCTTTCAAGTTAAAATCATTCCTATTTGTAGTTTAGTGGATTCATTGGAGATCTCATATGAGGAGTTGTACCCAAGACAATTTAGAGGGAATTTAAGCATTTCAATTACAAAGTGACCCAACGGTTAGTTGCAGTTATTTGTCTTCTTGGTTTGGGCATTCAAGAGTCAGTTTAAAGTCATTTTTCTAAAAGAAAAATTTGTTCACTAACAGATTTTTGGCCACTCTACTAGGGAACATAAGTGAAGTTTCAGTGCTTTCTTTTCTCATATATTTGAAATTTCCTCCCCGAGGATGGAGGTTGGTGACTCTAACTTTATCTAGTGGAAGAAGCCTAGTGTGAACATGGCTTTGATTGCAACTCATTCGTGACAGCCATAGCATGGTCCTTTTGGTTTGCCTCATTACACAACCATGCATATAGGTTCTAAAATATACATTCCCAAGTTCTCTAGAGGAGGTGATCAAGATCCCTACAATCACATCTAAGTATTCCAAGATGCTTGTGGGATTATTAGGGTCTTGGAAGAAGATACATTTGTTCATCTTTTTGTTAGATTCCTTGTTGGTGATGTTGTTACTTGGTTTCAACATTTAGAAGATGGATGTATTACCAATTGGAATGTGTTGGAGGGTAAGTTTCTTGCTAGGTTCAAAATAACATTCAATGTGGGTTTTCTTGTATGCCATTTTTTCATAATCAAGAAAGGAGATAACAGAGAGATACGAGAGTTTGTGGATAGATTCAATCTAACCTTCAACAAAATGCCATAGGTCGATCAATCCAATCAAGTCAATCTGTTACTAATTTTCATTGCAAGATTGCACTTGGAGATTAGATTTTATCTTAAACTAAGCAAGGTGTGCGACTATGAAGTTGCTAAACAAAAGGATGTTTAGATTGAAGACAATTTAATATTGTCATGAAGACAGTTTAATATTGTCAGGAAGGTTTGAGCAAAATAAACCTTCAGAAATTTCACATAAAGATTTGAAGTTAAAAGATAAGGAGCTCTTATTTGATAATTTTGATTCCTTAATGAATGGCTGCCATAACATAGAAGGAGAAGCCGGGTGAAACAAAGAATCTTTGATTCATGATGCATAGTTGGAAAAGAGTTATATGATTATGGAAGCTCAATTAATGAAGAAGAAGATGAGTATTTTCCTCCTTTGATCTTGTCATCCATACCTTCTGGTGTCATGAATGGTAAGAAAGGAGAAAAGTCAGTTGGAGAAACTGTTGATGAAGAGAGATGTATTTCAAGTTTTGCCTCTAACTTTGAAAATTCCACTTGTAGAAGTATTGATGCTACAACCGTTGAAATAAAACAACCTCTTATTAGAGTGGAACAATATGAAAGAAGTGCTAATATGAATGCTTTTCCATCATTATTAGAGGCTGGAATTAGTATGCCACCAAAAAAATATAAATGTGGGAGATAACATAAATATTGGTGAAAAATTTGGATACACCTCATCTTTTTTAATCCTCTTTTAAGTCAAAGACAACCCTCTCTTTGAATTACATGTTTACGAAGATATAGAGAGGTTAGAAAGATGTGGCCTCCAAATAAACACTATAGGTAATGATAATGTTGAAACTAAGTGACATGTGGTAGAAGAGGGGAATCATAAAAATCTAGAGCAAGTCCTTTGTATACAAATCATTGATGATTATCTCTCAAGAGAGATTACTCTAGATACATTTGAGACAAACCAAAATATTAAAAAGATTGTTGATAAAGAGTTATTGAAAGAAGATTAATAACAAAATGAAATAAAATAATCCAAGAGAGCTTGTAATGAAAATATTTACCATAAACACAAAGTCAAAGAGAGCATGGAATAAGAAAAGTCCAAGGAACAACCACCAATAAATCAACAAAGGAAACATATATTTAGAAAGGGGAAAGCAAAGAAAACCCCTTGTGAATAATATGAATGAGGCAAAAGCCTAAAGAATGAAAGAGAGAGGAGATGTAATGCCCCGCAAAGGGATCCAAAGAATTAACCTAGAGTTTTCACTAAGTTTAGTAGCATTTTTTTTTTCCATAGAAGTAAACATCACATATAACTTATGCACAATAACGGAAGCAATAGCAATGTCCATCTAAAAGTAAACATAACATAAATAACAGATTACATTCTTTAAGATCCCTTAACGTTGAATTACATACGTGAATTCATCTAGTACATCATCCACATGAAATAATAATGATAAATCCAATGTTTATACATTACATTTCAAATGCTCATTCATCCACTGTACATGTCACAGGGTATGACAAGCTCAAAGAATATACATACATAGAATAAGGTACATCATCCTATTTTAATCCATGATACATCAAGTAAAGACAATCACATGAGACACCATCATAGAAGATATAAACATCCATCATAAAGATCAAACATAATAAACTAAGTGCATGGTTCCTCCCAACCGTCAATAGCATCATTAGACCATCGTGGATCCTAGCCATCCCTTCGTGCGTAACATTCCAAATCATCGAAGAGATCATTGGCACTAACATAGTAGGAATGTCACTCCTAATAAATACAACATCATATGTAGAAAGTAATCTAACATGCAAATAAAAGCATAAGATAACATCATCTAACATATGCTAATCATCAATGAAAAAGGATACAAATCCACCATCATGAAGGACGCATCAACCATGATGTCTCAATGAATCTCAAAATGATAAGAGTGAAAAATACACTACCACCCGACCGCGTGGTACCTAAGTGGTCCACTCCCACCGTGCTGAGGAGATAATCTCAAGTCCCAAACAGGCTATCAAAATCACATAGCACATATCTCTATAAGTCCAGGAATCCTAAAAGTATACTAACTCAAAGGTTCCAAACACAAAATCTGACATCTAATCCCAGAGGCACACAATGACATGTAGGAACCTACTATGCAAGCAGGAAAGTGTCATCGCAATTATCACGTACAAGTTACCCTGGTAGTTAGCTAAACTCCACGGGTCCATACTGATTTCATGCGGCCACTAGTATCCTCTCATACTGACGAGGCATACTATGAAATGCAAGGTCGCAACCATGCGTCTCACTACTCCCATCCTAGCTTGTACAAGTGCTCAAGGCATGGGCGAGAACAAAACACTTATCTTTTTAGGTTCATTCTGTTAGTATTAGGTGTGAATGTTATCACTTATTAATCCGACTTACAATGAGTTACCCTGGCAGCCTCTTAGGGCCCCGACCCCCATTGCAAGCCACTTCCCATCACTACATGCAGATATCCTACCCTAATGCTCATGGATTCATAAATCTTAAAATCACGAAAGATAATTCACAACAAGATCATCAAATATGCATAAAGCATCAAATCTCCATGAGCAACATACATAGAAAATCATGAACACAACAGCTCTCTATTGGCAACTGAAGTATCACTGATAATCAAATATCCAATGGTTCTCAATAACCAAAAAATATATATCTCAATCATATTGATCGAAGACTCCAAAAATGGTTGAGTCAAACATGTCACAACATGACATCATCAAGAATAAATCCACATCTCAGTCCCATCATGGCGACTAGAAAACAATCAAGGATAACTGATCGATGACCAAAATAATGGTTAGGTCAAGAGTCTCATACACAAGAATCTCAACTATAACAATTAGTAATCACATCCAATACATAGAGCATTCCATCACAAACCATGGTTGGGTTTATAAAGATCGAGATTAAAACATCATCATGACATCACAATCACATAACCCCAAGCCTTTGGTAGATGTCCTATACTGGTCAACACTAGTCGACCCAAAACCCAAAATAATAGCATAAATAATACACAATGTAAACACATGTTTTGATTTTGCTAAGTTTTCAAATTTGAATTTAAAAGTCTCAGTTTACGTTTTTCCAAATTATATTAAGTGAAGAAATTTCACATTTTTCCTAACCCATGTATTTGTTTGATAGATAAAAGTTTCTCCCCAAAACTATTAGACTCAATTTTCTAATTGATCTAATAATATTTTGTTTATATAACATTGTTTGAAAATTGAAACTCTAAATGAATCAAAACTTCAATTATATATTCTAATAACTAATCTTAATTAAACTGAGTTTAATTAAATTAATTATTAATATCTCTTCATAATTGACAAGCTCAATATCAATATTTTAAATCATTAAAAGAGTGATCCATTAATTTAGAACTTTATAATATTCATTTATAATTAATTATATATACATATATACTTATATACATACATACATACATACATACATACATACATACATACATACATATATATATATATATATATATATATAATAACATTTAATAATTAATGATATTGCAACAAAATCGAGATACATATCCAAATCTCATATGAAATAATGTTGCAAATAAATTTTTATATAATTTAAAACCAAACTCAAATCTCTTTAAAATCGCGCGGCCCAATACATCCACACTGCAGGTACACTGCGGTCGCAGGTACCCTGCGATCTCGCAAGCCTGCGGTGGGTGGGGTATATAATACCCGCCCAACATCATATATATATATATATTTTTAACGCGATTTTCAATAACTTTTTTTATAAAAACGTTTCCATGCGATATGAAATACTATTAACATGAAACTCTATCGTGATTTGACATTCGATTATTATATATGTATAGATATACATATGTATGTATATATATATGAGTGTATATATATATGAGTGTATATATATATACACACACACACACACACACACACACACACACACACACACACACACACACACACACACACACACACACACACACAGAGTTTATCACCATCACAACAGATACATATATATATATGTATATAATGATATATACGTATATGTGTATGCAGATTCAAGAATATACACAGTTTACTTAGAAATTCTAATTTTCAAAAATTTCCTTTAAATCTTTGATCTTCAAATTTATCCAATAAATAATCTAATGGGTTTGGCTATGAATTTAAACCTTAGCCCCATTTTCTTCCAGATCTATGCATATAAAGATTTCCACATAAATTCAATTGCCCATATTGAGAATGCATACAATAAAAATATGAAATTCCTCAGAAGACATATGGAAGACACGAAGAAGACAGAGAATGCAAGATGCGAAAATAGCATAAGTAAAATCACAAGAATCTACCCGGATTCTGATGCTAATTCGCTCTTCCTCAAAAAGCTCGCAGAGCAAGCTCCCTTCTTCAGAATTCTCGAATCCTCCAATGCTCCAATTGCACTCCAAACGCTATGTCTAAGCTTCTAGGGATACCTGAATATAAAGAGCTCTCAGGAAACCTCTAGAATGCTTCTAGAAACAGCTGGAAGGTGTCACCAACTAAGCATGAGTCTTTTCCAACTTTCAAGATGAGCCATAGGGTTGTAGACACCATGTGCTTAATTAATGCACTAACCGCCATGTTGTTGACACATGAGAAATAGAAAAGTGCGTTAACTCCCATGCAAGCTTATAACTCCAATCCACTTTTTATATAATTTTTATCTAAATATTTATAACTTTCATTTTAATTTTTATAACTTTTATTATTATTATTTATTTATTACTTTATTATTATTTTATTATTATTATAAATTTTAATTTCTAATTTTCTTTTATTTAATTCATTTTCCTCAATAATTCTCATTTAATTAATTACAATCAAAATATCAAATAACATGATATTTTATATTAATTTTCTCAAATAATTAATTTATTAATTAAATCCATTTATTAAGACTTAATTAATAAAAAATTCACCATAGACCTCCAAGATAAAATATGAAAACCCATCATAGAACAAATCATACAAAATCAGTCTAAAGGGTTAAAAATCACGAAATATGTCATCCGACACATTCGGTGGGTACTCAACTCTGATACTTGTCTTAACTCACTAGGACAAATGGTTTAAGGGTTTGGGATTTGGACTTGAGAATTTATCTCCCTTCTCTTATCATTGAGATAGTATAATAGGGTACGCTCATCCTGGCAATTCAGGGAATTCGATACCCGATACCTGCAACCTACAGAAAAACCACGCATGTACATGCAATATATATATATATATATATATATATATATATATATATATATATATATATATATATATATATATATATATATATATAATGCCAAGCTAAACAGACAATGGAAGGAAGTGGTGCATCGTGTAGATCTTGACTAAGTAGGTGACTATGACTCCCTTCCTTAACCACATCAGAAACGCCATACAATAAGAAAACACGCACACCATACACATGCAAGTATGGGGTAAGTATCCATAATAAAACACATAAGATAATAACCATCCATCTAATCATCAATAATGATTGAAAACAATATAATGATCATCATGTATGCATGAAATATAAAATCTAAATGATCTCATCATATAACCTCTGAATCCATAATGTCTGATAGTGTCAAAACAATACCACTAATCCATCAACATAAAACTAGTCTATCATAGTCTGATGATAATAACAATGTCCAGAAAAGATGTGAACGAGGGTACGTACTACATCCACCCCCCCTTGGGTTAGGCTTACTCCTGGAAGCCTACAAACAAATAGGGATATAACTCCCTCAATCTAGCTGCATCCCCCCAAGTAGCTAAAGAATCATCAGTAGGGTCCCATTGGACCCTTACCTGCTCGATGGTTCGACCCCTGAGGGTCAACCTCTGCTGCTCCAGAATACGAACCTACTCCAAAGCTAGCTGCCTGTCCTCTACCTGCAACACATTCCAATCAAGAACATGTACAATATCAAGAATATACTGCCTAAGCACTGAAACATGGAAAACATCATGAATGCGAGCTAGATTGGGCGGTAGAGCAAGATGGTAAGCAACCAGACCAATCCTCTCTAGAATCTCGAATGGTCCCACAAAGCGAGGTGCTAGCTTAGAACCCTTTCCATATTGGATCGAACTCTTTTGCGGTCACACTCTTAGGAAAACCTTATGACCCACAACAAACTGCTTATCAGTCCTATGAGCATCGGCATACTTCTTCTGCCTATCTTGTGCCATAGTCAAGTGCTCACGGATACGCACTACCTGTTGCTCCATATCACGAAGCATCTCAGGACCCAACAGGATGCGATCCTCAAGACTGTCCCAACTCAATGGTGTACGACAAGGACGACCATATAATGCCTGAAATGGTGCCATACCAATAGAACTATGATACTCGTTGTTGTAAGAAAACTCCACTAGATAGAGATAATCCTCCCAATGTGTCTGCCTATCCATCACATACATCCGTAGCATATCCTCCAAAACCTGATTCACCCTCTCTGTCTGACCATCAGTCTCTGGATGATATGCTGAACTGAAGTTTAATTGCGCTCCAAGCTCATGCTGCAGCAATGTCCAGAATGCAGATGTGAATACAAGATCCTTGTCAGAAATGATCTTTCTAGGAATACCATGTAATCTCACAATATCACGCATAAAGACATTAGCTACAGAAGCTACTGTGTAGGAAGACCTAATCGGTGAAAAATGTGCCACCTTAGTCAACCGATCAACAGTGACCATGATATCATCATGACGTCGACCTGTCATAGGTAATCCCACAATGAAATCCATGGAGATGATATCCCATTTCCAAGAAGGAATGAGATTAGGCTGCAAAAGTCTAGTAGGGTGCTGATGTTCTGCCTTGACTCTCTGACACTCAAGACACCTAGCCACAAAATCAACAATATCTCGCTTCATCCCAAACTAAAAGAACAAACGTCTCAAATCCGCATGCATCTTCTTGACACCTAGATGTGCTGAGTAAGGTGTACGATGGGCTTCTACTAGTATCAAGGTGCAAAGCTCATCTGAAAATGGCACATAAATCCTCCCCAACTGTCTTAAAAGACCATCTGACTCTCGAACATAACCTGCAAACTTACCTTCCAAAGATCTTCCTGAATCAATCTCTCTGCATACTTCCTGATACCAGGAATCCGTAGGAAGTTCCTGAAGAATCTGACTCCTCAAATCCACACTAAGAGTCATCGACGATAACACATGTCTCCTGCGACTCAAAGCATCCGCCACCACGTTCTCCTTACCCTGAATGTACTTAACCTCAAAATCATACTCGAATAGAAATTCCATCCATCGCCTCTAGCGAGCATTCAAATTAGGCTGAGTAAAAATGTACTGAAGACTATGATGATCGCTGTGCAGCTCAAATCTGTGCCCCAACAAGAAATTTCTCCACCTTGTCAAAGCATGGACTACTATTGCTAACTCAAGATCATGCGTAGGATAATTTAACTCATGATCCTTGAGCTTGTGTGATTCATACGCAATCACCCGTCCATTCTGCATCAACACTACCCCAATCCCTTCAAGAGAAGCATCTGTACATACCATGAAATCACCTTCTGGATTCAGTACAGCTAGAATCAGTGCACTGGTCAAAAGCTCCATGAGCTTCTGAAAAGCTTCCTCACATTTCTCTGTCCATACGAACTTCTTTCCTTTCTTTTGAAGAGAAGTGATAGGATGTACTATCCTAGAGAAAATTTGGACAAATCTGCGATAATAACTAGCTAAACCCATGAAACTACGAATCTCTGACACATTAGTCGGTGTAGGCCAATCTATTATCACCTGAATCTTTGCAGGATCCACTGAAATACCATCACCTGAAATAACATGCCCTAAATACTGAATCTCCGATTTGAAGAATTCACACTTAGCTGCATTAGCATAAAGCTAATTGTCCCTTAAACACTGCAATACCAACCGCAGGTGTTCCTCATGCTCCTTCTGAGTCTTAGAATATATCAATATGTCATCAAGAAACATGAGTACAAACCTGTCCAGATAAGATCGAAACACACCATTCATCAAACTCATGAAAACTGATGGAGCATTAGTCAATCCAAAAGGTACCACTGTGAACTCATAATGCCCATAACGAGTTTGAAAAGTAGTCTTGTGAATATCTGCTTCCTTAATGGGAAGCTGGTGGTATCCTGACTTAAGGTCAATCTTGGAGAATACTGTCGCTCCCTTGATCTAATTGAATAAGTCATCAATCCTAGGTAAAGGATACCTGTTCTTAATAGTCACCTTATTCAACTGTCTGTAGTCAATACAAAGGCGCAAAGAACTGTCTTTCTTCTTCACAAAGAGCACTGGAGCTCCCCATGGTGAGACACTAGGTCGAATGCTCCCTTTGGCCAGAAGTTCTTCTAGCTGAAGACGTAGCTCACCCAATTCTTGAGTAGTCATACGATAAGGAGCTTTAGAAATAGGCTCCGCTCCAAGAATCAGATCAATACTAAAATCAATGTCCCTCTTAGGAGGCATGCCTGGAATCTCACTTGGAAAAACATTCGCGTACTCCTGCAAAATCAGGTGATCTAAAGTCTCCCTCATAGGATCTTCCTCATCAAAGATCATTTACCATAACAACGAATATCTGACATCCCTTACGAAAACTTCGCTTCATTTGCATAGCAGAAATCATCCGCAGAGATATAGGCCTCGGTATCCCAACTATCAACACATCATTCCCTTGGTCATCTTGGCACATAATAATCTTCTTCCTACAATCTATACTGGCTCTATGAGATCTGAGCCAGTCCATACCTAAAACCACATCATAGGAACCAAGGGGTATGACTCGAAGATCCGCTGCCATATCGAAGCTTCCTAAACTAAGCCCACACTTATGAACTATAGAATCTGTGGAAACCTTAATGCCTGAGGCTAGTTCCACTTGCCAACCACGATCTTGCTTCACCACATCCAGCTTACACTTAGAAACTATAGATGGTGAAATAAATGAATTTTTAGCTCTTGAATCAAACAATACTGAAAGAGATATACCTCTAATAGCACCTGTGGTTTCAACCACTGTTCCTTGATGATCTGCCTGACGCTGATCAACTGCTGCAAAAACTCTATGAGCTCTACCTGCATCACCAGCTGTAGGTCTAGGTCCTAAAAACTAAGATGCTCGCTGAGGACACTGAGCTGCATAATGTCTAATTTGACCACATGAAAAACATTCTGAATTTTTGCCAGAATCTCTTCCCATAGGTGGTACATTAGATTTTTGATGATTGTTCCTGCTTACAAAAGACTAGCTACTCTGAGCTGGCTGATTGGTCTGATTCTGTCTATTGCATTGAGCATTGCGGTTGTTCTTGGTGTTAGAACCTTTGCCACCACCTTGAGCTTGAGAATTTGAGCCCTTCTGCTGCTGTGTCTGTTGAGACTGTTGCTAATACTGTTTCCCCTTAGAGAAAGAAAACTTCTTGTTACCACCTGAATTGTAGTTGCTTTTAGATCCTGATGCTGTTGGCGCTCCTACAAAACCAACTTGACCAAGGTTGACACTTTGCTCAACAAGGATAGCTCGATGCACCGCATCCTTGAGGGTTTTTTGGCTCAAATACCTTAACTCCCCCAATAATATGGTTATTCAAACCCCTAATAAAATGTTATGTCAACTGAGCTGAATTTTCACTGAATCCTGAAAAAGGCATAAGCTCATAGAACTTATGCTCATACTTGGTCACTGACAAGGTATACTGTTTGAGATTATGAAATTCATCAGCCCTTTGTTGTTTCCATTCCTCTGGTAGGAATCGTTCATGGAAACTCTCTACGAATAATTCCCATGTAACACTACTCATATCGATTCCCAACTTCTTTTCCTCTATCGTCCACCAAGTGGCCAAAAAATTCTCTAGATTAGTGATCGCAAACCTTGCCTTAACATTGCTGTCGAACTCCTGCATGGCAAAAATCCTGTCGAGGGAAATAAGCCACTACTCGGCCACATAACCAGAACCTTGCCCATTAAAAGGCTTGATCTTGGATCTTGAAAGATCCTTCATCTGAGTGGACACAATGGACCTTTGACGATCCTTCCGAGGACTTCTAGATCTGGGTCTATGCTCTTGTTCTGTCTGATGCACTTTGGGTTGTTCTTGAACAGGAGGTAGACGTTCTAGAATAGTCTGCAGCATCTGCCTCAAGCCAACCTCTTAAGACTCAGCTTGGTCCTCTCTATGGCTCTCTTCTTGCTGCCTACTAGAGTGCTCTTCCCTGCTCTCTACATGAGTCGATCCATCATGGGCAGACTCATGGGCACTGACAGCTCTGTCATGACCACGACCTCTTCCACGGCCTCTACCACGGCCTCTAACAGAAGACCTAGTCCCATATACCATCCTACAACAGTACAAGGTACTAAGTTCAGTTCTATGTTGTTTAAGTAAAATTTCCAATTTTGAAAACTAAGTGTTGAAGTATGAAAAATATACAAGTAACAGTTCAAGTTCTGTTTCAGTTCACCTAGTTTCAAATTGAACAGATACACTTGATAGTTCATAGTTCAAAGTTCTAGTTGTTCCAAAATACCCAGAGCTCCCAATGTAGAAACTCGGGCTCTGATACCAAATGTAATGCCCTGCCAAGGGATCCAAAGAATTAACCTAGAGTTTTCACTAAGTTTAGTAGCATTTTTTTTCCATAGAAGTAAACATCACATATAACTTATGCACAATAACGGAAGCAACAACAATGTCCATCTAAAAGTAAACATAACATAAATAACATATTACATTCTTTAAGATCCTTTAACATTGAATTACATACGTGAATTCATCTAGTACATCATCCATATGAAATAATAATGATAAATTCAATGTTTATACATTACATTTCAAATGCTCATTCATCCACTGTACATGTCACAGGGTATGACAAGCTCAAATAATATACATACATAGAATAAGGTACATCATCCTATTCTAATCCATGATACATCAAGTAAAGACAATCACATGATACACCATCATAGAAGATATAAACATCCATCATAAAGATCAAACATAATAAATTAAGTGTACGGTTCCTCCCAACTGTCAATAGCATCATTAGACCATCATGGATCCTAGCCATCCCTCCGTGCGTAACATTCCAAATCACCGAAGAGATCATCGGTACTAACATAGTAGGAATGTCACTCCTAATAAATACAACATCATATGTAGAAAGTAATCTAACATGCAAATAAAAGCATAAGATAACATCATCTAACATATGCTAATCATCAATGAAAAAGGATACAAATCCACCATCATGAAGGATGCATCAACCATGATGTCTCAATGAATCTCAAAATGATAAGAGTGGAAAATACACTACCACCCGACCGCATGGTACCTAAGTGGTCCACTCCCACCGTGCTGAGGAGATAATATCAAGTCCCAAACAGGCTATCAAAATCACATAGCATATATCTCTATAAGTCCAGGAATCCTAAAAGTATACTAACTCAAAGGGTCCAAACACAAAATCTGACATCTATTCCCAGAGGCACACAATGACATGTAGGAACCTACTATGCAAGCGGGAAAGTGTCATCGCAATTATCACGTACAAGTTACCCTAGCAGTTAGCTAAACTCCACGGGTCCATACTGATTTCATGCGGTCACTAGTATCCTCTCATATTGACGAGGCATACTACGAAATGCAAGGTCGCAACCATGCATCTCACTACTCCCATCCTAGCCTGTACAAGTGCTCAAGGCATGGGCGAGAACAAAACACTTACCTTTTTAGGTTCATTCTATTAGTATTAGGTGTGAATGTTATCACTTATTAATCCAACTTACAATGAGTTACCCTGGCAGCCTCTTAGGGCCCCGACCCCCATGAGCAACATCCATAGAAAATCATGAACACAACAGCTCTCTATTGGCAACTGAAGTATCACTGATAATCAAATATCCAATGGTTCTCGATAACCAAAATATATATATCTCAATCATACTAATCGAAGACTCCAAAAATGGTTGAGTCAAACATGTCACAACATGACATCATCAAGAATAAATCCACATCTCAGTCCCATCATGGCGACTAGAAAATAATCAAGGATAACTGATCGATGACCAAAATAATGGTTAGGTCAAGAGTCTCATACACAAGAATCTCAACTATAACAATCAGTAATCACATCCAATATATAGAGCATTCCATCACAAACCATGGTTGGGTTTATAAAGATCGAGATTAAAACATCATCATGACATCACAATCACATAACCCCCAAGCCTCTGGTAGACGTCCTATACTGGTCAACACTAGTCAACCCAAAACCCAAAACAATAGCATAAAGAATACACAATGTAAACACATATTTTGGTTTTGCTAAGTTTTCAAATTTAAATTTAAAAGTCTCAGTTTACGTTTTTCCAAATTATATTAAGTGGAAAAATTTCACGTTTTTCCTAACCCATGTATTTGTTTGATAGATAAAAGTTTCTCCCCAAAACTATTAGGCTCAATTTTATAATTGATCTAATAATATTTTGTTTATATAACATTGTTTGAAAATTGACACTCTCAATGAATCAAAACTTCGATTATATATTCTAATAACTAATCTTAATTAAACTGAGTTTAATTAAATTAATTATTAATATCTCTTCATAATTGACAAGCTCAATATCAATATTTTAAATCATTAAAAGAGTGATCCATTAATTTAGAACTTTATAATATTCATTTATAATTAATTATATATACATATATACTTATATACATATATAAATAAATAAATAAATAAATAATATAATAACATTTAATAATTAATGATATTGCAACAAAATCGAGATACATATCCAAATCTCATATGAAATAACGTTGCAAATAAAACTTTATATAATTTAAAACCAAACTCAAATCGCAATGTGATTTTAAAATTGCGCGGCCCAATACATCCACACCACAGGTACACTACGGATCGCAGGTACACTACGGTCGCAGGTACCTTGCAATCTCGCAAGCCTGCGGTGGGTGGGGTATATAATACCCGCCCAACATCATATATATATATATATATATTTAACGCGATTTTCAATAACATTTTTTTATAAAAACATTCTCATGCGATATGAAATATTATTAACATGAAACTCTATCGTGATTTGACATTCGATTATTATATATGTATATATATACATATGTATGTATATATATGGGTATATATATGTGTATATATGTATATACACGCAAAGTTTATCACCATCACAACACACACACACACACACACACACATATATATATATATTTATATATATATACGTATATGTGTATGCAGATTCAAGAATATACACATTTTACTTAGAAATTCTAATTTTCAGAATTTTCCTTTAAATCTTTGATCTTCAAATTTATCCAATAAATAATCTAATGGGTTTGGCTATGAATTTAAACCTTAGCCCTGTTTTCTTTCAGATCTATGCATATAAAGATTTCCACATAAATTCAATTGCCCATATTGAGAATGCATACAATAAAAATATGAAATTCCTCAGAAGACATATGGAAGACACGAAGAAGACAGGTAATGCAAGATGCGAAAAATAGCATAAGTAAAATCACAAGAATCTACCCGGATTCTGATGCTAATTCGCTCTTCCTCAGGAAACTTGCAGAGCAAGCTCCCTTCTTTAGGATTCTCGAATCCTCCAATGCTCCAATTGCACTCCAAACGCTATGTCTAAGCTTCTAGGGATGCTTGAATATAAAGAGCTCTCAGGAAACCTCTAGAATGCTTCTAGAAATAGCTGGAAGGTGTCACCAACTAAGCATGAGTCTTTTCCAACCTTCAAGATGAGCCATAGGGTTGTAGACACCATGTGCTTAATTAATGCACTAACCGCCGTGTTGTTGACACATGAGAAATAGAAAAGTGCGTTAACTCCCATGCAAGCTTATAACTCCAATCCACTTTTTATATAATTTCTATCTAAATATTTATAACTTTCATTTTAATTTTTATAACTTTTATTATTATTATTTATTTATTACTTTATTATTATTTTATTATTATTATAAATTTTAATTTCTAATTTTCTTTTATTTAATTCATTTTCCTCAATAATTCTCATTTAATTAATTACAATCAAAATATCAAATAACATGATATTTTATATTAATTTTCTCAAATAATTAATTTATTAATTAAATCCATTTATTAAGACTTAATTAATAAAAAATTCACCATAGACCTCCAAGATAAAATATGAAAATCCATCATAGAACAAATCATACAAAATCAGTCTAAAGGGTTAAAAATCACGAAATATGTCATCCGACACATTCGGTGGGTACTCAACTTTGATACTTGTCCTAACTCACTAGGACAAATGGTTTAAGGGTTTGGGATTTGGACTTGAGAATTTATCTCCCTTCTCTTATCATTGAGATAGTATAATAGGGTACACTCTTCCTGGCAATTCAGGCAAGTCGATACCCGGTACCTGCAACCTGTAGAAAAATCATGCATGTACATACAACACACACACACACACACATATATATATATATATATATATATATATATATATATATATATATATATATATATATATATATATATATATATATATATATATATATATATATATATATATATATATATATATATATATATATATATATATATATATATATATATATAATGCTAAGCTAAACAGACAATGGCAGGAAGTGGTGCATCGTGTAGATCCCGACTAAGCAGGTGACTATGACTCCCTTCCTTAACCACATCAAAAATGCCATACAATAAGAAAACACGCACACCATACACATGCAAGTATGGGGTAAGTATCCATAATAAAACACATAAGATAATAACCATCCATCTAATCATCAATAATAACTGAAAACAGTATAATGATCATCATGTATGCATGAAATGTAAAATCTAAATGATCTCATCATATAACCTCTAAATCCATAATGTCTGATAGTGTCAAAAAAATACCACTAATCCATCAACATAAAACTAGTCTATCATAGTCTGATGATAATAACAATGTCCAGAAAAGATGTGAATGAGGGTGGGCACTACAGGAGAACATATATGGAGTCATTGACTCATTACAAAAAATGACATGGTGAACATGTGTTGAAGAGAATGAGAGAGAGACATATCTTGTATAGATATGAGAAGAGGAGTTATTTAGTAACTCCCGTGTGAATGATTGGCACATACATAAGTGTGTGCATAACAAGTGTCATAATCCTGTTATGGAGGAATAAACTATTTTCCTTAATAAGAGAATTACAACAATGAGTTGTCCTCACACATGGACAAGAGGAAAAGAAAATGACATGTCCTCACATGTGGACTAAAGGACACACAAGGGATACCTTGGTTTATCCCATTTAATAAATAAAAACAATGAAGGAAAGATTACTAATTCTAATACCCCTCTTTAATCTTTACTTAGGGAACGACGAGGGATATTAGATCCAATTTATAGTAATACAACTTGATCTTTGAAATGTCTTCAATTATGCAAGAGGTCTCTTATCAACACATATAAATCTTTATAGAGCCAAGATAAGTGAATAGGTTCTTTGAATGTGTTACATCTTCAAGTGGATTCGTGGTGCATATGATATGTACAACAAATAATAATGTCTTGTATGTGCCTTGATAAATTAGTTGAAGAATAGAAACAATAAACAAGACAACCATCCACAAGGAGAATCTCATCTTATATTCAAATTAGCAATCCTTTGGAAATATTATAAGGATAGGAAAACTTTCATAGAGAAAAAATAGAGAGATAAATGAAAACATGACCTGTCACCACAAAACAATGGAGTTAACCTAATATCAAGATAAATCATATATCCAAAGTACAAGTTAGATATAAAAAGTATTTATCAAAGCTCTAATGAAAGGGATATAGTAAGGCACAAATGACCATAGACAAGGCCAACTAATAAAACATATATCAACAATACATCAATCACATGGATATAGAGATTCCACTAATGAGTCATCTCACTAGAAGTTAATGGGTAGCCAATCCATAACTTGCATGACTCACGATCTAAGCAATGAAGTATGCAAAACATTATCACATTAGTACATTAAATAAATAAATATGAGAGACAATTATCACATTAGCATTAACATATTTATTAACATTTTCCAACATGTTTTTCGCAAGGTACCAAAGGGAAGGATTATGAGTATTAACAACATATTGCCTTCAAATAAGAGCATAGTGCCTTCAAGATGGGTCAAATCAATTGGAATTGGAGGGAAAATCCAAGAATAACATCCTCTTCATGAGGAACAAATAGATAAAAATGCAAGAAAATTTCATAAATATTATCTTTTAAAGTAGATAAAATAGAACCAAATTGAGGGAAACTCCATATAAATACCATCCTTTCAAAGTGGAACAAATAGATCAAAAATGGAGGGAAACTCCATATATATATCATCTTTCAAAGTAGAAAAAATATAACCAAATGAAGGTAAACTTTGTATAAAGTAAGTGCACACCATTATAGGATGGAGGAGTATTCCATGGGTCGATAAGGAAACTATGTATCAATTATACTGAGGGGACCTTCATGATATGAGTTAGATATAACTAAGGAAACCTCCATAGTTAACCTTGAAATTTTTTTGGCTCCCAATGAAACTTACAAAAAAATACAATAAACTTCATATAAATCAATGATACAAACCATAAAGTTGCAACATGGGCATAAAATGATACTACAAAAGTATTAAATTGCACCTATGTGCAAATCAGTAGAGCATAATAGAAATTGAAGGCAATTGTGTAGGATAACTCATAATTTCAAATAATGGGAGTTAAATGAAGTAATACTAGGAAGATCATTGAGCAATATAAATATATGGATATCAAGTAGAAAACTCCATTGAGGGTGAACATGGGTACTTTTAAAGATATTAATTTTTCAAAAGAATATACCCGTACAATTGACTAATCATCACACTTACAGTAGCTTGTAGATTTAGCTAGGTATGTATGTGTGCATTTATATATACTTGAATAAATATACCTAAAATATCATGGTATGAAATCACACAATTAAAAATTATGAAAAAAATCATAGTCCTTACCAAGGCAATAAACAAAGGATGACTCATAATTGTGAATAATTATAATTTATAAGAAGCAATGCTAATGGTTTGAGTAGATAAATTAAATGCCACAAACCTTGATGCTCAATGAAAGGAAATGAAAACATAAAATCATGTTCTAAGGAGCTAGAAAAGATCTCCCTCCTTTGAAATTTGACCAAAAGAAATAAATCTCACATTTTCCACATACCTTTGCTTGAAATTGATCCAAAATTTGTACATTAACAAATAATCCCCTCTTTTGGTAAAAATAAATATTTGAGAAAAGGTTATTGTACAAGGAATTCGTTCATCATAGTAACTGACTAATTTGAAACTTAAAAACATAAAAGACAAAGTACAATATACATTTAGTTTTTTTTACAATGCATCAATCTCACACATGAATTTATATTGTTGATATGATCACTTAAATGTAAATCTTCTTGATAAAAGCAAAAAAATCTTCTTAATATAAAATGATTAAAAAAATGTAATC
Organism: Cupressus sempervirens; assembly: GCA_028749045.1. Lineage (NCBI taxonomy): Eukaryota > Viridiplantae > Streptophyta > Pinopsida > Cupressales > Cupressaceae > Cupressus > Cupressus sempervirens. The sequence goes on from CM053790.1 coordinate 396,702,118, forward strand.
ATTTTAATGATAAGCATCTAAATATGCGCTCTCAATTTTTGGAAGACGATGAATTCCAATACACGTGCAATCTAAATTGCATCTGGATAATTTATGGAATGACAAGTAGGAAAGGTGCAACTACTGGGGGGGTGGGGGTGAATCAGTAGTTAAAACATGAACCCATAAAACTTTTCACCACTCATCCATCTCATGCATTCAATAGATAAAATTGAAATAACATGCAAAGCATAAACATCTAAAACATGTAAACACATAAGCAATCACACATTTGAAAACTAATATGATTAGCTAGAAACCCTTCAAATGAGAAGGTAAAATTGGGGTGGGGATGACACCCACAATTCTTCACTACTGCAGCAATAAAGTGTCACCAATTAAGGTTACAATGAGTTGACCATGAGACATGATCTACCCTATGAAAGGCCTGCCCTGTTAAAAGCTTACAAGGATTGTTAAGTCCCACCTTGTTAGAGGATTTCAAAACCCTATTAGAAGTGTGTCTAGCTAAAGGACTTTAGAACATCCACTTGGAATGTCAGCTTGTTAAAGGATTTACAATAGTTTGTTAGGACTACTCTACTTGGGAGGTTTAACTAAAATCACCTGTTAGGATGTTTTAGCATAGATCTTGTGATTAACTTTGGTAGCCTGATTAAAGAGAAAATTTGTACTATGTCCTTCTTGATCCTCTCTGATCTAATATGGTATCCTCTATCCTTTGTTCTTCTCAAACTAATTCTGCAATCTGTTCTCTTACAACTTCTAGGTCTCCATACAAACTTCACTGCTCTCTACCTTCAATTTCTTACGTACACACACTCTTAATGAAGTTTAGGGTTTCGTCCTCCTTAAGAAGACTAGAAGACTCAAGGTTAGGTATGAATCTATTGCTAAGAATAATCCTTTTTGCAACTTAATCCTTCCCTTTTTCTGATTGGCTACATGTAATTACATAGGAAATCCACGTACAAATTCATACTTATCTTCAAAAGATCGTATTCTATCTTTAGGTCAGCTGAAAAATGGTTTACATAGTTGTTTGTGCAATATCAAACAACTATGTCAAACCTATGTTACTTAGCACTTAAGTTTATTGATGTTCGACAGATAGTAAATTTATGTCTTTGACTCAATACCTAAATTGCTTGGCATCTACTATTTGCTTGACACTTGAATCACTCGGCATGTGCTATCTACTCAACACATAAGTGACTTGGCACATGAGTGACTCGACGCTCATTGAAACTCGACATGTATTATTTTTACATATCACACTCGACATGTATTACTTAGTTTAATATGAACTTAGTGAATGTTTTAAGTTTGTTGATACTCAATTGTCAAAACCAATCTGAGATCAACAATCTCCTTGTTTGACATGAGTGTCAAAAACATGTAACTTTACATAATCAATCTAATCTTCTCGAGTATAATATATTCACAACTTAGCTTACATACAAAATTTCAAAATTTTCAATTTTTTTTAATAGATTATATACCTCACAATTTATAACTCCCCTTGAGTTAATGTGCCTGTATTATCCAAAAGTCTATTCTCCATTCTAAGTAAGTCTATTTCTTGATGCTACTCTTTATCTAATATGCTTTGTTTATGCTCTTCAGTTTTCTCTTTTTGTGGTTTCTCCCCCTATGGTTTAACTTTATCTCCCCTTTTCTTTCTATCTCCTTCTTTGCACATTTATCTCATCCCCCCCTTGTTTATTGATCTCCCCCTTTTTTGACACTTATGTCAAAGGGTTTATACACTGATTGTGTATTTGTCCAAGAAAGACTTGTGGACCTCCATTATTATTTTCAAAGCAACATCCCAATTATCACATGCAACATCAAGTGACTTGATTTGGATTTCTATCTCTATTGCAAGGTGAACTAGCCCATCAAATGTAGAAAGATTAGGATCTTTCTTCATCAAGGTTTCTGCATATCCTAGTTCCTTGTGGAGTATCTCCATATAAGGGGTTAGGGAGGCTTGAATTTTAAGCAACTTGGCTCTTATATTAGCCTCTTCTTCTATTAATATAGCTAATTGACTTTGTGATTGAAGCAATGAATGAAAGTGCTTCTCACTTTGAGTTGGGTTTTGAGGTAGTTGCATACCCGATACCTTTAAATTTCTCTCTAGACTCAGAATTCTATGGCTAGTTTCTTGTGTAAAGAGTGCGAGATTACACAATTTTGTGTATAATGAGAATATGTTCTCAAGTACCTTCTTCACTGTCTCAATTTTTGTAGCCAATTATACCTGTACTAGTGCTATATCACCAGATATTTTCTCATTGACTTTCCCTTGAAATTTTCTTTCTGACCATTCCATAAGTTTTGCATTTGTATCTTGGTCTTCATCATTCACTTGATCCTAATATCTATTCTAATATTGGCTTTGATTCTTCAAGTGTAGGGAAATTGAAAGCATCGAAGAAAATGTCTTTTATTTCCTGCAATGCTTGCCTCGGTTTATACTCCTTTATGAGTATTTCTTGATTTTTCTTCTTTTCTAAGGTTTGTTGCATTAAGCCTATTTGTTCCAAGGTAATGGTTTCATAGTCATATTTAGGTATCACTATTTCTTCATCTAAATTTACATCTCCATATGAATTACCTTAGCAACCTTGGACGAGCTGGAGCCTGGTGTTGAAATCTGCACTAGTTAAACTTTAGTGCTTGGCTCCTGAAGGACTTTTGTAGGAGTGCTAGATGTTGGTAATGTTACCAATGGTTGAGTAGCTTCTTGCTCCTTCTCCATTGGCATGTCCTTTTCTTCAAATATCCATTGATCAATTACTATTGTCTAGCTTGCACCTTGTATCTGTGTTATAGGTATAGATATATCTAATTGTCCTATTTGTTCTTCTATATCTTTTGATGTTTGCATCAAAGGTTGAGCACTAGTAGCTAAAGGGATAGCAGAAGGTGTTTCTTGTGTTTTCACCTTGTCTCTTGTAATATCAACTACTACCTTCTGAAGTTCATCAACACTGACCAACACTAGGCTCTCACACAATCTTGCTTATAGTGTGGATTGGTCAAGGATCTTCTTCAGATCTTCTATAGTTAATGGGTTGATGTTCTAAGCTGAGCTATCAGGAACATCCTTTACAATTATAGTATCTGCAAGCATGCTTGTGTCATGTGGAGGGCTCATGCTCGACATTTGTGTGTCTTGCACACTCTATTCTTCCTGCTACTCTTCAATTGTAGCGGTGTCATTTGTTTTCTATTGTGTCTCCTCCATAGTAGCATCATCTTTTCCTCTTGTTGCTTCATCTTCCTTGTCTTCCTCTTCTTTTCCATTGTTTCTTCCCTCAAAGGGATCCTCTTCTCCTTGTTTAACTATTGTCAAACCATTTATTAATTTCCACATTTGAGTGGATTTCTTTACAAAATTCTCAATATTATTCTGGAGTATGCTGAATGCTCTGTATTTTGGTGCAAATATGCTACCATACTTCTTATTTGCCTTAACAATTTGACCTTTTTTCAAATCTAGCATTACCTGGGCTAGTGTTGATTCCCTTATTTGCTTCTCCAAGTTTAGGCAATAATGCCACTTATTTTCAACAATTGTATACAATTCCTTTGACATTGTATTGTCTAGTTCAAGTGGAGTATTCTTGAACTTAGACATCATTGCATAAATTGATTCTTCAATCAAATTTTGCTCTATTCTACCAAGTTTTTCAAAATCAATATTCTTTAAGTCTATCATATTTGCACTATCCTTAATATTATCACAGATGTTTTCAAGATCAGATTTAGGTGTATGACTTACCACTCTAAATTGACTTGTACCTTCAGACTCGATCTTTTCATCATCTATTTTAGGCTGTGCAATGTACTTTCTCCTTTGTTTCTTTTGCAATGGGCCCTCTTGCTTAGTAGCCTTTGCTTTCTCTTTTTCTTGTTCTTTAGCCTTTTGAGCTATGGTCCTTGTACTTTCCCTAATTGTTGGTGTTGTTGGCTTTTCTGGGTTGGGCTTCATTATTTTCTTTGGTTTTGGTTTGGCCATAGGCTGAGCCTTGGCCTTTCTCTTCTTTGGTGCAGATTGAGCTGGTGCTTCTTTGATTACCTCTTCCTTGGTACCTTCTTCTTCTTGGTCCTCGCCCATGCCTTGGGTCAAAGCTAGAGGTTCTTGAGCTTGTACCTCTTCTTCTTCTTCATTCTCTTCATCATCTTCTTCCTCATCACCAAATTGAGCCTTGAGTTTCCTTACTAGTTTGTCCTTCTTCTTTAATGTAGAAGCTTTCTTTAGCTCCATTTCAACATTAGACTTCATTACATCATAATTGCCAAATATCTTGGCTATTTTATCAATTTCCTCTACTAGGAGTGCAGTAATGGCAGTTGAGGCTTCATCAACATTTATCTCATATCCTAGGGGTCTCAACCATCCAACCCTGGGTACTACTGCCTGAATATAAGTGCAATCAATATCCACAAGAAAACATATATCATTATAGTGTTTTTCTACTAAGGAAATAGGTATCCTCAATCTCTACTTCATGGACTTCTTAAAATCTTCAAAGTAGCTTGTCATGACTGACTCAAAATTCTCTCCCATTTGCTCAATGTATTCATTAATTTGGATAGCCACTGACCTGTTGGTCTTCCATCCAATTTTTCCAAAAGATGGGAATTCATTTTGCATATAGAAGAATATGCATACAGGATTGATCCAAACTTACATTGTGTACTTTTTGTCTCTCTGATGGCACCTAGGTTTTCATTTATCTATTGCAATTGAAGTTTTGCAAGATCATAGGAGTGATCTTTCTTAACAATTTTGTAACCAACATCCACTGCTATGCAGGGCACATTGTTTAAACTACTCAATTGATAGAACTTGTGGGAAATAACCCTAACAACAAAATCAAGCAAAGGATCTGTAATGGTATCAATGGTCATACCACGATTGTTCCATTTAGCACCTATGTTTTTCTCAATTTCCTCTTTGGAGTCACTGCGTAGGGTCTTTGGTTGATCTAGGGTTGGATAACCAGTCACCCTATGAACAATCCTTTTTGAAATCTTGATCGGTCCACCCTCTAACCATAGACATCCATCATGAATTCTTCTTAGAACTATTTTTATCCATTCAATTTTGAAAACCATGGGGAAATCTAGGGCACGGATCAAACCCTTTCTATCCACAATATTGAATTCTTCCTTCAGGACTCCATTTTCACACAATTTATCATATGCCTATCTTATCTCCATGTCACCTATGCCTCCTACTTTGTAGCTATAACATTTTCTCACATCTTGTACCATTATGACTTTTGGCAGAATCATAGATAATGCACCTAACGAATCATTTTTATAAGCTATGTATGAGATGGCCCTAAAATTGGGTTGTTTAACCTAATTGCTAACTAATTGAACCTCAAAAGCTTCTTTCTCCTTAGTATTCTTTGAACTAGAGGCCATTTTATCAAACTAGGGTTTATCAAATTTAAAACTGCCCAACACGACTTATGAAGAATACCTTTAAGATTTGATGAACTATTGTTTGATCATTGCTAGAATCCTTGCAAATGCTTTGAACTAGTTTGTGAATCACTTCTTCACTCGACTCGTTATTGTTTTGAATTTGTAATGATGAAAAATAAGATAAAATCGACCTTATACCCTTTAGAACTCTGTAATTAATACTTTTTGTGTATAACTGTAAAACTTGGCATCAACACAATTACTATTCCATTCGGTATTTATAGAGACTTCCTTCACTCGATAGCTACTACAGACTCGGCTCTAACAGTCTTTGATCAATAGCTCAACATTAACTAGTTTTTCACTTGGCATACACAAAAGACTTTTCATACTCGGCAACAATGTGAAAACTTGAAGATCTTAACCTTGAATTTTCCACAAGTTCTTGCATCTTAATTCATGTTAATGGAATCATTTTAGTGCTAATTTATTTTGGAACTAATGTATAATACAACACACTTTAAGTATCAGTCCCACATACCTCTTATTTGCTTAGTTTGATGAAGTGTGACCACATGACCCATTGGGTGAGGTGATCCCTTCTCTGTTTGATGTACTACCAACATCTTTCTTCTTCCATGTCTTGTTCATCTCATTCTTGACGTGTTCAACATCTGCCTTGCCTTTACCTTTATCAAATTCACAACTTGGTGCCTTGGACCTAGTTGGACAATGCTTGTTGATGTGACCAGTCTTGTGACAACTAAAGCATGTGGTTTGACTCAACCATCTCTTGTAGTTACCACTAAAGTGAGTCTTGATGCAGTTTTCAAGTATATGCCCATATTCCTAACAATAGTGATAGCTATATCTTGTATTGTAATCCTAGTTATAGGAGGTTTCATAGCTTCTTACTTTTTTTGGCTTGCTTGATGACCATGTGGACTTGGATCTGCATTCAAAGGCTCTGTGTCCATATTTCTAACAATCGTAGCAGTGTCCTTCAAATTTTGGTGCATGCATGGTTCTGATTTTGCATTCATGTGCTTGATGACCTTGTTTATTGTACTTGTGGTAATGAGTCATGTTCTTAGGCTTAACATTTTGATTTGCATTCTTGCTCCTACAAACATTAGTTGTATGTCCTTTCTTACCACAATGATGACAAATAGGTTTAGAGTTCTTACCTTTATTATTCCTTTCCTCAACAACTTTGGATGATTCTCCTTCTTTAGTGCTTGTATAGCCCAATCTTGATGTATCTCTACTAGATCTAGGGGATTTTAGTAGTTGCTCAAAGTACTTGATGACTTCATTCAACTTGTTGAAACTTTTAGAAAATTCTTTTTTCTCTTTTCAGGTCATTCTACAGTTGTTCATTCTACAGCTTCAAAGTAGTTATTTCAATGTCCTTGACATTCAACTCATGATGAACATTCATCATTTGGCTTAAGGTATCCAATTGCATATTTGAGATCCTGGATAGCTCTGTTGACTTTTCTTCTAATCTGTTTGTCAAAATTCTTTTGTCTTCTTCAATCATGGCCTTGTCTTCTATATCTTTCTTCTTTTGTTCAGTCACCTCACACAACAGTATAGCTTGTGATTCTTGCTCCAACTTGAGATTTCTAATCTCTTCACCTTGTGCTCTATTCTTTTCCATTAGATCTGCAATTGTTGCATCAAATTCACTAGAGTTACCATCAACAAATAGCTTTGTGGTGTTAATCTCTTTGTATTGTGTGTCATTTTTTGCTTTAGCAATCTCTTTCCTTCTCTTCAGGAAACTCTTCAAAGCATCTCTAGCTTCATTCAATTAATGTAGTATGAGATGTATCTGAATCTCCTAGTTCTCAATGGTCTTTCCCAACTTGTAGATTTCCATTTCAAGGTCTTTCCTTTGAAATGTCAAGTAGGAAAGGTGCAACTATTGGGAGGGGGGTGAATCAGGAGTTAAAACATGAACCCATAAAACTTTTCACCACTCATCCATCTCACGCATTCAATAGATAAACTTGAAATAGCATGCAAAGCATAAACATCTAAAACATGTAAACACATAAGAAATCACACATTTGACATCTAATATGATTATGCAGAGACCCTCCAAATGAGAAGGTAAAACTGGATTGGGGATGACACCCACAATTCTTCACTACTGCAGCAATAAAGTGTCACCAATTAAGGTTACAATGAGTTGACTAGTTGACATGATCTACCCTGTGAAAGGCCTACCCTATTAAAAGCTTACAAGGACTATTAAGTCCCACCTCATTAGAGGATTTCAACACCCTATTAGAAGTGTGCCTAGCTAAAGGACTTTAGAACATCCACTTGGAATGTCACCCTGTTAAAGGATTTACAATAGTCTATTGAGACTACTCTGCTTATGAGGTTTAACTAAAATCACCTGTTAGGATGTTTCAACATAGATCTTGTGATTAGCTCTGGTAGCCTAATTAAAGATCAAATCCATACTATTTCCTTCTTGATCCTGTCTAATCTGATATGTCAATGTTGTATCCTCTATCCTTTATTCTTCTCAAATTGATTCTACAATTTTCTCTCTTACAACTTTTAAGTCTCCATGCAAACACACACACACACACACACACACACACACACACACACACACACACACACACACACACACACACACACACACACACACACACACACACTTAATGAAGTTTAGGGTTTTTTCCTCCTTAAGAAGACTAGAAGAGTTAGGGTTAGGTATGAATCTATGACTAAGATTCACCCTTTTTTTTGCTTAATCCTTCTCTTTTTCTGATTGGTTGCATGTACTTACATAGGAAATCTGCATACAGATTCATCCTTATCTTCAAAAGATCATATTTTGTCTTTAGGTTGGTTGAAAAATGGTTTACATAGTTGTTTGTGCAATATCAAACAACTATGTCAAATCTATGTTACTCAGCACTTAAGGTTACTGATGCTCAACACATACTGAAATTCTGTCTCTAACTCGGCACCTGAACTGCTCGACATCTACTATTTGGTCGACACTTGAATCACTCAACATGTATTGTCTGCTCAGCACATAAGTGACTTAGCAAATAAGTGACTTGACACTCATTGCAACTCAGCATGTATTGTTTTTACATATCATACTTGACATGTATTACTTAGTTCAATATGAACTTAGTGAATGTTTTAAGTGTGTTGACACTTAATTGTCAAAGCCAATTTGAGATCAAAAATAATGTGCAATCATAATCTATATTAAAATTGATCCAAGATGTGAGAAAAAAAGGATGGTGAAAGGAAGACAAAAAGTAAATATCAGATTTTTGCAAAAATATTATTGAGGGCTTGCGTTCATCATCAAATCCTTGTGATCCAACTGAGGTGCTTGTGATCATAATTATAGACTTGCATTTTAGCATTTAGTAGGCTATGGTTGCTCCCTAGTGGCCATCATAGAAATCTTGGAGCTCGGCATGCATTTCTTTGGCACCTGCAATCACTTTTTGTGATCTATTCATGCAATAATAGAGCCACACATCACCTAGTGAGCTTACATAACACAATCGATGGTTTGTGGCTAAGTGCTAAGAATTTGTAAGGAAACAACATGGTTACACCTATCTAATCTGAATGTGATTTTCCAATGATGGGCCATGTAAGTCATTGAGAAATGAAAAAAATGCACTCTACTCATGCTTTTTGAATCAAGGGAACTCTTTCCCTAATGCCCAACATTTTCAAAGATAGTGAACATTTCTAGAGAACAAAATATGCTCTTCCTTTTTACAAATCCTTACTTCAGATCTAGATGGGTGAAGATGTGAATGATGGATGGACTATAATCTAATCTCCTAGGTCAAGAAAGAGACAAAGCAGATCTGTGGTAGATCATAAACATTCTATCCATGTGAAACCTAAGTACCGATAGAGGAAACAACAGTCTTCAAATCCATTTGGCCCTCTTTGGGAGAAAACAAAGGAAGTAAGAAAGAATGGTTCCATAGAGTCGAGACAATCCAAAAACAAGGAGGATGCCTTATCTTAGGGACCTATAGATAATCTCAAACACCAAAAGGAAGTATCACAACATGACCAAAAGGCAATCCATTTATCAATTTGTGGGATATGTTTAGAGATGTCAAGACCAAGGCCTTTCACTCGCTAGACAAGTCTAGGGATGGAGGTGGATCATGTAGAAAATTGACTAAAAAGTGTTATGGGTAAGCATGTTAACTTAATAGTAATGAAAAATGAATTTATTTATTTAGCCTATGATCAAATAGATCTTAAGGATGAACTTTTGTATAGTAATACTTTAGTTTTTAAAGGTTATCCTATTAAATTCCTAGATTGGAGTCCCCTTTTCGACCCAAAAAAGGGGCTAAATTTGAGGTTGAAAAAGATATCTTATTACCAAATTTGTGAATTGAAATTTTGTAAGAGGATATTCTTAGAACAATCAGATCTAGTTTTGGAACTTATGTAGGTGTGGTAGAATAAGATTTGGTTGCATCTAGTCCAATTATTATAGTGAAAAAAGATGTTAACACCATCGAATTAAAAACCCTTGATATTAATGTTGATGATAAAATTATTATTTTTAAACCATGATTAGCTGAAGGTCTCTTTAGTAGTTATTGGGATTTAGCTTTGTCTCAACCCCATCTTGGGGGTAATCTAAGGAAGGTAAAGAGTGATGAAGATGATAAATTTTTGTTTCACCAAAAAGAAGGGGAAGAAGAAGGGGAAATTAGAGACTATCATCCCCGCCTCAACTTGGTCATCATTGTTTCAGATCTAGAGAAGATAGTTGACCCTCTAGAGGTTCCACCCTAATTACCAATAAGCCAAACTAACTAGACTACTATTGAAAGCAAATATTTATTAAGTCAGGTGACTCATTCTCAGGAAGATCAAAGTGAAACCCCCAAAAGAAAGGAATCATAAATTAACATCTTGATAGAAGCCCTAAATAATATGGTAGTTGAAGATCTTATGAATTAGTTCATTGATGAGATTTGAGATGAGGAAGAACTCAAGTTGTAAAAATTTATTTTGATCTCTAAAATCTAGGAAGTAGAGGACATGGAAAGGGAGACAAGCCTCATTGCCATCAAAGAAGGGTTAGCAGAGCTTCTTGAGGATTTGATAGGTTCTTTAGGTTTAGGGCTCATCCTCCCAAGTAGGGGAGGTCTTGATTGTGTGAAAATACTAAGAAAGCAAGGGCAAAAATCCTTGCACGAACTGTGTTAAGGGAGCTAAGGGTCTGATTAAATTAACCAATATTCTTAATGCTGAGAAGGGGAAGCTCCTTCCCCAAGTGCCATGAATGTATTAAGTTCAAATGTTATGGGCCTCAATGTCCCTAACAAGCAGCGACTCCTAAAGCATTGCATTACTAACACTAAAGATGACATAATTATTCTTTGGGAAGTGAAACTTAATAGTGAAGAAATGGATAGGTTCAAAAGATCATTAGATTGGAGTGAGATAAAAGATTTCCCTACTAAAGAGACTCATGGAGGTCTTGACATAATATGGGATCCTATAAATGTTTTGATTTCATCTATAGAAATTCATAAAAATTGGATGAGAGGTATGGTGAAAGGAATCATATCTGAAGTTTGTTATAGGTTGTTTAATGTCTATGGTCCAATTCACAATGGAGATAAAGTTAGGTTATGAAAAGAGTTGGAAGACAGATTAACATTAGAACAAGAAGGTATATCTATTCTAGAAGGATATTGTAATACAATTCTTTTATCTTCAAAAAAGAGAGGAGGAAGCAACACCCTCTCATTAGCATCAAAAGACTTTTTTAATTGGGTAAATAGGTTAGGTCTTCTGGAGTTGGCTAGATTAGACAACACCTTCACTTGGAACATTAGAAGGAAGGGGTTTAGTAATATTGTAGAAATATTAGACATGTTTATTTTTCATGGAGATTTGTCCACAATATTAGTTTCATTTCAATATGAAGTTAAACCAATATCAGGACCATATTACTATCCTGTGAAGCTTAAAATTCTTGAAAATAAATGGCCTAGCAATTGTCCCTTTAAATTTGAGAAAATGCCACTAAAAAATGATAATTGCACTATCTTATTAGGGGATGGTGGGAGGAAACAAAAGTCAAGAGGATCCAAGATGTTCTAGGTGTAGAACAAGATCTTAGTGTGCAAGGAACATTAGCAATAAGAGAAACATTCACAAACTAAAATTAAATTCACATATAAGCTTAGACAAAGAAAGCAAAAAAGAAATGCAAACCTCAAAAGAGAAAACACTCCATACTTCCTTGATTTTGTAGATGTTTCCTTTGATGTGGATGTATGCTCAATTGCTTAAAGTTGCTTCAATGGTGGAGATAGATAATAGCAAATTGGTAGCTTTGTGAGCTCTCAATTTGGCATTATAAGGGTATGGGTATGGATTTTGACTCTCAAAAGGGCATGATAACTTTAGCTCAAAGATTGTTGTTGAAATGGCTTGGGATGGGATTCAATTTATAGGCCAAGGGGTAGAGGGATGGAGGGCTTAGATGCAAGGATGGGGAGATGGTTAAGGGGGGCTAAGATGCACTCAAAGGGGAGCACATGGATTGTGCTTGTTTAGCACCAATGGGAAGGTGACACTTGTCACAAGGAGGATGAGTGTGAGAGGGTAGGGTAAAGGGTTGGTTAAAGGCATGATGAGTGGGGTTGAGTATGTAAGAGAGATGTAAGAGGAATGAGTGTGGAAGAGGGAAGAGTGTGGAAGATGGATGTAAGAGTCATGGGTGGGCTTGTAAGAGTCTTTTATGGTTTGTAAGAGCACTCATGACTTGGTGGTTGGGATTTTTGAGGGGAGACTTTGATTTGGTTTAGGAAAGTCTTAAACTTGTTTAGGGAATGTGAAAACATTAGGGAGTGGATTAGGCTTGGGTTTAAGATTAGATTAAGGATGTTAGAGATGTGAAAGTGGATGGCATTAATGAGGGTGGGTGAGTTAGTGGCTAAGCTAGGTTAGCATGGGTGGATGGGGTGGATTAGGCTAAATGGAGGATTAGGGATAGGTTAGGGGTTTTTGGATTTGAGGATTTGATTTATCAAATAGATTTATTTAATACATGGGGATTTTTGGAATTAGATAGAAGAATAGGATTTAATTGATAAATAATAGGTTTATTTGATTTATCAATTAGGACTATAGATGATTAATTAAATTAATCAGCTAGGAATGGCAAAAGATTAATTAAATAAGAATTTAATTAATGATGCCTTTAGAGATAACTAAATAGGATTACTAAAGCGGTGTAATCAAATTTAGGTGTCTACATTTTGCCCCTCTTTGACATAGTGTTGAGACAACACTATTTCAAAGAAGTTCGAATAAAGACGACACGAGGAAGATGTTTTAGCAACAAGGTTGCCCCAGTCTCGGATAAGAAGAGGAGAGACTAGACTTAGATGATGCCCCCTCAAGAAGGTGGTGGGGAGAGAAATGAGGCTCGGAGACTTCTTGAAAAGTACAAGAAATTGAGATGAGCTAAGACACAAATTGGAAAAGAGAAGGGGTTGAATTAGCTCAAACTCTCACTACAAGAGAATGATAAAGGGAAATCAAAGGCACAACAGTAAAGAAAGCTTAAGACTTTCCAGGATTGGGGGAGGAGGATGGAGGAGCAGAGAACTATAAAAGGAATCCATGGAGGAGGGGAGGGATGATGGGATGATAAAGCTGATGCAATAGATTTCAAAGAGTCAGATTGGTCGAAGATGGGTTTCGGAGATCCCTAAGATTAGGATTGTGGATCTTGAAAAATGAGGCTTGGTGGGTTGATTTGATTGGTGGATCCCTAAGGCTAGGATTGTGGATCCCTAAAGCTAAGCGTGAGGAGTGATCCAAAGAGATACTGATGCATATGCTGGGGTAGGTGCTGGATATGGATGGGGGATAATGGAGATGAAGGGAATCCATTGAAGCTTTTTGAGTGGGGGGATACTTCAAAGAGAAGTACCACCACGTAGTTGAGCACTAGATTTGCTATAGGACTGTTGGTTAATTGCCAAGGTTACCAAAAACATCAAGGCCTTTTCACCAACCGTCCAAAGGACTGATGAACTGACTTGTAATAAACATGCAAGGATTGCCCTAGTATCACACATGAATCCTAGAGGAAGCAGCATGGAAACGACACTAGGTAACCCACAAGCAGAAAAAGAAAACAAGCAAAAGACCTAATCAAGACCTTACGCCCTAATTGCCCCATTCACAGCATACCATGATATGGAATATCATGGCAACCTTGAGGAGGGAACAAGGAGATTGCTTGGAAAAGATATTTCAAGACCCAAACAAAAGATTCCAAATCAAAAGAAAGTGAAAATCCAAAAGAGAACCGTTTGCCAACAAGATGGGTAGGATGAGGTACTAACGGACCAAGATCAGACATGAGGAAAGCTATATCCTGCAAGGACCTATCGGAGAGCACCTAAGCTGGTGGATTTGGATGAGTGATGCATCTAGCAAGCTGAACTAAGAAGGATAACACTTTGGTGACAAGAAATCTAACTAAAGGATGCATTGGAATAGCTAACCAAGGTGTGCAATGTGTGCAAGATGTTGACCAAGGATGAACTAACACGAAAGCCAGATAGATACAATGGTACTAAGCTAAAGAGGATGTACAAGCTGACGGACCAAGATATGTTACAAATGTACAAGTTTTTTTCATGTTTTGGTTTTTTGTGAGATGGAAATGTTTGTAAAGGGTGGGATGTATATAATAGTTGATAGGTGGATAGGTAGATGGTTTGGGAAAAGCTTAAGTGAAAATGGGATTCTTTGTGTGCATGTGATAGGATACAAGCTAGGATACAAAATTATTTACAAGCTGGAATATGGTACAAGCTTTGGACAAGATTCAAATATACAAGGTATGATACAAGGGATGATACAAGATTTACAAGCTGTACAGGAGGTATTTACAAGCTCCATTAGACTTTTGATTTTTTGGTTGGAACACCAAGGGAACAAGTAGGTGTTTTATGGGATGGTGGGTGGATGGATGAGGGATAGGATAGTGATAGATAATGGATTAGTCTTTAGTACACAAGGCACTTGAATTACCAGGTTTTCACCAAGGTACCTATCCAAGGCGCTTGAATTGCCAAGTTTTCACCATTGGACGCTTATTTCTCTTTACTATTTTTTTGTATTTTTCAAAAGCTAGGTATACCAAGGATATTCAAGCATAGAACTTCTTGAGATGAATGATGTTAGTGGGATCATTCAAGAGTTCTCCTTCTGGTGTAGATAATTGATAGGCTCTGGGGCCAAAGGAGGCAGTAACCACATAGGGACCAAGCCATGTAGGTTCAAACTTGCCTTTCTTTTCTCGATTTGCTTGGAATTTCATATTTTCTTTGAGGACCATGTCACCTAGCTGAAAGTGTCATGGGAGAAGCTTCTTGTTGAAATTCCTTTTGAGATGAGTTTGATAGACTATGATATGGTCATAGGCTTGTTGTCTCTTCTCGTCTAAGAGATCTAGTTGGGTGAGTCGAGCTACTCTGTATTCTTCATCTAGATTTGCCCTCGCAAAGATATGCATAGTGAGGGAAGTTCAACTTCTATAGGTAATACCACTTTGACACCATAGACTAGGGAGTATGGAGTTGTGCCTATGGATGTACGAAAGGAAGTTCGATAGGCCCATAGAGCTGGATTTATTTGTAGGTGCCAATCGCGGTCGGAATCATTGACAACTTTCTTTAGGATTTTGAGGAGGGTTTTGTTAGTTGCCTTTTCCTGGCCATTACCTTGTGGGAAATATGGGCTAGAAAAGCGGTGATGGATGTGGAGGGAAGTGCATAATTCTTCCATGTTGAGATTTTCAAAGTTACCTCCGTGGTTAGTGAAGATGGTGGATGGGATGCCGAAGTGGCAAACAATGTGGTACAAGATGAACTTGGAGACCTGAACTCCTGTAGCTGAGACTAGGGGGACTGCTTCCACCCATTTAGTGAAATAGTCTATAACTGTTATTAGCCATTTATGTCCATCAGATGAGAGAGGGGTGATAGTTCCAACTAGATCAAGGCCCCAACAAGCGAAAGGCCAAGGTGGTGCAATAGGCTGTAGATCTTGTGCTGGAGCGTGCACAAGATTTGCATGCTGCTGACATGGGAGACACTTTCTGACAAAGTCACAGGAGTCTTCTTCAATGGTAGTCCAATAGTAGCCTGCTCTAAGGATTTGTCGTGCTAGGACAATACCACTCGTGTGGGCATCACAAAGTCCAAAATGTACTTCTTTTAATGCCATCGCGGCCTCATTTTCATCTAAACATCGAGAGAGAGTATCATGATAACCCCGACGATATAGGGTATTGGCTATGATAACATAGCGGGATGATTTTCGGATGAGGTTCTGGCATTGGGTATGTGTGAGGTGAGGGGATATGATACCATCGTTAAGGTAAGCATGAATTTCATGGTACCAAGGGGATTGGGGACCAACCAAGATACAAACACGGTTTGAATCCTCATTCGCATAGGCGGGTGTGAGGAGCTGCTCGACTAAAAAATCATATTGTGTAGCCTCTTGGGGAATTTCCAAGAGCGAGCTGACAGTGGCCATGGTGTCTGCTGCCTTGTTCTGCATTCGTGGCACTTTTGTAAACTGAAGCTTTATAAAATGCTGGGTCAACTGATCAACTAGCTCTTTGTAGGGTAATAGCTTTTCATCTTTGGTTTCATATTCATTTAAGACTTTTTTGATGATGAGCTGGGAATCGCCAAAGATTTCTAACTCAGTGATATTCCATTCTGCAATGATCTTTAATCCTGCCACAAGAGCTTCATATTCTGCAATATTGTTGGTGCTAGGGAATTGTAGCTTGAAGGCTTTTGGAATATAATCTCCTTGAGGTGTAACTAATAATATTCCTGCCCCTGATCCATGAGATATGTATGAGCCATCAAAATAAAGCTTCCATGGGGGCTGTTCTTTAATTAGGTAGATATGCTCGTCTGGGAATTCTGTGAGCAAAGGATATGCATCTACTAGAGGTGCATCAGCTAGGTGATCTGCTATAGCTTGCCCTTTGATTGCCTTTCTATCCACATACTAGATGTCAAATTCGCTAAGGAGCATAACCCATTTGGCCAAACGGCCTGTAAGTGCTGTTCTGGAGAGCATATACTTGAGAGGGTCAATCTTGGAGACTAGTTGGATGGTATGACTTAGCACGTAGTGGCAAAGCTTTTGAGTTGAGAAAACAACTGCCAAACAAGCTTTTTCCATAGGAGTGTAATTGAGTTCATAACCAACTAGGGTTCTACTGATATAGTAGATGGCTCTCTCTCTGCTATAATCATCATGTTGTGCTAGAAGTGCCCCTAGAGCAGTAGGTGTTGCTGATATATACAAGATCAAGGGATGACCAGGAACTGTGGAACCAAGATAGGGGGATTGGTGAGATACTACTTGAGCTGATCGAAGCTGCACTGACATAAAGGATCCCACTTGAAGTTCTCATCCTTCTTTAGTAAATGTGAAAATGGTGTACACTTATCTGCAAGCTGGGAGATGAAGCGCCGGATGGATTGAAGCTTTCCTTGAAGAGAGAAAAGCTGTCGTAGTGTCTGGGGAGGAGGCATGTCTAAGATAGCCTTGACCTTTTTGGGGTCGATCTCTATACCTCGCTTAGAAACTATGAAGCCTAGAAGCTTGCCAGATGTGACCCCAAAGACACATTTCTTGGGATTTAACATGAGATGATATTGGGCTGACCTATCAAAGACTTTCTCCAGGTTAGAAAGATGATCCATGAAGGTGTGAGATTTGACTAGGATATCATCCACATAATCCTCCAAAATGCTATGGATAAGATCATGGAAAATGGCTATCATAGCTCTTTGATAGGTAGCCCCAGCATTCTTTAGGCCAAAAGGCATCATGGTGTAGCAGAAGGTTCCCCAAGGGGTAGCGAATGCTGTCTTATGCTGATCCTCTTCTGCAATCTTGATCTGATTATACCCAAAAAATCCATCCATAAGGGACAGAATCTCATGTCCAGCTGTAAGATCTACAATCATATCTATGTTGGGTAAGGGAAAATCATCTTTTGGGCAAGCTTTGTTTAGATCTCTAAAATCAGTGCAGATTCTGATGTCACCGGATGGCTTAGTGATAGGGACAATGTTGGAGATCGACTCTGAGTAGTCGAGAGGTCGGATAACCTTAGCAGCTAACATTCTTTCTAATTCAACTTTGACCAGTAATGCCACCTTGGGGTGCATTTTTCTAAGCTTTTGTCTGACAGGCTTGATCTTTGGATCAACTGCAAGATGATGAACTACAAGCTTTGGATCAAGTCCTGACATGTCTTGATATGACCATGCAAATCCGCCAATATTCTCTCTTAAGACCTCAAAGAGGAGGTCAGCTTGGTCTTGTGATAGGGATGCAGCAATGTGAACAAGTCTAGGGATCTCTGAAGAACCAATGTTGACTTCTCTAGTATCCTCTATTAGAATAGAAGACACCTCTAGTCGATTATCTTGAGGAGGCAATACTAAATCCTAATGTTCTGCTTGTGGCTCTGGATTTTCTTGCTGAGGGGTTCTCTTCACTGCCTTAGCTAGTCCCAGATTTACTTTAGTTCCAGTTTTGGGTGTATCGAAACTAGGTTGGGGATTTTCTCCAAAATACCCCTTGGGATCTACTTGTAGATGTAGGCAGAATCTGGCTTTGTCTTCTTATGAGGAGTTTCGGATCCCATGAATCTTAGAAGTGCTTCCTCTAATACGAACTCATCAATATGTATGACACTTGGTTGGTCCCAATCTATGAGTTGTGGATGAGCGAGTGGTAGGTCAATGAGATGGATGGATAGTTCTCGAAGAATAGAGTCTCCTAGGAAGATTTGGTCTAGGATATCATCGTAGGCTCTCTTTTCAACTTCCTTAGGAATGTCTTCGATTTCGACAAGGTTGCGGTGGATGTTCGAAAAAGCATGACCATTCTCGTTGGTGCCCCCAGTTGTGGGTATGCCAAAGCCAAGAACTGACTTTGTTTTCCACTTATGTGCTTCGATGGGACATTGCATGCCCCTTTCTTCTGGTCCTAGACCACCACCTTGATAGTTCCATTTTTTAGTGATGAGCTTATGTTCTTGGGGATACTTTTGGTTGAAGTGATCAAGGCATGCTTGATTTCTTGGAGGTGCATCCTTATGTAACCAATTGTTGATATTTGGAGTGAGCTCCTCATGAAGAGGGGTTTTTGAGGACACAAAGGTGGTTGGGCCAAATTGTTTGTATCGAGGAGGTGGAATCTCCTTGGCTTTGTGGTATGTCAGCCGTCCATGGGTATGTGGATCAAGTGGGATTGCTTCGACAGCAAATGCATCTGATAGACTATATTCTCCATAGCCTTTGTTATTGATCTTTATGGTAGATAGGGTGGAGGCGAGGATGGTTTCTGTGTCATTACAAGTGTGGGATGAGCTAGCGATGGCTGTGTCGATGTCTATTCCAGGGCAATGATTTGTATATGAGTCTTCAACCGCATTGCAGTAAGCAAAGGGTTCTGGATCGGCATGGATGGTCACCTCAGTGCCCTGATGCAAAAATTTGATGCACTGATGGTAGGTGGATGGAACGGCCTTCATAACGTGAATCCATGGGCGACTGAGGAGGATGTTAAATGGTAGGTTTAGATCAACAACATCGCAAACTGTCTCTTGGATGACCGGCCCAACCTTGATTGGTAGCAAAGTAGTCCCTTCTGTGGTCCTTTCCAAGTTGTCATAAGCTTTGATGGTGATAACCTCATTGATCATATCTGCCTCAGTATACCCAGCTTGTTTTATGAATTTTAGGGTGCAAATGTTCAAGGCTGATCCATTATCTATCATTACTTTTTTCACAGAAAAATTGGATACCATGATGGCTATGCAAAGCGGAAGGGTGTGATCTGGCTCAACCGCGGGTATATCAGTGGGTTTGAATGATAGGGCACATGAGGAGGATAGGTATCCAATGAGATTACAAAAGTCAGTAGCGTTGATATCGGAAGGGACACGGGATTCTATGAGAGCACTATCAAGGATGTCTTTGTACAGAGGACTAGTGCAGAGAAGGTCTAAAATGGAGATTTGGGCTGGCATGTTCCCAAAGTGTTCCAAGATATTGTACTGGCTTTTTGATGGAGCTGATGGTGCTGGTGAAACTGGTGGGCCTGCGATGTTAAATCACGCTCTTCGAGTGGTGACTGCACACTCATTGTCTGGTCCTCAGATATTGATAACATTGACAGAAGGCTCTTTCTCAGATATACAACCTATAAGGCTACCATAGTCTATATAGGATGAAGTGTGGTCATTGTTCTTCCCATGCTATTGGTTTGGCTGGCAGTTGTTGGTGTTGTTTTGGATAGGTGCTTTTCCAGAATTTTGGTTGTTGTGTGGAGGAAAAGCATTTTGATAAATCTGTAAGCCTGCATTGGGAGAGGTTTGGGCACCAACAGTGATTTCTTTTCGATCAATGAGGTCCTGCACATAATCTTTCAGTTTCATGCATCTGAGGGTGGTGTGACCATTTACCCTATGGAACTTGCAATACTCATTGTCCTTGTACCATGTAGCTTTGGATTGGCTTGGATCAATTTGCTGGGTAGGAGGAAATTTGACGAGGTTTTCCTTAGCCAATTTCTCAAAAATAACATCCAATGGCTCACCAAGGGGTGTATAGTTTCTAGGTGCAGGTTGGAATCTGGGCTTTTGCCCTGCAGCTACATTGATGGCATTAGCTTGATTGTTAGACCCTTGAAAGTTGGGTCTTGTATTTTTTGATAGCTTTGGTTATTTCGTTGTTGGTAATTGATAGCTTGTTGGTTGTTTGTTTGATATGGTGGGTTAGACTGGTTTTGAGAAGGACCAACAATATTCACATGTCTGGTGTCAGTAACCCCATCTGTTGCAACATGCTTGTTTTTGTTCCAATACGTAGACTTGTCATTGGAATATGATTGATTTTGGTTGGCCTCTTTGTAAATCTTGACCACACCATCTTTAATGAGTCCTTGCTCAAAGATCATTCCTTTCTCTTTGATATTCTTATAGGTCTGTAGACAGTTCATGGTCATGTGGTGAGCCAAACTGGGATGGGCATTATCAATAAACATTTTCACCACATGGTGTTCTGGCAAGGTACAGGATATGTGGGTCGTAAGGGTTTGCCATCTTTGTAGGTATTCGGCAAGGCTTTCTCCACCTTTTTGCTTGGTGTGGACAAGATCAATTATTGATATCTTTGTTTCAACAAGATGGGCATATTGGGCTATGAATGCCTCAGATAATTCAGCAAAGTTTTTAATTGTGCCATAGGGGATTCTATAAAACCATTCAAGAGCTGGTCCAGCCAAGCTTTTGGGAAAAAGGCGCAAGAGGAAGACATCATTGTATGCCACGTCTTGGCAGTGCATGTAAAATTCTTTGATATGTGTGACAGGGTCTCCTTTTCCTCTGAATTTGTCAAATTTGGGTACCTCAAAGTGTTTGGGAAATGGTGTCGTGGTAATGGCTCTATCAAATGGGTAAGGACACACATTCTCAAACTTGAATGTCTTCGGATCATTCCCTTCTTGGATGGCTTTCAGAGCCGTCTTCATTTGCTCCCATTCTGAATTGATAGGTGATGGCTAGGGTGCCCCCAATGTAGGAGTGCCTTGAGGTAGGTATGCGCTAGATGGGGCCACTGAATATGGATGACTGTAAGGGATTTGCTGATAGGGATTGTACATTGTTTGGGCAGCTGCATGGTGGATAACGGGTTGCTGAGGGGGAGGTGGCGCATATTGCTGCATGTGCTACGAGGCTTGCTGTTGATATGGGATTTGAGGTTGGGATTGAGGAACATAAGCTGGCTGTGGGATACATGGATTGTTTTGTGGGGGTAAGGTATAAGATGGTTGTGAGGCTTGGGGAAAGGATGGGGGGGCTTGTGGGGTTTGACCAATATATGTGGGTTGTGCCCCCATTTGGGATGGTATTTGCAAATAATTGGTGGTTGGCTGGATTGGTGAATTACCTCCTAGAAGTGGCATTGAAAAGTAGTTGGTAATAGGAGGTAATGGATTGGTTGGTGGTGGAGGTGGTGAGAATTGAAAGCTTGGGAATGGAATTGATGGGGTTTGATAGCTTGGTGGCTGGATTTGGAAGCTTGGTAGAGTGGTGGCAAGAGCTGGGGTCACTTGGGAGCTTGGTAGAAAATTGGCAGTAGCTTGTGGGATTTGATAGCTTTGTGGAATGAAGGTAGTAGCTTGTGGATTTGTGGCTGATGGTATTGAGCTCCCAAGACCTAATGAAAATGATGGGATTGTGCTTTGGGCTGTGGTGAACAAGCTGGGGGTGATGAAAGGTTGATTACTTGGCCCCATGGGTGGCATCCTTGTTGTATATTGCTGAGGTTGGCCAAAGATGCTAGCACTGATTTGGAAGATGGGTGGATTTGGAAGGCTGGGTTGGGGAGCAATAGCAATAGTGAAGGGGGTGAACAGTGAGGTGTTTTGGGTAAAGGGGGTTTGGAGCGGAGAGGTATGAACCAAGGATGGAGTGTTGGTGGTTGGGTTTGCTTGCGGCATGGAGATTTCAACTTGGGTGGATGATGGTATGTTTGGGTCTGTTGGATCATATGGATTGGCTGGAGGCTCTTCTTTTGGCATATACTAAGGATAATTTGGGTCATAAGAGCCTATGGGTGGTGGCAGCTGCCCAAACAATGGGTGAGATGGATCTGATAATGGAGGGGGTCTTCCAAAGTCAAAGGTTCCTACATTGTCCCTTCAAAAATTAGCCATGATTGTCTCTTTGTTCTTGTCTATAATGACATTTATCAATACTGCATTTCCTGGTTGGTTCATGAAAGCTTCAATATCAGTAGGTGATGGCATAGCTTTCTCTAGGCTGAAGGATGGTTGAGTGCTCAAGGGGGGTGATGCTGGTCGATCCAAATGATAGGGTTCCATTGTTTCTTTCTTCTTGGCTAAGCGAGTGACGGGTGACATGAAAAATGCTCCTAGGGATGAGATGCAACAAATGCTGGTGGATGCAAAAGGGGGGAAGGCTTTTCTATGCAAATGATTTCCTAGGTTGAGGGAAAGCTATATGACAAAACGTAAGGAGGATTGGGTTGGGGATTCTAACTTCAAAGATATGTTGCCTAAAGCACAAAAAGTCTACTTTCCTATGTGCAAGCTTGGTGGTGATTGTGTCAACTTAAAGATAGACTAATGATCCTTTAGGAAGAACACGAGATTGAGCACTTGTGGATCCCAACCTTTAGCTCAAGGTGATGAGGGATAACAAGTGACAAAGCTAGATTACCCTAGACAAAGCTTTGTCAAAGGGATAACCTTGGTGAGATTGGTGGATTTGGAAGATTTTAGGAATGGCAAACTTTTGGCAAGGTGACAATAATTTTGAAAGCTTAGATGTGCAGATTTTGGATTGCTGGCTAGATGGTTTGATTCTAAATGAGATGGATGAGCTAATAATGCTTAAGGGGATAACCTAAGATGGTTGGCTTTTCTACAAAGATGACTCTAAAGTGAAGCTTATCCAAGAAGATGTGGAGAAACAAGGGTGTCTAATCATAGAAATCATGCCTAGTTGGTAAGGCATAAGAAGGATTAACTCCTGGACATTGGCTAAATTTGATGGTGCGCTCTAACTAGGCTTCTTGAAGTGCTTTGTCGGTAGCTTTGTCCTCTGCTTTGTGGAGTTCGGCAATTCGCGGGCTTGGTGTTATTTCTTTTCTCTTGGCTGAAAGTTTTTGGTATGCCAGAGATGGCTTGAGTTTGACTTTGTGAAACTTCTATTTAGGTTTGGGTTGTTCCGACATATATTCCTAAATTTTCTTGGCTTTGAGAGATCTCAGTTGTTTTGCTTTGACTCGTTCAACTTCTAAAATAGGCAGTGACTACGCTAAGTGTGCCCTAAGCTAGGATTGACCAAGTTTGGCAAACATTCATTCAACAAGTAAAATAAAATCAAGCAATAGATAGAACACCCAGATAGAAGTTTGTGGTTCTCAGAATGTGATACTTGCGCCGAGGAGTGTGTATGTTCTACAAATATTTCGATCAGTCACTTCAAACACATTAACGTCCTAGATGGTTGTCTGCAAGGTTGACAGTTGGTTTAGCTAGGGAGTCCTCGATATACGCAAAGTACGTGAGGCCCAAATCCGTAGATGAGATCAAAAAGATGTCACACAGCTGAGAGGAGCAGTAACCCACTTCTCCTCTTTCACTTCTCAAGGGTATAAAGTTCCTTGAGGCTTAGCTCGAGTGACAAAATCTTGATCCCAAGAGAGGTGTCTTTCGATTCACCTCCCGATTCTTATACTCCACCAGAACGCTGGAGTTGAGGTCGTCCAAGGGGTGATGAAATCCCCAAGCAGGCCTCCTAAAAAGAAACAAGGTTTTGGATCCTAATCTTATGCACCCGAGATGGCCTTGAAAGACGACAAGGGGAGAGAAGACTTGGATGACCTTGGGCTAAAAAACACGCTTGTTCTTTTACCAACTGACTCTTTATGTGTGCTAATCTAGACTTTGCAAGCACTCATGTTTAAGAGACAATGTTCAATTCCAACTTGAAGCGCCAACAAAAGTAAATCGATCAAAGAATGCAAATAATAAGAAGAGTTAGGGTCAACAAAAACAAACTCGCGCGCCCGAAGGCCCTCCACGTCAAGTATCGATTAATTTTTTTTAAGGCATTCAAGATTGAGTGTGAGTTTATTTTAAGCCCAAAACAAAAGTGTGTGAGATTCAATTTCAAGCGCGCGCCCAGAGGCTCTCCACGTCAGTTGTTGTTCAATTTTTAGTGCCCAAACTTGAAGTGTGATTGATTTAATCTACAGTTTTGGTCATTTAAAATTTTTGATAAAGTTAAAGCAAATGTTCAAAGACCAAGTGAGTGAGTTAGATTGTGGAACATTTAACACCTTTTTCAAGTAGACCCATCCCCATAAATGACGCTGAGATTGCAACCAATGGTTGAATTGATGGGTGATTAGAAAAGAGGTGAGTCCAAGGAACTACTCAAATTGATTTTTTCAAATTTGTATTTAACTTAACAAAGTTTCTTAATTGTCCAAAAATCAAACTTTACCTAAGTTGCATGTGAAAAAGAGATTTGTTTTGTTCAATTTTAATGCACCAAATGAAGTGTTTGATATTGCAATGGTTAATTGATCCTTGGCATTCAAGATTGGATTTGTTGTTTTAAGCATGCATTCCAAAGAAAATTGATTTTAATCCATGGCATTCAAGAGTGTGTTTTGAGCAACATTCATTCAATGGAAAATGTGTTTAACCATTCAAGTTCATTTTTTAGCAACATGCATTCAAAGACAAATGGTTAAACATTCAAATTCATTTTTTTAGCAACATGAAAATCTGCAAGAAACATGGTTAGTGGTTCCATATGTGCTCCAACCTACAATGAGACAAAAAAAAGCAATTTAGTTAGTTAGCCAAAATCTTCAAAAATGAGAGCTTAACTATGAGAAATTTTTTAAAAACTTTTTTTGCTATTTTTTCTACGCGTAAAAATGCTTAGAATGGTCTATTTCCTACGGAACCACTAAAAGTCAAATTTATTTGTTAGAGTTTTGAAAGCATGCAAAGACAATGACTTCGACAAGACAACCCAAAACTAGGCAACAAATCTTAAAAAATAATACAACAGGCGAAGATGCCAATCTACACAGACGCTGATCTGCGAAACGCTGATCTACGCAGACGACAGTCTGATGAAGAAAGTAGCTGGCGGTGCCAGAGACGACAGTTGGCAGATTGCAGTGGTGAAGACGACAGCTTGATAGGCGGAGATGCCAAAATTCACAGACGACAGTTTGGTCTTTCGGAGATCGCAGTTGAGCTCGCGCAGACGACAGTTGTGCAGGCACAGACGATGGTTGTGCAGGCGCAGAAGATAATTTATCTCTCGTAGACGACGATTGAGCTTGCGGAGATGATGATTGAGTTTATGCAGATGACGTTTTGCAGAGACGACAGGTGGAGATGCCAAACTACGAAGATGATAAGTGGAGACGACACTGCGCGAAGTGAACCGACGGACGCGAGTTTTTTTTCAGAATTTTTTTGTTTTTTTGGTTATTTTCGAATTTTAAAAGGTACATCTTTCTCTTTAGTGCATTCTTCAACCTACAAAAATAACCAAACACACCTTGCAACAACTTCAAACAACATAAACAATTAGATTGTTAGTTCTTAAAAGCAACATGTAGATTGAAATGGATAAAAAAGGACCCATAGCGGGGTTCCACCGGGCGTGCCAAAATGTAGAACAAGATCTTAGTGTGCAAGGAACATTAGCAATAAGAGAAACATTCACAAACTAAAACTAAATTCACATATAAGCTTAGACAAAGAAAGCAAAGAAGAAATGCAAACCTCAAAAGAGAAAACATTCCATACTTCATTGATTTTGTAGATGTGTCCTTTGATGTCGATGTATGCTCAATTGCTCAAAGTTGCTTCAATGGTGGAGATAGATAATAGCAAATTGGTAGCTTTGTGAGCTCTCAATTTGGCATTATAAGGGTATGGGTATGGATTTTGACTCTCAAAAGGGCATGATAACTTTAACTCAAAGATTGTTGTTGAAATGGCTTGGAATGGGATTCAATTTATAGGCCAAGGGGTAGAGGGATTAGATGCAAGGATGGGGAGATGGTTAAGGAGGGCTAAGATGCACTCAAAGGGGAGCACATGGATTGTGCTTGTTTAGCACCAATGGGAAGGTGACACTTGTCACAAGGAGGATGAGTGTGAGAGGGTAGGGTAAAGGGTTGGTTAAAGGCATGATGAGTGGGGTTGATTATGTAAGAGAGATGTAAGAGGAATGAGTGTGGAAGAGGGAAGAGTGTGGAAGATGGACGTAGGAGTCATGAGTGGGCTTGTAAGAGTCTTTTATGGTTTGTAAGAGCACTCATGACTTGGTGGTTGGGATTTTTGAGGGGAGACTTTGATTTGGTTTAGGAAAGTCTTAAACTTGTTTAGGGAATGTGACAACATTAGGGAGTGGATTAGGCTTGGGTTTAGGATTAGATTAAGGATGTTAGAGATGTGCAAGTGGATGACATTAATGAGGGTGGGTGAGTTAGTGGCTAAGCTAGGTTAGCACGTGTGGATGGGGTGGATTAGGCTAAATGGAGGATTAGGGATAGGTTAGGGGTTTTTGGATTTGATGATTTTATTTATCAAATAGATTTATTTAATACATGGGGATTTTTGGAATTAGATAGAAGAATAGGATTTAATTGATAAATAATAGGTTTATTTGATTTATCAATTAGGACTATAGATGATTAATTAAATTAATCAGCTAGGGATGGCAAAAGATTAATTAAATAAGAATTTAATTAATGATGCCTTTAGAGATAACTAAATAGGATTACTAAAGCAGTGTAATCAAATTTAGGTGTCTACATTAGGTAGTTAGTAAATTGAAAGTAATCAAACACAAGTTAAAAGAGTGGAACTTGGAAATCTTTGGAAATATCTTTGAGGATAAGATAACTATAGAAGACAAATTGCAATCATTAAACAAGGAAATTATGGAAAATAGAATAGGAGAAGCTCAATTTCTTGAAGAAATAAAACTTATGCAACAATATGAAGAAGTTCTAGCTAAAGAAGAACTTTTTTGGTGATAAAAGTCGAGAGAAACATGGTTAGAAGCCATGGATAATAATACTAAATATTTTCATAATAGCTTGAAGTAGAGAAGAACTATTAACCAAATTACTTTCATTTAAGGAATGGATGGTAATCTAAAGAACTTAGTGGAGGATATCAACTTAGAATCCATTTCTTACTTTGAAGGTATTTATAATAATGGTCAAAGAGGAGTGTTCTCTCTAACACCCCAAGGTTAGTCTTTGCAGAACAAAACAAAATATTGTTGTAGAAGATCACCAAACCAAAGGTTGAAGAAGTCCTTAAAAAATGAATCTAGATAAGTCTCCAAGTCTTGATGGTTTTCGAACCTTTTTCTTTTAGAAATGTGGGGACTTCTTATGAGAAGATGTAATGAAAGCCTTGGAAGGAGTCAAGAACTATGACAAACTGCTAAGAGAAGTCAATAATACTTTTATAGCCCTTATTCCAGAAAAGGATAATATAGAATCTTTCAATGATTTTAGACCCATAACTTTATGTAATACTTTCTACAAGATCTTTACTAAAATTCTAGCTAGCAAACTTCAAAAGATGTTGTCTAGTCTTATAAGTGAGGAACACACATGTTTTATTAGAGGAAGATTGCTATATAATGGTTTCATTCTAGCTTAGGAGGCTATTCAATCAATTCAAAATAATAAGTTACCTAGTATTCTCATAAAATTTAATATTATGAAAGCATATGATAGGGTAGACAAATTTTTTTTATGCAAATGTCTTGAAGCTTATGGTTTATCTAAACAATGGATAGAGTTAATCTTTGAATGTATTCCTACTCTCAATATGTCTATTTTAATAAATAGTACCTCGATAATCTTTTTTAGTAATTCTCATGGACTAAGATAGGGAGACCTTATTTCTCCCTTTCTCTTTATTCTAATGGCTGATGCATTGGGGAGGTCAATTACACCAAGAAGAATGGAAGGAGCCATCAAAGGTATCTCAATAACCAATGGGGAGGATCAACTAGAGAGGCCTATACCTAGCTAGAGAGGCCTATGCTTGGAAGGATATTCTGGGTAACTATATGTTGGCTAACAATTTTTCCTTCTAGTTTGGTTTGTACCTCAACTCTTTAACATGCCCAATGTTTGAAGTGAAAAAAAGGATGTTACCAACAGATGGGTTAATGTAGGTGTTCTATCACTACCCTCTAAATTGAAATTATAGTTCCCTTATCTTGCAAAGATTTGCAATGAATGATATTTTTAGTCGATCAAGGATTTTAGGGGGGAGATTCTCTTAACCAAAGAGAAATAGAGGCTAATTAGGATGCTCGTAACCACAAGAAACCCAGACAAATGAAGGATTTGGACAGCTCACAACACCCAATAGAATGACTATTATAAGCTATCTTTTAACTCATTAATTCTACTTTAAGAATAACTCCTAATCCACTCTTACTCCTACTACTACTACTATTAAATGCAAGGATGAAATGCAATCAAGGAAAAGAAACATAAATGCATATTAGAGAGAAAAAAATAGTTAGCCTTTACTGCCAATACTTCACAAAATGGAATTCAACAAGACATTAACCATTTCACACACAATTATCTTTCAATTCCCAAAAAAATTAACTTAATATGCCATGAACAAAAAAACCTCTAAAGAAAAAAGGGGAGATGGAACTGCATAACTCATTTCCCACCAAAATCTTGTCAATCCTTTATTTCCCTTTGAAAGTTACATATATAGGCTACATTGCATAATTATATTAGAGAACATTAGTTCAAAATAGGATTGACTGTCAGTCATCCATAAAAAATGAATGTGTGTGAGAAGAATTTCCATATTTGGCTACAATAAACAAAGGAAGCAAATAGAGAAAAAACCTTGGCAAAATTCTGACTGAAGGATCATCATGAGGAGCATTGTAATGCTTCAATTCTTCTTCTCATAAATGACCTTGTGTTCACTCAATGTGTCAAGCACCATATTGATCTTTTTGATGGTTGGGATGTAGATATTATCAAATATTACCACCCAGTAGTCATGGTCTTCTTTCAGATTCTCTACAGGGTTCCATTAACAACAGGTAGCTCCAAAATTTTAGAATCTTGGAAGTTAGTGAGGCTAGTTGATTCTTCTATAAATTTGAGGAACTTCACTTCCATTTGCTCAATGTCAGCCACTTGGTTATTTGTGGTTACATATGACTTGGTGTGCAAGTCCTTGAGGTACACGTATAGTTTTTCAATCACTTTTTTCACATTGTCATACACATTCTTTAATTTCTGCTCAGCCTTAACTAAGATTTCCTTTTTGAATCCAATTTATTTCTTCTAATGAAGCAAGGGCTCTTTACTAGTCCTAAGGATACCAAGACAAATGAAAACATTAGCCTTCATGTCAATCACTTCTTGGATCAATTTCAATTTGTCAATTAGCCTCTCTAACTCCGTCTGCATTGAGACTTGGTGTATAGACACAACCTCTCTCAATCTATGCACATGAAAAATCAATTTTTCCAAGTTCTTGATTAGAAGAGGACCTCAAGCCTTCAAATTCTCAATCCATGCTTGACTAATCTACTTGAAATTCCTCACTTGTTGCAACTTCATCAATAAGTTCTTATTTTCTTTTGCACTTGAATCAAATGTGCTTGTAGAAGCACTATCTATTGGTACTATGGCGAGGGGTCTAGGTATGGTTATGATGTAATCAATCAATTCCTTATTGGAGGCTTTTAATATCTCTTTTAGTATCTTCAATTCCTCCAATATGTTTTCTATCCTTATGTTTGTGGATTTCCATTTTTGACCATAGAATCATGTACTGGTGGTCCCATATCAACTGAATTTACCCAAAAATCACTTGGATTAAAATCTTTGATTCTTCCCTCCTTCTAAGGTTCAACTATCTTAACCACCATGTGCCTTTTATCTAAATTTGTGGCCAAAGTAGTGAGTGTCTTCTTCTTCTACTTCTTCTTCACCTTTTGTGATGTTGGCTGCGATAGTTGCATTGCTTGTGAAATCAAATTCTTTGGTGGAACACTCTCCTTCATTCTCCTCTTCTTCCTATCAATGGTTTCCTCTAGCCAAGACTTAGCTTGGAGGATTTTGAGTGCTAACTAAAGAGCTAATGGATCAAATAGCTTTCTAGCCACTTGAGGAGTCTGCTTCTTCTTGCTAGAGATGGGAAATGTGATGATTTTAGTAATAGAATGGTCAAGAAGATTACCTTGACCTATGATTTATTATTGCTAAGGAGTGACTTGGGATTTTTGATCACCATCATGTCCATTCTCTGGAGCATTATCTCATGGCTGATTATTATATCCATACAAATTGATAACTGGTACATTAAAGGCGTTCTTTATAGCAGATTGCTCCTTCTCTTTATCCTTTTCCTTCTCTACCTCAGCATTTCCATCTTTTCCAATGTCTAGCAATGAATCTTATGCACAAGTTGGAGGGATTTAAATTTTATTTTTCAGGTGGTTGATCTCCACCTCCTCCACCTATTGATTGTGAAGGTCCCAAGGATGTAGAAGTAGTAGTGGCCATAGTTGAAGTAGAATCAGATGATGACTAGGTAGCTCTTGAAGATACTCTAGCTAAAGAGCCACTGGATCCATTCATTTTCCTTCTTGCTCTGGTCCACTCTACCTATTTGTTAGTTATTTTTATAATTCCATCCATTAGAATTTCCAATTTTTCAACTACTGGGCCTTCAGTTAGGATATACAAAATAGGCTTATCATTTATTTCTTTCTTGTAAGTTTTAGATGTCAAATTGGACCCATCATCAACAATAACATCTACACTGATGCTTACATTATACAATTTCACTTGCTCCACCATGAACCTTGACCAATACTTCTCCCAGGTCTGATATTTAGTATAACACTTAGTCCAATAATCTTCCAAGTCAGGAATGTGCTTAAAGCTCACACCAAGCTGAAGATTATTCTTCACAAAGCCCCTATGATCAAATTGAGGCCTAATAACTTCATAATCTTTGAATTTATATTCATTGTCAAAGGCCTTGATGAGGTTCCTTGTGTTAGATCTTGATGCACATGAAAATGCTCCCATCTCAATTGGGAATGAGAAACTGACCTTCTTATTAGCGACACAAAGAGTGTTTACTTCTATGATTTTCCTACAAAGCTCAATCAACACTACTCTGTCATCCAAATATCTGGGTAATTGCCATAGAAATGTATCAAATCTACCTATCTAAATGTAGGAGAAAGAGGGGAATTGTATAAAACAATTACCATATTAAGTCACTACAATAATAGCCTCTAGAGAAAATCTCCTCTTAGGGCACCCCTAAAGTTCTCTATATAGCCTCATAGTAAAGGCAATATCTAGCTTCACAAAATTTTTAGAACTCTTTTCCAATTATAGGCAGGGACAGAACTCATGTACCTTGGTAGAATCATCAAAGTCTTTGATGCATGGAAACCTAGGCCACAAGTGGTGTGTTGCTAAGACATATATTAGACAAGATGACATAAACTGTTTAAAAGCCTTAATTGAGTTCATCCAACCTATTAGTTCATCATATATTATTTGTGCCCAATCTATATATTGACTATTTACACATACAACTTGTACTAAAAATAAATAGTGTTCCTTGAAATCCAAGGCCTCCTTTTGTCCCTTTAATCTTAGCAACAAGACTAGAATATCTATAATTTCCCTTTTTAAATTAGTACCAAATAGGGTCTTGGGAGACTTACTCTTTTTACTCTTTGGAGTCTAGAACCAAGTGTTCCAATTATCTCCTTAGCTTAGAGTCCTCTTTTAATTATACATGGAGGTCAAAGACCCAAAATCTTATATCACAAATTCATCCTATTTGGCAATCCGAAAGCACTCTGCATCAGGGCTCTATGAAAAGTCAGCAATACAAAATCATCTGACATCCTTATCTGCTTTGTCTTGTGATCATATTAGGCAATACACTCCTATACTAGCTCAAGCACTCAAACGACCATGGGGCATCCTACAACTTCAACTAGACTACTCTCCTTGAGTTTCTTTGTAATTGGAAGAATTGGTTGCAAATTCAACCTTCTATGTAGATCAAATAGGTCATAGAAACAAAAAGACATATCTATGAAATCCTTCAGTTTGCTCACCAGGCTAAAGAAATTTATTTTGCATATCAATTCTCAAGGCCCATGAATGAAAATGTAAGCTCAAAATAATTTTCAAATAAGAAGAAATAGTGTCATTGCAAGATAGAATGAGAATATCATCCATTTGATCTTTATTTAGTTTGAATATGATCGTTATTTCTCAAATTTATCGTGCCACCAAGTGAGGCATGTGAGTCAAGCAAATTATGGCTTTAGGGATCCTAATGATCATATTTGCCATTAATGCTGATGGATAAATGAATTTATTGAATTAATTTCAACTTTAAAAGTCGTCCATACCATTAATTTAATAAAGCTTTACCCTTAAAGCTTGAGCATAGTAGAAATGGTGCTTTTCCAATGCTTAGTCTCATCCTGGCTCATAAGCCCTTGAGGTGCATATTCAACTTGAACAAAAAATCATTAACTCTTTATTGATTTGAAGGAGTAACAAATTCTTATTTTCCACAACCATTCTCTTCTTAATTTTGGGTGTGTGGCTATTTCGGTGAGTTTCTGATGCCTTTGGAAACTTATAATTTTCCTTTAGATTGGAAGCAAAACACTTTATATTCTTTCCTGAACTTGTTAAAACTCAACATTTACTTTCATTTATTTCTTCATATCTTTTTACTCAAGCATGGCACATATTGATCATATCTAATGAATATTCTATTTTGAAAACAAGCCTTTCATCTATGTTATTTTCCTTATTGGAGAGTCACCTTATTAAACATTCTTTCATCAGGTGTGTAGCTAAAACCATGCATTTCTAATACAACTTTATTGCACACGAATTCCTCCTTTCTAAAAATATCCATGGCTTGGAATTGACTTTGGATGTGCACAGGGATTGAAAACATCATCTCCATAACCTTACCAATTCATATATCATGCTTTTTTGGAAGATTGGTGTTGTATGTCCACAAGCATACCTAGAATGACCAAAGTCCAATATGGCTTCCTATACCTTTGAGATTTCTGAAAGATAGTTTTTTCTTGCTTGGAATACCTGTCAACATCTCTAGAATGTGATATTTCAACATATAAAGCTTCAAAAATAGCCATACCTTTGATTTCATAAGACTATCTCTCAAATTACGCTAACATAACTATAGAGATGAAATTTTGACAACACTACTTCTCTTGCCAACTTGTTTATCTGAATGCTCTTATGGAACAAGCCTTCTCCTAACATCTTAAGGGTCTAAAAATTCTAGCTATATTCCTTGAAAATCTCACCAAGTCCCTATTTTGGAAAAGTGCGTAACACGACATGCTACCTAAGCTCGTGGAGTGATAGAGGTGATTTTATGAAATAAATAATATATGATTGAATTTACTTGTTTTGATGGATTGGATAGCTTAGTGTCTTTACAAAT
Source organism: Cupressus sempervirens (assembly GCA_028749045.1). Taxonomy (NCBI): domain Eukaryota; kingdom Viridiplantae; phylum Streptophyta; class Pinopsida; order Cupressales; family Cupressaceae; genus Cupressus; species Cupressus sempervirens. The sequence continues at coordinate 396,735,805 of CM053790.1, forward strand.
GCCTTAGGGAAGAGATTTCCTTCAGTTTGGACATCTCAAATTTCCTCCAAATACTTGTTTTAGAAAACTAGGTCCACAACTCCCTGATGGCCTTGGTGTATAGAGTGGAGGTAGTTTCTAAAATTAAACATCAACCCTTAATCCATGCTTCTTCAACATTAGATGAATGGTCCAAATTTAGACTCTATCCTTTGTGAAACTTTATTTAGCAAGGGAAGTGGGACCGATATGATGTGATCAACTTTTATGCAATAAAACTTTCTTTGGACAAAGGCAGTTTTGACTCTGCCACATACCCAAAATGGAGGTTTTTTGAAAATGACCAATTGTGTACAATTTTCACTATTTCTTCCACTGAAAAAGTTTGTGTTTGGTTCTAGAAAGTATGAACCATTTTTATCTCAGGTGCAATTAGGCACATGATCACTTGGACTTTAAATTTCCATCGATCATTTGTCTATATGTCATCTGACTTAAAATGAGCATATCATAAGTACAAATTGGAGTTTCAAAAGAAAGTCATATTTCTTCTCATTTGGGAAAATGCTCAATACTTACCCTCCCAAACCTATGTTACTTAGCTGAATGGTATACACTTGATTTTCTTAATTCCTGACTAGGTAAGCTCAGAGAAATAGATGAGAAGGAAAGCCTCCTAATGACTACCTATACTTTTGACATAGAACCATTTATAATGATTTAGCACCAAGCTAGAAGTCTAAAAAGGAGATGATTGAAATTATTGAAACAACTAGCTCTGACTGGGGACTTAGGGATGCAAATGCCTAAGCAAGGACCTAGCATCTTTGGTTTTACACAATAAGAATGAAAAACATAGGAAAGAAAACTAAACTAACACACATGAAAGAAAGAAAACAAGATTGAGAAAATGAAAAAGTTAAGCTAATGAAGACATTAGGAAAATAACCTACCTAAACTAGCAACCAACATTGCATGGGTTACTTGCTTTCAATTCTAAATTTGGTACAACTTTAGGTACTTTCCATTATAGGAATTTGGCAAGACTTCTCCAATGGGATAGGACAAATTTAGGTCTTGGCCATTGACTTGTACAATCTTGAAAGGTCCTTTCCAAAGAGACTAAAATTTATGATGCATACCTTTGGGTTCATGTCTCTTATCCCACAACAAGACCATGTCTCCTTCCATGAACCTTTTTGGCCTTTCTCTTTTGTCTAACATATTATTCACTCACATTTGATATTGAGTGATATGATCTATGATCTCTTTTCTTTCCTCTTGTAGATGGGTCAAGTACAAGATCCTTTTCTTAAGCCCATCCTTGAATGTATTTTATTCAACCACTATCTTCAACTTATAGGTAGCAAGCTCCAAAGGAAAAGGTGGATTAGCTTCAATTCCATAGACCAACTCAAATGATAAGATGCCAATAGCTCATTTAGGTGTGATTCTGTAGTGCATCATGAAGCATCTTATGCCAATTCTTTTAGCTATCTGAAACTAATTTCTTCATAATATTGATTAAGTTCTTATTAATTGATTTGGCTTGCCCATTCTTTTGGGGGTAGTAATAAGAAGAATGAACCAACTGAATTCCATTTTCATAACAGATCTCAACAAATCCTAAAGAAGAAAAATAAGAAGCATTGTCCATAATTAATTTGAATGGAACACCAAATCTAACAAGTATATGCTCTTTTAGGAATTCACACACAACTTCAGTAGTTGTCTTCTTCATTGGCTTGGCTTCAACCCACTTGCTAAAGTGATATGTAGCTATTAGGTTGTGAGTGTGTCCTGGGTTGAAATAGTGCTTCAATTACCACTGGATTGAGAGAAAAGTGATTAACTGTGGTTTTTCAGTGAAAAGTTTATATTTCTCACAATTTTCTACCCACTTATAGGCTTCATGAAACATGTGGGGACAATAGTAACATTGTCTTAGAATTTTAAAAGTTGTGAGAGTAGAGGAGAAGTGTCCCCCACATGCCTCATCATGAAATATTTTTAGCAACTTAACTTGTTATTTATCAACACACCTTAAGAAGGTGCCATCAATAGATTTTTAATACGTGATATCATTATGTATAACATACTTCAAGGTTATAGTTCTTAAATCTCTTCTTTTCTTGGCACTTAATCCTTCTAGACATTCACCTTAAGTAAGAAAATATACAACATGGAGAACTAGGGGTCTTGGAGACTTACCATGAGAACCTTTGGAATATCCTGTGTTTTAACTTGTTGCTAATTCTTTGCATAATCCATTTTTGCGCACAATCTTGGTTGCCTTAATTTCAGTATCATATTCTTGGCTTTTACAATCCAAGCTCCTCTATTGTTGCATCCAATATCTTGCTGGATCAAGATGCTCTTTACTGTAGAGTTTGGTACATGTATAATAGAATGAGAATGCAAGATATATAACATGAAATTCTTAAGTTCTCTTACCATAGCATAAGAATGCTTCTCCATCTAAGAATATCTTATCTCATGATCCTTAAGAGGCACACTCATGAAGGCAATTGGTTCTTGCATTTTCTCCTTTTTCTCTTGCATTAGGATGGAAGAGAGTGTATGAGATGATGCATAACAGTAAATTATGAAATCTTTAGTGTAGTCAGGATGAACAAGAACATGTGCCTTAGCAATTTCACTTTTTATATCTTCAAAGGCCTTTCTTTCAGGATCACTCCACTTGAAAGTTTGATTACTTTTCATAATTTCAACTATGCATCTAGTGATTTTTGAATTTTTTTGCACGCAATGTCTTAAGAAGTTTACTTGACCAAAGAAAGATTTCATTCCAGTCTTGCTTAATAGAAGGTTGAGTTGTATTTTGTACATTATGGAAAATTATAATGTTATGTTTATGTATTAATAACATGATCATGTTTTGCACATTATGAAAATATTAACTTCTTAACATCTTTAAACAACCATTCCAAGTTTTTGCAAGGTCCCACTATTGTGTCATAGGGTGTTCTACTCTATGTAGACATTTTTGTGTCTTTTTACTTTGAAATGATCAAAATTTCATGTTTTTGGGTGTCATGTTCATATTTTTTTTATAATAATTGTAACTTCACTTGTATAGAAAATGATGGAATGAAATTATTTTTTGAGTTTATGTTCATGTTATTGTACCAATTTCAACTAGGATTATAAAAACAATATTGTAATTTTATTTTTATTTTTATTTTGTAGGTTATCAATAATGGGAAAGAACAAGAGAAGGTCAATTGAGGGACAATAGACAACAAAGGAAAACCAAAGGGAGCACATGAGCATATTACATCAAGATAGAACATCAAATGCACACGATGTGAGTGGTGAGAATGCACCAATTGATATTGAAATGATGAATGCACCTAATGTAGCAAATGAATTTCAAGAGCATACACCAATTTAAATGATGAATGCACCTAATGTAGAAAATGAATTTCAAGAGCACACACCAATTGAAATTAATGCACCTAATATAGAAAATAAAATTTAAGAGCACACACCAATTGAAATTAATACACATAATGCAACAAATATGATTCAAGAGCACACACGAATTGAAATTCAAGAGCACAGACCTATTTTATCTCTTGCACCTAATTTTCCTAACGAACCATATTAACCTTATGCACCTAATTCAAGTAATGTACCTAATTCACTCAATGCTCACAATGCTCCTAAATCACCTAATGGACATAATGCACCATTGTCTACACTTCCTAGAATAATTCATAGAAAGTCAAAGTTTCTAATTGACATTGATGAAAATATTTTGAGGCCAATGCATGATAAAATGTCAAAAAGAAATTGTAGAAGAATTATTAATAAGATATGGAAAAAATATTTTGAAAAATTAAATGCAAGTGGAAGATGTCAAGTAGTTGTTGAAATGATTAAAAATATGAAATTTAGACAAATGATGAGAATTTTGGGGTTAAGAACATCTCTAAATAGTAGTGAAAGAACCATTGTGAGAAATCTTTTCAAGCATATCAAGAAATTGGTTAAAAATCACATACTAAAGACACTAATGTTAGTCAACATGTCCTCACATCAGCCATAGTGGTGAAGCAAATGAAAAAATCTTACCTATTAAGCAAAACAAGCAAGACATTAAAGTTAAGTAGAACAACAATACGCAAAGCCTTAGAGAGATGAGATAAAAATGAGGATCCTAAAAATAATGATCATCTTTGGTCATTCTTAGCTAGACTCCCATGCAAAAACAAGTTTTTTGTTGATGGACTGAGAACATTAATTGATTTTTTTGGTTTGACTGCACAAGGTTTTCACCAAACCAAAAAGATGTTGTCAAAAGGTAAATTGAGAGTACAAACCATGATCCACATCCAAAACACTTTTTAGATATGAATCAAACACTATTTTGGGAAAGTTTTCTTTAAAGGTATCCTCAAATTAGAATCATCCAAAGATTTTTTGAGATGGCAAAACCATTTTATGTTATGATTAATCATACACACACTACATGTTGTTGTAGGGTACATGTCGATTTTTTCATGCATTATGATATTTATCATTCTATATGTTGTGCTTTGCACACTAATGAATTTTTTTAGGAATGTGGTCTAAAAGAACTTCCAAAGTCACCGAGAGAGTTTATTACAAGTATACTATGAACATGAGAAAATTACAACATTTATTATAAGGCTACGTGTTTGAAAGGTTCTAGTGATAAATGTGGTGGTTTCCAAAAGTTGCAAATATGCCTACATGTATATAGCACACATGAAATTGGTCAAAAAATAGTTTCTCTTGGAAAGTACATGTTGGTTGCATGTGGGGCTACAGATGGAAAATAATTAAAGAGGTGTGAGTTAGTGAAAAAATGATATATGTATATCTGATTTTATGAAAGTGTTTAAAGAGAAACTAGTATATGAGTACATAGGTCATACACATAGAGCTATACAATTAGATTATCAATTTAAGATATGTAAGGATACTTTTATTTGAGGCACAATTGTCTCATTTGTTGATTTTATTGAAAATTATACATTTAAGCCTCAAAATGAAGTACAACAAATGTATTACCACTCTACACAGGTCTCAAAATTTGTGCACATAACATTCATTCATGAACATAATAACATAGAGGAGGATAGAAAGGTTATAAGAGAGTATCAATTCTACATTAGTGATGATCAAACTCATTCAAAAGAGTTTTTGGAATGTTGTTTCAAAAAAAATCTATGATAGTTAAAGAGAAATAGATATTATTTGCAATCAAAACATAATTCAAGAACACAATTGTTAGAATTCTTTAGAATAACTGAGAGAGGGGGGGTGAATAAGTTATTCAAGGTCTAAATGCCCTAATAATACTTTTTCTCAAATTATAGTGAGCCCATAAAATTTTCATCCATTCAAACTTAAATCAATCATCTTAGCAAATTACAGTAAATCAATATGCAGGGATAAAACATGCAAGATCAACACATGGCACAATGATTTACGTGGAAACCCAATTTGGGAAAAACCACCAGTAACATGCTACTTAATTCTCACTCTTCTAAAGTGATGCCCTGTTAAAAGCCTGCCCTGTTAAAGGCTTACAACACACTGTTAAATGTGACCTTGTTAGAGGATTTCACCATACTATTAGGAATGAGCTTGGTCAAAGGACTTTAGAACATTCACTTGGAATGTCACCCTGTTAAAGGATTTATAACATGGCTATTAAACCAACCTAAGTCCATAGGATTTAAACTATTTGTTACAATTGCTAAAGAGTAACAATAATGGCTTTCTGATCTGATACAACTTACAACATATTTTGCAGATTTCAGATCACACTTTAGTTCAATCCTTTTTGCTTGGCTTTTAATCACTTCGGCTTTGACAGCTTGTCATCTCAAGCTTCATCTCCTTGAGTCTTCTCACTCATCATACCAATGCAACCATATTTGTGGTCATCTGTTGAAGCAGAGTAACTGTTCTCTCTTACTCCTTATCACCTCCTTCAACACTTTATGCTTTCATGCTTGACCTCCTCTCTCACTTTGCTTCGTGACCTTATGACTCCTTAAATAGAAATCTGGAGTGCTTGATTCTTCCTCTCCAATTTTAGGGTTTCAAGTGGATTAGGTAGGGTATAATTTATCTATCCCATATCTTGTTCTTATCTAGAAACTTCATCTAAAGTCCAGTTGTATTCTCCAAATTTTTTTTACATGATGTTCTGTGCCACCAACTCATCACTCTTATCTTCTATTTAATTCACAAAATTCTAGATAACAACCTTGTCGGCTTAGATTTGGTGAATCTTCAATCTTTGAAATAATGCAGCAACTCGACATTATTAGTTTACTAATGCTCGACACCTCTGTGTTACTCATTACTTGTATCCTGCTTGGTACTTGTTTCTGATCGACACTTGTTTCTTGAATCAACACTTGTATATGCTCGGCACTTGTATCTTGACTCGGCACTTGTATCTGCTCGGCACTTGTATCTTGACTTGACACTTGTATCTGCTTGGCACTTGAAGATCACTCGACACTTACTAAGGTTGAACTTGCTTGGCTTCAACTAAGAATCTGTTCGGCACTGACTAGCTTGCTCGGCTCCCTCTCTAATAGACTTAGTTAGGCTTCACAAATGACTTAGCTAAAATCTTACATCTTTGATATGTTTCAATGTGCCCATTCTATGTGTCTTAGAGTATGTCATCAATACACTTTTTCATCAATGGCTTAGTTGATCCTTGTACTTCATTACAACATCATAACTTCAACCTTTCTCTAGGTGTTCTAGTTACATCTTATTGATTGCCTCCTCTTTTTCAATCAACCAATTGATAGTATTTGGATCACTAAAGCAATTGTCATTCCTACAAGTAGCAAGTTTGACATCAATGACAAAACAATGATTGAGAACATTCTTTACTATTTCCATTACTTTTCATTTATGATCTTTTCAATCATTTCCAACAAAGGATGCACATGATAGGTGGTATCCAACATTTTTGGAATTTCACTAAGGCAAGGCACAAAAATGGAGAGCACAATGGTGTAGGAGAATGTGTTAAAAGATCACTTACTAGAGAGGAATGGAAGTATGAAGGTGGCACAATGATAGAAGATGCAAAATTAATAGTACAATGGTATAACTCTACTATGGGACCATGTAACACAAGTAAGTCTTTGGTTTCTTGATATTTTTGGTTGATATTTGAAGATGACATTAAATTTTTTAAAGATTTTTATACCCTTAATGGATCAAGTAAGATGTACCCTTAAAGGATCAAGTAAGATGCATTCTTTTTGAAGATGGCATTGAAAACTTGTACGATAAGAAATTTACACTAGACAACTCACATGCTTTTGCTTCATGTGTATGCATTTTGTATGGGATGAATGTGAATTCAGACAATGGGTTGACAGTTGGTCTTGTAGACCTTTACAACCTCTTTATTCATTTGAAGTCCTTAGAGAACTATAATTGAACCAAATTAAAGTATCAACAAATTTTAACCATGTATGTGACTTAGTTGACCAAGGTAATTTGTGAATTTAATACTTTTTTAAAATTACACTCTCCATTATTTTTGGTATTAACATATCCTTGTACATTAAATGTAGATCATGTATATGCAATTATTGCATATGAGAAAATTGAAGGGACAAATTAATTTTTGTGTCATTGTATTGAGGCCAAAAAAATTGACAATTATAGTCACTAATGGTGAGGGTATTTAGTACCCAATAGGATTTGTTGTTGTCACATGCACTTAGTTTAGAAGGTATTGTTATTGTGTCTAGTTTCATTAACACTAATCTAAAAGTGATTTAATAGTTATTATGACATTTACTTATAAGGTTTGATCAAATGCAGGTACCCTATCAAGAATTCTAATGCCCGGTTGTTTGAGGATTTTGAGACACATAAACATATTCTCCATTTCTCTAACCTTGTTGTTGCAACAAATATTCAATTGATGAAATACTATAGTAGAACTCTTAACAGGAATTTTTTGAAAGTTTGAAAATATGATCACAAGGAGATACTTGACACAATAAGGGTTAGAAATGATCAAGAAGGCTATCTTGATTGATTTTGTGCTATCCAAAAGAATGATTTTACACTATCTAGTAGAATATTAATTGAAAACTTTGTATATATCTTATGATTTTTTTGTAACTTCACTATTATGTGCATATTTAGATGCCAAATTTTGTATCAAAAAGTTGTATAAATGTAACATGTGCATGTTCAGATGTTAAATTTTGTTTAGAAAAGTTATAAAAATGTAACATGCACATATTCATATGCCAAATTTGTATATAAAAATCATAAAAATGTAACATGTACATATTTATATGTCAAATTTTGTATAAAAAAGTTGTAAAAATCTAATGTGTGCATATTCATATGCCAAATTTTGTAGATGAATTGTCACTTGAATATGAGCTTATTTTCATTGTAGCAAATGCATATATAAGTATTTGGGTTTAAGTATGTAGTTATGACTGTATGTTGATGGGGTATGAATTTTTTTCACTAGTGTCAATTTGTTGTAAATACTAATGTATGGTTTGCCATTCTTTTCTTGATGTCTTAAATCCAAGTATGATCAACCGTTGTATGGTCTACCACTCACTAAGTAGCACTACAAGTTTTTTCATCAAGAGAGAATGTTGTGCCAAATCATATCCATTTGGAATCTCTCAAAACTGAGATAGGTATTTTAGGATTCTTGAACATAATCCTCTACCATTTGACAATTTTTTGATAGCCCACACGAGCTATGAGTTATGACCCTTAGAAGATGGTAGCTGCAATGTGCTTAGTGCACCTTGGAGACACTTTGGTGCATAGTGGTCATGATTGTTCTAGAGGCTCCATGGTTGAAACAAGTGTGTTACTAGGGTTCACTTGCTCATCCAGAGCTAATGGAATAGTCAAATCAATGCCACAATAAATAGTTGGAAAGATATGCAATGTTGTACCAATTTACTAAGTAACACTACAAGTTTTGGCATCAAGAAAGATTATTGTGCCAAATCACATCCATTTGGATTCTCTTAGAACTGAGATAGGTTACTATAGGGTTTTTAAACATGGTCCTCTACCATCTAATAGTTTTTCCATAACCCTCATGAGATCTGAGTCATGACCCTTAGAAGATGACAACTAAAACATGCTTAGTGCACCTTGGGGACACTTCAATGCATAGTGGTCATGATTTTTCTATAGGCCAAAACAAGGGTGTCACTAGGGTTCACCCGCCCATCTAGAGCTAAAAAAATAGTCAAATTGATGCTACAATGAATGGTTGGAAATATATGAAATGTTGCACCAATTCACTAAGTAATACAACATGTTTTGGCATCAATTGAGAATAACGTGCCGAATCACATCTATTTTTAATCTCTTAGAACTGAGATAGGTTTTTATTGGGTTTTTCAACATGGTCCTCTACCATTTGATAGTTTATCAATATCTCTCACGAGATCCAAGTTACGGCCCTTAGAAGATGGTAGCTAAAATGTGCTTAGTGCAACATGGGGACACTTTGGTGCATGGTGGTTGCGATTATTTTAGAGGCTTTGTGGAAAAAAGAGAGAGTGTCACTAGGGTTTACCCGCCCATCCAAAAGAATAGTTGAATCAATGCTATGATGAACGGTTGGAAAGATATGCAATGTTGAACCAATCACTAAGTGAAACTGCAAGTTTTAGCATAAAATGAGAATGTTGTGTTGAGTCATATCCATTTAGAATCTCTTAGAACTAAGATAGGTTACTATAGGGTTCATCAACATGGTCCCCTACAGTCTAATAGGTTTTTGATAGCCCTCACGAGGTTTGAGTTATGACCCTTAGACTATGGTAGTTGAAATGTGCTTAGTGCACCTTGGGGAAACTTGGGTGCATGGTGGTTGTGAGTTTTCTAGAGGCTTTGTCTCTAGAACAAGAGCATCACTAGGGTTTAACTACCCATCCAGAGCTAATATAATAATCAAATTGATGCTACAATGAACAATTGAAAAGATATACAATGTTGCACTAATTCACTAAGTAACATTGCAAGTTTTGTCATCAAGTGAGAATGTTGTGCCAAATCATATCCATTTGAAATATCTTAGAAATTAGATAGGTTATTTTAGGATTTGTGAACATGGTCCTCTACCATTTGAAAATTCATCAACAACCCTCACAAGCTCTAAGTTATGACCCTTAGAAGATGACAACTAAAATGTGCTTAGTGTACCTTGGGGACACTTCAGTGAATAGTGGCCACGATTGTTCTAGAGGATCTGTGGGTGAAACAAGGGTGTCACTAGGGTTCACTTGCCCATCTAGAGCTAACAAAGTAGTCAAATTGATGCTACCAAGAATGGTTGGAAAGATAAGCAATGTTGCACCAATTCATTAAGTAACACAATACGTTTTGGCATCAGTCGAGAAAGTTGTGCCAAATCACATCCATTTGGAATCTCTTAGAATTGAGATAGGGTATTGTAGGGTTTGTCAACACAATCCTCTACCATTTTATCATTTTTTGATATCCCTCACGAGCTCTGAATTATGACCCTTAGAAGATGAAAACTAAAATATGCTTAGTGCACCTTGGGGAGACTTTGGTGCATGGTGGTCGCAATTGTTTTAGAGGCTCTATGGCCAAAAAAAGGGTATCACTAGGGCTCACCCACCCATCCAGAGCTAACAAATCAGTCAAATGTATGACATAACCAATGGTTGGAAAGATATACAATATTACACCAATTTACTAAGTAATATTGTAAGTTTTGGCATCAAGTGAGAATGTTGTGCCAAATCAAATCCATTTGGAACCTCTTATAACTAAGATAGGTCACTATAGGGTTTGTCAACATGTTACTTTACTATATGACACTTTATCGATATCCCTGATGAGCTCTGAGTTATGACCCTTAGAATATGGCAGCTGAAATGTGCTTAGTGTACCTTGTGGACACTTCGGTGCATGGTGGTCACAAATTTTGTAGAGGCTCCATAGAAAAAATAAAGATGTCAGTAAAGTTCACCCTCTCAATTGGAGCTAATAGAATAGTCAAATTGATACCACGATGAACAGATGGAAAGATATCTAATGTTGCACCAATTCACTAAGTAACACAAGTTTTGACACCAAGAGAGAATATTGTACAAAAACACATCCATTTGGAAACTCTCAGAACTAAGATAGGTTATTATAGGGTTTTTCAACACGATCCTCTACCATCTAATAGTTTTTTGACAACCCTCATGAGCTCCAAGTTATGACCCATAAAAGATGATAGCTAAGACATTGTTAGTGCACCTTGGGGATACTTCGATGCATGGTGGTCACGATTCTTCTAGAGGCTTTGTGGCTGAAACAAAGGTGTCACTAGGGTTCACCTATGCATATATAGCTAATGAAATAGTCAAATTGATGCCACAATAAACAATTGGAAATATATGCAAAGTTGCACCAATTCACTAAGCAACATTGCAATTTTTGGCATCAAGTGAGAATCCTATGCCAAATCACATACATTTGGAATCTCTAAGAACTGAGACAGGTTACTATAGGGTTCACCAACATGGTCCTCTTCCATCTGATAGTTTTTTGATAGCCCTTATGAGCTTTAAGTTATGACCCTTAAAAGATGGCAGTGCACGGTGGTTGCAATTGTTCTAGACTTTATGGTTCAAATAGGGGTGTCAATAGAGTTCACTTGCCCATATGGAATTAACATAATAGTTGAATCGATGTCATGATGAACAGTTGAAAAAATACAATGTTGCACTAATTCACTAACACTGCAAGTTTTGGCATCAAACAAGAATGTTGTGCAAAATCACATCCATTTGGAATCTCTCAAAAATAAGATAGGTTATTGTAGGGCTCATCAACATGGTGCTCTACCATCTGATAGTTTTTTGATAACCCTTGTGAGCTTTGAGTTATGACCCTTAGAAGATGACAGTTGAAATGTTCTTAGTGCACCTTGGGGAAATTCTGGTGCATGGTGGTCACGATTATTCTAGAGACTCCATGGCCAAAAAAAGGGTGTCACTAGGGTTCCCCGCTCATCTAAAGCTAAAAAAATAGTTGAATTGATGTTTATTTGTGATAATAAAGCCTTCCTACATATTGAGGTCTATGTCTTCAACAACAAAATTTAGAAACATATGTCTTCAACACTAATCATAACAATAAATAACCATGAAATCAATGAAGAAAGAAAAACTCTCACAATATTTTGTCTTTGACTTTGATTTGTGTCATCAAGATTACTTGTAAGACTAAATGCATATGGTATATCTTGACATTGGTTCATCAATTCAACATTATCAAGCTCATATGTGACAATAAAGCCTTCCTACATATCGAGGTCCATGTCTTCAACAACCAAATTTATAACCACATGTCTTCAACACCGAGCATGATAATAAATAAGCATGAAATCAATGGAAAAGGCAAAACTCTCACAACATTTCGTATTTGATTTTGATTTGTTTCATCAAGATTAGTTGTAAGACTAAATGCATCTGGTATATCCTGACATTGGTTCATCTATTCAACATTCTTAAGCTTAACACAATCCTCATTTTTAAAGTTTTCCTTCTCTATTATACATCTAAAAAATTAGTATATTTATTACAAACATATTGCAAATATTAAATTAAAAAATAATACATGACATCAAATATCAAAACACATTGTTGTGAAAACTCATTGTCAAAACACATATTTTCATAATGAATAAATAGGATCAAATATAAAGTTTCATGTCCAATCAAACATGATCAATTATCAAGAGTACATGTCAAAATATATCATATATTCCAAATCAAAAGTAGAGTTACAAAATGTGGCATTGCCAACATGAAGGTAGATATACACACTACAAATGTTGAATATGTACAAAAAATGGTCATTAAATAACCACAACAATGTATTTACATAATATGCATGTATGAAAATCTATGATGAACTAGGATCATCAAAATGAAGTTTCTTCACAACACTATGTGGCTCGCTCTGCATCTATAAAATAACAATTCAAATGCTAAGTTAGATATCTAATCCGAAAACAATACCAAATTAACTAAAAAGAGGACTTTAATTTGCATTGATTGTTGAAGTATTGATTACCCCATCTCGTTCTTCTACACCAGGGCTTTATGATGAGGGTAATGGGTTCCAAACTGAGAGGGTGAGGCTCCTAGTAAAGTGGATAGGTAGAGATTCCACCAGTCATAATGGGCTTTTCATGAGGAGGAGGGCTCACAGATTAAAAAAATTAATGCATAATCAGTTATAATTAAGACATACCAAAAAACACAAGAGGCATTGAATAAAGAACAAATACATACCAAAGATAGAGTTGGGACTCGTGCTAGTAGGAGGTACATCAGCTAATGAAACTATTGTGGTGTTTAGCTATATGATAAAATAAAATATATGTTAAATAGTTGAACAAAATGGTAAAACATAATAAATCACTTTCAAGTAAACAACAATTGGTCTGAAACTACAAATGCATGTAATCATATTTAAATTCCTATATTTAAAGTATGTTTAGAGAAATAATGCATACTGCTGATGGTGGTCTAGAAGTATTAGGAGGAACCACTGATGATGATGTAGCTATGACCATTTCATGTGTGAAAAGTCATAACATGTGACATCCGCTTAAAGAAAGGAACCTGATTTCTAATGTTTTTGGATAGACAAGAATGCGACTAGAATAAATTATGATAATGTTACCTCTTCCCTCTCCTAAACATCAATGACATCTAATGCATTCATTAGTTTTGTGAAACCCATTTGTTTCTACATGCATTTACAATAGACGAATCAAGTGCATTAATCAATATAGACTAGAAATTCTATCATCTTTAATCATAATCTATTTTAACAAGTATAGTAGAATTGAACTTATTTACCTTTCTTTGTTTGGGTGTCCTCAATGAATTCTTCCTCTTTCCCAATGACCTCAGGGTAGGTGGGGTATCCTAAAAAAAACATAAGTAACATTAGATAATAAATATGATAGTATATGAGTTATATTAAGATTGTAAACAAGAAGAGTGCAAGATATGATACTATGGCTAAAAGCAACACATCATCAATTTGGGATGCTTGACTCACAGACAAGCCCTATGATATATATATTATGAATTAATATTTCCAAACCAACAAGTATTATTCTATTCTAATGAATATTTTTTGCTCACCTTAGGTGTTTGAGCTACCCATGTATGTCTTCTCAAATGAATACTATAGGGTGTGCTTCTATCACCCAATGCACCCTACAATATGAATTAAGTCAAAACTTGTCAAATAAATGAATATCATGTATCAAAATATATTCTTATTTAAATACAAATATATTTAATTTTATCAATTTTAGGTGAAATTAACCTTTTTCACCCCTTTGGAAAACACCATTGTCATCATATCATTAGTAAGGGACACGTCCACAATTGTAGATGCCTAACATCTTCTCTTGCAATGTAGACATGAATGAGATGTTGATCCATCCTCATTTGCATTAGTATCTAGCTCATCACACAAACCATGGAAACTGACACACATGCTTAATGGGTTGTAGGTAGAGCCAAATGGATTATCTGATGACGGAGGAGATGGAAATATGGGTTGCGATGAATTTGGTGGAGCATCTGATGATGATGCATCTAATGTACCCCCTCCCAAGGATAGTTATGTGCTATTCTCAATGATGACATTAGTTAATGATGCAACTGCATGAAGATTTTATAAGTCCATAGATTCCTTCACGACTGTGGGAGCACAACATGAATCCAACATTTTTTTGCTAGACACTTCCTTTGCTCTGGTTTGGTGGATCAATAGGCATTGAGTCTATCCTGTGCAAATCCCCTCCCTCTACCCTAAATCTAGTGGAAATCAAATTAATTCAGCTTCTCACCAAGGATAAACTAACAATATAATTTTCTCAAAACTTATAAGGGCACCTCATTATTATTACAAGGTGGTTGGTCAAACATCATATACCACCTATCCCAAAAAAGCTAATTTTATCCCCCTATGAGCACACCAATGAATTAGGAAATCAAGGAGTGGTTTCCTCTAGGTTGAGGATAGTATCAAAATTAGTGAAAAGATCACATATGTCACCTTTTTTATGGTTTTATCTTTCACTTAATCATAGGATAACCCATCCGCATAATATGTGCGACATCTATCCCTCCATGAAACCCATTTAGTCATCTCCTTAGTCCCCTCATATGCACTAGTGGCCATTTTTTTCTAATGTTTCTTCTAGGGTGGAGTGGTGGCAAGATTAGAAGACTCAACCTACCAACCAAATTAGTTATCTTAACACTATTTTCTATGAGATGTTTAACAAGGTCTTCTTGACTGGAGTTTACATGATCTAATGGGATTGGTGGAGGCTTTGGACGTGGTTGTGGCTATTGAGGGGTAGCCATTGAGGGTTTTGTGTGTTTGAGGCTACGCCTTGAGGATTTTGTGGTTCATTTGTGGTTTTTGTTTAGGGTTAATGTTTGCTTCTTCCGTGGTGGCATCCTTTGCATTTACTTGGTCTAGATGTATCTGATTATCAAATGATTATAAAAAACACAAATCAATACAAAAATCCTAAAATAATACTACATACAATATAAAATACAAAAATGAAAGATAACTAATCTTTTCATTGAGGCACCATCAAAGATTACCGACAAACAAGATGAGTTTGAGGTTGAGGGAGCCAAAACTGATAATGTTTGTACTTGTTTTTGAACTTCGACCTATGCTTTCTGCAGATTTGGGTGTGAAAAATGGCCCAACTTGCGAGCAAAGTAAAATTTATTTGCACCACTAAAAATGCGATCGTGTTTTTAGTAAGTAAAAATGTGATCACATTTTTAGTAAGTAAAAACGTGATCATGTTATGTTTATTTTGATATTTTTTCAATATTATTTGCTTGGCTCAATAATGACCAAATTCCAACTTTAAAATTTGATGAAAAGTACACGTAACGTAATCACATTATGTGCACTTTTCACTTTTTTTTCCATGGTGTTCATTTTTTTGCACACCATCTTGGTGTACTTATGCAAACCATGTACTAATACCATGTCCTACCAAACCCCCATTGGACCACATTGGAAATTTAATTATTTTCCCTAATATTAATTAATTACATCAAATATTATCACAATATCACAATACAACTCATCAAGAATATTCCATGGGAATCTCTCCATCTTGCATGTCCATCTATGTGGTCCTAGGTGCAACATTAAACAATAAAATAAAATAATACAATATAAACAATATTATGCAATGTGTGTGACACACAAAATCTCAACAAAAAATTCAATATTATTACTCTCCATTTGGTAAAAAAAAATCTTTTCCATAATCTTCAATAACTTGTTCCCTATCCAAAATTGAAGGACAACCTGATATGTTATAAAGGGACTACATGTATATTAGTATTATCTTGTGTAATTCTCTTTGAGGTATTGTAGTTATGTCAATTCTTTGGAGAATTTCCTTTTTTATGAATAGGTTCTTCTGAGATTCTAGTTAAAAAAAAACTCATGCCATTGAATTAATACTTCTCAAACTTCATTGTCCACAATAGTAATGACAATCATCATGTTTCCAAAAATTCCCATATTCTTTTCTACTTTATGTACAATCTTAGCATGGATATATATAGATTCATTCCTTGTGTAATGATCTACATTTTGGTGACAATAAACTAGATCTTCCAACTCCATGAACATTTTATTGGCCACATTCCCTACTACCATGTTAAAAATATCATTATATAATTTGTCTACCCCTTCTTAAATATTTAAGGGATAAAAATATGTTTCCCACATTAATTTTTCCTTATTGCAGTTACTTAGATCTGCTGAATGTTTGTAGTTGTTTCTAGGATTGTCATTTATCTAATCAATGGGAGATAATTCATTTGAATATGATGGCATTTTAGTTTGCTCAATGATGACTATTTCATTATTTGTATCTAGATTGATTAATCATTTTTCACAAGACCTTGGGTTCTCCTTATCCTTTTTATTTTTTACATCCGATAATGGATTAATCAGCTCACAATAGATTTCCTCTCTTTCAATAATTTATCCTTCTATTTTTGTTTCTAGGGGAGATTCTTTATCCTTATCATTAATCTATTTTATAGAAAATACGGTATTCTCAGAATTACTTTGGGTACTGGCTTTATATTTATTGGCTTCTTGAATAATAAATCCTCATTTAGTATTAAAATTGACCCTAACCTCATAAAGATATCTAATTTTCAAATTGGATGTTCATGTTGCAAGGTTATAAGAAATGCCATATATATTAATTTTGATTCATGTCTATAGATTGATATATCGTATACATGTCTTTTAATTAAAGTAAGTTTCATATTACACATTGAACAATTGGTGATGATCTTCAACGGGTTAATATATTGTGTATCTAAATTTAAGTTAATAAACATCTGACCTCATTTTTCTCTACATATCTTATTTTGAGGTTTCTCCCATCAAACTACCTATGTGTTTAATAATTTTACTATGCATAATTCCATAGGAAAGTTTTTAACAACTACCTAGGAAGGAACCAATTCAAAGGAAAGATCTACAATATCAAAATTTGACCTCCATTTAAAAAAAATTATACAATAACCCTCACAAAAATATATTGGACCATTTAGAAAAGAATTTTTTAAGCATTTGTCCTTATAGTCTATGCATAGAAAATTATCAGAAAGGATAGTAATACTTAGCTAGTTGCCAAAAGTCTCTAAAAAACCAAGCAACAATATTGGTAATGGAAGAAGAAGGGATGTACTAGCATGCAAGTATATCATGCATTCTATAGTGATGCCAACCTCCAATATATTTGTCACTTGTTACAACCATTTTAAAGTTTCCTTCTCATCGTTGGCATTACTGTTTGGAGTTCAAACCCTCCTAGGGTTTGATATTGAAGCAAGGGTAACATTGTTATTCTCCACCAATATTTCTACTTTTTATTATTGAAGTATGCATTTTTTGTAGGCTTTTGTTCAAACCCCTAATATTCATACTCAACTTTGTCTAAACAATTGTGGGTGAGCATGCCACCTTCTCCTTAGGGTTTATTTCCACTTTTTGTCTAGAATATTTTTACTCAATAGACATCCTTGGATTTCTATTAGAAATTCCAAGAGCCATTCTATTGAGACCAAAATGTAAGGTACAATTTGTGTTGGCTTTCAAAGAATCCCCTTGTGAGGCCTTGCCCCCGACCCATTGTAGCATAGTGATACATTACTCTTATTTTGTTATCCGCGACTCGAGATGTCGAGACATTATCTGATGCTTAGAACATATTTTATTATTTCATGTTGTGTGATGTTATTTTCAGATATATTTGATGATTGTCATTTAATGTTCATGTATATGTATGTTGACAAAATTAGTAGATGTAGGATTGAGATGTGATTTAAGATATTTCAAATGGTTAAGAATTATAAAAGATGAAGAAACTTTATTGATGTATGTTTTAAATTATGAATTTTTTTGATACATATACGTTTATATACATGTGATTTTATGGGACTACTGATGGGTGCAATGAGTGTGCAGATATTTAGCCGAGGAACCCTATGGAGGAACAAAACTGATCTCCATGTACTAAAATTTGGAAACCCTATTGTTCGTAATTGTATTCTTTCAGTGTCGCTTGACACTCGTAAAATGTTTATGTACTTAATTTGCTAGTTAGAGTTGTTAGATGGACCTATTTTATTTCTAGATTTTTATTTTGACTCTAACCTCTTCCCTAAGGCTTTAAAACATGTTTTTTTTCTAACCTATGGGTGTGGGTATGGGTTAGGGGTCTTTTCCAACCCCTAAGCCCCTAGCTTTGACTTTTGAGGGCACTCAAAAAGTCCCTTTTTGCCTTTGTGCGAAAATTGCAAGTGGTTGTCATGAGTTGTCTTACCCCACCTCCTTTTAGGGTTTAACCAAGGTGTAGGTTGAGTTAGGAGTTTCTAGTGTGGCTAGTGGGTGGAAATAGTTATTGCTCCTTTTGGGTGGTTGAGTTGGAGGCTTATTTAGAGGCCTTCCTTGGTCTAGTGGTTTGGTTACCCAATCTCTACATTTAGAGAAAACTTCTTGAAGCTTGAAGGAAGGAGGGATACTCTACTCAAATTTGTTCATTTCCATTACCTCTTTGAGAAGGTAGGAAACTCCCATCTTCATTATTCAATTTTTGTGCTTTGTTTCATGTTCTTGTTACCTTGTTGTTGTTTTACTGTTGTATGGTTGTGGGTATGTTGGGAAGATTTGTAAACTTTGTTTCTTTTGGTTATTTTCCTTTCTTGTTTATGTTTGCAATTTTGAGTTTCCTTGCATGGGTGTTTTGGTATTACTCACCCTAGGAGAGGGCAGAAGTGACCAATTTTGGGAGAGGTCTGCTTAGTTGGACTCCAACCTGTGTAGAGTCTCTTCTCAGGATGAGAAGAGGGATAAAGGGTAGGGTGTTATGGGCCCCTACCCATCAGCACAAACCTGGTATGAGTATGGCAAGTTTAATGGAAGAACGAAAGTTCTTGGTTATTGGCCCTGATTGGGCATTTGAATTGGTGTTGTGCTTGACTTCTCCAGTTGGAAGAATCCACCTCTCCCTAGTCTTGATTCACTGTGAATCTTATTGTGTAAACCATGTATGACTATGCATGCTTGATGTTCTTTTGGTTCTGCTTGGTTGTCACCCGATTAGTTATTGGTTTCCTCCACGGTTCTTGAAATGAGATTTAGAAGACATTACAAACTCCTTGATTTGGATCATGAAGAAAATTTGATGAAATTATTGAAAATTGGGATTGAGATCCTATTGTAAATTGTATTGTTAAACCTTATTATTTATGGCAATGAAGTCGGGTTTTCTTCCTGATTCTTTCCCGGCTGAGCCTTGAATCAGGTTGATAATAAGATAAGTGATTGAGTAAATTTACTTCTCTTAAAATTTTCATATTCTATGTTGTCATATGAATGTGTATCAAAGATAGGATGCAACAATGATGTTCAAATTATGTATGATTACATTTGTGATGTATGGTGATGCCTCTATTCATATGGACGGTAGTGAGAGATATTACTAATCCATGTAAATGTATGATGTCTTTATCAAGTGTGAAATGATTTAGTTCATGGTTGATTGTGTTGAAAATAAATTTGCAAGAACATGTAGGAAGAATTATGTCAAGATATCCAAGCTACAATTGAAAACATGATAGAGAAATAACTTTGTGTATTTTGATACTCCTTTCAAAAGGAATGGAGCATTATCATTTTGATCTCTCTTATTGTCTCAAATGCCTTATGACTAGTTTAGTCATTATGTTGATCCATCAGTTTTATTAGATAGTTAAATAAAAACGTAGATGGTTATTTCATGTAATGTGGTTTCATTGAAATGCATGGCCATTTGAGGATTCATGGTAATAATGAATTAGAAATTCATAAGAAAATGCATACACCTATTGTGGTAATATAATTGCAAAAGAAAAATATACATTGATTTCCATATTGTGCACCTCCAGGTCTAATATCACTCTCTGGAAAATGTATGGACTAAGATGAAACTTAACTTCCCCATGTTACAGAGAATATTCCCTCTAGATGCTTCTTTTTAATATATATATATATATATATATATATATATATATATATATATAGTTTCATTCAAGCACACACAATCTCCATTGGCAAAATGAAATTAGTGCCTTCTAGCAAATACCCTAGCTAAGCTACATCTAATTTCCACCAAATCAACTTTTTGCAATAACTGTTCTACCCCATTTCTAACTTGTTTAAGCCTTTCCATTTCAATGCTAGGCGTGGCAAAATCTCATCACCCTGCAGCATGGTATGGCGGTCGCATCAGTTTGGGGGGGGGGGGGGGGTGCAAGGAAGGACGTATGAAGTCTTTTAACTTTAAAACCTACCTTAATTACTCACCTCAATCACCACACTCCACTTCATGCGCTGACTTAGATTACTAAGGGAAGGCAAGCAAGTTGTCTCTTTAAAAACTAGGGAAGCGTTCGTACCTTTCCCCTGCCACCATGATTTCGCAGGTCGCCCTGCATGATGTGTCCCCCACGCAAGGATGGGGGACAGTCCTGCCATGCGCAGGCCTTGGGCAGCGCGTGGGCAGGCCCCCATGTTGGGTACTGAGGGGTAGGTGTTAGATTTGAGGGTGGGGGTTATTTAGCATGCTAGGATGTTTTAGTTCATAGTTAGTATGTTAGTGTTAGTTAGTGATAGATGGTAGGTTAGTATATTTAGGTAGTTGTGATTAAGTTAAATTAGTTAGTGATAGATTTTAGGTTAGTATATGGGTAGTTAGTAATTGTTTTAGCTATTTTGTACGTAGTTAAATTTATTAATTATAGTTTAGTTGGTGCTTAGTTAATTTATCATTAAGTTAGTTTAAGATATTGTTTTTAATTTGAAGTTAGTTAGATTAGAATTAATTTAATCATATTAAATTTAGTTGTAATATCTTTAGTTTAGTACTAAATTGTGTTAGCTTAAAATTTGAATTTAAGTTAAGTTATCTTAGTAGTATTTAATTTAGTCAAGGTTCATCCTAATTAATATCTATGTTTAGTTAGTTTTAGATGTATGTTTAATTTAAATTAAGATTAGTCTTGATTATTAGGTAGTGATCAGATGTTAGAATATTAAATTAGTTCAAAAAGTCTTTGCGTGAAATTGAATATTGTAACTTAAAACAATTTTAATGTTTCATTAATTAGTCTTTATTCTATGATGAGCTTTATAGATTGATTTTAATGTGGACTTAAAATTACGATAATTCGGATAAAGTTTAGATTAAAATATAGATTCATTGAATTTGTTATAGTCACCAACCTTATAGTGAATCTTAAATTAATTAATTAGACTGTATAAGTATGTTGGAGTTAATTGTCAATTTAAAATGATAAGATTGGTAAGTTATGTAAGCTTGTTTTATTTTAATACCTAATCGTAGTTATATTAATTATATTGTATTACCTTTAGAAAGTCTTTTACTAATAAATTTAAGTCAAAATTAAGTGTTTAGTAAATAATTAATTAATGTAACTCTTGTGCCCATTGGTAAGGAAAGTTAATGGGTACGTTATAAATATTAATTGTCATAGTATGTTTTAGTTTAGATTTCATTCATTCAATTTTAGTTATGAAATTAATGTTATTAGTATCCTAGGATAATTCATAACCTTTATTCTAAAACTGTAGATTGGACTTTGGATTCAAATCTTAAAACGTGAATTAGAATGAAGTTGAAAGAGGATAATTGATTGACATGAAGCCTAAAGTAAACATTTAAAATTGCAGTAACGTTCAAGTGATCAAGCTAAAAAGAGGGTCTAGTCAGTTAGATCACCTTTAGGGTTGGTGGTATTCTCTTCTCATAATTAATTGCTTTATTAAAATAAATGATGGGTTATGACCTTAGTTAATAAGTTTTTTTTATTTTTTTTAATTTATTTTTTAATAAATTTGTTGTGTGTTTTTGCCCTTATATTTTGGGCATGACATTTTGGTATCAGAGCCAGGTTGTTTCAACACTAGGAACCTTAAACCATTATGCTTCCTAAACTTAATTCAAAATTTTAATTTTGTAGATGCCGCCTGTTACTCGTAACCGGCAAGGCAGAGGTCATAAGACTGGGGGTGGTAGAGCAGGACAGGAGGGTGGACCACCACCACCTCCATCACCACCACCACCTCCCCCACCACCGAACCCAAACCAGGACATAATTGATGCACTCCAGACTTTGATCGGTGTAGTTTAGTAGAGAGTGGTACCTATAGTTCAGCCAGTCCAGCAGATTCCAGTAGTGGAAGCAGAGGGACCCGGAGGAGGCGGGCCCAGAGTCACAGAGAGGACTAGGAGTCCCCCACTGAGACAGATAGAGGGTCAGGGTGATCACGAGGAAGAGTCCATACACCAGAGAGAACCCCCTTTTGACAGACCTCCTAGGCATGTAGGGGATGACATCAAGGAATTGATTCGACTCGGACCACCATTGTTTACCGGTACCACTGAGGGTTCAGTAGCAGAGGCATGGTTTCAGAGCTTACAGCGGTGCTTTGGGTTACGCCCTTATGGGAGTAATCTAAAAGCACGACTAGCAGTTCATCAGTTGAGAGGGGATGCCTCCAACTGGTGGCATCAGGAGGAGATCATTGGTGGAGTGAGGATGGACACCCTCACATGGGAATATTTCCTAGAAAGATTTCGAGAGAGATACTTGTCAGAGCATTTTCGACAGAAGCAGATAGAGGAGTTCCATTCTCTTTATCAAAGAGGCCTTACAGTGGCTCAGTACGAGAGTAGGTTTCTCGAGCTCCTTCCCTATGTGGAATACATGAAGGACGAGAAACTACGGGTGCATCACTTTATCATGGGTCTGAATTTCTCTCTTCAGGGCCCAGTTAGGATGGCCTTCCCTACCACCTTCAGACAGGCAGTGGAGATAGCACTAGTTTCTGAGGATACTCGAGGTAGGCAGGAGTCACAGGATCGGCCTCAAAACCGAAGCTCCTTCCAGCAGAAACCCCCTTGGAAAGGGAATCAGAACTATATAGTAGGGTCCTCTAGGGGCCAACAGTCTCAGCAGCCAAAACCCTAGCAGCAGCAGCAGAAACCTTCTCATGGTTATCAGGGCTCTAAGCCCAAGCAGTGGCAGTCACAGGGTCCTAGGCAGGAGCAGAAAGTATAGATTCCACAGTCTCAGTCAATGAAGACTCAACAGTCTTCTAGGGGAGGGTTCAGTGGCTCTAGCAGATCAGGAGGCCCGTAGCAGTCTGGGTCACAGGGTGCACGATCTTATATTCGCGGACCATGCTACACTTGTGGTGGCATGGATCATATAGCTAGGGAGTGTCTGCAGGGACAGGCATCCAATGGTCATAGCAGGGCTTTTTCAGAGCCGACAGTTGGTGACATGGGTAGATCCCATAGAGTTTTTGCAGCAGTTGACAACCGCCAGGCTGAGCATCAGGCCACAGTTATTGAGGCTACAGGTATTATACAGGGCCATATGGTTGCAGTTTTATTTGATTCCAGAGCTACTGACTCTTTTATATCTCCATTTGTGGTGGAGCGTTACGGGCTAGTGGCAGTTAGACAGGATGTTAGTTGGGAGGTAGAGTTAGCCTCAGGAGCTAGAGTGTCAGTTAGTTCCATGGTGCGGAGTTGTCAGATGCAGATTGGAGACATGTCCACTAGGACTGACCTACGCATTACCCCTCTAGGTTCTTATGATGTTGTCCTTGGCATGGATTGGCTTTGTGCCCATAGCGCCAAGGTGGATTGTCGACAGAAGAGGGTGGAATGTGTGGATAATGATGGTATCTCTAGGGAGATCTTCGGAGTGAAGAGGCCAGTGTCCCTTCGTATGATTTTCGCTATGCAGCTTAGACGGTGCATGCGAAAGGGTTGTCAGTTATTTGCTATCACTATCAGTGACCGAGAGGAAGAATCAGAAAGGGAGCCATCCCTTGATGATTTTCCAATCCTTCAGGAGTTTGCAGATGTGTTTCCCTCAGAGCTTCCTGGTATGCCTCCACCACGGGCAGTGGATTTCCACATAGACCTAGTACTAGGAGCTGAGCCAGTTTCGAGAGCACCTTATAGGATGACTACTCATGAGCTTAGTGAGCTAAAGGCTCAGTTGGAAGAACTCTTGGAGAAGGGGCATATACAACCTAGTGTGTCACCTTGGGGTGCACTGGTGATTTTCGTCAAGAAGAATGATGGATCACTAAGGTTGTGTATTGATTATCGGCAATTGAACAAGGTGACCATCAAGAACTGATATCCTCTTACCAGAATCGATGATCTCTTTGACCAGTTGCAGGGTGCTCGAGTATTTTCAAAGATTGACCTAAAGTCGGGTTACCATCAGTTGAGAATTGTGGATAGTGATATCCCCAAGACAGCTTTTCGTACTAGGTATGGCCACTACGAGTTCATCATGGTGCCTTTTGGCCTTATGAATGCTCCAGCTGTATTCATGAGCCTCATGAATGGAGTATTTCGTATATTTTTGGATAAGTTTGTGGTTGTGTTTCTTGATGAAATTCTGATTTATTCTCATGATGAGAGAGAGCATGAAGAGCACCTGAGACAGGCATTGCATAGGTTGAGAGAGAATCAGTTGTTTGGCAGCTTGTCGAAGTGTGCATTCTTCAGACCTGAGATACATTATCTGGGTCATGTCATATCAGGTGATGGTGTCTCAGTAGACCCATCAAAGATCAGGGCTATCATAGATTGGCCAACACCCACCAGTGTTACCGAAGTGAGGAGCTTTATGGGGCTAGCAGGTTACTACCAACGCTTCATTTCAAGATTCTCTAGGTTGGTACACCCCATCACTTCTCTTCAGAGGAAGGGAAAGAAGTACGAGTGGATGGAGAAGTGTGGTAGAGCTTTTGAAGAGCTTAAGAGAGCCCTCACGAGTGCACCGATTCTCGCAGTACCAGATCCTGTTGTAGATTTTGTGGTGTGCACCGATGCATCTTTTGATGGTTTAGGAGCAGTCCTTATGCAGGAAGGACGACCTATTTCCTTTGAGTCTAGGAAGTTGAAGACTCGTGAACTCAATTATCCTACTCATGACCTAGAACTAGCGGCAGTGGTTCATGCCTTGGTGAGATGGCGACATTTCCTTCTGGGTCATAGGTTCGAGCTTCATTCCGATCACCAGAGCTTGCAGTACATATTTTCTCAGCCGAACCTTAATGCTAGGCAAAGAAGGTGGATGGAGTTCCTCTGTGAGTATGATTTTGATGTTCATTACATCAAGGGAAAGGAGAATGTGGTTGCAGATGCCCTAAGAAGAAGGTGCCATGAACTTTCATCTGTGACTACTTGCACTGACTTCAGAGAGCAAATTTTGCAGCACTTATCAGCTGATGAGCTTTATGCAGAAGTAAGTCAGTTAGTACATTCTCGGAGACCCTTGGAAGGGAAGTTTGCAGAGTTTTCCTTGGATTTTGATGGACTTTTGCGGCATAGGGGACGTATGTATGTACCTTCCATTGGGGGTTTGCGCGAGCTCATTGTACTTGAGGCTCACAGAGCACCTTATGCAGCACACCCCGATGTTAAGAAGTTACATGCAGATTTGAGGCAGTTGTATCATTGGCCAGGCATGAGAGTGCAAATTGCTAGCATAATTGTGAGATGCCTCGAGTGCCAGAGGGTGAAGGCAGAGCACCGTCATCCTGGCGGGCTTCTCCAGCCGCATGAGATTCCAGTGTGGAAATGGGACACTATATCTATGGATTTTATTGTTGGTCTTCCTATGTCATCTCGTCGCCATGATGCCATTTTGGTGATAGTTAACACATTGACCAAGGTTGCCCATTTCTCACCCGTGCGTACTACATTTACAGCACGAGACATAGCTCAGGTGTTCTTGCGGGACATTGTTAGACTTCATGGTGTTCCCCGTAAGATCATATCTGACAGAGACTCTTTGTTCACTTCTTCATTTTGGAGAGAGTTGCAGTCGGCTTTGGGCACTAGGCTCAATTTTAGTACAGTGTACCATCTTCAGACCGATGGCCAGACCAAGCGAGTGAATCAGGTTTTGGAGGACATGCTACGTATGTACGTGATGGACCATCAGGTTAAATGGGAGGAATACCTTCATCTTGTTGAGTTTTCCTATAACAATGGGCATCATTCTTCCATAGGTATGCCGCCGTATGAGGCTTTTTATGGGAGACTATGCAGGACACCCTTGAGTTGGGATAGGATCGAGGATCGAGTATCCATTGGTCCCCAGTTAGTAAAGGAGATGGAGCAGCAGGTGACCCTGATTAGACAGCGCCTGAAAGAGGCACAGGATAGGTAGAAGAAGTATGCAGATGCGAAGAGGACAGATCAAGAGTATCAGGTTGGTGATCGAGTGTTCTTGAGGGTACGACCACTCATGAGTCCGATTCATTTCGGAAAGGGCTCTAAGTTGGCACCCCGGTTTGTTGGGCCGTTCGAGATCCTTGAGAGGATAGGACCTGTTGCATACCGTTTAGCTTTGCCACCTAGCCTGTCACGCATCCACGATGTGTTTCATATTTCAATACTTAGAGGATACATTTATGACGAGTCTCATATTATTGATTGGGATGCCTTATAGGTGGAGTCAGACGGGCAGCTAGCACTGGAGCCTATCCGCATTATTGCCCGACAGACCCTAGCACTTCGAGGCCGAGAGCTGGACTAGGTTAGGGTCCAATGGGATTGTTACGATGAGGTCACAGCTTCATGGGAGGATGCAGCGCAGATGCGATCTCAGTACCTGTACCTTTTTGATGAACTCCAGGAGGAAGTTCATGCCTAGTGGGGGAGGATGTGAGGCCTCGCCCCCAACCCATCGTAGCATAGTGATACATTACTCTTATTTTTTTATCTGCGACTCAAGATGTCGAGACATTATCTGATGCTTAGAACATATTTTATTATTTCATGTTGTGTGATGTTATTTTCAGATATATTTGATGATTGTCATTTAATGTTCATGTATATGTATGTTGACAAAATCAATAGATGTAGGATTGAGATGTGATTTAAGATATTTCAAATGGTTAAGAATTATAAAGGATGAAGAAACTTTATTGATGTATGTTTTAAATTATGAAAAATTCTGATACATATACGTTTATATACATGTGATTTTACGGGACTACTGATGGGTGCAATGAGTGTGCAGATATTTAGCCGAGGAACCCTACGGAGGAACAAAATTGATCTCCATGTGCTAAAATTTAAAAACCCTATTGTTCGTAATTATGTTCTTTCAGTGTCGCTTGACACTCGTAAAATGTTTATGTACTTAATTTGCTAGTTAGAGTTGTTAGATGGACCTATTTTATTTCTAGATTTTTATTTTGACTCTAACCTCTTCCCTAAGGCTTTAAAACATGTTTTTTTTCTAACCTATGGGTGTGGGTATGGGTTAGGGGTCTTTTCCAACCCCTAAGCCCCTAGCTTTGACTTTTGAGGGCACTCAAAAAGTCCCTTTTTGCCTTTGTGCGAAAATTGCAAGTGGTTGTCATGAGTTGTCTTACCCCACCTCCTTTTAGGGTTTAACCAAGTTGTAGGTTGAGTTAGGAGTTTCTAGTGTGGCTAGTGGGTGGAAATAGTTATTGCTCCTTTTGGGTGGTTGAGTTGGAGGCTTATTTAGAGGCCTTCCTTGGTCTGGTGGTTTGGTTACCCAATCTCTACATTTAGAGAAGACTTCTTGAAGCTTGAAGGAAGGAGGGATACTCTAATCAAATTTGTTCATTGCCATTACCTCTTTGAGAAGGTAGGAAACTCCCATCTTCATTATTCGATTTTTGTGTTTTGTTTCATGTTCTTGTTACCTTGTTGTTGTTTTACTGTTGTATGGTTGTGGGTATGTTGGGAAGATTTGTAAACTTTGTTTCTTTTGGTTGTTTTCCTTTCTTGTTTATGTTTGCAATTTTGAGTTTCCTTGCATGGGTGTTTTGGTATTACTCACCCTAGGAGAGGGCAGAAGTGACCAATTTTGGGAGAGGTCTGCTTAGTTGGACTCCAACCTGTGTAGAGTCTCTTCTCAGGATGAGAAGAGGGATAAAGGGTAGGGTGTTATGGGCCCCTACCCGTCAGCACAAACCTGGTATGAGTATGGCAAGTTTAATGGAAGAACGGAAGTTCTTGGTTATTGGCCCCGATTGGGCATTTGAATTGGTGTTGTGCTTGACTTCTCCAGTTGGAAGAATCCACCTCTCCCTAGTCTTGATTCACTGTGAATCTTATTGTGTAAACCATGTATGACTATGCATGCTTGATGTTCTTTTGGTTCTGCTTGGTTGTCACCTGATCAGTTATTGGTTTCCTCCACGGTTCTTGAAATGAGATTTAGAAGACATTACAAACTCCTTGATTTGGATCATGAAGAAAATTTGATGAAATTATTGAAAATTGGGATTGAGATCCTATTGTAAATTGTATTGTTAAACCTTATTATTTATGGCAATGAAGCCGGGTTTTCTTCCTGATTCTTTCCCGGCTGAGCCTTGAATCAGGTTGATAATAAGATAAGTGATTGAGTAAATTTACTTCTCTTAAAATTTTCGTATTCTATGTTGTCATATGAATGTGTATCAAAGATAGGATGCAACAATGATGTTCAAATTATGTATGATTAAATTTGTGATGTATGGTGATGCCTCTATTCATATGGATGGTAGTGAGAGATATTACTAATCCATGTAAATGTATGATGTCTTTATCAAGTGTGAAATGATTTAGTTCATGGTTGATTGTGTTGAAAATAAATTTGCAAGAACATGTAGGAAGAATTATGTCAAGATATCCAAGATAAAATTGAAAACATGATAGAGAAATAACTTTGTGTATTTTGATACTCCTTTCAAAAGGAATGGAGCATTATCATTTTGATCTCTCTTATTGTCTCAAATGCCTTATGACTAGTTTAGTCATTATGTTGATCCATCAGTTTTATTAGATAGTTAAATAAAAATGTAGATGGTTATTTCATGTAATGTGGTTTCATTGAAATGCATGGCCATTTGAGGATTCATGGTAATAATGAATTAGAAATTCATAAGAAAATGCATACACCTATTGTGGTAATATAATTGCAAAAGAAAAATATACATTGATTTCCATATTGTGCACCTCCAGGTCTAATATCACTCTCTGGAAAATGTATGGACTAAGATGAAACTTAACTTCCCCATGTTACAGAGAATATTCCCTCTAGATGCTTCTTTAAAAAAATAAAAAATAAAAAAAATAAAAATTATATATATATATATATATATATATATATATATATATATATATATATATATATATATATATATATATATATATATATATATATATATATATATATATATATATAGTTTCATTCAAGCACACACAATCTCCATTGGCAAAATGAAATTAGTGCCTTCTAGCAAATACCCTAGCTAAGCCTACATCTAATTTCCACCAAATCAACTTTTTGCAATAACTGTTCTACCCCATTTCTAACTTGTTTAAGCCTTTCCATTTCAATGCTAGGCGTGGCGAAATCTCATCACCCTACAACATGGTACGGTGGTCGCATCAGTTTGGGGGGGGGGGGGTGCAAGGAAGGACGTATGAAGTCTTTTAACTTTAAAACCTACCTTAATTACTCACCTCAATCACCACACTCCACTTCATGCGCTAACTTAGATTACTAAGGGAAGGCAAGCAAGTTGTCTCTTTAAAAACTAGGGAAGCGTTCGTACCTTTCCCTTGCCGCCATGATTTTGCAGGTCGCTCTTCATGATGTGTCCCCCACGCAAGGATGGGGGACAGTCCTGCCACGCGCAGGCCTTGGGTAGCGCGTGGGCAGGCCCCCATGTTGGGTACTGAGGGGTAGGTGTTAGATTTGAGGGTGGGGGTTATTTAGCATGCTAGGATGTTTTAGTTCATAGTTAGTATGTTAGTGTTAGTTAGTGATAGATGGTAGGTTAGTATATTTAGGTAGTTGTGATTAAGTTAAATTAGTTAGTGATAGATTTTAGGTTAGTATATGGGTAGTTAGTAATTGTTTTAGCTATTTTGTACGTAGTTAAATTTATTAATTATAGTTTAGTTGGTGCTTAGTTAATTTATCATTAAGTTAGTTTAAGATATTGTTTTAAATTTGAAGTTAGTTAGATTAGAATTAATTTAATCATATTAAATTTAGTTGTAATATGTTTAGTTTAGTACTAAATTGTGTTAGCTTTAAAATTTGAATTTAAGTTAACTTATCTTAGTAGTATTTAATTTAGTCAAGGTTCATCCTAATTAATATCTATGTTTAGTTAGTTTTAGATGTATGTTTAATTTAAATTAAGATTAGTCTTGATTATTAGGTAGTGATCAGATGTTAGAATATTAAATTAGTTCAAAAAGTCTTTGCGTGAAATTGAATATTGTAACTTAAAACAATTTTAATGTTTCATTAATTAGTCTTTATTCTATGATGAGCTTTATAGATTGATTTTAATGTGGACTTAAAATTATGATAATTCGGATAAAGTTTAGATTAAAATATAGATTCATTGAATTTGTTATAGTCACCAACCTTATAGTGAACCTTAAATTAATTAATTAGACTGTATAAGTATGTTGGAGTTAATTGTCAATTTAAAATGATAAGATTGGTAAGTTATGTAAGCTTGTTTTATTTTAATACCTAATCGTAGTTATATTAATTATATTGTATTACCTTTAGAAAGTCTTTTCCTAATAAATTTAAGTCAAAATTAAGTGGTTAGTAAATAATTAATTAATGTAACTCTTGTGCCCATTGGTAAGGAAAGTTAATGGGTACGTTATAAATATTAATTGTCATAGTATGTTTTAGTTTAGATTTCATTCATTCAATTTTAGTTATGAAATTAATGTTATTAGTATCCTAGGATAATTCATAACCTTTATTCTAAAACTGTAGATTGGACTTTGGATTCAAATCTTAAAACGTGAATTAGAATGAAGTTGAAAGAGGATAATTGATTGACATGAAGCCTAAAGTAAACATTTAAAATTGCAGTAACGTTCAAGTGATCAAGCTAAAAAGAGGGTCTAGTCAGTTAGATCACCTTTAGGGTTGTTGGTATTCTCTTCTCATAATTAATTGCTTTATTAAAATAAATGATGGGTTATGACCTTAGTTAATAAGTTTTTTTTTTTTTTTTTTTTTTTTTAAAATTTTATTTTAAAAAAATTTTGTGTGTGTTTTTGCCCTTATATTTTGGGCATGACACCCCTGTCCATTTAACTCCCTTTTTATTTGTCAAAAAAAACACCAGAATGCTTCTTTTGAACTATTGTCCATCCACAATCTTGGAGATTTTGTAAAGAATCCAGGGAACTCTTAATTTAATTTTGATATGAATATTCCCCATTTCCTCAAAAATAAGAATGATGACTTGTGAGTGTTTTGTCTGCATGGCAAAACCCTCTTTCCTTTGCAAATAAATTAGGGGTCTATTGAGAATGGGGGTGGATTTGGGTTTTTGTGGCATTGTTCTTTGATTTGACTAATTTGGGAGCTTCTCTTTTGCAATCTTCATTATTTTATTAATGACTTCAAAAATAGTTAAAGAGATTAATCTTTGGGTGCGAACATTATTTCACATTTTTTTAAGAGAATATGATTTCTAGTTTGTGTGTAGGATAAAGCTTATGCAATCCATTTTTTTTGCCACAAGCATATGTATTATTTTTATCTAGTTATTATTAATTTAATTATTTAATTATTATTATATAACTATCTATAACTTGAATATTGAACTTATATTTATTTATTCATTTTAATTGTAATTTAGAAATGTATTTTAATTTATTAATTATTAATTAAAATAAGATTACTATTTATTTTATTTTATACAATCAGTAAATTATAGTTTTATTAATATAACATAAAGTAAAATGTAGATGGACTATAACTGAAAGAAGTTCTTTACTAACATCGACCACCAATCATATATCTAACTCTTTGTGAAAACCTTAGTTCAGTGCGAGACTACCCACTATGAGGAAATAATACAAATATTTTTTACAAAGATATCATTTGCCCTCCCAAACACCAAACTAGTTGAGAAAATTAAGTACAAAAAACCATTTTATCAAGCGTTGATAATCAAACAAATTTCTTACAACAAAATGTGGACTGCCAGAAATCAAACTAATAAGAGTACAAAACCACCTTGCTCAAGGTCAATGCCCACAACCACAAGCATGAGCACAAACACAACCACAAAAACATCCATGCACCCCCCAGCTCCCCCCCACCCCTTTCATTAAGGTCATGGCCATTCACTCTCTATTCTTGCATATATGTCAACACACCCACCAACAAAAACCTAAAGAAGTTTCATGTGATTCCTAGGAATGGATGTAATCAACAATGTGTGCTGAATACTTATAGACATTGGCCTTCCTTTTAGGTATGTTTCCAAGTGCTTTATATAGCATGAAAGGATGCAAGTGTTTTGGGATACCTAGGTAATCAAATCAATCTCACTACTACATTTGGACCTACTTTCTAACGTCTGCTTCAGATGGTGGGATGATTTTTTTTTTCAATCACTCCCTCAATATTGTTGGAATACTGACTACTTATAACATGAGCATTGAAATTATGACAGTTACACAACATTAAAAAAAAAGACAGAGACATTCATTTTCACAATTGTCCATACAGAAAATACACATTTTGGCTAGTGTGGGGTTTGAGCACCAAGTTTGCATGTAAGTCATCCCATGCTCCAAGCCCACACATCATTAACACTACTTCGGTAAGGATGCATACTGCTTCAATTTTGTGTTTCGAAAATGAAATTGTTCAAAACCTAATTTATGTTATTTGAAAATGAAATTTTTTGAAACTTGATTTATGTGTTTTGGAAATGAAATTAGCTAGCTTGAAACTTGATTTTATTTAAAAATAAAAATACTTGGAACTGCTAAAAATCTATGCAAAAACACCATCAGGGATGCCCTCTAAACACTATAACTCTTGTTGCATTTGAGCAACATAATTTATGGCCCCAATATTTTTGGGATGACTTCCTATCAACACTAAGTTGTAGCACAAAACAAACCCTCTACCCCACATATAAGATACACCTATTCCCATGGAGTTGATATATTCATTTAGTATATCCCCTAACCTTGAATATGTTTTTTTTTTTAAATTAGGTTTGTGGGGTTTTCATTTATAAATATAGGTGGGATTTGATGAGAAATAGCTAAGATGTTTCCATGGTGTGTAAGAATATAAATACTCATGAATGACTAGGCACTAAACAATGAAGTTCCTTATTTTACATAGATTTAATGTGGTGTTCTAATGGTAGGCTCTTTGTTGCCTCCTATTTACATATAATAGGTAATCCAAATAACCACTTATTGATCTTAGCTATAGTCTCACATTCTCTTTTTGTTCCCTTGTGATCTAATTTTGCATTCACTTACTTTCTACCATTATCGACAACACACATATTCACTTACTTTCATCTATATTCATCTTTAATCTGTGCCTCTCCACACATCCCATTACATCCTTTGTTTCCACCTCTCCTAACACCCATATAAGAAGTCAACACAACATCTCCCCACAACCCACATATCAATTTTTTGCAAAAGGCTAGGTGGGAAAATTGAGAACAGAATTCAATAATGAGGACTCATAACTTTGGTTATAGTCATGATAATAATGATGCACAACTACCTTCTAGGATCATGTTCTATCCCATTGATGAAGAGATCATAACACATTATCTCATGAGAAATGTTTTAAATATCAATTTTACACAAAGGGCCATTGTTGAAGTGGACCTCAACAAGTGTGAGTTTTGGGATCTCCCTAGTATGTTCAATTCCCTCCTATATTATTCACTATCTATATAATTCCACACACCCATTTGATCTTGAATGATGATATGTGCATACTGAATGTTGAGTGTCTATACTAAGTACTACAAAATCATCCATTTCTTACCTTTATCTATACATAATGTTTTTCTAGTTTCTTTCTACCCACACACTCATTTTGTTTCATATGATCATTTGAAAAAAATCAAACTAAGCTCTCAATTGTTTCATTTTGTTTGATAATCTCTTAACAACTACTAAATGGTGATTATTGTAGAGGAGTAGTTCCAAATGTTGATGGAAATTATTGAAGAGTGACCTTGGGGCTTCGCCTTAGGGCCTTTGATCAACATTGATTGGTGGACTTGACTCTTGGTTCACATGACCTTATTGGGTCCAAAGGAAAACACATCAAACAACATGATGACCCTAAACACATCAAACAACTTGTTTGGTGCTATTTATGTTCCTAGAAATATAATAATATCATTCACATATATGTTTGTTTGATTACATACATTTGTCTATAACATAGTTTATTTAAAGTTAATGATATGATATTTTTTGATTCAAAATATAAATAAATTTGATATTATTTCTAGATTTTTTTTAATCTTAATATTTTAATCAAGTTTCAAATCATAGTAACTGTGATCTATTGATATATGAAACATTGATTAAGATTTGAGATAGTTTTCTACATTTTGATGGTAACTCTCTCTCTCTCTCTCTCTCTCTCTCTCTCTCTCTCTCTCTCTCTCTCTCTCTCTCTCTCTGTGTCTGTCTGTCTCTCTCTCTGTCTCTCTCTGTCTCTGTCTCTCTCTCTCTCTCTCTCTCTCTCTCTCTCTCATCATAAACATGGGCCCTCAATTTGAAATATTTTCTATCTCCCTCATAGAATTTGTGACCATATCAATGTTGGTGTCCATTGTAATCTATGACAAAGTCCTTAGAAAGTTTATCAAAAAACAAATTGATCACATGTATTGTTCTTTGTTTTAATACGAGTATTGATTCTTGATGATATTTCTGAGTTAATAGTTTTTTCCAAATCTATAATTTGATTTAATTATAAATATATTATTTAAATTAGGTTTTGGTTTTTGAATGAAAGAGAAACATCTGTTCAACTATCAATAGTGAGGTTAGTTAACAAATTAGTTAGTTAGTTAGCTTAGTGGTTGAACATAAAGATAGCACAGGCATTTGCACATCCAAGCTCTTGAATTTTTTATAGACCTATTGCATAATAAAACTTGTTATTGCATGGTATATTTCTAATTGTAGTGTCTAATTATGATGTTATTCTTCTTTTCCTTGGTCTTTTAGAGTTTGACATAGTTCTTGACATAAAATTTTCTTTGAATCAAACTATTTTATATAAATTAGTCATCTCTTTTTTCATGTCTAAGGTGGTTTTGGATCAATGGT
Source organism: Cupressus sempervirens (assembly GCA_028749045.1). NCBI lineage: Eukaryota > Viridiplantae > Streptophyta > Pinopsida > Cupressales > Cupressaceae > Cupressus > Cupressus sempervirens. The sequence goes on from CM053790.1 coordinate 396,771,680, forward strand.
TTTAGTTCATTTTACAATTGTGATATGTTCAAGTAATTAAATTTGGTATATTATACTAAAACACCATTTCATAACTAATATTTTAAGTTCCATATATAACTAGGTCAAAGATGACTAGTGTACTTGCGACATCATTTTTCTTAGTCTGTGACAATTATAGACTAAAGTTTTGATATCCAATCAAATCATGTCACATAATATAAGAAAATAAGAAAATAGGAAGACACTTTCTAGATTGTGGTCTAACTTCAAATGAAGAGGTGATGGAAAATGTTAGTTCATGCAAACATTGGAAGGGCCTAAAGATTAGAAGAGTTAACTTTCAAAATAGCTAAGAGACATTGTAGCCGCCATGGTCGTGTTGAAGGGGGGTTCAATTATCATCCATTGGTAAATTATTTATTATATAATTTTGACAATTTATAGAGATGATAAATCTCTTGATGATGTGATCATGATCATGGTTTATTTATGTTGATCATTTTTATATAGGTGAACCTCCCTAGGGAATATGATATGGACCACCACAACATAGATAATATGGATATAGAAGTGAAGGAACATGGAGGTGTGAATATCAAAGTTGAAGATAATGTTCCCATGGTAGATGATGATCATGCACCTAAAAATTCAGTTCAAGATGATGGTACAGATGCATTGATTCATGACACATTTGATATCGACATAGGTGATTATGATCATGCTGATGACATTGATGTTCATGTTATGCCTCTAGTTGAGAAGGTAGACACAACCCTTCACAAAGGGTCCCAAACAACTCTTTAATCTGTTGTATTGTTGTTGGTGAACTTGAAGGTTTTGAATGATTTATCCATCATAAAAATGTAATATATTTTAAGGTATGTCATATTTGTCATTATAGTTAATAAAGAATGAATCATGTGTCATTAATATTGTTTATATAAACAAATTATATTTTTTGTTATAGATTGATAGGTGAATTTTATTGCCACCATCACATATACTATCTCACTCATACTGCATATTATCTATCATTATGAAAGATATTAGAATGAAATATCAAACAATAGATGCATATTTCAATGATCATATTATATATCATAAAGAATGTGAACTTGCACAAGAATGACTTGAATGTTAGATGAGTAGATATCAAACACATCAAATAACAAAAAATGTGCCTCATAGGGTTCTTTGTTATATTCTCATTATTCCATGTATGCAACAGTTATTTAGGTTCAGTAGCTTGGCTCAATTTATATATTACCATGCACAAAATAGAATTCAAGATGACTTTATTTGAATGCCTATGGATGGTTCAACATTCAGGGACATAAGGAAAAGTGGTCACACTTTAAATAAAAACCTCATAATCTTAGGGTTTCATTGGCAACGAATAGTTTGAATCTATTTGAAGAGACAATATTTGTTTACTCAATGTGGTATACTTTTGTTATCAACAATAACATTCATCTATGGATGTCAATAAAGAGGGAAAACATTATGTTGGCAATGATTATTCTAGGTATTTTTTTTCATATAATAGTTATGTACATGCAATTTAATTTAATTTTTAATAAAATGGTCACAATAATTATGTAATATTGTTCGTTCAACTAGGTAAGTACCAAGTTGAAGATATGAATGTATATAGTGAGCCTTTTATTGATGAGTTGATAGAGTTATAGAAGGGTGTCACTATGTATGACATCTCTAGACCAATAGGACAAAGACAACTTCAAATTCATGTGATGCTTGTATGGACAATACGTGATGCCCCAAGGCTAACACATTTTAGTGGTATGTTAAAGTGTCTTAGTTGTGCATGATAATTATAATTATGAAAATTAACATATTTAGTCTAATTTTATCATTATCTTGTAGGACTTAAAACAAAGGGAAAATCTACAGGTGTAGTTTGTGATTCAAAGATGAAGGCTTGTCATTCAAAAACTTTAGAAAAATAGGAGTTTGATGAGTATAGGCACTTCCTCCATGGGAATCATAAGTATCATAGTCCCAAAAATATATTTTCAATAGAAAAGATGACACTACATCAAAGCCACAAAGGGTGACACCTCACTTATGGAAGTTGAAATATAAAAGAAATAATTGTCAAGGTAATATCATTCCACCTAATAGTTTATATTTAGAATTTATATTTTTCTATTGTGTTTTGTTTACTGATGATGCAACTCATGATCATGAAGGTCATCAAGGCATCAATGACCAACTTGCAAAGGGACTAAAAAGTTATCCCAAACAATTTTATATGTTTCCCTATTACATGCATCTACAAGTTGGCATTTGTTTGACACTATGCATATTGTAAAGAATCTAACAAACATTATGATAAATATTGAATGGAAGATGTGACAAAGAACTTTTTCAAAATTTGTAATGTCATTCATGAATCTAGTTATGCAATGAAAGATCTCATTCAATCAAATACCCATAGAGATGAGATCAATATAAGTGTCCTTCCTTGGTTATGAATGAAGTAGCAAATCAATACTATAAAAGAAGTCATACAAAAAATGTGATTTCTCATAGAATTTTCTGCTAACATAAACAACCTCTTATCAAAGAAAAATGAATTTGGTCCAAGGTTGAAAATACATGATTAGCATGTCTTCATCAAGGTAATTCATGTTGTTATGTATTTACAATATATTTGTAAACTGCATGTAGTTTTTGTTCTATTATGTTAGAAAATAATAAAATAATCAATTTATAATTATTGTAGTACATGCTACCTCTATGTCTCCCAAAACACTTCGACAATATTGTCAAGCAAGTCATATATGATCTTGGAAAATACATGAGGTATGCAGTGATATTTTTTTAATTTTTTGTATAGGTATATCATATCTGTGATTTATTTTTCTTGTTATGCAATATATTGTATATAATTTTGTAAAGTCTTGTACCTATATATTTTTATATCTTGAATCTTTTCTAGGTGGTTGTCATCTAAAGAAACTCATAAAGACAATATAATATTGGAAGAGAGAAATTGTTTATCTAATGTGTAAAATGCAAAAATATCTACCTTCAGTTTTTTTCAATGCACAAGCACACTACCTCATGCACCAAGTTGAGGAGATTGAAATGTGTAAACCTATATGCACTAGGTCAATGTGGATGGTTGAGAGGCACTTGAAATTTTTGAAGGATTTGGTTTGACAAAGATAACACTGTAAGGGTCCTAGATTGGAGGGATATATGGTATATCAGACTATGGTGTGCATTACTGAATATCTTACTAAGCTTGCAATAAAGTTCTATAAAGATCACATTTGGGGTCCGAACTCGAGTAACCAATTGAAAGGGGAGTACTTGATGGGGAAAGGTAGATTGAGGAAAGTGAAAGGTAAATATAATATATTATTTTAGTTAATTAATTCTTAATCTTCAAAATAAATTGTTTCTAAGTCATCTATTTATTTTTTGTACAGTTGATCAAGAGTAGGATGCATTGTATTTATATCTTGCAAACAATCTTGATTGGATAACATGGTATGGATTGAACGATGTCAATAATTTGATTTCACAGTAACATGGGAATGTGTGTCTTCATTAGTTAAATAATCTTATTATAATAGATATTACAATGTTACATGAAAGGAAAATGATTTAGCATATGGCTTAAGAGGTCGTGAGGTACATATAAATTTATTAATGACCTGTATGTTTATTAAGTTATGATGCATTTTTTTTTACATGTTTGACATATTATTGCAACTCAAACACAAAAGGGCTATGTGGTGCAATGGTTTATAAATTTTACATCAAAGATTTGGATGACACAAAGAAAACTTGTGATTATGAGATAATTGCAATCTTTGAGGCTACTAATATTTCATCTAGAAATGACATATATCCTCGAGAGTCTCAAAATCGATACTATGATATTATGGATGATATACTTGAGTGTGACTTCAATTAATTCAAAATGGTTCTCTTTATCATCAAATGGTACATGCTACAACTCAATGAAAATGGTCCTAGTAGAATTGTTATTGAACATGAAAATAGATTTACATTAGTTAATACAAGGTCATTTGAGTCAATTAGGGATAAGCCCTATGTTATTCCAAGCCAATGTGAACATGTACTTTACTCAGAGGTTCCACATAAATTGGGTTGGTCGTTTATTGTTAGAAATGATCCAAGAGGAATATCATTCAAGTATAATGTAATAGAAGAAGAATATATTGAAGAAGTAGAAGATGATGTACGAGATGATCATGATCGATAGTTTCTCTATGATGATCTTGATGGAGATGTTCATGAAGAAGAAGATTATGCTGATGATAATGACATTGATGACAATGATTATGATGGTGGTGGTGGTGGTGGTGGTCATGGTCATGGTGATGATGATGATGATAATGAAAATGAGAATGATGATGATGCCAAAAATGGTGATCATAATAATGAGTTGGATGAAGAAGAAGATCAATGACATAAATGACATGTAGAGGTATGCGATCAATCCTTAATCTATTTAAACCAATTTAATTGTAATGATTTTTTGATTAGCTCAACCATTTGTGTTTCAACTCCAAGGGGTGTTCAACAAGATGAGGTGGAGGATAGACAAAATGATGTTGGACAATAGAATATTTTATGTGCTAACACAAATGAATGCTATTGAATGTTATGTGTCAATGAGTATGATGTGTTAATGAATGAATGTTATATTTTATAAATGATGAAAGAATGAATGAATATTAGATGTTAGCTTTGGATGTTAGATGTTGACTTCACGTGATAATTAATGAATGTTATATTTTATTAATGGATGAAAGAATGAATGAGTGTTAGATGCTAACAAAGAATTTAGAGTTATGTTGGAGAGGGGGTGAGGGGGGCAGTCGAGCTTCCATCTTCATGTGGTTGGACCTGTTAAGTAGAGAAAGTAAACTATTCTCAAAACAAATTGAAGCTCGAAAATATACTAGATCCAACCATTCTCATTCTTAGACTTATTAATGGTTAAGTACTCCTAGGATCCACTATTCTATATAAGACAAATCACCTTCTAAAACTCTAACCACATATAGATCAAACAACCAAGGGTTCTTAAGGTCTCAACTAAGTCAATTCAATCCAAACAACCAGGTTTCAAAGTCCTACACACTCAATTGTTAAGAAAACACCATTAACCTTGCCTATTAGGCCTAGTAGCCCAATTAGGCCTCCACCAATTAAATTAAATTCCTTTCTCAAAAACTTTCCAAAGACCTTCCAAAACTACATGCACTTTTAGATACCCATTTTCCAACTCAAGTTTTGAACAAACTCAAGTCTTGAATACTACATAGTTGAACAAGACTTGTTGAGGGAAATCCTATGAACTGAGGTTTATAGCTAGGCACTTCTTGTATATAATGACATCACATTCAAATCGATATCTAGTGGTGAAGGGGCTTGTTTTATTACAAAACATTCATATTGAAACCATTTGTTGAAAAATGTTGACTCATTCTTTTGAAGTTATAGTGTAACACTATGTACAAAGATGGTTTGCATCCGTGGAATAAGGTTTTTAGTAAGTAGAATGAGGAGTTTTAAAATTTTGGTTAAAACTAAGTTATATCAACAGCTCTAGATAATGACCTACATATGCTAGAAACTTGCACTATTTTAACACAGAGAGAATGATCGAGTTTCAAAAAATTCATTTATGATTAAATGATCTTTACGCATCAACACCAATTTTGTTTTGATAGTGCTCATTTTTTTTTATGTAATACGGTGAAAGAATAGAAATAAAATCAAGTGCACAACATGCCTTTCAATCTCTCATAAAATCAACAGACTGATGAACAATGACTATTTGCAGATTTGATGCAACCTATGAAGGGATTTGTATATTAATATGTGATTTCTACTTTGCAAATTATGTTCTAATAAATGTAGATTTGAACTCACAATGTTATTGTAGCCTGTTTAACTTCTCTAAACGTATGAAACTTGATTTCCAATATTGTTGATTAGAAGAGAACAATTCCACACACACACACGCGCGCACACACACACACACACATTCAATCCAAAATATATAAGATGGGTAAACATGTATATTAACCATATGTCTCTTGCTGAAGAGATACAAATATAATTCATAACCTATCTTTAAGAGACCCGATTCTAATCAAGTATGATTACTTAATTTACAAGTCGTTAATATGTCTTTAGATCCACTCTATGTAAAGGATCACAATGCCAGTATATAATAATGACATGTATGTGAGTGTATGTATATCAATTCACACAATGAACTAATATACATACATTCACATATGTGTAGACTTGCAATAAATAACTTATTCTTGTATCTGACTGATGCTATCATAAATCAATAGCATAAGAACTTCCTTATCATAGAAGCAACATGGTTTATTGCCAAAGGTATATGACACTCCATATTTACACTTTTATGATATAATTTATTAAATTTGTTTATCTTCCATTAAAATCACTCCTTTTCATATTGCAGTATTGATGGAATTCATTTTCAGGATGCAACTGGATGTGGGAAAGTTCTTTCTTCTAATCAGAGCTCAAGAATATTCTTCCTTTGCCCTCAACAAGTTGAATAGTGAAGTAAGTATAGTTCACATTTTATTGTGCCTTGTTTATGAGTATTGCAACTATTTCTTTGTCATATTTAGGTTTTGGAGATGAAAAAGTAATTAGTTTTTACATACTCACATTCTTTTGGATATTCATCCACATTTCTTTTTACATACTGAAATTGCATAAACAATGAACTTGTATAAATTTGTGAGTATGTGCTCCATTTTAAAATGCTTCCATTTTTAGCTAACATATGCAAGAACCTAATCCCCTTTCTCGAGCATCCCTCACAATCTCATAAATTGAGTGGAGTAAGTCAATACACCGTATAAAGATTATTTATTTAGCACAATTATGAATAATAAAACATTTTTCTACAACATTGTATGATTAAGTTTTTTGGCTAACATTTTTATATTTGATCTTTGTCTCAAGGCCACATGGATTTGTAGTCACATGGCATAGACAAGGATATTGATACTCCTAACTCTTCTTCCTGGCAAGTAAACATCATTGCAATTGTTAAAGTTAGATAGAAGAAAAATGTTATTTTATTATATTATTTTCTTGAGTGTATTGGAGTAAGTTTGATAGTGTTAATAATATTGTTGTCATAGATGGATGCTTGGGGAAAAGGAAAGGAACTTGCACAATCCTTGAGGAGTGCAAGTAATAATTTTCTTTTTATTTTTTTATGTAATTGAAATTTAATAAATGTTATTTGTTTATGTTAAAGAATGAATAAATGCTAGTGTAAATGAATGTTAGATGAAATAATGAATAAATCTGGATGATATACTACATCCAAGCATTCTACATCATGTCAACCCTCTGCCAACATCATCTCAGCATCATCTTGCCTTCCAAGATCATTTTCCAACTTCCCTATCATTAGGATCAACCACAGACATAAATAATAATTACATGCAAATATAACCAATATCAAAAAATAATAAATCACATAGAGGAGAAAACAAGATACAAGGATTTAACATGGTTCACCCAATCCTTGGGCTATGTCCATTGACAACAAGTCCAATATTACTATTATCTAGTGATCACAATCCACAATTCCTTATAGCTCAATACTGCCACAAGAAGCTACAATCTCATCATACATTATGAAATCCCTTACCCTAAGCCATTTTATACAAGATTTTCTCCGCTTACAAAATTAGGGCTAGAATACATCATCTAGGACCCCTCAAGGGGCACTGCCCCTTGACACCATCTTGGGGGGATTTCCCCCAAAGCCTCGTAAAAATAATCTGGGGGGAAACCACACCAAATAAACCTACAAGTCTATTTAGGATCCACAACACAACACCTATATGCATCATGTAAACATCTTGATTTATCTCCCATAGTGACATTTAAAGATCTCAAATTTGTTGCAAATTAGATCTAACATGAAACTTCAAATATGCATGGTGGTTGCAACCTTCTTGTAATCCATACACCTTTGTGCAAAGCTTGTGATCAACAAAACTCATAGGAGAAACATAGTTCTTGGGCTTTTGGTATTTGTCAACGTACAAGTGATCTAAAAACTTCTACACTAATCTCATTTGATCATTCTTGGTATAAATATACGTGTCTCATGGCTTTTTGTGATCTTCTAAAGCCAAAAGACTCTTAGTCTACTTTTGTTTCCAAAGTTGCATAGTTACAAAAGTGCAACTTTTGCAATATGACAACATTATTGAACTAATATGCATTCCTATTTGTGTTACCCTTCTAAGACATTTAGAGGACACTAATTATGAACTAATTGATCTAATTACATGCCTATAGGCAAATTTGGAAACTTGACCATAATGGCTTATAGGTATGCCAAATCATGCCAATGCCTTACAAAATAGGCCTTTATTACAACATAAAGAAATCAAAGGACTTGAAAACATGAAGTGATCTATTTTAATATGCATGATGGAGTTATTTACTTATGGAGGTGAAATGCAAATAAAATTTCTTCACGTAGGTGTCCCTGCACCATACACCCCGAGAAAATTTATCTTAAGCCCCATAGAGATGAGCTTCTTTATGTCTTCCTCTATCATGCACACAACATCCACATCTGAATAGGCTCTGATTTTGACCAAATAGTTCTTATACTTCTTTCATCTAATTTTCTGCACAACTTTGGTGTCAAGTATCTTCTCTAGTTTTGGAGATTCCTTCAATGGTAGTTCCTTGATGTTTTTTACATGTGCAATGTTCCCTGATTCAACTTCTTCATTATCTCCTTTGAATGGTGTGAGGTATACTATATTGAAGATGTGAGAGACTCCAATCTTAGCTGATCATTGAATGTCATAATAATTTATTTTAAACCTAGAAAAGTATTCCACAAACTTCACATCATGTTCTGATACTATATTGAGAGATAGCCCATGAATCCTTATAACTTCTTTGAAAAAAAAATCTGCTATATGGGAAGCATCATTGCTTGATTTGCATGGAAAGGAGTGAGTCATCTTTCTGAATCTATCAACTACCACAAACACACTATCATGTCCTCTATGTTTTCTTGGCAACCCCATCACAAAAATACATTGTTACGCTTTCCCATGGCCTAGATGGTATTGGATAAGGTTGATAGAGCCATGCATTTGTAGTCCCCACTTTAGCTCTTTGACAAATCATGCATGTTTGCACAAAAAATTTGACATCAATCTAAGGTTACCCTCCATTGAAGAGAAGTTTGTCTTGAATTGGAAAATAAGATAATTCAATAGGATACCTATAACAGAACTCCATAAATCCTTATAAATTTCTCCAAAATTAGGATTTTCTACATACATGCCTTTGAATGCTTTAATTCCCACACTTTCTAGTTGAATTTGAGAAACAATTGTGTTTCTTCTACTAAGTGCATTAGCTACTTTGTAGGTTATGCCCTTCTTGTGCTTGATGGTGAAGGCATGGGCCTCCAAAGCCTCCACTATGACTTAGTTTATGTTGGCTATTGAGGAAACTAAGTGCTTGGTGTTTTGTATACACAATGAACTCCTTTGGTAATAAGTAATGTCTCCACCTCTTAATGTATCCTCTATAATTTAATAAGATACCATTGTTTCAAATAATCCTACTATGAATAATTTTCTTCTTCATTTTGAGAACTCCTTTTCCATGGAACCTTATCAATTTAAGGTATGTTTCTCTCCTTATTATTGATATTTTAAATCTCTTTATTATGCATTTTAGAATTTCTTGGTATATCATTTAATGAAATTAATCTTTTGTATGGATGAAAGAGTAGTGATTTTTTTGGCTTCAACTTTTGTACTATCCCAATCAATCAACTTTTTGCATCCGTTATTTGTGCACCCATAATCAAAAGTATGTAACTTTATCACTTAGTAATTATAATTTGCAAATAGTACAAACAAGGAATTTCCACAAATTTTCTTCTAATTATGTGGTTTTCTTATACTCTAAAATAAGAGCAAAAAAGATAAGCATCACTATACTTGTAATGGGTGTTGCTTGTAGGGATTTTCCATCTATCCTTTGAAATAGAATCTCAAGTCTTTGTTGTTGATTTTTGGCACAGGGCTCCATTGGAAACAAACGATGAAGGAAATCCAAAATACTTTATTCATCTATAAGTCTTATAATTTTATCTTCAAATTTTCAGCCAGTGATATTCTAATTTTAAAAATCATCTTACATATTCATTTGTAAGTCTTATGAAATGTTGTTGTTCTTATCAAATTAGCTTACACATGTTTGTTTACTTGACATAGTGCTCAAAATGAAATAGATGTATAGCATGAGATAATAACTTAGAAATTTAAACAAAAAGAAACTATTTCAAGAACATTACCTTAACATTATCCTTATGTTAGAAATCCATTGTGAGAGAAAACTTCCACAGGTAAATTTAGTAAGTAGATTTCAAACCCTACAATGCTTTGTTATAGAGAAATCAAGCTTAGAAGTCTACTGGTGAAAATATTCAATGAAGTAAAATATGAATGCTTCCCCAAGTACCCAAGATCACTCTTTTGTTGTGCACTAATTTGGATTCCACATTCCAAAACTCTCATAACACTTATTAGAGGAAGTTTATTTTTATGTATTGTTGTGGCATAATTATAGTAACTTTGACAAGTAGTATATTTTAAGCCTAGGAAAAATGCTTGTTCCAAAGGTTCTATGTATGTTTTGACAACTGACTAGTTCTTGCATCAAATTTATCTCAGGAAACCATTTACATACCTTATTGTAATTGGTCATACAATGTACATGCTATTATGTCTCATGGAAGCAACCACCTACCCTTGCCAAAGCATAATAGCAACACTTTTTGGTATAACTGGAACATCAGTAACATGGACCTCCTTTTCTATAATGAAAATGTTAATAAATCCATAATGTGCTTTCATATTTCTTATTTTTCTATATTCTTTGATCTTTTAGATCATGCTAGTGCTCTTTTTCCAAAATGCAACGACCTCTGCATACTATACTTGTGTTAGGAATTTTTTTTTCCAGTTAATGATTTCCATGTTGGTAATGGTATAATAGTATCCAACCACAAACCATTTTTCAAAAATTTGAGTCAAAGATTGCATAAATGTTCTAAAATAGCGCACAAATGGTTATATGAGGAGTGTTGATTGTACACCTAGCAAATATTGAGCTTAAGTTCTCATTATTGGAATGCAAAACAACTTAAAGACATTTATATAAGAGATTGATAGAATTGTGTCAATTTGTTGTGTAAAAGTCTTAACAAAGGCTGCTCCCCTCAACACCATAAACTCATAATAGAAACAAAGAAACAACAACAAATGCAAGAACAAAATATGGACTTCTTATTTGTGCCACAAATGTGGTATTATAGAATTCACAAGTACAATATGCTAACCCACATGGGCACCTTCATTACAATAATTTGCAAGACAAGCTGTGAACTATCACCCAGAGTTGCCTTAGACAATGTTTGGGCTTTTCTTAAATAGGCAATTTTATGCCACCTGGGAAGGTTCTAGACAATGAAATTTAATACCAAGGGCCAAAAAACCCTAACAATACATATAGAGTTAGCCAAATACATCTTTGATAATTATTTTAGATATTTCTGGTAGCCCAACTTCGGAAGGCCATAACCCTCGAACCATTGCTTCGATTGGCTATTATAACCACTTTTCAAAAATGCTAGCTCTTGATCTATAGGCCTGGAACAATGCAAGCACCCCCTTCTATCGAGTTTTTAGACCTCAACTGGGCACTCTAAGGCCTTCAATAGTGAGCCTAAAGATTTTTTTACAAAATTTTCAATTGAAAATTTGCAATAACTTCTCTGATATTTAAGCTGGAGCAATGGGATTTTTATGGTAGACTTATAACTCCAAAAATGAACCTTCATATAAAAAATGAGAACATTTTGAACTTGTAGGAAAAACTTACTAAAAATAGCAAGTTTCCATAAATAGTAACCACCCCATCTACTAGTCCTTATTAAAATAGAAAAAAAATGAAAATAAAATATTTTTGGGTGATGCAAGATTGCTCTTACACCAAGGATGCTCCCGCATCAAGTCTTTAAGTTGATTTTGATTCCAATATTGAGACTTTAAGATGGATATATGCCACTTTTATAATGAACAATCCTCATTTCATCATTTGCGAATTATTTTAGAATATTTATGAAAATTTTAAGTCAAACTTTAAAAACTAATTTATGGAAGGAGAATATCATATCATAACAAAAAAGGAAATCGTTAACTGGCAAATCTTTTGCCTAACTCAATGATACTATTAGCATATCATCATATTTGCAATGTCAAATGAATAATTTTCATTGCAACATACAATAGGATGCTATACATCCAATAAAATCCCCATTGATAAATTCAACTACATATCATTAGACTATCAACGAAAACACATCATACCTCTGACAAAAGCGACAATGGTGAATTTTCTTTCATGTCTTTCACTTCCCTGTATCCTTTCAACAACATTTAGCATTAGTATTTTGATGACTGTCAATTTTGTCAAAACATTTCACACCTATTTAGAGATAACAAGTTTAGTTGGTCACCCGACATTGTAACGTCACTTCATACAATGAACTATCATCAAAAAATGGACCCAAATATAGTAGTGAATCTACGTGCTTCCATAAAATGTAATGCCCCACTTAGAGATCCTTGGAACAAGGATAAATAAAAGCCATTTTTTTTAAAGAATGGAATTAAACAACATCAACATGTAACCAATCATAAGATCACAAAAAAAGGCATCCAACAAATCTCCAAGCGACACCAAAACCAAAAAAATTAACAAAGCTATCGAGGTCACAAAATGCATTCGAATCGGAGAGACCCTGAATTTGAAAGGTCAAACACTAGAGTTTGAGAAATTCATAAAGGGTAGCCAAGTCAACTCTAAAAAAGTTTTTTTCAAGTGAAAAAGTGCCCCTTGGTCGCTTGAGCATGTTTTCTCATAGATCCATGTGATACTTTGCACTATAGTCATGCGATATTTCTCACAATAGCCAAGCAATACTATCAAACAACCATGTGATACTTGTTTAGTATTGTACGACATTTATCACCACTACTATGTGATATTTTTAGGGGTCACACAATAATATTGGCTATAGTCATTTAATACTCTTGTAGTATCGTACGATAGAACTCAACACTACCGTGCTAAACTTTCCAATATCATACGACATTTCTCCCTAAGGCATGTGATACTTTATCAATATCGCTGAATACTAAAACACCATCACCTAGGGATGCTAGTAAACATTTCGACGAACATTTAGAGGGCAAGGATAGAGTTAGAATCTCCACACTGGGGAGTATCAGATCCAAAAACTTGAGACTTGGACACTCGAAAGCATGGAATGCCAGATGAAAATATAGCTAACCATCTAATCCATATCAATATATGAAAACCATGCGAAAAGAAACATTGCAATGTACACAAACAACTAAACTCATATGTGGTTCCTCCCAATAGTAATAGCATCACGAGGCCTCAAAGGCCCTAGCCATCCCTGCACGTAACATCCCAGACTGTTATGTAATAATTGACAAATGCATGTGCACGTGCTCATGTGTGGGTGCACGATAATCACAAAGATCATAAAAATAAGGGCTGGATTAGAACACAAGGAAAATAACACACAACCAAAAACAAGCTCAGGTGTATGGATGTGACACACATCCCAATGTAACCTAAAAATGCAAAAGTATTCAGATTAACATCCTACAGATAATCCAAATCCATGATCAACGCCATGCCAATAAACCTGAGAAAACTAGGTGGTACACAAATCGAGGTGAAAGCCTCAAAAACTCAACATTGACAAAAATCATCAAAAATAAAATCCATTCAACTCAAGAATGAATGAGCCACAAAAATCCAATAAAAATTGGGTTCTAACACTATATGCAAAAATGACCAGCATAATGGTGCAAAAGCCCAAACCCCCATCCCAAAAATCAGGGAAATGCTCATACCCAACCAACTAGGTAGAGCTAGCAATTAGAAATGGAGGGGAACACTAGTTCTCAACCTCCTAATAAACAACTATAAAAAATGGAAGTAGAAATGAAGCTGAAACCACAAAACAAGAGAGCCCTACCTGACAACCAAAAGGGCCAAAATGAGAATCTAAACAACAAAATAAAAATCTCGCAAAAGTTGCCAAAAATCATGGCAAACCAAGGTCTCCCCAAGATAGATCTAACTAGACCAATCTCACAAAAGTCCCACTCCTGTAGCTCCTACAACAAACAGAAACACAATCCTACAAAAGAGGATTTGGAAATTGCTCTCAATCTTCTTATTTCAGAATGTGAGAAGTGAGGAATCAAATTCCTTTTTAGATACTTATTCACTTTTTGAGTGAATCATCGATTAGGGTAAATAACCATGTCACCTCATTGAACCCTAAATCAACCCAAATGAAAACAAGCTATTCTAAGTAATTGGAAGTCATCTACGACAAAGTTATTGGGAATAAAATAAAATAAAATAAAACCCAAAATCGCAAAATTCCTTAATAACTTTTGCATCAAATGCGAACCTCTAAATGCATAGAGATGATCACGGGTCTAATCAGATAATGCAAATGAGTCTAGATTTATTAAATCACTAGAGGGTTTAATTAAAAAAATTAAATAGGATAAATCAACCATATAGGGATGACATTGGTCAAATATGAACAATTGAATCACTAACTCTATGTGCCATTGTCAGGGATATAAATCCTACACACTAACACACAAGATGAAGTGAAATTGCATATAATAACATAGTCAAAGCAATAAATGCGTTAAATGACCTAATTTAACCATTTATTTAATTATACTATAATAATCCATGTACATCACTCACTTTCACAGAAAGCATCACAAAGCAAGAATGATGTAAATAACCATAACATCAAATCCAACATATAAATGTAATCAAAGGATATGTCCAAATACTTGATAACCAGATCTCATCATAAAACATACTGTCATCTCAAAAAGGCACCATCATGCAGATATGACCAACTGAACAACATAGTAATCTAACATCTATGATACTGGAAATCAAAATATAACATCTAATCATCAGGTCATCTCAAATGTAAAAATAACATGAGTAACAAGTATCTCTTGGATCAAAATATAACAAGGTAAAGTATCTATCTAACAATGCCAAACCCAACTCCTCATATGTTGTGAATCCAACCTTGGCTAACAAGTCCCACTCCAAAGAAGACTCTACCCTTGTTACACTCTTGAATGTTCAAATTCCTATAATCTCCAATGAGTTGGTGAAGGAACTTGATTATCTCAAAGCAACCTTTAATCAATATGAGGTCCCCCCTCCCCAGATGGATAATGCTTATAAGCTTGAAGCCTTGCAATCCCTACCTCCTTCCTCTTTTCTTGACTTTGGTCTGGAGTTATCCACCAATCCTATGCATAGCATGAATAAATTTTAGCAACTTTACTTTGAGAGGATCATATGGAGATTTAATTTGGTTGCCATCTTTGTGGTTTCTAATCAACCTATTCAACCTTCCTTCAATTGGTCATCTATAGGGAATCAACTGATGGACTGAACTTTGGCTACTTTGAGGCATGAGGGATCTCCCTTGGGTGGGGTTAAGAATAATGATGGGGAGTCTATGGAGAAGGGTGAGACCATGTCCAAGCAGGATAGTGAACAATAAGTTTAGTATGGTTTGGAGGGTGGAATCAATATGTTGAGGACAAGTTGTGACAAGGAAGATTCCTTGATAAACTACACAATAGTTGTTATCCCTACTCCACCTCCCCTACCTCCTTCTCCTCCTCCCATAATTCACCTCACATTTCTCCTTGTTAGATCCTCAACCTCACCAGTGAACCCCCTTGCCACCTAAAAATAGGACAAAGTCCCAATTGAATGGTTCCAAGGGTGATGAAATATTGGAGGGAGGAGAGTGTAGAGCATCTCAAAATATAATTAGTGATTTTAAAGTGATAGTGTACACGAGGAAACACATATTCATGAAACTTTGGTTTGAAATTTTTAGAAATGATAGTAAATCTAATAACAAAAGTAGACCCAAGAAACAACTACTAAATTAACCTTTCAAGAATGCCTCATGTCTCCCTAGCTACAACTGCTGAAATTTCTCGTAGATAGGTATATTAGTGATAATCCTAGAATGGGATTAAGCTATTATGTAGATAATAATGATATTTTAAATATTTGAAAAGGCTAAATGAAAGCTATATAGATGAATGAACTAACAAGATGTAGATATGAAATACTTTAAAATGATGCTAAATGATGCATAAAAATCTACAATTGCCTATGATTATGATGCTAGATGACTTAACATCTCTTAGATCTAGTATGTCTCTAGTAATGATGCATAAAACTTGGGTCCTTTTGATCTTGAATTGCCTTGTATTTATAGATTCTCAAAAGGAGTTGGGGGTAGGGTTTAGGTTTATCATAGTCTCAATAGGGATGTCAAATGAGGCCCACCAAAGATAAGAAATCCATAAAGGGAAATCCATTTTGTTGAACTAGTATAGCACCAGTCAAAGTGATATACTCATTACATTG
This sequence comes from Cupressus sempervirens, assembly GCA_028749045.1. Lineage (NCBI taxonomy): Eukaryota > Viridiplantae > Streptophyta > Pinopsida > Cupressales > Cupressaceae > Cupressus > Cupressus sempervirens. The sequence continues at coordinate 396,788,333 of CM053790.1, forward strand.
AGTATTTGTATTCATGGTTTATATGAATATTGTTTTACGTCTCATATTATAGATAAGTGTGTGTGTGTGTCTACACACACACACACCCACACACTTCACTTAAATAATTGGGCTCTTATGATTAGAAGAGACTATCGTGTTATGAAGTTCTTGAATGTAATTATTTCACCACCACACGTCTCTACAGGACATGACTTTGTTGTATCCTTTGTTGGATTAATTTTATCAGAGCTTCCTCATTGATGATAAATTATCCTTATGATAAGTAGCTTATATATAATATATATTATATGTGTAATATAATATATATTATGCATTATATATTATTATATAATAATATAATATAATATTACATATATGATTCATATATTAATATTATATATATGCTTAAAGGTGAGTTATAAATATAGTTATTTATTAACTAAATGGTGAATAACTATAGAGACATGTCTCTTTATGTCTCTTGAAGAGACATGTCTCCTCGCATATTTATATGAGATCCAAATCTGCATTTGGACATCATCAATTATAATGACCATGATTATACATTTGCAGAAATGATCTTAGTTACTTTAACATGACATCAAAGCCTGATTGCAAATGTTAGAAAAGGCAATACTCTGAGCAAGACCTAAAGCACAAAGATAAATATATATTTCTATGATCAACTACAATGATAAATCTATCATCCTATATAGTCGACACTACCAGACATATTATTTTATAAGAATATCGATTGGACAACAATAAACTTTTGTAAATGTGAGATGGTTGAATCATCCTTAGAGTAACATGAGAATTTTTGCGTGGACAAGAAAGAGAAAATTGGTTTAAAGTAGAATAAATTCAATGCCGAGCCTACATCAAGGAAGTAGTATATGTGTCAGAAGCATGCAAACTTCTACATATCCAATTTTAAATATACAACCTTGGGTCGCCACATCACATAGGCACATAAAGTGAGGGACACACAGTGAACCTAATCGCCACCGAAGGATAGTGCCTTATTAGGAATATAGGGAAGATATGCATGGAGTTCTATTCGTTCATCCTAAACGGAGATCATTATTAATATATGGTGGTGTCTTCTATTTCTCAGTACCGATACAAAATTGGAAGAGAGGGAACTTTGAAGAAGAAGAAGACTATAGTACCTTCATCTAGTTAATACATCCTCATAATCTCTTCAGAAGTGTTGCAAAATTTCTCCGTGGTGAGTACACTAGAAAAGAACAGAGGCTTATATTGTTGGAGTCATCTTAATTACATACAATTCAAATCTCTGCAATTTTAATGCACTTGCGATTTTCTTATAGAGGGCTATATCAATTGCAATGTTAGATATGAAGATTTGACACTCAACATAGTATATTTGTTGCATCACAATTTCATCTTGTAAATCTGGAAAATACATTGTACAAGGTGGATATAGATGAGCATTCAACAGTGGGAAAGTACCGAAGTTATTAATGCTTGAAAATCACTTTGAGGCATAAACATTAAATTCTTAAAGTACATGAAAATGTTTGACCAAAAAATTTGGGTTCAAATTGAGTAAGGGATACCAACGTATGTCACTTGAAAATCCCAACACAGAGTAAAATATAAAATGGACTGATGAAAGAAACAAAGCAATTTACATTGGTTTTATCCCCATTTTAGTTGGCAGGGCCATTGGAATTGTGAAAGCATGATATCAATAATATGCACCTTTTTGTACTTCATGATGTGGAAGTAATACTTGCAGAGGGAGATATTACTTAGATTTACACTTAATATTTTCCTTTTTTCCCTTTGTCATCACCTTTTGAATTATCTAAAAATTGCCAGTCATACCAATTATCTTCATTGAGCATTTGCAAGATTGAGAAAGTTCAAATTGTAGAAGAGAACTAGTGAATCAAGTGTTGAACGAAAAGCAATAATATGGTATTAGGAGTAAGGAAGAGGCTCCACAATGATCTGTAAATTAATTAATATCTTTATGACTATTAAGAAACAAAAATAATTACTCCATCGAGTTCCAAGTCAACAAGTTGTACCATGCAGTATGCGTGTCAGTGTTATCAATGATAAGAATGTATAGATCAATAAACAAATAAAAAAGGAGCATCAAGTTAGACAGGGGTTGCACAAATGAACAACAAACATAAGGATTTGATAAAAGATAAGAGTGATGTGGAAGGTACAAAAGGCGATAAATATATAAGGCTATAAAGTATGGTGAATTTATATATTGAAAGGATGGAGTATTTGACCATATAGTGTCAAAATTACACAAGGCATATTCTTCGTACAAAATACCTACAATTATTCAGTATAGGGATCCACACTATCAAAAGGTCATTGGCCCATGAGATTGTAGTAAGAAATTATCAATATTTGATTAAGAAATAATATAGTAAGTCTCTATTGTGAAGGAAACAATGGGGACTACTAAGAAGTTAAGTATAAATATGTTAAATAAATAATTTATTAGTACTATTTTGAGTTACTAATATTTTCATCTAATAGAAGGAAGATAATCACTTGGAATTCAAGATGAAAAAGATAAGTATTTTGAAATTATTACATTTTTCAAATTACCTCATTTATTTTGTAGTCTCTCTCTTATTCATATTTCTATATGTACTATAAAAATTATTAGTATTTTTTATCTTTTCCTTCGAGAATATTCTTGCAGAAAAATTGAGATTCATAACGAGATTGACATTTCAAGCAATCTTGAAAAAGAGGGAGTAGATAGAGGATATGGTTTTGTCAACCGTTAGTGATATCAATCATATTGATTCATAGGGAGTAAACCAATGTTGTGATGGAATTTTCAATGATCGATAAATTGTAATAGTCAAGAGGACCGTAATTCATGCAACTATGTGAATGAGCCTACCCCTTGTGTACATCATAAGAAAGTTGTGACTTTAATTAAACTATCTATGAGTCTCTTTTTGATAAATAAAACTTGACGTATGAGTTGTAGAGTCATTCAAGTGGCACAATCATACTCAATCAAGATATTAGTGTATTGTGGACGAGTTTGTGTTAACTTCTACTATTAAGCTTAATGAATGTTTGGAGCTTCAATGAATGAAAAGAGCAAGTAGAAATTTTACATTGTGGGGGGGATAATATTACATAGTTTCATTCTCACTTGAACCATCCTTAGAAAAGGAGATATTCCATCACTCTCATGAGCAAATAAGTACTTGTATCTTTTGCATTTATCTAATTTGTAGTCTCCCTCTTATTTGTAATTCTATACATACTATAAGGGTTATTTGCCTTGATCTTTTCCTTTATGGTTAAGGATATTCTTACAGGAAAAGAAGGTTGCTACTTTACATATTCTACCAAAAAATTATGCAAACTCAATCTAATGATAGTAGTTCTAAAGACCCTAATGATCAAGATGGATAAAATTAGGCTATTAGCTTTGATGATTGAGATTATGAGATTCTTCTACATTAAGAGGGAGTATAATACTTCTTCAAAGGCAATGCAAGAGCTTAGAAGATTGATACTCAGAGGGAGTCTAGAAATACATGTGGATGATTGCATGATGTTGATGGGCCTACTCCTATATATATCATGAGGGATTGATTAGTTCGACGATAATCCTTGGGTAAATAGAGGTTCTGAGGAAGTAACTACAGGACCTGACTTCCTAGGATCGATGTTCAGAGGGAGAAATTTTGAGATACAATCCTTTGTAGATGATATCTTCTCCTTGAGTAGAAGTTCTAAGAGAAATTCTTTATAATGCACTCTCCTCTATCAGAGAGCATGAGGTGAAAACTCGTTCTACTGCTCTCTGACCAGGTTCATGGTGGTTAGTATTTTACATATGATATGTAATGAAAGGTGACAATCTTTCATTGACATATATAAATAGAAGGTAACCATTATAAAATGACAATCTTATTAATGGTAGACCTCTTATAATGGTTCTTTAGGTCAGACTTTTCCAGACACCATGATAACGAACAAACAAACGGTAATCTTTGTAAGATGACAATCTTGCAAATGATAGGCCTATTATCATGAAAATTCTAGACATTGTTTCAGACAATTAGAGATTATTGATAACAAATGCATTATGACAACTCTAGATATTGTTTTGGACAATTAGAGATCATAATATATGTTATGATAGTGTTTATAACATTGTGATTGTAGTTATTTGACAAGTCACCATTTCAGAGTGTTAAAGTCAAATAATATATTGTGTATAGATATCCTTGATACTGATATCTCATAAAATATTTTTTTGTCACTTCTCCCTTGCTAAGAGGGAGTGTTGAAGTATAGCATCAGTCAAAGTGATATACTCATTACATTGAGTATTTGTATTCATGGTTTATATGAACATTATTAGTCCATGCCTTTATAAAGGTAGGGAACTAATGTTCTCGGATGCACAATCTCATTAATTTTGGGTATAACATAAAACTCAAAGCCTACGACAAGCCTAAGGTTTAACTAGTGATTATTTTAAAATTATTTCTGTAGCTGTTTTTCTTATTTTCTCATTGGTTGATGAAAATTTTGCTCAAGTTTTTAACATTTTTAATGAAAACAAAATAAGGGGAAATTTGTATGACAGGACACATGGATGCTCAGTTATTTAAGGAGGACAGAAGCAATTAAATGTAATTTGTTGGAGAGATAGTGATGGATTAAATACCTAAAAATGTACTACGAATACTTTTATTTATGGCTGTGACTGTTTTTGCACGTTTCAAAAAACTATATGAACGCGATTTAATAATAAAAAATTAAACATTTAACACCATTTAGTTTTAAAAAAATTGAATGAAAGTAAATTTTTGTCTCTTAAATTGCTTACTAAATTTAGGAATAGTTTTTATTCTTAGAATCACATTTAAAAAAAATTAGATTGGTTATTTAATTTAAATGGGTTAGTAATTTATATTAATATAAAATAAAATTAAAACACTATAAATACATATACATAAAATAAAATATTATATGAGGCAAGAGCCTACAATGCATCGGTAAATTGTGAGCCTCTCATCGGAGAGGTCTTGGGTTTGAATCTACTGATGATTAACACATAATAATAATGAATCTTAATAATAATAATAAATAACCTAGGCTTTGACCGTTTACCTATAAAAAAAAATAAAAAATGAAATAAATATGAATATAAAATACTATATGTATGATTATTTATTTATATATAAAATTAAATTAAAACAATATAAAAATACTTGTAGTATGAAAATTATAAAAAACTAGTTTTTTCATTTTAAAGAATAATATTATTTTACATTTAAAGTTTTTATTTAGATTAGCTATATTATTAATTTAGATTAATGATGAATTTTGATACTTAATTTAATTTTAAGTATTTATTTTGATCATATGTGTACAATTAAATGACTATGTGTTATATTTAAATCATAATTAAAAAATAGATGTTACAATATAATAGTTGTTATAATTATAATTTTTTGTTAATAATGTAAAATTATGTTACTTAAATGTGATAATATTTATATATTAATGCAACATAACAAAACAAATATAATTATAGTTCAAGATAGTAATATTATGATTAAATAAATAACTTGTTCATAAATTCATTAAATTGTTACTATATAATCATAATATAATAACAATAACAAAACATTTAAACCATTGTATTGTCTAGTCTATGTGAATTAGTCATTCTAACAAATTACAAATTATTTTCTTCTTTCTAATATTTTATTTTCTTATACTTGACCTTGTTCTAATAGGCAGGGGCTCACACTCTAAAGAGCTCTTGTTTTATGTCTCATATTATTGATAAGTGTGTGTGTGTGTCTTGTCAATTTTAGGGTGTCTACAAATTCCCCTCTTTGAGCTGAAATGTGAAGCATGTTAGTTCAAAGAATGTCATGATTTTTTTGATTTTTTTAACTCTAAATTTGATGATTGAGTACCTAATTGTTTATGACTTAAGGTTCTGATGCTTGACACGATGATTGAGTACCTTGATTGTTGATGATTTAAAGTTTTGATGTTGATATGGCGATGTTCAAAATTTTGCATTTAGAGCCTCGTTTTGAAAATTTTGCTTGAGTTCCCCTATTTGATTGATTGTGCTTGGATGTTGATATGATGTTTAGATTGATAAGTAGGAGATAATTTCCACAGCAAGTCAAATTGTGATGTGAATATCAGGATTTAACTGTGTGATTTTGAGTCAAACTCATTGACCCATGTTTCATGAGTAGTGATTCAACACGAATCCATCTCTCATGAGAATAAATGGAACACTTAGCACTCATTGGATCTAGGTGATGCTCACAGGGGTGAAGCACCGGGACTTCCCGGGAGGTCACCCATCCCAGTACTACTCCGACCCTGTGAGCATCACCTAGATCCAATGAGTGCTAAGTGTTCCATTTATTCTCATGAGAGATGGATTCATGTTGAATCACTACTCATGAAACATGGGTCAATGAGTTTGACTCAAAATCACACAGTTAAATTTTGATATTCACATCACAATTTGACTTGCTGTGGAAATTATCTCCTACTTATCAATTGATGAGCTTAAGGGGCTTTCTAATAAATGGTTCATAAGGCACAACACTTGGTGAAGGTTTTGCAAATGGGGTTGCAAGCTTTGGGTTTAACTATGGAGGAAACTCTGTAGTTAAGCGCGCTCAGGCTGGAGTAGTACTGGGATGGGTGACCTCTCGGGAAGTCCCGGTGCTTCACCCCTGTGAGCATCACCTAGATCCAATGAGTGCTAAGTGTTCCATTTATTCTCATGAGAGATGGATTCGTGTTGAATCACTACTCATGAAACATGGGTCAATGAGTTTGACTCAAAATCACACAGTTAAATCCTGATATTCACATCACAATTTGACTTGCTGTGGAAATTATCTCCTACTTATCAATTGATGAGCTTAAGGGGCTTTCTAATAAATGGTTCATAAGGCACAACACTTGGTGAAGGTTATGCAAATGGGGTTGCAAGCTTTGGGTTTAACTATGGAGGAAACTCTGTAGTTAAGCGCGCTCAGGCTGGAGTAGTATTGGGATGGGTGACCTCTCGGGAAGTCCCGGTGCTTCACCCCTGTGAGCATCACCTAGATCCAATGAGTGCTAAGTGTTCCATTTATTCTCATGAGAGATGGATTCGTGTTGAATCACTACTCATGAAACATGGGTCAATGAGTTTGACTCAAAATCACACAGTTAAATCCTGATATTCACATCACAATTTGACTTGCTGTGGAAATTATCTCCTACTTATCAATTGATGAGCTTAAGGGGCTTTCTAATAAATGGTTCATAAGGCACAACACTTGGTGAAGGTTTTGCAAATGGGGTTGCAAGCTTTGGGTTTAACTATGGAGGAAACTCTGTAGTTAAGCGCGCTCAGGATGGAGTAGTACTGGGATGGGTGACCTCCCGGGAAGTCCCGGTGCTTCACCCCTGTGAGCATCACCTAGATCCAATGAGTGCTAAGTGTTCCATTTATTCTCATGAGAGATGGATTCGTGTTGAATCACTACTCATGAAACATGGGTCAATGAGTTTGACTCAAAATCACACAGTTAAATCCTGATATTCACATCACAATTTGACTTGCTGTGGAAATTATCTCCTACTTATCAATTGATGAGCTTAAGGGGCTTTCTAATAAATGGTTCATAAGGCACAACACTTGGTGAAGGTTTTGCAAATGGGGTTGCAAGCTTTGGGTTTAACTATGGAGGAAACTCTGTAGTTAAGCGCGCTCAGGCTGGAGTAGTACTGGGATGGGTGACCTCCCGGGAAGTCTTGGTGCTTCACCCCTGTGAGCATCACCTAGATCCAATGAGTGCTAAGTGTTCCATTTATTCTCATGAGAGATGGATTCGTGTTGAATCACTACTCATGAAACATGGGTCAATGAGTTTGACTCAAAATCACACAGTTAAATCCTGATATTCACATTACAATGATGTTTAGATGTTTGAAAATGTTGCTTGGATATTGGTGCTATTTATTTGGATACAGATGTGCTAGCTCTCAGAAATGAAATTGGAGTTAGCGATTTTAAAGATATGGGCATTCCAATTTTATTTCTAAAAAATCTTACAAAGTAGTGAAAATGATATACGTGAACAACGATGACTATTATGAATGAGAATAAGCACAATGGAAAAATACCAATTTCGAAAAAAATGGTCTTAGTACATTAAGTAGGATAGAAGGGATCAAAATAGCTTAAAAATACCCCTAACTAGGTTTAAATAGGTCAAAAATACCTTTTTTACCTATTCATTTTCACACTCACCTTTCATTTTCACTCATTTAGAGCTCTAGACTAGGGAGGATAGTGATCCCATTACAAGAGCATAGTTTTAAGAGGGGTCACAGATATCAACGTCCGACCAACTATGGTGCACTAGTAAGTCATCAAAAACCTCCTTGACTTAATTTTTTCCAATAGGTAGAGAGATTTTTAGATTCTAGCATGAATTGAATGTTTAAATATATAGTTTCAGCATTTTAGCACATATAGTAGATTTAATAGCTCATTAGAGAAGTGTTTTAGCGCTTATGGGATGCCCTAATTTACAGCTTGTGCACATTTGCACAATTTCTTAGTGCATACATAATGTATGGTAGTGCATATGAATTATATAGTGTATTCAATTATTTTCATAACACATTTAACTATTAGAATAATGTGTATGTTTTTAACATATTGTGTATTTCAGCAAAATAATTCATATGTTTTGTCGTAGCGCAAATTGGAATTACATAGCGCATATAGTATAATAGTGCATCCTATTATTTTTGTAGTGCATTTACAACATGTAGTAGTGCTTATAATTTTTGCAATACCTTCGTGTTATTTAATAGCGCATCGGTTTTGTGTAATTGTGCTTTCAATTTAGGATGTCATATTCAAATGTTGTTTTGCTTGGTATAGATGCTATCAGTTTAGAAAATGAAATGTGATGTGATGTGATCTCAATTCATATGCAAAGTTGGATTTTGACATCGGATTTAGGATAGGTCATTATAAAGTCAATTGAATCATAGGAGTGTAATCACAAAGTGAAATGTTTGATCAATCAGATGGGTCAGAAAGATAAAATGTTCTCGTCTCAAGATATAGAGTGGGGAAAAGATGTTGTATCCACCTCAAGATATAGAGTTGGACAAATGATTGATTCAGGGTCAAACCGGTACCTAGGTAGCTAGATTTTAGGATAATTAATTGTCAACAATGAACTCATTGGATTGTTTTGATGTTGTGCAAACAGGTTCAAGGGCATAAGCTCTACGTTCACAACTTATATCCTTGGCCTCTTGAGATGATCAACTGATTGTTGGCTTAGGATCTATAGGTAATATATAGATGCAGGTATACTTGGTACATATTCCTCAGTTTTGAGTGAACTAGGATTTGTTGATAGATGTGGCCGAGAGGTGGGACTCGGACCACAATACTTTTCATCTACTATTAGGCAAGATGACTATCAAATCTAAGGATGTGTATAGGATATTGAGGATTCTGATAGCAGGGGATCTAGTATATTATGATAAAGTGTAAGATGGTACAGTGTCTAGATAATTATTTGGGGATGCCAATATTGGTGATGATAGCATTCCTTCGTTTTAGATGTTGCATTATGATCCTCTGTTAGCGGTATTAGCAAGTTTTATAGGAGGGTTTCTCCTTCCAGATTGATGAGGGCATGGATGTTCTGTTGGATGGGGCGTATTATAGAGGACATGATTGGCCAACCAAGATGGTTTTCACGAGGAGTTGTATTCTTGTGCATATATACCATGAGTTACATTAGGAGGTATATTCTTGAGACACAACTCTATTAATTAGTGTTATTGTTTTACAAATATGGATATGGGAGCATCTACCAATCACTTGGCCAATTTGTGTATGAAAGAGACCACATGCCATGCCATACATCTATATTTATTTAGGTGTCATTATCCAACCTCATCTAGGAAAGACATAGTATTGGAGACACATGATAGATGATATGGATAAGGTTGTGTGGAGGCCATATAAACATACAAAGCCTTGGGTGGAGGATGATGACGAGATAGTATATATCTTTTATCCTTTTTATTTATCGGGATGAGTTACTTTATTGATCAAGATATTTTGCTTCTTGAGAGTACTCAGATAGTTCAGTCACTGACATGTAGTGCACAAGCAATAGCACATTATGCTCATGTACATGTAGAGAGATCAGTGTGGGGACCCACATTATATTATGGGGCATTTTGGGAGGCTTATATATATATGATACAATCACCATGAGGATGGTCACTCAAGGATGATGTGCCAAATACAGGGATGGATGGCAAGTATGCACGATAGTTTAGAGATCATCCATTTATGAGGTATACTAATCTAGTAGAGCCTACCCCATCTATTAAGGAGCATTCAAATGGTGGAGAGGATAATGATGACCAGGGTGACAGTCATGGAAGAGGTAAAGGCAGAGGTAGAGGTAGGTCTAGGGGCAAAGCTCTAGTTCTTTGTCACAGTCGGGCACCTATGATACCGCCGAGGATGGCTATACCTCCACGTCTAGTTGGTAAAGTGTCTGGGATACCAATGGCTATGTTGAGGATGCTTTGTGGATGGCAAGGTGTGGTTATTGGAGCAATGATAGCTAGTATGAATAGTGTGGCAGCCAATGGTAGTGGTGTGATAGGTCCCACTAGTGGTGTGGGCCCTAGAAGGATTGTAGATGATTTTGATGGAGGGATAGTGGGTGAGCATGGTGAAGGTAGTTAGTTTGTGAGGAGATAGAGACAATGGGTACATGATCCACCTAGATAGGTACAGGTTCCACTACAACCACATGTACAACAATAAGTACTATCATAGGTATAGACACAAGTACAACCATAGGTACATTAGCCTCCTATATCAGGTGAGTTGACAGAACTTATAGCACAGATGAGTGTCATAAAGACATAGATTTCACAGATTGGTTCGTAGGTGCCTCATTCAGCTAGTATTTTGCAAATATTTATTACTTCCATAGGACCAAGGCCTCTACATCCACCTCCTAGTAGACATGTAGATACCACTAGATAGGAAGCACCAACTATACTAGTTACACAAATTATAAGTGATGGCTCAAATATCTTGAGTGGGTAGCATTCTATAGAGAAGACACAGGGAGATGGGATTGGTGCCTATTGTCACAAAAGTTTGCACCCCTGTCCAAAGTTTTTACCTAAGGAAAACCTTGTGAAACATGGAAACAACCTCCAAGCTGTGGAACTTGAACTATGAGGTTGAGTATTCGGAGAAGGCCAAATTCCTTTTCTATCAGGGTGCACCTAACTACTCTTGGAGAGGAAAAGGGAGAAGGGATGGATGAAAGAAAATCTACCTATTCTAACCTAAGGGGTGATGCACCAAAATAGAGTGTTAAAATCAATCTCCACTCATACATGCACACTTGAACCATCATGACATCAAAAAAATACACATCTAGACATGTTTTAATCTAATAACCACATGCAAATGCAGATCAGAAAACCCAAATAAATGACACAAGGAAGAAGAGAATTCACTTATATATCATTCATAAGTCAAAAAGAGATACAATCATGCAAGATTGTAGATATCCACAATACACTAAGTAGAGGCAAATAGGTCTTGCACAATACATCAATGTCTAGAGGAGATAAAGTAGAATGTCATATAGGTTTAGAGGGAAAGGGAATTTACAATGAACTTGCAGAGCAATATCAAGAAAACAGAGAAGAGTCAACCGTAACAAAATTTACAAAAACTGTCTTTATAGCTTAGGTATAACTAAGATATTTTCTGTCTTAAACCAAACTCAACCACTACCAATTAAGATTGTAGAAAACAATCATATAGATCTGGAGAAAACTCGATCTCAGCATAGATTCAAATGCAATGAAATCCACATTTTTCCAAAACAGGGCCTTGAGAAGATAGAAACGATGCCATTAAATCACTCTGACCAAGTAGATGGATAAAACCAGAGATGGTACAATGTTTCCTTCGTTTACCAGGCATGGCATTCATTGGAGAGTGGTTGGAATCGATCATGAAGCTTGGATCGTGCAAGAAAACATCTCTTCCCTTTGTTTTTGGCTCATGAGTCAGCAAGGCCAGTAGGTTAATCGAGTTCTACAACCAAAAAGCACCACGTGGATCAATATTCTTTTATCTTTTTTCCACCTTGCTAGGTCTTCACATGTTTGACCACGTAACCTACTAACCGCACCAACCTTCCAACTTAACCGCAATGCCACATAATAGTTAGCCTTAACTGTAACTGCCTTTCTTTCAAACTAGGTCCATGAGGACATGTGTCCTTCGGGTGCTTCCCCGCAATGTCTAAAGTTCTCGCAATTTCATAAAGCAGGGATGCAACAACCGTTAATCTGGGAAGATCTGATGACACAGATAGAACTTAAAACATGTGGTCCCTGTTAGTACTTGCAACCTACCAGGAACCACCTGTATGCTAGCTCGCTAGACACATCAACACAATCACACTGCAACCCACAAAATAAAACTTGACCCCACCAATCCACATGACACAATGTTGTTTGTTCACATTGTTAGAAGGTCTAACAAAAGATAGAATGTGAGAAAGCAACTACCAATAGAAATCCAGTTGCATGCCAACTCACCTGATAGCTCGTCCACCTTTTCTGTGGCGGCCAATAAACAAGAAGCAAGGCCCCACTTAGGATGCATGGAAGAAGGTCGCTTCCCTGCATTCATTAAAATTTGTTCATCTCCATATTGCAGGAAAACGCTCACCATAGATCATCTTTGATTTGACAACAGATGAAATACGACCCATAAGATGAAAAAGCACAGCCAAACAATATAACATAAGGTTTTAATATAAAGTATTTCGTGCCCTATTTATTTGAATTTTCAAATATGTGAACGCTACTACATTTGAATTCAAATATGGAAATTTTTGCGGGTAGATGAAAATGACCAACAATGCCCCTAGGGATCAGGCACCTCCAGATCAGATACAGATGGATGAGTCGAGTACCCCTGGTGATAAGACCCAATGATGATTTTTCTTTGGTAGATAGTATTGTTTTGTATATCGGTCTTGATTTTATATAAGTTTTGATGAAAAATGTATCAATGTTGTACTTTTATGGACCAGTTGTGACTATCATGAGCATTTTTTATCGAGTTTGGTATCATTGATGTCATTATACCATGGACTTCACATTATTTATTTGTGATATGCAACTATATGATTGATATTTTGTATCTATATGGAGATGTTAGATTTGTGATTATGCACGATGTGATCAATACTTTTGTATGTTTTTTATGATGCAACATATTTTTGTTCTATGTATGATTGCGATGTGTAGATTAGAAATGCCTAATGTTATACGTTATGGATGCACAAAATGCTTTTGATATGTAAATGTATATAAAAATGAATGTGATGTATGGATGCACATGTTACAAATTTCATGATGTATTTAATGAATATATCTGGTAGATGCAAATAAATTTCTTTATTTTGATGGAAATGATATGAAAAATACGATAGATGGTTATGATAATGTTATGATGGATATACCAAAATGATATAAATATGTTTACGGATGTGATGAAAATGAGATTGATATTTGATAAAATATGAAGATGCAGTTAGATGTAATGATGTGCAATGAAATATGATAATAAAATTTAAATGGATTAAATAAATGATAACATGAGGTGACTAAAATGAATGCTAATGAAGATGATTTACGAATATGATTTTAATGAGATTAAAGTGCAATAAATTTTGAGATTCAAAGGCTACTAAAAATGGTTCATGAAATAACTATATGCAATTTAAATAATGAAGAATGTGATATAATGAGTTAATGAAGTGAAACTAAATGCAAATTAGATGTTGTTGAACATGTCCACGATACTCGATCAATGAAAATCGTTGTGATGGTTTTATTATTAACATTTTTATTTTATTTTTCTTTCAATTTTTAGTGCCAACCTGTGGATGAGTTTTAGTAATATACCCCTTTGAGTAATATACATTTTAGGCTCATGAATATATGGGAATATCCCCCTTTGTGCCAACTTGTGGATGATTTTGAGTTACCCAAAATGAAATGCAAGCTACATGAATGTAATAATTGTCATCTTTTTGTAAAGAGATGCATATTAAATATCATCATTAAGCGCCTAAAAAATGATATAGTACAATCAACAATAGTTCAACCATGGCAATATGAATACTTTATCATTCCAAACATTGTATAAAATTTTTGTATATGTATGATCCGGGGGATACTTTCATCAAAATTGAAGTATCTCCAAAACTCCAACAATCAACATCAGATTAAACTCCTTGAAATTCTAGACCCAATGCAATTTGAACGGACAAAAACGGAGTCCATATGCAAAAGTTATGGTCAGTCAAAGGTTGGTCAAACCGAGAACGAAGGTCATCAAAAAGGTGAAAAAAATAATCATCTCCAAAGTGGTCAACAATGGGTTTCAAAATAAAGAGCTCGCCGAGAGCTTTTCGACAGTGTTTGTTTCATCAAAAACGGAGCTCGTACGTGAAAGTTATGACATTTAAAAGTTCGGCATAAGAGATGAATATTGATGACGTCATCATGACGTCAGCGAAGTGGGAAATAAAATAATTTATGGTCGGATTTGAACCCATGAACATTTATTCCCAAAACTCATGCTTCCTCCACTATGCCACGCATGGATTTCAAAAGATATTGGCGGCAATATGTTTTTAAACATTGGCTAGCGCCAATTTTAATCAAAGGAGGCCGCCGGTGGGGTTGGAACCCCCGACCGGCGGCTGCCCCAAAATAGTTTTTGTCGTTGCGCTATTTTAGCGCTTTAAAATATATTTAGCGCAATTTTAATTTATCCCTTTAAACCGACGGCCTAACCTTAGTAAAATAAGGTTATTATCTATTTTGACCCCAAAATTAACATAAGCCAAATCTTTCAAAAATGGCTAAGGGTTAATTCTAAGGGAGGAATTAATTGAAGGGTCTAATATTACATCATTTTGTTATAGCCTTATTTTGGCTAATTTCATGTATAAAAAGGGGGGGTTTAGGAGACTATTGGGGATTCAGAAAAAGGAGAGAATGTCGAAGTGCTGAGAGTAAGGGAGATTTTTGAAGTGTTTATTCCTGTACTTTGAAACAGCGTGATGTTGTTGTACTTCAAAGGAATGACTTTGTAAACATTTGTACCTGATTTTTGGAGATAGTTGGATCGGTCCCCCTATTGGAGCCGGACCCGGAGACGTAGTCCATACGGATGAACTCCGAGATCAAATTGTTTGCGTCTTCTTTCTCTCATTGTCTCTTTTATCAGCTTTATCTTGTTGTTCTCTTATTTCATTTACGTTAATTTGATTCATTAAAAGTTTTAAATTAATTCTATGTAATCAATTAGCATTCCTTTGTAATAGTCCTAGATCTTAATCAGATCAAATTTGGTATCAGAGCTTTTGTTGGACTAGTATTGCAGATTTGAATGTTAACAAGATCCAGGATTGAGAAAGGCGAAGGAAAGCTTGAGGAATACAATCCTGAGATTGGAAAACGAAGGACTAAACCATCATCACAAATGGCAGACGAAGGTGGACAAGCTTCTCAAGATAAGAGTATTCAGAAGACTCTTCAGAATTTGCAGACAATGGTAGAGGTCTTGGTACGAGAAAGAGAAGAGAAGATGCAAAGACGTACAGCTCGAAAGGACAAAGGGAAAAAGAAAGGAGCTGATCGTGATCCACCAAAGACACCTCCTTCTTCTCCTTCTTCTCCCTCTTCTCCTTCTTCCCCCTCTTCTCCTTCTTCTACCCATTCTGAGTCTTCTAATATTTTCAAAGGAGGACATAAGCCTCGAATTAAGTTGGATGTAAAGTTTGACTTACCAAAATATTGTGGGGAGTTAAATGCCGAGAAACTAGATGATTGGATTCAGCAAGTAGAAGTCTACTGTAGAGTTCAAAACCTTGTAGATGATGTTGACAGAATTCAGTTAGCCACTCTTCGTTTAGGTGGTGTAGCCCTAACTTGGTGGGAGAGTAGGTCTCGGGATGAAACTTCACAACATGGTAAGTTTAGTTTGTCTTGGTCAGAATTTGTTACTGCTTTAAAAAAACAATTCTACCCCCTAGGCCATATGCAACAGTTAATGATGATCTGGCAACATTTTAGGCAAGGGAAAGGTCAGTCTGTCCAGGATTACACCCATGAATTTCGCAAAAAGGCTATTTCATTAAATGTCCCATTGTATACCCAGGACACCTTACTCAAGTATATAGGTGGTCTTCATTCTTACCTAAGGCATTCTATTCTTGTCTTGAATCCTTGTAATTTGGATGAAGTATGTGTCCAGGCAACACATTTAGAATCAAGGGGTAAGGGTACTTTCATTGATAAGTCTGATAAAAAGCCATCTAAGTCTGAGGAAAAGTCCAAAGGAAAAGGAAAGGGTAAAAAGACAGCAACAGTAAAGAAAGAGGGTGAGAAACCCACATGCTCACATTGCAAGAAAGAAGGGCATGATGATTCTAAGTGCTGGAAGTTACATCCTGAAAAGAGGCCAAAGCGATATGGTGGAAACAAAGGTAAACAGAAAACTGCTGTTGTAATTCAACAAGATCTTGGATCTGACTCCGGAGATGAGACAAAGATTGTTGCTACCAGGATTCAAGGTAAAGGAAAAGGTATATCTCTTTCATTAGCTCCAAGTTCTTCTAGCATAAGTGCAAGTACAAGTAAAGAATCTTCTCCTAAGAATGATAAGCAAAGGAATGCATTATTTCACATTCGAGTTGTTATCAAGCATAATAAGGTTGATACATTATTCGATACGGGTTCCCAAGTTAATTTGATATCTGAGGAAGTTGTTAAAAAGCTTAACTTGACTACAACACCTCATCCAAAACCATACCCTCTTGGATGGGTTTGCGATGATGCACAGTTACAGGTAACTAAACAATGCAAGTTAAGATTTGCTATCACAGCAAACTTTGTAGATGAGGTAGAAGCTGATGTAGTCCCTTTAGATATATGTGGTCTTGTACTTGGGAGTCCCTATTTGTTTGATCGTCAAGCTATCTTTTATAGAGGGGAAAATAAATATCATTTGTTTAAAGACAAGATTGAATACATTGTACGGGCACATAAGGTTAAGACTAATCTAGCATTAGTCAATGCTGGTCAAATGAAAAGGTTAGTCAACTCTAGTAAGAATTTTGTGTTGATGCTTGTAAAAGCCAAAGAAGATGAAACATCTGAGGCATTTAAGGGATGTGATCCAAAACATAAGGCTGAAATAGTCAAAGTTGTTTCCGCTTATGATGACTTGTTTTAGGAACCAAAAGGATTGCCTCCTAAGAGAGAGATACAACATGAGATCCAATTGCAGCAAGATGCACCACTTCCTAATATTGGCATGTACCGCTTATTAGTGTTGCAGAATGAAGAAATCAAAAAGCAAGTTCAAGAGCTGGTCGAGAAAGGAGTTATCCGTCCTAGTACTTCTCCTTGTGGTTCTCCTATTGTGTTGGTTCCAAAGAAAGATGGGACTTGGAGAATGTGTATTGACTACAGGGCTCTGAACAAGATAATAGTAAAGAACAGGTACCCTCTTCCTAGAATTGATGATTTACTTGATCAGTTGAAACATGCAATTTATTTCACTAAGCTAGACTTACGTAGTGGATATCATCAAATAAGAATCGCAGAAAGTGATATTTGGAAAACTGCTTTTAAGACAAAACAGGGACTTTTTGAGTGGTTGGTCATGCCATTTGGGCTTTGTAATGCACCAACTACATTTATGAGAGTCATGAATGATGTCTTCCGTCCCTTTATTGATGATTTTGTCATAGTCTATTTAGATGATATTCTTGTATTTAGTAAATCTTGGGATGATCATGTAATTCATGTAAAGAAAGTTCTTGATATATTGAGAAAAGAAAAACTCTATGTAAAGATGTCAAAATGTGAATTCGCTAAGACATCCTTAGTGTACTTAGGCTATGTCGTAGGGAATGGTCAATTGAAAGTAGACCCTGCGAAGGTCGAATGTATTGTAAAATGGCCTAAGCCAAGTACAGTTACAGAAATCAGGAGTTTCTTAGGTGCAGTTCAGTACTGGAGGAAGTTCATTGCAAATTTCTCTTTCATTGCATCATCGTTGCATGCATTAACCAGTACCAAGGCAACTTTTTAGTGGGGAGGTCCGCAATAGAAGGCTTTCAACACTTTGAAGGAAAAGTTGAGCACCACACTAGTTCTAGCTCTACCTGATTTACATCAACCATTTGAGATTGAGACAGATGCGAGTGGGTTTGCCACGGGAGCTGTACTCATGCAAGGAGGTAAACCAGTCTGCTACCACTCTGAAACTTTTTTAGGAGTAGTAAGTAACTATCCTACATATGATAAAGAACTTTATGCTTTGGTTCAAAGTGTTAAAAAATGGAAACATTACTTAGCGGGAAAAGAAACTGTAATCCACACTGATCACCAGCCACTGCAATATTTGCACTCACAATCTAAGTTGCAACAAAGTAGGCACTTCAGGTGGATGGGTTTTCTACAACAGTTTCATTTGGTGATTAAGTATAAGAAGGGTTCCCATAATAAAGTAGCAGATATGCTCTCTAGGCCTCCTGTTAAGAATGCTTTGATAATCCTTCGGAATAGTTCTATGGTTCATGAAAGTTTTCAGGAACAATATGCTAATGATGAGAACTTTAAGGATATCTATGCAGCTTTAATCCAGGGTAAACATGTAGAAGAGAAAGATTACTATGTGCAAGATAATTTGTTTTACCACTTGGAAAAATTATGTATTCCTAGAAATGAACAAGCACATGTAATCCGTGAAGCACACACCTCATTGATTGCAGGACATTTCGGGGTAAGTAAGACATTAGCTCAATTGCAGAAATATTGTTACTGGCCTCGTATGCAGGAAACTGTCACCAAGTATATAAAAGGATGTGTAATGTGTGCAACCAGTAAACCAAGTAATAGGAAATTAGGTTTGTACACACCATTACCTGTACCATCCCGTCCATGGGAAAGTGTATCTATGGACTTTGTGGGAGGTTTACCTATGTCTAGGAAGGGTCATGATTATTTGTATGTAGTAGTTGATCGGTTCAGCAAAATCTGTATTTTAATGTCTTGTAAAAAGCAAGTTACTGCTAAACTGACTGCTCATTTATACTTTCAAAATGTATGGGTTCATTTTGGGTTACCCACTTCTATTGTATCGGATCGAGATTCTCGATTCTTAGGGGAATTTTGGTCGTCTTTATGGGGACTCATGGACACCAAGCTGAAGAAGAGTACAACCTTCCATCCGTAGACCGACGGACAGACAGAGGTAGTGAACAGGACACTTGTGCATCTACTTAGAGGCTACTGCAGCAAATATCCTAAGTTGTGGGATGAAAGTCTTCATTATGTGCAACATGCTTACAACCATGCGGCACACTCTTCTACAAAGAGGTCTCCTTTTGAGATTTGCTTCGGTTACTTGCCTAAGACACCAATGGATTTTGCTTTTGGGAAGGACAATGTTGTAGATGGATGCCATGATGCAAAAAAGGCTTTAAAGTTCATCCAGAAGGTCCAAGCAATCCATCAGGTAGTAGAAGCACAATTAGAGCAGAGCCAAGCAAATACAAGGCTCGCCATGATAAGCATCGCATTGATCACCAATTCCAAGTTGGTGACAGAGTTTGGTTACATATCAACAAGGAAATAATGCAAGGTGAAGGAAGGAAGCTCAAAGCTATCAGGTATGGTCCTTTTGAGATCTTGGAAAAGATCGGTACTAATGCTTTTTGCCTTAATCTTCCTCCGTACATGCAAATTTACTCAGTTGTCAATGTTGAGAATCTGAAGTTGTATGAGCCTCCTATGATCTTGGATGAAGACGTCAGTGTTCAGGTTCCATCAGTTGATGACCTTTCACCAGAGTACATGTCAGAATCGCCACAAGATGTCATCCTTGACAAGAATGTCAGAACTTCACGAAGAGGACCAATTGAATACCTCCGAGTGGGATTGAAGGGGATGCATCCAAGAAAGGCAAGATGGATGGAGATTGATAAAGTGAGGGAACTATACCCTCACCTTCTTTCTCAGTAATCCAAACTTTCGGTGGTCCGAAAGCTCCTCAGTGGGAAGGCTTGATCCGGGGGATACTTTTGTCAAAATTGAAGTATCTCCAAAACTCCAACAATCAACATCAGATTAAACTCTTTGAAATTCTAGACCCAATGCAATTTGAACAGACAAAAACGGAGTCCATATGAAAAAGTTATGGTCAGTCAAAGGTTGGTCAAACCGAGAACGAAGGTCATCAAAAAGGTGAAAAAATAATAATCTCCAAAGTGGTCAACAATGGATTTCAAAATAAAGAGCTCGTCGAGAGCTTTCTGACGGTGTTTGTTTCATCAAAAATGGAGCCCGTACGTGAAAGTTATGACATTTTAAAGTTCGGCATAAGAGATGAATATTGATGACATCATCATGATGTCAGCGAAGTGGGAAATAAAAAAATTTATGGTCGGATTTGAACCCATGAACATTTATTCCCAAAACTCATGCTTCCTCCACTATGCCACGCATGGATTTCAAAAGATATTGGCGGCAATATGTTTTTAAACATTGGCTAGCGCCAATTTTAATCAAAGGAGGCCGCCGGTGGGGTTGGAACCCCCGACCGGCGGCTGCCCCAAAACGGTTTTTTCCGTTGTGCTATTTTAGCACTTTAAAATATATTTAGCGCAGTTTTAATTTATCCCTTTAAACCGACGGCCTAACCTTAGTAAAATAAGGTTATTATCTATTTTGACCCCAAAATTAACATAAGCCAAATCTTTCAAAAATGGCTAAAGGTTAATTCGAAGGGAGGAATTGATTGAAGGGTCTAATATTACATAATTTTGTTATAGCCTTATTTTGGCTAATTTCATGTATAAAAAGGGGGGATTTAGGAGACTATTGGGGATTCAGAAAAAGGAGAGAACGTCGAAGTGCTGAGAGTAAGGGAGATTTTTGAAGTGTTTATTCCTGTACTTTGAAACAGCGTGATGTTGTTGTACTTCAAAAGAATGACTTTGTAAACATTTGTACCTAATTTTTGGAGATAATCGGATCGGTCCCCCTATTGGAGCCAGACCCAGAGACGTAGTCCATACGGATGAACTCGGAGATCAAATTGTTTGCGTCTTCTTTCTCTCATTGTCTTTTTTATCAGCTTAATCTTGTTGTTCTCTTATTTCATTTACGTTAATTTGATTCATTAAAAGTTTTAAATTAATTCTATGTAATCAATTAGCATTCCTCTGTAATAGTCCTAGATCCTAATCAGATCAATGTAACACATTGTAACCTCAAACACAAACTTACCACAATAAACATGGTACACACACAAATTAGTAGATTTAAAATAAGAGACCTCATTGTTGATTTCATCTAAAAACCGGTTGAGGTACACATGGCCTTCTAATTGAGAGGAGACACTTATAAATGGACACTAGTGTTATTGAAAATCTCAGGATCATTAGATCAAAACACCATGATAAAAAAACAAAGAAAAGGTCATGGTTTCATTATGGCTTCTCTAGTTTTTACATCACTGAGTTGCTAGAAAACACGTGACTTTAACAAAAGCATAATTGTTTTTTTAGACTTTGTGTCAGTGTTTGTGTAAATATCCATTTTGTGCAAGAATGTTGATTTTGTATCATCCTTGTAGAAAAGAGTCGTTGTGCAATGCATATGTGTACTTTTGGGGGTAACAAATATGTACTTATGTGTGGAATGAGTGTTTGTGGATTATAGAGATTGATGTCATATGATGTCTTATGAGAAAGTTCCCTGGTTGATGTGTTGATTGGTTTGAGGGTGATTTCATGCGATTTGGTATAGTAAAGCTAGAACTCATTGTTTACCGTACA
Organism: Cupressus sempervirens; assembly: GCA_028749045.1. Taxonomy (NCBI): domain Eukaryota; kingdom Viridiplantae; phylum Streptophyta; class Pinopsida; order Cupressales; family Cupressaceae; genus Cupressus; species Cupressus sempervirens. The sequence continues at coordinate 396,810,349 of CM053790.1, forward strand.
TGTGTCTGGTGTGGTTGGTAATTTAGATGTGATGGGTTGAACAATAGAATGTGTGGTGAGACATAAAAATTGAAATGCTTGTTGATTTTTGGCCATAAATAGGTGAGTATGAGCTTTAGAAACAAAGCACAATGAGGTAAAAATATCACACCTTCTTTAGATAAATCATTTGAAAAAGTAGAGTGGAAGACTAAGATCATCGAAAACTCACAAGACTAGTCACAACAAGAGTGAAAGATGGTAGCGACATGTTAAGAAGGATGGTGTGAAGAGGATGGTGAAAGTTTGGGGAATGGAAAGTGGATGAGGCAGCAAAGAGTGGAGAAAATACAAGTGAAGCATGGGCAGAAAGAGCATGGTGGGATTTTATCACACCATGATTTGCATAAATACAAGTGGGGTTCAATGTAGGTGAGCCAAGGTGATGCAACTCAGGATCAACCTAGGGAGGTTGATGGTAAGGCAAAGGATCTATCCCTATCCTCACTATGAATGTTGTCTGATAGTGCAATTCATCTCGAAAGTCAAGGGGTTCCACTTGGAGGTTCATCATTATATAGTGAGAGATTGCAACATATGGCTTAGGGTATTTGCCTCTGTGAAATAGAGAGTCAGGTGGAGGACCAAAGACACTAGTAGAGAAGGCTATCTAGGATGTAGAAGGAGAGCTAGTTATTTATCCATTGTTATCACCATGGAGGCCAGAAAAAAGAATTCTAGGAGATGCCTTTGATATCCCCAAAGGTACAATCCTAATGGGGGCTAACCCTCCTATCTTGGAGTTTCCCATTTTACAGCCAAAAAGTAATCCTGTGGTGCCTACGTTTCGATATTTTAAGGAACATAGCTTGATTTTGTGCTATACTAGTGCATGATGTCATGGTTGAAGGACTCGAGCAATGCCAATCCATAAAACCCGAAGAACACCTGCATGCAAGAACTTGTTACAAAGAAGAAAAGACAAAAAAGAGGCAAGGGTTTTTCTCTGAGAATATGCAAATTGATTATTAGACTGAAAGAATGAGAGAAAAATACAAAAGATCAATCCTTATAGAAGGAGATTGATAAACCTTAAAGGGAAACCCTAAGAGGTAAATGACATTTAATAATTACTAGTTAATTATTAAATAGAAATGCAAGTGCATAAAGTGAAATATTAAGAAGGCAGTAAATGTAATTTAATAAATGAAATGAAATTAATGCTTAACTCTAACACCCCACCTTAAGATGAGCAACAATGTAGGAAGAAAAAAGGAAACTACAATGCTGAAAGACAACTTGGGTCATCGCAACAAGGCCTGATGAGGTACCCCACCTTAAGATGAGTAGCAATGCAGGAAGAAACAAGGAAACTACAATGCTGAAAGAAAACTTGGGTCATGGCAACAAGGCTTGATGAGGTACTCAATCACAACCAAATATCTATGAAATAGAGAAATAGAGAAAACCACATGGGAAAAACCCTACTCCAAAAGTGATAGCAAGAAAAGAAGGAAGGAAGGACCCATAAATGAGACCCCCCAAGGACAACTTCCTTCACCCCAAGCATAGAATGTAGCTAAAGATACTACGAGGATGCAAAAGGTTTAGTGAAGATGTCTACAACCTTCTCAGTAGTGGGAATGTACTCCAGGCTTAGAGATCCATCCTAAATGAGATGCATGATGAAGTGCATGTGAAGCTCAATGTGCTTGGTCTACTAATTCTCAATTGGGTTGCGAGAAATGTGTATAACACTTTGATTGTCACACCATAGAAAGGTGGGACTATTAGGAGGAAATCCAAACTCTGTCATCAACTATCGAAGCCACAAAACCTCTTGACTAGCTAGCATAGCTGCCCTGTACTCTGCCTCTATAGATTATAATGCATAAGCATACTTCTTCTTGCAAGACCATGTGATAGGACCAGAACCAAGAAAAAAAAATCTAGAAGTAGACTTGCAATCATCAATATCACCAGCCCAATTTGAGTCTGTGTAACCAACAATGTGAGGATCCCCTGATGTGTAGTCAATGGTATAACATGTAGTACCCCAAATGTACCTCAAGATATGTTTGGAAGCTTTCCAATGACTCTCACGTGGATCATGGGAGAATCGAGAGATAAGTCCAACCACAAAGGAAATATTAGGATGTTTATGTGTCAAGTACAACAAATATCTTTTGTCACAAAACATGGATCTTAATGTGGTTGGATCCAATTTATTTAGATCAATTTGTAAATGTTGGATTCTTACCAAGCATTTAATCACTAAAAAGGATATAATGAACGAGGATTTAAAAATCTGTAGAAAGAGATATATCTAGTGGAGCCTTCTATTATGAAACAAACTCCTAGCTCTCATCCAAAGGTGTTTAGCTGAATCCTAGAACAAATAAGGCATAAAATGTTTCACAAATATTATCCTAAATAATGAGCTCATTTGCTAGCAAGAGTTGTAGAATCAATTCAATCTCCCCAAAACCTAGTAGAGGACCAACTCCATGACTAGAGAAGCTTGTGAGATGTTAAAACTATCTAGTTAGTTGGATGTTGATAAGGTGAGGGTATATCAACATAGATACTCTCATCAATGCCAAATATTAGAAAAAATTGCAATTGAATGATCTTTTGTCACAAAAAATGGATCTTAATGTGGTTGGATCCAATTTTTTTAGATCAATTTGTAAATGTTGGATTCTCACCAAGCATTTATCACTAAAAAGGATGTAATGAATGAAGATTTAAAAATTCATAGAAAGAGATCTATCTGGTGGAGCCTTCTATTATGAAACAAACTCCTAGCTCTCATCCAAAGGTGTTTAGTTGAATCCTAGAACAATTAAGGCATAAAATGTTTCACAAATATTATCCTAAATAATGAGCTCATTTGCTAGCAAGAGTTGCAGAACCAATTCGATCTCCCCCAAACCTAGTAGAGGACCAACTCCATGACTAGAGAAGCTTTTGAGATGTTAAAACTATCTAGTTAGTTGGATCTTGATAAGGTGAGGGTGGATTTGTACAAATGGAAGAATGGTAGTCCTCTTCATGCAACCAAGGCCAATTTTATCTATAGGTTGTTGACTAATTCCCAAGGCGTGTTCACTCACCTCATCTCTATACGGAACCTTCACCTTGATCCCAAAAGTTGGACTACTAACTTCAAGAGATTTTGGCATTCTTCAATTGAGCCTAAGGTTTCTTTCTTCTTTTGGTTACTCCTCCATAGATTACCTGTTAAGAAACCTATACATGAGCCTAACATTTGTTCTTTTTATAATTGTGCTAAAACTCTGGTACATTTTTTTTTTGCGTTTAGTTTTTCTTCTGAAGCTTGGGCTCTATTTGGACTCTCTAGTAACTCTGATATTAATATCTTTCATGTTTTCTCTGGTTACATTTAGGGGATGAGCCAATGCTATATAACCTCTTTTGGTCTATTCTTTCTAAGAATATTCTTTGGAGTTGTTGTCAATCAAGATTGTGCATTTAGCAAGATGAAATACCTAGCTATCCTATTGAAACATGGATACCTTTCAGGTGGTGGGTTATCCTAAAATAGGAGATAAATCTCTAGATCCAGTTGGTTCTTAAATAGTGGCCACCTAAAAACTTAATTGTATGTGGGAAAAGGTATAAGAAGATGAATGGTAAAATGAGTACTAAATCCTAAATGAGCTAATACACCAATTATTTGTATGCAATTTCAATTAAATCAACACAAATTACCCACAATACGAATGATTCACAATACCTAGACAAGCATGCAATTACAAAAGTGTTTCTATGCAAGGTCTTGGGATCTTTTTCTTCGAAACAAAGACCTAGGCTTTACCATTTTTTTTGAAAAAAGAACAAGAACACAAACAAAGACCTGCAATTACAAGTATCAAGATTCAAATATGCAATAAGGAATATAGCTTTAATGAAATATAAACACAACATAAAAGAAAGGAATCAACAATATTGCACAAGAATCAATGAAAAGGAATCGTTGAATTTGTATAATCAATGCTAAAAAAAATTGTTACAAAGTGTTCCCACAATCTTCTCAAAAATTTGCAATGTGCAAAAATATGAGCATGAAAGTATAGACCTCATTATGAGGTGAAAATACAATAAATAGGGCTCAAAACCCTAACTCGGATATGAGAAAAATGCACGAAAATAAGACTCAAAACTGATCCAATATGTGAAGAAACCCATCAATTATGTCCCTAAGCACCTGTCAAACTGATAACCAACTGAAATATGCTTTTATCTCCTCAAAAATAATGCAAAAAACCCTAGGTTGGATTCATCACACAAGCCAAAAATACTGCATATCAAACTGCCCAAAAACCTATAAAAATCTGCTCAATAAGGGTCCTCAAGTGATCTACATATATAACTGGACTCAACTGCTCAATAACTCGCCAAAAAATAGCACTTAAGTGCCGAATGAGTGCATGAGAAAATCAAACTACCCCTAAGTGAAAAAGAAGTTCATCTAGCATGGAGTTGACTTAAAAAGTCTTACTTTGTTGAAAATGGAACTCTAAGGTCAAACTAGAAGATACTCCAAGTCTCAAAAATAGAATACTAGATGAACCTATCTTAGCTATATTCACCTTGCATTAAAAATAATTAATCATATCAAGGGCTCTATAACTTAAGCTATTTAATATATTAAATTTACAAAAGAAATATGCAAGTGAGTTTAATAGTTTTTTGTATTTTAAATAATTAATACACTTAAGTATTTTATAACTTTAATGCATAATATATTAATTTTACAATGATCATGCAAAATATATTAATTATTGTATCAATTATCACTATTTAAGTATTTAATACACACTAAATAATTGGTAAAATTATTTAATGAATTATTAAATATATTCAGTAAAAGTATATAGTGATTAATATAACAATTATGGACCTAAGTGTTAATTTATATATGTTTCAAAGATAAAAATTTATAAAATGATTCTTCTTACCAATGCCATCTCTTAGGGTCTGGCCTGTGGTATCTCTCTTCTAGAGTCCTCTACATAGCTTGTTAATGGGTATTTTGTAGACAATTCCTTCCTTGGTGGAAGATGAAGACAATATTGTCAATGCCTTGCAATGTTTGGATACATTTTGTCTTGCCTTTGGGTCTACCATTTAATGGCATAAAACCCTCTATTACAGACAATATTTCTTGCTAGGCCCTCTGTGGTTGTAACAGTATGAGTGGAAATGGGTCCAACATGGAGAAATTTTTAAGCTTTTGGGCATGCCCTTTTCTTTTCAAGTCTCCCTAGTGGAGTTGTGGAATGTTGTCCTTGCACAGATTGAGAAGAAGCTGGAATATTGGATCACTAAGCCACTCTCCCTTGAGGGCAAGTTTCAAATCCACTCTAAAGTGCTTGCTGCTATACATGTATACTACTCCTCTTGTTAGACACCTTCCAAAGCTTCATACCTCAAACTTGAGTGTCTCCTTTGGGACTTTCTTTGGGCTTCTAATGTTGTGCATCACAACTTTCATAAAGTTGCATGGGATTATTGTTGTTTGCCCAAAGATTCTGGTGGGCATGGGTTGCTTTCCACTCACAAGAAGGGGATTTCCCTTTTTACTAAGTGGGTCATTTGGGCCCTCATTGGAGATAAAGCGTGAAAATTTTTACTTAGGCACTGCATTTCTTCAAGCTTCCTGATTAACCGACTTGCCTAGAAGAGGATTGGCTTTCAGACCCTTCTTGTGACTCTTGAACCTATTCAGATTCAAGGCACTTCTGTTGTTAAGAGCATTTGGAAAGCCTGGGAAGCTCTCAAACCTTGGCTTCATTGGGCAGGTAATGGGTTCAGAGATGGCCTCTCAATGAATCAACAAAACCTTTGGCGGTCTCCCTTATTTGATGCTCAAAGCATTCCTTTAGCCAAGATAGAAGGAGCTAGTGCTTTGTGCTTGTTTCAGAGGGGTATCAAAACTCCTAAGGACTTATTTTCTTGGGTTACTATGAGCCTTCGCTCATGGGAGGACCTGTAGATTCAATTCAAGCTTATTCGTGCAAATCAAGAGACAGTTTGTCTTCTACTTTCTATGGTGCCTCCCAATTTGTTATACAAGCTTGGTATTTACTCATCTCGCCCATGATGGAAAGATTGGACGTAGTATCCTACCACTCCTATGACAAGTTACAAGACCAAGCCAAGGTATCGGTGGCTGGTGCCCCATCTTCTGATGGTTGATACTCTCAATCAGTGTTGACATTTGCATTCTTCTCATAGGACTTGGAGTAATAGATTTACCACTCTCTGGCATTCTATTACGGAGTCGAAGATTGCTCACTTTTCTTGGTGCCTCCTCTTCTAGGGCTTGCCTTTGGGTCCTCAGCTCTAACATCTGGGAGTCCCAAACCCTATATGCCCTTTTTGTGGCCAACCCAAGAGTTTCTTGCACATTTTCTGGTTCTGCGGAAGAGCCCAAAAGTATTGGCTTTGGATTCATGATTTTTTCAAGCTTTCTCATCTAGAGGATTTCACTTGGCATATGGTTGTTCTAGGAGATCTGCGTAGGCTTCCTTTTAGATATGCCTAAATTTGGCATGATTTCAAAATGGAGATATTGTTTACTATTTGGAAGGATTGCAATGTTGTTTTATTCTCTCATAGCTTTCTTGATATTCATGTTGTTATGTACTCTAAAGCACGTATTTGTAATAATGTTATGATGTAGATTCAAGTACAAACTGACAAAGTCGCGCTGGAGGTGGCTCACCTTTAGGAGTTATTAGCTCACTAGGGAAATACACCATGTACGATCACCTATGTGCCTTCGGATGCTTTATCTGGTGACTACACTTCTCATGGTCGTCAGCGAGGCTGAAGCAAATCTACATGCCCCTCGCATACTCCTCGGTCTTAGCCCCATCACCACTCTCCTAGTGGCTTTGGTGGTTGTCGCCACTTGGCCTCGCCTCCACGAAGGTTGGGCTTGGGCTGGTCCCCAGTGGGTCCTCCTGTTCCCCTTGACGCAGGTTGGTCATCTGCGCAACGTGACCCTAAATGGGCTTTCCCTCAGTTGGATTTAGCCATTTCTTTGCCCAGACAAGAGGGGGTTAAAGATACTATTGTTGCTACTGATGATGGTTGGGCTCCCCCTAAGCCAACCACCGACCCTAAGGACTTCTCAAGTTCTGATGATAAAGACACCCACCCTCGGTTGGCACTGCTTTTATAGCCTGAGGGCTTTCTTCTTTTTGGTTATATATATTTTTCTAATGAATAGTTGTTAATCCGACATTGTGTTGTTTGAATTTGCGGGGTGATCTTGTATCCCCCGACACTCTTTTTGTGAATATGTATCTTTTGTATTATAATTAATGGAAAAGGTCTATTCATCAAAAAAAGTTATAAAACATATATATAAATTAATACAAGTCCATAATATGCTCACTTCATATGCAGACCAGATAGCTTCCATCAAAATGAATTTTATAAAGTATAAAGGTTTCGTCCATGAAAAATAGAGAAAAATCTAGCATGATTTTCATTTTGTACTTCTTCATTTTTTGGAAACCTTGAGCCACATGCTGAGACTAGGGTTTGAAGGTGAAACTGGAGTTCTATTCCTGCAACTTGGTTGTCAAATGAAGATTGATAGAAAAAATTGTAATTCTTTACCTCTTCACTTTCAAGATACACCATCATTATACCTTGGATTTTTAATTACTTCTAACGCTATTCAACCATGACTTTCCCTATAAATCTTGTCTGATGATGAGGCTACAACATACTTTATTGTATTTTTGGGAGTTTTACTTGGATATCTATGAATGAAAAAATAAATGTTACTTTTCAATCACGACTCTTCAAACACGACCACAGTAAATATTGGAACACCCATTTAATGTTTATTAAAGAAACTTCAGTCGTCTATGTGAATGAACTTAGGTTGTGACTTTGTGAAGGTTGTTTTGCCATCTATGTTTTCTGTTGCTACTGGAAATATCTTTGCATACTTCTATTGGCATTTAAATACTACAGATTTGTCTTAATGGTTGAAAGGTGCTATAGAGGTCTTCACTAGAAAACCAAATATATTTTCCTTTGCTTTCAAGAGCCTACTCATTTTTGTTGTCGCTTCTTGTATATTTTATGGCTCATGATTGCAACTTATTGCTTGGCATTTATATGTTGAATATCACTTTTGTGGCTCTATTTTGGGTGACTCCAATCTATTTGTGAATTAGATCCAAGTCTTCCTTGTTGACATATTTGTGATCTGAAAAACAAGATGACTCTGATATGGCTTGATTTCTATAGCTTGACAACTCTTTAGTTCATTTGTCCATTCTCATCATTTGAAAATGATTGTTTGATTCATATATTTAGTAAGTATTTATTAGGCAAGGCCACATGCTTTTGTCTCATGAATTGTTTGTTTATTTCTTATTCTTATAATACCCATAAGACACTACAACATTTGGGGTCAAATTGTGATGGCAATTCATGACGATTGTGTAATTTGTGGTCATTTCATGTTTTTTTTTTGCAATTGTCCCCGACATCATGGAAATATTGATATTCATGTCGTAATTGCGACGCTTGCATGAGTATAAACAAAAAAAGAAAGAAAACACGACAAAAATCATTCCCCATTTATTTTGATTGTGGAGAGTTGTGTGTGAAAGAGGGTGGAGAGTTGTACACGAAAAAGGGTGGAGAGTTGTATGCGACGGTGGACAACTCTAAATGTTGTCGTGCTCTTGTCATTGTGTATCTCTGCATTTCGTTGTCGTGCCCCTGTGATCTTTGCATTTCGTTGTCAAGCCCTTGCTTTTCGATTTTGTTTTCATGTCCTTGCTTTGCAATTTTGTTGCCATGTAGTGCCCTTGCTCTGCAATTTTACTTCCGTGCCCTAGCTCTACGATTTTCTTCAAGGGAGCTATGTAAATGTTTGTTTCTTTTCCTTCTAAATAGGTATCTCTTTGTATTTCCTTCTAAACATGTATATTTAGAGATCCTTTTTAAGGTGCTTATTACATCTTAGCACAACAAAAAAATTGGTCCAACTACATACATATTTTGGAATCCAAATTATAAAACAATAAAACTTACTCAACTCATGTTAAATGACTTACCTCAAGGTGCTGCACAAAAATAATGCGAACCAAGAAAAATGGGTAGAGTTTACAAGAAATTTTATAAAAACATATCATAGCAGATGTTTTTAGAAAGAAACTAGTAATAACTTAGTTAAATAGGTCTAGTTGATGATTAGTTGGGTTGATTAAAAATTCTTGTAGAACTATCATCAGATTAGGTATAATAAAATGAACAATTAGTTGTTCCTAGCTAGCAAGATCAAATACAATTTTAAAAGGTGATAAAATTGCATATGCAAGGAATTGAAGAATAACTTTAGTGAAGAGATGAGTGTTAGGAGTTGAAGAAGCAAGTTATGCTTCTGTGTAAATGCAATAATCACAAGGCTTATTCCCTTGCAAGCCTTTGCCACAGTGACATTACCTCTAAACCATGCATAGGATGTTGAATTGGTTCCCAACCTTGAAACACTCTTATAAGCATTTGATACTTGGGATCCTCGTAGGGAGACTGTGGCAATACTTGAAACACTCTTATAAGCATTTGATATTTGGGTTGTAAATTCTCAAAGACACTTGGAAGTGATTCCAATGTCATAGTACCTACCGCAACACTTTCCAAGTTTCTATCCAATGGCTCCCATAATATCCTCTATGTTGTCTAGCTGTTGTTTTTGTCATGTAGTCTCTTTCTAAAGCCGCTCCTTCTCCTTCTCTTTCTAAAGCCACTCCTCCTTCACTCTCATGCCTTAAATTTTGATTATGAAACTTATGAATATCTGCATCTAACTTATTCAAAATCAACTTCACATTGCATTGTAACTCCGGTATAGGTTTTTGATCATTGATAGCTTTCATTTCAGCATTCAAGTTTTCAAGATTGGTCAACACCCTCACTTTCGGGCCTCTCATGTCAAACACTTTCTGTATTGTTTCAACACCATGTTCTTGCTTCTGAGCTAATAGTTTTTTAGGTGCATTTTCTTGTAAAATGTTGATTTTGTTGAACAACTGTAAACTCTTAGAAAGTTCATTGTTGTTTTCACCTATGTATGTATTTATAATAATGTTTTCATGTATGTCAAAATAATAACTAACAGTACCATTGGTTCGTATAATAATGAAGTAATCAATCTAATTAATCAACAACTAGACCAATTTAACTGGTGTTTCCAATGTCATAGTATCTACCGCAACACTTTCCTGGATTCTATCCAATGGCTCCCATAATATCCTCTATGTTGTGTAGTAGTTGTTTCTGTCGTGTAGTCTCTTTTTAAAGCCACTCCTCTTTCTAAAGCCGCTCCTTCTACTTCACTCATGTGCCTTAAATTTTGATTATCAAACTACTGAATATCTGCCTCTACCTTATCTAAAATCAACTTCACAATGTGTTGTAACTCTAGCATAGGTGTATTTTCTTGTAAACATTAATTTTGTTGAACAATTGTAAACTCTTAGAAAGTGCATTGTTGTTTTCATATCTGTATATACGTATGTATGTATATGTATGTATATGTATGTATGTATCTATGTATGTACGTGTGTGTGTGTGTGTGTGTGTGTGTGTGTGTGCGCGCGCGCATGTGTATATATGTATGTATATGTATAGAGGGATCTTGTGGATTGTGGATTATGGATTGTAAACAAAAAAGAAAAGAAAACACGACATTAATCATTCCTCATTTGTTTTGATTGATTGTGGAGAGTTGTGCGTGAAAGAGGGTAGAGAGGTCCAAACAAGGGTGGAGAGCTCTAAATGTTGGTAGAGATTAGTAGAGATCTAGGATTTTGTTGTCGTTTCTTGTAATTGGTGCATTTCATTGTCGTGTCGTGCCTTTCTGATCTTCATTCCCTTGCTCTGCAATTTTCTTCAAGGGGAGAAAAGGTACCTATGTAAATGTTTTTTTTTTTGCCTTCTAAAAATGTATCTCTTGTTCATATATAATAGCTTTAGTCAGATTCAAGGATAATTGATTATGATGATTGTATGCATATGTGCATGTATGTATAAATATCAATTCACTATGTAAACTACTTTGCATGCATATATACACACTTGCATAGTACTTGTGCTAAATTAAATCAATCAATCATGTCTTGAATTCACACAAGCAATTATCCTTGCATACAATCGAAACTATTAATACCAAACTAAGTATGCAAAAATTTATCCTTACATGTTATATTATCTCTTGGTGATTGAGTAAAGATCTCATGCATAATATCATCCGGGTAATGATCAGATGCATTCACATTAGGTCATAATAGGATCGAGCAGATAATCCATTTATGTTACTTCATACTTGTTATATTGAACATTTTGTTTAACATAATTAGTAATACTAGAATTATATAGCTACAACTAGTACTCTTAATTATTTTATTTAATCATATACATTTAAAACTATTATTTTTCTTAAAATTAGACTATATATTTGTTATCACTAAAACACATATAGATCTCTGATAGTTATCTTTTTTAATTTCAAGATCTTCATATTTAATGTGAAGAGTGTCCACTGTTGGATAATGGAATAGCCACAATGTGGAGCCACACAGCTCATGACTTTTTCCACCAAATTATATTTTTATTATATTTTTGTCCTTCAAAAATATTATAGTTGAATGTTCTTTTGATTTTCCATACATTTAATAACTTGTCGGTTGTCATTTGAGGTAATTTTATATTCTAAGATAGAGACATCCATCATAAGGATGGACATGCCAATTTTGATAATCCTGCTTTCAAAGTTGATTTCCTTATCAAATTAATGAAACTACTTGCAGCTGACACCTTGATTTTCTGCAACTTTCTCGATCAGCCATTCACACAACCATCTTCCTCCTACCCCACCATAGCACACAACCCTTGTTTGAGTTTTATATCTTAGTCCCTCTTGGATTTTGAACCACATTGAACCTATTTCAAAATGGTTCCATTGGTTCAAGGATGTTCATATGTTCAATAAGTTTAGTGTCCTAGGCAATTTAGTGGTTTCAATGTTTAGAAGGCTCTTGGCTTGGATCAGAGTACTGAGATTGAAAGACTCTGTAATTTAGATTGAATGGTTTATATCAATTTGTGCAGATGCTTTTAGATGTGTCCAAGAACATTTAGTGTCTTTTGGTTCATAATAGTCCATGCACCACAAATCAAATTCAAAGTTCACATTTCAAAGGCCAAAGGTTTTGAACATGAAACTAGTGATTCAAAGTGTTGGTTCATTAATCTAAATGTATAGTTCAACAGTTCAAGTTTAACATCCAAGTAGCCCATACCATTTCAGAAGACCAAGTCTAGTGATTTGTATCTAGCAATTTGATGATATAGAAATTCAATATGGAGGAGGATATATTGGCATCACAAACGAATCATCTCGTATCCATAAACAACATCTAATCTTCTGTAAGTCTCTCTCCTCTAAAGACCCAATACATGGAGTCATTATCATCATGAGTAGACTCACTCTCCTCAGACAAATTCAATCGAAACTATTCATACCAAACTAAGTATGTAAAAATCTGTACTTACAGATTATATTATCTCTTGGTGATTGAGTAAAGATCAAATACAATTTTCCAAGGTGATAAAATTGCATACGCAGATGTATGTATGTATGTTTTAATGTATGTATGTATATATGTATCTACGCATCTCGTTGATGTGCCCTTGTGATCTCTGTATATGTATGTATGTATGTATGTACATGTATATATATACATACATACACACATGTGACTGTCTATGTATGTATGTAAGTATATAAAAAAAGAGATCTTGGCACAACAAAAAAAACAATAAAACCCACACAACACGTAGCATGGCCACAGATGAGATGACAATGCCTATTGGTAAGTATATTCCTCTTTTTCTCTCTCATTTTTCATCTGTTTATTTCACTTGAACTATTATTTCTTAGGGGAAATTTTGTATTATTGGATTCATTTTATGCAAGAGGCGATGAGGACATTCCTAGATGTACCTGTGTTAGATGTATGTGAATCAGTAAAGAATTGTGATGAATTGCTTGTGAGCAATGAAGATGGACTTCCCCTAAGAGTAGTAGGAGGCGATGAGGACATTCCAAGTACTTCAAAGATTGATCCTTTCTTAAAGATTTTAAATGTTAACTGAGAATTTAGATGTTTTGGGGGGCAAGGGGGAGGCAAATGTGCTTCTACCTTCACGTGGTTGGCCCTGCTTAGTAGAGAATATTAAACTATTCTCAAAACCAAGTGAAGCTCGACATTAACCTTATATGATTGCATGATAACTAACTGTATGAATCTCTTGGTTTCAGGCAATGCATAAGGAAGCCATAGTTCAATATGCAATCTCAATTCATATGCATACGACATCAGGTGGATTTGAAAAAACCCAACAAGTTTGCATTTTTGTTAGAGGTTTGCATAGACCTATTAAATATGTAAATGTGGTGGGGTTTTTCAGCTCCTATTGTCCATGCATACAGAACGTAGTTGCATGTGCATTCTCGATTGAAAGTGGTAGAATCTTATTTTGGATGCGATGGAAAAATAACATGCACCAAAAGATGGATAAATGGTGTCACTTTTGCAGGTCTGGAACCTTTTTTCTACTTTAAAGATTGATCCTTTCTTAAAGATTTTAGATGTTAAACTGGAATTTAGATGTTGTGGCATGGGGGGGCAAATGAGCTTCCACCTTCACACGGTTGGCCCTGATTAGTAGAGAAAATTAAACTATTCTCGAAAGCAAGTGAAGCTCAATATTAACCTATGGTTGCATGACAACTAACTGTGTGAATCTATTGCAAGCTATGAGAGCATCATAGCTAACTTTAATTTTTTATTATTATTATAGCAAGTCATTATAATTGTGACAGCTTCTTCAGACAGCTAGTCGTCGATCCCACCAAATTGTTGTCACATACCCATGTTATTGCGACAGCATGTGCTGACCGTCGCTCCCACAACATTGGTGTCACTTTCTATCACATTTGTGACGGTGTACAGATGAACTCTTGTCGTGGTCTTGTTCCAAGGCACGACAACTTTATTTGTCGCAGTTGCGACAGACTCCTTTGAGATCGCAATTTGCGACAAGAGTTCAACGCCCATCTAACGAGAGCCAAATCGTGATGGTGTGGCTTGGGCAATAGGTGACCATCGCAATTTTGACGTGTCGTTGCAATTCGGGCCCAAATGTACTAGTGAGGGTTTTGTCTATATGTGTTGGAAGTTCTTTATACGCTCTTTGAAGCTTGTTGTTTGTACGATACCATGGGGGTTTTGACTGTATGGAAGTTTTTGTGCAAATAATTTTTTTTGTCACTTTCAAATGCATTCATTTGAAACATTTTGTTCCTCTTTGTTGATGTTCCATTAATACAATGTTGTTACTACATATCCAAACCCTCTTTTATTATGACTATTTTTTTTATAGATATCCTTTACATATGTTGAAAGCCCTTATTAGTTTTGAACTAATTTGCTTAAATCATCTTGACATGGTTATCTCTAACTGATAATGTTGTGTTTCCTCATGATGTTTTTGATTAAGGAAAATAGGTTTTGAAGGGTGCTTGAAACCCTTTAAACATCAAAATATTTTCATTGGAGCTCGAACAGAAGATACAATAGACCAGAGGTGAAGCAAGTCACCAACCAAAATAAGGAGACTAGGGTGGCCTCGTAGATAACACAATACACTTCTACCACCAAATAAAACTCAATAAAACCACTTAGGACCCTTTAATCCCAAAAGAGTGAGATCTAGGAAGTCGATCAGAGGACAACTGGGAACGTTTTCCTTTGACCTTCGTCCAACCTTCCTCCACTAGAGAAGCCTCCTTCTCCCAAACCAAAGCATTGACATTTGACCCAACCAGAGAAATAGGCAAAACCACACCAAAAAAATTTCCACAGGGTCCCGACCCGCTAAGGGAGAGGCACCCACGACATCCACATCTAACAATGGGTCAGTAGCCTGGTTAAACAGGGCAGAACTACAAGCACCCGCAGCAACCATAGTTGTGGGGAATCCATAGGAGAAAAGTCTTTAAGGACAGAGTAATGTTGAACCAAAGCCTCAGACCACCAAGAAGGTCTTTTCTTTGATTTCCTCAATTTTGTAGAACAACACCCTGCAATATGTCCAGTTTCAGAGCAGACCCTACAATGAAAAGGAATTTCTTCATAGTTTAGAGTTTGAATCCAGGAACCATTAGGGACCTCAAGTCTGATCTTCTCAGGGAGGCCCTTTGAAGTATCAACCTCCATGAGGATGTGAGCATAAGTAGTATGCAGAGTATCAGAAGATTTAGAATCCACCATTTGGAAGTCACCAATGGCATCTCCCACAGCTTCAAGAACTGAATCCAGCCACAGGTGAAGGGGAAGATTCAGGAGCTTGACCCAAAGAGGCATATAAGAAAAAGATTCAGATGCAAGGTCGAAACCCTTGTACCAGGGTTTGGCCAACAAAGGATAACAAACCTCTTAGCTAAAGCAACTACACAAAATAGCCCTTCTATCATCAACAACATCAAATTTTACTATGAAAAAACCCCTAGCCATAGGTAAATTTGGACAAATTTAGAAATCAACGGGTCCCAGTGCTTAGAAATCCAAGCATGAAGAGCTAGAAGGGAAGGCTAGAACCCTCAAAATCTGAAAATAGTTGCCCTCTCAAAGAAATCCTCAATATTCTGAGAAATTTCTTCAGCAACATCATCCTCCAACTCCAATTGGATAGGGTTGCAAACAGTGACAAGAGTCACAACAGAGGAAAAATTCGAACGATCCACAACTGGAACCCCCAATCCATGGACTTCACCTTTGAAAGCTACCACATCTGCAAAAGAGGCAGCTTTCCTGCCAACAACAAAAGTAGAAAACCTAACCTCCGATCTAAAAGAAACAGGTCGAGCGGACGTGGCCCAAAGAGCCATACTTGGCCCAGGCAATGCAGGGAGCTGCGAATGAGAGCTACAATTCTTGTTTCCTCATGATGTTGGACATGTTGATAATTGTTCTTTTTCCATGTACATATAGTGTAGATAAGATCAATGCTTGGACTCTTTATGTGCATAATATCTCAATTGTATTCATAAATCAAAAAATGTCACCTTTAGAAAATAACAAATATATCTTCATTGCTTTGTTTTATGATGATTTTTCTCGTGTATAACCCTCAATCGCCCTACTCTGGACATAACCTAGAAAGTGTATCTTGATATTCATCCTCGTTTGTCGAGAAAATGAGACGAAAGTTGACTATTTTATTTTCATTTTCTGTGATATGCTAATGTCCACAATCTATAGCATCTTATGATTCTACATCTTCCTTTCTCTATGGCTATAACTCTTGCCATGTTGTCTTTGAGTTGCAATTATCATAAACACTTTTTATTGATGCATGTTTTGATTAAGTAAAAATAGGTTTTGAAAGGACTCGAAACCTTGTACAAAGGGACAAGAAAGATATAATAATGAGGATCTTAAAACAATTGTGGAAAACCACTCGACAAACTAGGGGGACACACCAAAGTTCCCAACAAGAGGGCAAACAACCCAAGAGTCCACAGACCATCAAGATTTACATTTTGGTACAATATTTTGAGATCGTAAAGACATCAAATGAAGTTTTGGAGAATTTTCCTTTTTTTCCTTTAACTAATGTCCAACCATCCTCCACCTTCCCAGCAACTTTCTGCCAATCCCCATTAACCCGCAAAACCCTCACAACAGGAGAAGCACCAGCAACAATGTTTTAGATAGAGTTAGCAACCAAAGGGACAACAACATCATTTTGACTCAAAGCCGCCAAAGGGACAACAATCAAATCAACAGAGTCAAAAGCAGGAGATGGGTCAACATTAACATTCTAAGTCAAAACCATCGTAGGGACATCATTTGAATCATCAGAGACATCAATAGAATCCTCAGCCAAAGTGAGATCAATATGAGAAAAGCTATCCAACCCATCCACATCCATGGATACTTTCTAAATTGTATAGTGATCATCTGAAACCCCCAACCACCAAGAAGGTGATTTCTTCAATCTAACCTTGTCAGAGGAGCATCGCGCAGCAAGATGACTGGTCTTATGACATTTCCTACATCTAAAGGGAATATCCTAATGATCAAAAAGTTGAATCCAAGAACCATTTGGAGAAGCCTAACTTCAACATTGTAGGGAGCCCTTGGAGACATCCATCTCCATAAGGATGTGGGCATATGTTGCCCTATAGACATTGGAGGACACCGAATCAAACAACAAGAAATCCCCAAGGACATCCCCCACAACCTCAAAGACCGAGTCCTGCCAAAAGTGAAGGGGAAGATTCAACAACCTTACCCAAAGAGGAATCTTATTAAAGGATTCAGTAGTTGGATTAAATGTCGGATGCCAAGGTATGGCCATTGGGGGGAACATTTCCTCCCAAGAGAAACCACGACACAAGATGGAATTTATGTCATTAACATTAGAAAATTCCACAATAAAAAAACCCCTCGCCACACAGTAAATATGCACTAAATCAGAAATGATTAGTTCCCAATATTTGGAGATCCAAGCATGCAAATTTGAAAGAGAGGGCCAAAAATCCCTAAAATGAAAAATAGTAGGAGTAGTAATCCACCACATATGTGTTAATCTCCTCAACAATGTCTGAATCAAGTGAAGCACAATCGAGTTACATGCCCTAACGGGTACAGCCAAATGACTAACAGAAGGCACAATCGAATGGATCCCCTTCCTCAGAACATAAGCATCCTTCCTTAGAAAAGGAGCATTAATACCTACCTCAAAAGTGATCACATCTGCATAAGAAATAGCAGATCACCCCATAGCAACCTGAGAAGCATCCACAACAAGTGCAGTTGGAGCAACAGGTGCATCACTTGTGACAACGACCAGATCCACAACAGGAGGGCAAAAAGTCTCCACAACCGCAGTCGAAGGGTGAAGGGAATTAGCAGCATCAAGCAGGGAATGATGGGCAACCCGTGACGAACGAAGAGACCCACTAGGGGAAACAACAACAGTTATCCTTCCACGATCAACATCTAAGTTGGAAACCGCAGCAGTAGGATACACCTGGGTAGGAGCACGAGGAGCAACGTGAGCAAGAGATGCGATAGGGAACCGTGCCATGGCAAAAGAACGAGAAGCCTCCACAGCAGCAATGGTTGAAGAGAAGTAGTTTGAATTGTCACACAGGTGGGAGCAGGAGCCATTGTTCATTTATCAGTATTGGATTTTTCTTTTATTGATGCATGTTGACAAGTGATCCTTTCTTTAATAATTGTTGAGCTGCACTTTATATGATACCATGAACTTCACTTGATACTTGATATAAGCTTCATCCTATGTATATGAAAGATATTTTTCTTCTCTATGTCCTTGTCTGGAAACAAAACAATCTTTCATTGATGTGCACTTGTAGTATCTTGATTTTTTGAAATGTCTTTATGTCTAACTGATCCATGAAGTGCTTAATATCTTATTGGCTATTTAACTTAGACTAGAATGTTTCACACCAAAACAAGTCTCTTTCAAAGTTTAAATACTCATTCTCCTTTGCTTCATAGCTTAATTAGTTAGAAGGTTTTATATCATGATGAATGCGTCCCTTAAATAACTAAGTGGTCTTGTTACCTGTGTTTGCACACTCAATAACTAGTTAGCATTAAAAATGGATCCCTTAAGCTTCCTGATTGTCACTCTTCTTTGGCTTCTCTTCCTTTCATGTATATGTATTTTTAATTATGAAGAATCAATTAGGAATGATTAGGGTTGTATTCCTAAGCTTAGTCATTCATGTGACTAACCCATTTTCTCTTTGTTTCGATAGGTGGCTGTAAGGATGCAAGGACCTGGGGACATCATCTACTCCTTCAAGTCAGCCCAATGCAATCAAGCAATGATGAAAAATAGTGTATCTCATTCCTCTTTGGTTCAACATTCTTGGTGTGTGTGTGTGTGTGTGTGTGCACATGCGTGTGCGTGCGAGTGGGTGTGTGTGCATGTGTGTGTGGGTGGGTGTGTGGGTGTGTGGGTGTGGGTGTGTGTGTGTGTTTCCTGATTTATTCATGTAACTGAAAAGTTTGAACATTACACATCAACTCTTCATATGTATTTGAACTCAAAACATAATAATTGTGAAAATCATGTAATGTTTAAGCATTAATGCACCTCACTAATGTACTAATTTTCACATAATCAATAATGATAAACAAACTAAGAAAAGTTTGCATAGGTAGTGAAAAATAATTAACATGACCATTTCAAAATTAAAGAATGATAATAAATTCAATGATAAATCTAGGTCTCTTAGTAAATATCTATGAAGATTCTAAATAACACGTATTTCTTTTTTAGAATAAATATTATTCAAAAACATATTACACAAGATAATTAGTTTTAAGGAAGGCTCATTCAATTCATTTATGAGGGGATTAATTATTCATTTTCAATTTAATTTACTTGTGAGAGGAAAATATTTATTGAGGATATTATTAATTCTTAGCAAAAGTATTTTGGGGTTAATTTTGTACATTTTTTGGGTCCAAGTGTTCTACATTTCTTCTCCTACGGGTTTTCAAAGGATTTTTGTGAGAGTTGTGTCAATAATTTTTCTAAGGGTTATTGAATGGTGTTTTCAATTTATTAATTTTGTTTTAGAGGATTCACTTGATGAAAGAAGGTAGAGGATTAAATTTTGGAGATTTTTGGGGACTATTATTTCTTTGAGTTATGCTTGGACCATGAACTAAATTTGAAAGGTGTTTGTAAATCTTACCATGGCAACTAAACAATCTATTGCTCAATTGCCTTCATGTTATGCGTGTTGGCATTTAACTCCAATTATTGTGGTCATTAAACCAATGTGTTTCATGATTAAGTCCTTTATTTCCCAGCACCAGTAATGAGATTTCATAAGCATCATAATAATGTTGAGGACATCTCCCTCAATTATGATCTTATTTAAAATGTGATTGATTAGCATATCTATCCCATGGAAAGTCGTTGCCACCCTTGCCACATGGATAGTTTGAACACCCAAAATTACTATATATGCATGAAGAGTTTGCCACATGTGTCTCTAATAAGACCAATCCCACTCGCTTGACCAACGCTCCCAATAGAATAGCCATCAAAATTGAGTTCAACCCATAAAGGTGGGGGGTTACCACTTGATACTACTACTGAACCCAGAGGAGATCTATTACCTTCAAGACAAGAGGAAAGAGCCCACTTTTTAGCAATATCCAAGTCCAAGGATAGATCCATCTTGTGTCTAACACGATCAATATTTCACATGTTTTCCTTGATATTATTAATAGTAGAAAAATATAAAGCCTTTCATTTAGAATATTTTTTCTAAAGATGTGAGTGTTATGTTCCTTCCATAAGGCCTAGTTAACATAAAGAAGAGAATGCCACTACGATTCTTGAGTGAAAGGATGATGGGTGGGAGGTGTCCATCCCAAGGGAACAACCTAGGGGTCCTCAGACCAAATCCATTGCCTACCAAACATAGATATAATTTACTATTTGAGCTACTAGGAAAATTGACATGTGAACAACAGGTGAGAAAAAGATCCCAAGTTCAGAGAGCTAGAATTTCTAACATTTAATCCTCCATTTTCTTTGAGAGAGCATGCCTCCACCCAATCAACCAATGATATATCCTTTTTTTACCTCCAGACCATGGAAATAATCATTTAATGCCATCAAGTTTTTTTAACCCATATGGTAGGTATAATGAAAAAGGGCACAATATACACCTATGTACTTTGAATGGAAGTGGTTAACATTTAGAGCTTACTAGCATTACTAAGTAAAGCCCCTTTCCAAGAAGCCAACTTAATTTGAGTTCTTTCAACAAGACTAGCCTACAAAGGGTTTTTCCCCTTGCTAGTAATAAGCAACATGCCCAAATAGGTGGAAGGAAAGCTAGCAACCTAACAGTTGAGAAGGACATCTATACAAAATTGTATATTTTGTGTTGAAGAAAATAATAGCACTCTTCTGGAGATTCACTTTTCACCTCAAAACCAAGGCATATTTTTTCAAATTCATGAACCATTGTTTAGCCTTTGTAATAATAGTCATACCTAGAAGCATTGTATCATCCACAAATTGTTAGTGTGGCATCACCACAGGTGAAGAAGAGGGTTTGAAGCCCTTAATGGATAGAGGGTGAGGGGAGCTCCCTATCTAATCCCATTAGAAGACGAGAGAAAACCTTTAGGAGAACTAATTTGGGTGAATGAACATAAGCCTCTATTAAAGTGAGGGTGCTTCCTTCAAAGCCATATTTTTTTAGGAATACCAAAGCCATGAGACCATATCATAGGCTTTGCATATATCTGACTTTAGAATCATATTTTTTTTATTCCCTTTTGCCAGAGTGCATAGCTTCAACAATCATAACAACAATACTAGTTATATGCCTACCCGAGCCAAAACCTTTCTGAATAGGGTGGATGAACTTGTCTAGAAACGACTTAACTCTATTAACCAACATTTTAGACAATTTTTTATATAGCGTCGCACAAAATAATAGGGCAAAACTCTGACATCTTGTTTACTCTTGTTTTCTTAGAAATAAGCATTACAAAAGTATTGTTTAGTCCTTTTAAGAGCCCTCCTGAGGACAACAATTCTCTAGTTGCCATGTCGGTATCATTGCCAATAATCTCCCATTAGTTTTGGAAAAAATAGCGAAGGAAAGTCATCTAAACCCATAGCCTATATTGTAATCATGTTAATGATGGTATATGAAATAATAGAATAGAATAGATGAGACGAGATAAGATTTTATGTTACCATTTCTTGGGTTTATGTGTTGTTTTTCGATTAATGTAAAAACGGGTTTTGAAGGGACCCATAACTCTTTACAACTTTAGAGCATAATGATATTCAACAAAAGCTCCAAGATAGAATGTTGCCAATAGACACTGACAGGACACCCAAGACAAACCAAAGGAATATTGCAAAGGACGACAATATTCAAGACCAAACAAAACTAGTAGTATAGAAAAATAAAAAGAAAGCCCAAACTACCCACTGGGTTTCAAAACCAAGAACCCACAACCTCCGAGGAAAAACTAAGATTTTCCTTTGCCTCCCTTTTTTTGGGAATGCAGAGTCATGTCAAAATGAGGGGACTTCTTATGGTGTTTTCCAATAATTGGGACCCACCCCTCCACCATAGAAGCCTTATCATGTTAATGTTGAGAGATCCAAGCCTAAGACCCTGAGATAGAAATAAGACAAGGACCAACAACAACATAACCAACAAGAGAGATATGGACAAGATTAGCATTGGAGTTCTCCATCAGAGGAATGACATTAACATTTTGTTGGACAGAACTAGCAATAGCAATCACACCAGCATCATGCACCATGGTTGCTTGAAAGAAATTAAATGTGGTACTTACACAGAGAGGGCTATAGCTAGAACTGGTAAGGCTGAGGTGGTGCCATTTCCAGTTTTACGATATATTTCCATTGTGCTAGAGGATATTGTGGCATAGTTTAATTTGGTAGTTTTTGACCTATCATCTCAGGCAATCATTTGTAGATTTAGGGTTTTTTGCACTACACTCCCCCTCTCTCCTTGGTCTTGATAATTGGATTATAAGCACTAGGAGCCTCTCATTTCAGCTTCAATACACTCTTTCCTTTAGCTATGGGTTTTTTTTTGCCAAGTTTGATCATGTTCTAGAAAGGCAATCTATTATATCCAAGCATTTTCTAACCTCGCAGAATTGTTTCCCTTTGACAATGACGCCCTGGCATGGGGATTTCAAACCTTCTTTGGAGTTCTTCTACAAGATGCTTATTTGGGTTAGGCTTCCCTATCTACCCCTTCATCATTGGGTCGATCCCCTCCTTGAAAGAGTTAGATATGTTTCTCATGGTTGTTGACGAATCCTTTGATACTCTTTACGACACCTTTGCTTGCATTTTAGTAGATATTGACGCTTCTAAGAGGTTGCATGTAGAAATTAAATGTTTTGGATTTCTACCATGGTTGCTTGAAAGAAATTAAATATTGATCTAATGTTAATGCTTGAAAGGAGCTACGCATATATTTGTAAAATCTCTTAACATAAAAAATAAATATATAATCATAAATCCAAAATCATATAAATATAGATAGAGAGTAATTTAATATTATTATATATTATAAATTATGGGAGCTTTGTTTTGTGTCATATAATACGAACCTTTTTTTAAAATGGTGCCTTGATAATCATTTTAATTAATGCAAGTCTTCTCAATTTTGCAAAATGTAATTAAAATTTTGCAAACAACACTAATTTGATAGTTTAGTTATTGTCCTCTTGGGTTCTTTGGTAAGGTGTTAAAGTAAATATTAATAACTATCAACAAATTATATTTGGTAGCAATTGTTGCAAGTATCATTAATCTAGAGCCTAATTTCTCATATTTTCCACTTTCGAAAGATGAAAATTTTAATCAAGTTTGATAATCTTAAACTACACATTTTAATTTCTAGTATGGTTTCTTGAAAGAAATTAAATATTAATGTAAGTTGCCACACAAGCATCTACAACCTCTTGCAATTAAAATCCTCTCACAAGTAAGTTTTGATTTTGTTTTTAGATTACAACTTGTATTCTACAATCTAGTGTTTAACATCTATCATATTGTTATTTACTTTTTGTTTGAATGTTTAATTTTTAAAAATTAATTTTGTAAACACAATACAAGTTGCAAGTTCTTATGTTGCTGAAAGGAATTGGAATATATACTCCTATATTCATTCAGTGAAGCGTAGTCGGTTGGGGTCATTGAAAGCTAAGGACTTGGTCTACATTCATACCAACTTGCATCTTTTGTCACGTAATGATGATGAATACATGGATGGGGCAACCAAACTTTAGGATGTACTCCTTGAGTGTGCAAACTTGGATGCAACACTTTCATGATCTTACTACAATGATGGATGATAGTGATGACATGTCCATGACACACAGGTTCAGCTAGCGCAAGTGGAACCATTCTTGGTTCAAATGATATGGACATTGTTGTGATTGGAGATGAGGAGGATCCAGATTTTCTTTAGAATCCTTATGATTCTAATTAGTGAACATTGAATCGCGAACTATGTTTTTTATTCTGTAGTTTGGACTTGGACTCTAAAACATGAATATTTGTGCCTATGAAGTTTTAATTTGAAGCTTGAACTATTTAATTGACATATGAAATATCTTGAATCTTGATCAATGGTGAAGTATCATATGATACTATCAAATTATGTATGTTTGTATATTTCTAAGTTCTTGTATTTATTACTTTCTTTAATTCTTTGCACGCACACACACACACATTTCTAAGTTCTTGTATTTATTACTTTGTTTAATTCTTTGCACACACACACACACACACACACACACACACACACACACACACACACATCTGTGTGTGTTTCCAAATGCATCCGTACCAAAAATAAATAAATAAACATCGCATCTCGTATCCACTTCCTGCATCCACATCCAAATTGGTAACTCGGAAAAATAGTAACAAAAGTAAGACTTGTTGAAATTTTTTGCAAGACTAGGAAAAGATGGTTAGAAGAAAGAAGTATTTATTTGAAATATTTAACCAAGCATGGATGATTAAAAAACAGGCCTATATAGAGGCCAGTATCTCATGGAGGTAAAAGATTTTCATTGCACAGCTGAGGACTAACTTGCATTGCTTCAGTGTGAAACAAGGAGGGAGAAAAGGCCAAAGGAAGTATGAGAAGAGAGTTTAATTAATGCACACAAGAGCAATGGAAACAGAAAACCACTTTATTTAAGATTGTAAAGCACAGAATGACATCAGGATCAGCTATAAAAGTACTTTAATAGCACTTTATATCAATATTTATTCAGCAAAAATTGGGTGGAGAAAATGGAAGAGCTCAATACTAAACTAAATTGCAGAAGGTTAGCACTTCACAATGCTAAAACTGAAGGGTTTGTTGTCCCATAGGCTATCCTTAACCTCATGGACATTAAAAGTCTTCTATTCTATTCTAAGCTTATGTGGTCAGAGGTGAAGCAAAATCATTAACTCATCACTTCAACATTTGCTTCTGGTATAAAATTATATTTCTCTACCTGAAAGTTTTCTGCATCTTTGTTTGTCTGCCCCTTGCCTAGCTAGTTTATACAAGCTTTTTAAGCTGAAGAATGCATAGTAGGCCATAGCAAGAAGAGATCATTAAAAAAAAAACAATACCAAACCAGATGAGGAAAGCAACAGCAAGTTAAATACAAAAAAGTTGAACTGATCGCATGATACACCCACCAAGCAGCTCTTAGGTCACACCAATTCTTGTTTGTTTTCATTAGCCTGCACATGGAAGCATTTCATGGGTTCCAAATCTCAATTATTGCAACTACAACATTTTGGTGCATGAAAACAAACCTTCAATCCTGTTACATGTTTTCAACACAATGCACGCTACGTCAAAAGCATTTTGGAACTGAGAGGACCATCTTTTTAGATATTGAAAAGAATGCCAATACTCAATTATTGGCAGAATCTAAATAGAAATATGTTCTCTGACTCTTCAAAAAGAGAGCTGCATTTATGACCTAGTTTAACTATATCATGTAAACAGCATGCTAGAATTTTTTTTTTTTTTAATCTAACCAGACCGAAAATAGAAAGGTGATCCTACTGAGCATTAGCTTTTTGTCTAAAGGAACCATTAAAAATACATTGACTACAAGACATTTGCTGTAAAATATTACAACTTATTACTTTACACACAGATCATTGACAAGTTTGATCCATTGAGAAAAACCATGAACTCCTAATACTGCTTCAGAGTCCGAAACCATTTATTGTTTCCTGGAAGGTATCAAACTAAATGGGCACTCTTATTTCCACCTGAAAGTCATTTTACTTTGATTTTCTCTTTTTCAATTGGTGATTAATTGGTTTTAGCTTTCGCAATGAACTGTGGGTGACCAAAACTGAAGAAACAAATACAAGTTTCAGGTATGAAATATATTTGCAACAAACTCTCAGTGAGATCTACAGTGGAAAGACCAATATGGTACCAATTAATATCTGAGCCACTAAAACAATATAGTCAAGCTTTACCTGTCAAACTGAAGATTCCTGCCCAACAAAGGGCTAACGCTATGTTACAATAAATCATTATGGCTGTTGTGGCTGCATGCACAAATTCAGTTCCCAAATGTAAATACACTTTGATGCCATTAAAAACTCTATATACTTATCACATGGTAACATAAAAACTGTAGTTTCTATATTTCCATTTTCATTTTCATTACATCTAGTCATATAAAAATAAATGGTATCTTAAATACAAAGGAACATAAAATTAGGTACAAGTTATCTGAATTACAGTTAAAAAAATAAAAAATCTATTATAAATTGCCAAAGATATTTAATGATTGTTTTTGTTCCATTTATTATGTATATTCTGAGATTCTCAACTAATAGCCAACATAAATGAACCTCTTTCTTTGAAAGACAAGGAATAATGGATCATGAATCAAAATCCCTGTCATTGATAGTCAACACTGGAGAATATATGGAAAAAAGCAAGGAACAATGGATCATGAATCGAAATCCCTTTCATTGATAGTCAACACTGGGGTAAATATTGCAGAGTTACAAGTTCTGTGATACAACATTACTGAGCAACAATATGGAGCACAAAGCGATTAAAAGAAAATAATGAATGGAGATTTTCATCACAGTTGTTGTCTTTATATTCATATTTGATTTTGTGAACCAGAAAAAATATGGTCCAGATACAAACAACAAGGCAAGTTATGCACGACAAATCCCATAGGGACTGAAAAGCTCATTAACTACTTACAAAAAGAAAACAGAGCAACATCAGACCATACCAGAGAGCTAAGTTGCTGGTGTTAAGAATAGTATCTACATATATTAATGTTCAGTATTGTATTGTATTAGTTTAGATTCTATCAATTTAGTTTAGTTAGAATTTAAATCATTTCTATTTCCTCCTTTCAGTTTTTCTTACTTCGTTTTTAGAAACTTCAGCAATGTAACTGCCTATATATGTTTGATCATTACTCAATAATTATCATGCAATTACCATCGTCTCATTTTTGTTTCATGGTATCAAAGCAAGAATTTTTTTAATGACTTTTGTAAGGTTTTAGCCATAATTCGAAATTCCTAGCTGGGGGTCTAGAAAATTTATAAGGTTCGATTTTTTTAACTTCAAGTCACTTTTTCCTTTGTCTTGAGACCCTTCTTTTATCTTCTTCAAGCTGTTTTCTCTGCAAATCGAGCATTTTCCCAACCTATGTTGAAACCCTATCTGTCCACACTCCACACAATGCTTTTCACGAGTTCATCTTTTGGGGTTTCCAACGTGCGGTGGCATTTCTGGTATTTTCAGCTCTCTCAAAGCCTTGTTTCTGTCAGTTTAGTTTAGTTATATTCATGTTTTCTGCACTCAATTTTCCTCAGTTTCTTTTTAGAAACTCCAGCGATGTATAGCTATTAGCCTATACAAGGTTGATCATTACTTAATAATAATCATGCAATTAGCATTGTCTCATTTTTGTTTCAGCCAGTTACAGGTTAGGGTTCAGAAATGGGTTCAAAGAACTGGTGTGCTAGTGCAACAAAGTTTTGAAAAGGGGTTCGGGTTTTTTAGTTCAAACACATGTTTATATATATATATATATATATATATATCAATTATTAGAACTTTATACTAAGTTTCACTCATCTAATGGACTATTTGTTATCCAAATATTCTTCTTCATCGGTATTTGTTGATTCACAAAAACTGCCAAGGACAATGGGATCAATTGCACCAATAACATTCTCATTTTCCAAGTACTCAAATGTAGCAACTGCGAGCTGAGAAGTCAAAGCATCCAAGTTTGTGTGCTCTGCATTTATATCCTACATCTTTGACTCCCCTTCTTTGTAATCATTTTGCTTGTGTGAAAGGATTTGCAAGTTGGAATGTACATATACTAAGTTTTCCATTCTCTTTGATTGCAACCTATTATGCTTTACTGAGTGGAAGAAAGAATATTTGCTCCAATTTCTTTCTGAAGCAGATCAACTAGGAACCTATAAAGAAAAAAACAAAGTAGACAACTAAAATTAGATTATTAAAGTTATAAAATTACTAACAACCTATGAAGATGAACTAAATTAAAGTTATGAATAAAACTTGTGATATTATTTTGATTGTGAGGGGCTGCAACAATTGGAATCGTTGGCCATGGAGGTACCACCAACTATGAGCATCCTTCTTAAACCGATGAGGAAGAGCATTACTTCTTAGACCTCTTGCATTGACAAACTCTATGAACTCGTCTATAATCAAATCTAACATATCTCCTATCCTTAATTTTTGTTTCCCTCTCAATGTTGCTTTGCCTCCATTAAGGCCAATTATTGCTATTTACCATAATGGAGTCATCTTAAGATGATTAGTTAGATGCGAAATGAGTCTCAACAACTCCTAATAGAAATGGAACCAAAAAGATACAATTAAATAGAGACAATTTTTTAAAAAAAATACAAATTATGAAAATCAGAAAATGTAAAATACTAATTTTAATTTTTCTCAATTAAATTACCACTTCAAGTTCACTTATTTCAATAGCTCTGATTTGAGAATAATCTGAAGATTCTTTGAGATGTGGTGGTTTGTGATGAACATCTATATGTGCTTAGCCTTTGCATACACCTCTATGATGCACCCAATATTATTCCCAATGTTTTGTAGCATAAGATTGAGCGAGTAAACCACACAAGGTGTCCAACTAACAAATCAGCAGCTCTATAATTCTGAATTCTTGGCATTACCTGTTATGATTTGGAAAACGGTTGTAGGTTCCATTGACTCAATGTCAGAGATGAGAATAACAGCAATAAATTGTGGATCTATTACTTGTCCCTCATAATCCATTGATGTTAAAAACATTGCCACTTTAAGGGACAGTGCTATGATATTGATCAAGAGATGATTTCTTGAATCTTTCCACCCGTCTAAAACAATGGATACTCCTATCTCAATCCATGAATCCCTGATGGGTTTCAACGTAATATCCCCAATGGATATTCTCCCATATTTCTCAGATTAAACACAGAGATTTTAAAACAATATTTGCATGCAGCAGTTTTCAGATTTACACCCAGAAAATACTCATATAAAGTCTCAGAATTGTCACCATATCATAAAACCAGCAATGACTTCGCAAAATACAAACTTAAAAAAAAGCAACAAAAGACATACTGGTAAACACTAGAAAAGAGCCTGTATA
Organism: Cupressus sempervirens; assembly: GCA_028749045.1. NCBI lineage: Eukaryota > Viridiplantae > Streptophyta > Pinopsida > Cupressales > Cupressaceae > Cupressus > Cupressus sempervirens. The sequence continues at coordinate 396,839,736 of CM053790.1, forward strand.
TCCATATGCCAACTCCTTTGTGAATCCACCACAACTGATGAACTAGGTTTGCATCCAATCCACCAATAAACTTGAAAGTTTCCATCCTTAGGTTCTGAAAATGGAAGTTGAATGCTTCCAAGTTTCTCCAAGAGAATACTGAAATCAAATCCAACATCCAAGCATGCTGAAATGGATCAAGCATTCTTCTTTTAATGCCCATTGTTGTGACTTCAGTTTTCCTTGTTTGTCTTGTCATCTTTAATATATTATTTAAAATGTCGTTTCTCCTCTTAGGAGAATAAAGGGATTTTTTTAAAAATAAAGTGACTTACTAATATATAACTTAGTGTAATAGTCACTTTATTAAATAACTATCGAATCTTTTGGCATTAAAATAAAAATCCAATCAAACTCAAAAGACCCTATGTGATAGCTTGTCGGAATGCTCTCAGCGAAATGCTCTATGTCCAATACTGAAATAGCCAAAAGGCTGAACCCTGTTGACTTAATAAAAAGTTATATGTGGAAACCCTATCAAAACAACTTCGATTGGCCTACAACTGGAAGTGCCTATGCCAAAACCAGCACTAAACTCTGTAAGGACCTGATTAGCCCATTGGAACATGCTGGAAAGGGCCAATAATGCATCAAAAAATAAAGGGCTAGAAAAAGGGACATTATAGTCTCAAGCAATCAACATCTGCATATTGTGACCAAAATATTTGGATACAATATCAACCTCAAGAAAATTGCTCCATCAATCCGTCGTGCTACTCTAATACAAGCAATATATCCAAAATTGTGAGGCCCCCATCGATACCCCGCTGAAATATTGCATCAACCATGCCGATACCAGGATCCCACAATATCACGTTGTTGCGGCTATTTGGTATGAGTAGATATAAATATCTCAAGAAGCTATCAACATTAGACAACTCTACATCTGTGAATGATCTCCCATGGAAATGCATACCATCCATCATAATTGTCCATCCTAAACTGCTAATGAAGGAATCAAACTGCTCAAAAGCTAAAATCAACACCAAAGGTGCGGAAAGGCTAATGCTGTAGTCAGCAGTCTGAAAACACCTAGGTACATAGGTGTCATGAGTAAGGAAAGGACTGAAAATCCATCCATATGATCAAACTATAACTCCCATCAATCCTCAATTGAGATCTATTCAATTAAGCATAGAGTCCATCCCACTCATATGTAAGTCAAAATTTAGAACCAAGTATAAGTTGATCAAAGAAAGAGCAGCATAACTAACTCTTGTAATCGACCCACCACTCCAATCTTGTGACCAAAATTCATCAATAGAAATTGCATTTGGTTCCACAATCTTATAACCATTTCCATCTTCGTCATGGAAAACAAAAGTCTTCCTCATTCAGCTAAAAAAGTGGATTATCAAATGCCCAATCAGCATCCACCTCAGACAAAGAATTATCTACTAGTTGAATGTGATACAAAATTTTGTTACTTGATCTCTTTGGGCAGCTATCCGATTCGTAAATCTACTAAATGCTATCAAGTTCCTTAATCACTTCTTGGAAAAACACACGCCTTCCTTTGATTTCTTGTTCCCTAGATTGATTGGTGGCAACAATTTGATTTTCTGCTTCATAATAGAAACTTATGTATTATCTAATGCCTCCTGAGCATCCTTAAGCTCCTTGTTAAGCATATTAACTTCATCTCTCTTTTTTTTCCTTAATTGACCAACATATATTTCATTAACCTTTAAAATATAATCCCTATCTAAAAACAAACATAAATAATCTGAATTTATAGATTTAAAGTGTTAAGATTCTAACCTATATAATCCTACAGCTTTGACAGTACAGACCGTACCTCTCTTAGTGTTGATATATCTTAAGATTGGCATCTAATATTTATACTTGCTTATCCTATAGGTGCCAGTGACTTTCTAGGGATGTCTTTGTTTGTGTTTGACTAAACTAATGTTTAGTTAGTTAAATCCTAAACTAAGTCTCCTGAAATTGCTGACTTAGGAAGAGGTATTATTAAATGTTAAGTGAAAGGCTATGTCCCTTAAGGAACACACCCTCTGGCAGGGTATATATTCGGTTGTGGATGCAGATTAGAGGACACACAATTCACAACAGTCTGCTCCTATAAGCATCTCACTTCCAGCAATCAATAAGTCTGAAATATTATATATTATCAGTTTGGAAATAGAACATTGAATCCACATTCAAGATAAACCTTCAACAACATACTTAATATTGATAATATTAAGAAGATCATTCTCAGCCAATCTTAGAATTGAATTATAAGTCTGATTCAAGACTCAGAATTTGCAGAACATTACATGGTATCAAAGCCAAGTTATCAGACCTAAGGCTCTGCAAATTTTTTCAGTAATCAGACCTTTTATATATTCAGCAGTTGTCTTCCATTTCAATGGCATATACAATCAGGCCTGAGGACAGATTCAATGGAATCAAACACTTTGAAGCATGGAAATTCAGAATCTTGATGATTCTTGAAGAAAACAATGTTACACAATTTGTTGATGGAGCATCTAAACAGCCACCAATTGAGCCTCACAAATCCATATGGACCAATGGAAATAGAAAAGCCATTCAAATCATCTTGGATGGAGTTAAGAATGATATTGTACCTTTGCTTACGAAACACCAAACTGCCTACAACATGATGAATGCATTACGGAATGCATTTGAAGTAAACAATGCAACTAGGGTCCTTGCATTAAAAAGACAACTGAATCACATCCAGATAAAGAAAGGAGAATCGATAAACTCTTATTTCCTAAGAGTTGTTGGCATTAGAGATGAATTATCAAGCATAGGAACTATCATTAATGACACTGAACTAACGCTCATGGCCATAGATGGATTGCCAGAATCATGGGAAACATTTGCACAAGGAATAACTGCTAGAGATCAGCTTCCGGATTTTAATAGACTCAAGAATGATTGTCTTCAGGAAGAGTCAAGAAAACTAAAGAAAGGAGGAAAACCAAAAGTAGAAGATGAAAAACTTGGCAACGTCTATACAGCCACGAAAATGCACTTTCTTACGAAGGAGAGGACTTGGAATTTTTTTTTGAAAAGTTGGAAAAAGCAATGTAAAGGAAGTGCATTTTCGTGGCTGTATAGCCATGGGCGAAAAACTTCACGTTCTTAATGCCAACTCTTATAAAGGCAAGAAAAAGCACTTCAAGAAGAAAAAGGGAAATCAGAAGAATGGAAAGCCCAAGAAAGACCTATCTAAAATAAAATGTTTCAAATGTGAAAAATTTGGACTCCGGAAAATTCCAAACAACAGGCAAATTGTACAAATGTCATTAGAGAAGAAGAGACTTATGACCCTGAGAACCGTGTTTTGTATTCCTCTCTATCAAATGAAATCTCAAATAAGGCATGGGTAATTGATAGTGGATCTTCAAGACATATAACGGGATACAAAGAAACTCTAGACTCCTTATCAGAGAAAGTTAACGATGAAGTTACTATTGGTGATAACTCTGCACACTCAGTTGAAGGAATTGGTAGCTGCTCTTTGAAACTAAAGACAGGAAATACTCTTCTTCTTAAAGATGTACTCTATGTACTAGGGATTAAAAGAAACCTAATCTCAATTACAACATTAGAAGATGGACACAATGTTGCATTCATGAATGTCAAAGTATTAACTTGGGCTAAGAACTTTTCCATCAAGAAAGCTAAAGTAATCGGTCAAAGAAAGGGATATTTGTATGAACTGAATATTTCAAGCCCTAGTTCACAAAGCAGAAGATTCAAACAAAATATGGCACAGAAGATTAGGGCATCTAAACTTTAAAACCTTATCAACTATGGAAAAGATGGTTATCGGATTACTTAAATTAAATAAAGATCACCCTAGTATTTGTAAAAGGTGTGCTCTGGGTAAAAGTACTAGAAGTCCCTTTCATGATAGTACTAGGAAAACAAATAATGTACTTGAGTTAATTCATTCAGATTTATGTGGACCTATGTCCGTTCCCTCTCTTGGAGGATTTTGGTATTATATCTTGTTCATAGATGACTTCTCTAGGAAAACATGGATTTATTTTTATAAATGCAAGGAATCAAAAGAAATCCTACAAAGATTTAAAAAATTCAAAGCATTAACTGAAAAATTTTCAGGACATAAAATTAAAACCCTTAGAACAGATAATGGAGGAGAATATACCTCAAACTTATTTAAAAGATTTTGTAAAGAATTAGGGATCAAGAGGGAGTACACTGTTCCTTATAACTCATAACAAAACGGGGTAGCTGAAAGAAAGAATAGGACAATTATAGAAGCAACTAGGGCTATGATTTTTGACCAAAATCTAGAATACTATCTTTGGGCAAAAACTTCTTGTATTGTTGTATATATTCAAAACAAAAGCCCTCACTCTTATCTTAAAGATAAAACCCTTGAAGAAGTATTTACTTAAGTAAAACCCAATATAAGTCATCTCAGAATTTTTGGATGTCTTGTATACATTCATGTTCCAAAAGAAAAGAGAACCAAGTTAGAACCATCTGGGAGGAAAGGTATCTTTGTAGGGTATAGTGAAACTTCTAAAGCATATAGAATTTTCATACTTGGATAGAAAACTATTGAACTTAGCAGAGATGTAATATTTGAGGAAGATCTTGCATTCAAAAGAGTAATAAGCTCCAATGAACCCTCTCCTTTATCAAGTTCTGAAAGAATTAGTGAATCCGAATCCCAGAGGGGGAACTTAGAAGAGGTTGAAGATGAAAATATAAGCCTTGAGGAAAGTTCAAAGAAAAGACCACTTTGGGCCATAAAAACAATTGAAGCAGCTCAAGACTTTGTTGCACCTTCAGGATCAATCAGAGAAAGTAAAAGACCTAAAAGATTCTCTAGTCATACAACAAATATGATTGATTTATCCAAAACAGAGCCAACCAATCCTTCTAATGCGATTAAACATCCAGCCTGGAAAGAAGCTATGACAAAAGAATACTAGTCAATTATGAAAAATGATATTTGGGAAATAGTTCCAAGACCAAAAGGAAAATTTGTTGTTTCTTCCAAATGGACATTCAAAATAAAGCATGCTGCTGATGGGAGTATTGAGAAATATAAAGCCAAATTTGTAGCCAGAGGTTTTTCTTAGAAAGAAGGGATTGATTATGAAGAAACCTTTGCTCCTGTTGCCAGATATATTACCGTTCAAGTTGTCTTAGCAATTGCCACATCTAAGGGATGGAAGGTACATCAGATGGATGTAAAGACAACATTTCTCAATGGAAAGATTTCAGAAGAAGTCTATTTGGAGCAACCAGAAGGATTTGAAACCCATGATCCTAATGCCTTTGTTTGCAGACTCAAGAAAGCTCTTTATGGGCTTAAACAGGCTCCCAGGGCCTGGTATGAGAGGATTGATAAGTATCTCATCAGCTTAGGATTCTCTAAGAATGAAGCCAATCCAAACTTATATTATAAAAGAGATAAAGATGGTATGGTAATAATGATATTGTATGTTGATGATTTATTAATCATAGTTGATGATCATCTTATAGATCAATGCAAGAAAGATCAAACTAGAGAATTCGAGATGAAAGACTTGGGGCTTCTCCATTACTTCCTAGGATTGGAAGTACGACAAAATTCTGATAGTATCATACCGAATCAAGTAAAGTACACTTCAGATATCTTGTAGAAATTTGGAATGTGGAATTGCAAGTCTATGTCTTCTCAAATGGAGACCAATTTGCATAAACTTAAAGAAGTAGCTGCAGAATCAACTCCAATAGATTCTACTCTCTACCGACAGATGATTGGGTCACTGATGTACCTAGTAAATACAAGACTTGATATTTGCTATGATGTTCATGCCTTAAGTCAATTTATGTGTGAACCTAAGGAGATTCACCTAGTTGATGTTAAACACATTATGAGATACTTACAAGGCACTCTTAATTATAGACTCAAATATGAGAAAGTTGCTTTAGATTTGCACGGATTCACCGATTCAGATTGGGGTGGAAGTGTTAAAGATAGGAAAAGCACTTCAGGATGCTATTTTAGTTTAGGATCAGCAATGATTTCATGGATATGCAGAAAGCAGTCTTCAGTAGCTCAGAGCTCCATAGAAGCAAAATACATTGCAGCAGCGATGGCCTCTTGAGAAGGGGTATGGCTGAGAAAGTTACTTGTGGGATTATTTGGGCAAGCCATGAATCCTACAATTATTCATTGTGATAATCAGAGTTCCATCAAGCTCTCAGTGAATCTAGTTTTCCATGACAGAGCCAAGCATATTGAAATTCCTTACCATTATGTGAGAGATATGGTAGATAGGAATTTTGTAAAATTGGAATACATTTGTACTACAGATTAGACAACAGACATACTCACCAAACCTCTATCTAGAGTAAAGATAGAACATTTCAGGAGGAGACTTGGTATGGTTGAGTTGTAATCCATTTGTACTCTTTTGTTTATTAATAAAATAATTTTATTTTGTCAGGCTATTGACTATTATGGGCTCCACCATTTGTATTCACTTGTATTTATTATTTTAAGAGGTGACAATCTCAAAAAATAATAAATACTCGTATGAAACATTATGAGAGGTGACGATCTCTTAGATAATGTGCTAAACAGTAAAGATCTACTGTAAGATCTAGATGAGTTCAAGATCATATTGTGATGTTGACATTGTTATGTTCATAGGTCACAAATTGGATAAAAGAAGAAACTTGGTATTCTCCGGGTTTATCCTGTATTCTAGTAGATCTTAAAACTCAGGATCATGTTATGATACCAGTTTCTATGAAATCATAATTTGGATAAATGAAGAGATTACCCTTCAGATTTATCCTATATAATATCAATAGTATCAGTGATTTGTCATATCATAGGTTTAAGTAATATGACTTTGTAACATGTGTTCTATGATACCACATAAGAGACAAACAAATATAGAGTATTAATACTTGCTTACTCATCTATATTGATGATAGCTAGATATAAATCTCTCTATAGGATTATCAGGTTAAGAGGGAGTGTTAAGATTCTAACCTATATAATCCTACAAGTCTGATAGTACAGACCGTACCTCTCTTAGTGTTGATATATCTTACAATTGGCATCTAATATTTATACTTGCTTATCCTATAGGTGCCAGCGACTTTCTAGGGATGTCTTTGTTTGTGTTTGACTAAACTAATGTTTAGTTAGTTAAATCCTAAACTAAGTCTCCTGAAATTGCTGACTTAGGAAGAGGTATTATTAAATGTTAAGTGAAGGGTTATGCCCCTTAAGGAACACACCCTCTAGCAAGGTATATATTCGGTTGTGGATGCAGATTAGAGGACACACAATTCACAACAGTCTGCTCCTATAAGCATCTCACTTCCAGCAATCAATAAGTCTGCAATATTATATATTATCAGTTTGGAAATAGAACATTGAATCCACATTCAAGATAAACCTTCAACAACATACTTAATATTGATAATATTAAGAAGATCATTCTCAGCCAATCTCAGAACTGAATTATAAGTCTGATTCAAGACTCAGAATTTGTAGAACATTACATAAAGGCTGCTTTGACTACCTGTAAATCAGCAACAAGAGATTCACCTTCCATTCTCCTTTTCTTCTTTCCATTTGAGCCTTCTTGTAAAGATCCTCAATAAACCAATGAGTGTCATCATAACATACTAGAGTTGCAACAACCATCTCTTTTGTAACTCTCAGTGGGTTCTTCAAAGCATGCTTGTCATCATTGTCATTGAAATGCATTTTCTGATTGGACATCCAAATCACCATCATCCTGAATTGCCATCTTTGATTGGTCCTCTAAATTCTCATATAAGTGATTTGTTGCTATAAGAATTACATGATTCATCATATGCCTAAAACTCCCTATTTGACTGACTTGTATGTAAAGATACGGATGCTGCTATGATAACTTTCTCACAACATTTCTCATGACATGAAGTTCCATAAACTTCTTTGGAAACAGCTTGAGAACCCAACATGTTTTTACTATTCTCAATAGAGTGTTTGTCAATTACAACCTCTAAATCACCAATGTACAGTTTTGAATATTCCATACCTTTGGCAGTATTCAAATTCATATCATCACCAAAATTTGTGTTACTATGTTGGGACAAAACTATGTGATTCTTGTCCTCTTCATTGCTGGTCTGAATTTCTTTGATTGCCTTATCTTTCTTACAATTGCCACAAACATGATTAGTTGTCCAAGTCTCTTGACATATAAATCATATATGTTCTCTTCTTATTTGGTTCTTGCTCATTCTTGGATGTTTTACAACCTTTAAGCCCACTGATATTAGCTCATTTTCAGTCATTGTGCTCCTTGAACCTTTAATTCTATTTTCAAACAATCTTTTTGAGAACCCATAAGCAATAGGGGGCACAACTTGTTCCTTCCTCCAAATGGCTAACAAATCTGATTGCATTTGCATGCATATTCCATCATTTTCATCAAGGATTAAGGACATCACTGTGTGCATACAAAGCCCTTATATTGTTTGAGAGGTGCTTCCTGATTTCAGCCAAGAAGCATTGAAACATTTGAAGAATCAAATCATCACATTCAAGGTCAATCATAAAAGTAAATGATCAGACCTTTGTCATAATTTCTAAGATTTTAACTCTCTTAACAAAGGCAGGGCCTTTTTCATCATGTAACCCTTGAAATCTCTCCACAATCAATTAAAGAATCCTTCTCAGGACATCATCATTATAGGCTTATACAGGAGCTGTAATCCATGTAAACTCACTGAGACACTTAGCAACTGAAAGTCTAACATCTTAAAATGGAAGTTTTGTAAACCTATGCCGGACTAAAGCAACCATTGAGGGCTGCAGCCCCAATTCAGGAGCCTACAATCTGATTGATCAAGTTTAAATAATTATGAATCTAATTCTTCCAATTTAGAAAGAACACCATCTAGGGATTTCATGGACTTTAATTGTAAGCCAATCATATACAGCCAATTGCCCTCTTCTTGCTCTTTCTGCAAGTACGATAGCTGATTGCCGGCATATGTATTCTTAAACTCTTGCGAGAAAAGATTGTTTTTAAAGTTTTCCATTCTCTTTATTTTTATTTACATCCACCAAATCTGATGCACTGAAAATTACCCTTGCTTCCACTGTAAATCTCTGCAATAACACTGCTCCATTCTGTCTTTTTAACTCGCACAAAATTTGTCAAACAATTTGCATTTACTTTTGAAATTGATAGATTGCACTCAGAAGCATTTTGTCTGACATTTGTTGCATAGTCACAGATTTGCAGAGGGTGATAAAGTTGCACAAAAATCAATCATGCAGACTTAGCAATAAGGAAATCTCAACAAATAACAATTTACTTGTTATGTTGAATGCCTGATTGCAAAATTTAAGACCTTTGTTCTCTATCTTAATCTTTTCTCTGCAGTATTCAATCTGAGTCCTCAAGTAAAAAGTACAAACTGCAATATTAGGAAACCAGAATACCTATTCTATTGCACAACTAACTGAATGCAGTCCATTACAGATAAGCTGAATAATTACTGGGCATGATGTAATTTGAGAACTGCTTATTGGCCCCCCAAGAATCAAGCATTTTGCACAAATTCGAGCAGGCACCACTGTAGAATGAGCTCTCAGACATGTACCATATGTCCAACTTTACCAAAGCTATTCCCAAAACAACCACTTGGCAAAGAATTGACAACAAAGACCTTTTCCAATAGCATCAGAGGATAAATCTTTGTCTCAGATCGGCTTGGACAGCAAAAGATGGCTTCAAGCTATATGAAAACACTATTAGTTTCTCCAATAAGCCACGTCAAAATATGAGAGGATGAATGCAATCCATTTGCAGATTGAGTCTCAAATTAGTGGAATCCAGATGCTCTGTTCACCCATGACAATGATAATTGCTAATGGTGGGCAAATTGTTGTGCTTCAACAACCTCTTACTTTCCACGGCAAGTGAATCCATTCACACTGTAAATGCCTTTCTTTCTTTCCCTTGACTCCATCTGAAACTTTATGCACAGTAGGAGTCAATTTTGAAAGTGGAATGGTTACAGCCTGCATAAGAAGTCCATGGTACTAAGCCAAAATCAGTTATGAGCTCCATTCACTATTCCAGATAATGTCTAACAGAAGCCAATGGTTTCATACCTATTGTGAATCATTAACTTAAACTACAATAAGAACGACGACTCCCTGTAACAATCAGAATTTCAGTAAAATTAAACCCAAACAAGGCACCACCCAGACATTTAGAAAATCATTCCTTCTTACGGCAAGGATGTCTACAATCTGCCATAAATGTTCCATCTTTCAAAGTTTGGAGTCAGCTGAGATAACTAAGTACCCACTATAGTGCCACTAGAAATACCCCTCATGGCAATGGCAAAATAGAAAATATGTATGTGCAAATCACAATATGATCGTACTGCAATTATCTTCATCCAGGTGCCATTGTTATAACCTTTTGGCATTCTTCATAATCTGGAAATGTCTCACGGCAAAGGTTAACTTATTCAGAAATAAAAAACAAACATTGGAGTTCTCCAGATATTAATTCCCATTCCCTAATCTTTACGAATTAAATATTTATTCCATAACATAATTGGGTTGAAATATTTGAGATGCACATCACTCTTTCCCAAATTGATTTTATGTAATTAGCTTATGCAAAACTTCACATAAATATCATAACAATTAAAGAATTGGAGTGCCGACTTCAGACCCCGTGCCAATATTAATGCTTTGCTTTCCCATTTACTATAACTTTATGCAAAGAGCTTGGAAATGGGTCCCACAATTAATTTATCGTTGAGCTTAATAGTTTTGGCAAAGTAAAACCCATGATAATGAATCTCAGAAAGAATTGAACCCACGACAATAAACTTTATTATACAAGCTCAAATAATTTTATGCATCGAAGTGTTCAGGCAAAGCAGCACATACTCACAGCAAGGTTTGGAAAGGTCAATATTTTCATAACTTTTCAAGGCAATTCTTTTCCAGATTTTAGGGTATCACTGTTTATTATACTCTGGCCAAATTATGAATAGGAACCCACAAATACTAAGAATATTTATCTACCAAAATCTGCTTTAACATATTCAACCAGAAAGCTTTCTTTCCAGAATCATGAATAACATTTTTGATAGAGTTGTCCTCAACATATGAGCATTAAAATTGTCTAACAAAAACCTAGAATTCTGAATCAACTTTGGTATGAAAATACTTTTTCTAAAACTATCTCTCATAAACTTCACAGGCTGGCAGGATTACAAGCTCTAATACCACTGTAATATCCCCAATGGACAATCTCCCAAACTTCTCAAGATTAAACAGAGATATTTTAAAACAATATTTGCATGCAGCAGTTTTCATAATTAAACCCAGCAAATACTCATATAAACAGTCTCAGAATTGTCATTGTATAATAAAACCGGCAATACAATATGTTCGTGAGATTCAATCTTTAAAAGCAGCAACAAAGACAGATTGGTAAACACTAGAAAAGAGTAAGTAAATCCATATGTGAACTCCATTGTGAATCCACCACAACTGATGAACTGGGTTTGTGTCCAATCCACCAATGAGCCTGAAGGTTTCCATCCTTAGGTTCTGAAAATGAAAGTTGAAACCGTTGAAACACTTCCAAGCTTCTCCAACAGAAAATTGAAATCCAATCCAATATCCAAGCATGCTGAAATGGATCAAGCTTTCTTCTTTTAATGCTCAATGCTGTGGCTCTTCAGTTTCCTATGTCTGTCTCTTCATTTTTTATTCTTTTATTTAAAATGTCCTTTTTTCCACTTAGGAGAATAAAGGGTTTTTTTAATAATAAGTGACTTATATGTCTTAATTTAATAGTCACTTTATTAAATAACTATTGAATCATTTTCCATTAAAATAAATATCCAATCGAGCTCAAAACACTGTCAGCCGACTAGATGGTCTCGGCGGTGTTTCTGTAGCTGACGGAATGATTGTCGTCGGTGTTTCTGTAGCTGACGGAATGATTGTCGTCGGTGTTTCTGTATTCTGTAGCCGACGGGTAAATAGTTTGTAGCTGACTGGTTGTGGCCGATGGACTCCTTCGGGAAGGTTCGGCGGATAGTATTTATATCCCGTCTGGGATCATTGTAATTCATCTTCTACTAATGAATCTTATCAAGCATAATGTATGTCTGGCATATGCGAATATAATTCTGCTATTCTGTTCCATTGTCTGTATGCGTTGATTTCTTTACCAGTACGGTAAACAAAGACCATGTCTGATAGCTTGTTGTAATCCTCTTAGCGAGATGCTCTAGCTCCAATACTAAAATGGCCAAAAGACTAAACCCTGCTGACTTACTAAAAATAGTAAGTACCTGAAAACCCTGTCTAAACAACTCCAATTGGCCTACAACTGGAAGTGTCTAGGCCAAAACCTGCACTGAACTCTATCAAGACCTGGTTAGCCTGCAGGACCATAGTGGAAAAAAATAACAACGCATCAAAAAATAAAGGGCTAGAAAAAGGGACATTACATTCAATGCATCCTCAATGCCCTTGACCTCTTGATCTAACAAGCTATTATTTATTTTCTCATAACCCTTGCCCTTAGACCCTCATGGAACTTCATTAAAACTTTTCAACATCTTCTTCTAGTATGGGGAATGCAACACACTTAAAAAGTTAAAAGGCAACACAACTGCATATATGTATCTTGCTATATCTTGGTCAGCAATGTTCCAACTCTCAATTTGTAAGGAAGTTTCCAAAGGTCCCTTTCTTTTGCATGGAGTGAGTGCTTGAATTTTAGTTTCAAGCTCAGTTATTGTAGTATAAATGCGGCGGTCTTCTATCACAATATTAATAGATGGCCATCGCAATCCCTTTTTTTTTTCAGTGGCCATATATTGTCAACCTACTTCAGTGGTCATTGCAATCCCCTTGATTTTCCCTATGTTTCTTCATACTCTGTGATATATTTTGATACTATTTCATTTGGTATAGGAACACCTTTTCTAGGGTATTTCTTAACTCCTCTTTCAAGGAATCTACACAAATGGCCTACCACTCGATAATATGAATATTTTTTTTCTCCATCACAACCTTGAGATTTCCAACAGAATCCTCCACCTCCTAGAAGGGGTCTTATAATATCAACATACTTCCATAAAGGAGAGATAGAATTTAGATCTATCCTTCGTTCATTATTGCCTATGGAGGAAGAGGTAAATGCCATTGTAGTTCCTATGGAAAGTCTCACCTCTTCACAAGGATGTTCCAATAACTTATGTTGAACCTAAGCAAGCATTGATGTATGCCAAACCCAATACATAAACCTCCAATCTGATTGGTCTGTTTTAGACAAATATATTTCTAATTCCTCTAATTTAGAGAGAACATCGTGACTTCAATTGTAATCAAATAACATAGAGTCAATTGCCTACTTTTCTTTTTGTAAATCCCTTAACTGATCACTATTGAATGTATCATTGAATTCTTTCTTGTAATATTCTTTTCTGTTCTACTTTGTACTTTTAATGATTTTGAGTTATGAGTTGGTGCCAATTGGTATTTTGTCAAACAGTGGGTGCAGATCATTGTTTTCTTCTTTTGCCGATTATTGCCAATGATTCAACCATATATTCAAACCTCCAACATTTTTTAACAATAGATACATGCAACAGTATATAATATCCTTGGAAATGTAATTCAGTTTGCCACAAAAACCGATTTAGAATATCCAGAGTAAGTACAATATGAGCACAGACAGGATGTGTATTACCTCGTCTATGGGCTGGAGTCATTTTGGAGTTACAGCATGTGATCCACGAGAGTCCTCCAACTTAAGCGTGACAACGTACCGGCCAACCAACCACTCTTGGACGTAGCTGGGTCTAGCCAGAATGGCTCTGTCGGAAGAGCAATTCGTCAACCAGACTCGTTCATTTCTTTCCCTTGCTCAAGCTGTTGACTACACTGGACCCCTTCCAGAGGGATGGTAAAACTTTGTATTTAGTCCTTGTGCAAAGTTGACTGCCTGTTCACACTTCCTATGGTCTGCTCTAGAGGCGCAATAAACCTCAGACATTGCTCCACGCAATAACTACTTCAACAGCACATTCATTCCCTCAAAGTTTGATTCAAAGCTAAGCCTCATGCACCATGGATTTCTTGGCTTCAAACATGTTATCCACTCTCTTGTCTAGGCTTACACTATCTACAACCAGTCCCTCACTTTCACGACCTGTCAACTCGTGGACCCGATATGATGCCAACTCCCCAATGCCTAACAAAGGAACTCCCTATTTGAGTGTTGTGTCTCCTTCCTCAATCTACTTGTGGTGGTTTGATGAAGTAAACCTCCCAATATCCCTCTCCGTATTTGAATGTTCAACTTGCTTGGAATGTTGTATTTGTACAGTATAAATTGCACTTGCTAGATAACTAAATGCAAAACTTACCACAATCTTAAGAGCGATCCTTGCCGACTTCAATATGCTACCTCCAGTTCCGGGCCTAAATGCAGTAAAATAAGGAGGTTGGGGCTACGTCCAACCTCTAAACTCTTCTTAAGGGGTTTCGTCCTTAAGAAAACCAGTCACATTTAAGCAACCAATTTCATCTTTCAATTTGTTGATATATTTCATGGTGTCAATCCCAAGGAAGCTCATTGCTTTTATAACCTCCATATGAGGGGAAGTACAAACAACTAGGCAATGTGGGATAAAAGCCATTTTTGTTTTTTAGTCACTTAAGTTACTTTTGTTAGAAAAATGACTTTAAGTCATAAAGTAACTTTATAAATCCACTTTATAAAATAAAGTGACTTAACTATAGAAAAGCTCTTCAACTTGAATATTTTCCCAAACGAAACCAAATAAATTCCTGTGACTGGCTGGCATCCTCTAGATTAATGTCGTTAACCTATCTGGATGGAAAGATCGACCAACAAGGAGCTAGAAAGGCCTAGCGCAGAGGAGGGGACATTACAATCCTCCCTTCCCAGGATTGCTTGCCCTCACACAATCTTAACGCTAGATGTTGCAGGATTGATTCACCCTCCCAAGTGGCATCTTCATATGGGAAATCTTTCTAGTGAATTAAATACTCCCTAATGGATTTGTTACGCAGCTTCTCCTCTCTAATCTCAATCACCTCGGCTGAAACCAAAACTAGTTTTCCTTCCACATCAAGTAGGGGCAATCTAACAGAAGGCACTACATGTTGACCAATCACCTTCTTGAGGCAAGACACATGAAAAACATTATGGATTCTGCTGTCATCTGGCAATTCCAGCTCATAAGCAACCTCACCAACCCTCCTGGTAATGAGATAGAGACCACAAAATCTAGGCTAAAGCTTTTCGGATCCACTCTTCTTCAAGGCGCTCTGCCTATAAAGTTGGAGGCGAAGATAAACCATGTCATCTAACTCAAAACTCCACTCTGTCCAGTGGCAATCAGCGTACATCTTCTGTTGATTCTGAGCCTATAGGATGTTCTTTCGAAGAGATCTAAGAATATCCTATTGGTTTTGTATCCAATCTCCAGCTAACAGTGCTCTACTGTCTTGTAAGGCTAGATCTACGAATGATAGTGGGTTGTTGCCATAGAGAGCTCAAAATGGTGTCATTCGAATGGACATGTCGTAGTTGTAGCAGTACTCCTCTAAATATAACCATTTAACCCAAGCTCTCTATTGCCCCACTACATAGTTTCAGAGATAACCCTCTACCCATTTATTTACTATCTCAGTCTACCCATCTGTTTGTCGGTGGTAACTTGTGCTAGGTGTCAATTCCATACTTGCCAATTTGAATAATTCCTGCCAAAAAGTGCTGAGAAATTTGCTCTCCCTGTTGCTCATAATGGTCCAAGGTAGACCATATAAACAAAAAACCTCTCGAAAAAACAACTCGGCTACCTAAGAGACCGACCAGTCTGTCGCTATAGCATAGAAATGAGCAAACTTAGTCATTATGTGCACAACCACAAAAAATGGAATCTCTACCATGAACTCTCGGCAATCCTGCAATAAAGTCAATGGAGATACCCTCCCATTTATGTGGTGGAATAGGAAGAAGCTATAATAATTCGACTGGAAACTCGAGCTTCGATTCGTTCTTCTGACAAGTCTGGCATTCTATGACATGCTGAAGGACATCGTCCTTGAGGCCCTTCTATGAAAACCTTTCTCTGACCTGTCTATAGGTTTTGAAAAAACCTAGGTGTTCGGTTGATGGTGCATAGTGAAGGGCATTCATAATTTTACCTTTAGCTTGGACTTGGGCATGAGGTAGATCCTATCCTTATAAAAAAATCATATCATCAATTACCTTGTACCTGTTGTTCTGGAGTTGCCCATCCATGATTTGACAAGCTTGAGTATTCTTAGAATACTCCACCAATAATTGGGACTTTCAATCTGTTGATATCTCTGAAATGGCACAACACTCTACTACTGAAGGTCTCCTAGAAAGAGCATCAGCAACTATATTGTTCTTACTCTTAACATACTCAATATCAAAATCATAGGCCTGAGTTTTGCTGACCCACTTTTGTTGTCTTTCATTCAGATCCTTCTGTTCTAAGAAATATCACAAGCTGTTGTGATTTGTCTTAACCGTGAATTTGTCACCCACCAAGTACTATCTAAACTTGGTTAAAGCGTGTATAATGGCTAGCATTTCTTTGTCATAGGTGGAGTACAATCTCTCACTATCCTTGAGCTTTTGACTCTCATAATCTATCGGATACCTATGCTGCTCCAAAACTGCCCCAATTTCGTTCCTTGAAGCATCACACTCTAAGTCATTCCTTGAAGCATCACACTCTAAGACAAAAGGGCAAGAGAAGTCGGGAAGTGCCAGAACTGGGCATGTGCTCATCACTTTCTTGAGCTTATCAAAGACTACCTCTACATCATCCATCTACCTGAATGCCCCTTTTCGTGTGAGATTGATGAGGGAAGTTGGTGTTTGAGAGAAGCCTCCAGTAAACCTCCTGGAATAAGTAAAAAAGGCCGAGGAAGCCTCTCAAATTTGATACGTTCCTTAGAGACGGCCAATCTAGGATTGCTTGTATTTTTTCCTGGTGTACCGTAACCCCATCTACACCAATCACGTGTCCAAGGTAAAGAATCTCAGCAATCTAAACTCACACTTCGATTCCTTCACAAACAATGAATGCTCCTCCATAATGCTAAGTACCTCATCTAAGTGTTGCAAATGCTCCTCCCAAGTCTTGCTAAAAACCAGGATATCATCAAAGAATACCAACACGCTCTTCCGTAACTGCTTTTTAAAAATATGGTTTATACATGATTGAAATGTGGTCAGCACATTAGTGAGCCCAAATGGCATAACCAAGAACTCATAGCATTTGTAGTGGCATTGGAAAGTTGTCTTATGCATGTCCTCCTCACAATCACATATTTGATGGTATCCAGATTGAAGATCTATCTTCGAGAAATAGACTACCCCATGTATTTCATCTAATAACTCATCAATGCAAGGAATAGGGTACCTATTCTTAATGGTCCTCTTATTGAGAGCACGGTAATCAATACAAATGCGAAGAGTACCATCCTTCTTCACCAAAACTACAGAAGAAGCAAAAGGGCTAGAGCTAGGTCTAATGTGTCCCATGTCTAAGAGTTCCTTAATCATCCTTTCTATTTCCTCTTTATAGTGCCTGGGGTGACGATAAGGAGTGACAATGATGGGTTTGCTGCCATCCTCTAGCTCGATGATATGCTCAAACCCTCTATCTAGGGGAATACCTGGGGGTATGTCTTCAAAAATCCTCTTGTGCTTATCAAGCAAGTGAAACTAGTGGCTTGAACCTAATGTAGCCTTAGAGGAGATAAAACAATGTGTCGCCCACTCAATGTCATCATGCCTCATAATAGCCTCCATCTTGTGAGCTGAAATCGCTCTGGGTTTACCCTTTGGCATGGCCTTGAGAATTACCTGTTGACCATTCTGTAAGAATTCCAATTACATCTTACCATGATCAATTGTATACCTTCGATAGTTTGTAACTACTTCCTACCCAACATGGCATCTAATCCATCCAAATCAACAACATAAAAATCTGCCTCTTGAAGATAGCCATCAAAGTGAATCAAAAGCCCTAGCACTTTCCCTATGCACCTTAATCTATCACCTCCTGGTACCCTAACTTCGAATTTGAGTATATCATCAACCTGTAATCTTCTCTTCGATACCAAGTGTGTGCTTATGAAATTATGTGATGCACTTGTATCTAAAAGGCACACAATACGCTGCCCTCTAACTACGCCCTTGAAACAAAAGGGGTGACTAGTGGAATCGCTAGAAAGGGAAGCTATGATAGGGGATTGTCTAGGAATGGATTCCCTCTTCCTCTCTTTAAGAGGTTGCTCCTCACTTCCTTCCTCATTGCTGCCATCAACATCGTTGCCTCCTTGCTCCTCATCCTCTTCTTTTGAAAGAACCTCGACAAAATGTATTTTACCCTTGCCAAGGCATCTATGATCCACGGTTCCCTATAGGTGAAGCATAGCTTCTTCCTACTCAATTCAATCCATGTCTCAAAGTCCAACATGGGGGGGGGGGTGCGAGGGCGGAGTCTTATGCTGATTCTTGTTCTTCTGGATCGAAGTAGACCCCTTATAAGGTTTCTTAGAAAGTTGTAGTATCGAAGAAGGTGAGTCCAGATCATGTGCAATCTTAATAGCATCATCCAAGGTGTCTAGTTTAAGGACCTTGACCAAACCTCTAAATTTGTCTTCTAAGCCCTCTGTGAACAACATTATCTTACGCATTTCTGTCATATCCAAAACCATAATCAAGATCTGAAACTCATCAATGAAGTCATCTAAAGATCCACATTGTCGAAACTGTGCCAAATCCCTACAGTAGACCTCAATGTCCATCCTGTCAAAACGAGTGATCAACTTAGAGTTGAAAGTCTCATAAGATGTAATGAGACCATGATCCTGGGTGACTAGCCCATTATGACACCAATCATATGTTGCTCCCTCTAAATGCATTGTGGCAAATCTAATGGCTTTTGTTTCCGACATGGGTTTAAGCATTAGGTAGCTGTCTAACTCGTGAATCCAAGCTCTAGCGGATGTCTTCCTGCTGCCATAAAAAATGGGGAGGCATAACTTGTTCATAGCATGCTTCAAGTCCCTATTTTGTACCCTGGGCCTCCTATCCTGTTGTGTCCTATTTGACTCCCTTTTTTGATTAAAGTATTGGACAATGTTCAGATTCTACTTTACCGGTATAGGGAATAGATCTCACTCATCATACATAATCATAACATTATCTGGAAGTAAGCCTGCTACCACAAGTTGGGCTACCTCTTCCTCGACATTATTCTCAACAAAAATGAGCATCAATGGTCTGTCAGTGTTCCATGTGAGGGCGCTAGCAGCCCGAGGTGATCCTGCCACACTACTATCTCCACTGCGATGACTCGATGCTCTTCTGTGTATCAAGGCTAGCTACTGAAGTGCAGTAGCGATATTATTTCTATCCATCTCTAATAGCGTGCAAGGTTTCCTTCACTTCCCATTCCTCATCATTAGCATTGTGAGCCATTTGAGTGTCTTGTACCTATTCAGCCTATTTAACTAGTTCAATCTATATGCTCGTCTCAAGGGTTAGCTCCTCATCAACTGTATAACTATCCTCAAAATCAATCTGGTCTGAAGATCCTGTCTATTCAAGTCGGGTGTGTCTAAAATTATATGGCTCCCTGTTCATGCCTAGCATGACATTTTTCTTCTTTTATCCAATAGTTTATCCACAAGTTGGCAAGTCTTGTGGCTCTAATACCACTGTAATATTCTTTGTTGTTCTACTGTGTATTTTTAATGATTTTGAGTTATGAATTGGTGTCAATTGGTATTCTGTCAAACAGTGGGTGCAGCTCATTGTTTTCTTATTTTGTCGATTATTGCCAATGATTCAACCATATATTCCAACCTCCAACGTTTTTAACAATAGATACATACGACACTATATAATATACTTCGAAATGTAATGCAGTTTGCCAGAAAAATCGATTTAGAATATAGAGTAAGTACAATATGAGCACAAACAAGATGTGTATTACCTCATCTATGGGTTGGACTCATTTTGGAGTTACAGCGTGTGATTCACGAGAGTCCTCCAACTTAAGCATGACAACGTGTTGGCCAACCACTCTTGGACGTAGCTGGGTCTAGCTGAAATGGCTCTATCGGAAAAGCAATTTGTCAACCAAAATCGTTCATTTCTTTCCCTTGCTCAAGCTGTTGACTACGCTGGAACCCTTCCGGAGGGATGGTGAACCTTTGTATTACTCCTCACGCAAGGTTGACTATCTGTTCACACTTCCTACGGTATGCTCTAGAGGCGCGATAAACCTCAGACATTGCTGCACGCAATAACTGCTTCAAAAGCACATTCATTCCCTCGAAGTCTGATTCGAAGCTAAGCCTTGTGCACCATGGGTTTCTTGGCTTTGAACATGCTATCCCTCTCCTATCTGGGCTTACACCGTTTACAACCAACCCCTCACTTTCATGACCTGTCAACTCATGGAGCCGATATAATGCCTGACAAAGGAACTCCCTATTCGAGTGTCATGTCTCCTTCCTCAATCTGCCTATGGTGGTTTGATGAAGTAAACCTCCCAATACCCCTCTCTGTATTTGAATGTTCAACCTGCCTAGAATGTTGTATTCGTATGGTATAAACGCAAAACTTACCATAATCTTAAGAGTGATCATTGCCGACCTCAACATGTTGCCTCTAGTTCTGGGCCTGAATGCAGTAAAATAAGGGACTGGGGCTACATCCAACCTCTCAACTCTTCTTAAGGGGTTTTGTCCTTAAGAAAGCCAATCACATTTAAGCAACCAATTTATCTTTCAATATGTTGATATATTTCATGGTGTCAATCCCAAGGAAGCTCATTGCTTTTATAACCTCGATTTGAGGGGAAGTACAAACAACTAGGCAATGTGGGATAAAAGTCATTTTCGTCTTTTAGTCACTTAAAGTTACTTTTGTTATAAAAATGACTTTAAGTCATAAAGTATCTTTATAAATCCATTTTATAAAATAAAGTGACTTAACTATAGAAAAGCTCTACCCCACTATAAAATGCACCCCAAATCTGGCTACTATTGTTTTTGCACTCCCTTAATTTTTTCAATGGTTTTAGCTTTCAGACATAAGACAAACAGTTTATACAGATGAGGAATGTTCAACTTTAAGTCTGAGATGCATGCCCTGTCTGAATTGTCCAATTTAGTTGGATGAAAAGTTTCAATTTTTCATTCTCACTATAAGATGCAGCCTGGATCTGACTTGTTTTTGCACTCCCTTAATTTTTTAAATGGTTTTACCTTTCACACATAAGACAAATAGTTATGCAGAGGAGGAATGTTGAACCATTGCTCAAATAGAATGGAGTTTAATGCATGAGATAACAAGATTGGGAAATTTAATACAATTCTGGTTTTGCAAGATTCCTTTTTAGCCACTACAAGATTCTCTGATAATCAGATTTCAATACAAATACAGCATTAACAGATACAAAAGAATATTCATACGATGCACCACTATATTGTTTTTCTGGAAAGAACGTAGAAAGGGATAGAGAGGTAATCCTAAGCTCGGTAAGTGCGTAAACAAATCTTAAGGATGTCTCCAGCAAATAGTTTCCAATCTTTCAGTCTAGACAATTGCCTATGGTTGACTCATTGATGTAATCATTCTATTCGTACCTCAAGCTTGGAGTCTCAGAAACCACACAATCTATTCGACCCCCAAAGTCGAGCTCTTCATCAATCCTTTCAGCAGAATAACAACTTCCTCTTCAACATTAGCCAGTCCTACACGATGACTGGAAATGCAAAGAATCGACCTAGCATCAAAAGACTCAATTAATCGTGGTTGTTGATATTAATGACCAAAACTTGAATTGTTATATGTATGCCATCCAAGATCAAATCTTTAAGCTGCCATGATTTTTAGCACCCGAACAACTATACCCAAACTCAATAAAGAAGTATTCGTGTCATTTAAACTTCAAAACCCAATACCGACTTCTTCAGTTGGTAGAATATGTAGAGTCAATTGGTTTTCAAACCCAGCTGTAGTGCAATGCAATGAAGCAACCATCTTAAACAACTCTGCACCCCAGTTATGACAATATAGAATTAATAAGATCATATTGAATTTCCCGAAGACATCTAAATTTTAACACAGTTGTAGCACAGCAGCCATGAATCAAGATAAACCACAAGAACCTCCAACATGTGGTCTACTTAAAAGGAGCTCAACACAACACCTACAAAGCAAGAGGAGCACATAGAAAGTCCTTACAAGTTACTGAGACAGCGATGACAACCATGCCCAGTCTTCACATAATGGTCAAATCTATCTAATAACAAGTGCAGAAAACTGCTCACACATGAGAGAATCTTTGTTTCGTGTAACAGTTAATGATGGCACTTATGTCCACAGAAGATGTTTCTTTTCTTCCTTTCATATGTCAGTAACACCGATGAACAACTGGCTACGAATCACTGACAGATTATATTCTTTGCACAAACATATAAGGGGTCTAGTAAATTGACTCTTCAAATAACTCACTCTTCTCTACCACGGCAACTATAACTTGACAATCTTTAATATTAAGAATCCCAAACTGATAAATATTATCTCCACATCCAACACGCAAAAAATAAACGTTAGGCTTATTAGCTCACTAAATTATTAAATAGTCTTCTGCCAAACTTTAATTAATCCACTCCAGGAATTAAAAACACAGACATATGGCCATTATCTTACTATAGTTTTTAAAAATATTACCCCAGTTTTTTTTTAAATTAGAAAAATGAAAGCTAAAAATACAATACAAATACTGATATCAGAGTAACAAACAGCCTGCGCAAAGAGGCAGCACCGCTCAGATGGAAATGTCAATAGCAATCTTTGTTTCTCTACACCTTGGAAACGGTTCCCCCTTGCCGATATAGTCAACACAATACACTTATTATTTGTGCTATAGGGAATACCCAACATGCCTTGCGTATACTACCAACAAAAATGAAGGCTAATATTGAAGTTAACAGAAAAGTTAAGAAATTTCAAATGCTGAACTAGAGAGTTATGCCAAAACATGGATCGAGCCCAAATGAATTTAGACAACCACCTTCAGAATGCTGCCATTATATGTCTCATCTTAAGCCAATTGATTGAATGGCATGATAATTATTAATAAGCTAATAGTGTAAAAGCAATTAGAATGTCTAACCTGATTATTTTCTTTGAACTTCAATCACTGCCAACAATAACATAGTACAATCTTCAACAAAATATTATTTTGAAATAAATAACCTTTATTTCCCAATATCCAATAAACTACAAAGACTTAAATTCTGTTACTCATGAAACCACACAAACTGGCACAAAAACCAGCTCTGATACCACTATAGTATCCCCCAAAAATATTTGCTCCAGATTTTTTCCAAATGTTCCAGAAAAATTTATAGATCATTTATTAGCAACTTGATATATCTTTATCCAATAGATTATATGAAAATCATAAAATATCATACTAAAATAAGATATGAAATTAAATATGATGATAAATCATTCCAATCTTATTTTCAAACAGATATGAAACACCTCTATCACAAATTTGCCCAACCATGAACTCTGTCCCGAGTGTTGGTTCCCAAAACCGCAGATTGGAAATCCAAGAGCCTGCCACTTCTTCGATAGGACTTCACAATCAGTTCTGGCCAACGAACGGAAATCGCTTAGATTCCCCTGCACTTCAGGCTCCGCTACACCCAGGCGGGTAAACCTTCACCTTGAACACTAACTACTCAATTCAAGGGTTTCTTATAGCGAATTTAAACTTTACAAGTTCCACAGCTGGCAAGGTCCTTGAACTTGATCAGAATGAAACTGAAACTTGATGCTGAATACTTGATGATTGAATGTTTTGTATAAATTTTGTAAATAATGAATTTGATGCTTGCAGGAGGAATATATTGATTTTCTGACTTTAACAAAAAGACCAGTGCCTTTGCTCATCCGGGCGATAGAGTCAACTTTAGAGAATTTTTACATACAACTTCATGATGTTTAATGCACTTGTACTGCCAATAATTTTGATAATCTAGATGCGACAGACCAATTATGATGCAATCTTAAATTAGTCTAGATTGAATTTTAACTCCACTGAGACAAACCGGACACAGCTGTGGAAACAAACAATTAAATATTTCACAACACCTATGATGATCAAATTTAAAATGCTTAATTGACCATGTCCACTTATCTAATAACAAAATCATATACAAAATTTTAAAATATAATTATGAAGGACGATTCCCCTTAGTTTAAATCTCTACACCATTAATAATAAACAAAGAACATTTTTATTTTATTATTAAAATAAAATAATTTTATGATAATAAAATAATATAACTTCAATATAAAATCATACTAAACCCTTATTCCTCCTTACAATAAATATAAAACGCCTCTTCTCAATATGAATGTGTGAATCTATCTCCCCTTTACTCCTCATCACTGCTCAATATTTATATTTGAATATATAAAAGAAAATGACTTTTCATAATAAAGTCACATCTTTTCCAAAGTAATTAATTTTTCGAAATCATAGTTTTAACTCCATCGAACAAACTTTATAATATTATCATCTGCTATATTTTTATTTCCTTAATTTATGATGCAGTCAAATACTATTGTATTGGGATATTGTCACGTTTGCTTCCAATCCATTTCGTTGGCACATAGATAAGGATGCGGCAAAACACAAGCATCTTCCTTCATTTTCCTTAATCGCGTTATATTTCATTAGCAGATCATTTCTCGAGCGATGAACTTCAAACGCTGCCGTAAACCCCTATTTTGCCTTCGTTACAAGTGGATCAAACTATGTGTTACGACATTTCCTTTTGACAAACCCGCGAGTCAAGAGATCACTGTGTGAGACGGCAACACTCAAAGATTGCAAATGAACGTGGTAGATTATCAGAACAGATGCTCCCGCCTAGTACAAAGCATTTTCATTTGCGGATATATCAAGGACGCTAGGTGTCTGTCGTCATGGCATTATTGGTGGCAGAATCTCTTCATTCATTCTCGGGTTTATTGCCAATTAATTACTTTGGCTTATGCCATACTCAAAACTCCCCTGTATTTTATAACATAATCGCATGACATGTATTATTCGGAACAACAAGGCGTTTGAAAGGAACTCAATGCATATGTATATTTCCATTGCGTGATCGCTATTACTCACGCTCAAACACCCTTCTTTGGTCAGGCATGATGTGCACTGGTGGCCCAGTCTTTCCTGTTAATTCTTTGTCGATGTGTTACTGTAGACGTTGGCTCCTTCTATATCGTTTGTGCTATAAAATATTCCCATCTGCCTGTCGTTATTTCCCAACATTGCGTATCCATCTACTATCGATATTCATGTTGCTGGCTGGGTGTTGTACTTGGACCCAATAGAACCATGTATAGCTGATAAATATAGAAGGGACAAATCTGTTATGTTTGGAGTCATCCTTCGGTCTGATCTCCTGCTGTCTCTATCTTCACATTATGTTAAAAAATGATAAGCTGGACAAGTTTATGATCTCTTTATAGGATCACATGTTGTGTATCATCATAATTATCTTTCCTGAATCTCAATGAAGTTTAATCATTAGGTAGCTGCAACAAGATTACTAAGGCTGGGCATTATCTAGAGTGAATTGTGTAGGCCTGAGATATATTTTGGTATATAATGCTGGAAGAATTCCTGAGTGGAGATCTGTGCACTGGTATTTGAATGTGACAATACTTTATCCCCTTGAAACTCTAGTATTATTACTTAAATGGAAGTCAAAATTTGCAAGAAAATTTGAGCTCTATCATTGAGTCCATCAAGAAAATGAATGGAGTTTTTGTCCAATCCACCAAGAAATCCTAAAGGTTTCGAAAATGAGCTTAAAGCTTCCAAACTCTCCAAAAGAGAAAATTAAACCAAGTGTAAACCAATCATATCGGCAATGAGCCTCACAAAGTTCTTTAATAACACATTCTTGTGTCTCTTCGTTTTCCCCCTACCTATCTCTTAGAATTCATTTCCTTTGTCTCTAGAATAGCCCCCTCTTTTAAATTAAAATGACAATCAATTTTCACTAAGCTCCATCAAAGTCATGAGCTTAAAGCTCCCAAACTCTACAAGAGAGAAAAATAAACAAAGTGTAAACCAAACATATCGACAATGAGCCTCACAATGTTCTTTAATAACACATCCTTGTGTCTTTGAGGTTTACCGTATTGGGTAAAGAAATTAATGCATACAGGCAATAGATAAGAACAGCAGAACTCCTTGTATTATTCGCATATGCCAAAGACATTACATTATGCTATGATAAGATGATTACAATGATCCCGAAGGGGGTATATATACATCTCGAGGAACCTTCCCGAAGGTGTCCGTCAGCTACATACAACATGTTGGCTACATAATAAGAACCTTCCCGATACCAACGACATACATCCCGATACACACCTATCGGCCCATACCGACAACATATATCCTGATACCGATGGCATACATCCTGATATCATATTTACTGACGACATCATCCCCCCCAAAAAGAAAAGTCGTCTTTGGACGACCACACAACAAAACTAAAAACACTAATTACATTTATTCATAAAACAACATAGACTTAGACATCGTGAACCAGACTGTTGTGTCTCAAACTGGGAAGACTGGCTGCGTCGAAGCTGATACACTTGATATGTTCGACCCTTCAAATCAGCTCTGATCTAAGAGTTCTCTTCCACTACTTCCTTCAGCATCAATGCAACCTCCTGGCAATCGGCTTCTTTTTTATCATGAGCCTGTTTCGCGGAGTCATCCTGTAGTGCTGCTGCCAACTGTTGTTCTGCTGCTGCTAATTGTTGTTCTGCTTGTTG
Organism: Cupressus sempervirens; assembly: GCA_028749045.1. Taxonomy (NCBI): domain Eukaryota; kingdom Viridiplantae; phylum Streptophyta; class Pinopsida; order Cupressales; family Cupressaceae; genus Cupressus; species Cupressus sempervirens. Next base: position 396,866,759 of record CM053790.1, read on the forward strand.
CTTCCCTCGTGCACTTTCATCGAGTTGCGCTAACAAGGCTGTCCGCTCTACTTCTCATGCAACTTGCTGGGTGGCAAGTCAGTCGGCCATTTCCTCCCGAGCCTTCTCAGCCGTCTCCCGAGCTTCCTGCCCAACCTCTGCCCATCTTCTCTCTATGAGCACCAACTTTGCCAAGGACTTGCTTTGCTCTATGATCTCTACACCTCTGGCACACTATGCTTGCAGCAGCATAGAACACACTATTTTTGCGATTTCTTCTAATCCCACACTCTTTCTGGTAACCACTGATGTTTTCCCTTCCCTTTAGCATCATCTGTTATGCATTCTAAACATTTTTTATTTGTCGACGTTTTTTTCTTGCTCCTTCAAAGTTTTCCTTCCACTGCCCCTTTCCTACAGACTCTTTCCTTAGTTCTCTCTGTGCACACAAATTCTTCTCCTTCCCTAGTGTCCTCATTAACGGCTTTTGGCTTCTGCTATCTTCACAAGCAAGGAAATGGCATATGGAACAGGTGTAGAGAGTGCCATACGAACTCCTATCTTGCCAGCGTACGGGGTTAAAATACTGGATGTCGTTTGGTCATAGTGGCCTTGTTCTTACGGGATTCAAGTATGTGCTCCACATTTTCTGGTTTGTTTCCCTTGCTTGTCGTACGGATATAGGCTACAAACGTATGACAGTTCCATTTTTCCCTACTCCTTCCCTTGATTATGTATGGTGTTACTTCTTACTCTGACCACGTACGGTGCTAGAGGTATAACAAATGCCGTATGGTGATACACTTGGAGCCATACGATGATTACTGGCAATCTTTATACTTCCTCCTACGTCCGTACGGTGTCCGCCTAACAGTGTGAAGGTGATATATGAGTCGTATGTTGCCTCCAGACAAGTAATGTCGTACGCTACTAGGTGAGTCTTGCAACAAATGTCGTATCGGTTGGTGCTATGTCATCCATGTGTATTCTTCAAAGCCATACGGTGCAAGCAACCACTCTTCAAGCTATCTACAAGCCGTACGGTGTTCATACCCACCGTATGGTTCCTCCAAGATGTCGTATGGTCACTTGACCGTACGGTGCCTTTTCTCTCTCTATTTTTTTTTTTTGACTAACCTTACTTATCTTACATATGTATAATATTTACATATATACAATATTTACAGTCGTTCTTTTCTCAATTGTTTGTCCACGGAGCTGCGTTATTTCTTTCGTGGTAGACTTTCGACCCATTCACTACATCGGCTACTTCCTTCCCGTCGAGCGTCCATAATTTTATTGCTCTGTTATTGCCCACTTTGGGGATCTTATATGGCCCAACCCACTTAACTTTGAACTTGCCTGGTTTGATCTTATTCTGATCGTCGTACTTCAACACCAATTGCCCCGGCTGAAACCTGTTCAGTTTCAGGTGTTTATCATGCCACGCTTTGCGTCTATTCTGTGTCATCTCTGTGGCCCATTGTGCCTGCGATTGTCGAAGTTTATTTAAGTTAGATGATCTCTCCTTCAAGTTTTCCATATCACCCAATTTGTTCTCGACACTCGGTACTATGGACTCCGTCGGCTGCCCCTTCTTGCTGTCAATAACACCTCCACTCTGTACTGCTGCAACTTTTATTAAATCCTTCCTCTTTGTTTCCTGTGCAGACCATATGATGTGTTTTCCTTGCTACCGGCACCTTTCTGCTATATCTGTGGTTCGACGTAACATTTCCTTCCTGCACGGTCGTATGGTGGAATCTTTCCTTTTTGTGGGTTCGTACTGTATGTTCTTCCCTGCAACTTCAATCCCAACCGCCTTTCCTTCTTCCACTTCTTTGTATTCCTTTGGACATTCATTTCTCTTTTCTTTCTCACCTTTGTCAACCCTTAATAGATTACAGCTCGGAAAGAGTTCATAATCCTCCATCTACCAATGGTAAAGACCGTTCACCGAATCCAAATCGTCGTCTCCTTCTAACCGCAGGACTCCCTCCTGATCTGGTTCCATACGCTGCCTCCCTTCATCCTCCTCTTCGGAATCTAATGATAGAGCTTATTCTCCTACCATTTGTGTGTGTAAATCAATGATGAATTTTTGCCCTTTGCTTTCAAGTGAGAGAGTGTTTTTCTTCCAGTCGTGTTTAACTCTGGCTTGTATCAGCCACCCTCGACCCAGAATGGCATCGTATCCTTTCCTCTTCAGCGGGATGACAACGAAGTCAAGCAGGAATGACTATGTTCCAATCGTCACTGGGTGTGCTGTTAGGACTCCCAATGGTTTGATTCCGTGTTGGTCGGCAGTCAACAACTGGAATGTAGGTGGCCACAATGTCGGCTGTCCCAACCTCTTCCAGGTATCCTCTGGTAACACATTGACTCTAGATCCTCTGTCCACAATCGTATCCGTCAAAACGGACCCGAGAATTCCCATTTCGACGACTGTCAGATGTTGTCCAGATGAAAGGGCCAACAGCATCAGGTCTTCTGTACTTGCGCCATCTTCTTTTTCTCTTCCTTGTTCTGTTGGTAACTTAGCAGTTGGAGCTATGTTCGTAAGTGCTGTATGAAGTTGAGGCATAGTAAGCAGCAGATCATTTATTTTAACAAGTACCTCAGTTTGTAATATTTGCCATACAATGTTTTATTTTGCGCAATTTTGTGTGGAGGTACCAGTCGTGTCCTTTAGGTGTGCTTTCTTTGCCTGCGTTGCTTTCTAGATCTCTGCCCGCACTTCCTCCAGTTGCTTATTTTCTTCCATCGGGTCGGGGTACACTTTCGCTTGCTTCCATGTGATGGCCAAAACCTCTTCTTTGTCGGTCCCAATGGTGATCAAATTTACTCCCGACTTTAAGCACTTAGCATCCTCATGGTCTCCCGGACCACACCACCTGCATAATAAATTCGGCGTGTTTGCTGTTGTACAATTTTGGGCAAAGTGGCCCCACAAATTACATGCACGGCATTGAACTATGAGTCGGCCATTCGCATCGTACTAAATTCGACTCCTGCTGCCATTATTGTTGTTGCCGTTGTTGTTGTTGTTTTGACCTCACTGATTATTTTTGTATCCTCCCGACGTGGCACCCTCCATATTGGTGTTCCCACTCCCTCTTGATGTGGAAGCCTCCTGTGTCAGGAACGCTTGCTGAGGACCTCATGTTTTCAGATTGAACAGGCATTCCTTTGTGGAATGTCTCATGATCTGGCAAATCTCGCAAAACTGATCCTTCAAACAGTTGCATGGCCTTCTTTCTTGCATTCGGTGCACCACAGTTCATTTCCCTTGGTCTCCTTCTACATGTTCTTGAATTCTTTCATCATCTGAATCATATCCTTTTGAAGGGCACGGGCCTTCTTGCTTTCATTTTCGTCATCACTGCTCTCCTCTTCTGAAGATGCGTCATCATCTGAATCAGACGAACTACTCTTCTTCTTCGTCTTCTGCTCACTTTCCAGGTTCATTGCCCGGTTGTACACTTCAGTGTATGACGACGGCAGCACGATCTTCATCTTCTTGCGCAACTTCGGGTGTTGGCCTTCAATGAATCATCTTTTCTGTAACCCACCAGCTGGCTTATTCTCCATTTTGTTGATCAAGTCCTTCAAGTTCTTGGCGTAGACTCGGACTGTTTCATTTTTTCCTTGTTTTGTGTTGTATATTTTGGCTACAATTTCATTGTCGTCATGGAGCAGTTGAAATTCGGCAGTAAACTCCTTCTTAAGGTTGTCCCAAGTGGTTAATTTTTGGGGATCTGCATCGGTGAACCAATCAATTGCAACACCCCGTAGGGTGGCCGAAAACTACCGGACCCATTCGTTTGTATCTGTTATGCCATTTGCCCTCCAAATCGTTTCGCAAGTTTTACAATGTCGAATCGGATCGGCTACTCCATCACCATCGAATTTTGGCAACTTTTCCTTTGGTCCTGCCATTACTATTCAAAATTGAGGAGTTTGTTGTGTACCTACGTTGTTCTATACTCTTGCGTTGTTCTGTATACCCACGCTACTTCCAACAGTCATGCTATTTGGTGAAGAAGGGTTTTCGTCAACCGAAGTTGTCCGTTCCGGAAGTGTATCTCGGACGAAGAGTTCACTCCACGCTCGTGCTCCCTCGGCACTCCAAGCCGTGCGAGTTTATTCTCTTCCGTCTGAATTCTCTTCCCTTGGCAAATACAAATTCAAAAACTCCTCCCTTGCTTCTTCCACCAACTCCACCCCCTGTCGAGTCTCCTCCAACAATTCCTCTACGCTTCTATGTCCGTCGACAGTCTTCTGAAATCTCCTTCAACGTTCGGCTTGTTGTGCCAAAATTAAATTTTGGTGCGCAGTACGTATTCCATCTTTGCCCTTTATCTTATTGCAATCCTTGTTAAGCTGATTTGGCATTAATCTTCATTCCTCCCTCCTTCCAGGTTCATGGGGCAACGGTGCCAAATGTTTACCATATTGGGTAAAGAAATCAATGCATACAAGCAATAGATAAGAATAGCAGAACTCCTTGTATTATTCGCATATGCCAAAGACATTACATTATGCTATGATAAGATGATTACAATGATCCCAAAGGGGGTATATATACATCTCGAGGAACCTTCCCGAAGGTGTCCGTTGGCTACATACATGTCAGCTACATAATAAGAACCTTCCTGATACTGATGTAGAACCTTCTCGATAACAACGACATACATCCCGATACACACCTTGTCGGCCGCTACCGACAACATACATCCTGATACCGACAACATACATCCTGATACTGACGACATACACCTTGATACTGACGGCATACATCTTGATACCATATTTATTGACGACAATCTCTCCGTTTTTCCCTTACCTATCTCTTGGAATTGCTTTGCTTTGTCTCTAGGGTAGCCCCCTCTATTAAATTAAAATGACTTAATTTTCACTAAGCTCATCAAAGTCATTTTAATACTTGATTAAGTTGTCATTTAATTTGATATGAGTTGGACAACTTTAAAACTCAATCATCTAATCGACTTTTAATGTCACAAAAAAAGGGACATTACATAGATCTTATGGACAATTAAAAACAACTTAAAAAACAAAACAAAAAAATGAAAACAAATTGTAATGTCCTCATTTTCTAGCTCATTATTTCCTGATGCATCATTAGCCTTTTCACCAAGGTCTTGTTAGCTAACCAGTACTTTACAGGGATCTATGTGAGATTTGGCCTATGCATTTTCAGTTTCAGGCCAATTAGAGCGATTTAGTAGGGTTTCCAAGATACTTGATATTTATAGTAAGTCGACAGCGGTTCTAGTTCTCTAGAGTTGGACTTCGAGAGCCTCCTCGAGATCTTTCTATTACTCCAACATGCATCAAATGTTGTCAGTGCAAAAGGTCAGTCAATGAGTACAGAGGATATTGGTTGGTGAATATGGTTATCACGCCATAGTATAATAACCGAGTCATGGCAGAACACAAGCAAAAGTATGGAACAATTGTAACCAAGTATTGTATACATCGAACAAATATGTGGGTACCGAGCAAAGGCTTCACCGAGTGAGGCAAGCATTACCAAGGTATGTTTTAACCAAACGTTAGCATCAAGAACATAGTGTATACCGAGCTATACAAGAAGAACAAAAGAGTTTGTAATGTCATAGAATTCTATGTAATTCAATTCTACCAAGTGGGAAAAGTTGTTTACAAGGATCAACAAGAATATTTGAAAAGAATTTTTTGGAAGAGAGTTTTGACAAATAATGATCCTAAGGCAAAATATAAACCAATGGAATAAAGGAAGACAAACGAGATGATAAGTATGGATCTAGAACACTGATCTTGATCAATGGCATATTCTAGAAGGTTCTAAAACCCTAATTAGGTCATGGATCGAAGCAGCAAATGATTTTTTATAAGGACCTACATAGAATAATTTTAATGTGTTGCTTAAATGTTATGATAAGAAGGGGATATGTTGAAGAAATGAAGAGGTGAATCTACTGCAGAGTAGAATACCATGTAGCAACAGAGGAAAGGATTAGATATATCAGTCATAGAAGGTGATAAAGTATTGAGAATAAAGGAGATCTAAACAACAAAGTAAGTTACATTCAATAAGATCAATCCACTGTTACTTTCTTATCATTGTAGCAGACAAAAATCCTTTCCTTTTGTAAATCTCTTAATTGAGTGCACACATTTTGTATGGTCTAGCAAAATCCTTAAGAAAGGTAGATTTTGATAGATCCTGTTGTATTACTCCTAACAAAGTAAGTCACCATAAGTGACAACTTTTGTAAGCCTTAACAAGCAACCTCTTGCTGCAGTAGTGAAGGATTTGTGGGTGTCATTCCCACCGTAGTTTTCCCTCTAACCAAGGGTTTCTACGTGACCAAAATCTTTGTGTCATGTGTGATGATCAAATGGTTTATGCTTATGTGCTTATGATAAAATAGGATAGTTATGTTTACATTCATTTCAGTTTATGAAGTTATGATCTTGCATGTTAACATAGTTGAGAAATCATGAGGGTTAATCAGATTTCAAATAGTAAAAAGTTCTTATGGATCCTGGTTCACCACCCCCTCCCCTCTCAGCATTCTGCCTTTGCTAAATATTCCAACACTTTCTAACGAGCCATCAATCATGGTTATCTGAATCTTTTTGATTATTTATATTAATGCCTAAAGATTAAATTATTTTAATGAAGTAAATTTTAAATTAAAATACCAATTAATAAGTCACTTTATATATTATAAGGCCATATTATTTTCATAAGTGGGAAAATGGATTTTTTTTTTTGTTAAAAGGAAAAAGGAGACGGAGATAGACAGAGGACACTAAAAGGTCACTGCATTTGACATTAAATGAAGAAAGCTTGATGGGTATGCTTGGATATTGAACTGGATTTTCAAATTGCTTCTCTTAGAGAGACTTTAGAAGCTTTCATCTTTCATTATTTAGAACCCGAGGGCAGAAACCTTCACTCGTTTTGGTGGATTGGACAAAAAACCAGTTCATCTTTAGTGGTGGATTCGCGACGGAGTCCACATTTGCATTGAAGGTTCCTTTCTAGTTTTCCAATCTCACCATACTGTTGTTTTTTTTATTGGATTATGTTATGTTATTGTATTGCTGATTATTATAATTAAATAACAATTCTGAGGTTGTTTATAACTTTATATGACTATTTTCTGGTTTTATTACTGCATATAGAGAATCTGTGGAATGAAAATATTGTTTAAAATTTATATGTTTAATCTGAGATATTTGGAAAGATATCCGATTGGGGATATTACAATGGTACCAGAGCTAGTTTTCCTATCAGCCTATGAGAAAAGAAATAAAAGAAATTGACAGATTGAATGCTTGATATATATTTGCCATGAAATGAAAGAAGGGATTGGTCAATTTTATAAGTGAAGGAATATGCAGGATGCAATTATTATTTTGGATCTGTGAAATAAATGTTTTAGAAAGACTTTAGTTTCATGCACAAAATTTTGACATGGAGCACTTTCATTGGTCATGTTCTAGAGTAGCGGGCATGGTTTTGTTTTGATAAATTAAAGAAGCTTGTTGCAGTGTATGTTGCGCATGGTAATTTGGGTTGTCATGGCTAATGTTTGCAAGTGGATCTCAATATAGTGAAAATATTAAGCCATCTTCAGCATCTTCATCTGGGCACAACTCCAATAATTTGTAATATTATTGTCATAATTTTCACATGTCATGTCATCATTGATTGAAAAGTGATTATTGTTGTTGCCGTGAATGGAAAGTAATTTGTTGTGAAGTTCAGTGTAACCAAAGTTATCAAGCCCTTTCAGTATTTATCGTGTTTGTGAATTAACGGGAGCTTCTGGAGGATACAGTTGAATCTGGCATTGTTATCCTATGGTTCTTAAAATTAGAAAATTCAAAAAAAGAGCTACCTTTCAATAAACTGGTTGTGAGCACAGCACAGAAGTTGTAATGTTTTTGGAAGTAGAAACTAACTATTGTCATGTTATATCAATTTGTGTGGCTTTGACAAAATATAGAAGCTACCATAAGGACTGATTTAAATAAAGATTTATTTTGATTTGAGCATTATTTTCAGTGGGTACCAATCCTTATCTGGGTTATTTAGAGACTGCAGTGAATTCATAAGCCACATAAAGGTATGATGAATATGCAATAAGACTTCTGGGCCCTACAAATATTTGAATTGGTGGAGTATCTGAAGAAAACATGGGTGTTGCCTTCACTGTAAATTTCTATAGGAATAGAAAATTATAATCTAAGTTGAACATCTTCATTGGGGCCCCACTTTAGAAGTAAAAGTATCATTTATGACTGCTGGGCTAATGTCTGGCTCAAGGACCAATTTGATATTGTTTGTTAAAAATGAGTTTCTTAAAGATTTTAATGTTTCTAAAGTTCAGCGATTATAATAAATTCAATTGGCTTTGTCTAATAGCCGACATTAAGGTTGATATTGTGACATCATTCAAACCTTTTGCCGTGGGCATTATTGGTACATGCAATTTCTGAAGTGTTGGCCATGAAACTATATCAGGGTATGCTGCTGGAGTACTAGCAGTTTTCTCCTTGCCCTGACGGAAGAGATACAGTGCCTGGAAAATTATACTCATAGCCCTGGAACGACACTAGTCTTTGCACATGCTAATCTTAATGGTCTGCATCTGTGTGTATCATTTCTTCCTTTGGCACAGGCAGTTCATTCTGTCACAGTCTAACATAACCTGGGCGTTGCTGATAAGCCCTTACAAATTATGAATGATTCAGTGTGAGAGGAGTTGCTGGTAATTGTCTCTACCTTGGCTATTAATGTTCTTATGAGCTATCTCTTTATATCTCAAAGCAGAGATGGCATAAGTCTTGGCAGAGCAAATTCGTTAATAAAATGCTATGTGATCAATCTGTTTGTGGAGATTTCTATGATACAACACCATTTGCTGCTGGATGACCCCAAGCAGTGTATATGAACTCCGTTGCTGATAAGCCCTTACAAATTCTGAATGATTCAGTGTGAGAGGAGTTGCTGGTAATTGTCTCTACCTTGGCTATTAATGTTCTTATGAGCTATCTCTTTATATCTCAAAGCAGAGATGGCATAAGTCTTGGCAGAGCAAATTCGTTAATAAAATGCTATGTGATCAATCTGTTTGTGGAGATTTCTATAATACAACACCATTTGCTGCTGAATGACCCCAAGCAGTGTATATGAACTCTTTCATCCGTGATTATGGATAATTGGGTCAGAGTTGTGCATTGGATGACACCTGTTGTAAGTTAATGTGCTATCATAGTGTGTTGGGGAGGCCTGGACCTATGAACTAATACTGGCAGCACAGCATGATGTTTGTTCAAGATCATTTTTTATATAAGAATTGTTCATGTAATTGCCAAGTTGTTCATGAGATTGCGGCAGCAGTTCACATTGAGGTAGCATTCAAATATGTATTTGAAGTTTGTATGCAAATTGATTAACGAAATGCCTTTGTTCACCTGAGGACATTTTCAATATAAAAGATCCTTCAAGTGTTTATCTAAATGCTTGTTGATGAAGTGATTGTTAATTGAAGAGAAGCTACTTCAGTTTCCAAGTCTATGCACTTCAAGTATTTCCTCAGTTGTATTTACAGTACGGCTGTTTGGCAAATTATTCACACAAGAATATCTGTGTTTGTAATTGTTCTCTGTCATATAAATGTTTGTCAGAGTTCCTTTGCAAAGTATTTTTATTTTTGTAAGAAACTACAAATCAGACCTTGCACACATTTTGTTGACCAAATGCCAATGTGACTAAACTGAAATCTTAATACCAGATTTGCAAGGGGATATTATAAGCATAAATATCACTTGGGAACAATTTGAAGATGTCTACGTTTTCCTTCTGCGCACAAGGCTTATCAATTGCAGAGTTTATTGATCAACTGGTAATTGTTGTTGTTCATTTATCTTGAGCTGTAAGAACATTTGCAGACACTACTGGACACTTCAACATTACACTGACTACTGCTATTGTCAATTGAAAGTTCAAGTCCAGGACTGATTCCAACAGATTAAGAAGGTTCCAGTCATCAAAACTGGTGTTGAATTAAGAATACCTTTGCAAGGAACAAAATTATCACAAACATGTTAAGGCAGCTACCAAAATTTATTACACTGACTACTGCTATTGTCAATTGAAAGTTCAAGTCCAGGACTGATTCCAACAGATTAAGAAGGTTCCAGTCATCAAAACTGGTGTTGAATTAAGAATACCTTTGCAAGGAACAAAATTATCACAAACATGTTGAGGCAGCTACCAAAATTTATTACCAAGGACAAAGAACAAATTCTTGAAGAAAAGCTCTACAGTATAGAAAGGAAACTTGCATGTTTGCCTCAATCAAAGCATAGATTACTTTGTGATTCATACGGAATTGAGAAATGTTTATCCACAATAGAACAGCTAGGTTCTAAGAGTAAACAAGCAAACATCCTTCTTGATGTGATTCCTTTTGTTAAGCCAGTGTTGTTGAGACATCCTCATAAAGAGGTAAGACTTGCAGTTACTCAGTGCATTGTTCATGTTATAAGGATTTCAATGCCACATGATCCTTACAGCAGGGAAGATATAAAAAAAGGTATTCCAATTAATTGTAGAAAGTTTCGAAGGATTGAGTGATATCCATTATTTGCTGTATTTTGGAAAATTTGTTGGTGATAAATTCAGGAAAATATCCAGTTGGATATTACAAGCAGCTCTGCATTTTGATACAAATGGGCCTCAAACTATCCATAGACCTTGTAGACATATAAAAAGGGAATATAAAAGACTATTTGCAACCTTCTTACCCTTCCATGGGTCTTGTGCACAAATTTGACCATATGATCAACTTGGGACCTTGCTAGGACAACTTTGTCATCTTTTTGCAATGTATTACATATTGGATCAACATGACTCAAAATGATACATTGTGCCTTGAAATGACCTTTAAGACTCAAATTGCTCAATATATCTCCTGAGATCCTCCTAGTGTGCTCTTGTACTAGGTGTTGCTGCACCAAACCTGAACATTCCGAAGAACAGACAATCAAAGATTACAATACAAAAATCTGACAACTCCATTCCACACAACAAAGGTTAGCAAAGTCATTGGAAGTGACTACATCAAAAGAAGGCACCATTACCCTAAGATCGGTCATGGCAAAAGATGAACAGCCTCACAAGAAATAATCAAGTTTTCACACAACTCTATCACAAATAAGAATAATTAGATCCATGAAGCTCCCACGGTTACACATATCCCACCTCCTAGATCATGTATTGAGGATATCAAATACAATGATGGTGGCACCCATGATTGCTCCGTACCTCCTAATAAGTACATGACATCCTCTACCAAGTCAAGGAATGAAATAGGAAGATATCTCTGTAACTCCAAAATAGATACCCAAACACTAACGTCCTGAAACATCAGCAATTTTGGAGCAACATGGGATCAACCAGAGGTTGTGGGTAACTTATAACCTGACTGAACCTTGGGTTCTAGGGTGGTTCCTATATGATTGACTCTGATGATTTCACCTATCTAAAGAAAACTGTAAAACATGGATGGAAAAGGGATGAAGAAAGAACTTATAATGAAAAAGCTTTAAAATGCAGAAAATGTGAGGTGATACACCAATTAATGACTCTAACAAACATCTTTCCAAGCACAATTTGACAACTTCCAGCATTCTAAACAGATACAATTCCTGATTATGCACTTCACACATAAGTATTTCAGAGGAATTTCAGAACCTAAAAATATTAAAAGGAATTAATCACGATTAATATCTTCAAAACACCTGATAAAACCCCTGACCTGTGCAAAAGATTTCAAAATATAGAAGACGCAGAATAAGACATGATTTTAAGGTTTCTAATAAGAAACACAACAAAATGACATCAATCACTACTAAAGCATACAACTCCAGAAATAGAACCAAAATAAGCTGTATAAACTGTCAAAGTCTCTGAAAATGCATGCTACAAATCTGATATAGTAGGATAACAAACACAATGCCTGAAATGACAAAGGTCTCTCTTCCAAAAACTGAACTCCTTCTACAAATGAAAGAGAAGTATATGTAAAAATCCAAACTCAACCACTTCCCCTAAAATCAGGAAGTGTGTGTTGGATACCAGGAAAAACTGCTCCAAAAAGGACTCTAGGAACTAGAAAAGCATGCCAAATGGCCTCCAAACTGTGCCTCTACCAAGTCTCCATGATAATCGCTCAATGACAACTCTCAAATCTCCACAAATCTCTCCAAAAAAGACTCAAAAGTAACTAATCAGAACTCATGGCCTAACATAGCCTCTGTGACACTTGGTGATTACAACTTGCCATCACTAAAAGTCACTACAATCTTCAATTCAAAACTGAACTCAATTCCTCAAAATTAGGTATTAAGAACGCCACCTCTACTTTTGAGACTTGCTCAAAAAATGACTACCTTACTTCTAATTTGAATTAACTCTAGCTTCCCTCTTAATTATTCTTTTCTTGAACTCAAAATTTATTATTATTTAATTGGTTTATAAGATATCAATTGACATAATAACAAATAAAATTTCATATATTGTCAACAAACTAATAACTTTATTTATTAAAATAATAATACATAATCTAAATACAAAATCATGTATTACCACTTTAATAAATAACTACAATATATCAGTGTGGACCCAAAAAAATATAAAATTAAGCTCAATATGCAAACGGCAAAAAGGCAAAAACCTATACACATTGTTTCATTTCACTTTGTTGATGCATGAACAAGGAGAGGACAAAAGAATTTTTTTTTAAAACCCTAGCCGTCGTTGTGAGAAAACTAGAATTTAAAGGCTAAGAAAGTGGATTTTGATTGCCATGTTTCATTTTGTTGTTCATATGGGGCATGGCATTGAGTTTTACTGGCATTTTCGCATGCCAGTCTGAAGATTTCTGCTTTTTTTTTTTTGTGTTGTGACTGCCTAGAGATCTGTAAGGATTCAACGCCATGATTGAGGTGTTTGTCGTCAGTAAATATAGTATCAGGATGTATGTCATCGGTATCAGGATGTATGTCATCGGTACGGCCGACAGGGTGTGTATCAGGATGTATGTCGTCGGTATCGAGAAGGTTCTTGTGTATCGGGATGTGTGTTTCGGGAAGGTTCTTACTGTGTAGCCGACATGTTGTATGTGGCCGACAGATACCTTCGAGAAGGTTCTTCGGGATGTATATATACCCCCCTTTGGGATCATTGTAATCATCATATCATAAGCATAATGTAATGTTTCTAGCATATGAGAATAAAGGAAGGTGTTATGCTATTCTTATCTGTTGTCTGTGTGCATTAATTTCTTTACCCCAGTACGGTAAACATTTGGCACCATTGCCCGATGGACCTAGTACGCAAGCAAATGGATGAAGACTAAATGCCGAATCAGTTGAACAAGAACAAGAATAAGTTGAAGGAAAAGGACGAAATACGCGCCGCGCAAGAAAATTTAATTTTGGCACAACAGGCTAAACGCAGACAGAGATTTCAGCAAGTTACTGACGAACACAAAAGCACTAAAAAATTGTTGGAAGAGACTTGACAGCGGCTCGATTTGGTGGAAGAAGCAAGGGAGGAATTTCTGAACCTGCATATGCCGAGGGAAGAGAATCCAGACGGAAGGGGATCGACTCTCACGGCTCGGAGTGCCGAGGGAGCATGAGCGTGGAGTGAACTCTTCGTCCGAGATATACTTCCAGAACAGACAGCTTCAGTTGATGAAAACCCTTCTTCACCAAATAGCGCAGGTGTTGAAAACAACACAGGTGTTGAACACAGTGTGTGTGTTGCAAAGAGCGCGGGTGTTGAAAACAGTGTAGGTGTTGGAAATAGCGCGAGTGTTGAAAACTGCACGGGTGTGCAGAACAGCGCGGGTATTCAAAACAACACAGGAGTGCAAAACAGAGTAGGTACACAACAAAACCCACAACATCTAATAACAATGGTAGGACCAAAAGAAAAGTTGCCTAAATTTGATGGTGAAGGAACCACCAATCCGATTCGACATTATAAAACATGTGAAACGAACTAGAGGGCAAATGGCATAATAGATACAAATGAATGGGTCCGATAGTTTTCGGCCACCTCACGGGGTGTTGCGATTGATTGGTTTACTGATACAGATCCACAAAAGTTAAACAATTGGGATAACATTAAGAAGGAGTTTATCGCAGACTTCATATTGCGCAACGATAATGAGATTGTAGCGGAGATATTCAATACTAAGCAGGGGAAGAATGAAACAGTCCGAGTCTTCGCTAGGAAGTTGAAGGACCTAATCAATAAGATGGAGAATAAGTCGGCTGATGGGCTACAGAAAAGATGGTTCATTGAAGGCCTCCACCCGAAGCTGCGAAAGAAGATGAAGATCATACCACCATCGACATACACTGAAGCATACAACCGGGCAATGAACCTAGAAAGTGAACAGAAGACCAAAAAGAAGAAGAAGAATAGTTCATCCGATTCAGATGACGACGCACCTTCTAGAGAAGATAGCAACGATGATGAAGGCAGCAGCAAGAAGGTCCGCGCCCTCCAAAAGGACATGATTCGGATGATGAGAGAGTTCAAGAATATGCAAAAGGAGACCAAGGGAAACGAGCTATGGTGCACCAAGTGCAAGAAATAAGGCCATACAAAGGGATTTTGTCCGAACGATCAATTTTGCGAGATTTGCCAGATCATGGGACATTCGACAAAGGAATGCCCTTTCAACCTAAAAACAAGAGCACCGCAGCAAGTGTTACTAACACAGGAAGCGTCTGCATCGGGAGGGAGTGGGAACACTAGTACAGAGGGTGCCACGTCGGGAGGATACAGAAATATTCGGTGCAGTCAAAACAATAGCAACATCGGCAACAATAATAATGGCGGGAGGAGTCGAATTCAGTACGATGCGAACAGCCGGCCGATAGTTCAATGCTGCCCATGCAATTTGTGGGGCCACTTTGCCCGAGAGTGCACAACGGCGAACACACCGAAGTTGTTATGCAAATGGTGTAGACTCGGCAATCATGAAGATGCTAAGTGCCCGAAGTCTGGAGTAAACTCGATCACCATCGGGATGGACGAAGAAGAGGTTCTGGCCATTACACAGAAGCAAACGAAACTGTACCCGAATCCGGTAGAAGAAAAGAAGAGACTAGAGGAAGCATGGGCAGAGATTCAAAAAGAAACACAAGCACATATGACACACCTGAAGGACACGACTGGTACCTCCGCACGGAACTGCGCAGAACATATCATCGTACAACAAATATTACAAATCGAGGTACCTGTCAGGATAAATGATCTGTTGCTCACTATGCCTCAACTCTGTACGAAAGTCACAAATATAGCTCCAACTGTTAAGCTACCAGCAGAGCAAGGAAGGGAGAAAGAAGGTGGTGCAAGTGTAGAAAATCCAATGCTATTAGCCCTCTCATCCGGACGCCATTCGACAGTCGTAGAAATGGGAATTCTCGGGACTGTGTTGACGGAAACGATTGTGGACGGAGGGTCCAGTGTCAATGTCTTACCAGAGGATACCTGGAAAAGGTTAGGATAGCCGACATTATGGCCACCTACATTCCAGCTGCTAACGGCCGATCAACATGGAATCAAGCCATTGGAAGTCCTGAAAGCACAACCACTGACAACTGGAACACAGCCGTTCATGTTGGACTTCGTCGTGATCCCATTGAAGCGGAAAGGATACGATGCCATTCTGGGCCGGAGGTGGTTGATACAAGCCAAGGTGAAACACGACTTTATCACTTGAAAGCAAAGGGCGGAAATATGTCATTGACCTGCAAAAACAAATGGTAGGTGAGGAGGCAGCGTCGTCGGATTCCGAAGGCGAAGGTGGAGGGGATGACGAGGGGAAGAAGAGAATGGAACCTGATAAAGAGAGAGTATTGAGATTGGAAGGAGAGTCAAGTGAGGATGATTTAGATTCATTGAACAACCTTTTTCACTGGCAGATAGAGGATTATGAGCTCTTTCGAAGCTGTAATATGTTAAGGGTCGACGAAGGTAAGAAAGAAGAAGGAAATGAATGTCCGAAGGAATACAAAGAAGTGGAAGAAGGAAAGGCAGTCACGGCTGAAGCTGAAGGGAAGAACATACAATACAAACCCAGAAGAAGGAAAGATTCCACCGTACGACCACGCAGAAAGAAAGTGTTACGTCGAACCATGGATATAGCAAAAAGGTGTCGGCAACAAGGAAGACACATCATACAATCTGCACAGGAAACAAAGAGGAAGGGTTTAATAAAAGTTGCAGTAGTACGGAGTGGAGGTGTTATTGATGGCTAAAAGGGGCAGCTGACGGAGTCCATGGTACCGAGCTTCGGGAACAACCTGGGCAATATGGAAAATTGGATGGAGAGATCATGTACCTTAAATAAACTTAATGAGCGACGATTGCAGGCACAATGGGCCACGGCAGTGTTATGGGACTCGGACTCGCCTCTGACTCGGAAAGGTCAAAATCTAACTTGGACTCGAACTCGGCGACCGGACTCGGCAAGGACTCGGAAAATTGAAAAACTCATGAAACCCAAAGATTTTTAAGGATTTTAAGATTGTTTCTTGCATCTTTTAGTCAATTAACATCAAATACACAATAATTGATATAAATAGAACCTACTTAATACACATACACAATTTTGCATAGATCACATAAGTATAAAAGCGAATTTTTGAAGGAAAAAAACTGAATAACCACAATATAAAGTTATAAACTATAAAGTAATAAACATAGTGTCACTCCAATATCAAAGACTCAAATGTCTACAACATTCATGGATTACAAAATCCATGGTATCAAATTCAAAGGTTCAAAACATATATCAAAATAACAACTAGAGCCATCCTCTATGCCCTCCTACGAGTGCGCCTAAGATAAGTCATGGAAGACTCTAGAGCCATCCTCTCTGCCGGTGTCTGAGGCTGACCCTGAACCTCCTCCTCATCCTCATCATCATCATCCTCCTCACACACATAATCCTCGTCATCAGCCTCGGATCCATCACTCCTAGCCTCAGGGTCCACTCTGTCTCCTCGTGCTCTAGCCTCTTCAACTGCCATCGCTACTGCCTTAGCCTCTCGATCCACCTGATCTACCCACTCCACATCTTCATCACTGAAGACAGGATCATCGACCTCTGTGTTCCACTCTGCATGAGGATCTCAACATTCTCTAATACAATCGGAGTTGTATTGATGCCAAGGATCTGTCTATGGCGAAGGCGAAGGTTGTAGTGAACAAAGACAAGATCATTTAATTTTTGCACTGCCAACCTATTGCGCTTCTTTGAGTGTATGTGCTAAAAAAGACTCCAATTACGTTCGCATCCTGATGCACTAAATGGCTGGCTCAAGATGCGAATCGCAATCCTCTGTAAATTTGACACCTTTGTGCCAAACATCTCCCACCATGCATCTGAAACAAGAAATTTTTGAATCATATCAATAACTTTGAATTTATCAAATTAAGATGGTAATAGAATTACTATTAGAAATTAGGATGTAGAAATTAGAATCAAAGATTTTTAGTGTTTACTAGGCATCAATGCTGTCCTATTTTTTTTGCACAACTCTCATGCAAATAAGTCCCCTTGAGCTTTCTTAAATAGCTCAATCTCACGGACTATATCTGTGCTAACTGCTGAATTAGGTGACATTCTCTCTATAACATCGTAGAGGCCCCTCCACACCTCATCATCAGCCTTGAAATGTGGGCTGAACTGGTATGCTGGATTAAGGAAGTAGGCCGCTGCATGTGTAGGCCTGTGAAGTAGATTGTGCCATCGTCTATCAATGACATCCCATATAGGCCCATACCTATCTCGATTCCCTGCAAAAAAAAGTGCAAATGGCCTCCTTCACCCTATCCATGCCCTCATAAATGTAGCCCATTGAGGGCTTCTCTCCATCAGTTGTTCGTAGGAGAACAATAAGCGGCTTTACAAATTGCAATCATTATGAAAGTTGGAAAAGAAATAATCAGCTATAAGTTTTTTCTTTAAAAACTGAACAATAATTTATAACATAATTTCATAAACAAAATAAAGTTGAAATGAGGACAAAAAGGAAAATTACTTCCACAATATCAGCAATAGGTGTCCAAAAAGAGGGCTCGTCAAAAATATGATCAGCTGCAGCAATCCCTGCAGTGGTCTTTGCATATGAGGATGCAAGCCACTCCTCACTAACAAACATACGTCTCAAACCTCCGTTTGAATCAAGCAAGGATTTCAATGTGAGGAAGTTGGTTGCAAATCTAGTGACCCTTGGATGAGACAACTCCCTTTGCTCATTGTGTTTCCTCATGAGGTTGAGGACCCATGTATGATTATATATGAATTTGCATACACTCCTTCCTCGCTCTATAACTATTTTGATCCAAGGGAGTTTACCAAGATCCTCTAACATGAGGTCAATGCAATGAACGGCATAAGGGGTCTAAAATAGGTGAGGGTGTCTCTCCATAAGAAGCTTTCCTGCAGCAACATAATTTGTTGCATTATCAGTAACTATTTGCACCACATTCTCCTCACTTACATCCTTTATCACTTCATCCATTATCCCACTAAGATATTCAGCATTCTTTGTTTTTCCCGAGGCATCAATGGATTTCAAAAAAACCGTGGCACCTAAAGAAAAAGAAACAAATTAGTATAATGATTAATGATGAATCATAATTTATAAATTCAAAATCTATAAACTTAATCACTTAAGTACAAGTTCTACTTCTAAATTTTTAATGTCTAAGACTCTAAGTATAATTACTCCTTCTATCAGTCCAAGCATCAGTCATGATGATGCAACCTTTTTCCTTCCACACCTCACGCTGCTCCGTGATTTCAACTTGTACATCAGCCACCCTTTGGTTCAAAATAGGGCCTCCTAGCTCTTCAGCACTAGGGGCTTTGAACCCCGGACCACAAACAGCAACAGCATCGATTCCAATTTGCCAATAAGGGGACCTAAAACAAATAGAATAAAATTTCAAGTTAACCAAATTAGTATATTATAAATAAATTTGAAAACAAAATACAAATTAAAATAAACAAAATAAACATATTATTGAAAGCTGAAAGTTGAAAGCTGAAACTTGTAACTTTGAAAGCAAGAGAAGACTTAAATTTAAATTTACATAAATAATTACCTTGCTGCATTGAATGAAATGTTGTTGTAGATGAAGAAGTCCCCAAGTGCCAATTTTGCATAATCATGTTTATCCTTGTTCCAACCCATGCCCTCAAGCGATGGCTGTGAACCTGGAGCCGTGCGTGGAGCAAACATAGAATCAAGTGTCGATTTTTGCTTACGAATGCGAGGCCCAATGCTCACACTCGTAGAAGCAGTGGTATCCGTAGGTGGAGCAGTGGATAATGGAGAGCGAAAACTAGAAGACCCCTGTTGGGCTCCGGCTAGTTGTGCCATTTCTTCATGTTGCTTCTTTTTCAATTCTTTTTGCTCCATTTTTTCCTCTAGAAGAGTTTGGATGTCTCGCATAACATCTTGGGGTACATCTTTGCATTTTTTAGCATCACGTCTAGGTATATGTGCTAGGTGATACTTCAATCTATTTATTCCTCCCCCATTATATACCACACCACAATGCCAACATGTAACAACTCCCTTTTTGTGCCCCGGGATGGCATGTTTCCAAGCCCTATCCCTTGCTATTGCACTTGGGTCTGCATTAGGGTTAAATGGAGGCCTATTTCCACTTCCCTCACCTTGTTGTTAAGACATTATATCAAATTTCAATAAGTTATTGTTCGCTGTCAGCCTGCTGCAATATGAATGTAAACAAAATGAGAAGTAAAAAAATAGTAGACTAGTAGTAGAGAGTAGAGACCAAACAAATTTAAACAAAATGAGAAGTGAAAATACTTTAAAAATATGAATGTAAAAGTTTAAAACATAGTATAAAACAACACAAAGAAATGCAACAACAACTTGTAGCTTACCTCTTCAAATTTGCACAAACAATGGAAATGCAAGTTTGTAGAAACCTCCTCCAAATGCTCCCTCAAGTTCCTCTCAATGCTTTAATGCAAGCTAGAAAGATGCACAAACCATTAGCAATCAATACGGGAGACCAAACCAGTTTGTTGATTTCTCTCTCAAAACCCCAATATTCTTCTCTAACTCTTTCCTCTCTCTTGTGAGCACAAGCAAATGGTGGAATGACCTTTTTAGGTCAATAACATGTTATACAAACCAAAAAAATCCAATTAAACAAAGCATTTTATGTTTTTTTTGCCTTTTTACTTGTTACCCGCCGACGAGAGTCTTGGCATCGGGACTCGCCGAGTCAGGCAGGACTTGGACAGGACTCGGCAGAATCCGAGTCAAGAGGCACTCTGCCTCGGAAAGGTGGACTCTGCCTCTGACTCGCCGAGTTCGAGGCTGACTCGGCAAGTCCTGTTACACTGGGCCACGGAGTTGATGCAGAATAGGCACAAAGCATGGCACGATAAGCACTTGAAACTGAACAGGTTTCAACCTGGAAAGTGGGTGTTGAAGTACGAGCGTCGGAATGAGATCAAACCAGGCAAGTTCAGCGTCAGATGGGTAGGACCATACAAGATACGGGAAGTTGGTGATAATGGAGTGATGAAGTTGTGGATGCTCGACGAAAAGGAAGTGGCCGACGCAGTGAATAGGTCGAAGTTGAATGTCTACCATGAAAGAAGTAACGCACCTCCGTAGACGAACAATTGAGAAAAGAATGACTGTAAATACTGTACATATGTAAGATAAGTAAAGACAGAGTTAATGAAAAAAAGAAAAAAAAGAGAAAAAATAAAAAATAAATGAATAAAATTTAAAAAATGAAAGTCACTATGCGGCTTTTAAGCTCATTCACCGTACGGACTTCCAAGTACATGGCGGATTTTAAAACTAGCAAGCACCGTACGGAAATTTCAAGGAGGGAGGTAGCGTACAGATTTGAAATTTTGTAGATTTATGGATTCCCCAGCTTGACGTATGGACCTTCCAGTCTACTGTACATATTTTCCAGGTTGTACGGATTTTACAATTTGCTATACGGATTTTCAAGCTAACTGTTTGCTCCCTACGGATTTTGAAAGGTGCATCTTCTATCTAGCACCGTACAGCAACTTGTGGTGTCCTAAAGGACACCGTACGATGAACTTGATGTACGGATTGATTGATATAGCTTGGTGTACGGATTTTTCCCTTTGAGTGGCATACGGACTTTGAAGGCTAACTAGACACCGTACGGATTTTGAAGAATTAGCTGCCTGCTTGCTACTGTACGGCTTTGTTTCAGTACGAATTCAAAGGTTAAAGTTTTATGTTGCTGTTGTACGGATTCGAAGGTTAAATCCTCTATGGGCACTGTACGGCTTGCTTCAAAAACATCTGAGGCATTGTGTACGCCAGTAAGGAAACTTAGAGGCCGTATGCTCAAGAAGAACAATGGAAGTTTGATTGTCCAAAAATGTAGAAGACCACTGTATGGCAATTAAAGAAGGAAACCGTACGTATGCCCTGCGAACATGTTGCAGTCACCGTACGGCTAGAAGAGGGGAAGTTTATGATTTATTTTGCCAAACCACAGCTACAGTACCACCGTACGGGCATGCACAAGCAACGGTCGTCGTCTTGGGAGAGCTATTTTGGGTTGGGTTTTGCAGACATGTTCTCAGAAGGAAACAGTCAGAAAAGAAAGGAGGCTTTCTAAAAAAAAATGTCGACAAATCAAGAATGCTCAGAATGAGTAATGGACGATGCCATAAGGAAGGGGAAGCACTAGCAGTTGCCAAAAAGAGTGTGGGATCAGAAGAAAATCACAAAAATAGTTTGTTCCATGCAGTTTTGTGTGGGTTTTCGAATGCTGATTTGGTCTTGGCAGCGAGGAGTGCTGCCCCTCGACCCTGCCCTGTATCACAATAGGGAGGGCGCCCGAGGCACTGCCCTGGGACCCCGCGGGGGCGCTGCCCCTCAACCCCACTGGGGGCGTTGCCCCCTAGACCCCCAGTCATTGCGGTTATCAGTCGTGGAAAGTGTTACTCGAGGTACCGGCTTCCCCAGGGGTGGGAGGATCAAAGTGCAGCAGCAGCAGAGAAAGTAGATGAAGGGGTGTAGGAGGTGTCAGACCCTGTACCAGTAGCGGAGGAGTAGGATAAGGATGTTCGTTCTTGCCTGGCTGTCATCACAAAGCAGAGCAAGTCCCTGACAGAGTTGGTGCTTACAGAGCGAAGAAGGGCAGAGGCTGGGCAGGAAGCTCGGAAGACGATGGAGAAGGCTCGGGAGGAGATGGCCGACTGACTAGCCACCCAGCAGATTGCATGGGAAGTAAAGTGGATAGCCCTATTAGCACAACTCGAAGAAAGTGCACGAGGGAAGCAGCAGGTAGCAGCAGCGGAGCAGCGTTTGGTAGAAGCTCTTTAGGAGGACTCAACAAAGCAGGCTCATGATCAGTAAGAAGCCGAGTGTCATGAGGTTGCATTGATGCTGAAAGAAGTTTTGGAGGAGAACTCTCAGATCAGAGCTGATTTTAAGGTTCAGACAGAACAAGTGTATCAGCTTCGACGCGGTCGGTCTTCACAGTCTGAGACACAGCCTTCTGGTTCATGATGTCTATGTCTACGTTGTTTTTATGAATAAATGTAGTTAGTTGTTTGTTTGAGTTTTGTTGTGTGGCCGTCCAAAGATGACTTTGCTTTTTAAGGGGGATGATGTCGTCAGTAAATATAGTATCAGGATGTATGTCGTCAGTATCAGGATGTAAGTCGTCGATATCAAGATGTATGTCGTCGATATCAGGACATATATCGTCGATATCGACCGACAGGGTGTGTATCAAGATGTATGTCATTAGTATCGGGAAGGTTCTTGTGTATCGGGATGTGTGTTTCGGGAAGGTTCTTACTGTGTAGCCGAAATGTTGTATGTGGCTGACGGATACCTTCAAGAAGGTTCCTCGGGATGTATATATACCCCCCTTCAGGATCATTGTAATCATCATATCATAAGCATAATGTAATATCTGGCATATGCAAATAATATAAGGAGTTCTACTATTCTTACTGCTATTTCTGCTCATTGTCTATGTGCATTAGTTTCTTTACCCAGTACGATAAACAGTGTTAGCCTGGTTTTTTACATGTTTAAGTTTTTCTACAAAATTGTAGTGAAAGATCTAGTTGTCATCAATACAATTAGGGATTGTGTGTCTTTTTATTGATTATGCCCTAAAAAAAACCCCTAATTGTATTGCCCTAATGTTGATTGTGCCCTAGGTCTCTAAAATTTTGTTCACATTTTCAAATATGCGTAGGAAGGTTTTTAAATAAAGCCCTAAAACCTTTGAAAATCCTTTTATTGTATGCTTTTGCGCAGCCTTTTTTAAATATTTCGCGAAAATCCTTTTACCCTAGTGCATAACTCCTTCTCAACCTCAGATATGCCTAAGGTTAGCCCGCCCACTGTTTTATTCTAAGTCCTTAACCCAAGGAGAGTCATTCTTGTGATCGTCAATCTAAGGCAGACCAACAATCGTCACTTTCTCGCTTTTCAAAGATGCACGAAGATAAACTAAAGCGAGAAAGTGACGAATTGACACATGTCCATGTGGGCCCCCTTTTCAGTTTTCAAGTAGTATGAAACAATGCATCTTTAGAGCCATTGATCAGATGTAGATCGACGCTCGTCGCATTCTCTCTTTATGGAGTTGCACGAAGGATAGCCAAAGTGAAAATGTGAGTGCTCAACATGTGGACATGACTCAATTGTGCGCTGCAAAAAGGAAGGTGTCAGAATGAGTTGTCATAAGGCCCGCCCGAGGCATGAGGTAACAGGAGCCCTATTGTTTCTTTGAGGCCACACATGGAATAATAGCCATAGGTCCCCATGCTTGTAGGTTCCATCAAGGCAATAGGCCTTTGGGCTATGGGCAAAAGCCCGCCTATAGGACCTAAATAGGGGTTACAAGTGGTGACTAGGAACTAAAGAGTTCCCTTTGTATACAAGTAACTCACTAGGGATTACCGGTACAGGCAAATAGAACCAACCAACATCCTTGTCTTAGCCACACACCGTATGTATACAAAACAAGCAAGCAGTGTGGGCGTGAGCGCTATGACCTTATCTTGATCTATCCCTAAACGATCATTAGCCCGATAGGATACAAAGGGATTGCCCTACTATTCTAATACCGATGGCCCTACTATTCTATTCTTCCTTCCGAACAATCCTCAAAACTAGATTAGTTGCCGAATAGGTAACAGGATAGAAATGAAGGCCCATAGAATAGTAGGGGATTAGCCAAAGCAAGAAAGCGACGTAACGACACATGGAAATGGTAGGGTCGACCCATGCTATGAGTTGCCAAAAGGTTGCTAACTGTACGAGGTTCTAGGTGGCGAGTTTCAATTCGCTGTAGACACAACACATAAGGAAAAGTATTGCTTTGTCATAATCGTCAGATCTTAGAAGATCGACAATTGTCGTATTCTCACTTTTTGAAGTTGCAAGAAGATTAGTCAAAGCGAGAAAGAAAGCTTGCAATACGTCTTAGTGGGCCCAAATTCAAAAAGAAATGCAACAACTGAGATCTTTCAGGATCGTTGATCAATTTCAAATCGACGATCGTCACTTTCTCACATTTTGAAGATGCGTGAAGTTTAGCTTAAGCAACTAATTGACACGTGTCCAACTTGCTAAAAAGGTCATGCGGCCTTTCAAGTTTAAAACAGAACTATCCGATCTTGCCAAATCGACGGCCAAATTTCAAAATTTTGGCTCTGCACAAGAATTGATTGTTGGAACGATTAATGTTGATCAATGCCAGTTCGTGTGAGGAGAATTATGCATAAAATAGACAATTCAATTCGTATTGATTACCAAGCAATTAAGATTTCAAAGGCGTAGCAAAAAACTCGAGCTCAGATTCTGTTTTCTCAAGCAATGTAGTGTTGCAGACGGATTTGTCATTGAAGTAAGCAAATTTTTACTAGTAAGTACATATATCCTCTAAGAGATTGCTTTCTGAAATTGTGTTGAAAAAATGCCTCCGATTAGATTTTTCTGGTAAAGTGGACTACCAACATAGGAATGTACACGACGATTTTCTAGAACAGCTACCTCAATCCACTAATGAAGTAGCTCAAGGGAAAGAATTAGTTCCAAAAAAACCCTAGGTTGCAGATCAATGAAGGTTTGTATGATAAAGCAAATTGGCTAAGAGATGCAGAGACATCTACCGGAGGTTTGGAGTTGTTTAGAAAATGGTTGTCTTTGAGAAATCATGACACTCCTCTAAGCAATGTCTGGCAATTCGACATTGGCAAATTTGTTGTTGCTAGTGTTTTCTTCGATGATGACCTCCTAACGATGATAGCGAAAAGATATGACCCAATGTCAAGAATAGTCAAGAATCATGCTAGAGATAATCTTTTTAGGGTTACACCTGAGGTGATTAAGAAAGTTTTTAGGTTAAACCCTAAACATGCAGTGCATAAGAAGATCGATTTGGAGGATTTACAAGCTAGGTATGACACCCAAAGGGTATAGTTAAGGAACAAGCCACTACAAGAACACTTTGTCAAGATAGGTCATTTGCCATTGGTGACAATAAATACCCCGGAGCCCCTGCCAAGGAAATACTTTAACCCTAGGGCACAAGCATTGTACTTTTCCCTCTGAAGACTTTTTGGGATGGATGGGCAAGATCACATCCAAGGATCTATAGTTTTCATCATTGCTCAAACATTGTAGTATGGTACGAGCTCAATTTTTGACTTTGCCACATATTTAGTAGAGGAAATCCATAATGGATTGATAGGTATCAGCAAAGCCAAAGTAGAGAAACCTTCTATTGGTATTCCATGTTGATATACATATGTTTGTACAAGGGTGTTTCTATTTTCTCCAAGGAGATGAAATTGGAGTTAGAAAAGGATGGAGAAAAATTACATGTTCAATTATGGAGTGCAGATATGACTTGGGAAGTCACTGATGTCAGCTTTGTGAGATTTGACAAATACTTTGCTTCCAAATTGAGGATTTTATAAATTGGAAATAATCCTAGGATACCTCAATTATTGCTAGAATTGATTAGACCCAAGGATCATGCTAAAGGGTTGAAGGATTTTAGAGGAAGAGAAATTGATCCTGTGGTGGAGCAAGCATCAAATAAATTTTTGGATGATGAAAGTTTTGTTAAGTCGAGCATTCATCCAATTTTTGTGGAGAAGCAATATAAACAATTTTGAGGCAAGGTGTAAGAAGATCAAGATAGAGCAACCTGATAAGCAGGACTCTGATATTGAAGAGGAGGTCAAGGCCAACCTCATGCAAGAGTTTGGACAGATATCCCCTGAGGGGGGAAGGCAATTATTAAAGGATTTAGGAATCACGATATTGTTTGAATAGGACATTGCTAATGCAATGGTCTTTTATGTAGTTAGAAAGGAAAAGGAGACCCAATTTAAAACTGAAGACAAGGTTTTGAAAGCCCATAAAGGGGTCAAATACAGCGATGACCACAAAGCCTTGGTCATGTAGTCCATTCAGAAGAGAGACAAGGCCAGAATTCAGGAAGTCTCAAATTCTGAGCATATAGGCTATCTCATGGTCTACAAAGTTGAAGAAGTAGACAGTGAAAAGGTGGCCTTAACAAACAAGGAAATGGCTGACTTTGGTGTAGTTGTGGCAACCAAAGATAAAAACAAATTCTTGGAACTAAATGAAAATTTTGAAATGGTTTTGGAAGCCTATGATGAAAGAGGGAGGAAGATCTACCAATTGGAAAACAAGATAGCACAATTGGAGAAACAATTTGGGAAAAGAAAGGTAGGCACACAATTTGACCCACTCAAAATTTCCCCCCCTCCCCCAATACCACCTTTTAACACCATTCCAATTGTAGAAATCCCAAGTACTCCTCAAGAACCACAACTTTATTCAGCTGAGGAGCTTGAAGAAGAAAAAGCAAAAATATGGTCACTACATGTGGAATTAGGTATCAAACATGAAGATAGAATCAGAGATACAATTTTGTATCTAGTAGACAAGGTCGGTTGGCCCTTATTTTACTTGGAATTGCCAAAGTTAGTACAGGATGGAATGAATTGATAAATAATGAGACAACCTTAAGGCCAATTCTGAACAAATGGATCAGTAGGGATGATGTCATCACAGCCTTTGTTGTCATGTCATTGACTTTTCCAATGAACAAATTGAAATAACTTTTGATCAAGCTAATGATCTCTTAAATTTTGATCATAAGAGAAATTTGTTGCAAAGAAGGATAAATAACTGCTTCCTGAAGTATCTTGGTACAAGTTTTGATCTGTTTCCTTGTGCACTCAAAGGTATGGGTCAAATAAAACGAAAGGAGGAATAGGCCAAGGAATTAAATGAATTGATGTGCAGCAGCCTTAATAAGGTGGTAAATGATGAAAAATACATTTGGTTTGCTAGAACTACCGAGGAAGTTGTACAGGTACAATTTTTTTTAATTCTTTCAAACGAGATTTTGCTGAGATAAGGAGAATAGGCAAAGATGTCCTAAAGAAAGAAAAAGAAATATTGAACTTCAACTAGCCTGATGATGCACTTTTTGACAAGTGGATAGCTGATTATCCCCCAACATCACAGTTGTTGCAAATGGCAGTTGAAGGAGAAAATGTGGACAAATCAATTGCCAAAGAAAAGGTGCAGTTATTTGATAAGGCAGTTCAAACAAAAAAGATGGAAAAGAAGTAACAAACTGCAACAGTAGACATGGCCACTCAAACTGATGATATGGCAGAAGAGCAACCAATTGTGATAAATATTCAGATATCAGAGCATGATGCATCACGTGTGAGCCAAGTGGTCCCGCAACTTGGAGAACAACAGATGGAGCAGGACCAATCATCAGATGTAGCGGATTTACAAGAAGTTGCTACAACAGAACTGGCCCCACCACAAGAAAATCAATGAGAAAGCCATTTCTATTACAAAAGGCAAACAAACACCAAATTTTGTTTTTTCTGTAATTGTGAAAGTTTTTGTCTTTTTTGTAAATCTTTTTGTTCTAAGGACAGCTGTCCTTTTCCCTCGATGCCTGAAGCTTGTTGCAACTCATGCTATATAAATGAGTTCTCAAGGCTAGAGGAGAGTCCCGAATTTCTTTTATTGCATGAGCATATGTAAATTTTGAGTCGGTCCATGCAGACTATAAATCAATTCCAAAATTGAATACTAAGTTACAGTTGCTGGTCTTTTGAGTTATTTTTGACAGAGAATCACCGAATTGTATACACTTCAAAGCAAATGAATACAAATACTGAGAGCTGATTTCATCCCAAATCTTCTCTCTTCTCTTGTCTTTGTTTTGTTCTCTAAAATTTTGATAGCAAAGTTTATTGAATTTCATTTGTAATTCTCATTGAATTATATTTCAGTTTGCTTTTGCTAGTCATCTAACGGATTATGTAAATGCTTAATGCAAAGTGAAAGAACACCGTGGTTTTAAGTGAAGATATGATAAGTATGAGATTTGGACGTGAATATAGATAAATCTTTACACAAAGTGTTGAGATAGGATGAGCAGTAGTTGTGTGGTCTCTGTTAGTTATAGCCCAATGGATAAGGCACTGGCCATCCTTGTGAGTTAATCTAAGTGGAATGTTTCACATAATGCAGAATACAATTATCAATCAATCTTTATATTTTTGTTAACTAAGCATGAAAATGTTGGCCTGTACTTGATTTAATAAGCCTTAGGGTTTTGGTAAAATAGCTGTCTACCATATCTGAAGATCATTGAATTAGAAGAAAAAAGGCTCATAAATCTGTTGTCACTGGAATTCGTGTTATAAATCTTGACTAGAAGAGTATAGATTTGAATTCCTGAGGTAAACCCGCCTGAATTTTGTAGAGTTCAAAGTGGAGAAGACTTTGATGTCTTGTTAGTTGGTCCTTTTGTTTTGATTTGCAGAATACCAATAATGGTTTGTAGCTGATCCCTAGGTTTTCTGGCATTACAAAAGGTAGTTCAAATCATTGTTAAATAAGGAGCCAACATGGGGTGCATGCTTCTGATATCGTGCTTGGATCTTGGGCATCTCAACATTTTTTTAGGGTTTTTTATCCTTAGCCGCTACTGGAAATTTGGACGGATGACATCATGATTGGTTTTTTTTGCTGTATAAAGGAAAATCTGGAGCTTTCTCGCCTGCTGTGACTCTTCTATTTGCTGGGACTTGTCACTTTGTTGTTGTCATGCATTTTTGGAGACTTTTACCTCTTGATGTTGAAGCTGCTACTGGGTTGTTTCTACGCAAAACGTGGCTGTATTTTCTGCAATTTTTTGATGCCATTCATCTTGCTGCTGTAAGTGATAACTAATTCGGAATTTCTTTTGGAAACCCTTGTTGTTTCTTGACTGGAAACACGCTTTCTGATAATTACTCCTTCCTTTAATGCATAGCTTTCTTCATCCTTTACGTTTGGGTATTTTGAAATACATGGATCTAGCTGCTTTCAATGAAGATCTACTGCATTTTCATGAAGGTTGAACTGGCTGTGGTCTTACTTTTTTCACTGTAACAACAAATGTGGAGCTTTCTTTGCTTGTTACATGTTTATTTCTTCTGAGTACTTGACACCATCCTGGAGTTTATTTTCAGCATTCTTAATACTCCACGTGTGTCCATTTTTATTTCATTGAAACCTCAGGTGTTGTTTTCTGGGAAAAACGCTTCAAATTTGTGATACATGAACTTCGTGATCATTTCTTCCTTTCTCAAGACTTATTTTCTGCAGATGACATTCCTGGATTTGATCTGTCCCAACTCCTAAGCATTATGCTATAGGAAAGCGTGATCTCTTGGTCACTGAGTGATGTAGAAATCTTTATTGTAAGACTTGCTGAGCTATCTTTTCCAAATCTGGAACTTACTTTCGCTCTATTTGATAGAGACTTATTGCAGAATGCAGGAACAATGTTACCAAGTAATGAACTGTTTTCCCTTTTTCCTTTAGAAAAATACATACATCTGACTTGAATAACATCCAGTTTTGCTGTAATTGCACTCTGTAGCCCTTTTATATACAATATGACCATATACTGGTTGTAGCTTTATTTGTGACTTGTGCTCTCTAATCAGCAGATGTTATTGCAAGTCTTTGTTATTACTTGGCGAATGCAAAACTCTTGTATCTTGATGAATTCTACAAAATCCTTTTGTCCACCCATCTTGGAATGCTATAGCTGGATACCTTCGATATGATTGCTCATTTATATCATACTGCACTTGGAACTCTTAATGACAAGGCTTAAAAGAACATGGATTGTGACTAATGTTACCAGGATTTGATGTGTTCACCATTAGCTCAAAATATTGTCGCCATGCACAAACATGTCATTATCCTTCCTTCATTGTTTGATTTCCTCAAATTTTATGCAACTCTATTCCTTCTGATGTTTTTTCTATCTTCATTTGTATGATGCATGAATACTGATGGCAGCCAGTTATTTGCATAAATCTTGACTCTTTTTGTGTACCCATATTCCATTTGTGCCTTAGACATTTCAATGTGACTGCCAGAAATATTATGAATGAATATCTGATCCCATTCTTAGTTCAGCATTGAATGTTATTATGAATTCTCAAACTCTTATGCATTCAAGATTTACACTTGGCCATGTTCTCACACTTGTTTATACTTTAAAACAAAAGGTTTCAAAATAACAAAATGTAATTTTATCCCTTCAATGCTTTATCCAATATGGTGTAAAAATGCTCCAGCTATAGTTGGATGTAAAAGCAAAAAGTTTCATAAATGATTGTCTTTTTTATGCTTTATCTTGTTGTACCATTTTGATCAGCTCCTCAAGTGATCCTACCTCTAATGGGCATGCCAGGCTCAATAACCCTCATGGGAGCCTAGGTTATATCCATGTACCTATTAGAGATAGTATGCTGCACAGAAAACAAACATGTTAGTAATAAAACATTTGATGTGATTGTTTGCTTTTGTTTCTGCTGGTAGATGTTCTTATTTTATGAAGATGCATAGCATGATAGTAGTATGAATGCTTGTAAGTGAGGTGAGACACTTTATCATTGCTTAGATTCATTGGATCTAACACTTCTTCTCATGAATGCAAGATTTGGAAGCTTGGAGAGGACGTGCTTTGAGGCAGCGAACAGGCAGAAGCGGAAGAATGCAACACAACCAGCCATTACAAGCAATGATTGGTGCCCTATGACCCTCTCCTACTCTATTTTCTTCCTTTATGTTATGCATTTTCATAGAGCAGGAATATCTATCAATAGTACTAGGGCTACTCTCACGGTCAATTGTGTAAGAGGATTCACTTTCAGCAACCATTTCATTTCAGTTCTGAAAATACCAATTGTATCTATCATGATGAATAATACAAGGACATTTTATTTTCTATTCTTTCACTCTGAATGAAATATGATTTAGTAGTTACAAGATGAGCTAGAAGCAATAAAAATGTGTACTTTTACTTTCACTTGATCATTTTTTAGAACTGAATTTTAAAATGTGTTAAAATTAAGTAACAATCTCCAATAAAGGTAAATCGGGAACTACTTCTTGCCTCCAATCAAATTAATTCAATATAAATAGTTAGGAATGTATGACATCAAAAGTATGTAAAGATGAAATACAATTGGTAAATGGGGAGAGACGAGTATCTACAAGACTTGGAACTCCAAATCATTGCAAAGTAAGGGAAGAGATCTCATCATCAAGAAGACAGGGCACAATGATCAAGCACATCAACAAAGAAGTAGGTGACTCGAAAGGCTACTCAAAATCAAACAGATAAATCCGAGTTTAATGGCAAAATAAATCTTCAACGTACCCTAAAACCTTTGTTTGAAGTAGACAAAACATATGAAAACTCACTCTCTAAGGTGTATGAAGAAACAGTTAGAAGCTAGGGTTGCCATTGCACCATAAGATCGACCTGTCAATTCCCGATACAACAACTAGATTATAGAACACAGGAGACGGTTAAGTTGTGTCACAAATCCTGAGGAACGTTGGCAGTTAGTCCAACAATCCCCTCCTCAACATTACCCAAGGAGATTTGAACCTATGACCAAGCTTTGATACCACTTATTAAAAGTTAGGGTTGTAGTTGCAGCAAAAGATCAACCTATCAATGCCTAATATAAACACTAGACTTATAGAACATAGGAGACAGTTAAGCCATGTCACGAATCTCGAAAGGAAACATTGGGAGCTAGTCCAACAAAAACTAGCTTAAGTTGCTTCAAAGTGAAGATGAAAATAGATTATAGGATCTAGATGCATCTTCCATCAATGAAGAATCGGGAACTATGTGGAAAAAAATAATTCATAGTGCCATGCTATTCAAAGTACCAAGAGATGCAATTTAGAAGAAGATTTGTTCTTTGAGACATAGAATAAAAAAAAAAATGTTCAAGTTTGATAGAAGGGGGGTTATACTTCATAACTTTCATCCAAGGTAAGCATTACCTTCATTGTGTTTTAGATAAGATAACATGTAACCCATGGAGAATGACTATCTAGATCTTTAGCTCAATCACAATGAATTATCATTCCTATCAATAAACCTATAATACGCAGAGATGGCATTTACAAGTTTGGAATCCAAGAATCACCGTGACATTGTAAGAATGCTTGTGAGCAAGCATTTTCCAAGAGGGGGGCATTGTTGTATCCCCCAATTTTGAACATATGAAGTTGAAATGATATTAATCAAAAATATGTAATAATAGTCAATGTTCCTATCAACAAAGACTGGTAGTAATTGACATGTCTGCAATCAATACATAATCTGCACTTGTGATATCTGCACTTGTGATTTCCCAAACCAAGTACCTAGATGTCATGCCAATTTGTATATCCTTAAGCAAAGGATGTCTATCAACAAAGCATGTAGAATTCACATCATGCATCAATGCTCATTATCACCATATTGCATTAAACACATTTTGCATCACATATGCATACACATATCTCTGCCATGATATCATCTGATATTCACCATGCATCGTGAGGCTGAATTAATATATGATTGAGTTGGCCGATCAATGATTAAACCATGCAATCAAATACACTAAATGGTTCATGATAATTATGTGATTGGTTGCATTGCTGCCAATAATCTGTCACATCCCTCTTGATTACTCATACTTTTGATGCTTGGTTATGTTGATGCCCTAAACGGTAACCGGTTTCTGTAAAAAAAAGGATTTCTATTGAATTGATGCCCTAAAAGATATCCAATTTCTATAAACCATGGTTTTGTTTTATTGAATGCCCTTGTTGGTAATTGATGTTAAAACAATAGTTTTGGTTTCCAAAAATGATGCCCTAGATGGTAATTGATGTTAAAAATAGTGATTTTGATTTAAATGATGCTCTACATGGAAACTGCTTTTGTCTCGTGTTTTCATGATGCATTAGTTCAAATATTATTTATGTAATGACATGATGATTTCATTCTTATCAGAAGTAATATAATTATTTATCCTGCATTTATGTATGCATAACAATGTTAGGATGTCAAGATTTCGAACTGACTACTATTGTTTGCAAAAGAAGATGTGGGAATGACTTGGCCTCTGAGGAAAAGGGGAAAGATATCATCTAGAAAGAGGAGTGTAATATGGTTATGATCAATGACTAGTTGGATTACAGAAGACTAGTAAGTATTGTCTAGAATTGGGTAGTGCAACCTTTGTGGCTTAAGTCCCTATTTAGGATCTTGAGAGCAAAGTGTTTACTGATGTTTCTCAATCATTTTGATGGTAGTCTTGGAGTCGTTAGATTACACTGTCTCTAACATGCACCATGTCTGACCATATTTCCTTTGGTACTTTTAATGATAATTTCGTGACAATGTTCCTTTAAAAAATATCATTATGTATCTTATCAAACGATGGTATATATGTATATTCATAGTATAAGTATACATATAAATATGCATTTACATGTGCATAAATAAATGGACAATGTACCATGGTTCATAATTGACTACATATATGTAAATGCAAATTTATGTGAGAATATTATGAATATATATACCTATATATTTATATTAATAAAAAAATAAGATACTTTTAAACATTTAACCAATTCATAATAATTATTAAGCAATTGATATTAAAATATCAATTCAATGATTAGCTTGCTCTTTGGTCGGGTTATTATTCTTATGGCAAGAACTTCGAATTTAAAATTCTAAAATGGCATAATATTGAACACTGTAGGGTGGATTCTTGGCATCTTTGGAGCATTGAAATATAAACAATAAATTTTTTGAATGTTTAGCAAGAAAAATATTTTTAAAATTTAAATGACCTCTCGCAGATATGCTCGGAAGCCATTTTTCTATCAATCACAATGAAGGGTGGTGTAAATATAAAGCCAACTCGTTGAAGCTTTGTGAAGGAGAGTCTCTAGAAGTATATATGTCCACGAACAGTTTTTTGGGGGATTCTTCATTCATTTTCTTGCTTCTCTTAAGAAAGAAAGAACTCATGACATTGAGCCACTGTCGCTCTTGAGCATGGTGATAGTTAGAAGGAAGTAATAGTGCAGGTTCCAGAACTCGCACTAGACAAGAGATTGTAGCTGGCTCAACGTGAGAACAAGATTGAACAGAAGTAATTCCAGCCATGTTAAGTGTTTCTGAGTTCTTGCTTGATATACTTAGAAATGAAGCTAGGAGTTATTCTTGTAACCCTTTTGTAGCTGGGAAGTATTCATCATTTCAGAATAACTTGTAAAAAGGAATGAAGCTTTCATTATTCATGTTATCTTTCTTATAACTGGAAAGCATTCATCGTTTCAGAATAATTAGTAAAAGGAAATGAAACTTTCATTATTTACGTAGTCCTATTTATAACTGAAAAGTATTTGTTATTTCAGAATAACTTCTAAAAAAGGAAATGAAGCTTTGCATGCAAGAAAGAACAGAAAATCATTAATTCCTTCGCTTCTACAATCTTCTCGATTTAGTTTATTCCAATTGGAATTTGGGGTCATAAATAGAAGAAAAGGCTCTCTTCTTTTTCCGTACTGTCAAGTAGCTTGTCTTTTTGAGTGGCGAGTTTTGTCAATACCATTCTGGCAAAGTTCTGAAGACATAGATGTTGTCTCAGACTATAAAATATTTAGATGTTGACATTTATCTAGACCGCGTTATTCTAAAGTTCTGCCAAAATATCAGTGAGGAATAACTGTGAAAGGTAAAGGAATCTATACCAATCATTTTGCTGTTCAAGTATGCCTACAGGCTACAACTGATACTCACTGAACTAAACCATAACTGAAATGATAATAACACTTGCAGTTTTCTAGAGAAATGAGAAGGAAAGATACAGTGAATGATTCTCAGAAATTAATAATGTAGAAAAAAAAGAGACCAAGTGGGTGGTCTTGCTGCTTATAAACAGGGTTCAAGCTCCACCTTGAAACAGAGGTTAGAAGAGATAGTTTAACCCTGATGTCAAATTAAAACAATTAAATAAAGGAACTCACTTCTACTAGATTAAACTTGAACTGTTGTAAAGATTCAACTTGATGAAAATAGAACTCCTCCATAAGCCATTTAGCATGGACCGGCACAACGTGAGCAAGCAGCTCAAGCACATGTACTCCTTAGGTGATGAGGACCCTGATTAAATACATGGGCTTGAGAGTGCAGCTCCATGTTGAATGGACCACGTGCCTATAATTGGCTTAATTCTAACATTAACAAATAATATAAAGCACCTAGATAGAAGGTATATTGGTTCCCAAAATCACAGATTGGAAATCCAAGAGCTTGCCAGTTCTCCAATAGGTTTTCAAATCAGTTCTGTCCAACGAAAGGGAATAATTCATATCCCCCTGTGCTTCAAGCTTCGCTACACCTAGGCAGGTAAAACTTCACTTCGGACCTGATCACCTTGCTCAAAGCTCTTCTATAGCAAATTTAACCTTGTGAGTTCTCCAACTAGCAAAATCCTTGAACTCAATCAAAATAATGTAGAATGTAGAATGTTTGAATTGATTTAATGTTTTGTATAATATTTGGTAATAATTGATTAGAAAACTGCAAGAAGGAAGTATATAGGTTTCTGAGTTCAATTATAAATCCGATAATTATATTCCAATGATTTAAATGACCAGTGCCTTTGCTCATTCGGGCAATAGAGTCAAGCATAATGAAGACTATTACGTACAACTTTATGAGACAATATTTATCCAAAATATCATCAACTACTTCGCAGCTCTGCAAAAGACACTTTTTATATGCAATTCTATGCTAGCCAAAAGGAATTTAATTTCTTAGGTAGGAAGTCCGATTAGCTGGAGATGCAAAAACTTTGTGTTTCACACTGTTCCCTGTTGTTGAACACAGGATGCGAATAATACCCAATGTAAAAAATAAAGCCTTGTCAGAATAATTAAATAATTTCTTTATTGATCATAAAGGGCAAATCAACATTTTAGTTGGAATCTCTTTGCCTCAAAAATAAACAAAAGGAGCTTTTATTAAATATTGAACTATAATAGATAAATTCATATTTAAAAAGTCATCTTCCTTAATAATTATAACTTTCCTTGCAAGTGAATACATTTCTTTTCTCTTCCGAATATGAATATCTATCTTCTTTTTTTTGACTTCCCCTATATATATCTTGATAATAAGGGAATGTAAAATTAAAATTAAAAAATCACACCTTTTCAATAAAAAACTCATACTTCCCTTAATAAAATGCGTAGCTTCCAATAACTAATACTTTGATCATCTCTAGATTTTTACTCATATCCTTTTAACTCTTTCAACCACACCACATACTCATATTATCAACCTTTACCTTAATACATGATAGGATTAGTCGCTATTTTAATATTTGACACAATCATTTACCATCGTTCAATACTTAAAAGGTTTATTGGATCTTCTATAATTGCTCTTCACATTATTCCCGATCAGTGTTTTCTGCATAGTCTCCTTCAAGCTATTCAAATGTTGCATTCCTTCATCCCGCACAGACAACGCTTCGAGATTTTTGGGTGTTCCTTGTATATCATTGAAGATTCCTTGCTATCTTTATGATTGGCGATTGGGTCTTCATTGTCTGTTATATTTCAGTGGGAGAGATTGATTGGCATTCAGTATAATATTCATACTCCTACGCGGGCTTCAATGACATTTTTGACAAATCTTTTGCTATATCCAACTTTAATCTATAATGGCAATAGTTCATTTTGTTCGTTGCACATACACCCTAGTGGGTTGTCATGCTCTAGACCAAAAATGGTTGATATACATCATCTGCCCCAATTACTAGTCATTGAACATCCTTCTCTCTTTGCAATTCCCTCCTTAGAGTTTAGCTATCATCGTTATGTATGCTCTCAACTTTTACAACATCTCCTATCACCATCTTTAATCGTATTTCGTTGAAGGCCTTGTTTATGATCAAGGATGATAGTTATGTTTTCTATCATTGTCATGATCACAAGAGTTTAAGAATATTTGGACGAATGTCACTTCAATTGCTCTCCATACTTTGATTGCACATGGCCTTACACACTATCAAACTTATGAAGATAAAAGTTCATTCTTTACTATAAATATATTCATCCTTTTCTAAAGGTATGATGTTGTCGTTCTAATTGGAATTCACTCACTTCTTTTGCTCGACTCTCCAACATGCAGCTATATGAATCGATTCATGAAGTCCCAAGTCAATTGTTCCTCAACTGTTGAGCCCGTAAATGGTCTTTCTGGCTTGTAATGCTTAGTATAGTGTTTGTTATACCTCAACAATGCCAGTGTTATTAATCTTCGATATAGATCTTTGGGGTCAATACTTCATCGTCAAATCCTGCAACTTAGAATCAAAATCTCTGCCAGTCATCATTTCCTAGATACAAATTAGAGAATCTCCTTCTATTCTGTTTGTGTTATTTCTTTGCCAATGTACCATCTCAGTCCTAAATTTGATTTACTCAGGAGGAAGGCTCTTGTCGGGTCTATTGGGATCGATTTGTGTTAATGTTATAATTCTGTCGGATAAATTATATTATATATATGATATATATATATATATAAAACCATTATAATATGTTAAGGATATATTACTTGTGTTATTACTATAACTAATGTAAGTTAATATGTTAAAGAGACATGTCTCTTGAAGAGAAATGTCACATTAACATATTAACTTACATTAGTTATAGTAATAACACAAGTAATATATCCTTAACATATTATAATGGTTATATATATCTACAAGTGCTATTACAAGTTACAGAATATGGTAATCGATCCTATTTCACTAACATGGTATCAGAGAAGGTTTCAAGTGTAATAATAGAAGCCATGGAGAATGCAAGACCCAGATGGTTTGCCATAAGTGAATTGAAAAATCGTCTTCCACATGATTTTGTTTTTGCGAAAGCACCTAAGTTGCTATTGCATTATCTTTGGTGTGACTTGATTTGTCCACACTTCAGCTACCTAGCATTACTTTTCTGGCATGGAGCAGACGGTAACATTACTTTATTCAAAGTAAACCGTACAACTGGCATGAGATCTATTATCATACTCGATTCTCCATACAACGTTTGACTACATTATCTTGCTTACTACGATGGAAGTTGGATGAAATGAAATGTAGTGCAGTGCTAAAAATTCACATGCTACTTAATGGCATCAGAGAATCGTATTGGCAGAGAAATATTACGGAGGACATCCACAAATGAGGACATAGAATAATCCAATAACAAGTTGACCAAGCAACTGACAAAGATCGTTGACAAGGATCGACCATCATGTAGAATGAAACGAACTGTGAAAATCCACGTAGATTGTACCAGTACAGTCGCAAGTTCCACGTTATAAATGGATATCGGCAGATTACAGATGCAAGATCCAATGTCATCGATGTTTGATTTAATGAATATATTGACACGGGTGATATTTTCAACGTTGGTATTATGGTCGATATTGTAGGGATTGTCATCATATCCTTCTTTATGGCCACCATTTGAGTGTACATGTTTGGAAGTAAGCCACTCATGACATAAAGAGATTGGTCATAAATCTTTGCTCTTCTATGAAGGGGGACTGCCAAGGGAGCATTTGACCAAGTCAAATGATTTGTAAGATCGTTCAGTGAAAGGAGGACTGTGATATGGTATCTTCTTAATCTACAACCACCATGACAATTGCATACGCATATTGAGGTTGAAAAAGATCTAGGTTACAATATGATGTCGAGACTATTTTCAGTCTATTCGTCAACATCCATGCTTCTAGCGTAGCGTTGAAAACTTTGTTGCAAGGGATGGACAACCACCATAGAGTAAATGATTTCTATTAAAAGTCATTATGATGACTGCCCTAGTAGACACTGATGCAAAGCATTGAAGTCCCAAGTGTTCTCGCCATTAGAGATCACAAAACTCTTTTGGCAATGGTGTAACACCAAATTCCTCTCCACGATCACTATTACTGGTGTTAGACATTGATTAGTAGACAGTGATCAACTGTCTTCGATGCGTCGCTATCCAGAAAGGAATCACCAACGGGTGTATTTGGAGGTTGCAACACAAGATTGGATCTGATTGGATGTGGCCGCTAATGGTAGACTGGGCTTAATGATGTTAGATCATTTTGCCTGATGTTTTGAAATTGAGTTGGCAAAAGAATGTCACTCTACATGGATAAATTCCTTCATCTAGTCTGAGATCTCGTGAAAGGTCAAATTGTTGATTATTGGTAGTGTTTGTAAAAAAGAAAAGAAAAGTGCATATCACGCCATGGGGAAGAATAATCACCATTGAGTAATAATAGAAAGGTTCTAAAGAAGGGGGATGTACCAGGTGATAACAACGGGGAGGAGCGTACGATATTAACATGATCCTTGGGCTTCTAACCCTAAATTTATTCTATACATCAGTGAAGGACTGCCGAATAAAATGTGAGGACAACCAAGACCCGAAATTATAGTGGGTAAGTAACATAATGGTTGTAATATCAAAGGTAATATCTTTTCTTAATTAAAAAGGCTATCTTTTAGTTAGGAGATTTATTTCCTTATATTAGTGATAGCATTATTGATAGGATATCATGGTGATATTTAGTTAGTTTGATGTTATGCTCAAAATTAATACTTGAAAAATAAAAAAAAATAAAAATGATGATATATTATGGAGATAAAATATATTGGAATAATGGAGATCATTTTCAAAGTAGGATAAAAGGGAATGAAATTAGTTAATAATTATCTATATTGGAAAGATCTTATATTTGAGAATTATATTATTATTTATTTTATTTTATGTTTAATATATACTAAAGAGCTATTTGCCTTGATCTTTTCCTTTGTCTTTGAGGATATTCTTGCAGGAAAAGAAGATTGGTACATTAGGCATGCTACCAAATATTGTACAAACTCAATCTTATGATAGTAGCTCCAAAGAAGCTGTGATCTAAGATTCACGAATCATCTGATGATTAGGTTGGATAATGTGAGTTTCTTGAAGCAAATATTTTTTATGATTGAAATTATAAGAGTGAGTCTAACAGTTCATTAGAGGCAACCTTGGAGAAAGAGATGGAGCAGAAAATATAAATCGCTTAAATCAAACTTTTGATGATCTTGATTCAGAAGGAGTAGACCTTGATTGATGGATTCTCCACTAGTCAAAAAACTATAATAGCTAAAGGACTATGATTCATAGGATAAAGTCTCATGTATGTAGACTGGAAGGCCTTATGCTATCATGATAACCATTGACCTAAGGAAGCATGACATGACTTGCTACCAAGAGGTTAGAAGGATGATAATAGATTCAAAGGAAGTCTGATACTTCATCAGACAAAACCTTATGCTAAGAGGTCAGAAAAGTTGATATCAAACTAAGAGGGAGAAACCTTATTCTCTGATATGTTTTTATGGTGAATATTGTGACAACACCACTTGACAGTATTCATGGAGACTTCATGCAAACTTTTGATGTCATACATGTATGAGCTTGTCCCCTGTGTACATCATGAAGAAGTGACGACTTTTAAATGATTATCACTTGTATTAGGAGAAGTTGTTGTAAAGTGACGTCCTTACAATAGCTTGTACCATGATTCAATTTTGCGAAATTGTTTCATGTAAAGGCTTTATCTTATAAATCAACAACTAGACAGTTGATATCATTAATTTGATTATCTACAAGTTGCTTGTATAGATATATTTTCGGTACTTGGTGTATATCTTGCCTTGATATTCTGATAGGCCATTACCACATTGAGTACTTGGTGGATATCATTTAGTTGATGTTCTGATAGGCCATTACTCAGAGTATTTGGTGAATATCATTTGATTGATATTTTGATAGGCCAATGCTCATGATACCAAATATGATATCAAATAGTAATTGGTGAATATCATATGTTGATATTCGGATGGGCCAATACTTACATGATATCATATTCTAGAAATCTTCTGATCAAAGATTTCCTATATGTATTATTTTTGAAATATTACCTAAGGTTTAATATCTATGTGTTTTATCCTTCTTCATTAAGAGGGAGTGTTAATGTTATAATTCTATCGGATAAATTATATTATATATATGAGATATATAATATATGACAAATATTATATATGAGATAATTAACTTATATTAAGAGTGATATATATATATATATATATATATATATATATATAACTTGTGTTATTAATATAACTAATGTAAGTTAATATGTTAAAGAGACATGCCTCTTTATTTCACATATATATTTATTCATATAGTAACTTGGAAAACACATAAAATATCTACAAGTGCTATTACAAGTTACAGAATATAGTAATCGATCCTATTTCACTAACAATTTGATTGGTACTACTAGGGTCCACACAAGATGCTTTGTTTTGCTTCTAAGTATTTATGCTATCAGAATTTTTTGGTTGCCGATGTGACTAAATGAGAAAGTGGAACTCCACGGTAAAGCACCTCTGTAATCATTAATATTTATATTAGCTGAGAAACCTTCCTTCCTGGCATCAATTTCCTGCTTCATTGACT
Source organism: Cupressus sempervirens (assembly GCA_028749045.1). Classification (NCBI taxonomy): domain Eukaryota; kingdom Viridiplantae; phylum Streptophyta; class Pinopsida; order Cupressales; family Cupressaceae; genus Cupressus; species Cupressus sempervirens. Next base: position 396,908,888 of record CM053790.1, read on the forward strand.
TTTTCAATTTGCTCCCTGATTCATGCATATCATAACATATCACTGCTGCATGTAAACTCCACATCTGCATTGCGCCCAAATAGGAATCAGTAAACAAGCAAATTTTGAGGTAAGTAAACTATGAGCCCTATTCTACAAAATAAGCATTCAACAGTCCCACGCAACATGCACTGGCATATTGGACCGGCCCATGGGTATATGGAAAGTAGGCTGAAGATGAAGAAAGGAAATTCTTTTGACACTGGGCTAAACTAGAATCCATCAAATCATTGGTTATTGTTATAACCCCTTGTAGGAATAGTGTAGGCATCAAACTGGCTTCCTTTTTCACATTCTTCTGATTATGAGTTTTAGTGTTTTGAAGCATATTGTTTGAATATAACTAGTGGGTAAGATTTGAAGATTCTCTCTTTGGTGTGGTATTTGGGACTCTAAATTTTGGCAAAAATTTAGAGTTCAGTTCCATCAAGATCAACGTTCATATGAGACAAGTGTGTAGGAACATATAGAGAACAAAAAAGGAATAACCTTTCTGCCCTTGAGCTTACCATTAACCTATTGTGTCTCTAAGGGTGCAAGTCGAATAGGGTGAGACAATGACAACATGATAATCATGTAGAGTGAACCCTTGGCCAACGTGCACTAACCATGTACTAGTGTTTGTCAATTCTTACGATTCTGGATACAGTACTAGTCAGGAGTTGTACCAAGTCAGTAGCAGCTATAGGGTGTAAGCAACTGTGGTTGTAGGGTCTTACACCAATTCCTACATGACTTGACATAACCATGTTCCAATCCTTGTGGAGCGTCGGGCCCACTTCGGTAGGAAGTGAGAAAGGAAGGGGATTGGTAACAATCCATGGTTGGGAAGATAAATGCCCCGGTGATATCTTTTCCTCCTATGATGCAAAAAGAGACTAAAGAAAGACAAATGGTTATCAGTTGCTAAATGTAACAGTATGAATCTTTCCTTTCTTTGTACTTTGAATAAGATGTTAACAATGAAATGCATATCTAGTTCCTTCTTAAAACCTATTTCCAAATGCTGCAGATTAATTTTTCTTTAGAATACACACACACACACACACATATAGTTTAGCATGCTAGTGTAATTTTCCTTTCCATTTTTTTCAATTTGATATATTCTACAAGTTAAACTGGTCGTTGCTTATGTTATAATTAAGTGCATGCTACATAATCATGCATGATTATTTCACAAAATTGTGAATATTTATTGTAAACAATAAACTAAATTTGTTATGATGGTGATGTCTTTACACCCACGCACTTTTATATTTTTAAGCACATATAAATGCAAGCTGATTGGCTCACCAAGGGGAGTGTAGAATTGATATTTGATATATTAACGTGTAGAAAACACTAGACTCAGAGCATAGTAGGTTGCGATAGCAACTGCTATGCAAGTAATACAGTTATACATATCAGAGATAGCATCTATAATAAAGTAGCACAGTCCATCCATTAATGATATATCACAGACTGCCCATACATCAGAAAAGCAGTGCATAATCGATTCCAGAGTATCAGAGATGGTATATATCTCTGCCTGAGTACATGGTATAAGCCTGTAATTGCAGCGGGAATCACATACGAATGTCGTAGACAGCCATACAGGTCATTGTGCATATTTATATTGATACATCAGATATAGCCTCATACTGTGAACTGCATGCTTGAAGCATATTAAGGTTCATATGTCAGAAATAAACATTTCATTGTAGTCAACATTATATCTGCATTTGTGTTACACTGTTCATTACTTGTTTGATCAATAAAATAATCATTTCAAGGAGGAAATGCGTAAATCAAGTAGTGTCCCATAAACATCAAGATGGGGACATTACAAAAGCATACAAGTATGCTTGCAAATTTGACAGCATATCTGTCATAACATAGTGCTTCCCTGGACTCGACTAATGTAAAGCTAAACTCTTATTGTAAAAGCAACCACCTACTTCCTCTTCCCAATTAGTATCTTATTCACTAGGTAATCTTCTAGCAACCATCCACTAAAGAGCGAATTTCCTTTAGAGAACAGAATTCTACAGGATCACTACTACTAGATGAATTACTTCATTCTTAGTACGTTTGTCTTCAAGCATGGTATGGCCCATAGTCATTTGTCAAGTTTACATTTTCAAAATCCTACTAGGTTCGTATTTGAAGCTTTGACAGAATTTCTATTAGGAAAAGACGGAACCTATTGCACATATGCTCATATTGTTCACACAGCCATATGCAAAATTTAATGGCATATCCATTAAAAAATTATCAAAACATATTGCTTTTGTACATATTTCTGCTCATTAGCCTACAAAACTCTCCTCAGGTTGAATATTTCAGTACCTTCTGTTTTTGGTAGGGCAGCTTGATCACCCCCAACTCCACTGCCAGACCATCAGAGACATGCACCCCTTCAACCCTCCTACTGATGGATTTTGCATCTCATCAATATTTGGGTTAACTTTTATGTATTGCAATCTTTGGTGTTTCGATGCTAAAAATGGCATAATATCATAACAGCATCATAAATGTGAAATTATGGCATGCGAAATGTACTTTTGACTTACCAAAATAATTAAATTTAGAATTCATTATAGGTTTTGAGGGAAAAACACAATAGAGTAAACAGATTAAAGAAGTATTAGAAGGCTCTGTAGAAAGGAAATTTCTTTCAAATGATAAGTTCACTAGGCCAGAAGTAGGAGCACATTCTGCTCATTTAACAAACAAGTAACCAAGAAGAATATGTGTCCAAAGTTAAAGTATCCACATAAATAGGGTTAGAATGCTGAAAAATATCATGATACCACAATTTTACAAAACATATTTGAATGCTATTCCAGTTTTGAAATCAACCTAACAATCAAAGGAAACCAGAGAAATCCCCATGTCCTTGGACTAAGCTTGAGTAGATCTTGCAAGAAACATATAGATACTGGTAGATTTTGCACTTCATGGTACAGCTAATATTCACTCATAGTCAAATGAAGAAGAGGACATAGTAAGAAAAAATGACAGAGCAAACTTACCTAATTTTGCAATGAGAACAAGCATCTGGTGAAAGAAGGGATATTTCTGGAGACCCCATTTATTGCTAAATATCCTCAGCATGTCCCAAAGTGCAAACACTAAAACCAAACCCAACAATGCCACTGGCATCTTGTACCTGATTAAAATTACAAGTTTATCTTTGATTTTCAAAGTGAAAAGAGCATTCAGATAACTAATAGACTTTGAAAGTAGAACCATATATAGGCAAGGAAAGACTTTTACTAAAAATGAAGTACTATTCAGAGTTTTTTAATTTTACAGTGGAACTTGGAGTTCAAGTACCCATTTACACTTCATTAAGAGTGTTGAGGATTTCCCCCTTTATTTGAAAGATTATCAATTCAGACTTGCACTTTGAAAATTGAACAAACCATGAGGAAAAAGAAAAGCAATACAAATATAACTTTCCAAAGACTCCTCTGAAATTATTCCATGGGTCTCCTCACTTGGTAAAAAGATATGCCACAAAAGAAATGTTTAATTCCTTCAACAATATATCAATATAATTCTAGTGTCACACATGAACCAATTCCACTTATGTCTGATCCCCAACAATGGTACAAATAACACAATTAATGCAATGGCAAATAGTTCCCTCCATATCATAGTGGAACTGGACATTAATAAATCCCCTAGAAGCAATTCAGGACTACTAAAGTCGGAAGAGTCTGTAGGGGTCACAATGATAGTGTCTCCTTTTTGTTTGAGAATGGCATGGGAACACAGTCAAACAACTTGATTGATATCACTAGCATAATAGCTCACTATCCTCACAAAGAAATTGACTATTGTCATTAAGAAAAACTCTAAGTTACCGGATTCGCTCCTGAAGGGGCAAAATCGAAATTTGATTCGCATGAAATCAAATTCGGTCCTGGTTCGATTCAAATTCGCAGATTTCCTGTTAAATTCCCTGTGTGTCCTTCATTTCGCACCCTGGACGAATTTGATCGAATTTCGAGCGAATTTTGGAGTCCAAAAAAGAACCCGGATGGAATGACAGCGAATTTCGGGCGAATCTGGGCATACAGCGAAAAAGTTGAAAAAACGTTTGACTTTTTAATCATTTAAAAACGCGTTTTACTTTATTCTAGTCGATTTTACCATTTAATATTTATACAAAACCCTAAAATGACGCCGTCAACCATATTTTGCGTTCAAACTTCTTTATACTGCGGCTTGTTTTTGGGTTTGTTTTATATGGCGGTGTTCAGAGTTCAAATTTTCTTCTCCAACTCCAGCGATAAAAAAAGAGGTAGGTCTTTAAAAGAATCTGCACTACTCCAGATCCCTATTAACAACCAATGAATTGTTTTGCACGAATGAAAATAGTAGGATGAGATAAAACCAGGTCAAGCTCTCTCGGCTTTGTTTGATTGTGATTAATTTAGATTTTATTAAATATATTATATACATAAACTCTCCTAATCTCCTATCTTTTTAATAGCTTGTAGTGTTAATGAAAACTTTGAATTTGAAAACAAAAGCTGGGGGGAAACACAGTTGTTAGACAGACGTACCAAGAATACTACTGTAGCTGTAATGTTGCTTTTAAGCTATCCAATAAGAGAATGCTATTCAACTGTAGAATTGTGTATGGTTGAAAATTTATTTAATAGGCTGTTACTATTAATATGTCGATTTGTGGCTGTAATTGTTATGTGGTGAGAAGATTAGAGAAAAATATTTCCCAACACAACCTTGTATCAATTTTAACTTTTAAGTACTATATTAATCCTGCAAGCATGTGCTGAGCTGGCCTTGGTATCATTCAATAGCAGGTAGATTTAAAGAAAATGTGTTTAATCGTCTAAAGTTAAATTTAAAATTTAAAATGTGTGGGGTATCACTGAGTGGTGAAGTGATCAAATGTCATTAACAAGGTTTGAGTTCAATTCCCACATGGAAATTGCCAAACCAAGCTCCATACAATAATGGCCCAACAAAATCATGTGCCAAACACAGTAGAATGGGACCCTTTCTAAGCCCCCAAATATGAGAAGTGAGAACTGCAGTTCCTTAGTGTCCAATTACCCTTGGCAAAGATAAAATTACAACTCTACAGAAAATTTCAAAATTATATTATGACTATTGAATAACTTCTAACTTCTTACAAATTGTTCCTAGTTTTTAAATTTTCATTGTGAACTTACTGATATCTATTACAGTTTAGTTTGAGTGGATAAATGAGTTTTTTCCATATTTAATTTTTTGTTTTATGTATTGACATATTGTGTAATTTTTAAATTTGTGTGTAGATTCTATCATGGCTGGAAGTGATTTGGTTGGCAATAATCCCCACTTCAAAATCGACAGATGTTCCCCACTTTGGAAACATGTGCAAATGATTCGATCAATGCCGGGTGGAGGAGGTTACGTGTGGATTTGTAGCCATTGCAAGGAGGAATTTAGCAGCTCTTATAGTAGAGTAAAAGCACACTTGTGCTTTATTCCTCAAAAAGGCATCAAATTTTGCACTGGGAAGCCAAGAGTAAACGGGATACTACCTAAAACTTTTCTTCCAAATCACATCGTAAACAAATATATTCAAGAGCAGAAGCAAGCAGAGGAAGCTGCTGGGAGGGCAAATGCTTCACATCCGTTGGAAAGTGGTAGGCCTCTAAAGAAAGGGAAAACATCATCTATGTCTTCAACTACCACTCCTAGTGAGCCACCTGCAGAGGGCCATCCATTCATGCGTCCTCCTCAACAACAAATTGTAAGTAAAACAATGGCGGGACCCTTGGAATCATCATTCCAAAATGAAGCTAGAGACATTGCTGATCAAGCCATAGCCAGATGTGTTTATGCAAATGGATTGTCATTTAATGTTGTTCGCTCACCGTATTGGCAATACATGGTGAGGGCAATTAATGTGGCTCCAAGCGGGTTCAAGGGCCCTGGGTATGAGAAGGTACGCACCACTTTATTGGATAATGAGGTGGCCCGTGTAGAGAATGCCATGCTGCCCATCAAGGATGCATGGGTCGAAACAGGGGTGACAATAGTATCAGATGGATGGAAAGATGCAAGGAACCGTCCTTTGGTGAATGTTCTTGCAGTGTCTACAAGAGGTGCAATGTTTCTAAAAGCAGTGGATTGTGAAGGAGAGGTAAAGGATGGTCCTTTCATTGCAAACATTCTCATCCAAGCTATCGAGCAAGTTGGCCCTCAGAATGTTGTTCAAGTAATAACTGACAATGCGAAGAATTGTAGGGCTGCCGGCTTATTGGTTGAGGAGCGATATGAACACATTTTTTGGACACCTTGTGCAGTGCACTCACTCAACCTCATGCTGAAAAAAATTGGCACTAAGATTGAGTGGATAAAAAAAATGTATGAAGAGGCACAAGAGATCCAAATGTTTGTCACGAACCACCATATGACGCAGGCTATATTCAGACAATTCTCGAAATTGGAGCTCTTGAAGGTAAGTTGAATTGTTTAAAATTTAAACATGTTTTATAAATCTAGCCACTTTAGTAAGCTTTCTATGTTTTCAAATTTTTAATCTATTACTGTTTTGATTTTAAAATAGGTTGCTGAGACCCGCTTTGCCTCCAACACCATTGTTTTGAGGCGCCTTATCAAGGTTAAAGACGCATTGACTAGAATGGTAACTAGTCCTAATTGGACCGTATGGAGGCAATCTAATAGTGATAGAGCAACTACCATAAGGGGATTGATACTAAATGAATCTTGGTGGGATCGTGCTGAGTACCTTCTAAAGATCACAGAGCCTATATTGAGCATGATCCGATACACTGACATGGATAGGCCTTGCTTGAGTGAGGTATATGATGGCATTGACTCCATGATTGAGGACATTAGAAATATCATAAATGAGAAAGAGCAAGATCCTGATGAAAAGTTCTTCAAGGAGCTACAGTTAATCATGATAGAGAGATGGAACAAAATGACTACCCCTTTGCATCTACTTGCATTTGCATTGAGCCCCAGGTTCTATAGCCAATCGGTCCTCAAGGGGAGTACCACTAGAGTTCCCCCATACAGAGATCCTGAAGTTGCTCAAGGGTACAAGGCAGCCCTTCGAAGACTCTTTCCTGAGCACCTACGACCTGCAGTGAGATCTGAATTTATGAGTTTTGCGAGCACCGATGATTGTGGTATTGAGGCTCTTGAAGACAAGAACAATGCTAATGCTCATAAATGGTGGTACTACCACGGTCAAAAATACCAACACTTGCAGCCCATTGCCATCAAAATTTTATCACAAGTTGGTTTTTTAAATTTTAATCTTAACATTCTAATTACTAGTTTCTTGTTGGTAAATAGTAAATACTAAATATTCAAAACTCTAATTTCTAGTTTATTGTTGGTAAATTTGCAAATCTTGATAGGTTGCTAGTTCATCATCATCTGAGAGGAATTGGAGCACATACTCCTTCATCCACTCGATAAAACGCAACCGACTAAACTCCAAGAAAGCAGATAACTTGGTGTTTGTGCATTCAAACTTGAGGCTCACAACTCACAAAGAGAATATGTATAAAAAGGGGGAGGCAAAACAATGGGATGTCGAACCAGAGGCCGCGGAGTTGGAAGTCCACTTTGATGCACTTGCGATTGAAGATGGCGATCCTGAGATACATAGTAGTACTGATGGAGCTAATCTTGAGGCTACGGCTGAGACTACGATTAAGACTGTTGATGCTAGTGGCACTAATTGTGCTTCTAATCAGCAACTGCCTAATGATGATGAATTCTTCGATGATTTTTGATGATACATTGATATTTGTCATTTGATCACATATGAGCCTATGACTGATTATTTATTAAGTGATTAGTAATGTTGATATTCTTGTTTTAAAGACTAAAGTTTTGAACTGAAACATTCATATGGTATAATGGTGGTATATTTTGATATTTTGTCATGCCAATCGAACAAATCATTAATATATGTGGTGGTTGAATTTGCTAAATTGCTTTAGATTAGCATAGTGGTGTATGAATTGGTATGCTGCAACATATTTTTGCATATATATTTTTTATTTTATTTTTAAAAAATTCTTGTACGGACGAACCCAAAAAGAACCCGAACCCAGCCCAAAATTTTTTGATCGAATTCCGAACCCGAATGTCGAACCCGCATCCGAACCAGAATCCGAACCGGCAACTTAGGAAAAACTCCTAAATGCTGGCTTTTAAACTCAAACTAACCTGTAAAGTCCTTATGAATGGAGGCTATAACATGTAGTTATAGAGATGTGGGATATTCTAAAATAATTCAAAAGCTCAAGTTTTCCATAGTCCTACAGAATTTGTGAAAGTTGGTACATTATGTTGGTATATTAGCATTACACTCAAAGTACCCAGGTTTTAATCTCAAATAATCACACCACACCCTATTTGTCATGCTATTTTCCAAGTTCTAAAATAAATGGTACCATTTTTTTATGTATATCATTTTTGGCTCTTGTTTACATATAGACATAACAAGTTACAGACAAAATGCAGACCAAACGTTTTTGGTATCCATTTCTTGAATTTTGCCCAACTTCTTCAAAAACCAGACTTGATTTTATTTGTGTCTTTCTTCGTGTATGTTTACATTTAGAGATAGATATATTTTTCAATAAGGGAGTAAAAATTATCAAAGCAAGAATATAAAGCAAGAGGCCTTACGGCCTCCCAAGGTCAACCACACTAAACAAAAGAAGTCACCCAAGGGACTCCCAAAAAGAACCAGTTACATTTTCTTGTCTTCCAAGATTAGCTTATCTAAAGCCTCAAAATAATCCAAGGACAGGAATCTCCTGTCATCAACATAACACCTGTCTAAATTCTCGGAAGTCCATTTAGCCAACCAATCTGCCACATTATTCCACTTTCTAGGAATATGACAAAAGGAGACATAATCCAACAAACTACACAAACTCAGTATTTGCTTAGCCACTATGGCGAAATGCCAATTAACACCCTCTCCAATTATTGCTTGTTTAACATATTCACCAAAATTTGTATCCACAAGTAATGTTTTTCCATCCTCGGGTATCCTCTTTCAAGTTATAAAGAAGAGCCAGGGCCTCCATAAAGGTTATTTGTATGCTTCCACTTATAAATGGAGAAAACAAACACACCGCCACCAATATTATCTTTGCCAATGCCATCTAACCTTGCATGTCTAGGATTCTCGCTAGCAGATCCATTAGTATTTACTTTCAAAACTCGTTCACAAGGAGAATACTATTAGAGTTAAATCTCTCTATTTTTGTTTGTCACTGTTCCATAGATTTACTTCTATTTATTATGGTCACTCTTCTTCTATGTTTCCATTTTCTCTCTCTATTCAATATGGAAACTTTCCCTTTCTCTCTTCAAAATGTTTCTATTTCTCTCTCTTCATTCATTATAGAAACATTCTTGTGTATACTTGTATATATAGATCATTTATGATCTTCGTTTAATAATACATTCATTATTTTACCATAATATGGTATCAAAGCTTCTTTTTTTAAATAATAATTTCATTATTGAAATTTTATGAGTTATTTTTCAAAATAGGTTTTGAAAATCTTTAATTTCTTTATGAAATTTTTAGACTCGTACGATTTTTGAAAACCTTTGCCTAGGTGTGCTCATTTTTTGCAAGAATGTCCTTCTCTTCAAACACGAGTAGGCTTTTTGGGCATCATTTCTTTTTAATGGTGTTTTTCAAATGTCTTCCCTTTTGGATCGTGTGCTTTTCTCTACAAATCTCGACCATTACTGGTCGCTTTTCGTATGCAATCTGTTTTAAATGTTGGGCAAATTGTTTATACAACTTGCACACACAATTTTTTACCCTATTTCTACAAGATCGTGGTCTACAAAGGCGTTATCTTTTTGTAAAGACACCCGCAGGCTATTGTTTTTTTCCTGCATTTTTTCTCCTTGCTTGATCCACGTTTTCAAAGGCATTTTTGCGGCTTAAAGTATCATCTTTTTAAACCCTTTGTCATTGATTTCCGACCAGAACTATTTCCTTGTCCATTTTTTCAGTCTTATCTATCAATTTTTTGGTTTTTCAAAAATGGCTAGGGTTTCTTTCAAAACTCTCCTTTTTATGTGCTGGTTTTAAAAACTTTTGAAGATTCTTGGTGGGTTTATACAGATCTCAAAAGGGTCGGTCTCTATTTTTCCTAGATGCGTCATTTTTTGTGTCTCAATTTTCGAGCCAACGAATTCAAAATCTAATTTCAGATCCTTTCTCAATTTTCCGAGCTCTCTTTTGGATGTCCTTCCAATTTTTTGGGTCTTCCTTCAATATATCTTGAAGTTCGTGCCTTTTCAAATATTCATGTTTTTTGCATAAAAAACATGTCATGGCATCTCTTACCAATCTTCTCTTAGAAGGCAATCAGCAGTTCAACAGAAAGAGCTACAACACCTGGAAGCAGAGAATGATAATGATCTTTGAGTACCATCGCCTTGAGGCGATTGTTTTGGGTACCAAGACTCTTCCTACCACACTCAATGCTACTCAAGAGAAGTTTGACAAGTGTAATCATGAAGTGATTATGCTCATTAAGCTTTCAGTTACTGATGATCAGTTGCCTCAAGTGTCATCTGGCTAGACAGTTGGAGAGATATGGAAAATATAGAAGGATCTCTGTGAGACATCAGACAAAAGAAGAGCTTTATTTCTAAAGACTCAGCTATTCTCTATTAATATAGAGGAGCATATGTCCTTACTAGAACATCTTCTAAAGATTAATGACATCAGAGATCGGCTTGAGGCCATTGGCTGTACAATGGAGGAAGAGGATATGGTGGTCACTACTCTAAAAAGTCTACTACCATCCTACAAGCACTTTATTGAGACACTCAACATTACTACAACTAATGTTGACCTCATATTTCCAAATTTGTGAACCAAACTTCTGCAGCAAGACCCTTGGAAACAACAGTTTGGTAGCAACACTCCTTCATCGTCCTCTGAACATGCATTTTCAGCTTGATCATTTCACAAGGACAAGGGCCTATCTTAGTCATCTGCCCATTCTCAAAATAGCTCCATGAAGAAGCAAATCCAGTGCAACAATGGCCACATATTTGGTCATGTGTTCCAAGAATGCAAGCCTCACATTGCTTTTGAACAGTGGTAACAGGGAGGGTCTTAGCCTCAAACCAATATTTCAGAACATGCAGAACTCACTGCTTAGCCCAAGTCTGCCTTTTACACCTTTCTACTTAGCCCAAGTCTACCTTTTTCCTTTTGTGGATTCTCCTGCAAAGTTTTTGTTTTGTTTTGAGGTTAAATTGACCATTAAGGGAGGGTATTAGAGTTGAATCTCTCTATTTTTGTTTCTCTTCCGTGGATTTACTTCTATTTCTAATAGTCACTCTTCTTCTATATTTCCATATTCTCTCTGTGTTCAATATGGAAACTTTCTCTTTCTATCTTCAGAATGTTTCTATTTCTCTCTCTTTGTTTATTATAGAAACATTCTTGTGTATACTTGTATATATAGATCATATATGATCTCTGTTTAATAACACATTCATTACTTTACCATAATAAACACTACCTCCCCTCGTGGTGGATCTTCATTTTCGCTTGTTGAGACCTTTCATCCACAAAGGAGCCCCAACCATTATCAATCAAATTTAGATTCTTTACAATAGTTGAATCACTATGATCCACTACATCTGATAGATCACATTTTCCAATGATAGTCTCTTGGACCCTGCTAACTTTCTGACACAAAATTGAATCCTAGAAGATCATGTGTTCCTTTCAAGCCACAAATGACACATAATAAAAGAAAGGCCAATAACCCAAGCAACATGTAGAAAAGAGGTTACATAGATTTTAGACGAAGGCCTGCCAAAACTTTACAAAAGTTTAACCAAAGAAGTGGAGGGAACACAAGAAAAATTCCAAGCACCTCACTAACTGTGCCAAGTATCATTAGAGAAGGGGCACTGATAGAAGAGATGTGAAATACATTTTTTGCTAGTGCTACAAGGAACGCAAACAAAAGGTCCCTAAAAGCCTCTCTTCCTCAAATTCTCCTAGGTGGGGCATTTGTTTTGAACTACCAACCATAAGAAGTTACACTTGGGACACAAAAAAAATTGTTCCACACCTATTTCCACCAGGGAATACCAACCCCTCCATACAACTGTCTATCCAACTCCATGCAACCCGGCACAACAGATAATTTTCCTTTTGGATTAGGACCCCAATCTAGAATCTATCTCAATTCTCCCTTTAAAAGATTTACATATTCTACTAGCCAAAATTCTAGCTAGCTCTTGATGATCTTCCTTAGAATCTCCTAGACACCATTGGTAAGGATCCTTCTAGTGGTCCACCTCAACTTGACCCATCACCTGAACAACTTTAAAGTCCTCTTCCCTACTAAAAGCAGCATCAACCAAATTGTTACAAAGGGACTGAAGGTGTGGAAACATAGACAAAATAGAGTGTAATGTTCCCTGTTCAAGCACGTGTTGTATGATGTTGTCATTAGCTTATTTCTCCATTGTCTCCCAAACTAACCAGAACTTTCAAGGGATTTTGATGGTATTTGGCCTATGCAATTTCATGGTTGCAAGTGATTCTGAGGTGTTTAGAGGCATTTTTGGGCATATTTACTATTTATAGTCATTTTGGACATAGTTGGGACCATAGTTCAAAATCTCGTCCTCTACCACTTATTGGCAAGGCAAAAAAAAAGTCTTGGCAAATATCGGCGATAAATTGGTAACTTCTCGAAAAATATCGGGAATTTTTAAAATGACTTTAATTTAATTTAAAATGCATTGTTTTTGCATAATTCAATAAGGAGATGTATCTAATGAGTCAGTAAATGAGTACGAAAACCAAACAAGCTGATCCAGATATTATATAAATGTAATATGTAGCAAAATCTTGTCCTCATGTGGAATGTCGATGACTAGCACCCATAGTCAGAGACTCTAAACTCTAAAGCAAACTAAAAATAGTAAATTGTCATTGTAAAAATATCAACAAATACAAATGTCAAGTACAATATAAAACTAGTCTACATCTTCCCCTTCTTCCCAGTAGCTCTAGTAAAAACTATGGGAGTTGGAGGGGGTCTAGCCCTAGCAGTCTATTGTGGCTATAGTTGTAGTTGTCTCAATATCCATCCTAGATATAGTTGGTGCTGGCACTAGCAATGACTCATCATCTATATCCTCACTCTCAGTGTCCTAAGTGTCCTCACTCTCACTGCCCTCCTCCCGATGTCATCCAATCTCGGTGCAAAACCACCCTCTTTTAAACCGGTTCTTGAAAAATCTCTTCAAATCCACTTGTAATCAATGTACATGGCTTCCAATGACTATTTCTCTCCACCAAACCCTTTTCCTCTCCTCCAAAGGCTGTAAATTTTAAAATGGACCACTAAATGGTATCTCGTTGGGCTGCCCATGAGATTTTTTCAACTTCTTGGGAGTAATATGCCACTTCTCAGCGATATATCGCCAACTTCTGGGCTGAGATTTTGGTGCGAAAACCTTGTATTTTCTTGCCACTCCAAACTTCTTGCGAGAAACTGATATATTGGCCACTTATCAGCACAATTTTGGACTATGGTTGGGACCTCTAGTTGCAGTGATATGTTGATGGTAAATGTTTAATATTGACAAAGGATCTATTTATTATTGATATGATTTATTATGCATTAGGAAAGTTAGTTTATGAATTTAAATTTAAATATTTAACTTTATTGATGTTTATTCTATAGTTGTGGGATATATTTAATTAAAAGAGTTCCCCTTTATTTAATAACACATTGGAGATATAAATTGTTTGGGGACTTAAAGGAAAAAGCATCGTGAAAGAATATGGGGAAAAGCAATCACGGAAAAAATAGGGATCGTGAGAAAATAGGGTAAAAGGGAAAATCCTGAAAAATAGGAAAAGGCAAAAAGTGATTTTGTTTATCCCACATAGGCAAGCTGAGTGAATGAGCTCTTATAAGAGCATTGAAAAAAAAAGATTTAAGGGCTCTTTTTCAGGAGGCTTGAAAGTATATGATGTTGTCTGAAGGATCTATATTCTTGGGTTTGGAGGATGAAAACCCTCTTCTTTGTTGAAAGACACAGTCAGGAGGATTGGGTGAGCTTTCAGTTTCAAGGTAAGAACATACAGCAGAAAATAACAGTTACTTTTGTTTGCCAATATTGTAGTGCCAGGAAGGGTTCAAATCTGAGATAAAAGTGGAAAACTGGTGTTTATGTAGTGTAGCAGTTGGCCAATCTCGTCTGAAAACAGTATTTGCGATTTACTGAGATGTTGAGGAAGTTGTGAGTGTCACACTTGCTGGAGTTTGTATCAGAGATGTTGTACAGGACTTAGAATTGTCACAGCACGACTGTACTTGCTACTAGTCATCATTGGAGGCGCTGTCTCAGGGTTTCTAAAAGCCACAGGGGCAGTATTGGGTCTACTGACAATTTGAACCTAAGTTACAGTCATTTACATTAGTGATGTAATGTCGGATTAAGGCAGAAGAGTATCTGGATTCAGTCATCCTTGGTGGAGTTGTAGCTAGGTTTGGAGGTTCATATCAGTTGTTAGTGCTTTTTAGATCTGCTATTCTGTTTGCAGCAGCAAACATTGGTATGATACATTAAACTGAGCGCTGGCATTGTCATTGAAATGTACTATCATAGTTGATAAGTAGGAGATATTTTCCCCAGCAAGTCAATTTGTGATATTGCAATCAAGATTCAACTATGTAGTTATTTGAGTCAAACTGTTTCATGAGAATGAATGGAACACTTAACACTCATTGCATCCAAGTGATGCTCACAAAGGTGAAGCATCGGGACTTCCCAAGAGGTCGCCCATCACAGTACTACTCCAGCTCAAGCATGCTTAACTACAGAGTTTCCTCCATGGTTAAGCTCACTCTACTTGCAACCCCATTTGCAAAACCTTCAACAAGTGTTGTGCTTTATAAACCATTCACCAGAAAGACCCTTAAGTTTATCAATTGATAAGTAGGAGATATTTTTCACAATAGGTAAAATTGTGATATTGCTATCAAAATTCAACAGTGTAGTGTTTTGAGTCAAACTCATTGACCCATGTTCCATGAGTAGTTTGTTGTGGCAAATATCTCCTACTTATCCATTCATGAGTTTAAGGAGCTTTTTAGTGAAGGGTTCATAACGCACAACACTTGTTGAAGGCTTTGTAAATGGGGTTGCAAACAAAGTGGGTTTAACCATGGCGGTTACTTTGTAGCTAAGCGTGCTCGTGCTGTAGTACTAGGATGGGTGACCTATTGAAAAGTCCCAATGCTTTGCCTTTGTGAGCATCACCTTGACACAATGAGTGCTGAGTGTTCCATTCATTCTCATGAGAGATGGGTTCTTGTGAACTACTACTCATGAAATATGGGTCAATGAGTTTGACTCAAAAAACTACACAGTTGAATCCTAATAGCGATGTCACAATTTGACGTGTTGTGGAAAATATCTCCTACTTATAATTGATGAGCTTATGGAGCTTTCTAAAGAATGGTTCATAAGGCACAACACTTGTTGAAGGTTTTGCAAATGGGGTTGCAAGTAGAGCGGGCTTATCCATGGAGGAAATTCCATCATTAAGCGTGCTCGAGCTTGAGTAGTATTCGGATGGATGAACTCTCGGAAAGTCTCAGTGCTTCATCTCTATGAGCATCACCTAGATGCAACAAGTGTTAAGTGTTCCAGTCATTCTTATGAGAAATGGGTTCTTGAAAACCACTACTCATGAAACATGAGTCAATGAGTTTGACTTGAAAAAACTACACAGTTGAATCCTGATAGCAATATCACAACAACATAATTGTCAAACCTGAGATATCTAATTGCTGTTGTAGTTACAGTTTACTGGTGAAAGAATACAGTTCTTATATGTGATGAATCTACTTAGTTAAAAACATTGCGTTGTCTATTTAATATACACCGAAGTTACATTGCTACAAACATTGTGTTTTTCTATTAGGTGATTTCTCATACTCATTACACTCTTCCAAGCATTTGCCAACCTCCAACAAATACAATTGACATTAAGGGTGGCCCCTTACAAGAGGTAACAATCCTAAGAATCATACCAGAAAAAAGCATCTGATCCCTAGTTACAAATCCAAAAAATTAGCCCTCAGAAAGTTTCAGCTCTCTTTTGAAAATATTCCACATCATAGGTCTTTCTATGCCCTTAATCTTAAGAGTGTACATATGGTTGTGAGTAGTCAACTTATGGCTACCTTAACTCCTAATTGAGTCAATTTATCACAATTACATTGTTTGTTTGTTTGATAGGATTTGCACCTATATGTACATATTTAAGTCGGTCATGGTATTATATTAGGCATAAGAGCCTAAGAGGGTATTATAGAGGAGATTTAATTTATTGAAGATTATTGGACATATCCCCATTGAAGTGGATAAGGAAATTGCCCCCTCAAAATGGCATATTATTATCAAGTATTTAAAGCATATTTCATATTATTTCTTCTATTGTGAAAGTTATTTCATTAAAAATGGTATCAGAGCATTAACTTCACACCAGGGAAAAAGGTTTTTTCATCAATTTTGGAGATCATTTTTAAAATTGCATCCCTCTCTAATTTGAGCGAATGTTTTTTAAATTTTTTAAGGGTTCCATATTCAAGCATATTCAAGCCAATTTATAATGCAAATGGAGTTGAATTGAGTAAGTTATTGTAAAACTAAGGTTTCAGCCCAAAATAATTGAAAATCATTAATTTTCAGATCCCAAAATAATTGAAAATCACATAATTTCCAAATCTTAATGCCATTCTTCCTAATTTCTGAAGGGTTTTTGAGAAAGTTATTGAAAAGTCTACTATGAAATTTTCAGATCATCTATATTCTATTTTTGTCATTTATTGCAAAATCATTATATTCTATCACGATGGGACCTGGTAAAACTCCTGATAAGGATGGGGGAACAAATGAGGATATTTGTCCTATTGATGAAATAAGAAAGGTTAAGGAAAAAATCTTATCAGCCAAGGGAGATAAATATTGAATGCAAGGAGGTACACAAAGCATGGGAGCAGATCTATCCAACATAGAGAATGGATCAAGAAAGGATTTCTCGGGAAGAGAAGGTGAATCATCAAGGCTAGAAAATGGTGATTCAAATTGTAATATTCATTTGGGATCTAAGACCTGGATACCAAAAGTAGATATGCCATGTTTGCTGGCAATGATCCACAAACATGGATAAATCAAATGAAAATTAATTTTGATGTGCATCAAATGCCAAGAGGAGAAAAGCTTACTAAGAAATCCTTAGAGCAATTCATTTGATATCTATGGCTATTTAATCAACAATAGAGAAAATGTCTCTCGGTCCAATGATCAGTTTTTACAAAGGAGCTACAGTCATAGTATAGCAATAGTGTGACCAACAACTTCTTCAGCCAACTAGCTAAACTTCAACAAATAGGATGTGTAAGGGATTACATTCAGCAATTTCAAAATCTGTAATTGAGAGTGGATACAATTATAGAGGACAGCTTGAATGACTTGTTTTTGGGAGGTCTCAAAGACCACATTCAACATGAGGTGTGCATGTTTAATCCTACCTCTGCAGATGAATCTTTTGTCTTAGCACGTAAGGTAGGGGGGAAATATTTAAATTCAAGAAAGCAAGTGGTTAGTGGGATAACAGAGAAAGGTTTCTCAACACCTTCTCATCCTCAACCGATTAGGTTAAAAGAGTGAACAGTTTATGTTTTAATTGTGATAGAAAATACAGTTGAGGAAATAAATGCAATGAAAGTAAGTTGTTATATATTGAAGGTCCGAGTGTGGAAGAAGAGGAATAATCGTTATCACATAGCGAGAAAGAATTAGATGATTCCCAACCGATCATTTCTTGTCATGCATTTTTTGGTTTCACCAACCCACAAACAATCAAACTAGAGGGTTTCTTTTAAAAGGAGAAAGTAACTGTTTTAATAGACTCAGGTAGTACTCATAACTTTGTCAACAAAAAGTTGCTTACACGTCTGAATTGATTTATACACCCAGCTCCAAAGTTTCAAGTTTAGATTGCAGATGGTGGTACTATTAGTTGTTCTGTAAAATGTCATAGCATTAAGTTATCCATGAGAGATTGTCATCTCGATTGCCCAATGTATGTTATCTCAATGGAAGCAGCAAAAATTGTTTTGGGAGTTCAATGGCTCAATACCATAGTAACAATTGAGATAAACTCTAAAGAACTGTTCGTGAGACTTAAATTAGAACAAAAGATGGTGGAGCTAAGAAGGATGCATGCAAAAACTCCACAATTGGTAAACTATCATCAAATGCATAAGTTGGTAAAGAAAGGGCTAGGTGGATTTGTGGCCC
The DNA here is from genome assembly GCA_028749045.1 of Cupressus sempervirens. Lineage (NCBI taxonomy): Eukaryota > Viridiplantae > Streptophyta > Pinopsida > Cupressales > Cupressaceae > Cupressus > Cupressus sempervirens. Next base: position 396,927,320 of record CM053790.1, read on the forward strand.
AATTATGTTCATTGGAAGCCTATCAATCAAATAACCCTATCAACACTCAGTAGTTTTTTGGGAGATTCCTAAATGACTTCCCACTAAAAGGGATCACGATCATGCCATACAACTAGTGCCAGGAATCCAATCACCCAACATTACGGCTTATAGATACCCACATATGCAAAAGAGTGAAATTGAAAAGATTGTTCAAGAGATGCCAGAAGTAGGACATATACAACAGAACCAAAGCGAGTACTCACATATTGTAGCTGTGCATAAAAAAGATAATATATGTTTGTGCAAGGGTGAAATGTGAAGAAATAGGAATAGGCCTCCACTACTTCACACTTTAAGGGGTGGTTGAACCTTGTACCTCACTGGGAAGTTAAGGAGATTGATCCTTTCAATCCCAACTCTAAGGTAACTAGATCTAGGAAGATTAAGCAAACCGAGTGATAAAGGAGCACTAATGCAAACAAAGATCTAGTGGTTATAAGGTTGGAGAAAGAATGCAAAAGTCCTTAAAACCCTGATGTAGCAAGAGTTGTGAAGAGCAATTAAGTAAATATGAAATATAAGAGTTAAGTACAAGAAAATAGAAATGTGTATAGAAATAGAGAAGGAATGGGAACTTACCTTGTGAAAAAAAAACCTATAAACGAGTTGTCAAACGACCTCCATAAGGGCTGATTCCCATTAATTCATTAGGAAACTGCACTATGGACAAAACCTAGAAATTGTTTGGCAATTTATCAAGGTCAACCTCCCTAATCAAGCGCAAAATGGAGCATCAAAGTTGAACTAGATGATCAAGGGTGAACTAGAGCATCAGTGGCAAACTGCGGCCCTGATAGAATGTGTGCAACGCTGATTCTGATTTCATAGTTCTAAAGAAAGCTGAAAAGGGTACTTAGATCTGCAACTTGCTTGTCGATCCGATATCTACAACCTACAATAAAAAAGGGCTTTTGTTGTTAATGGAGGTTTGCCTTACTCAAACCCCAGTTTAGGAATTAACCTTAAATTGAAATAATTGAATTGCAGAATTGTAAAGAAAATGTACGAATTTACCTTACAATAGTAGGATCTCTTGAATCGAATGTAGTATGCTCACTACACCAATTGATTTGGATCAAGAAGATGAAGATGAATGTATGTGGAAGATGCAATGTAATGTTCCCTTATTCTAGGACATTAAAACTGATAAGCCAATCCAATATATGACCTTTGAGGACTTCAATACAGGATTATAAGTCATTTTAATTAAAGGAGAGTGAATAAGAGATGAGTTTACATGAGGGACAGAGACAAGAATACAGAAGGTGAAGAGTCATAGGTTGGGTCTTTAGAAGGAGGAGCAGAAGCTCATTTCTTGATGCTTGGTTTATGATTCTGATTTCAGTTTCTCTCTTGAGAGAGTATTTGGAAAGCTTTCATCTAGCTTGAGGACGTAAACCCTCGTGCCGGTAGACAGTAAACGCAAACCCATTGTCCGTGGAGACATTACACTAGGTGTCTCACATGTGCTTACAGGTTCTTTTCTTAGTATTCCAATTTGGTTGTAAAACTGTGTTTAAAAGTGGATTTTCGAATGCTAGTTATTGTATTGTTGATGTATAATGCAGTAACATAGTCTATGGTATTTTATGAGAATCTATTGGTTTATATTGTTGGTTTATAATGCATCTTCGTGCATTTATGTTCTGAATATTATCTTGAGATAAAATTGGGCAAATATCCATTGGGGATATTTCAGTGGTATCAGAGCATCGACCCTGCCACCCTATTGGGTCTGATCAAAGATTTTCATCATAAACATCTGTACAAAAAGGGTTTATCATTTGCAGACCGGAGTTAATTATCAAAGCAATGTATCTAGCCAACCTAAAAGATTATCATTTTTGAAATTGAGCTCAAAGACAAATATTGCAGAAAATAAGATTGTGGGAGTTAATTATTTCTGGCTTTGCACAATGAATTGATATATTTTCCTATAGTCTAGCCATATGCACATCATTTATTCATGGGCAGGTGTGATGTTAAAATTAATTCTAAATATTCTATTGTCATGAGTTTTCTGAATATTATTTGGATGCAAACCAGTCTTCTTAAAAGATTGGGAATATTGGTTTAGAAGCAGAGTATTGTAAACGTGCGTATACCAAGTTGCATCGACTTGAGTTTTAGTGTTGTGCTCATTTTTTCCATTCACCGCTTTTGTTTGTGTGGCCATCACACTACTATTTGCCATCAAGCCTGAGAGTAAAGCAACACTGGGGAAAGCAGCCTGGAAATCATTTTCTGCAAATAATTTTTGAAGGTAGATGGAGGCTCAATAATGTGACTATTTAATTGAGCTCAAGCATTTGATAGCCATATCACATATGCAAGGAAAGTTTGTATTGGCCAGTGATGGGTATCAAACTTAGCTATTTGGTATTCTTCCAAGAGGCTCGAGTGTTGGTGTTATTTATCAAGGACATTAGATGAGCCTGGTTGTTGTCATATATGAAACCTTGCTATTGTTGTGAGATGCTCCTAGACGGGTGAATAGATACATATAAGTTTTTGCTTCAAGCATTGCCACTAAATACTGTTGATCGAAGAATTCAAGTCTCTTGCAGCGTCAGATTTCCTGCACAAGAAGAATAACACATATCAGTTAAAAACTTTGGTACTTACCATTTTGGGAGTTGTCAGAGTGGAAGATAGGTATTGTAGAGCAATCTTAGATAACTCTAAGAATTGTTTTGAGGAAAAATTTGGTGTAAAATCCGACTAGGAGAATATTGTGCACAAATAAGGATGGATTGAAGGAAGATTAATTTTCTTGTGAAAGAAACTATAGTCGGAGATTTTAATAACTTCCCTCCATTGGCTGCCAATTTCTATAGGCTGCTATTAGGGGTATGCAGTGGGTCGGTTGTAGGAAATTTGTTTCGATCTGGTGAAGTAAAATGTTTTCCGCAACTCCACATTTACGGAGATATGAATTGATATGAATTGAGGCGAATTCATTTCTATAACCGTTTGTGTTTTTTATGTGTTGAAGGATTAATAACTGCCATCGATTGATTCAAGTGTCTCTGCTTGGAGCAACTCTTCAGTTTAGTATGTCGTGAATAAGAAATTTGGTGTTGTCGTGAAGTCTAGTGTTACGGAACTGTTAAACATTTGAAAGTAACGGCTTAGCATTATTTGATTGCACTTGCACTCATAAGGAATATCTTGAAAGTAACGGCACCCATTTAGAATCCTATAACGTATGTACTCAAGAGGGTTGGAGCACAGAGAATTGTATCAATTGTTGACACAAGACATCTTTGAAAGAAAGATATTCAGATTCCAGGAAACGCCCATACACTGCAGAGATTCATTGCTTAAACTGGACAGAAGAACAGTCAATTGATGATTGGGAGTTAATGAAACATCCATTCCAGTTGTGTATAGTGCAAGAAATTTTTGTACAGCGAGGAAGGAGATATAGATGTTAGGAGGAATTTTCAGAAGCTGCAGGAATCATCATCATAGAATTTTTGCCAAAATAAGAAGATTCAATATGGTGAAGTCTGACAGATGCTAAATTGGGCCCCAAAAAAGTCATTTCAGCTTCCAAGAAAGAAATACGAATCTGTTTGATAATTGTAACTCCAGAGTGCCAAATTGTCGCATATGGTTGAAGGAGACACGATATACAATTTTTAAGACTAAATTACAATTTCAGGAGAGTTACAAAGAAATCATTTCATTCTATTTTGAAAAATTGTGGTCCGTATTCTAATCAAAGATGAATGTCATGTGTTTTACTAGATATTGAAATTTATAACAAGTATTATAAGAAGGAATAATATTATTCTTATGACTCCACTGGGACTACTTGCAACTAATCAAATAGGCATTATACGACATTATTATACAAGGAGAAAAACTATTCAATGTCGACTATCAAGACTGGGCAGACTGCAGAATTGTAGTTTTGAGATAGAAGGCACAGACAGTGTACAGGGAAAGTGAACAAACATTTCTATTTGGGGTTTCCAGTTAGATAAGAAGAAAGACGTTGGAATTTCTGTGCAGTCTCTTGCAGTGTGAATGCATGCCTAGATTATCACTGGTTGTACATGGCTGGGTTGGAATTAAACTCCATGACTTCATTAAATGCCATTCTTCGGAAGTTGGAGGTGATAGAAATGTATTTGATCAAAGTTGAGCAGACAGATTGTAGGCTCCTAAATTGGGCCTTGCAGCCTACAATGGTAACCTTGGTCCAGCCTGGGTTCATGGAACATCCACGTAAAGATGTGAGGCTTGCAGTTGCTTCATGTCTCAGCGAGATTATGCGAATAACAGCACCTATAGCAGCCTCTAATGATGATGTGTTGAGGAAAGCTCTGCAATTGATTGTGGAAAACTGAGGGATTACATGACAACAAAGATCTTGCTATTGCCAAGAAAATTAAGATTTTAGATATTATGGCAGAGAAGAGAACCATTTACATTACGACTGACCTTGAATGCAACAATTTAATTTTTAAGTTGTTATATTGCTTCTTGTTTGGAATTAGGAAGTACCATCAGGGAAAGTAAATGCTAGCATGCACACCATTATATCCTCAATTTTTTATGCGGACGTTGGAATCTGCAAGATGTTGCAGTCAACCTTAATAGCTTTTTGGAGGAGGGAACATAAATATTGCAAAGGATTGTTCAAGTTTATGCTCTCATCTACAGCCTTCGAGCTCATGGAAGAGTTGAATTAAGCATAGAATCAACAAATTTCAGGATCTCATGATGGATAGTGAGTTGATCTCCATGTGTTTACTAAAGGAACTCCTATGAGGCTTTATGGAATGTCGTTGGTAGAAATTGTGTCTTAGCTGACGGGTCCCTTCGAAAATGTTCTTGTTATGTAGCCGATGGGTCCCTTCGAGAAGTTCTTGTTATGTAGCCGATGGGCCCTTCAGTAATTGTCATGTAGCAGACAGACCCCTTCGGGAAGGTTCTTCGAAAAGTATTTATACCCCCTTGGGGAAGCATTGTAATCATCAGATATCATCAAGCATAATGTAATGTCTTGGCTTGTGCGAATAATAATAAGAAGTTCTGCTATTCATATCTATTGTCTGTGTGCATTAATCGATCGATCTATGCGGTAAACATTTGGCACCGTTGCCCGATGGACCTGGTACAATGACAGGCAAATGAAGATTAAATGCCGAATCAATTGAACAAGAATAATAATAAGTTAAAGGAAAAGGATGAATTACACACAGCGCAGGAAACTTTAATTTTGGCACAACAGGCAGAATGCAGACGGAGATTTCAGCAAGTTACCGACGGCCACAAAAGCACTGAAAAGCTGTTGGAAGAGACCCGACAGCAGCTCGATTTGGTGGAAGAAATAAGGAAGGAGTTTCTGAAACTATGTATGCCAAGGGAAGAGAATCCAGACGGAAGGGGATCAACTCGCATGGCTCGGGGTACCGAGGGAGCACGAGTGTGGAGTGAACTCTTCGTCCGAGATATACTTCCGAAATAGACAGCTTCAGAAAAACCTTATTCACAAAACAGCGCGGGTGTTGAAAACAGCGCAGGTGTTGGGAACAGTGTAGGTATTGAAAATAGCACAGGTATCGAAAACAACACGGCTGTCAAAAACAGCACGGGTGTTGAAAACAGTGCGGGTGTTGGAGACAGCACAAGTGTCGAAAACAACGCGGGTGTGCAGAATAGCACAGGTGTGCGGAACAGCGCAGGTGTGCGGAACAACGCGGGTGTGAACAGGGCAAGTATAAAAAATAGCGCAGGTATTTAGAACAGCACGGGAGTGCAAAACAGCACAAGTACACAACAAAACCCACAACATCTAGTAATGATGACAGGACCAAAAGAGAAACTGCCGAAGTTCGATGGCGATGGTACCATCGATCCCATTCGACATTGCAAAACATGTGAAACGATCTGGAGGGCAAATGGAATAACTGATGAAGACGACTAGATGAGACAATTTCCGGCCACCCTACGGGACATGGCAATTGACTGGTTTACTAGTACAGATCCGTAGAAGCTGGACAGTTGGAATAACATTAAAAAGGAGTTTCTAGCCGAATTTCAACTGTTGTGTGATGATAATGAAATTGTAGAAGAGATCTTCAACACTAAGCAAGGGAAGAACGAAACTGTCCGCGTCTACGCCAGGAAATTAAAAGATTTGATAAACAAAATGGAAAATAAGCTGATGGATGGACTTCAAAAAAGGTGGTTTGTGGAAGGTCTATGCCCAAACTTGCGGAAGAAAATGAAAATTGTGCCGCCATCGTCATACACGGAAGCTTATAACAGAGCATTGAACCTCGAAAGTGAGCAGAAGATAAAGAAGAAGAAAAAGACTAGCTCATCTGATTCGGATGATGATGAGCCTTCCGAAGAAGATAGCAGCGACGATGAAAGCAGTAGCAAGAAGGTTCACGCCCTACAGAAGGAGACAAAGAGCAGTGAGTTGTGGTGCACAGAGTGTAAAACCAACGGTCATACTAAAGGATCCTGTCCAAAGAACCAATTCTGCGACATTTGTTAGATCATAGGCCATTTGACAAAGGAATGCCCCTTTAACATGAAAACCAGAAGGTCTCAGGTGCTTCTTACACAGGCAACTTCCACGTCAGGAGGGAATGGAAATGCAAACATTGATGGTGCCACTTCAGGTGGGTACAGGAATAATAGCAGAGAGCAAAACAACAACAGCGGCAACAACAATAATGGCGGAAGGAGTCGAATTCAGTATGATGCGAATGGTCGGCCAATAGTTCAATGCCACGCATGCAATCTGTGGGGTCACTTTGCCCGAGAGTGCACAACAGCGAACACACCGAAGTTTCTATGTTGATGGTGTGGACCTGGCGATCATGACGATGCTAAGTGCCCGAAGTCTGGAGTAAACTTGATTACTGTCAGGATAGACGAGGAAGAAGTTCTGGCAATCACTCGGAAACAGGCGAAGCTCTACCCTGATCCGACGGAGGAAAAGAAGAGACTAGAGGAAGCCCGCGCAGAGATCCAAAGAGCAACGCAGGTAGAAATGGCACACCTGAAGGACACGCCGAGTACCTCTGTACGGAACTGCGCAGAACAGAACATTGTAAAACAAATATTGCAAGCCAAGGTAGCCGTCAGGATAAATGATCTATTGTTCACTATGCCTCAGCTCCGATCGGCACTCACAAACATTGTTCCCACCGCTAAACTACCAGGAGAACATGGAAGGGAGTAGGAAAGTGGAGCAAGTACAACAGACAAAAAGGAGGACAGTGGCGCAAGTGCAGAAGATCCAATGCTATTAGCCCTCTCATCCGAACGCCATCCGGCAGTCGTTGAAATGGGAATTCTCGGGACTGTATTGACAAAAACGATTGTGGACGGAGGGTCCGGTGTCAATGTGTTGCCTGAAGACACCTAGAAAAGGTTGGGACAGTCGACATTATGGCCACCTACATTCCAGCTGCTAACGGTCGATCAACATGGAATCAAGCCAATGGGAGTCCTAACAGCACAACCAGTGATGATTGGAACCATGCCATTCTTGTTGGATTTCGTCGTGATCCCACTAAAGCGGAGAGGATATGATGCCATTCTAGGCCGAGGGTGGCTGATACAAGCCAAGGCGAAGCACGATTGGAAGAAAAATACTTTATCACTTGAAAGCAAAGGGCGGAAGTACGTCATCGATCTACACACTCAAATGGTCGGGGAAGAAGCTCTGTCGTCAGATTTCGAAGAAGAAGAGGATGAAAGGAGGCAGAATATGGAACCAGATAAAGAGGGAGTCCTGCAGTTGGAAGGAGGATTGACAGACGACGATCTGGATTTAGTACACAGTCTTTACCAATGGCAGATAGAGGACAACGAACTCTTTCCGAGTTGTAATATGTTAAGAGTCGACGAAGGTAAGAAAGAAGGAAATGAATGTTCGAAGGATAACAGAGAAGCCGACGGAGGAAATGAATGTTCAAAGGAACACAGAGAAGCCGAAGAAGGAAATGAATGTTCGAAACAACACAGAGAAGCCGAAGAAGGAAACGCGGGTATGATTGAAGCTGAAGGAAAGAACATACAGTACGAACTCGAAAGGAGGAAAGATTCCACTGTACGATCGCGCAAGAAGAAAGTATTACGTCGAACCACAGATATAGCAGAAAGGTGCCAGCAACAAGGAAGACACATCATACGGTCCGCACAGGAAACAAAGCGAAAGGGTTTAATAAAAGTTGCAGTACGGAGTGGATGTGTTATTGACAGCCAGAAGGGGCAGCTGACGGAGTCCATGGTATCGAGCTTTAGAAACAAAACCGGGCGATATGGAAAACCAAATGGAGAGATCTTGTACCTTAAATAAACTTGATGAGCAACAATTGCAGGAGTGGGCTACGAAGGTGACACAGAACAGGCGTAGAGCATGGCACAATAAGCACTTGAAACTGAACAGGTTTCAGTCGGGGAAATGGGTGTTAAAGTAAAATGGCCAGAATGAAATCAAGCCAGGCAAGTTCAAAGTTAAGTGGGTTGACCATATCCAATTCGTGAAGTGGTTGATAACGGAGCTAGACAGAAAGGAAGTTGTCGACACAGTGAATAGGTTGAAGTTGAATGTCTGCCATGAAAGAAGTAACGCACCTCCATAGACGAACAACTGAGAGAAGAAGACTATAAGTACTGTACATATGTAAATATTGTACATAGTTCAAAAAAAAAAATTTTAAAATGGAAAAGATATCGTACGGCTTTCTAAAGGATGGTACCGTACGGATTTTATCCCACTGTACGGATTTTTTGGAGGTTTTGAGCTGGGTACAAAAAAGCATTAAGTCTGATATGTACCGTACGGATTTTAAAATGAGGATGCAGTGTACAGTTTCTAAGTAAAGGTTACCATACAGATTTTCTGAGGATTGGTTGTTGCACGGTTTTTAGACATTGTACGGATTTTTAGGAGTCACCGTATGAAGTTATGGAGTGAAGCTACCATACGGATTTTTATAGTCAATTTTTGATAAGCCATCGTACAGCTTTTAAGCCTCTGTTCTTGTATAGTTTTCTACCTCACCATACGGATGTTATAAAAATCTAAGTACCGTACGGATTTAGCAGAGCACTTCACAAATGGACTTTCTTGACGTATGGATTTCCCAGGCAAACCCTAGTGTACAGATTTCTGAGACAAAGCATGGCATATGGATTTTAAAGTTTTCATTATATACTTGAAACATTAATTGGATACTAATGCGTATGGATTCCATTTGTTGTACAGATTTGTATGGTTTTGAGGTCGTCGTACGGATTTTGCATAATATGGGGTACAGTTTTTGCATAATGTGGCGAATTGATTCTATAGGTTTTGGCATACGGCTTCTACCTGTTATTGCATTCAGACTTTGGAGGACGTTACAGGATATTGCATAAGGAAGGAGTCGATACGGTGGCAGGATGTTTGGTGTAGCTGTACATTGGTAGCACAGAAGGGTGACAAGAGGTTTTCTAAAAAAAAAAGCAAAAAAAAAAAACGTCGACAAGTCAAGAATGCTCAAAATGAGTATCAAATGATGCCATAGGGAAGGGGAAGCACCCGCAGTTGCCAAAAAAAGTGTGGGATTAGGAGAAATTGCAAAAATAGTGTGTTCCATGCAGTTTTGTGTGTGTTTCGGAGTGCTAATTTGGTCTTGGCTTGGGGCGCTACCTCAGGACCCCGTGGGGGCGCTACCCCTCGACCCCGCCAGGGGTGTTGCCCCCTAGACCCCCAGTCGTTGCGGTTATCAGTCCTGGAAAGTGTGACCAGTTGATAAAACCTGAAGCTGCTACAAGCATGGAGCCTCTGTGCACTAGAGGCACTTGGGGTAGGTGTTGGACGTGAAGCTGTCTTGGTGGATGCATGGAGAGCTCGGGAGGAGTTGATCATCCAGTTGAAGGCAGTTCAATGTACTCAGAGTTGGAAGTCGAGAAAGTAGCACAAGTGGCTATCAAGGTCAGCTTGACTAAGGAGACAGTGTGTTTTGGAAACTAGTTGTTTGAGTTTTGTTCTGTAGTCGTCAGGAGATGACTTTTCTTTTTGGGGGGGATGATGTCGTTGATAGAAATTGTGTATTAGCCGACGGGTCCCTTCGGAAAGGTTCTTTTTATGTAGCCGACGGGTCCCTTCGGGAAGTTCTTGTTATGTAGCCGATGGGCCCTTCGGTAATTGTCATGTAGCCGACGAACCCCTTCGGGAAGGTTCTTCGGAAAGTATTTATAGCCTCTTGGGGAAGCATTGTAATCATCAGATATCATCAAGCATAATGTAATGTCTTGGCTTATGCGAATAATAATAAGAAGTTCTGCTATTCATATCTATTGTCTGTGTGCATTAATCAATCGATCTATGTGGTAAACAACCATTATATCCTCAATTTTTTATGCGAACGTTGAAATCTACAAGATGTTGCAGTCAACCTTAATAGCTTTTTGGAGGAGGGAACATAAATATTGCAAAGGATTGTTCAAGTTTATGCTCTCATCTACAGCCTTCGAGCTCATGGAAGAGTTGAATTAAGCATAGAATCAACAAATTTCAGGATCTCATGATGGATAGTGAGTTGATCTCCATGTGTTTACTAAAGGAACTCCTATGAGGCTTTACGGAAATTATAGCAGTGAGGCAGGTAAAGTGATTCAGACCAGCGATGGGAAGAAGATGGATAAGGAACATACAAGTTTCTATGTTGGTGATTTGGAGGTTATTCTTGACAAACAGTTTGATGAAGTTGGCAAACAATTTGATGAGATTCGTCCTGCTCAAGGTAATACCATGTTGGAATCTTTGTTTGATAAGCCTTCGCATGAGAATGATAACATAGCAACAGATTTGTCTTTGCATACAAATCAACAAAACAAGGAAATTGAGACCTATGATTATATTATTGAGAGGTGTGATGAGCTATGTGTTTCTTATACACATGGTATTACCTTAGAGGAACAGTCCAAGATGACACTACAACACGATGAGTTGTGTCAACATGACAATAACGTAATGCGTGCCTTTAAAAACCAGCTGAAGGTTAGTGAAGACATGGTTGTGGCATCCTTGGTCTGTTATGACAGCACTCACAGGATGATTGAGGATCTCCATAGGAAGGCTCAAAAGGGAGTGGAAGGAGATTTGCTTGTTGCTGATTTGCAAGTAGTCAAAACAGCCCTTGAATCTATGAAATCAAATTATTTATGTTGCTTTCTAACAGAGATTATACTCTTAAGGTTGCTGGAAAATATGTTGATCAGTTGAGTAAAGGAAAGAATGAGATCATGGAGCTCAATAAGGAGCTTAAGTATGATCATAAGGCATCTGATGATACACATATTGCTCTTCATGAAGCAGAAAATCAGGTTAGGGTTACAAATCACACTAGGAAGCATGAGAGCAAAGAGAGGCGGGAGTTTTTCCAAGAAGTAGTTAATGAACTTGATACCATTCAGCAAACTTATGACTTGGAGAGTTGTCCCAAAAGACCAAGTGCCAAACTTTCAGATCACATTCAGCTTGTAGACAACCCCTTGTTTGAAGTAGATGCTGATTGGACTTCCAATAATCCCCTTTTTGAGATAAATGAGGGAGCTTTTTTTGATTGTCATGAACAGGATGATCTTGACTTCAGAATTTTGGATCTAGATATAGTTCCTAGTGGTGAATCTTGGTCATAGGATTGGTGTGGGGAATTGACTGCAGTCGTTCATCCTTTGATCAGCACATTTATGGTTCCAGATTCCAACCTATTTATGAGTTGGATGGATTTCATACACTAGCCATTAAATAGATCTTGGTGGAGGATTGATGAGAATTATGTTTTGATCATAAGGGATGGTTTTTCAGCCTCATTCTTACTCATAGCACCTATGCACTTAGGGGTTCTCTATATTGATAACAACAGTAGGGTATTTGATGAGCCCATGGTGTTGATTTCAGCTATTGAGCAGCTTGTTTCTTACATCAACAATTTAGGTCAGGTAATCACCATCTACTGTGATACACATAGCTCCTTGATACAATTCTATCTCATCATATCTAATGCTCATGACAACATGGTTTGGGATCCTGGCATTAGCACGCTTGATGTATTGTTTTTATGGGAAGACAGTGCATGGCTTCGCAGTTCTCAGTCCTTTGTTCATATCATAGTAGTGCAGTAGATTGTCAAAGCATTATTCATGATGTTGATATGAGACCCAGGTATCGTGGTCACGTGCTTACAGTTGTTTGAAGGAAAACAATCTCGAGAGGGGAGGACTATAATGTCCCCTTTTTCTAGGCCATCAAAACTGATAGGCCAATCCAATATCTGACCTTTGGGGACTTAGTACAAGATTATTAAGTCAATTTTAATTAAAGGAGAGTGAATAAGAGATGAGTTGGCATGAGGGACAGGGACAAGAATACAGAAGATGAAGAGTCAAAAGTTGAGTCTTTAAAAGGAGGAGCAAAAGCTCATTTCTTGATGCTTGGTTTATGATTCCGATTTCAGTTTCTCTCTTGAGAGAGTATTTGGAAAGCTTTAGCTTTCATCCACCTTGAGGACGTAAACCCTTGTGCCGGTAGACAGTGGACACAAACCCATTGTCCATGGAGACGTCACACTAGGTGTCTCACATGTGCTTACAAGTTATTTTCTTCGTATTCCAATCTGGCTGTAAAACCGTGTTTAGGATTGAATTTTTGAATGCTAGTTATTGTATTGCTGATGTATAATGCAATAACATATTCTACAGGTATTTTATGAGAATCTACTGGTTTATATTGTTTCTTTATAATGCATATTCATATGTTTATGTTCTAAAAATTATCTTGAGATAAAATCGGGCAAATATCCATTTGGGATATTTCATGCAACAAGGATCTTGAAGAAGATCTTGCTAGATAAACTCCTTCAAATGCTTGAATCTTCGATCTTCAATGGCAAAATTGCTTGATTGATGCTTGAAGACTTGAGTGCTTGAGCGTGAGTGCTTGAACATGAACTTGATGGATGAGAAATGGAGCAAATGGATGGGCTTATATAGAGCTCAGAATTGACTAACTCCCGAAGGTCAACCTGCATAGGAATTAACACCCCGAAGCTATCTAGACACAAGACCCAAATTAGGGCCCAATCAGGGGCACACTGTGGCTCTGATTGGCCCATGAGAGGCGCAATGTGCCCCAGACAACTAGGGTCTAGAACCCTCAGAATCCCTTCGAGATCCCAAAACAGGTCTTGGATCCCTAAAGTCAAGACAAAGTCTAAGATATAGTTGTTTCAGTGCGGATAGAAGATTCCAAGTGATTAAATGAAGGGAAGGGAGGACCTAAGAGGATAGACCCTGCCTTGAGCTTAACGCTATGAAAATAGGAGCTTTAAAGAGGATCTATTAGGTTTTACCCCAGTTCCACCTAGGAGAAAGGACAAAAAAGGGAAGAAAAAAGGAAAGGTGTAAGGAGATGATTATCTCGCATTAAATAGGTGTTAAACCTTCATTAAATTGGATTGCTTACAATTTAAGACAATACATTTAGCCCCCACTTTAGCGAGAGTATGGACTCAATCCAAACTCTTGGTAAAGTAGAGCACATGGCATAAGATACTCTCATCATAATCAAGGAGACAAAGAATCCATCAAGCCCCCAAGGGATTGAATATTTGCTAACTCCCAGATCATAGTAAGAGAGAAATCACTAACTGAAAAGAAAAAGGAGAAGAGGAGTGATTATTTCGCCCAGTAGAGTGCCCACCATATTGTGAATCGCTTAAAAGAGTTGCTGCAAACAATGGCACTGAAATACTCTAATGGGGTGGTAACCCACTAGTCAACCCATTGGAAGGACCATCCATAGATCAACATTCTTCATATCACCATGGAATGGTCCAATAAGACTGTGTTACCCATGTATGGGACTTAGCAAATTGTTATGCATTACCCATAGACAAGATTTAGCATATGTGTGTGCAAAGAAGAGAGAGAGAGACCCGATGTTAAGGATGCTCTCTTCCCACAAAGAATCCATCCTTTAGGATTATGTCTAATTCATAAAGGGAAAAAAATGTGCAAAAAGAAGGGATGAAGTAGCAATGCATAGATTTGAGGATAACTTAAAAAGCATACTAATTATCCAGGACTAAAGCACCCCAAGCCATACTCAGAATCCATATTCACTACCCCATGAGAGTGACCTGAGAATGTGTAAAGATAGGTCAAATGATCTAGCAAGTGTGAATATCATGCTAGTCAACCAAATCCAAGACATACGAAAATAAGCGAACCATGTATGCCCCCCCTTAAAATGGGAAAATAATTGCCTATTTTAACATCTTAAGTGATGAAGAAGGATAAAGCAATTTCAGCATCAAGATAGTATCCACAAGCAATACCCGATCCAAACCAACAAGGTCACAACTCCTATGAGGTCATGGAAGGGTAGAGTGCAATGAGACACCGTGTCAAAAGTGAAAAAGTAAATCCTTCAAAAGGATATAACACTATTATGAGTCTCCAAGGTAAGTGATCTATCTACCATGAAAACCCACTTGCTAATAATATAAGATTGGATGTAACATGATAAATGAATGACACTCAACCAAAGGAAATAGTGGATGCTTGAAAGAACGAAAAATATGGATAAAGTTCCTATGCCCCCCAAGTGTAGGAATAAAGAGAAAAGGAGGATCTATTATGCTACTCACAAAGCAGACCATGCATGACAATGAGCCCCCAAGAGAGAGGCTAGCAAAGTAACATGGCATGGAGCAACATAATAGGGACCTAGATGCTATTTAAAGTCATACAAATTAAAATAAAACAAATCACAAGAAGACATATGAATAACCTAATATTAATGAATTATTGAATCTTAAAATGCAAAGCTTGACAATCATTAGTAGAGTGATCGTAATAACAATGATACATACAAAACGAAAGATGCATAAGTTTTTGACTACGTTTCTTTCTACATTTAGGTCAAGTAATCATCTTAGCACAAAGAAGTATAGGCAAAACAACCCCTTGATTAGTAAAAGATGATAAAGGAGAGGATGTGGACGAAGTATCATTTTGTGGCACACCTCCTAAAGTATGAGCGGAAATGGTGTTGAAAGATTGCTTATGCTCCCCATTAACTAAGGGCATATTAGGTTTAATAGGGTTATCATGACTAGAAGTAGAAACAAGATTAGTAAAGAGAGGAGTGGCTCGATTTCTCATGAATGGAAGGTCCTTAATTCTATACTCTCCAATAAAAGTTGGATTAAAAGCCAATGTACCCCAATCATCTTCAAATAAAGAGGAAGAAGAAGGGTCTTCTTTGATTTCAAGTTTCTTCACTTCCTAAGTAGGTGGAGAAACACAGGCATAGTCTACATTTAAACAAGGATTAGGTGCATCATCAGCTTGAAGAGTATATAAAAGGTTGTTGTAAACAAATCTAAGCTTGTGATGAAGAGTAAAAGGAACCACATGCATAGAATGCAACCAAGGTCTTCCTATGAGAAGATTATAAGTGAGAGGTCCAAGCATAACATGTATAGGTGTATCCAATATCACCAAACCAACGTTTAAAGGCAATGTTATAATATCAAAAGTTTGCTTAGCAATGTTATCAAATCCTCAAATGGGAGCGTTATCTGGTTGAATAGTAGAGAGATCAGTGTTCATAGCCTTTAACATATCTATACTACAAATATTCAAACCAAAGCCATTATCAAAGTTCTTCGTATGGTAGTTTTATTAATAGATACTGCAACCATAAGAGGGTCATGACAATCTTGAATCTCTTTAGAAGGCAAATCCTCATGAGTAACACAATTTAAGGTGTGATGAGAGTAGTTACATGCATTCTAAGAAAGCATTGATGTTATCTTCATTAGGAGGTGGAACAGAGAGATTGGACAAAGCTTTTTTCAAGGCTTCATAGTATGTAGTAGATGTCTGAAGAAGTTCCCAAAGACAAATCTTGGCAGGGGTTTTACCTAATTGCGACACCAGGTCATAATCCAACCTAGGATGTTGAGGAAGACAAGGTAAAGGAGGAAGAACGGGTTGAGAAGGCAGAAGAAATGTAGTAGGTTAAGAATTATTCCTCGTACGATAGGTGTGAGACGCCATATTATAATCCAAAGGATCACTAGATTTTCCCTTAACAGTTAATTGAGGACAACCTTTAATGGTGAGAAGAGGGTAATCTTTAATAGTGAGGAGAGGTTGAGCAACATTAACTTGATTATGATCTTGCATCTCCACACACTTTGCACTAGAAGGGAGAACATTAAGGAGATGGCTAGTATCCTCTTGTTCCAAGGAATCTTTAGAATAGGAATTATGGATGTCCATTAATATTTCCGCTTTACTAGGAGTATCAAATGAAGGCAAGGTCACATTGATAAAAGTGTTTATAATATCTTCTTCTTGCTCTAAACTATCGCTAGGATATGTATTAGAAGAAGGAATGTCAATCTTGTCATGTTGAAAAGAAAAGGCATCAATCATCATCCTATAACTTTTTCACAAGGAAGAGAATAGTGAACATCATTGTCTAAAGGTTTATCCCAAATAGCAACATTATCAATAAAGGCAACGTCTCTATCAATAAAGCACAGCATAGGGAAGAAGAATCGTGAGTTAAAGGAAGGTCCACAGAGGTGGGAGGATTGAAAGAAGATATAGAAGCATCCTCAACAAATGTGTCCCAATAGTCAAGGCCTAAAAGAGGAGAGGGGCCAATATCAATCTGCCACTAATCTCCATGAAAAGGAAGATCATATGGTAAGGATAAGTTGATAGAAGGATATTTTTAAGGTCAAAGATAATAGAATGATATTTGGAGAATAACTTTTGGAACATAAGAAATAGAGAATCACATATAAAATAAATCAAACTAATCATTGTCATTGAAGAGTATAAAAGATCCAATAAACATATGAACAATCAAGCATGAAAAGTACAAACTCATTGTTGCAATATCCATGAAAAAGAGAGCTAGCCAAATGCTACTGATGAAAACAAGACTAGATCTATATACACAAAGAAGAGAGAAATCAATCTAAGATAGCAAAATCTAACTCCAAAATGCAAGAAAGAGTTGTCACAAGTGGGTGCACCACAATGTACAAGGGTGAAATGTGAAGCAATAGGAATAGGTCACAACTACTTCACAGATCAAGGGGTGGTAAATTAACCTTGTACCTCAAAAGGAAGTTAAGGAGGTTGATCCTTTCTATCCCAACTCTAAGGTAACTAGATCTGGGAAGATTAGCGCCAACCAAGTGATAAAGGAGTACTAATGCAAACAAAGATCTAATGGTTATAGGGTTGGAGAAAGAATGCAATAGTCCTTAGAACGCTAATGTAGCAAGAGTTGTGAAGAGTGATTAAGTAAATATGCCATATAAGAGTTAAGTGCAAGAAAATAGAAACGTATATTGAAACAAAGAAGGAACGAAAAACTTGCCTTGTGAAATACAAACCTATAAACGAGTTGTCAAATGACCTCTGCAAGGATCAATTCTTGCAATCTTGATTGAAAACTGCACTACAGACAAAACCCAGAAATCATTTGGCGATTTGTCAAGGTCGCCCTCCCTAATTAGGGGTGAAATGGAGCATCAGATCCAAACTAGAGCATCAAGGGCGAACTCGATGATCAGGGGCAAACTGGATGATCAAGGGCGAACTGGAGCATTAGGGGCAAACTACGGCCCTAATAGAATGTGTGCAATGCTGATTCTGACTTCGCAATTCTGAAGAAAGCCGAAAAGGATAATGAAATCAGCAATCTATTCATCAATCCAATATCTACAACCTCTAATAAAAATGGGTTTTTGTTGTTGATGAGGGGTTTGCCTTAGTCAAACCCCAATTTATGTAATGTTCCTGTTATAAAATAAATCATTTATCAAACTATTGTAATCGGCCGATTGATTTTATGTATCTCGAACCCATTCTTATTTTTGTTTCTGTAGTTTGTGTCGTCGTTGGCTATCTTTGTACACCCTCGGAAAGTTTTCCCCGATGAGTATTTAAGCACAGCTTAGAAGTAGTCTTTAGGTATGCAATTTCGATTATTTTCTATGTACTGCAAATTCCTGTTGGAGTTCTTTGTTGTTCGTCATTTCAGAAGTGAAAGACCTTCCCTATTTGGTTTGTTCCAGTTTCAATGGGATTCAACCCTCACCCTATTCCGTCGCCTATAACACTTCACTCGGATTTGGCAAGTCGGAGCACCATCATATTGTGAATATCCATTATGTTGATTTGATCTACTCTTTTGTCCTATGTATTTCCAATTGTTATTCATCTGCATTAAATCTTGCTATTTGTTTACACAATCTGTTAGTCTGCAAAGTTCTCTATCCATTACCTACGAATTCCAACCGTCTATCTCCAATCCCCACAGTACACCATACGGCCTCCCTTTCAGGCAACGCCCTTCACTCTTCCACACATCTTCCTCCTCACTCCGTACCTTCTTGTTTCCTCACTCCACTCTCCGTACGGCTCTTCTGCCAGTCAACCCCCGAATGCCCATTCTGTACTGCCATTCTCGGCACCTTCCATTTTCCTCACATTGCACAGACTCGGCCCCCTCATTGTATGCCTTCCTCACCCTCCGTAGGGACACAATCCCACCGTACAATCAATTAGGCTTGCCATATGGCCCTCTCTTCCTACTGTACGGACTTCTCTGTCCTTGGTGTACGATCACCTCAAGAATGTCACCCCGTCCAGTCATCTAGCTACTGTACAGCCTTCAATTGGCACCCATACACCCATACTCCACACCGTGTTGCCTTCCAAAATCGCAGAAAGAGATTGTTAGAGCCGTTGCACGGGTCAAAACATTACAGTGGTATCAGAGCGCTTCAATCTTGCCAGCCTGTGGACAGTGAATGAGAGTTTATAGCCAGAAGAGAAAGACACATTATGTTGATCAAATTGTAATGTCCCCGTTTTGGCTGGCATTGTTTTGCGTGACAGATCAGTCTATCACGAACTCTTGTAGACGAGTGGTTGTGATGAGAGAGTCATTCTGGCGTTTATTTGGAGATTGGATGGTTTATTATACTCTTGGAGATATTATTTATATTTTATCATTACTTTTTATATTGGGCCTACATGTTATAATTCTAAGTTGAGTTGCACTTTTTATTTTATAAAGTTATTTTATTAAAAAAGTGCATTATAATGGGATTTTATAATGGATGTTTCTAGAAGTTCTTAGTAACTTCTTAGAAAGGTATGTTTCTAAAAGTTCTTAGTAACTTCTTAGGAGAGTAGATAAATAGAGGACTTGGGCTCCCATTTGGATAGACGAGATTTGGTAACTCAACTATATCTTCTATGAGCATTTGTGGAGCTTGATAGTCTGCAAATATTCAGCATAATCCTTGAGAACAATACCTCTCAAGAGATTTCATAACTGAGGAAGTGAGAGACCTTCTGAAGGGTTGCACTTTGGAAGTGGTATTCAGCCATTTCAAGTTGAGCTTAATTTGTATACTCAGACTACCTGAGGGTTTGAGTTTTTGGAAGCAATCCAAAAAAGCAGGTCCGAAAAAGCAATCCGAAAAAGCAAGTCCGAAAAAAGCAATTCGAAAGCAAATCTGAATAAAGCAAAGCAAAAAAGCATATCCAAAAAGGCAAGTGAAAAAAAACAGATCGGAAAAAGCAAAGCAAAAAAGGTAGCATTGGAGAAAATTATTATAGCCATCTACAACCAGGTTCCTTTGTTAGCATTGCTTTTTAGGTGTTATAGGTTTCAGCCTAAGTCACAAGGTTCGAGTTCGAGTTCGAATTCGTCAACTATAAAATTCGGATGAAGTTCGACAAGGGCAAAAATTCGAAAAAAATTTGACATTAAATTCGCCTTATATAAATTTAATATTTTAAAAATATAAATAATATATCTATAAAAATATCAAATAGATTAACATTTATAAAATATAAACCATAAGAAATCATTCTATATAAAGAAACACAATTCATAACTCTTAAAACTTTATAAATAATTTATTTAATATAAATGATTTGTAATAAACTTAAAAATATTCGTAACTTTTATAAGTCAAAAAAAACTAATAAAATATTTATATTTTTAAATTTTATATACTCTTATTTCACTATCGTAAAACTAAAAATTAATAATATTTGATTTTTAATTCACTATCGTTAAACTTAAAATTACTAAGTTTTTTATTGATTTTTAATTCCCTATCGTAAAACTTAAAATTACTTAGTTTTTATAGACTTCGATTAAATCTCTTAAAGACTTGAATAGAATCGATGCTACTATGCAGGATGAAGCGACGTGAAATGTTACCAACGGATTGATGAATTTGATGCTTGAACTCGCTCCTTTCACGACGCAGATGGGAAAACGTGTTGAAAAAAGAACAATTGCTGCAATATTTTTTTGCCCTAGTTGCTAGTTTCAGCGACTGAACAAGCTACGGCTTCAAGCTTCTTTTTATTGGTAGGTTAACCCTCCATTGAACCAGCAGATTGAAAAACCTAAGGAAACGCTTTAGAAAAATACTTGGTGAAAAAACGACCCGATTGCCATGCGAATTTGATACGCATTTTTGACGAATTTTCTACTACTTTAAGATGTTCGCTGAATTTCGAACTTCAAGCCAGAAGTGCGGCGAACCTTGTGACATAGGTTTCAGCTATAGGTGTGTATTATACCAACATTATCATTTTTGTAATCCATGTAAATGCTAAAAGTCTTGGCCATATTTCATGAGCATTGTATTAGAAATTTCATTGCAATTAAGGAGATAATAGTTGCTGGTGTCATTTGAGCAATTTAATATCATTATTTATCAGCTAGTTAGTTTGCATACCAACTGTTTGTAAAAATGTCAGTTGGCTGTAGGTGTTCATTTCTCATGTTTAGATCATATATATGCATTGTATATTGCCAAAATTAGTTGCACATTCATGTTAGGTCATTGTTTAGTCAATTCAGAGTCTTCTTGCAAGCATTCTTATTGATGCTAAGTGAAGGAAAGAGCCATAAAAGCAAACTAAAATTTTATATCAGTAATATGACCCTTGTATGCAAAGTGTTTTCTTGAACCTTTATCAGCATTTTGGGATCAGATTTGAGCAGGGTCATTATAGTGGTATCAAAGCGGTTTCCTGCCAACCTGATTGGGTTATTTCAGATTGAATTCAATTATCAGTATGGCTTTAACAGGAGACAAGGATTTGGAAGAAAGAATGCACAATGTAAAGAAGAACTTAGATTGTCCATTTCAGCGAACAGAGGACCTTCTAAGAACTTTGGAGGAGTTGGAAACTTATTTAGGCAAGTTTGATCAGTCAAGACCCGATGCTATGCAAACAGCTTTATCTCCAGCATTTGGTTCGTTGGTTAAGCCCTGATTATTGAGACATCATGATGAAGTAATAAGACTTACAGCTCTCTCTTGCATTAGTGAAATCATGAGGATAATAGCTAGCCTTGATTCTTATGACGATCAGATTATGAGAGAGGTACTTCATGCCATGGTAAAAAGCTTCAAAAAGTTGGACAACATCTGGGACCCTTATTTCACAATGAGGGCAAGATTACTTAAAGTATTTGCAAGGTGTAAATTTGAAAATATTATGCTGGCAATAGGTTGTATTGGTGACATTCGCAGGATGTTTAATACAATTTGGAATATTATGGACGAGTTTCATCCCAGCAGGGTATTGGCATCAATGCACTCCATCATGTTCACAATCCTGTTTGAGGAGGAGGATGAAATTTCTAAACTTTTGGCAGAAGACTTATGCTATGTTTGGACAAAAGAGAGGAATTTGTCACCTATGGCACGTACATGGTTAAAGAGCCTGATTGATAGGCCTAAGGATCGTACCTTCCCTATGACAGGCAGAAACTTGTATGAGGAGTTTAACAGACATGCGGATTCAATACAGGGAGACATTAGCACATCTTCAAGTAATGGTTTATCTACATCATCTTCACAGGCAGAAGGGGTTACAAATGTTGTGCAGTTTGAGCCAGTTGCATCGGAAGGTGATATCACAAGCACACTAGATTGCGTGATTGACACAAACAGTGATTCCAGTACAGTTGGGCTGGATGAAGTTATAGCAGTTGAGGATACTGTCATGTTTGAGGATAGTACAATTGATCAAAAAGTGAGCATTCAGGACTTTGCAAAAAATGAGTATCAGGCACAGTTGGATGCTTCTTCACATGAGATAGAGGCTAGTAGCTCTTCACTTGGTTTGGCAAGCCAGGTAAGGACAAGGGACAAGGATATTGTCGCGGCTTTATCTCATCATGACAGGATGCATGGATTAATTGAGAATCACATTTGGATGATTCAACTACAGGAGAGACAAAAAGGAGTCACAACAAGTTCTTCTTGTGACAACTTACAGCAGATCAAGGAAGGCATGGAGGCAATGAAGGTAAGTTACATACACCTACTTTCAGATTGCAATCATCTCCTTAATCTTGCAAGGATCTATTTAGATGCATTGAAGAAGGAGGAGGAGGTTGACCGGCTTTCTCATGAGCTAGAAGATACTCAAAATTCCTTGGTGTGTACTCAATTGGCTCCCCAGGATTCTGAGAGACATGTGGACGAGCTTTGTCTTGAGCTGAGTTCAGTTCGGGAGTTAGCGCGTATAGCAGGGACTCAGTTTTCTTTTACAATCGGGTCACATGTTAATGATGATATGAGTATGTCTAGCATTCACACTCCGGATTCAAAGATTGTAGATAGGTGCGTGAAGTCAGTTGGTATTGTTCACTTTACTCAGGTGAGAAGTTTACTTGAATTGCCAGTTGGTTTCCGTTCATGGATTAGATGTTGGGATCCTTATCTTAGTACTTGGGATCGTTTTTACCGGAGATATCTATCATTCTTTGGTAGTAGTATCTGTTGCACCATCATGGACTTGATTAGTAGTTTGCCAGGTGTAGTTCTCATCCATGCCAGTAGCTTGTTTGATGCTCGAATTAGTTTTTACACACCTGTGTTGGGCATTGTTCATGTATCCAGTCGACCATTCTTGTTGGAATGGGTTGATGATCTCTCAAATATGATAGAGTTTACAGAAGAGTCCCAGGATCTGATTATTACAGATGACACCCAGGGGGATGTTGTGGACAGTTTTGAGGACTTAGTCTCCTCAGCAGTTTCTTTTGATACGGAGGTTTTTGATGTTGATGCTTCAGTCACTCCGTTTGATGGTACGAGTTCAGCAGTTGGTCTGCAGAATTTGGATGGCAATATTACAAATGATAGTTATTCTGAGGTTACTCCTTTGGACAGTGTACAAGGGATAGAGGATAGGAGTTCGACCAGTCAACACAATCATATGTCTAGTAAGCTGAGAGTTGGCGAGCGAGACATTTTTATCGCTTGCGAGCATTTCGATGCTGCTCGTCAGTTGTTAGCAGTTTATGGATGGGGTTCTCCTACTAGTGATGAGCAGGGAGGCAGTTATCTTTCCTTGACAGAGATCCACTCTTTGTGGGAGGCTATCTGGATTTTGAGACAGAATTATATGCAATTGGTAGTTGACAGAGATTATCTTATGGAGTGGGGCAGTACAGCATATGACGCATTATTGGTCAAGGAAGATGAGGTGAGTGAGCTTACTCAGTAGCTCGAGGTGACTTCTGAGTTTCTTGAGAGTACATAGTTGGCTTTCGAGGAGCCACAGTTTCATTTAGCTGAGGTGACCATGGAGTTAGAACGACTTCAATCTTTACCAGATTTTGTACAGTCACAAACTGTGGTGTTTGGTGATTCGAGGATGTCCATGGTCAAGGTTGATAGAGGCAATGGAGATGAGGATATATCTGTCCACGACACTAGTATTGGCATATTTGGTTCGTTTCCACTTGAGGCAGGTTCAGCTGAGTTGAGCGCTGCAGCTGAGCATTGTGGTATGTTTGACTTGGAGGGCACAGAGACTAGTGATGTTGTTGTTGATTCTGCGCCCTTGGCTATATCATCCTCTGACTTAGCCGATGATCAGTCACAGTTGGTCGTATAACGTCTGCAGGATGAGTCTTTGACTGGGATTGGTTCTTTTTACCAACATTATACTGTAGGATATGTTCATCGGTTTGTTTTTGATCCATGTGTTGAGGAGTTGATGGCAAACAGGTTTGGTTTGGGCTCCCGTTTTTGCTATCTACCGTGTAATGACTATTCACCATCAGCAGTGCATGGGTGTTATGGTTATGAGATAGTGACCGGTGATCTGCAGAGTTGTGTTAACTGCAGTAGATGTACAGTGTGTGGATTCTTTGTATTTGGTGCAATTTCATGTGGCACTATGAGACAGTGACTAGTGATCTGCAGAGTTGTGTTAACTACAGTAGATGTACAGTGTGTGGATTCTCTGTATTTGGTGCAGTTTCATGTGGCACTATGAGACAGTGACCAGTGATCTGTAGAGTTGTGTTAACTGCAGTAGATGTACAGTGTGTGCATTCTCTGTATTTGGTGCAGTTTCATGTGGTAGTGGTCACCATTGTAGCAGAGTTGGAGTGTGCATTCCGCATAACACAATGGGTTGTGTGGATGGTGTCTATTATGTTGACAGTTTGGGTGATCTACTCTACTTGGGGT
This sequence comes from Cupressus sempervirens, assembly GCA_028749045.1. Classification (NCBI taxonomy): domain Eukaryota; kingdom Viridiplantae; phylum Streptophyta; class Pinopsida; order Cupressales; family Cupressaceae; genus Cupressus; species Cupressus sempervirens. The sequence goes on from CM053790.1 coordinate 396,951,958, forward strand.
CTGATATTTCGAGAGTTTGTGCCTCGTGGGTTCCTGACTATGGCAATAGTGGATTTGGAGTTCAGTTGCGTAGTGGTTCACGATCTATTCATGGTTTCCTCTCGGTTATATTTTAGAGGTTGTCACTGGAGCCTATGTTGACTAACAATAGTATGGTTCATGACTACATTTGGGATCCAGGTGGATTGATTGGTTTGTTGTTCAGCCATTGCTTGGGGACAAGCAATTTCAGGAAGGGCGGACTGTAATGTCCCCATTTTGGCTGGCATCATTTTGTGTGCCGGATCAGTCTATTACGGACTCTCGTAGACGGGTGGTTGTGATGAGAGAGTCATTCTGTCATTTATTTGGGGATTGGATGGTTTATTATGCTCTTGGAGATATTATTTATATTTTATCATTACTTTTTATATTGGGCCTACATGTTATAATTCTAAGTTGAGTTGCACTTTTTATTTTATAAAGTTACTTTATTAAAAAAATGCATTATAATGGGATTTTATAATGGATGTTTCTAGAGGTTCTTAGTAACTTCTTAGAAAGGGATGTTTCTAGAAGTTCTTAGTAACTTCTTAGGAGAGTAGATAAATAGAGGGCTTAGGCTCCCATTTGGATAGACAGGATTTGGTTAACTCAACTACATCTTCTATGAGCATTTGTGGAGCTTGATAGTCTGCAAATATTCAACATAATCTTTAAGAACAATACCTCTCAAAAGATTGCATAACTGAGGAAGTGAAAGACCTTCTGAAGGGTTGCACTTTGGAAGTGGTATTCAGCCATTTCAAATTGAGCTTAATTTGTATACACAAACTACCTGAGGGTTTGAGTTTTTGGAAGCAGTCCGAAAAAGCAACTCCAAAAAAGCAGTCCAAAAAAGCAGGTCTGAAAAAAGCAATCCGAAAAAGCAGATCCAAAAAAAGCAGTTCGAAAAAGCAAATCCGAAAAAGCAAGTGAAAAAAAAACAGATCGAAAAAAGCAAAGCAGAAAAGGTAGCATTGGAGAAAATTATTACAGCCATCTACAACCAGGTTCCTTTGTTAGCATTGCTTTTTAGGTGTTATAAGTTTCAGCTGTAGGTGTGCATTATACCAACATTATCATTTTTGTAATCCATGTAAATGCTAAAAGTCTTGGCCATATTTCATGAGCATTGTATTAGAAATTTCATTGCAATTAAGGAGATAATAGTTGCTGGTGTCATTTGAGCAATTGAATATCATTATTTATCAGCTAGTTAGTTTGCATACCAACTGTTTGTAAAAATGTCAGTTGGCTGTAAGTGTTCATTTCTCATGTTTAGATCATATATATGCATTGTATATTGCCAAAATTAATTGCACATTCATGTTAGGTCATTGTTTAGTCAATTCAGAGTCTTCTTGCAAGCATTCTTATTGATGCTAAGTGAAGGAAAGAGCCATAAAAGCAAACTGAAATTTTATATCTATCATATGACCCTTGTATGCAAAGTGTTTTCTTGAACCTTTATCAGCATTTTGGGATCAGATTTGAGCAAGGTCATTACAAAAATGGCTGCCAAACCAGAACCGATAGCTGCCGAACTCGTGGCACTACTAAGGGAACTTGCCAGGAATCAGGCACAAATCACTGATACTCAACAGCTCATAGAAGAGACTCTCAAGAAGTTGGCGGACAATAAAATATCTAAAAAACAAAATGGTCATAGCGCGGACTCAGTGTCGGGTAAATCAAACCCTCATCCAGCATGCTCTCGGCCTTCCATGCCGTCTTTTCCCCCACGGACGGAGGCACCGCATGGAGGGAAACAACCAACTTTTGAAAAAATGCAAGAACAACTGAGAGAAGACTGGAAGAATGCAAATCTTGAGGAAGATATATCCTACAAAGATTACGCGGATCTGAGAATGAGATATTAGGGAGGCGGAAATAGGGGATATTTTAATGATGATCTCAGAAGAAAGTTGAGTAAAATAAATCTGTCTCCATTTGACAGATCTGGTTCCATATCTGTACAAGTGTGGGTAATGAAGGTCGATACTTACTCTGAACTAAATCTTATGCCAAAAAAAGCAATCAAATTTGTGGCGCTGCACTTGGAGGGAGTTGTGCATGAATGGTGGCATCATGGCACCATCACTTTAGGGCATGATCAAATAAATACTTATGCAAAATTCACGGAGAGATTGATAAAGCGATTTGATGGTAAAGATCCAGAACTCAATTTCAAAGATTTGGCACAACTGAGACAAATTGGATCGGTCGATCAGTTCATTGCAGAATTTCAAAAACTTTCTGTTTTGGTCACAGACATTTCCGAAAGAAGATAGGTAGTGCTCTTCATAGACGAACAGATAGAACCTCTAAAAGGTTGGGTAAAGGGGTTCAATCTTGCCACCCTGTCGGAGGCAATCAATAAAGCACGGAGTATGGCATCTTTATCGACGTCATCCTCTCGAAGTTACATTCCAAACTACCGGAGTTTCCGAGGGACAAACCTCCACCCAGGAAGCCGTCATTGGACGAGGCTACCAGACAGGTACACCAGAGGAAGAAACTGTGTTTTAATTGCAAGGGACCTTGGGAGCCTGGCCACAAATGCCTCATAAAAGGGAAGATTCATTACAGTAAGGTCATATCCGATGATGAGGACAAAGAGGAAGAAATGTCGGCCAAAGACAACCAACCTCACAATGACACCAAAATGGTCAGTTTAAATCTATGTCACAAGGTTCGACGAATTTCTGCTTTTAAGTTCGAAATTCGGCGAACATCTTGAAGCGGTAGAAAATTCGTTAAAAATGTGTGTCAAATTCGCATGGCAGTCGGCTGGTTTTTTCGTGAAGTATTTTTCTAAACATTTTTGTTTAGGTTTTGATTCCACTGGTTCACTAGAGCGTGAGTCTGCGAATCCAAACAAGCCTGAAATGAGAGATTGTTCAGCCACAAAAACTAGCAGCTAGGGAAAATTTTCTTTTACAGCCGATTGTTCATTTTTGAGTTTGTTTTTCTTCTGCGTCGTGAAAGGAGCAATTTCAGCAAACAAGCCTCCATTCTTTGACCCGTCAGCAGATTTTCTCAAAGAATTGACCGCCTCTTTGTCCTCATAAAAGCAGCGACATGTTTTTAGTTTCATTTTTTTCAAGTATTCCCTTTAGGAATTTAATCACAGTGAATGTTGTTTTTAAAAGTTTATAAGATGTTTTTTTTCTAATTTTTGTAATAGTGTTCATAAAACATCAAATATAATTAAGTTTTATAAATTCTTATTAGAACTTAGTGTTTAAATTTTATTAGCTTTATCTTTAATACTTTTTATTTCTTTTCAACATAAATATTTGATATTCAAGATGTAATATTTCAGTATATTTAATTTAGATATTAAATTAAAAATATATAAAATTAAAAAATCTAAACTTTTAATTAGTTTTTTAACTTAATAAAAGTTATTAATATTTTTAAGTTTATTACAATTCATTTAAATTAAATAAATTATTTATAAATGTTTAGGATTTACAAATTATGTGTTTCTTTATATTAAATGATTTTGTATGGTTTATATTTTATAGATTTTAAACTATTTTGATATTTTTATAGATATATTATTATATTTTTGAACACTAAATTTATGTAAGGTGAATTTGATGTCGAATTTTTTTCTGAATTTTTCACACTTGTCGAACTTCATCCGAATTTTATAGTTGGCGAACTTGAACTCGAACTCGAACCTTGTGACTTAGGTTTAAATCATTCAGAAAGAATTGCAGCTTTGGTACGACGCGGAGGAACTATTGCCTTAGCCGGTAGCCCGAGGTGCATAATTTTGTGTGTACGAGAAACCCTTCAAGGACAAAGGGTTATGGTGATGCTTCACAGTGGAGCCACTCTAAACTTCATTAACTCATCTCTGGTGAAATGAAGAGGCCCACCTACGGAGATGCACGCAAGCTTTCAAGTCAAAGTTGTCGGAGGGACTCTTCTTCCCTGCATGCACCTTGTTCCTCAGCTAAGTATCACAATGGCGAATCACACAGTAACTAACGATTTCTTCATAGTGGACCTTGATGACATCAAGGTTATTCTAGGTATACAGTTGATGCAAACACTTGATGAATACACTCAGAGTTTCAAACGGATGGACTTCACTTTTGTTGTCGATGGAAAGAAGGTTGTCCTCTAGGGAATGGCAAATGAAGGTCTGAAGGAAATTTCTGCGTGTCGAATGGAGGCAATTTTTCAGCGTGATGACGTCGCGTGGGCGGCACACTGTTTTATCTCAACGGAACCTATAAAAGGACAACGGACACCTCCACAAGATGATGAACTCCAAGATATTTTGAGTAAATATGATAAAGTTTTCATGGACATTCCTCCTGGCATACCACCTCATCGAGGGTTTGAACATACTATTGAGTTGGAAGCAGGAGCCAAGCCGATCATAATCACACCATACCACCATCCCAAGAAATTCAAAGATGAGGTCGAAAAGACGATTCAAGAATTGCTAGAGAAAGGATGGATCCGTCCCAGTTCTAGCCCTTTCGCATCATCTATGGTATTGGTCAAAAAGGACAGAACGATGTGCATGTGTGTGGACTACCGTGCGTTGAACAAAAAAACAATAAAGAATAGATATTCTATTACAAGGATAGATGAGTTGCTGGATGAATTGCATGGCACGGTCTATTTTTTAAAAATAGATCTACATTCCGGATACCATCAGATTTGCATGAGGGAGGAAGATGTAGAGAAAACGGCCTTCCATTATCAATACAAACATTATGAGTTTCTGGTCATGCCATTCGGATTGACAAATGCACCTGCTACATTCCAATCATGCATGAATTGCATCTTCAACAAGCAATTGCGTAAGTACTTATTAGTGTTTTTTGATGATTTTATTTATAACAAGGCATGGGAGGAGCACCTGAAGCATCTGAATGAAGTCCTAAGTATCATGGAGGAGCAGTCTTTGTTCGCCAAGCACTCTAAGTGTGAATTTGGTATGACAAAAATATTGTACCTGGGGTATGTTGTTAGTAAATATGGAGTCCAACTTCATCAGGAGAAGATTCAAGCTATCCTTGATTGGCCTCCCCCAAAGCCACTCACGGATTTGCGAGGATTTTTCGACCTATGCAGTTATTACCGGAGGTTCATTAAAGGATTCTCTCAGCTCAGCACACCCTTAATGGATCTGACAAGAAAGGGGTCTTTCCAGTGGAACGAAAAGGCACAAATCACTTTTGATAAATTAAAAGAGGCAATGAACACTTGTCCCGTACTTGCATTACCCGATTTCACCCAACCATTCAATTTGAAGTGTGACGCGTCCGGAGAAGGCATTGGCGCAGTACTAATGCAAGATAGACACCCCATTGCTTATGAGAGCAGGAAGCTTACACAAGCAGAACGCTTATATTCCATCTATGACAAAGAAATGTTGGCCATCGTACATGCACTAACCAAGTTTCAGCAGTATCTAGTGGGTGCTAAGTTTGTCGTCCGTACAGATTACAACAGTTTGAGATATTTCTTAGAGCAACGGGACTTGAACGAAAAGCAACAAAAATTGGTAAGCAAAGTTCAAGCTTTTGATTTTAACATTGAATATATGAAAGGGAAGAACAATGTGGTTGCAGATGCCTTCTCAAAGAAACCCGCCATCTACTCACTAAACTAGATTTCAGCTAACTAGAACGAACATCTGTTGGTAGAATACTCCAAAAACACATTTGCCTATGAACTAATGGATGGCAACACTCAGGATGATTGGTACAGAGTGGTGGATGACATCATCTACTATAAGAACCGAATATTTTTGGTGCCAAAATCCAAATTGAAGCAGAAAATCTTGAAGGAAGTACACGACTCGCCCTTGGCAAGACACCCGGGTTTCCTCAAAACTTACAGAAGTCTCCGGGAGAGGTTTTCATGGAAAGGACTCAAAGGGGATGTGTTGCAGTATGTAAGAGAGTGTGCAGTCTACTAGCAGAACAAATCCGAACATACTCTACCTGTCGGGTTACTACAACCTTTGCCAATTCTAGAACATAAGTGGGAAAGTATCTCAATGGATTTCATAATAGGGCTTCCCAAGGTGAACAAAAAGGATTGTATTTTCATGGTGGTTGACAGATTGACAAAGTATGCACACTTCTTCGCCATCCCCTCAGATTTTCAATCTGCACAAGTTGTCGATCTACTTCTTAGAGAAGTTTTTGTCTGCATGGGTTACCCCGAAACATTGTCAATGATCAGGATGGGCGATTCATCAGTATCTTCTGGACCGAACTATTTCTATTGGCAAGGATAGAATTGTCACCAAGTACTAGTTCCCACCCTCAAACAGACAGACAAACAGTGATTGTGAACAAGTGGCTCGAAGGTTACCTTCAGAACTACGTTTCGACACAACAACGGGCGTGGGTCAAATGGATACATCTAGGGGAGTATTGCTACAATACCACGTACCACAAGTCCATCAAAATGGCACCATTCAAAGCTCTATACTGGTACGAACCCCTCTCCTTCATTGACACAGTTCTAGGTGAGAGTCGTGCACCAAGAGCGAGGGACTGGCTTTAGGAGGGACAAGACATACTGAGATGCTTGAAGGAAAACCTACAGCAGCCACAAAATCAACAGAAGATGTACGCCAATAGACACAAGATGGAGAGGAGTTTCGAAGTAGGGGATTTGGTCTATCTCCGGCTCCAGCCATACCGACAATTGTCATTGAAGGAAAAGGGAAAGGAAAAATTGTTAGTGAAGTCACGTACAAACTAGAACTTCCAAAGGGAAGCCATATTCATAACGTTTTCCATGTTTCATGCCTGAAGAAGGCTGTAGGGCAGAACGTCACAGTAGCCACAGACCTTCCATCGCTCAATAAAGAAGGAAAGCTCATATTGGAACCAGTTGAGATCATCGAAGTACGTGAGAAGACTCTACGCAACCACACGGTGAAAGAATATTTGGTGCGTTGGAAACACTTTCCATTGAACAATGCGACATGGGAAGGTGAGCACATTCTCCAGCACCCGACATTACATTTGCTTGAGGACAAACAAAATTTGGGACGGGAGGACTGTAATGTTCTCGTTATAAAATAAATCATTTATCAAACTATTGTAACGAGCCGATTGATTTTTTGTATCTCGGACCCATTCTTATTTTTGTATCCGTAGTTTGTGTCATCTTCGGCTATCTTTGTACACCCTCAGAAAGTTTTCCTCGACGGGTATTTAAGCATGGCTTAGAGGTAGTCTTTAGGTATGCAATTTGGATTATTTTCTATGTATTACGAATTCCTATTAAAGTTCTATATTGTTGGCCATTTTGGAAGTGAAAGACCTTCCCTATTTGGTTTGTTCTGGTTTCGATGGGATTCAACCCTCACCCTATTCTGTCACCTGTAACACTTCGCTTGGATTTGGCAAGTCAGAACACCATCATATTGAGAATATCCATTATGTTGGTTTGATCTACTCTTTTGTCCTATGTATTTCCAATTGTTATTCATCTACATTAATTCTTGTTATTTGTTTACACAATCTGTTAGTCTGCAAAGTTCTCTATCCATCACCTACGAATTCTGACTGCCTATCTCCAGTCCCCACAGTACGCTATACGGCCTCCCTTTCAGGCAATGCCCTTCACTCTTCCACACATCTTCCTCCTCACTTTGTACCATCTTGTTTCCTCACTCCACTCTCCGTACGGCTCTTCTGCTAATCAACCCCCGTACGGCCATTCTTAGCACCTTCCATTTTCCTCACATCACACGGACTCAGCCCCCACCCTCCGTACGAACACATAGTCCCACTATACTATCAATTAGGCTTATCGTACGGCCCTCTCGTCCTATTGTACGAACTTGTCCATCCTTGGTTTACGGTCACCTCCAAATTATCACTACGTCCAATCATCTAGCCATCGTACGGCCTTCAATTGGCACCCGTACATCCATACTCCACACTGTACTACCTTCCAGAATCACAGAAAGAGATTAATAGAGTCATTAAGCGGGTCAAAACATTACAAAAAACCCCTAGAATCTCAAAATAACTCAAAAGGCTCTCTGTTAATAAGAACCGAGAAGGAAGTATAGGTAACAGAACTCACAATCCAATTAATCTACTCATTGCCAAATCGAAAAGCCAAAAGAATTCTTTAGCAAGAAGGTCCATTTAACCCTATGCTTTAGCCATATCAAGATTGATGAACATGGCTTTCTCCTTAGTAGTTTTCATAGGGTGAATGGCTTCAGAATCATCACAATCCCATCAATAATTTGTCAACCAGCAACAAAAGACCAAGCTCATCAAATATCAAAATATTGAGCCAATGTTTGAGTATATCTGTAATCAACTTGGTGATAATTTAGTGAACAATATTGCAAAGCGCAAAAGGTATACAATGACCCAAACTATTAGCTCCTTCCCTTTTTGAAATAAGCACTAGAAAAGTAGAATTCATGGACTTCAGAATATGCTTATTTCTTTGAGACTCTTGCACTACCTCTTAAAGATCTAGCTTAATAATCTCCCATAACTTCTAAAATAAGTCATTGGAAAGCCATCCAGGCCTATGGCTTTACTTTTTCTCATTTCAAACACAATCTCTTCCAATTCTTGCAGCAAGATGGGCCAAATAAGAGCCTCATTCTTCTCATTAGAAACTAAAGAAGAGATGTATCTTAAAATAGGATTTTCATCAATACTTGCAAGGGGGGCATCCCTAGTAAATAGAGCTAAGAAGAACTAAGAAGCCTCCCAAGAAATATCTCCCAAAGAAGAACATTACACCACTTCTAAGCAATATGTTTGTCTCCTTGAAGGTAGTCAATAAAAGACTTTTGCTTCCAAAAAATCTCCTCTTGAAGCTCCTATTCCTCTAGCCCTTCAATAGCTATTGTTTCCTCTCTACTCGAATTAGAAGTTAGTCATTCGTCCCAAATTTGGCGAATGATGATATCCAAACAAGCCTCAATTTCCATTCTATTGAAATGGAGGTTTGCAAAGCACTACCTATTCCACTTCTTGAGCTTACAAGCTAAGATCTTTCAACTGGTAGTACAACTATCCCCAATCCAAAGACAAGAAACAAGGAATTTATCAACCCTCTCTAAGATAGCATTTACTCTACTTCTCCTATTGTTGCCAATCAAGATGTCATTGTTTATCTTCACCTTATTTAAATTCAAGAGATCCATATTGTCCCCAAGGATATTAGCAGAAGAATTCAACCTGTCTATGCCACCTCATTTTCCTCCAGGCTAGAAATCACATTAAAGTCACCAGCAATAATCCAAAGGAGAGGGGGCAAAAAGGGTCGAACATATCTAACATGAGATCAAAAGTTGAGATTTTCCCAAGAGATCAATAGGAGCATAAATATTCATACAAACACAAGTTTCCCCTAATTCCATACTAGAAGCCACAAATGAAAGAGAAGAGCAACTAAATGTCCACCAAACAACAACCAGCTTCCTTGGATACCACACACAAGCCACCCCCTAGAGCTACCTTGGAGTTTGACATACTAACATAAACCACAAGGCTCTACTCAACATCCCATCTGCTGTCAATTAGTTTCCTAAATAAAAATAATATAAAGAGAATATGTACCAATTAGCTCACAAATAGCCTTTTGCCTAGGGGTGCCATTCATACCCCTCATATTCAAGGAAAGAAAAATCATTTATGAGACTAAGAGAAATGGGAATCATTGGTTTTTACCAACCCTAATTCCAGCGAAGTCTCACAAATTAACTTCACCTTCTCTTGGTCTTTTTATGCCCCGCCTTAGAAGATTTCTTAGGAGGCCCCTTATTTGGGGCTCTAGTTGTAGTTCCAAGGCATGAAAAACACCACTATTTTTCCAAGGGAAGCTCCTCCGTCGAGTTGAACCCCACATGCCACAATTTAATAAAAATACCAACCTGATTATAAAAATAAGGACCCCTTCAAAAGCCTCATTCATATTTGTCATGCATGAAAACACAATCAGGATGTAATTGTTAGCAATCCTTATTATCTCCATATTGCCTTCGGGGTTCTAAGTACATCAAACCCAATACTCCAAAACTAGCAATGAAAGACGAAGACTAATGAACATGCAAATTAATGCATGATTGCTCAAGGGACATCTTCTAAAACTATCTCCAACTAGGCCAATGAGACTAGTAAATCTTGGCATCTCTCGAAACACCCATTCACTTTCTCAATTTTGGAAACACGCTTTGGAGAAGAGGAACCATCACCAATTTTAGTCTTACGCAAATGGGCCACAACATTCACATGCAAAGAAAGAGATGGATTTGAAATACCATCAGCACCAGAGATTGCCAAACTCGGAGATGCATCTTGCCCCTCCATTAACAACATGAGGCCTCAAACCCACATCGAGAGCAGAAATAAGGAAAGCCCATTCCACCAAGCTCAAGGGTATAAGCCCTACACAATCAATGGAGAAATGAATTCTTCCCAGAAAAACAAAAAAATATTGTCACCAAGCCAAGCCAACACTGCTAAATCCCAAACCCAAACAGCAGAAACTCCTTCTTCTTCCCTCAAACACTGCCAAAGGAGCCCTTATACCCACGGCTCACACCCTCAGCCAAGTCCACATGCAGTCACCCCAGAGAAGCCCGCTCAGGACAATGAAAACAGTCTGAAAATTGTGGCTAGGGTTTCCCCTAGCACACAACATCCTCCCAATCCTCTGTGTGCTGCATTCTTCCACGTGTCAAATTAATCAAAAATCAGAGACAGAAATTTTTAGAACAAAGGTGGACTACACTTTTTTGGGGGGTTAACATTTCAGGTATTTTTTAATTTTCTTATGTTTTACATTGAATAAATTTCTATTAGAAGTTCAATTTTAAACCAAAAGGAGGGTATTTCTTTTAATCTATATAGTAACCAGGGTTTAGGAAAACAACACATAGCTGCCGCTAAAATGGTAGGCCATGCTTCATGAAGGAGCAACCTAATATTTTGGAGCCAACCAATTGTCTTCTATATCAACCCTTGAAGGTGAAAATAAATAAAAAATGAAAAAATTAAGTTCTATTTACAAAAAATTATATTAGCATTTTTATAATGCTTTAACATCTAATTTATCTATATAAACCATATTTGACAAGAAATGACCAAATTTGTTAGATTTCGATATCCCACCAGGACACATCCCTGTCCCACATTGAGTTTCTGAAATGGTAGGACAGGAGGGGACATTCCCTGGCTATCTCAATTTTTTTCAAAAACCCAAAACATCCTACAAACAACTCAAAATGGAAAGAAACGCTGACAATAGTATTGTAGCCCTAAACCTCTGGGCATGTTGGAAATAAAATGACAAATGTGCATGTTTTGGGGGAAAAAAATCAATTCATGAAGAAACAAAGGTTTTAAAAGAGGCATGGAGGTCCCAGAATCTCTTGTATGCCCCATATCCAACCCTGAAATACCTGAAAAGAAAAACATAAACATTTGTAATCTTCTGTGTGAGCCACCAGTGAGGTTTCAACTTTCTATTTTCTCATTCCCGGCGGCTGGAACATGAGAACATTCAGAATTTCATATTTTCTGATTTCAGAGGCAAGCACATTCTGTTTCTGAAGAGGATTGAAGGGACTGCAAATTGCTAAACATTGCTAAAATTTGTCCCAACCTTTTAAGGCTTCTACATATGAGCGCATTTGGTACTTGATGTTATTCACAAAGAAGCACAACAAATTGACACAAGAGCACCTGAATGACATCATCTTCACACAATGCAACCAAATGCTTTGCTCAAAAAAGGTAGATGGCCCAAATAGTCACGAGGCAACTGACTTCGATGACATTGATTTGTTTAAAAATTGAAATACAAAGATGAGGAGCATGTGCTTACGAAAGACAAGACTGTTACTTATAAGAGACAAGCAAAGGAGGTTTTAGCAAAGGCTAAAGCAAAGGCACTAGATTGGATGACACAATAGCTGAGGATGGTGATGATCATGAGGAGTCATCACCTTCTAGAAAAATAAGAAATACCCCATCAATATCTATCATAGGGTTATATGCAGGGAAGAGAATTTTGTAAATTCTTGTCACTTTATAGAATTGTAATATTTTACGCTGACTTTTGATCATTATGAGACATACCATATTACTGCTGTAACATTCGTGTGTTGTTGAAATATTGTGCTCTTTTTCATTCAAATTGGACAGAAAAACAATTTCCAATGTTTTATAGAATCATTTCATTTGTGCATAAATTTTTGTTTTTGAAAGAATTTAAATTTTTTTTATTAATTTGCTGAGTAATTGACAAATCGGAATCATATTTGAGTTGTAAAGTGTTATGATCTTGGTGGGCGGCCTTCACTAACACCTTGGGGTTTTGGTGCAATGGTTTGTACCATGTGGTATCAAAGCCTCCACCCATGTTCGAGTCTCAGAGAGGGTGGCAACGCCGGCATTGCAGTGTTCGTCTGGGGCACATATGACTAGGGGAGGGCCCACCGTATGGGCGCACATCCAGCCCAAAGTCTGGACTACAGAGCATGGTGGGATGTTATGATCTTGGTGGGCAGCCTTCACTAGCACCTCCGGGTTTTGGTGCAATGGTTCGTACCATAAAGCTTTGCCAAGTCAAGAGTTTTCAAATTATACTCTCCAACACGCTGGGGCTGTCCCTCATGCCTCCCCTTGACCCTAATGTGGGTGACCAAGATTTCATTGCAATGATAAGGAGTGAACGGAATTCATTTTATTCCCTGGAAGTCACCAAGTATAAGCAATTTATCCTCTAGATTTCTTCATTGCTTTGAAGTCAGTTAGTTTCGAGGAAAAATGTGGTATACATTATTTTATCCTTGAGCTCCTGCCAATATATTATTCACTACTTTATCGCAGGATTATGCCATAGTCAAAAACACTAAGCATGCATCTTTTACAAATCTTAACCCATCTCTTAGACACCTTCTATATTTTCAGCTCACTCTGCAATTGTGAAACGATTTTGTGTGTTGACGTGTCCGTACCATCTATATTACATTTCGTCAGTTTAATTTTTTCAGATTGTTTTTGCCAGGTCCGGCCTGATAGGGAGCACTGCGTTTTCCATATTATGTAATTTCTACACTTTGTACATATTCAAAATAAAACCAATTGAATGGCGCACAAAGATAAGACGGTAAAGAGACTTACAAGAAAGAGGCGAGGATGAAAAGGGAAAGATAAATGTAATTGCGCAAATATTTCCTGACATTCTCCTGCATTCGCAGCTTCAAGTGTATGAAGCTGGTGGGGCGTGAATAAGCTTGAGGTGTACCCCAGAACTCTGCAGCCCACGGCACTGCATCCCTGTTGAAATCTTCTGCCGTCAATATCCCAAAAGGGTTTATGATGTTTATACTCCACGAATTATTACCAGTTCCACCATCCACAATTTCCCCTTGATCAATCCTTTCCAGGTATCCGCTTTCTCGAATCCACGCTTCGAAAGCGCCCTCTGGAAGGCTTAACGATAAAGGATTGGCCGAGAACGCCATCTTTTGATATTAAATTTTCATGGCAATAGAATATCTCCCCTTCAGCCTTCGAGCTTTGAAAAACAATCGCAGTCTCCTGTGCAACTACTTCCAAGTTTAATTGGTTGTCATGGAATTCTCCAATTTGACAGGAATATTTCGCTACAGACTTTTCTACTCTTGGGTTGCATAGATCGTTCAGCTACTCTAGACGGCACAAATTATGTATCGCTTCATTTTAATTTGGTCTCGTCTATAATAATTTTAAGGTCCGTTTGGTTTTATAAGATGAGATTTGTAAATTTTTCCTTTGTTTCAAAATTGACAAAATGGAATTAGCATATTGGACTTCCAATTTTCTCTCAAACCAAGGTTTTACAATTTCCTACTAGCAAGTAGGAATTGAAAATCAAAACCTAGTTATGTTTTTCAAGGAGTGTAAAAACAATAGATTGGACTACTTTTTTAAATTTGCATTCAACTCCAAGCTTACGCATAAAAACGTGTCTTCACATGCATCTTTCGAGTGAAACAAACAGTTCAAGTAAAATCCTAAAAATCAGAATGAAGATTTGCAAAACCTTGATTTGGCTAAACCAAAGTTTGTAAAAATCTTGATTTTTTAAATTCCACGAACCGAATGGACCCAAAAAGAAAAAGAAAAAGAAATTGAAATTATTATCATGTCCAAAATGAACACTAAAGTTTAAAGTGCTTGTTTGATGCTATGTTCTAAGATTAAGTTTGTGAACAAATGTCTTAATACACCATGGCTATATATTTGCACGGTTGTTCTATCATTGCAACTTAGATAGTCAACCTTCTTCTAGGGTTGTCCTAACTCTATTAGTATGCATATTTATGTTTTGGGAGAGATGGATAAAGTCCTAGTAGTTCAGTTAGACAATTATACCTAAAGCATTAAATACTCATTATATCTTTCTCATGTCTAATGATTACACTTAGCCAAGTGATGTTAGGTACAACCAGACTTATTAATGCCTCAATAACTCATATAATAAATTCCTTAATTGAGTTCAATATGTCTACTATATTTGCTCTAACTTAATAACATGAACTATGGTATCAAGATAACTTATGCTTCTAAATTATCCCATTAAAATAGCATTTAACCATAAACCTCCTTACTCCAAGTATTTTTATATTTAATATTCAATTTTACCATTTAATATTTCATGAAACTATACTCTTTTGTATGCTCCATTAAATTATTTTCATTCTAAAATTTAATTTTCCAATAAATAGTCTTCTAAACATATTTGATTTTTATTTAGAAGTAATATCCACAATCACAACATCAACCCTTCAAATTGTTAAAATTGATTATCACACTCTACTCATTAACAATTAAAATAATTAAAAAGATCACAGTTTTAGCATAAAACCATCTTAAGTAATATATATTTTTATATATCAATCTCCTCGCCATGGTTAAATTACTAATTAAGTGAACTCTACCAGCTTGGATAAATATGATTGCTTATAGTTAATATTAAGCGTCCAACAGAAAAACAAATCTTAAATCACATACCTACTCTCTCCACTAATTAAGTCACTTAATCATAATATTCTAGAGAAAGGAATTGATATGTTAATCAAGTTACCATTTCTAAGTGGAAATGGATTTATGCTATCACGTGTCTCTTTATAAAAATGTGTGTCCTGAAAACTACTCTACCATCCATTTAGTTGCAGCGATAGTTTAGATAACGCGGTTATACATGACTATTTTATTTTTTATTTTATTTTTAAAAGATATTAAGTCTTGTAGTTGATTCTTTCCTTTTATTATTTTTATTTATATAAAGACATTATCTAGATTAAACTAAATTTAATCTTTAATCTATAAATTAGAAATTTATTCTATAACATTTTAAAAGAAAAGAATCGCATTAAGATTTTGGTTATCACATTGAATCATTTCCTTAATTTATATCTATTTTTGAAAAAATAGAATGATAATATTTTTTCCTTCATTTGTTAATCACAGAAAAAAAATTGAATATTTAAAAAATAGAAATCAAAATAATTTTCATTTCTTTTTTTTAGAATCAATATTTAATATTGAACTTTAAAGTCTTCTAAAACAAGAAATAATGGTCTTTTCTTTAAACTTCAATAACTTAACAGAAAATAATATCCTTTTCTTTTCATAACTACACTATGTTAACTTTGAAGCAGAAAAATAGGAATCCTCTCTTTTATGGACATAAACATAAAACAAAGGAAAATTTATGCCTATTACTCTCCCTTTTTATTAACAACAACCTGTGGAAATAGGACATTTTCCTTTGACAAGATCATAGATAAAATTGAAATTACAAATTGATGGGAGACTCCCCCACATTATATTTACAAAATGGCATTCATTTCCAAACAAGGGGAAATGTAAACAACAACTTCACACTCCAATCGTGACAAATGTCCATATAAAGTTGCAATAAGACATAAAATGTTATGTCATGGAGAGCTCACCTCCCATCCTAGGCCTTTACAAGGCCTCCCCCAGCTAGGAGAACTGGATACCAAACTAGAATACACACACTATTAACACACAAAACATAGAACTTCCAAATTTGCAACCATTAAACTAGGTAAGTGCACCAAGAAGGTGTAAAAAAAGGGGGTATAAGTGGATACATTTTTTTCTGAAATTAGGTAAACCTTAACATGGATAAGACATTTTAGTGTCATCCACTCAAAATGACAAGATGTATAAAAAATATAAATTGTAGTACTTTGTATCTACTTTCTAAACTAATGGAGTTTTTACAAAACAAATAAGATTAGGTGGGTCAAACCTTGCACATAGGAAAAATAGATCCTAATTTTTTTTAAACATAACATAGATGTTTCTATGTGCAACAAAAAGACCTAGTTATATTCAATATTTTCCAAATCCCTTTGGTAGGATTATACTTAAGAGTACTATCTAGAAGAAGTGTTTTTTCATGTAATTTTCTTATGAGTTTTTTTTTTTTGAATTATTGAAGTGACTACATCCCAAAATTTTGGTACCTATTCGTATATAAGGCATATCTTGCATCAAAAGAATTAAAATGTATTTTTTTTAATTGTATAGAATGAAGCGTAGAACAATAACATGTAATTTTTTTTTGCATTTGGTTAAGCATAATAAAAGTTAATTGAAACAATTTAGACACATTTCTATGAGGACTGTGACGATAGTGGTAAAACTACTTAAAGTTTGCAATGTTAATGTTGTCCAAAAAAAAAAAAAGAATTTATACATTCAAAAAGCTAAGAAGACATGTGAGGTTATGGTAGGGATTTTAGAGATACCCACTTTATCATTTGAAAATCTAATGAAAGCAAAGACAAGAATTCATCTTAGAAGATGAAAAAACATCTAAAGAATTGAAATTGGAGGGAAAATGAGCTCCCAAGCCTTTGGGTCAAGTCCTAAGGGTATTACCGAGCTATAAACTAATTGAGTTTCAGCTTTTCAAATAACTCAATCAAGTTATTAAAAAAAAATTTCATTGCCATGTTTAAATAACCCAATGGGGTTATTAAAAAAAATTGTGTTGTCATGTTTAAATAACCTTATCAAGTCATATCTATCATAAGTTAACTAAATTAATATATAACTAGCACTTGCACCAAAAGAGGTGCAAGGGGTACGCCGATAGGTTTTAGTAGAAAAGAAAAATTGAACAAATTTCTAATTAAGAAAAGATTTCAAACTGAAGGCAAAGTATTGATATTTTATATAGAATAGAGGCATATATACATGAGTAACATCTTTGAAGGTTTCACATAGAATATAAAATTGAAATGTACATTTGTTGAAATATCTTTTCAATTCTAAATATAGAAGAAACTGGAGTCCTATTTGTGACGGGGCAGGAAAGACCTGTACATAAAAGGAAAATGGAATTAATAAATAAGAAAAGTACATATGAGTAGATTTATATAGAACAAAGGCATATATACATGAGTAACATCTTTAGAGGGTTCACATAGAATATACAATTGTAATGTACATTTGTTGAAATATCTTTTCAATTCTAAATATAGAAGAAAATGGAGTCCTATTTTTGACGAGGTGGGAAAGACTTGTACATAAAAGGAAAATGGAATTAATAAATAAGAAAATTACATATGAATAAATTATCAAAAATTCAAAATTATTGAAAAATTGAAATCATCCAAAAGTAAGTTGACAAACTTGAAATTTTCTTAAGTATTTGATATGTGTGAACTCCTTGTTAGAATCCAACAAATGTCAACCTGTACAAAGTGTAATGGATTTCTTAGGAAGTTAGAAAAAGAAACTAATAAAATTAAAACAAAAAGATTTAGAATGCCAAACATTACCATTCAATGTAGAAGTTTCTTCATAGAAGTGGTTTGTATGCGACATTGTGTGCAAACGTGCTTCTTCTTTCTTTCTAATGATATTGTATGGGTTTTTTTGCATCTTACAAAAGCGCTCAAAAGAGAAGGAAGGCTCTACACGAAGGCCATGGATGGATTTGACTCTAGAGATTGCTGCAAAGGTGAGGCCTTGTCTTTTAGTTTTACCTATGTCAATTGTAGCCATACCTAAGGTAAGACCTTGTGATTTGTGTATAGTTATAGACCAAGCTGTGGTGAGGGGTATTTGGGTATGACTCCCTCAGGAAATTGGTTGTATTGGAATAGTTTTTAGGTTTCTAGGATCCCAAGGTGGACTAGTATAGCTACTGAACTCTACAGTAACATATGAAGGCAATAGAGGGGGTTTAGAGCCTATTGGATACACTATATCCTTGACCTCTCCAAGAGATCCATTAACAAGACCAACATCGATCCAAAGATTGCTTGTAAGCATAACACGTTGAAATTTACATAGTAAAACTTCTCTAGGTAGTTGGTTGTCATCTGCAAATTCCTCAAGCCTACAATGTGCATTTATTGCAGTGCAAAGTGCAATAGGGACATTTAGTTCTTTTAACATCTTTTTGTTGTGGAGCAAAACTTGTTCATTGGTAGAAAACAAATGTGTTGCTTGGTCAAAGTCAATACGTTCAGTTGGAGTGAGGTTTTTATTTATGCAAGTCATTAACAACTCCCAATCATGTAAATTTGGTTCTGCATTGTGCATATTTTGTAGTGCTTGACGAAATCATATTTGAAGTGGATCATCACCTTGTTGTCTAAATATCATTTTTAATGTTACAACTATATTAAAATTGTGCCACAAGTGTTTTGCATTATTGTGAGATGCATAGATTGGTTTGTCCATAACAGGTGGAAGTTGGGCTAGGTCTCCTACAAGAATCATGGACATGCCACCGAAGCAAAGGTGTTGTTTTTGGGGTATAGCTTCACGTAGTCTGGAATCAATTTTTAGTAGTAGTTTGGGGCCTATGAAGCTCATCTCATCTATTAAAATGTAACGGATGTTTTTCATCTCTTCTTGGTATTTTGTCAATGCTTGTCCTTGCAGTGATTTCATTTCTTGAATTGGAATTTTGAGGGTTGCGTGTATGGTTGATGCATGGATATTGAAAGTTGTAATACTTGTTGGTGCAAGAACAAGGAGTGGGTTTATTACATTGAACATTGAATTGTGTAGTGCATTTCTTATGCAACTAATAAGGTATGATTTTCCAGTTCCAGTGGTTCCTTGTATGACCATGTATAAAGGTTGCATGGAGAGATTTGATGTGGAGTGGTCTATAATGATTGAAAGTGCAAGTTGTTGTTGACATGATAAATCATAACTGTTGGTAGTGGTAGAGGTGGATGAGTTGGGAATTAAACCAACCATCTTGTTTCTATGTATAAATTGAATGGAACAATCATGCAAATTCAAGGGAATATTATGGTTTTCCCATGGATGGTTTTTGTCAAAGTCACATTTTCCCAACATGTCCAGGGCATTTAAGTTAGAACTATTGGCAAGGCCCAATTGGGACAAAAATTCCCACTCATTCATTTGTAATGAAGCATGTATATCTACATCGCAATCTGATTCATTATCCTCTTCCATGACATCTTCAACCAGACCAGTACGATTGACATGCCAAACTTTATATGTTTTTGTGTGTAATAGATTCCAATTTCCAATAATGTCATCTTTGTCCAAACCTATATCTACGTGTATCTCACGAAAGTGTTTGTACAAAAGCAATTCACTCCAACAAAATGTTTCAAAATGTTCAGAGTCTTCTTTTGGAATTGAAAAAAATTTAGGAAAAACTTGCACTATTGCTTTTTCCTTTCTTATTCTCCATTTGGTTCCTTTTCGAGAAGGTGCATATGAATATGATCTGGCTGATTCAATAAGTGTAAGTTGTTCAAGGTCAATTGGACGTTTCATGTAGGCTTGTATGTAGTTGGATTCTATTTTGCTACCATCATTTGTTTGTTTTAGGCGGTGCAACACTTTTCTCCCTACATTCAAAGTCATAAATTTGCGATTGCAATTTACAAGAGGTAATTTTTGAAGCATGTGACATGTTTCTTGTGCACTAATGTCTCTTTCAGCAACAATTTCAACCAAAAATTTTTGATATGCTTTGCCAGCATTGTCGCTAAGATTTGAATTTGAACAAATTCTGCCTAACATTTGAACACAGTTTTCAGATTCTTTTTCGACTTTTGATGCATACTTTGCAATGTATCTTAGAACTAATGCTCAAGATGTAATAGGTTGACAATCTATATTCCCTCTTCATATTGATAACATTTCTGGGCTATGAATGTTCAACCTCTCATCATTTCTAGCTGGTTCAAAGCATACGTGTCCTAATTCATTAAGGTGTAATGATGATTGTTCACATTCTTTCCATGGAGCTTTATATCTACATTGCATGTCTTTACCTTTCTTACGTAAACACGTTCTCTTAGTACATCGAGTGTGCCTTTGAACACAATTAACTAGTTCTTCGTAATCAATGAAAGGACCAACAGAAGTTAATTGAGTTGTAGTTAGAAGGCATGGATCATCTGTTGGAGCTCTATTTTGCATGTTGTCTATTTCATATTTTGAGCGAGGGTTCATAGCAATGACATATTTTTCAAAAAAAAATTTGACTTGTTCTACTGCGTCAAGATCTTCCCAATCAAGTGTGTCCATATTTGGAGCATTTTTTACCCAAATGACACCGTGTACGTGCGCAGACCCTCTACCCTGCCATTTTGAGCGATACCAATAATTAGTTGCATCCATGAGCTTCTCGATTATCTCTTCATGAAAAATTGTGAAGCGTTGGTGTAGATATAATGATGTTGTATGAGGGTTATTAATCACATTATCAATGCGTTGTTTGTTGGTAAGCAATGAAGATGGAATATTTGGGGAAATTACACTATTCAAATTAGGACATTTAGTGTCTACTGCACTCAACGTAAAGAAAAATGTTGGGGAGCCTATTTAGGTAATTAAACTTGTCAACTCTATGTGATGTGCATTCCAGAATGCTCTTGTCCCTCGTAAGGTAGAACCAAAGTGCATCAGTTCTTCTGCCAATTGATTGTTAGGCAGATTATTCAAGTGAGAGCGACGGTCTTCAATTATGGTTGGTGTATTGTCTTCAACTTTACGTTTAATAAAAATAGATGCAGTAGACTGACTATGATGACGCATCATAAGATTCAATAGGAAGTATGTAAAGCGTGGATGTTGGCCAAACCTATTATCATGGTAATGGATAAGATGCACTACATATTCATGCATTTCCACTTCTCTAGCTTGAGTTTGCATGGGTAGTGCAGTACCATTTGGGAAAAGTGTGGGAAAGGCCATGTCAAACAACCCCTCTGTATTGTACTCATTAATAGGGGTTGAGTTTATGGGTGGCCAAACTGCCATGTCGTCTGTATCTTGTTCTATTTGTAAAGAATCTTTAATGATTTGGAGTTGACGACATTTTTTTGGTAGGCTCATCATAAATGATGTTGAATTTTGGGAGTCACATTCCATATCACATTGTACATTTTCTACTGGTGCATCTGTAGAATATAAAGGTTCACTACAATCATCAATCGTATGTAGCATTGGTGAAATATCTATGTTGCAATTAGGGAGCATTGATAATGCCAAATTTTCAATTTGTACATCTTTGTAATAAGGGTCAAATTTGATCTTATACATGAGTGCATTGTGAACATGACTTCTACTAACATAGCAATCATAATGCTTGCCAATTGAATTAAGTCTTCGAACAACTAACACATCTAGTTGGTCAATTGTACGTGGTAAATATTTTGTAATTTTTTGTATATCTTGGGGGAAACTAATTGTGTGGCCACTATATTTGTATTGCCCACCATGAGCATGTGTTACTTGCAATACGGGAGTAAGGGTGAGAACCTTCAACACAATTGGCTGCTCAGAGGGGTCCATGTTGTTGGTTTCTGAGAAGCGATGTATACCCCTCTTAGAAAAAACATCTCTTACAAGTTACAAGTCCATTCGATGTACATACATTCATACCAGGGTAGCACTCCTTACAGATAGTACATGTTTGTAGTTTTGAGAGGGCATCTATCCTAGTTCTAAATTTGTGTGATGCATCTATATATATATATATATGATAAGTGGAAATCCATGTGGGTTGTTGTTTGTTGACAATGAGCATTATGCTCAACAAGATTTGGTGCTATATTAATAAAAGGTTGTGGAGTAAGTGAACTTGGTGAACTTTGGGGGTAGTGGGGGAATGATTGGGTTGGTGTTGACTGTAAAAGTTGGTAGCGTTGAATGCAACAACGTGCTCTAATTTATTCTCTATGTCATGCATAATACAAGCGACTTCTCTTCCGTGAATGCATAGCAACACTGTTAGTATGGATAGGTTGTTCTTTTGAATGAGGAGCAATAGGAGCCATTTCCTGAATTGTATAATAATGAGAACAATGTATTTCTATTACCA
Organism: Cupressus sempervirens; assembly: GCA_028749045.1. NCBI lineage: Eukaryota > Viridiplantae > Streptophyta > Pinopsida > Cupressales > Cupressaceae > Cupressus > Cupressus sempervirens. The sequence continues at coordinate 396,974,374 of CM053790.1, forward strand.
CTATCCAAATAAAAAGCAAGGAAATATAAATAAAATACAATATTAAAAGAAGAGTATCAGTCCTCCCTAGCAAATTGTATAGGTGAAAATTTTAAGTAGAGTAAAAAGTATTAGTAGTAGTTTGTTTGATTATTTTTGTCATTCCTAAAATTTCCAGGAGTAAAGTGTTGATTATTGTTTTGTAATGTATCTAGTATTATAAATCATATTATATATTAGATAATAATATTAGTGTGCAACCATAAATCAAGCATAGAGAACATGTATAAGATTTCACATAAAAAAAAAATTATGGAAACAAAAAGATGTCAGTAAAAAACCATAACATTATAGATATGAGCAACAAACAACAACTATATATTCAATTTACAAGAAGAGGAAAAGGAAAGTTTTGAAGGGGACTTCAAACCCTATTAACGTGTAGATAGAATGGGGATAGTAGTCAATAAAAAAGAGAGAAGATGGTAAGTATAGATAATGGATAGTAAAGAGTGACAAAATATTGTAATGCAAATACAATATACTTTTGCAAAAGGGTTATTTGCACTTATGGCTAGAACTTTAAAAAAAATGTTACTTATGTGTCTTCATGTGTAATGCAGGATCTATTCAGTGGATGTTGACATGGAAGGAATAATTTCATTGAAGAGTAAGTTGGCTTCATTAAGAAATCTAACTTAGCAACTTCTATAATTGTTGATTTGAGATGCAATTCACCATTATATGTTTCCATTTTGCTTGTAACTGTGAATAAGAACTAATTGTATTGAGCAGTATGTATAACAAACTCTGCACGCTCAGGTTCATCTTCATTGAATTGTAGCATATAGAGCTCTTTTGTAGGCATACCAATGAGTTTAGTTGCAGTTTCATTGAAAGCAGTTTCCCACAATGATCCAGTATGGTCTTCGATTTTGATTTGAAGTACATATCTATAATCAAATTCTAAAAATGTTGTGAGACACTTTGGGCAAGACCACTTGCTATCACTAATTTGTTCAACCCTTTTCTTACACTGCTTCCCTAATATGAGAAGGGGACAAGTTGGATAACAAAATTTCTTCCTTACGACAAAAACAAGGGTTGCTTTGATAATGCATTGGAGAGGTTTTGAGGAACTTAGACATTTCTCTTCAATCATAGTAATAGTTTTTCGTGCTAAAATTTGAGGTAGATCTAGGAGAGTGGGAGTTGGTGTAATACGGTTATGGCCATGTTCGAAAAACCAAGACTGTAGTTGGTTGGATTCTTCAATATTAGGGTTTATAAGTAATTATGAAGTGGCAAGTGTGCTTACAACCCTACCATTGTATTCTGCCGCATGACCATTTTTTACAACAAGAATAGTTGACTTTTGGAGATGATACATTTCTTGTAGTTGGGCACCTTCTTTCATTGCTGCGTTTCCCCACAAAGTTACATTGATAGTGGATGTAGAAATGTCAATCATCTTGAGACTCCTTCTAACAACCTCAGTTCCATCATGCCTTTTTATTGTAGATGCAGGATCCACATAAATGACAATTCTAATAAGATCAAGTGTAGAATTAGTATTTGTAGTCAGAATCTATTAAATGGGTGTAAAAGTGTATCGAAGTGTTGGAATTAAGATGTAGTCTTCACATAGAGAAAGTTGGGAATCTTCATTTAAAGTAATTTCAAAATCACTATTCAACTTATTGTAGAATTTTTTTGCAGATTTGATGGTACCACCAGACAATTTGTAAACACTACCAACTTGGACATTCTCAAAGTGTACGTCTGCAACAACATTGAAGCAAGTTATCCGCACTTCAATCTTTTCAGTATCAATAATGTCAAAACTAAACATATGACCATTACCATTCTTTGATTTGAAGTGGTATTTTTCCTTTTTCATAGTCACACGACCTTTAATAGTCCACAATGTTTGATATGGGTTCAGACTTTTTAATGGAGTGATTGTTAAAGTGCGACATTTTTTTTGTCGAGATGCATCAAGGCCAAACATCAATTTAGTAGGAGTCATGTGTGTTGATGTGCCAAAGTGTTCAATATTTGTCCCCATCTTCAATGGACTAACATAAGACTATTTTACCTTTTTCTCTAGTTCCTTGAATAAGAAGATGGGAACACCAATGATATCATGTTTCGTGCATAGAACCTCTAAGTTGGAGATTACAATCCACCTAAAAATGTAGGTAAAGAAATAATATTAATAAAGTTACATAATTGCATCATAAAACTGGTAGGGTTTCATTAACAATAATCATAGTAGAAGTTTACTTACTTTGACTCACAAATGGTTGGAATTGAATAGTGCGTAACATATATTATAGAACCTCTTTGGACCTTATCTAAAGTTATCAATTCATTAAACTTTCTTGGCAAGGTTTCTTTTTGTAGGTGAAGTCCATCAGAGAGTTCTAACTTGTACCTATTTTTTGCTTGAGTTCCTTGTCCAAACATTGCAATGCCAAATATTTGGAGATGTGGTTGCATTTGTAGGTTGTCATTGTTGATAAGTCTGATTGCATCTTCCGTTAGTGTTTGAGACATAACTTGGAGTGATAGTATTTTCCCTATAAATTGAGACAGGGATATCATTATCTTGTTTAGAATTACAAGCATCCTCGCAAAATAATAAGAAGGTAAATTTACAAGAATATGTGTTTGTCAATATCTTAATAGCCCACATTACATTATTAGGGTGGATCTAAGTAATACACAATGGTATCACTTTGCAGAGGTACGTAGTGTCAAAGTAGAAAAAGAGGAGTTGTACATTTGTTTGACATGGTTATAAGCACATCTATGGTGAAGTGTAGGAGGGAAAGTAAATTGTACCTATAGTGGTCTCTTACTACAAAGATAAGACAAAAAAAAAAAAAAGTAACATTAGTATGACTTCATAGTAAAAGGAAGCATAGTTGGAGAAACTTAGATATATATACATCATTGTATTAAGGGAGGTTTCATCTATGTGTTGAATGCAACGACGAATAATATCCTTTTAGAGTGAGGGTAAAATTTGATGTATTTGCAAAAAATAATAACGACAAACATAAAAAAAGAGAGGAAAGATTGTAGAAAGATGGAGAAAGATATGGTAAACATAATTTGGTATACAACATTGTACCATGAAAAAAAATCATTACAATTAAATGTATATGAGTTGTCTATTAGACATTATAGCTTACTTAATGTAATTGAACAAGTTGGGATCTCTTTGATAAATCTAAAATATGGAAAGGTAAAGGAAGAAGAAAAGTCAATAACAGTTGGAGATATATGAAAGGTATAGTTGTATTCAAAGTATATCCAAGTTTGTACAACTTAAACTTCAATCAACATATGATATAATAGAGGAGGAACATAAGGTGGAAACGTAAAAACCAGTAATAGAATAAATTTCAAAACCCTCATTTTAAAAGAGTTATGCTAGAGGAACACTAATAAACACAAATAGATGACAACACAAGTGAAGTTTTTTCTATGGATGATTAAGATAGCGTTGAAATGCACGACGAATAATGGGTGCATTCCCTTGTTGGTAATACTCGTCGGCATAAATCTTCCTCAGATAAGTACTATAACTATAAAAGTTGACTTGTTGTCAATAGATTTCTTGCAAAACTTCCTCAACTCTAATGATCTCATAATCTTGAACATCACATGTATGCATGCTTTCCACTTTCATTTGTGCATATAGTTCAACACAATTTAGAGAAGCATAATTTGCAAGATTTTGTATTTCAGTTTGGGGATACCCATTCCAATTGACAGATGCATTAGATCCCATAGATGATTGTGGACTATTGACCTCTGATGTGTTGCTCGATATGTCTATTACATGGTGAGGTTGGAGAGGATTTGCCATGATCATGAAAACTGAAACAAATGGTATAGCTGAAAAAGATAATCAATAGCAACTTGATTAAATTATTAAATGGTCAATAATTTGATCCATATGTTATAAGTAAATTGCATGATTTTTTTTTATAAAGAAAGATAAGTTTAAATGCATGAATGCACAGTAAAATGAAATGTTGGATTGAGATTTATAATTACTAAAATAAAAATTCGAATGCTATTTGTGGTGCACCTAGCCAACAAACACTTATACGTAAAATGTAAATGATGATAATATATAAGAAGAAGTATTCATAATTGGACAGTTTAAAAGTTAGAGTTTGTGTAATTCAAGAAGCATAAAAAACTATAGAAAGTAACATAATGATATTGTCATATTTGTTTAGATATTATTTTCATTTGTGTTTGTCAATAAAAGTGAATGTAAATTGAAGCTCAAACTTTGCAAATAAAAACAAATGTACACATAAGTGGGTAATATCATTTGAATAAGTAGCAAACACATGTAAGTTGATAAAATAACATAATTAGGTGATATTATAATAATAAATAAGTCACAAAAAATGTTAATCCTTTACAAACATTAACCCTAAATATTAATATTAATCACAAACCTAACCATAACCATAATTATAATCATGATATAAAGCCTAAATCTGAAAATTCTAAACAATATCATATTCCAAAACTCTCAAATAACCTGAACTCTAACCATGACAACAACTATGGAAACTTCAACACAACTATACTCATAAAATTAATCATCCTCCTACTCCTAACCCAAAATGTAACCCCAATCAAAATAGTAACTCTATCATGCTACTAACCATCATATAGACCCTAATCTTTCTTATACTTACCAAATTAAAGTTATAAAGGAAAAAATTTCTTCTACTTACAAAATTAAAGTTATAAAGAAAAAAAAGTTTAAATAATTTTTTATGAATGATCATAAATATAGTTAACTTTTTTAGTAAATACAATTTTTATTATTATAATTATAAATTTAACAATATTGAAAAAGGAATTAAAAAAAACATTAAATTGAAGAATTAATAATGTTTAAATTAGTATCATAGTTATATTTGCAGTTAAATAGTAATATATTAGTATATAGATTTTCATTTAAAATATATGATAATTTTCTAATATAAGTTTTATTATTATATAATTGGTTCTCTTAAGGATCATTTTTAATTTTAGTATTCATCTGAACTTAAGAGACAAGAAGGATTAGGAAAATTAAATAGGAGTATTAAGATAATAAACTTTATTTAAAAATTAAAAGGTGCACTTAAAAACAAAAAAGATTAAGAAAATTGATTACAAGTGTAATGTTATATAATGTTATATATATATATATATATATATATATATATATATATATATATATATATATATATATATATATATATATATATATATATATATTTCGAAAGGACTAAAAAATGATTATTGAGTAAAAAAATTTGATATAACTATTGAAAATTTAAAGTTGTAAGTCAAAACTAAATTAAGATAATTAAAAATTAAATGAACAAAATAGTATTATTTTATTAATATCTATGTTTTGCAAAGTTAGTATGAAGAAATATGTTTATGAAATGTCTCAAATAAAGTGATATGAATAAATATGATGTTTCAATGGTTAAGTAAGTTACAATTTTGTTATAGAAACAAAAGTGTTGGCTTACCAATTATGATAAGTAGAAAAGAAGGTTGTACGTAAATATATTGATATAATATTTTATTCACAATATTTTAATGAACTAATGTATGTCAATGGTAGAAAAAACAAGTAAGCAATTATTTTAATTAGAGCTCCAAGCCATAGTGTTGCAGCCACGTAAAGTGATCATATCGTTTACTTCCTAGTTTCAATGCCACGTCAGAACAAATGCACTATGTTCCAATTGGGATGGCCAATGTGGAAAGATAATTCCTGTAGGAATCTATCATAAGATGCAACCCTGTTAACCTTGATGCTCTGACGTTAACATGGCAAGCAGAGTGTAGAATAAGGTAAGTTGGCTTCTTGTCTCAAGGTAAACAGACGACCATCCACCATACATCTAAATACTTTTATGATCACGCATTAGTAAATGGATTTGAAAAAAAAATGCATACACATCATGGCGAGAAAAAAATACCCAGAAAGAAATTGATGAGAGAGGGCAGTATAAAACCGCAGGAAACAAAAGCAGGAGGGAGTGAAATACAACCAAAACTGAAATAGTTTTAAAATTTAATATAAAACCTGCTAGCTACAAAGCAACCGCAAAAGAATCTAGAGTGAAGCATTCGCGAGGAAGCTAGGAAATTAAGAGATGAGAGCGTAGATGGAGAGAGGACAAGGAAATAGTGGGTAGAAAGAGAAATGGAGAATAGTTGGTTGAAAGGGCAATGTCAAATGCTAGATCTCGATAGCATATCATTACATTAAGGAGAGTTGCTGATGAGAAACAAAAGGTGCGAGCTACCTCTAGGTTCCTTAGGATAACAAAGAAAGGTTACAAGGAAGTTCATGTCCCCCCTTTGAAGGAAAAACCCCTTGCAGAAGGTGAAGAAATTGTCAAGATAAGGGACATGCCAGATTGGGCGGAGCCTGCATTTAAGGGAATGAAGCAATTGAACAGGGTGCAGAGCAAAGTGTATGGAACTCTACTGTTTAATGCTGAGACTTCCATTTAACATGGTAGACTTCCATTTAATCTCATTTTTTATTTGTAATAAGTAAAAGTGTAAAACATGCAGTAAAAAATACCTTCATAGTAAAAATATAAAACAATAAGTTAAAAAAAGGATGCATATAGGGGCAACATACCTTTTTGCTTCGCTTAACCCCTAAAATCTCCCTCTGTTTACTTCAAAAATTGCCACTTGCTCCCACGTATCTCCTCTCCACGAGTCTGATACATATGGCATAGTACAAACATCTGTAAGACATACTTAAAGTCTGAAACAAATAAAGTGTGAAGCCAAGGGAAAATATTTATTTGAAAGTAGAAGTTATAGAAAAAATAAGTTAAAATAGAATTAATTGAACTTGGGGATGTAGATGACTTGGGAAATACAATGAATAGCTTCTAATCTAGATAGTGTGATCAACAAAATGCTGCGTCTATACCACAGTAAGATAGGGTTTTTTATTCTACCACTCTGTAGACTTCCAGTGTCAACATGTCATACATCCCTTGATATTTGAATGCAGACTACCATTGTCATGACATCTGTAGTGTAAATGTACACTCAGATAACAGAGTTAAAGTTGAACCCAACCACACTGCATTAAAGAAGACAAGTTTAATTATGCACCAGCGATTGACAATGCAAAGCAGAGAAGTCAACAAAAACATCTCTGACAGTGGGAAATGTAAGGCAAAAATTGCACAGTTATCATAATTGCAAATAACTTAAATGTAGGCCGCTACATAAATACATCAATTTTATTGGGCCCAACTATTCGCGAGGGTGGTTAAAAGACTTGACATTGTCAAAAGAGGGTAAATTGCCATGTAACAGCCCACGCAACAGTATGGAAGATATTTATTTATCGGATACCTCCCGATCTGCCGGCTCTTGGTTCATTACACCACTAAGAATGGAGGACACCTGGCACCAAATCCTTGGCAAACATTGGTATAGCTAATGGTTTCATGAACAAACAAATAGGCGGTTTGATATAACATCATGCCCATCTCCCACTTCTCATGAGGCAGCGGGTGGCATCAAGTTAGGTGGGAGGGATAATAAAAATTGAGATAGGGACGGCCCTGCAGTAAGAGCTGGTACCAATTGAAGTGGATGCTTTTTTGTATTAAATGCATTCCCCAACTTTGTGGAAGTATGCATGTTGAGCACAGTAAATAATGGACATAATTTGAGATGTTGCCGAGACAATAGCAAATTGTTTAATTTGATTGGTGGCACGTAATTGGTAAGAAGAGTTAATGTTGATATATAATTAGCAAATGGTTTTCTGACTATGGTTTTGAATTGGTAAATGGTATTCAGATAGTTGTTTTAAGATGTGAGACAGTATCCAGTTGTAAGAAACCTCAAGGATAAAGCCTATCGGCTAATTAAATATTACATACATTTATTATTAAATATTATCTATATATAATTAAATAAAATATAGAACTAAATTAATATATAGTTAAATATTATATATATTTATAACTATATAACTAAATTTATATATAATTAAAAAAATTTATTCTATTTTTGTATATACAATCACATATATTCATCACCTCTCTGTCTCACTCTCTCGTAGCCCCCAAGACCCACTCCCTCTAACATGTAACCCTTCTTTCTCTAGACTAACCCCTAACCCTCTCTCTCTCTCCCATCAAACCCCTAACCCCTTCATCTCTTTGTATAACTCCTAACCCCCTCTATCATTGATCGCTAACCTCTCTCTCTCTCTCTCTCTCTCTCTCTCTCTCTCTATATATATATATATATATATATATATATATATATATATATATATATATATATATATATATATATATATATATATATATATATATATATATATATATACATATATATATACACATATATGTATATATACATACATATTGTATATATACATACACATATGTATATATACATACACATATGTATATATACATACACATATGTATATATACATACACATATGTATCTATACATACATATACATATATATATCTATATATATATATATATATATATGCATGTATGTATGTATGTATATATATAGACACACACACACATACATACATGTATACCCTCTTTATCTCTCCCTCTCAAACCCCTAACCCCTCTATCTATCTCTATCTAACTCCTAACCCTTAAATCCCCCTCTCTCACTAACCCTTAACCCCTAGCCCCACTACTACATTTGGGCTCGAATTGTGATGGCATGCCATCACAATTCCGATGTCTACCCATCACCCAAGTGACAATACCATGAATTGGTTCTCATCGAACGTGCATTGGACTTTTGTTGTCACAAATTACAATGGAACGGGTGAATGTCGCAAGTGTGACAAATTAAACTATCATAACTTGGAAGAGGGCAAGGGAAAGATTCCATCTTCATGTTGTCCCAATTGTGATAATAGACCATCACAATTACGATGGTGTAAGCTTTTAGTATACCATCACAATTGTGATGAATTTATGATAGTTGTATTACAAAAGTGACGACTATGTCAGGAAAGGTTGTCGCAAGTGCGATGGATATGTGACAGCTATGTTGTAGAAGAGATTACTATCCGTCAGAACAAGTCATCACAATTGTGATGGGTAGCTGAAATATTTAAAAAAAAATTGTTACTTGTCAAATGAGGATTATTGGTTTTTTTTTGCAGTAGTGGTAGATAAATTATACATGATCGACATGTATATTTAGTGGGCAAATGTTCTATGTACAAAATACCATGGGACCATAGGCAAAAGGAGCCAAAACTTTAAAGCTATTTGAATTACAGTAGCATATTGAACTATGATGTCCTTCTCCATTGCCTAAAACCAATAGATTCACACAATTAATTGTCATGCAATCATAGCTTAATGTTGAGCTTCATTTGGTTTCGAGAGTAGTTTAATATTCTCTACTAATCATGGCCAACCATGTGAAGGTGGAAACTCATTTGGCCCCACCCCCTCCCCCTAGCATCTAAATTCCCCATTAACACCTAAAATTCATTCATTCCATTACTAAATTCCACATTAACATCATACTATTGATATGTATTCGTGTATAAGACATATCTTGCATCAAAAGAATAAAAAATGTATTTTTTTAATTGTATAGAATGAAGTGTAGAACAATAACAGGTAATTTTTTTTACATTTGGTTAAGTATAATAAAAGTTAATTAAAACAATTTAGACACATTTCTATGAGGACTGTGAAGATAGTGGTAAAACTAATTAAAGTTTGCAATGTTAATGTTGTCCAAAAAAGAAAGAATTTATACATTTGAAAAGCTAAGAAGACATGTGAGTTATGATAGTGATTTTAGAGATGCCCACTTTATCATTTGAAAAGCTACTGAAGGCAAATACAAGAGTTCATCTTAGAAGATGAAAAAATGTCTAAAGAATTGAGATTGGAGGATAAATGAGCTCCCAACCCTTTTGGTCAAGTCCTAAGGGTATTACCAAGCTATAAACTGATCAAATTTTAACTTTTCAAATAACTCGATTAGGTTATTAAAGAAATTTTTCATTGCCATGTTTAAATAACCCAATGGGGTTATTAAAGAAAATTTGCATTATCATATTTAAATAACTCGATCAAGTCATATATATCATTGTAATAACCAAAAAATGGTCATCTAGACTATGAGCCCCCTTCCTATCATTTTTTCATAATTTATCCATTGATTATCTTTGATCAAATCCTCAAAAATCTATTTATTAGATTATAACCTATGTTGTGACCACGTTATCCCAAGTTCATATTTAATTAAAAGAACATGTCCCCTTTTTAATTAAATAAAATTTCTCACTCATCTGTTACCATAAGTGTGCACACATAAAGCATTATTCCTATTTTAGAAATAAAATAAAAGACATTTTGTCTACACATGAATGCACAATTTTCCATATGAGAGGAATCTTGTATTTTTTAAATAACTTTAGTTCTCCTCCACATATTTTAAACCCTCTCAAAATTCAACCATTAATTGTGATTGGTTGAGAGGCATGTGCACATGGATCGCTCAAGATGCATTCTCCTCCCTTGATTATGTCTCTTTTTCCTCTTAATCTGTACTGTCCATTTTTCTTTGAAAGGGAGGGCTCTCTCCTCATTAAAAAATATTATTCTCTCATTCTATTGTTATGTTGCAAGTTTTCTTGGTGATTTTAGAGACTTGAAGCATTCTTGCATTTTAGCTTAGCTCTCATTCTACTTACATTATGGCATACTTTTAAAATTACTTTCCTTTATGCTTTAGCTTAGTTCTCTTTGTTAGCTTGCATTTGCATTGCATTTCATTCTAAATTATTGGATGTTAGCGTTCTTGCCTCTACTCTTTGAATCTCTTGTTCTATGGTGCACCTTGCAAGGGTTTAAATAGCTAGGTTCATTTGAGAGCCACCATCTCATAGCCTTTGCATGTCATAGATAGAGAGCTATAAGCCACATCCTAAAATGCCCTTTTTCATGGGTATTCTCAAGAATAATGGTTTATAGAAGTGTGACACTTTTTGTACACACATTTTTGGTGCCCATCATGGGGCTAAAACTAAGTTTCTAGCTCTATTTTCTTGCTGGTATTTTGGTTACATTATCCTTTTTGGTTTTTAATGGCAACTTCTTGGATCTATTCAAGTGGTTTTCCAAGTTTATTACTTTGGTTTTAAGGCTAACCTTGTGCAGATTTGTTTGAAGGCCAAAACACTAGTTTTGAAAGATTTGAGCATATCTTCCAAACCACTTTGTGTATGGATCTTTAAAAAAATTCAAGTTGGGGATACATCCAAAATGTCTTAGTCCAATTTTCAGATTATTTTGAGTTGATTTGCATCTAGTACAATTTTTTTCATAAAAAGTTGTTTTTGGTCACAAATCAATGATTTTTTAAGAAGTATTTACATTTTTGGAAAGGTCTCTAAATTTTATAGGGGGTTAGTTCTTTGTATTTTAAATTTAGAGATCATATTAGGGCTCAATAACTCGATTTACAAAATTTGGTCTATTTTGACAAAATGGGTCCTGAGGGCATAAATGAAGAGATATTTATGAATTTCTCATATTTTTGGAAAGCTCTATGGTTTTTAGTAGGGGTCTCTTCTTTTCATTTCTATTTTTAGATCTAAAATGATAGCATAAAAGTCCAATTTTGTTGATTAGGTCAAAAGCAAAGAGTAAAAAAGAGATCATTTTGTGATTAGCTTGCACTTTCTTTACATACACTTGGTTGCAAGATAACTTGGATCTTTGAGGAAACTAACCACTTTGTGTTGTAGGTCTTACTTGGTTATTATTCCTTAACCTTGGTTGTTTTGTAGGGAGTTTCTCATTTCATTGCTAAAAAGAACACATGTCAAAGCTTCAAATGCACAAAGGCTACTACTAACATTTGCTTGTAGGGTTACCTAATGCATAAAAACCAAACACTTTCTTGTATTTCTTTCATTTTATGTGTGACATATTACTAGTTGTTTCATTTTCATAGGCACACTAAACTTGTGATTGAAATCCCTTGGTGATAGGAGAGTATGCTCTTCACTCTTGTGGTGAATTAGAAATCTTGACTCACCTTTGGACTCCAAAAGCAAGGGGGTAATTGAAATTTTTTGGCATGTTTAAGGGAAATAATCAAGATAGGAGACTATGCTCTTCACCCATGTGATGAATCATAAATCTTGACTCTTGAAAGTGGATCCAGTCTGTGGTAGTTAGAATCCTTTAATGGGCTTGCTCTTGAGCAATCAAGAGGAACAACCCAAGTGGGGACAAGCGAACCTGGCTATTCTGAGCCACTATAATCTCAAGGCTATTAAAGACACAAAACCTTAGTAGATGTTGCACTTGTCTTACCCAGTGTGATTGCTTGTGGGATTGCAACCATCAGGAGATCACTAGGGAGGAATGCTTAAGGTACTCTTGTGATCGTGAGACTGTTTACTCATTGCAAGGTGAGGTGTCCTATATCATGAGCAAGAGGAGTGTTATGAATATAAACCTTTTCTAAACACTCTAAGTTATTAGCTACCTTATTTTTCTACTAAATTTCTTGGTGCAAGGATTGTTCCTAGTGGACTATCTAGATCACCCCAAGATTTTACACTCGCCATCTATGTTTCCTTGGTTATGCTTATGGCATTTCCATGACAAAGCCAATATATCTTGTGGGAAACCATTTGGTGTGAGGAGAAGGAGCACTTAGTATGGGCCAAGTTCTTGAGTATTGAACTATTTCCTTTAGGTAGATATTGCTTGATGTGTTCTTGAATGTGCTAGACCTGTGGAAATCTTTTGAATATGCACATGATGATAGTTATAGGACTTTCTTTTGAGACCTCACATATTCTTGTATCGTACAAGGTTTCTTTGTCCCTTTCTTAATTGTTTTAAGACTACTCCATGTGTCACTATCTTGCTTGGAAAAAACTTTCTTTTGAATACCAAAGTTGCTATGCTATCAACTATTGTTAAACTTTGTCAACCAAGTCAAAACATCAAGTGCTAACATTTTCTTGTGTTGCTTGCTAAGGGGAGTCTCATCATTTGACTTTTATTTTCTATGTCTCTAGTGCTTGAACATGCTTAAAGTGACTCTTTGGTCTTAGTGTTGTAGGTCTTTGTATCTTTTTGCTGAAATGGTTACCTTGATTTCTTGACTACACTCTTGGGTTGGGAAAGTTGTTCACTTGTCACCCCACTTGCTCTATCTATTTGGCTATTTGGCTTCTTGCCTAGCTCTTGACTTGAGTTACTAGTGTTGTAAGTTTCTTGAACACCTTGCTTGAAAAGTCACTTGAATCTCTCTCTACTATATCGGCAAGTGAATACTCTACCTCTCTAATTCAGACACAAAGTTATCTTGTGTCACTTTATTATCTTCCTCTAGTCTCCTTCATGCTTGATTATCTATCTACCACTATGACATTCAAACCTTGTGCTACCAAACCTTAACCAAATCTAGATGATCATGATATCCTCCATGCCACTAAAGAGTTTCAAGATCCATATGCTTGATACAAAGATCTAGAAGAGACAAATGATCTTTCTTACTTTCATCTCTCTAAGTGCATGATAGAAATGAAGTCTAAATTTGAGAAAATGTTAGAAAAGAAGATTTCATCCTTACATGAATTTTTCTTAAGACCTTTGCATACATGGGAGCCACCCTCTTAAAGGTCATCCTTTTCTTCTAGGTTTACATGATCTACCTCAAGACATCTAATGTCTTCATCTTTTGGATCTAAAGACCTCTTTAGAGAGCTAGCAAGTAAAACCTCCTTGAAGTCTATTCTAAACTTCCATGACAAACCCATCTTCGACCAACACAATGATGAAGGTATGGATGCATGCTATTTATTCGAGAAGCAACAAGAAGATCCTAGACATAATTTTAATAGAAATTTTGCTTCCTTGGAAGATTCTTATGATGATACTTTGCAAACACTTCATGGCACCAAGCTCATCATGTTGCCTAAGTCTAGCTCCTATGGAAATCCTTTCTTGGATGATTATTGTGCTTATCATCTATCTGATGACCACACTAGTATTGATTTTATAGAGCTGAAACATAAAGTGCAAGATCTCATTGATGATGAGATTGTTGATCTTGGTTCCTCCAGTGACTCATGTGGCAAGGATACTTCTCTTGAGCAAGATTATGTTGATGAACCTATGTAGTAGTAGCTCCATTGCATCTTACACTTCTTCCAACACTCATGAACCTCTCAAAACTTCAAAGCTTTCCAAAAGGCCTCCATCAAATAAAGAACCTAATGCTTTTTGCACACACTAAGCCTATCCTCAAGGGCTACCTCTAAAAGAAACTCAAGCTAACCTTCACTTGGCTGAAAAGCTTTTAAATGCTACTAAGGCTAAAAATCCTCAACATGCATGCAATGTTATGCCTAATATCTCTACTTCAACTAATCCACCATTACCTCTTGAAGATCCTATCATGCAAACCTCATATTGTTACTTGTTCTTAGAAGTGGCTCCATGTCAAGAGGATTCTCAAGAAGAAAAATCTATAAATGCCAAGAAAGATCAAGATCAAGCACTAGATCATCTCCTTCAATATGTCACCCCTTTATATCCTATGTCTTGCCACCTCCTAAGTATGATGAATACATCACTTCCACTATTTCTATTGAGCTTATTGAAAATTATGAGAAAAGTTCTCTTCCTATGCTATCAAAAGTTACTTGTCAAGATCAAAGTGTCCCCTCATGTTCTACTTCGCCATATCCACTTCAAAAAATTGGGCTCAAGCTCCAAATGCTCCTATCAAATGCATTTCTCTTATTAAATCTACTCATGAATATATTGATGGCTTTGATCGTGTTGCTCACTTTAAAGATGTTGATATCCCTTTCCACTATCCATTTGCATCTCCTAAATTTATCCTTGGTCCTTATCCATCTAGGCTAGAACCTTCAAACCTTCCTTCCATATTGGGGCCATATGTTCCTTCATCTTCTACATTTTTCGTTCCTAGCTCTCTCATCACACCTCAAGATCAACAAAGACACTCATCCTTGATGAATTTCCACCCATCTATCCATCTAAACTAGTCATATCAACCTTATTCATCCACAAATCCCTTGTCTTTTGAAAGTGAGAATAAACATAAGAATCCATTGAAAAATGAAGATCACTGTGTCCCATCTAATCAACATGTGAATGCTAAGAAAGAAAAAGCATTCAAGAGACCACTCAATCAAAGAAAATATGGGTTCCTAAATCCATCATTGAAGATATGTGCTCTCAAGCATCCAAAGAAAAAGAAAAAGAAAAATCTAAAGCTATATGGATTCCCAAGTCTCTCTTGAATGACTTGAATATATCAAAGTTTGCATTCAAGCTTCCAAAGGCCTCCACTCCATCTTCTTCCAAACATCTTCATAAAAAGGCTTCCAAAGCCTACTAGTCCATCTTCTTCCAAAAATTATTTGCTACCTCATACATCTAAACCTCAATCTATTTCCTCCATGATTCCTCCATCATTCCAACACCCTTCAAGGTGTGTGTCAATGTTGATCTTTCCCACTTTTTCACCTACCCCCATGAAATCCTCTAAAGCTTACACTTGCTATACATGAACTCTTGTCCTCCATATACTCTTCCTACTATTGTATCCCTTCCATCACCCTATCAACATCTTTGAGCATACCTTTCTATGGTCTTGTCTTATCATGACTTATCCTTCCTATAGGAGTACTATCTAAATTTAAAAATCTTGACCTATTTCTAAAAAACCAAAAAAAAAGAAAAAAAGTGCCTTGGTGAAAACCACTTCTTGTTGCACCCTAGTAGCAAAAGTAAAGAGAAATGAATATGTTGTATGGTAAAAACCACTTCTTGTAACACCTTGGATAAGTAGCATGATGAAAACCTAATAAATAGGTATCATTCGTAATTCTTCCATCATCAATCTATCCTCTCTTCTCTCTTTGATCTTGAAAATGTTGAGCTATCCTTGTGTATTGGCTATCTTATCCACGAGATTATCTATTGTTCTTGCTCATTCACTCATAGCCTCCATCTTGAGCTTTATTCTTATCGCTCTGTCCAATCAATATCCTATCTAGTTGACCCCTTGGTCTTTATCACAATAAAGAAAAAAATGGTTCTTAGGCCTCCTGACATGTCTACTCTCTTGGACTATATGCTTTCATGCTATCTAGCTAATTGTCTTCCATTGCTTATCCTACATGCTACCTTTCTCAGCTTCCATTGCTTATCGAAAACCTGCTTTATATGGCTATCTTTCCCTAGCTTGGGTACTCTTGAGGAGTCAGTCCTTAAGGACCACTTTCACTTGCTACATACTCCTTTCTTATGCATATTTGCTTATCCACCAGCTTGATGCTACATTGTTCTGCACCTTGCTAGATATTGGGACATTTTATGTGATCTTGCTTGAGAACTAGTAATCTCTAAATCAATCTAAAAAATCCAAAAAAAAAAAATCATATATGATGCTGAAAAAATCCTAAAAAATATAAAATGTCTTGATAAAATGATCATATTGGTGAAAATCTAGCAATAGGAACTTTGATGAATCACCAAAAAATACAAAAAAAAAAATGAAAAAATTTCTAAAAATTTGATGAAAACCTAGAAACGGGCACTCCTTGAGACCCTTGCATCTATGTCTATTAGTCTCAATCACTCACTCCACAATACATGTCCTAGCTTGGAATTGTTTCTTGTCCTCGTCTCAAGGGCACAAGTGCTTAGCCTATTGAGCTCTCCTTGTGCATTAGGGTTTCTTTACCAACTCACAAAATAGTGTTTCTCAACATTACCTCCTTTAACATCAAGCATTTCTCAACACTTTTCAGATAGTAAGTGACTTAAACACGCACACTTAAACATTTAAACAATTGAGATGTCATGGACTAGAAGACTGGGGACATGAGGCATGTTTTACTTGTTTTTTGCTTGTGGGTATACTTTGTTAGTCTAAGGTGTTTAGAAAATTCATGCTTGTCCTACTTGATACTTTGACTTACAATGTATTATCCTTGACTATTTTTGCAAAACCACACTCGGGGGTTATCCTAGTGCTTATGCCTTGATACAGGTTCAATCTTGTTATACTTAACTTAGGGAATCTAATTGCATTAGTCATCTTGACCTATATGTCTTTGATGCATAGGTTGGATTCCCACATTTTTATCTGATATAGATCATGTTCATTCATCATAGTTTATGCTAGTGATGATTGTATGATCTTTCAATGTCCCTAATAAGGCTCGATGATAAAAACTAGGACTTGCTTATGTAACCCTTGCAATTGCACTTTTTCATACTAGTTTGCATTCTAGGGCTCATTCTAGCTTAGCTTTGCATTTTGCATGTTGAGAGAGCTCTCTCTTTTATTTTTCATGGACATGTCATCTAACTACGTTCATCCTTTTCTTTCCTCTTCTCGATCTTATCTTATCTCTTCTTTCCTATTTCTTTCTTCTTTTCTATCTTACCATCACATCTATGCTTTTGACCTATCTTTTCTAATCTTGACATCCTAGATCCATTTTTAGGATCGAAATCCAAATTTGTGTTCATCTTGCTAGTCAAAATTTCTTCCTTCTTCTATGTAGTTGGTTGACCTATTGAGGCTTAATATTTGAATATTTTTGGGGAAATCATCATTTCTTAATCATTTCTACTCTCTTCCACTCTTTACTTTCATTTATATTTCATCTCATTTCATTTTTCTTCTTTCTTTGACCTCATTCTTGTGCTTTATCTTTCTTGGTCAAACTTAGTCAAACTGGGGCATAACTTAATTGCTTGGTGGTCACTCTTTGGTCTTAATCTCTTATCTATCATCATGAAATTTTCTTTGTTCTAATTTGATCAAATCTATCTTATTTATGCATCTCCTCATCTCATTTTGATTTCAATCCTGAGGGGGCATGAATATTCTATCATTGTCGCAAATTGCTTTCTTCTACAACTATCTATTTTCTGTTGATCTATCTACTTTTCTTGGTGTTAGTACTCTTCTTGAGTTCTTATATTGTCTTTGTCCTAGTATTTAATACTATCACTATCAGACTATATATTTAGGACTTGCTATCTCTTTTTGCTTCATTCTTCAGAGTGAGATCTCTCTATCTCTTGGCTTCTTCATTCTTTGACATAATTTGTTCCCATACTGAACACACATTAGTCAAAGAGGAGAAAATATAATAACCCAAAAATGGTCATCTAGACTATGAGCCCCCTTTCTACCATTTTTGCATAATTTATCCATTGGCTATCGTTGATCAAATCCTCAAAAATCTGTTTATTCAATTATAATCTATGGTGTGACCACTTTATCCCAAGTTCATATTTAATTAAAAGAACATGTCCCCCTTTAAATTAAGTAAAATTCCCCACTCATCTCTTATCCTAATTCTGCACACATAAAGCATTATTCCTATTTTAGAAATAAAATAAAATAACATTTTTATCTACACACGAATGCACAATTTTCTATGTGAGAGGAATCTTCTATTTTAAAAATAACTTTAATTCTCCTCCACACATTTCAAACCCTCTCAAAATTCAACCATTAATTGTGATTGGTTGAGATGCATGAGTGCATGGATCACTCAAGATGCATTCTCCTCCCTTGATTATGCCTCTTTTTCCTCTTAATCTCTACCGTCCAATTTTCTTTAAAAGGGAGGGCTCTCTCCTCATTCAAAAATCTTAGTCTCTCATTCTATTTTTATGCTGCAAGTTTTCTTGGTGATTTTGGAGACTTGGAGCATTCTTGCATTTTTGCATTTTAGCTTAGCTCTCATTCTACTTGCAGTATGCAATACTTTTTAGACTAGTTTCCTTTATGCTTTAGATTAGTTCTCTTTGTTAGCTTGCATTTCATTCTAGATTCTTGGATGCTAGCATTCTTGCCTCTACTCTTTGAATCTCTCATTCTATGGTTCACCTTGCAAGGGTTTTTATAGCTAGGTTCATTTGAGATCCACCATCTCATAGCCTTTGCATGTCATAGATAGAGAGCTATAAGCCGCCTTTGGAGATGCCATCTTTCATGGGTATTCTCAAGAATAATGGTCTATAGAAGTGTGACACTTTTTGTACACACGATCATAAGTTAACTAAATTAATATATAATTAAATATTACATATATTTATTATTAAATATTATCTACATATATATATATATATATATATATATATATATATAATAAAATAAAATATATAACTAAATTAATACATAGTTAAATATTATATATATTTATAACTATATAACTAAATTTATATATAATAATAATAACTATTCTATTTTTGTATATACAATCACATATATTCATAACCTCTTTATCTCACTCTCTCAATAGCCCCCAAGACCCACTCCCTCTAACCTGTAACCCTTCTTTCTCTTGCATAACCCCTAACCCTCATCTTTATGTATATCTCCTAACCCCCTCTATCATTGACCGCTAACCTCTCTCTCTCTCTCTCTCTATATATATATATATATATATATATATATATACACACACACACACACACCTTCTCCATCTCTCCCTCTCAAACCCTTGACACCTCTATCTATCTTTATCTAACTCCTAACCCTTGAATCATCCTTTCTCACTAACCCCTAGCCCCACTACTACATTTGGTCCCGAATTGTGATGATAGGCCATTGCAATTACAATGTCTACCCATCACCCAAGTGATTGTACCACTAATTGGCTATCGTTGAACGGGCATTGGACTTTTGTTATCACAAATTACAATGACACGGGTGTCTGTCACAAGTGTGACAGATTAAACCATCATAACTTGGAAGAGGGAAGGGCAAGAGTTCATCTTCATGTCATACCAATTGTGACGGTTGACCATCACAATTGCAAAGGCGTAAGCTTTCAGTATACCATAGCAATTGTGATGGATTTATCATAGTCATGTTGTAGAAGTGACGACTATTCGTTAGAAAAGGTTGTCGCAAGTGTGATGGGTATGTGACAACTATATTGTGGGAAAGACAACTATCCATTAGAACAAGCCATAACAATTGCGACAAGTAGCTAAAATATTTTTTTAAAAGTTATTGGCATATCTTGCATCAAAAGAATTAAAAATGTATTTTTTTAATTGTATAGAATGAAGTGTTGAACAATAACATGTAATTTTTTTACATTTGGTTAAGTATAATAAAAGTTAATTGAAACAATTTAGACACATTTCTATGAGGATTGTGAAGATAGTGGTAAAACTAATTAAAGTTTGCAATGTTAATGTTGTCCAAAAAAAGAAAGAATTTATACATTCAAAAAGCTAAG
The DNA here is from genome assembly GCA_028749045.1 of Cupressus sempervirens. Taxonomy (NCBI): domain Eukaryota; kingdom Viridiplantae; phylum Streptophyta; class Pinopsida; order Cupressales; family Cupressaceae; genus Cupressus; species Cupressus sempervirens. The sequence continues at coordinate 396,994,731 of CM053790.1, forward strand.
AAGACATGTGAGGTTATATTAGTGATTTGAGAGATACCCACTTTATTGTTTGAAAACCTAATGAAGGCAAAGATGAGAATTCATCTTAGAAGATGAAAAAATGTCTAAAGAATTGAAATTGGAGGAGAAATGAGCTCTCGAGCCTTTGGTTCAAGTCCTAAGGGTATTACTGAGCTATAAACTAATTGAGTTTCAACTTATCAAATAACTTGATAGGGTTATTAAAGAAATTTTCCATTGCCATGTTTAAATAACCCAATGGGGTTATTAAAGAAAATTTGTGTTGTCATGTTTAAATAACCCAATCAAGTCATATATATCATAAGTTAACTAAATTAATATATAATTAAATATTGCATAAATTTATTATTAAATATTATATATATAGATAATTAAATAAAATATATAACTAAATTAATATATAGTTAAATATTATATATATTTATAACTATATACAATCACATATACTCATAACCTCTCTATCTCACTCTCTTAGTAGCCCCCAAGACCCACTCCCTCTGACCTGTAACCCTTCTTTCTCTAGACTAACCCTAAGCCCTCTCTCTCTCATCAAACCCCTAGCCCCTTTATCTCTTTATATAACTCCCAACCCCCTCTATCATTGATAGTTAACCCCCCACCTCTCTCTCTCTCTTTGTACACACACACACACACACACACACACACACCTTGTCTATCTCTTCCTCTCAAACCCCTGACCCCTCCATCTATCTCTACCTAACTCCTAACCCCTAAATCCACCTCTCTCACTAACCCATAGCCTCACTACTACATTGTGTCTGAATTGCAATGGCAGGCCATCACAATTGTGATGTCTACATGCCGCTCAAGCGACAATACCACAAATTGGCTCTCATCAAACAAGCATTGGACTTTTTTTTATTGCAAATTGCAACAACACAGGCATCCATCACAAGTGTGATAGATTAAACCATCATGACTTGGAAAAGGGCAAGGGCAAGAGTTCATCTTCACATCATCCCAATTGTGATAGTAGACCGTCACAATTACGATGGCATAAGCTTTTAGTATACCATCATAATTGTGATGGATTTACGATAATCATGTTGTAAAAGTGATGACTATTTGTTAGAAAAGGTCATCACAAGTGCGATGGATATGTGACAACTATGTTGTGGGAGAGATCGCTATCCATCAGACCAAGTCATCACAATTGTGACGGGTAGCTGAAATATTTTAAAAATAATTATTGCTTGTCAAACGAGGATTATCAGTTCTTTTTTGCAGCAGTGAAGATCAATTATACATGATTGACCTATATATTTAGTGGGTAGATGTTCTATGTACCAAATACCATGGGACCATAGGCAAAAGGAGCCAAAACTTTAAAGCTATTTGAATTATAGTAGCATATTGAACTATGACATCCTTCTACATTGCCTGAAACCAATAGATTCACACAGTTTTAGATTACGGTAAAAGTAGGTTTTGAAGGGACCCCGAAACCCTTTAACAAAAAGCAGAAAGATAAAGCATTACAGCCCAATAGGAAAAAGAAACTTGCAACAAACTATAGAATAGTATCAAAATCAGGTTTTACAGGGACCTGAAACCACTAGAAAAGTCCAAAAACAAACTAAACCAGGTTTTACAGGGACCTGGAACCACTAACAGTCTAAACAAGAAAAACCAAAAGCCAGGACCAAAGACCCCAACCAATAACCAACACCAGACAGGAACAAAACCAGAGAACCCAACCCAGAGCCACTATTGCAGCTCTAAGATCATTTTAGCAGCTTCCTTACCAATTGCTGCAGTCTTGAATGGTATCAGCAGCCGAAGCAGCAACGACTTTCATTGCACTCTTCCTCGAGCTCTGCCTTGTTCTTTTGCTCGGACCCTCAACCGAAGTGATTTCTTCATTAGCCCTTTTGCCCAGGTGTGAATAGATTCACACCGTTAGTTGTCATGCAATCATAGTTTAATGTTGAGCTTCATTTGGTTTCAAGAGTAGTTTAATATTCTCTACTAATCAGGGCCAACCACGTGAAGGTGGAAACTCATTGCACCCAACCCCCCCCCCCCCCCCCCCCCAGCATCTAAATTCCTCGTTAACATCTAAAATCCACTCATTCCATTAATAGATTCCACATTAACATCATACCATTGATACTTGTTCGTGTATAAGGCATATCTTGCATCAAAAGAATTAATTTTAAATATATATATATTTTTTGTATAGAATCAAGTGTAGAACAATAACATGTAATTTTTTTGCATTTGGTTAAGTATAATAAAAGATAATTGAAACAATTTAGACACGTTTCTATGAGGACTATGAAGATGGTGGTAAAACTACTTAAAGTTTGCAATGTTAATGTTGTCCAAAAAAAGAAAGAATTCATACATTTAAAAAGCTAAGTAGACATGTGAGGTCATGGTAGTGATTTTAGAGATTCCCATTTTATCGTTTGAAAACCTAATGAAGGCAAATATGAGAATTCATCTTAGAAGATGAAAAAATGTCTAAAGAATTGAAATTGGCAGGAAAATGAGCTCCCAAGCCTTTGGGTCAAGTTCTAAGGGTATTACCAAGCTATAAACTGATCGAGTTTTAGCTTTTCAAATAACTTGATAAAGTTATTAAAGAAATTTTCCATTGCCATGTTTAAATAACCCAATGGGGTTCTTAAAGAAAATTTCTTTTGTCATGTTTAGATAACCCGATCAAGTCATATCTATCATAAGTTAACTAAATTAATATATTATTAAATATTACATATAGTTATTGTTAAATATTATCTCTATATATAATTAAATAAAATATTTAACTAAATTAATACATAGTTAAATATTATATATGTTTATAACTATATAACTAAATTTATATATGATTAAATTTTTTATTCTATTTTTGTATATGCAATCACATATATTCATAACCTCTCTGCCTCACTCTCTTAGTAGCCCCCAAGACCCACTCCATCTAACCTGTAACCCTTCTTTCTCTAGACTAACCCCTAACCCTGTCTCTCTTTGTATATAGATATTTCACCTCTTTGTAGAACTCCTAACCCTCATCTCTATGTCTAAATCCTAACCCCCTTTATCAGTGACTACTAACCTCTCTCTCTCTCTCTCTCTCTCTCTCTCTCTCTATATATATATATATATATATATATATATATATATATATACACCCTCTCTATCTCTCCCTCTCAAACCCCTGACCCCTCTATCTATCTCTATCTAACTCCTAACCCCTAAATCCCCCTCTCTCATTGACCCTTAATCCTTAGCCCCACTACTACATTTGGGCCCAAATTGCAATGGCAGGCTATCGCAATTCCAATGTCTACCCATGGCCCAAGTGATAGTACCATGAATTGGCTCTCGTCGAATGGGCATTGGACTTTTGTTGTCACAAATTGCAATGGCATGTTTGTCTGTCGCAAGTGCAATAGATTAAACCCACATAACTTGGAAAAGGGCATGGACAAGAGTTCATCTTCATGTCATCCCAATTGTGACAGTAGACTGTCGCAATTACGATGGTGTAAGCTTTTAGTATACCATCACAATTGCGATAGATTTGTGATAGTCGTGTTGTAGAAGTGATGGCTATTCATTAGAAAAGGTCATCGCAAGTGTGATGGGTATGTGACAACTATGTTGTGGGAGAGACAATTATCCATCAGAACAAGCCATCACAATTGTGATTGGTAGCTGAAATATTTTTAAAAATCAATTGCTTGTCAAATGAGGATTATTAGTTCTTTTTTTTAGTAGTGAAGATCAGTTATACATGATTGACTTGTTTATTAAGTGGGCAGATGTTCTATGTAAAAAATACCATTGGACCATAGGCAAAAGGTTGAACTATGACATCCTTCTACATTTCATGAAACCAATAGATTCACACAGTTAGTTGCCATGCAATCATAGGTTAATGTTGAGTTTCATTTGGTTTTGAGAGTGGTTTATTATTCTTTACTAATCATGGCCAACCACGTGAAGGTGGAAACTCATTTTGCCACCCTCCCCCCCCCACCCCCGCCCCCCAACATCTAAATTCCCTATTAACATCTAAAATTCATTCATTCTATTAATAAATTCCACGTTAATGTCATACCATTTATTTGATAAACTTGTGAATGCCACTCTGAACCAAGAATGCACATGTATCTATGTTCTATATGTATGGACAATAAGTGGAGCTACAATCACACACCACATTTACATTTATTTAATAGGTCTATGCAAACCTCTAGCAAAAATTCAAACCTATTGGGTTTTTCTAGCTCCACCTGATGTTGTGTGCATATGAATTGAGATTGCATATTGAACTATGGCATCCTTCTGCATTTCCTAAAACCAAGAGATTCACACAGTTAGTTGTCATTCAATCATAGGTTAATATTGAGCTTCACTTAGTTTCAAAAATAGTTTGATAATCTCTACTAATTAGGGCCAACCATGTGAAGGTGGAAGCTTATTTGGCCCCACCCCCCACCCCCTCAACATATAAATTCCCTGTTAACATCTAAAATCCATTCATTCATTAATAAAATTTATTCATTCTATTGATAAATTCCCTGTTAACATCATACCCATTGATTTGATAAACTTGTGAATGCCACTCTGAATCGAGAATGCACATGCAACTGCGTTCTATATGCATGGACAATAGGTAGAGATGAAAAAACCCACCTCATTTACATTTATTTAATAGGTCTATGCAAACCTCTAATAAAATGTAAACCTGTTGGGTTTTTTTTAGCTCCACTTGATGTCATATTCATATGAATTGAGATTGCATATTGAACTATGGTGTCCTTCTACATTCCTGAAACCAAGAGATTCACACAATTAGTTGTCATGTAATCATAAGTTAATGTTGAGCTTTACTTGGTTTTGAGAATAGTTCAATATTCTCTACTAATCAGGGCCAACCACATGAAGGTGGAAGCTCATTTAGCCCAACCCCCCCACCCCCCAACATCTAAATTCCCCATTAACATCTAAAATTCATTCATTCCATTAATAAATTCCCCATTAACATCATACCATTTATTTGATAAACTTGTGAATGCTACTCTGAATTGAGAATGCAAGTGTAGTTGTGTTCTATATGCATAGAAAGTAGGTGGAGATGAAAAATCCCACCATGTTTACATTTATTTAATAGGTCTATGCAAGCCTCTAACAAAAATGCAAACCTAATGGGTTTTTTTAGCTCCACCTAATGTCGTATGCATATGAATTGAGATTGCATATTGAACTATGGCGTCCTTTTGCATTACCTAAAACCAAGAGATTCACATAGCTAGTTGTCATGCAATCATAAATTAATGTTGAGCTTCACTTGGTTTCAAAAATAGTTTAATATTCTCTACTAATCAGGGCCAACCACATGAAGGTGGAAGCTCATTTCCCCCCCCACCCCCCTAACATCTCAATTCCCCATTAACATTTAAAATCTTTAAGAAATGATCAATCTTTAAAGTACAAAAAAAGTTTCCAAACCTACAAAAGTCACATCATTTTCCCATCTTTTGGTGCATGTCATTTTCCCATCATATCCAAAATAAGATTCTGCCACTCTAAATCAAGAATGCACATACAACTATGTTTTATATGCATGGACAATAGGCAGAGCTAACAAAACATAACACAATTTCATTTATTTAATAGGTCTATTAAGTTTTTAAAATTATAGACCATCATGAACATTAGAACTCTAGCTGCTATGACCAAGAGAATATCCTCAACAAGCCAACACATAGAAAGTCTTGATTTGCTTGCATGTTGAGGACATTACCCTTGACTATAAGAGTCAAAGTTACAATGTTAATGATCGTCTATAACTTAAAATACCTAATTAAAGACCTCTAACAAAAATGCAAACATGTTGCATTTTTCAGCTCCACCTGATGTCATATGCTTTCGAATTGAGATTGCATATTGAACTATGGAGTCCTTCTACATTGCTTGGAACCAAGAGATTCACACAGTTATTTGTCATGAAATCATGGGTTAATGTTGAGCTTCACTTGGTTTCAAGAATAGTTTAATATTCTCTACTAATCAAGGCCAACCACATGAAGGTGGAAGCTTATTTGGCCCCACTCCCCCCCTAAAATCTAAATTCCTCATCAACATCTAAAATCTTTAAGAAAGGATCAATCTTTAAAGTACCTGGAATGTCCTTATTGCCTCTTGCTACTCTCAGGGGAAGTCCATCTTCATTGCTCACAAGAAATTCATCACAATTCTTTAGTGATTCTCATACATCTAACACAGGTACATCCAAGAATGTCCTCATTGCATCCTACATAAAATGAATCCAATATTACAAAATTCTTCCTAATAAATAATAGTTCAAGTGAAATAAACTCATGAAAAATGGCAGAGAAAAGGAGGAATCTACTTACCAATAGGCATTGCCATCACCTCTATGACCATGTTGTGTGTTGAGTGAGTTTTATTATTATTTTGTTGTGCCAAGATGTCTATGTTTATATCCATACATACATACATACATACATAGAAACACACATATGTGTGTGTATGTATGAATAGATACACATATATATGTATATTCATACATACATACATACATACATACATAGAGAACACAAGGGCATGACAACGAGATGTAGAGATCACAAGGGCATAACAAAAAAATGCAATGATCGCAAGGGCACAATAATGAAATCTTAGATCTCCACTGATCTCCACAATCCACAAGATCTCTTTGTATATATACATACATACATAGACACACACACACACACACATGTATGTATATATACATACATGCATGCATCCATACATATATACATTCATGTATACATGCATATATACATACATATACATAAATACATATATACACATATACACATATACACATATACACATACATACATACATGCATACATCTGCATATGCAATTTTATCACCTTGGAAAACTATATTTGATCCTGCTAGTTAGGAACAACTGATTGTTCCTACTATGATATGTTTTTGTAAAATTTCTTGCTAGCTCAACCCATTTTTCCTGGTTTGCATTATTTTTGTGTAGGATATTGAGATAAGTCACTTAGCAAGGGTTGAGTGAGTTTTATTGTTTTATTATTTGGATTCTGGAATATGTTTGCAGCTGGATCAATTTTTATGTTGTGCCAATATCTCTCTGTATATATACATACATAGGTACACACATATGTGTGTATGTACACACACACACACACACACACACACACACACACACACACATACATACATAATTATAATATGTGTATTGCATCTACATTTTCTTTGCCATTTCTTGTAAGAGTGTTTCAAGGTTGGGAACCACTTCAACATCCTTTGTATGGTTTAGAGGTAATGTCATTGTGGTAGAGGCTTCTGCAAGGGAATGAGCCTCATGATTATAACATTTACATAGAAGCAAAATTGGCTTCTTCAACTCTTTACACTCAACTCTTCACTTAAGTTATTCTTCCAGCAATGAGAATAGCTTCTACAAATTCTTGGGAGCCAAGGGACCCCGAATATATACTACATTTTCTAGAGACATGGGAGAAGTTACTACCAGCTTCAGTACTTCATAACATTCTAGATCATATAATGATGCCCAAATTAACAATAACAATAGATACTTGGGATCCTCATAGGGAGAGTGTGTCAATACATACATGGTTACATTCTTGGCTTCCATTATTGAGCAAGTGTATGGAGCCTTTATATCCAACCATTCATTATAAATTGGGGAATGTGCTTCATGCCTAGCATGCAAGTGATGCATATGCAATTTTATCACCTTGAAAAACTATATTTGATCTTGCTAGCAGGGAACAACTAATTGTTCATTTTATTGTACCTAATCTAATGATAGTTCTATGGGAATTTGTAATCAACCCATCTAATCAACAAGTAGACCAATTTAACTATGTTATGGCTTGTTTCTTTCCAAAAGTATCAGCTATGATATGTTTTTGTAAAATTTCTTGTGAACTCTACCCATTTTTCCTAGTTTGCATTATTTTTGTATAGGACTACCCATATCACATGTAGGCACATTAAACTTGGATTGAGTAAGGGAAGCAAGTTTTTTTTGCAAGGAAGAATAATTTGAGCAATACTCATGATAGTAGAATTTATAGAGGAAATAGGTGGCAATGACACATTTGACACACTAGGAAGAGTGTAAAAATTAGTTGGAATAGAAGGTGCTATAGGTGGGACATTAGGAACCATAGTAGGAGGATTAGGATAAGTGTAAGGATCACTATTGTATGAAGGTTGTGAGATAGGAAATGAAGCAGGTGGAACACTCATAGGTAGAGAAGAAATAGTAGGACTACTAATAGGAGGATTAAATGGTTGAATATAAGTAGTCACAATAGGAGCAACATAAGAAGGAATTCTAGGGATAGGTTTGGAAAGAGACAAGGTAAGCTCAACACTAGTGATACATGAAGCCATTCCTATTTTAGATGTGGCTTGAGTTAAAGGCTTAATGTGAGTGTGGAAAAGGTGGGCAAGACCACACAAAAGATCCATGTCCATCATTATAGATCACTTTCTAAAGAGCATCAAAAGTAACCATAGTAATGGTTTTGTGATTCTCTTAAAGGAGTCAATCATGTATTTTATCAATATCAGTAGCAATCTTATGAACTTGTTCAAGAGGAACCCTTAAAGCCTGTCCTCATCATGAGATGAATGAGAAGAGTCATGCTCCATAGAAGGATTACGATCAAGAGAAATCATAGGATCACTAAGGTTCCTAAAGAGAGGAGAAGAGGAATCTTTATCATAGTGAGCCATGAGTCTATGAATTCTCCTAAGGGGATGCTATAAGAAGGGCTTGAGGTAATATAGCCCAAGGATGCAAGATTTTCAATAGCCCAAGGATGCACCTACATTAGACACCCAAGGTTTCAAAAACAAGATGTTCCATAAGGACTTATTAACATCTAAAGAAATTCAAACATAAAATCTCATGTGCATTCTTAATCTACAAATCCTCTTCATCAATCATCCTAGAAGTTTGTCCAAACTTACTACTAAAACAAACTGTATCATTAGAAATATCAGCTCTTCTCTTGCTACTAAAACTACTAGGATCAAATGAATCATACTTGTTGCAAGCCTTCATCTCATTAGAAATTTTATTTCTTCTTCCTTTGCTCTTAATCACAAGATTAGATAACTGTCTTTTAATAGTAAGAACCTCAACCATAGGTTTAACTATCTTCAAAGTGAAAGTTTTAAAAACACTTAAGTTCACTACAACATTTAGGGTCAAATTATGATGACAATTTGTGACAACAGGGTAATTTGTGGATTTTTATTTTATTTTTTGCAATTTTCCTTGACATCATCACAATACCAATGTTTGCATCTCAATTGTGACATCCGCATGAGTATATTAAAAAAAACATGACATAAATCATTCCCCATTTGTTTTGATCAATTGTGGAGAGTTGCGTGTGAAAGAGCGTGGAGAGCTTTGAACAAGGGTGGAGAGCTTTGAATATTGGTGGAGATTTCATTGTTGTGCCCTTGTAATCACTCCATTTCATTGTCATGCCCTTTTGATCTTTGCATTTAACTGTCATCTCATTGATGGAGATTAGTGGAGATCTAAGATTTTATTTATGTGCCCTTGTCGTTGCATTTCATTGTCATACCCTTGTGATCTCTATATTTCGTTGTCTTGACCTTGTGATCTATGTGCCCTTGCTCTACAATTTTGTTGTCATGTCGTGCCTTTGTGATCTATGTGCCCTTGCTCTGTAATTTTGTTGTCTTGTCACGCCCTTGTGATCTCTATGCCCTTACTTTGCAATTTTCTTTAAGGGGAGAAGAGGTACCTATGTAAATGTTCTTTTCTTTTCCTTCTAAACATGCATTTCTTTATATTTCCGCCAATAGGTGATTAGAGAAGCTTCTCTTTATGTATATGTATGTATACACACACACACACACACACACACACACACACACACACACATGTGTGTGTGTGTGTGTGTGTGTGTGTGTCTATGCATGTATGTATGTATGTATACAAAGATCTCTCTATTTATATACATACATAGATACATATATAGAGATCACAAGGGTACAACAACAAAATGCAGTGATCATAAGGGCACAAAAACAAAATCTTAGATCTTCACTGATCTCCACAATCCACAAGATCTCTTTGTATATACATACATACATACATACATATATACATACATATATATATATATATATATACACACACACACATACATATATATACATACATACATATACACATACATATATACATATACACATACACACACATATATATATATATATACATATATACATATATATATATACATATATATATATATATATACATATACATATATATACATATATACATATATATATATATACACATATATACATATATATATATACATATATATATATATATATACACATACATACATATATACATACATACATACATATACACATACATACATACATATACACATACATACATACATACATCTGCATATGCAATTTTATCACCTTGGAAAACTGTATTTGATCCTGCTAGCTGGGAATAGTTGATTTTTCATTATATTGTACCTAATCTGATGACAGTTCTACAGGAATTTGTAATCAACCCAACTAATCAACAACTACACCCATCTAACTGGGTTATGACTTGTTTCTTTCTAAAAATATTTGCTATGATATGTTTTTGTAAAATTTCTTATGAACTCTACCCATTTTTCTTGGTCTACATTATTTTTGTGCAGTATTTTGAGGTAAGTCACTTAGCACGGCTTGAGTGAGTTTTATTGTTCATTATTTGGATTCTAGAATATGTATGTAGTTGGATGCATTTTTTTTTTTGTGCTAACATGTACTAAGCACCTTAAAAATATCTCCAAGATATACATGTTTAGAAGGAAATATAAAGAGATACCTATTTAGAAGAAAAGGAAAGGAACATTTATGTATCCCTTGAAGAAAATCATAGAGCAAGGGGACACCAATGAAATAGAAGAGCAAGGGCATGATACAACAACAAAATTATTAAGCAAGGGCATGACACGATAATGAAATCACAGAGCAAGGGCACGACAATGAAATCATAGAGCAAGGGCACCGCAATGAAATGTAGAGATCACAAGGGCATGACAATGTTTAGAGCTCTCCACCCTCTTTTACATGAAACTCTCCATAATAAAAACAAATGATGAATGACTAATGTTGTATTTTATTTATTTTTGTTTATAATCATGCGGGTGTCACAATTATAATGGTGTCGGGGACAATTGCAAAAAAAAAAAAAACACCACAAATTACACCATCATTGTTATTTGACCCCAAATGTTGTAGTACCCCTAACCTACCTCTCTCTCTCTCTCCCTCTCTTTGTTTCTAAACCTCTTTCTCTCTCTAACCCCTAATCCTCAACCCCTCTCTCTATCTCTTCTCCTCCCTCCCTAACCCTTCTCTCCCCCCTCCCTAACCTCTCTCTCTCTCTCTCTCTCTCTCTCTCTCTCTCTCTCTCACCCCTAACCCTCATCTCTGTCTCTAGCTCATAACACCTAACCTCTATCTAATCCCTACCCTTCTCTCTCTCTCTCACACACACACACATAGACACAAACTCTTTCTAACCCTCCTCCCTCCCTCACTCTCAATCCCTCTCCCTTCCACTAACCCACATCTCTCTTTTCTCCTAGTTCTACATAACTTGATCAGGTTTTGTAAAACCTAATTAGGTTATGAGATCTTATGGACATTGTAATTAGGAAGTAATAACCCGATTGGGTTATTGAAAATTTTCAATATATAAACATTTCAATGACAAATGGACTAATTCATTGTGTCTCATGAGGTCCCATAGTTGCATCACATGTTTTCTTGCAATAGATCTGCATATTTTTACTCTTTTAGGCTTGAAAATATTTGGTCTATTTTGTGATGTCCATGTTATTTTACATTTGTATCTTGTCATTCACTATAAGTTTATCTTATTTTTTACTATATTGTTTTACTTAAATGTATAAAGTAATGATATAAATTTGTTAATATTTGTATTTGATTGTGTATTGTGTTCATGTTAATATTTGTAAGGAAATTTACATCTACAATTTAGGCAACAAAGACATAAATAAGATAGTGTAGAGGAGATTATGTCAAGGTACATCATCAAATGTACATAATGTAAGTGATAAATATATAAAACTTCAAATTGACATGATCAATGCACCTAATGTAGCAAATGAAAATCATGAGCATGCATTGATTGATACTGATGTGACAAATACACCTAATTTGACAAACAAAAATGCTCAACATACCCCATTTGAAATGATTATGAAAAATACACCTACTTTACCTAATGCACCTAATGTAGTATCTCAATTTGACGTGATGAATGCATGTAAGTAATGAAAATATTGAGCATGCACCTACATTAACATCTCCCTGAATAATTCATTAAAAACCAAAGTCTTATTGACATTCATGAAAATATTTTGAAGCCAATGCATGATAAAAAGTCAGAAAGAAATTGTAGAAGAATTTTTTATATTATTTGGAATAACTATTTTGAAAAATTAAATCAAAGTGGAAGATGCCAACTTGTTATTGAAATTCTTAAAAAACTTAAATTTAGAGAGACAATAAGAATTTGGGGTTAAGAACATCTAAAAATAGTAGCAAAAGAACCATTGTCAAAAATCTTGTCGATGCATACCAATCTATTGGTTCAAAATCCTACACTATTGATACTAATGTCAGCAATGTGCCCTCACATCAACCAAAATGGAAAAAAGAAATGATAAAATCTCGTATATTAAGAAAAACAAGTAAATCATTAAGGATAACTAGAACAATGTTAAGTCAAAATCTTAGTGAGGTGAGAGAAACCTGAGAATCCTAATAATACTTCTTTTTGGTCATTCCAGGACATGCTCTCATATAAGGATAAGCTCATTGTTTATGAATTAATAACATTAATTGAAAATTTTTGGTGTGACAATAAAAGGGCTTCACCAAACAAAAGAGATTATGTCAAAAGGAAAATTGGAAAAGTAAACTATGAGCCACATGCAAAATATTATCAGGATATGTCTCAAATACAAATTTATGAAATGTTTCTTCAAATATTTCCTCAAATTAAAATCAGTCACAAGTTTTTTGAGATGATCAAACTATTCTACGTTAAGATAAATCATATATGCTCTACATGTTATTGTAGGGTTTATGTTGAGTTTTCTATGCATTATGGTGTTTATCATTATATATGTTGTATTTTGCATACTAACGATATATTGTAGGAATGTGATTTATAAGTACCTCCTATGTCATTGAGAGAATTTATTGCAAGTGTACTATGCAAATGAGATGATGGTGCATTTATTATAAAACTATGTGTTTGAAAGGTTTTTACCTTGAATGAGGTGGTTTGCAAAAGTTTTATAGATTCATACATATAAATAGCACACATGAAATTGGTTAGGCACTAGTTTCTCTTGGAAAGTACAAGTTAGTTACATTTGGTGTTAAAGACTGAATTTTTTTAAATAAGGAGCAAGTTAGTCAAAAACGATCTATGTGTAGCTAATTTTATGAAAAAAAATTCAAGAGAAAATAGTTTATGAGTACATTTGTCACACACATGGAGATGGATGGTTTAATGAGAAATTAAAGTTGTGTAAGGACACTTTCCTCCTTGGTACAATTGTATCTATTGTCGACTTTGCTGAAAACTATATACTAAAACCTCAAAATAAAGTGCAACAAATGTATTACCACTCCATAGAAGTGTCATTTTTCGTACACATAACATTTATTCATGCACATGATAGCACAAAGAAGGACATAAATATTTTAAAAGAGTGTCACTTCTATATCAATGATGATTGAAATCATTCATCATAGTTTGTGCAAGGATATTTTAGAGTTTTCTATGATAATTTAAGGAAAAGAGGTGTAAGATAGAATCGACAAATAATATGGTAAGATAGTTGTACTGCACAATTCAAGAACACAAGGATTTTCTATTAGTTGAGTAGGATGCATGTGACAAGTGGAGTGAAACATTTTTAGAATTTCACTGAGGTGAAACATGGAAAGGGAGAGCATGATGGTGCTGAAGCATATGTGAAAAGATATCTTAGTAGATAAGAATTAAAGTACAAAGGTGGCACAACGTTACAAAATGCACAAATAATTTTGCAATGGTGTAACTCTGTGATGGGACCAGGTAATATAGGTAAGTCTATGGTTTCTAGATATTTTTGGTTGATACATGAACCTAACATTGAAAAATTGCAAAATTGTTGAACACTTACAAGATCAAGTGACATGTATTTATTTAGAAGTTCAAATGCATTACCACTAGCTATTCATATTAGAAAGTTTGCATGCTTTTGCTCTTGTTGTATGGATCTTTTATGGGATGAATGTGAATCAAAAGAGTGGGTTGACCAATGGTCTTCTAGACCTTTGCATCCAATTGATTCATATCAACTCTATACAACACTACAATTGAACCAAGTTGAAGCATCAATAAATTTTGACCATGTATCTAACCTAGTTAAACTAGGTACTTTATCAATTTAGTACTTGGTTAAAATTATTTTTTGTGTCATTTTAGTTTAACATCCATTTCAATTTTGGCACATTAACTTATCACTTCATATAATGAAGGTCATGTAGATGGAGTTATTAGAGGTGAGAATAACAAAGAAGGAACTGATTACTTTTTATGTCATTATATTGAGGCCAAAAAGAAACTGATAGCTATAGTCATTGATGGTGAGGGTATTGAGTATCCAATAGGATATGTCAATGTAATAACCACATGGCTTATAAGGTAGTATAGTTGCGTCTAGTGGTACAAAGACATATTTAAGTCAATTTATCATGTTTAATGTATCGATTTTGACTTTAAATTATATTTATAGTAAAATGTAGGTACCCTATTGAGAATTCTAGCACCTCGTTGTTTGAGGAATATAAGACACAGACATATTCTTCATTACTCTAACCTTATTGTTGCAACAAATATTAAATTAATACAATAGCATGGTAGACCTTTTAACAAGAAGTTGTGGAAAGTTCATGAATCTAATCATGAGGTGATACTTGATAAAACAAGGGTTAAAGATGATCCAGAAGGTTCATGTGATTGATTGTGGGTATCTAGCTTAATCATTCTACATATGGTAGAATAATTTTGATAATTTTGTATATATCTCATAAAAAACATTGTAACTTCAAAATTATCCGCATATTTAGATGCCAAAATTTGCATTAAAAAATGATAAGATCTAAGTAATATGTGCATATTTAGATGTCAAAATTTGTATAAAAAATGATAAGAGATGTAACATGTGCATATTTAGATGCCAAATCTTGTATAAAAAATAACTAAGAGATGTAACATGTGCATATTTAGATATCATTTCATGAGTATCTCTTCCAAATTACTTGGTGATCAGCTGCATTTAACTTTCTTTAGCATGTTTTATGTTAGAGTCATATTATATAGGTTAATTATAATCCATCTTATTGTAATAAGTTAGTAACTACCCAAAAATAGATTGATTTCACAAAATAAATGATTGGATCAAATAGGAAACTCTAAAAAATGTCTATAGCCTGAGTTTCACACTTTGGACCAAACATGAATTTGGTTGTTCAAGATATAGACCTCAATCTTTAGGAAGGCTTTACTGTCACAAATGAGCTTGATAGTGTTGAATTGGTGAAACAATGTTAGGATATACTAGATGGATCTAGTCTTACAACTAATCTTGATGACACAAATCAAAATCAAAGACAAATTGTTGTATGCGTTTTCTCTTTTTCGTTGATTTCATGGTTATATGTTTTTATGCTCAACATTGAAGACATATGGTTATAAATTTGGTTGTTCAAGACATAGACCTCAATATATAGGAAGGCATTACTATCACAAATGGGCTTGATACTATTGAATTGATGAACCAATGTTTGGATATACGAGATGGATTGAGTTTTACAATTGATATTGATGATGCAAATCAAAATCAAAGACAAATTGCAATGAGATTTTTGTCCTTTTCATTGATTTCATGGTTATATATTGGTATGATCATTGTTAAAGACATATGGTTATAAATTTGGTTGTTCAAGACATGGACCTTGATATGTAAGAAGACTGTACTGCCACAAATGAGCTTGATAATGCTGAATTAATGAACCAATGTCAAGATATACCAAATAGGTTTAGTCTTACAATTGATAAAGATGACACAAATCAAAACCAAAGACAAAATAAATATTAGAGATTTCTAAGGCATGCTTAATCAATTAGGTCATAAGATTCCTAGAATCAATCTTATCACTATCTTTCAGTGTGATATTCAATGTCACTATAACTAGCTCTAAATATATGTCATCAATAATCATACTTGAATAAAATTGTATAGGAATTTCTCTATCTGGGAAATTTTTTTGTTTGTGGTAAGTATGGGAATAGTACAACATCATGTACAAGTGATTCAATTTGTTGCTAGGGTATGTCAACAAGAATTCTAGGATGGACAGAGGTTAAGAGGTACAATGCCTAGGATAAACCTACCCAATTAGATATAGTGTAAGTGTCATTGATGCCCCTCATGATGAGAAGAACATGAAATAACTTATCTCGACACTATTTACTAAGTGCATCTAATGAGTTTTGTGAAAAGTTGACTTAGAATATTGTAGAGGGCCCTAACATAACCATACGTTCAAACAAATTCTATACATGTGCCTTAATTTGCAAGAAATAATATGTAAAAGATTGGCATTTTTTGCCCTTAAAGAACATAAGGGACATTGTTGGTAGGGTATGTTAGTAATCATTCTGGGGTGGCTAGAGGCAAAGAGCTACCATTACTAGGGTAAACCTACCCAATTGAATATGGTGGTAGTGTTACTACATGCCTACAATGACAAGAACGTGAAATGACTTAGCTAGTTACTATTTATTAAGGGGCACTAAGCAACATTGGGCAATGATATTTAATTAGGCATTTCTTACAGCTTGTATGAGGTATCAAAAAATGGTTAGGTGCTATAGGGTTTCATTTTCAAGTCCTAAAATAACCTATCTTGGTTTTAGGAGAACCAACTTTTTTTAGATTTGGCATCCCTTTCTCGCCTAATGCCAAAGTTGAAGTATTGCTCAAGTCAAATGAGGAAGGTTGTGTTTCTTTCAAACCATTCATCCTGAGAGCATAGTGTGTTCTTCATTAGCTCTAGTTGGCAAGGTAAATTTTAGTGCCAACCTTTTCTTGGCCACATAGTCCCACAAACATTATTAAGCACATTGCTCGGAAGTGTCCCTAAGGGTCACTAAGCAACATAGGGTAGTGATCTTTAAGAAGACACATCTCAGAGCTCATGTCAGGTATTGGCAAATAGTCGGGTGCTACAGGATTATATTGTTGCTTCCTACAATAACCTATATAAATTTTAGGAGATCCAACTTTTTTTTGGATTTGGCATCCCTTTCTTGCCCAATGTCAAAAGTTGCAGTGTTGCTCAATTCAAATGCGAAAGGTTGTGTCTCTTTCAAACTATTTTCCCTGGGAGTGAATCATATTCTCTATTAGCTCTAGTTGGCTAGGTAAATGCTAGTGCCAACCTCTTTTCAGCCAAAGAGTCCCTCAACAGTCATCAAGCATGTTGCACAAAAGTGTCCCTAAGGATCACCAAGCAACATTTGGCAATGATCTTTGAGTGGGCATATCTTAGAGCTCATGCAAGGTATCAAGAAATGGTTAGGTGCTATAAGATCACATTTTTGAGGCCTACAATAAACTACCTCATTTTTACGAGATCCAACTTTGTTTGGATTTGGCATCCCTTTAATTCCTAATTCCAAAAATTGGAGTATTATGCAATTTAAATGAGGAAGGTTGCGTATCTTTCAAATTGTTCATCTTGGGACCACATCATCTTCTCTATTAGCTTTGGTTGGATGGGTAAATTCTAGTGTCAACCTCATTTAAGCCAAAGAGTGCCCTAGACATTATCAAGCACATTGAATGAAAGTGTCCCTAAGGGACCACTAAGCAACATTGGGCAATGATCTTTGAGAAGACATTTATCAGAGCTCATGCAAGGTATCGACGAATGGTCAAGTGCCACAAAATCATGTTTTCAAGGCCTACAATAACCTATCTTAGTTTTAGGAGTCACAACTTTGTTTGGATTCAACATCCCTTTCTCTCCTAGTGCCAAAAGTTTTAGTATTGCTCAGTTCAATTTAGCAAGGTTGTGTATCTTTTGAACTAATCCTGGGATTGAATCATCTTCTCCATTAGCTCTAGTTGGCTAGAATAATGGTAGTGGCACCCTCATTTTGGCCACAAAGTATCAAGCACATTACACCAAAGTGTCCCTCAGGGTCACTAAGCAACATTGGGCAATGATCTTTGAGAAGACATATATCAGAGCTCATGCAAGGTATCGATGAATGGTCAAGTGCTACAAAATCATGTTGTCAAGGCCTACAATAACCTATCTTAGTTTTAGGAGGCCCAACTTTGTTTGGATTTAGTATCCCTTTCTCTCCTAATGTCAAAAGTTGTAGTATTGCTCAATTCAAATTAGCAAGGTTGTGTATCTTTTAAACCAATCTTAGGACTAAATCATCTTCTCTAGCTAGTTGGGATAATGGTATTGCTACCCTCACTTGAATGTTATTGAGCACACTGTATGGAAGTGTCCTTAAGGGTCACTAAACAACATTGGTGACTTTTTAAGGCTAATTGTGTTAATGATGCAAACCACCTAAAACTTTATGTGGGTTATATTCTACACATTCCAACTAGTCTAAAGCTATGAAAGTATTGTACAACTCTATACCAAGGCTAGGAACACAAATTTTCAAGACAGAAATAGAGTTTTTGAGTCTTTTGATATTCTAAACATAAAAAAATTGATTCAATAACACCAAAATTGATTTGATTCAACCATTTCATGGTATATAAATATGATTTGAGGCTTTTCACATCCTCACACAACCAAAAAACTTTTGGCCTTCCACTATTTAAGAAAAAGATGTAAAGTTGCTTTATTGCAACTTTTGCCAAAAAGATGACAAACAGAAAAAGTTTGAAATTTTTTTTATAAAACATTTTGGACATAACACCTAAACACAAACAAATTATAAACAACATTATAAGACCGCATATTTCCCTTGGTCGATCCTTTTCCAGGTTGGCTTATAGGCATGCCAAATGGGGGTCAAACCACAAGTTAAGGGCTTATTGACTACAAAACAAAACAAACACACTCCTTATTTACAAAACACAACAAACACAAATTGATCAACATCATATGCTTCCTTGTATTCACTTGGAGAGTTGAGGATTTCTTCTTCTTGGTGTGCTTCCATGCTTTCCCCTGCATCACCTTATCTAATTTTAATAATTTGACACAAATGTGCAAAATTATTACATATTTTTACTTTTCATGTCTTATTACATCAAAATAGGTTACATATGAGTTTCATTACATTATTCATATGCCACTAACTTTATTAAAACATGTTATATTTTTTATACTAAATAATGCACATTCATGTGTTTGATTAATTTCAAGAAAGTAAGATGAAATAAAACTTTACATGCGCACAACGAACAAGTTGGATTGAACTTGAGGTTTAATTGATATCAAAATGAATAATATAGTGTCACAGGTTACAAAAATATGGCATCTCATAGATCATTGTTGATGTATATAATACAAATACAAATGTCGAATGCATATAATACAAATGTCAAATGTGTACAATACAAATGTTGAATATATGCAATACAAAAGTTGAATATATATAAATGTCATGTAATGACCACAATTACACACATATATATATATCTCTATCAATGTATATGACTAGGTTGGATCATTAAAATTGAGCCTCTTTGATACAATGTGTGGCTTACTAGGTGTTTGCACAAGAAGAATTAACATGTTATCTCAAATATCTTGTCTACAAATAATATGAAAATAGCTAAATATTGGGCTATATTTTGTTGGTAGTTGATTTGTTGATTATCCAATCTCTTTGTTCCACACTTGGACTGAATGATAATGGTAATGGGCTCCTTCATGGATGACAAGGAGTCCTAACAAAATGATTAGGTAGAGAGACGATGGGTAGTCCTGAAGGTGCTTGTAAGAGGAAATAGAAAATGAATGCAAATTTTGTAGAAGTCAACATATACTAATAAACCAAAAATGTATGGAATAGTAATGGAATATGTATTATAGCCTTGTATGGATGTCCTATGTTGATAGAGGGCATAACTACTGATGAATTAGTGTTGATGGGAGGCACAACAAACTAATGAAATAGTGTTGGTATGATGCACAAGTTGTATGGTAATTTATAAAATGTTGTAGTTGTAGATGTATGTGTAAGGTATTCCTAAATAGAGTAGAAAAACAAATACATACTAGAGCTTGAGCTCAATCTCCCATTCTAGTAGGAAACACAACTAATGATGAATATGTGTTGGTATGAGACACAACTTGCATGGTAAGTGATGAAAATGTTAGAGTTGTAGATGTAGGTATTAGGGATTTCTATAATATTCACAAGAAATCCAAAATGAGATCACAAGAGGGCTTCAACTAAGAATCTACATGTATACCTCGAACCCCTGTAGTGTTTGACCCCATATTTGATGATCGAGACTCCTAAAAATATGAAATGATGAAGGATTTGAAGGAAGTCACAAAGGGTATTGTAATAGGTAATAGATAATTAACACATGTTAATAACCTAAAATTGCTGATGATTACTATAAAATAAAAAATACATGTACTCATTTGTAAATGCAATTGTTTAATATGTATATAGAACAAATGCATACCATAACTTTAGATGCTGGTCCTATACTTGTAGGAGGAAGCACCACTAATGAGGTAGCTTTGAAAATTTCCTAAATAAAAAAACATAACATGTTATGACACAATGATGAAATTCGTTTAAAAGAAAATATGAAAATTTTATCTCTTCCATGTCCTGAACATCAACAATGTTAGGTGCACTCATCAATTCTATAAAATCCAATTGTTTCTATATATATTTAACAAACAAGGAAACATATTCATCAATATTGACTAGATGTATATACTTTCATTCATAATAAATTTCAAAATATAAAATTAACTTGTATTTAATACCTTATTGTGTTTGGGCATGCTCGCTAATTTATTTCACTTTTCTCTTGACCTCGAGCTATATGGGGTACCCTAATGTAGAAAAAAAATTACATAAGAGGAACAAATAAGATAAAAAATGAGTTCAATTAATATTGTAAACTTGATATGAGTGAAAAATATGACACCACATAGCTCTCAAGGCCAAATTTAATGGCAGAAAGCATGACATGAACAACTTGAGAAATTTTAGTCCCTGATAAGCCCTATAAAATAGTAAAGAGCATTATGAGAAATAAGAGAAAATGTTATAAATGGAAAGAAGACATAAGAAGGATATGAAGGCCATAAGAGGTCAAGAAGTCACAAGAAGGACATGAATGTCATTAAATGTTTATTGATAATTCTTCATCATAAGCACTATTTTGTATACCTTAGCATGAGAGAGTTGATAATAGTGAGTTGATTCTTGTAATGGGTGATTAAAGGAACCAAACCAATGGTTCTAGGATGTCCAATGGAGCTTATACAAGGTGTTAAAAATATTGGAAGGATAGTTTAAAGATAAGATAAGAGGCCTAATTGGGGCTCAAAAAGGCTACAAGGTGTAAATGTGAAAGCAAAGAGATCGAGAAGGAAAATAGAGATAGGAAATAGGTGATATTAAGATTGAGTTTTTTGAAAGCCATAGAGGAGAACAAGGAAGAAAGAAGTTGCATTGGGAACTTGGTAGAATGTCCTTAATGGGAAGATTGTGAATTGGTCTTCTTAATCTTGATAAAGAGAGTCTTAAAGGAGGAAGGAAGAATATGATAGATTGTTTTGGGTTGTAATGATTGAAGATGGGGATGGCATAAAATATCTTAGAGGAATGATGGGAAGATGAGATGGTGGGTTTGGATGTATGATTGGATTTTGGATGTAGTGTACCAACATTTCTCGATGAAGATCCTTTGGATGTGTAGCTAAGACCATAAGATCATGGATGATCTTTTATATGGATGGGATCCATGTTACCTTTCTCATGTTTTCCTTAACCTTTACCTTGATATTTCCATTTCTTGAGCATTCAAAACAAGCTACGATATTTCTTATTTTGAGAAAAAGATGAGAGCCCATTATTGGGTGGGCTACATATAGGAGATATGGAATTCATTTCTTCTATTGCAAGTGGTTCACCATGTGTGATTGTAAGTAAAAGGAGGGGGTAGAGTGAAAGTGGTGGAATAGTCTAGACGGGTGGTAATAAAGGTGTTAGAGTAATTAGATATTTTCTAATTAATTCTAGTTTGCTTAAGCTAAACTTTAGGCATATAATAATTAATTATTATTATGCAACCTAGGTTAGACCTTTTTAGGGTTTTGATCTCCTTTATAAGGATGATCTCTCATTGTAAACAATAATTCAATTGAGACAATTTCATTTTTTATTATAGCAATTTATCTTTTGCTCATCAAGAATGCCCCATCTATGGATCTGGCAATTCCTACCTCTATAGCTTTTTGCTTCTCTTCTATGGCAAGTGTTTGCATGTAGGTGATTCTTGAAAGTTGTGGGGTTGATCTTTCATAAACTTCAACATGATATCAGAGCTCCAGATCTTCATGCCCTTGTTCTATTCTCGAGAGATTTGGCATCAGTTTTTAGATATGAGTTTTCTCTTTTAGAGGCTTTCAGTTTTCATAAGTGTTTTGTATTGAATCTAGGGAGACCTACTTTTTGAAGCATTGTAAATCCAAATAGACATCATCATTGAGCTCAAAGCAATTGAAAACCCTCATTTCCATATAAAATATGTTCAGTTTGGACGATGTTGAAATCTAAGACAAAATGTTTTTGCACCTAGATCATTTTGACCTAGGCACACAAATTGAGGTAGGTATTATCTTATTTTTCCAATAGATAATTTGTAGGATTTTTTTGTGTTTTTTCTTCTTATAAACAAAACTCTTGTACACATTTTTTGAAAAGGTTCTTAGTGAGCATTTGATTGGATGGTACAACGGCATGTGTGGTGTAGTCAACCTAGTACCTCCTCCATACCCTCTACTCTATGACCGTGTGCTCTCCCTCGTCTTCTTTGTCCAAAATAGAAATTTTGGAACTTATATGGGAAGTTTTGTTATTTAGGGGACATTTTTGGAAGTGCACCGCCACCTTTTGTGCTTCGGCTCTTACTCTAGGTTTGGATGGCTCGTATGTGAGCTGGGGTTGTCGTTGCTCATTTCTGTGGCGGCATTTGGGTTCATGTTCCTGCCCCACTCGAGATCTATGATTTTTCTCATGTCTATGATAATGCGCTGTTGGAGGCACTTTTTTTTTACATGCCTGCAATTGATTCTTGGATTGTGCCATCATCATTGGAGACTATCTGTTTGTTTATGGAGCTTGGCTTTCTCGCGGTTAATGCTTGGATTCAACACCCGTCAACTACGACCGCACACCTTTTACATTACCACATGGAATCCTTTCTTGCCACCTTTTACTGGCGATTTTGGAGCTGAGAGGGATGACCATTCTACAACTCTCACTTGTGAGTGATAATGGTGTTTTAGACTGACATCATTGCATGTTTTTTGGCACGTTTATTTTTAGTTTTGGAGGGCAGTATGAAGCATTTATTTTTCGGATGCCATAGTGAGGATGTGTAGCAGTTTTGGGGAGATATGGTCATGGTGGTTTTGTTTTTGGATCTGTAGCTCATCGTTGTTTACCTTCAATTGGTAGACTCAACTCTTTTGGCACCCACCTCCCTTGCCAACCGATTTGGAGACAACATTTCATTCTTGAGCTTGTTGCTGGTACAAACTATGGCCTTGCTTAAAGACATGGGCTTCAAAGCAACTATCATTACATCCGTGAGTGGGGATTCTTCTTGGTCATACTTGTGAAGTGCTCGAGTTTAGATTACCACTTTTTAGCCTCTACTGATGATGTTCGGTTTGTCGTTGTGCTTGCTTGGCCAAGGTGGTAATTTTTATTTCCAATTTTTTGGTTGTCTTTGCCCATAGATCGCGTTGTTTTTAAGGAGGAGGATATCATTTTGGAGGCACAGGGTCATTCAGAGGTTGTTAGGCATGGTTTCCTCTTTCACGACAATTTCCAACTCCTCTTCATGCACAAGCCTGCCTTTCTTGGCTAGTCATGTTTGTGATCAACGATGCATGGTTGGAGCTTTTGTTTGGATTGGGATGGCTACCATCCTCTACATGAGTGGAGCTCCTCTACACATGAATCTGATGTCCCATGACCCTTCTCACTGGTTGGTTAATTGCCACTCATGCCCGACCTACCTCCCGTAGCCCACCTCTATCGCACCTCTACCGCTATCTTCAATTTGATGCTCAGAACCATCAACCTTCCAAGCCATGAGTTTGCTTTGGCTAGATCAAGCTCCATTCGGCCAAAGTTAACCTATGACAAATCTTTAACCTTGTATTCCCTCCCTGTCAACATCTTCTCCACAAGGAGTGCCATGACTAAGAAGAAGAAAGAGAAATGGACATAATTTCTCTAGAGAATGCACATGATTGAGATTCAAACACGATACCTCTAGTTAGTGAAGAGGAGTGAGAGAGGATTGTTTGGGATTTGGATTTCTTTTCACTGGTGGGATCTCAGAACACCCTCTGCTATTGCACCTGCGGTCTCACTCAACTGGGCTAATTGGAAAGAACTACAATGGAGGACATGGATATTGCTGTGCATGCTCACCTCAATGGATGGAAGTTTTATTTCTAAATGATGTTGAGTTCCTTTGCAAACTTCCAAAGTTGTATAAATCTTACAAAAAGTAGCAACATCGGTGGCATTTTGGTCCAATGCAAATATTTCACTTGTGTCTTCTAGATATAATTCGGTCTAATATTTGATTTTCAAAGAAGGTCAACTTAATATTCTTTTTTTTTGTGTTGAGACATGCACTTTTTGGACCCATTCCCATGCATGGTACTATGAATATTTATTTGCATGGGTTTTATATTTGGTGTTTTTTGAGGAACCAAATAGGTGATTCAAATTGCTACTGTATTTGCAAAACTACATATTTTTTTTGGCCACCAGTTTTTAATTTGGCACTAGCCCTTTGATTTGGCGACAATGATGTTTCTAACATCCTTATTTTTTTTTCAAAATCAAGAGTTATTTTTTTGGCTTTTTTTTGCCTCGACGGTCATTTGACCATCAAATTTGGGTTCATCATTTGCTAACGTCAGCACCACATCAATACTGCATCAATGAAATTATCACTTCTTTAGGCTTTGTTTGGACCTACCTTCACTTTTTCCCTCACATCTTGAGCATACAGACTCTGTTTTCTACATACAAGATATCACTAGAAAGTTGGTTCCAAGCTTGTCAGAGTGATACAAATGTTTTTCAATTTTGATGCATTTTTAATGGGTTTTTCTACTTTCAATATCAGGGGTAAAGTTTTACACTTTGAGAGACATATCTTGAGCATCCACTCTTTGATTTGAAAATTATTTATATCATTGGAAGGTCTTTTCGAGCTCTTTCCAGTGATGCTAGATATTTTTCCAAATTCTTCTCTAGGCACATTCTATTCAACCTTTTGCATTTTTACATTCTAGTGGATATGTTGGTTGTTTTAGGTCTAAGGATTGATTTTGTTGCTTCAGATGATTTTTCATGACTTGTACCATCTATTGTATTAGTCTTATGTCTCTTCTAGTCTATTTTAGACATCATTTGTATGCATTCTTGCAAACACACTGAGATAAAGTGCCATATTGCATCTATATTTTTATTTTCATTTGTTTTGTCTTATGATTTGAGTAGTGTCATCTGAGGACACTCATAGAGATTATTGTATTCTTGGAATTCACCATATCTTGTGCCTTATTGTACATGCACTACTCATGATTAAAGTGCCATGGGGGTTGATGTTTTGCCTTTGTTTTCCATCTTCCTTTCTCCAGTGAGTGTCCCTTCTGTGACATTAGCCTCATGATGTGTCTGAGATTGATCACCTTAGTACACACATTTGTAGTCTCACCCTTGACTACATTGGGGGGGGGGGGGCGGGGGGGGTTGTTCATCTATTATTTCTCACGCTTCCTTGGTTTGATTGATCAACTCTTTAGGTTTTGATGTTTCATGTCATTTGTATCTTTGAGTTTAGTTGTTTGCCTTTGTGTGCCTCCTAATTCAATGCATATTATGGTCTTCTCTACCTGGTCAAGTTCTATTTCAATGGAGGTTCTTTAGATCAACAACTACTTTTGACAGAGCTTTGCAACTTCTACATGCTTTAGTGGTGTTCTTCATGATCATCTTTTGTTCCTATCTTCTAGGACATTCCCTAGTTTGGGGGCTTCTTTAGTTCTTCATTAGTTTCTTTCAACATGTTATTCCATCTCTTTTTGAAGTAGGGTTTTTCCCATGTGGTTTTTTCTATTTCTCCTCTTTTTAGAGATTTGGTTGTGCTTGGGTACCTCATCATGCCTTGTTTGCTAGGACCCAAATCTACTTTTAGTAGTAGTTTCTAGGTTTTTAGCTACTTCCTGAGCTTATCTTAAGGGTGGGTGTTAGAGTAATTAGATATTTTCTAATTAACTCTAGTTTGCTTAAGCTAAACTTTAGGCATATAATAATTAATTCTTTTATTAATTATTATTATGCAACCTAGGTTAGACCTTTTTAGGGTTGTAATCTCCTTTATAAGGATGATATCTCATTGTAAACAATAATTCAATTAAGACAATTTCATTGTTGATTATAACAATTTATCTTTTTGTTCATCAATAATGTTTTGTCTATGGATTTGGTAATTCCTACCTTTATAGTTTTTTGCTTCTCTCTTCTATGGCACGTGTTTGCATGCAGGTGATTCTTGAGAATTGTGGGGTTGATCTTTCATTAACTTCAACAAAAAGTACATGAAATGGAGGAGATGGAAGGATAAGATCTTGATTTGGATGGAGGGAGGATAACATCTCTTGAGATGGAGTAGGAATAATGGTAGGATTTTGATATGGAGAAGACGATGATCACTCTTTAGATGGAGTGGATGGTAGATGTGGATCATGTTTGTGAATATGTGGGATAGTAGGATCTTAAGATGGTGTGGGTAGAATGGTAGGATCTTTATTTATGCCAACGAATATTTCAACATGCTCCTAGAAAAAATCTTGATAGGATTGATTTAGAGTGGATGGTGTGATAGGAGATGTTTTGATGGTCTCATCAAATGGAGTTATTGAAAAAATGGTAGGTTCTTCTATGGGGATGGGTATATGGAGGATGGACTCATGAGGTTCATTAGATGGGGTTTGGGTAATGCTAGGAGCAGGAGATGTGGATGGGAATTGGATGGGTTGGATGAATGGGAGAGTTTCAATGATGGTAGGGGATGCAAGGGGATCTCTAAGTGGGGTTTTTAATATTGGTAGGAAATGGAGGGGGATCTATAAGTGGGATGGAGGAAAGAGGGATGATAGTTATGGGAGATAGGAGATGAATGATAGGTGTGGGAGATGGAAAGGTTTTAGCACTAGCAACTTCACATGATGTAATTAGATGACATGACTCATCAACTTCGGGAGATGGACTTTCTGTTGGCTTCCTTGTAAAACTCCTTGGAGACTTGGGTGTTAGTGGATGGGGTGGAGGATTGATAGATGTAGATGGTGGAATCTATATAAAGGAAAATAATATCTTAAGGCATATGATGGATGGAAGGCTTCAAGAAAAATCAATTGGAATATTTTAAGGAAAATAATGTCATGTTGCAATAATAGATATGATGTAAGGTTTCAAATTCCAAATGGTCCTGACAAGGAGCCTTTGACCAAATAGGGTTGGATAATGTAATAACAATTGACAAATAATATTTAGGGAAAATTTGTATTGCTAGTGTCATAGCAATTAAAAAACAATATTTCAAAACCAATGTAATATTGTACTTTAAAGAATATTTTAAAAACTTTAGCTCAGGTTTTCTAGCTCTTGGCCTTGTACCTCTAGCAAAATGAGTACTATGTGGTGTTCTTATACCACTTACTACACCTTGCATTGTATATTTTTACATATCAATCTAGTTTATTCTATATATTTTTTTAAAATTTACTTTTATGATATTTAGATGACTAATTAATAACATGTGAAAACTCAATTAAACAAAATTGTGTCTCCTCTCCACCAAATACCATCATCATCAAATCATCTATGAGCATAAAATCCCCATCTTTGGATGCATAACAAGTCTTCCCACAATATATACATGATTGGATGAAAATCCACCCTCACTTGTCTCAGTATTTATTGCATCACATAGATGATGGCAACTCAAATGCACATGCTAATTGGGCCCCCAATAACTCCAATGATGCATATGATGATAGTGTAGGTAGCATAAGTGAGGATGATAATGGTGGTATAGGTGATGATGAAGGAGTTTTCGTAGGTTGTGATGACCTTAATGACACATCTAATGATGGTGGAGTTGTCATAGGCAACGATTCATCCACTCTACCAACTAGTTGTGTGTCATGCTAAATGATGCAATTGATCAATGATGCAGCTCCATAAAGGGTTTATCAATTAATAGACTTCTTTATGACTATTGGGACCACAACATGAGACATGGTTTTTTGTGTTGTATGTCTCCTCTCATGCGTTGGTACCACCCTACAGGCCCCAAGTCTATTGTCTATAGAGCATTTCCCTGGAACTCACAAATGTCAAAGTAATTTATTTAGCTCCTTTCCAAGGATGAACTCATAGTATATATTTAAAAAAATAAATAAAGGCAGCTCATACTTATTTCATGGTGGTAGGTAAAATACCATATACCACCTATCCCATTAAGATAACCTTATACTAGTGTGAGTGCACCAATTAATAGGATTTTTTTTGGTTATTTCTAGTAGGGAGATGCTAAAATTAGGATAAGTGAAATGCACACATATATCACCTTTCTTTATGTCCTTATCTTTCACTTGCTTATATGATAACCAATTGAAATTAAATGTATGATACCTATCCCTCCATAAACTTCATTTTATGACCTCCCTAGACACCTCATTTGCACTTTTGGCTATTTGTTCTAGTGTACTTGCCAAGGTTGAGTGGTGACCAAGACTAGATGACCTCAACCTATTTAACTATTTGGGAAATGTGAGAGAAATTTTGTGTAATACATTTGATGAGGTCCTCCTTCATAGTATTTACATGATCTAATGGGATGTGTAGAGGGTTTACATGTGACCATGGTTATTTAAGGGAAACATTGAGTGAAGGGTTTTGTGCTTTTGTCATAGTGGGTGGAGGGTTTTGTGGTTCTGTCATAGTGGGTGGAGTGTTTTGTGGATGTGTCACAATGGGTGGAGGGTTTTGTGGTTGTCCAATAGTCAATGGAGGATTTAGTGCTTTGGGTGTTGATTATGTTGTTTGTGCAGGAGGCGGTCTTTCATCTCTAGCTCATTTTCTTATTTTCTTTGATGCATTTGATATTGAAATTTAAAAATAAAAAAATAAAAATTTAGAAGCCTTAATTTAATAACAAATAGAACCATAAATCAAAGAAACACTTACAAAAATACCACATTTATGGGGGCCCATGCCTCAAAATGGCAATAAAACTTTCAAAACCAAACAAGGTTAGTATTTTCTCCTTCTCTTCAAGCTGTTGTTTGCATTTTTGGTAGCGTTAGAATGAGATGGCCGGAGTTTTGAAAAACTTGATCAAGTTTTTTTTAACTAAATATTTTTAATAACCTAATCAGGTTATTATTTAATGATAAAAGGCCAAGCTTGGTTACCAAGCTTTGTTGCTTTTGTAAGTTCGAAATAACCTGATTAGGTTTTTCATAACCCAATCAAGTTATTGTAGATTTTCTTTTTTATGGGGTGTTCACTTTTTTGTAAACTAACTTAGTGCACATGCCCAAACATAAAACACCATGTTCCTTTCCAAGATTTATAATGACCTTCAATTGTCACAATGACATGAAGGTGGACATCTCAATGAGGACAAAGCTATATATATCAATAAGAACACTTGAAATCACAAGACAAAAGAAAATATAAGTTGCTATCACATAGCTATCCCCAAAATTCTTATAGCTATCCCCAAAATCCCGTTATGCCCCCAATTTTTAAGGTGGCCCAAGGGGACCATACATCCTTGTTGCATCTCTCTCCTCCTTAAGGAGAGACTCTACACTTAAAGGAGTCACTTTCATTCACCTTGAAGGCTATCTCTACCTCCCAAGAGAGAGATGAGTTTTGATACCCCCATAACAACACATACAAAAAAGGAAAATTTACAACAACAAGATTACTCACAAAAATCTTTGCACATTTAATTTTTTCAAGATAAGTAAACTCAATAGAACACTTGACATCTACTACTAGCATCAAGACTATAACATGCAAAGTGTTAGAGGGAGACCAACCTTGGTCCAAGATATGGAAAGGAAGTTGATGAAGAACCCACCTCCAAATTTCACTAACATCTAGAATGTCTCCAAAGTTGGAGAGTGGGTGAACACTTTGTCAATAATGGAGGAAACCACTAAAAAGGCTCTACACATTTTCTACAACCCCCTTGGGGAAAGTATGAGATTCTTGTTGGTCACTCTTCCCAAACCCTTACAAGTTCTATGTTTAGCAACTAAAAAGGTGGCTTTAAAAAAAGGGAAAAGGGCCTCTTGAACAAAAATGGAAGGTTGCCTATCCAAGGTCATGCTTCCAAAAGTTAATTTTCATCCATCTAGGAAAATCAACTTTTGGAAGGCCTCCTAAGTCAACTATGGGTTTTCCTAGGGTTAAAAATGACCCTTACTCATAGGTATAATAAGTGGACTTGCTAAAAGAGGCCTAAATCAAATCTAGGTGTTCATATGACCCCCCAAAAACCCACCTTTAGTTTATGTACAGGTTCCAAGAGATTTGAGCTATATTAAGCCTCTCAAAAAGTGGGTCACAAGTGAATTCTCATAGAGTACTATGGTCAAGGTAGGCTTTACATGTTTCTTAAGTGGACATGTCATATATACACATCACTTGTGTCAAGTGACACCACAAATACACATCACAACACACATGGAATTATTCACCTAGATATCACACATTTACAAATAACAAATGACAATCACACCAACATGCAACATCACATTCAGGAATAAAACACTATTAAAAATGAGGTTTTGCCTCTTAAATAGATGTAATCTTCATTGGCTATTTCTCAAACATTTGGTTCTATTTCTCTGAATTTAATTCCATACATCTCAATTCAAATATTAGTAACCCAAGATATTACAAACGCAAACACACATAACAATGTGTAGAATTCATAAGATCACATTAATCAAAATACCATTCAACTAAACAATTAAATTAAATATTTTCCAATATACAACATAAAAGATCCACATTAAATTTATATTCCTATCACATTAACTAAAATCATGATCTCATAAACATCGCATATATCCATTATATTTATCATAATCATATCATCTCAATAACCATAAGTAAATTCCTAATAGTCTCATCATGAGATAGATATCAAAAGGGTTAAGTGGATAACCATACCATCAAATATGTCTAGTAAATCAAGATGCATGGATGATAACATCAACATAAGTTAAATACACAATCATAATGTAAAGCATCAAATCCTAGATGTAAAGCATCAAATCCTAGGCTATAACTATTTGTTAATGTAGTCTAAGTCAATAAAACATAAACACAATGTATTAAATACTAGAAAAAAAACATGTGCCAAATGCTATGATGGGTTTGGGATGGGGCCTTACACCCTACCCCTAGGCATTGAACTCCTAGATTTTATTAAAGAGGTAGGGGTACTGTGCTATCAACTATGATGCATCATCCTATGAAGTTGTAACCTCATCCTAACAATCCCACTGGACCTTAACCTAGTCTAGCTACTGGTCTCAAAGTGTCCATGTTTTGCATGTTAAGATGCGAATGGGTTCCAATGCTAGCTATTTTTTCTATCTCCAATTTCAAGGCATCCCATTCTATAATGTGAGACTGATCATATATATTTATTCAGTACAAAAAATATGATACACATCCTAGATACGTGATAAACTAGGTAGTACAGATAAATGGTAAGCAATTGGTCATATCCTTTTCAAAATATCAAATTGTCTAGCAAATTGAGGTGCAAGTTTAGAGCCATTTCCATAATGGATTGGGCTCTTATGAGGCCACACTCTCAAGAAGACCCTTTCTTTGTTATTGGATAGACATGTTTCTTAACATGAGATATTTTCCTTGTCTAGGGAAATGTATATCTTTTTCTCTTGGGGACACCAACTCTCAGTTTGTTAATTACAATTATGTTATATATATTCACTATGATGTCATTTGGTTTCATTATTTTTATCTACAAAAGCCTCATTTTAGTAATCATTAACATTAGGATCACAAGTAGGTTTCTCTCTTGAGATACAATCTCAAACATTTTTCACCTTGAAGTTCAATCTTGTACATCTAGAGTTCAAACCATTGAATGCCTACATCATCCAGGCATATAGTGCTGCTACTTATACATTAGTCCTCAAAAGGAAAATTGGTTTGAAAGCTTCCTCTATGGTCAAAAGATAAAGAATCCTAAATAAAAGGACTCTGAGATCTGCATACCATCACTCTCGTTGATAGAAAACAAGATTGAAGTACGTCAATAGATTATAGTTCATCACTTGAGAGTTCCACTGTGTGAATGGAATTGCAAAGGAGGTTGATTTTTACCATTGGGGTAATATGTTGTTGGACTGGATACTTTTGACACCATGGAAGCCATTGCTACCACATATGAATGTGTGCTTTTGAGTGCCTAAATCATTGCTTATCTATCCTCTCGAGGATGATTTCTACTACAAATCTAGACAATTCTCAAAACTTTGGGCATATTGATGGATGTAGTAGTTGTAGGGGTGAACTTAAGGCACACACATTGTCATAAATTTGATGTGACATGGTCGGTTGTCCCTAGAGCCAAATGCCCACCTAATCACTTAACACTCATTAACTCGGTAGGTGAGTTTGAATTTTGGAAAAGAGAAGGAAACATTTTTGAAGCTTGAAAAAAGGAATGAATCTCATTTTCATTCAATAAATTAGAAGGATTGAAACATAGGAGAAGATTGCAGAGCATAGAACAGAGAAGGAAGAAGATCAATAGATTAGAACAAAGGAGGAATATTTAGAGTTCAAAGGACAAAAGAAAGGTTCAATTTCACAGCACGTGTTGAATCTCTCTACCATTTAGTAAGTTCATTTTGGTTTGTCCTAAGAGGTAATGATTGCTCCAAGCATATTCTATGTAGCCTTTAGTGCTACAAATTTAAGATTAAGTTTTATTAGTTGAATATTTTTCTGGTTGAAGTTGAATGCTTCTAAATTTTGTAATAGTTTTAACCTAGTTGAATAGAAAGAAAGCAAGAAAGCATACTTATCGATCTAGGTGTTGGTTCTTTGTTGTCATTTCTATTTTCTATTGCATGCTTAGTATTTGTGAAGTTCATACTTTGAAGTTTTGTTGTTAACTTCTATATGTGTTAATGGTGGAAATATTCAGATAGAAAGTCTATAGATAGATCACTTGGTTCACTCCTTAACCAAACTCTTCCTCTATCAACTCAAATTTGTATATTACTTGTTTCTTCTAAGCTCCACCTTCCCTTTGTTGACCTAGCTCACTCAATATCCATTGTGACTAGCTCCACCTCCTTTGGTGACCAAGCTCACTCAATATCCTCTTGTGCTAAGTTGATTTTACTGCCAAGATTTTTCAACTTCTTTGTGTGTTGAGCTCACTCAAAACCATTTTCTTGTCACTCGGTACCCTCTTGTGCCAAGAAAAATTGTCACTCGACACCTTCTACTGTTGAGCAAAATTTTAGTTGTGAAGTTGAATTTATTTACATGGTATCAGAGCTTTAAGGCCCCACATCCACACTAAGTTAGGGCAATTATTTTTGGGTATATTTGACTGGCAGGAGATGCTGGAAAGACATAGTAGCGACCACCATCCTTTAATGGATATAATCATGATACATGGGTGAAGAAGATGAGAACCATAATGGGAGCTAATGATTTCTAGGAGTTTGTGATCAATGGGTTTAATGATGTTATAGTTCCAACACTACATGCTGCCCTCAAAAACCCATAGAAGACTCAGTTGAAGGAGTCAAGGAGACATGATGTCAAAGCATTAAGTCTGATTGAGGCAACAATGACAAAGACAGTCTTTCCCAAGATTGCAACAAAAAATTACTCAAAGGAAGCATGGGATATCCTTGAGATGAACTTCAAGGGGAATGATAAGGTCAAATTAGTAAAGTTATAGATGATTAGAAGAGAGTTTGAGAACCTTCAAATGAAGGACAATGAACCTATTACAGAGTTCAGCTCACAGATCTCCACTTTGATAAACCAACTCAAATAAAATGGAGAAGAGTATGAAGAGAAAAGGACTATGGAGAAGATATTAAGGAGTTTACCTTAAAAATATGACAACTTTGTGATGACCATTGAGGAAGTCAAGGATCTCACCACATTGACCATGGATGAGTTGGTGGGAACTCTTCAAACCCATGAGAATTGGATAAATAGGTCAGCAACAACTTCCCAAGAGCAGTCTTTTAAGGCTCAAGAGAATTCAAGAGATAGGGGGAGAGGAAGAAATGGCTCTAGTAGAGGCTCAAGAAGTAGAGGTCATGGAAGGAATGGTCAAAGGAATGCTAGTATAGAAAGCTCAGGACAAGCAAGCAACTAAGAGGGAGCAAGCATCTCTCAAAACAACTCTAGATGAGGTAAGAAGAATTACAACTCCAATAACAGCAATGTAGAATGCTAGAATAAGCAAGGTGATCAGTCAAGACATAATGGATATGTGGCTGATATGAATATGGGAAATGAAAACAATCCCATAGCATTCATCATGTGTAACATTGGTGAAGAAGGCATCCTTGAGGTATGGTACCTAGCCAATAGTTACAACAACCACATGAGTGGTAATGAAAGTTTATTTTCTTTCATTGATAAGACTTTCAAGTCTAAAACTAAAATGGGAAATAATGAAACCATTCCCATAGTGAGCAAAGGATCTATCATGGTCCACACCAAGCAAGGTGAGGAGGGAGATAAAAAAATGTATATTTTTCCCCTAGTATGAAACACAATTTCATGAGTGTTGGACAATTCATTCAAAATGGATACAAGGTGCTGATGGAAAATGACAAGTGTGTCATTCATGAAAAGGATGGGTGTAATAGATTACTTACAATATTTCAAATGACAAAGAACCAGATTTTCCCATTGAGGATAGTGATATGCTTCTCTTCTCAAGTCAGTGTTGCACCTCCCAAGAAAGCATGTACATCAGTACATTAGCAATCAGCTCTTAGGAGTGTGATTGAAGACCCCTCCAAGCTTTGACATCTCAGGTATGGACATCTTGGCTTTGCTAGTTTAAATTTGTTGTCCAAGAAACGAATGGTAGATGATTTTCCAAACATTGTAGATTCATGTGATAAGTGCGAGGCTTGCATTTTGGGTAAGCAACATAGGCTTCCCTTTAATTCTAGTAATTCTAGAAGGGCTAGAGCACCATTAGAATTGGTGCATTTTGATTTAGTTGGCCCTATGAAAACTACTTCTATCGAGGGGAGTACATATTTTATGACATTTATAGATGATTTCAGTCATAGGACATGGGTGTATTTCTTGAAGAACAAATCCAAAGAATTTGACAAAATTGTTGAATTTAAAGCCCTGGCTAAAAAAGAATGTGGACATTATGTAAAGGTCCTTAGGTCAAATAGAGGAGGGGAGTATACCTCTATTTTGTTTGTAAATTTTTGCATGAAGAATGACATAAAGGAGGAGCTTACAACCAATTATACTCCATAGCAAAATGGAGTGGCTAAGAGGAAGAACACGACCATTGTTGAAATGGCTTGAAGGATGATGAAAGCAAAAGGGCTCCCAACTGGATATTGGGGAGAGGCTATAATAGCAACAATATATTTGATAAACAGGTGTCTTAAAAAGTTAGTTTGTGACAAGATTCCTCTTGAGGCATGGTCAAGGAATAGATGGATAGTTGAGCACTTGAGAGTGTTTGGATGTGTAACATATGCACATGTGCCAAAGGAACAAAGGAAAAAATTGGATTAAAAAGGTGTGAACTATATCTTCACAGGTTATAGCTCAGATTAAAGGCTTATAGATTGTATGATCTGATCACCAAGAAGATCACCATTTCAAGAGATGTGGAATTTCTTGAAAATCAGTCATGGGATGGCTTGGTTGATGAATCTTCAAGCAATTCAAGCAAAGTGTCAAGCATTGGTGAGGAAGAAGAAGACATTGGTTATCAATAAGATGATGGAACAACAAACATGGATTGTAGACAAAGGAAAAAGGACAAGCTGCCTCTTACATGTCGAGTTTCAACTCCAAGTAGTTCAAGGCAACTACGAGCTAATATGCAAAATAGTAGTAGTAGAAATAATGAAAATTTAGATCCCACTTTCACATCCCTATTGCCAACAAAGACCAAGAGTCTAAGGGAGATATATCAAGAAGAAAGTTATGAGGAAGATTATGATGAGAGTGTTAATTTTGTATTATTTTCTCATAGTGACCCAATTTACTTTGAAGAAGCTGTGAAAGAGAAGAAATGGTGTAATGCCATGGATGAGGAAATAGATGCTATTGAAAGAAATAGAACATGGGAGTTAACTACTTTGCCTCCCAAGAAGCAAGTAATTGGAGTGAAATGGATTTACAAGACCAAGTGCAATGCTAAATAAAAAATAGATAAGCATAAGGCATGTTTAGTAGTCAAGGAGTACAAGCAAAAATATGGTAGAGATAATGATGAGACATATGCCTTGGTTGCAAGAATGGAAACTATACATGCTATCATAGAAATTGTAGCCCAATACAAATGGAAGGTATTTCAAATGGATGTGAAGTCTTCCTTCTTGAATGGTGTATTGAAAGAAGAGGTTTATGTGGAGCAACCACTTGGTCATGAAGTCCTAGGTGAAAAACACAAGGTGTATAGATTGAGGAGAGATCTATATGGGCTCAAGAAAGCTCCACAAGCATGGTATAGTAGGATTGACTTATATCTCATGAGAAATGGCTTTAGCAAAAGTGATAGTGAGCCCACTCTTTACATCAAGGAAACAAATGGTAAGGTGTTGTTTGTTGTCTTGTATGTAGATGATTTAATCTTTAGTGGAAATGACAATTTCTTAATTGGTGAGTTCAAAGAGGCAATGATAAATGAATTTAAAATGACAGACCTAGGTCTCTTGAAGTACTTTCTAGGCATAGAAGTAAAACAAATACAAGATGACATCCTCATCTCTCAAGAAAAGTATGCAAGGAAGATTTTGGAGAGATTCAAAATGAGAACAACAAGGCAACCCAAATACCAACAACAATAGGTCTAAAGTTGAGCAAGGAAGATTGCAAAAAAAGTGTGAATCCAACACCATACAAGAGTATGGTTGGAAGTTTAATGTATTTGAAAATAACTCATATTGACATGATGCATGCATTAAGTTTTATTTTCAAATTTATGGAAACATCAAAGGATTCCCGTTGGCAAGTGGGAAAGAGGATTATAAGTTATATGAATGGTACCAAGGGATTTGGGATTTTGTATACTATAGATAATGATTTCAAGTTGGTTGGCTACACTGATAGTAATTGGGATGGAAGTTTAGATGATAGGAAGAGCACTTCTAGATACATGTTCCATATGGGATCGGGTGCAATTTCATGGGCATCCAAGAAGCAACCTATTGTTGCTAAATCTACAATAGAGGTTGAATACATAGTAGCAAATGAAACAACATGTCAAGCTATTTGGTTAAGGAGAATCTTGAAAAATTTGAATGAAAGGCAACAGGATGGAACCACAATTTTTTGTGACAACATTTCCTCAATTGCACTATCTAAGAATCTAGTTTTCCATGGGAGAAGAAAGCACATTGAGATCAAATATCACTTCATCAGAGAGTTGGTGGAGAATGAAGATATCAAAATAGAATTTTGTAAGTCTGAGCAACAACTAGTAGACATATTTACTAAGCCTTTGGGCATAACAAATTTTGTGCACCTAAGAAAGAGTCTTGGTGTAATTAATTTAGATTAGGAATGATCCTTTATTTTTTTGACTTGAGACAAAGGGGGAGTGTCAAAAATTTGATGTGACATGGTTGGTTTCCCTAAGAGCCAAACGCCAACCTACCTGCCTAACTCTCATTAACTCGATAGGTGAGTTTGAAATTTGGAAAAGAGAGGGAAACATTTTTGAAGCCAGACAAAAGGAATGAATCTCATTTTTATTCAATTAGTTAG
Source organism: Cupressus sempervirens (assembly GCA_028749045.1). NCBI lineage: Eukaryota > Viridiplantae > Streptophyta > Pinopsida > Cupressales > Cupressaceae > Cupressus > Cupressus sempervirens. Next base: position 397,033,327 of record CM053790.1, read on the forward strand.
AAGGATTGAGACATAGGAGAAGATTGTAGAGCATAGAGTAGAGAAGGAAGAAGATCAATAGATCAAAATTGAGGATAAATATGCAAAGTTCAGAGGATAGAAGGAAGGTTCAGTTTCACAACATATGTTGAATCTCTCTATCATTTTGTAAGCTCATTTTGGTTTTTCCTGAGAAGCAGTGATTGCTCTAGGTGCATTGTATGCAACCTTTAGTGTTGTAAGTTTAAGATTAAGTTTTATTAGTTGAAGTTCTTATTTTTTTTTTTGTTGAAGCTGAATGCTTCCAAATTTTGTAATAGTTTTAACCTAGTTGAATAGAAAGCAAGCAAGCAAGCAAGCAAGTATACTTATCGATCCACGTGTTGGTTCTTTGTTGTCTCCTTTCTATTCATTATTGTATGCTTAGTATTTGTGAAATTCATACTTTCAAGTTTCATTGTTATCTTCTCTATGTGTTAATGGTGGAAATATTGAGACAAAAAGTCTGTAGATAAATCACTTGGTTCACTCCTTAATTGAGCTCTTCCTCTATCAACTTGGGTTTGCATATTACTTGTTTCTGTTGAGCTCCACCTTCCCTTTGTTGACCAAGCTTGGTCGACATCCACTATCTCAAGCTCCACCTCCTTTGGTGACTAAGCTCACTTGAAATCCTCTTGTGTCGAGTTACCTTTAGTATCAAGCTTTCTCAGCTTCTTCATGTGCTGAGTTCACTCGACACCATCTGCCTATCACCCAATATCCTCTTGTGCTGAGAAAAACTGTCACTTGACACCTTTTGCTACCAAGAAATTTTTTAGTTATGAAGTTGAATTTCTTTTTAGGACATGTCCATTCTTCTGAAGAGGCTAAAATACATTGTAGAAGGTACTTTCCCCTACAATATCAATGCATAGTTACTCACCAAACCTTGTATCTCATCTCCATTGCCATTATCAAAAATTGTTAGATCAATGATGCTCTCGCCCTCACCATTTCCTCACTCTTTGCTAGCATATGTTATTATTTAAATTATATTTTTTTCCAATTTTGAAATAGTTTTCAAATGATTATTTTAATAGTGTACAAATAAGTTTAAGAAGCATAATTTGTTTAACTGTATGTTTTATTTATATTTAAATTTTTTTTTAATAAATATGTGTAAATTAGAATATTTCAAATGCATTATTTGATAATAATTTTTTTTTATCCGTAAGAGGCCAAAGTCAAGATTCATTATTATTATGTGATGTGATTAATTGTTATTATTTATTAAGCTTGTGTAGAGTCAAACCCAATACCTCTCCAATAAGAGGCTCACAATTTACCATTGTGTTGTAGTCTCTTGCCTATTATTTGATAATAAGTTAATGATATTGATTTTTTAATAATTATTAGGTTAATAATTTTTGTTTGAAAAAGTTTCATTAAAATTCTAAATAGAAGTTTTGTATCAATTATATGTATGAAAGAGTTTATAAGAAAAAGAAAAAGAATCAATATTTCCTATGAGAGGTCTGAAGAGATTGTGGGTAAAAATATGAAGTGTTTGATAGATGAGATATTCATTGCCTTGGAGTATCTATTGTGGTATAGGGGTTGGTTAAACAAAAAGGTTAGGTTAGAGTGTAATAATAATTAGAATTAGTAATATATATATATTTGAATTAATGGCTATTCTATAATATAATAAGTTACCTATGTAGTTTATGAGTCAAACTCATTGATCCATGTTTTCATGAGTAGTAGTTCAGACGAACCCATTTATCAGGGAAGAACAATTAATGAATAGTTAAATCCTAAAATATTTGATAACATGGAAATTAATTTTTAATTTAATGTTAAACATATGCTATTTTTCTTGTTATTGATTTTTAAGTATAAAAAGTGAAAATGACATGTAGACTATATACTGCAAAGTAATAACTGAAAAGAGCAAGGCAATATGGAAGGAAATAAGTAAAAGGAGAAGAAGTAATAATATAATCAAATGAAAATAATTTATTAAACTTCTTACAAATTTAAAAATCTAAATAATTATTTTATCAAATACATATATTTTTTTAAAATTAAAAATGTTGTTTAAAAAAATGTAAATTATAGTTTCTATAATTTAAGGATGAATAACACTTACCACCCTATGATTATGCTGAATTTTTTGGTGTACTTCTATAAGTGACTCAAGAGCTTAAAGCTAAGGTTTCAACATTTGGGAATTTATGGATATCTTTGTAGAGGTTGTGGAGTACAAAGTGGTTGAAAAGTACCATTTTAAAACACTCTTCTGATACCCATTATGTTCACTCCCCACTAGTTACTCACCCAAAAAATAGAACTTTTGGCACAAATGGACCAATCAAGAACCAAGAAAGATAAGAAATGATCAACTATTAGTACATGTGTGATTGACTATTAGTACATGTTATCGGCTATTAGTACATGCATTATTGATGCAGTACAAGGCATGAGAATCCCCAAAGGGGATGTCGTAGCCCCCATCAAATAACCACACCATAGAATAACAATGATAACATAAAGATTTAGATCTAAACAATGCCAATTATCATAATAGAATAATAAGATATAATTTCAACATGCCTGACTGTAAGGCCTTTCGAGTTATGGATAAATAAAAAGAAATTAAAATAATAGTTCTGTAAGACCTTGTAAGATCCAAACTCTAGCTAGCCTAGACCTCAATTTGGTAGAGAACCTCAAGAAGAATCTAAACTTGTGCTCGCAAGCCAACAAGAAACCTCCTTGTTTCCCAAGCTCACACCTAGCTGCTAGCTCTACCAAACTTCGATCCTCTTAGCTACTCCATGGTGAACTATGTTTAATGATAATGACTCTAGACAAGACAAGACAATCTACTTTACTAAAACCAAGCCACAAGTTGGCCTAGCATGTTACTAACTAAACACTCACATTAAATATGCCCTCAAGCCACAAGTCGTCTTGGAAATAGACATTAAATGAAATAACTAAATACTTAGGACAAGTTCCAAGTTTACAATGCATAACTAACTCATATGACAACATAAGAGTACACACACTTAGACATAGGTCCACATGCCATTCAACTATTTAAATCCAAGAACACACATGCCAACTCCTATAGATCAAATCTCATGAATACAATCTCCAAAGTCTGCTAGTAAATTAGGAACACTTTACCAACAACCACCAAAAAGGCTCTAACTCCAACATGATTACTCCAATTAGGAACACTTTACCATAAGTCTGCAAATATGAGCTCAATGCCTCTACATATAGGATTGATGACTATCCCAGGATGCTCTTGTATCAAATACCCTAGGTGTGAAGAAAGATGTTCTTAATAGATGGAAGAACATCTTTCAGGGTTTAGCACATAAACCTCAAACTAGTTCTTCACATACATGTCCACTACACCAACTTGTACACTCTTACCTTTGTTCCACTTCTGCATATATTTTCGTGCAATAGTCATCTTCACAACTATCTTCAGTGTGCAACATGTCTACTTTCAATGTTTATCTCTAACCCTTTGAGAATCCTTCAACTCAACTCAGCTACCAAAACTCTATTTCCTTTTACCAAGTTCTACATTCTGCAAAGGAATCAGGGAGTGCTTCTTGCAACCTTTCTCAACAGAAAAATCAATCTTGACACAATCATGCGTTGACCTATATCATACTACCAAGATCTACCAAGAAATATGTGACAACGACTTATGTTTACAATATCACGCAACACTTGATCAACATACTGTCCAATCTAAAAATTGACAAGACATTTCTCTCTTACATCCAAAGCATGTTTATCTTGTAACCAACCAATCCTATAAGACAAGGATGTCAAGCTTTGTTCAAACCAAGTCTCTGAATAATGTCCTTAACAAATAGGTTATCATTATTGCCACCATCCACAATCATATTGCAAAATTAACCTCCAAACTTGTAACGAAACCTAAAAAAATTCCTTCTTTGACAAGGTTCCAGTGTCTTCTTGCCAAGAAAAACTTGCTCCACTAGCAAGTTCTCCTCCTCTTTCTCAGGATCATTTACTGAATCCACATTCTCATTTACAATAGTATCTCTTCTATCACCAACTTTCCTATCAGTATTGTGACATTCAAAAGATCTATGTCCTTCTTCACCACATATATAGATAGTAACTTTAAATGCAATATTACCTATCATCTTCTTCTGAATAGGCTTTGGTTCATCTTTAGAAATCTGTTTATGCTTCTCAAAGTGTTCCTTCTTTTCCTTCCCATGAGAACTACCTTAATGTCTTCTTTTCAACTTTTCTTTGCCCTTAGAGAATACTAATAAGCATCCTCAACCACAAAAATATTTAACATATCAATCTCATCTTGAATATTGAATCTAAGGCTATTAATATATCTAGCCATCTTTTCCTTTGGAAGTTCTCTATGCCCAATCTGAATTGTCAACAAGTAAAACTCTTTACTATAATCCTTCACAATCATATTTTTCTGCTTCATATTTGCAATCTCTTAAATAATTCAAGTTTATAATCAACATGAATGAACGTAGCCTTAAATTTAGTAACCATCAATCTCCATCCATTGATCTTCATTTCATCTTCTTCTTCTCTATCTCTTTGCAATTCTTTCCACCATAAAGTGACATGTCCTTTCAACTTAGTTTGTGCTAACCTCACTCTAAGAGGATATCCAATATCCTATAACTCAAAGTAGTCTTCTAATATGCCAATCTAAAATTCTTTAGGATTCAACGTACTTGAGAAATTAGAAACATCCATCTTATGCTTCAGTTTTAAGTGAGATCCATACCTATCCATTTGACCAAGTCTCTCCACTTGATTATCTTAGACTTCTCCACTAGATCAAACAACTTCAAAGTCTTTAACTACTTCCTCATAACCATCTTCAATACCCACATTCCTCAGTACACCATCAATAGCTCTCATGATCTCATTCTTCATCGACTCCATCTTAGATCAAAAATATGATTTAACCTTCTATGAAATCCTAGTCTCCACAACATCAAAAAGATCACCAATCTCCCTAGGGTCCAATCTTCTTAGAGGCATCTTCCAAGATCTTCAAAAATCCAAAGCAACAAATCCATAAGATCAATTTGATCTAGCCTTCACTATGATACTACTTGATGCAATACAAGGGAGAAGAATCCCTAAAAGAGATGTCGTAGCCCCCAACAAATAACCACACAATAGAAAAAAAATGAAAACACATAGATTTAGATGCAAAAAACACCAATTCTCATAATATAATCATAAGATATACATCCAACATGCCTAGTTGTAAGGCCTTCTAGGTTATGGCCAAATACAAAATAATTACAATAATTGTTCTACAAGACCTCACAAGATCTAAACTCTAGCTAGCCCACACCTTAGTCTGGTAGAGGACCTCAAGAATAATCTAAACTTGTGCTTGGAAGCCACCAAGAAATGTCTTTGTCTTCTAAGCCCACACTTAGCTACTAGCTCTACCAAAATTCACTCCTCTGAGCTACTCCATGGTGAACTATGTTGAATGATATCAATCTAGGCAAGAAAAATTATACTAACCCAAGCCATAGGTTGGTCTAGCAAGTTATCTTAAATAAACACTCACATTAAATATACCCTCAAGTCACAAGTTAGCTTGGCAACATATATTAAATGAAATAACTAAATACTTAGGACAAGCCCCAAATTTACAATGCATCACTAACTCATATAACAACATAAGAGTATGCATACTTAGACATAGGTTCATGTGCCATACTACTATCCAAATCTAAGAGCACACATACCAACTCCCTCAAATCAAAGATCACAAATAAAATTTCCAAATTCTACCAGTAAATCAGAAACACGTTACCAACAACCACCACAAACGATCTAAATCCAAGATGATTACCCAAATCATTATGTTCTCTTAGGACAAGGTTGCCAAATATGCCTCAAACACATCCCTAACTACATGAACCATAAGTCTGCAACTATGAGCTCAATGCTCATGCATACATGATTGTTTACTGCCCCACGATGCTCTTGTATTAGTTATCATTTTTTGGAGTTTTTTTAATGTGGTAGTTGGGGGGTTATCTATAATGATACCGTAATGATCATTGGACCCCTTGTTGGCTACTGGGTATCTTCTCCTACCTAACATGGTCTTGAAAAGATAAACGTGTCTAGAATGTTGAATATATTATTAGCCCAAACTGATGATGCAACTGAAAATTCTATGAATGTATGTAAGTCTTAGTTTCCTAGACATTATGATAACTAAGTAGAGTGCTATATCAAGTAGATTGATGAAGAGGATTTTATTAATGAAGGTGATTTGAAGAAAGTATATTGAAGGAAAAGTTGATAAGTATGGTATTCAATGGGCATTTGAATGAGTTTATAATGTAATTTTGGTTAACTTGTTTTACAATCATGTAATATTGTAGTGTAATGTGTCATAGAAGCTACACTGAGTGACAAGGTTAAAGAAGGAAGACAATATTCATCAATTGACTATAGTGTTCACCAAGTAGTTGACTAAGCAAGTGGAAGTTTAGTGTTACCTGAGCGTTTTATTATTGCTCGAGTGATGTTTTACCCAAGTGAAATGTAAAAAGAAGAAAAAGTATGTAAAAATAGAACATGGAGCCGAATTTTGATGGAAATAAAAAAAGCTTGAGAAGTTCAAAAGTGCAAGTCAAAGTTTGCTACAAGATTAAGAACTAGAAAAATACAATGAAGATCTGAAATGGATATTTGAGAAGGATCAGGATAAGCACAAAGTTTTATGAAATTTATATACTCTATGTGGCTACATGCGATAAATCTAAGATCAAAAATTATGATTAAGTGATGATAATTGAAATATTCTGGAAGCATAGGGACTACTATCTAAATATTAGTTGAACAATTTTTGGTTGTTGGTTCAGTGTTGATCAAATGTTAAGGAAGGAGATCAACATAAAAAGTTGTTGAAGGAAAGAAGAACCAGGTGAACTGGGCAGAGAAGAAGGAGATTAGAGAAGAGTTAACAAAAAAGCTAAAGATTGAAGGTGTGAATTAACCAAGTAAGAGATCAGTTGAAGAAAATTGAAAAGAGAGAGCATAATGGAGATTTGATTAAGAAAGGTACTGCTAAATCTAATAGATCAATTTATACTATTATTTTCTAATCATTGAAGCATGGAAAAATCTCATTAACCAAGTGGATCTACAAAATATGTGAAATCCTATAGTAACATCAATTAATGATGTTTGTAAGTCCTTTGGAGAATGCCACTCTTTAGACATGAGCAATGAGTGATAAGGTCTAGATGATATTTTTGTGTAAATCCTCTATTAAGGTCACATTAATAATGTGTATGTATACCTTTAACAAGGTTGACTCCTAGTAGAGCTCACTTTAAAGATTAAGAATTGTGGGATGCCAGTCCTAGGCAGTTTTTCCCTTTATAAGGTTTCTAGATTAAAAATCTTGGTGTCAAATGTGTCATTGTTGCTATGTTGCAAGTTGATTTTTATGTTATTTAGTTTTTACTACAAATCAGTAACAACTAAGTTTTATTACTGGCATGGGGTAATAACAGATACAGTGAATGAATAATTTGGAGTAATTTATGTGAGTAAATTAAGAAGCAGAATGAGATCACCAAGTGATTAGTTACAATGTTTATGAAGTTTGTTTGGTATTGAAGTTTTTGAAGGGATTGTAGGATAACTAGACATAACCAATTCACCCCCCCCCCCCCCCCTCTACTTATATTAAACCAATCCATAGGTAGGCCTAGCAAGATACATTAAATAAACACTCACATCAAATATACCCTTAAGCCACAAGTCATCTTCACAACATATATTAAATGAAACAACTAAATACTTAAGATAAGCCCCAAGTTTACAATGCATAACTAACTCATATGAAAACATAAGAGTACACACACTTAGAGATAGGTCCACATGTCATCCAACTATCCAAATTGAAGAGCACACATGCTAGCTCCCTCAGATCAAAGCTCATGAATATATTTCCAAAGTCTTCTAGTAAATTAGAAACATGTAGTCAACAACCACCAAAAAGGCTCTAACTCCAAGATAATTACTCCAATCATTATGTGCACTTAGGAAAAGGTTACCCGATATGCCCTAAACACATCCCCAACTCTGTGAACCATAACTCCACAAATCTAAGCTCAATGCCCCTACATACAATTTTTTTTACTACCCCAGGATGCTCCTACATCAATATTCATTTTTGGATTTTTTAAAAAGTGCTAGTTGGGGGATATCTATAAGGATAACATAATGGTCATTGGACCCCTTGTTAATTAATAGGTCTCTTCTCCCACCTAACATGATCTCAAAAAGAATAAATGTGTCTAGAATGTTGAATAGATTGCTATCCCCAACTGATGATGAAACAAAGAATGTTATGAATGTATGTAAAAGAGTCATATAAGTTGTTATGTTGTAATTGATGTAAATTTTAGCTGATTAGACATTATGTTAACTTAGTAGAGTGCTATATCAAGTTGATTCATGAGAGGATTTGAAGAAAGTATGTTGAAGACAAAGTTGATAAGTATGGTATTCAATGGGCATTTGAATGTGTTGGATAGTCATAATGTAATATTGGTTTAGTTATTTTAAAATCATGTAATATTGTACTACAATTTTTTATACAAGATACATCAAGTGACAAGGTTAAAGAAGGAAGACAATATTCACCAAGTGACTATAGTGTTTGTCGAGTAGTTGGCTAAGCAAGTGAAAGTTCAGTATTACTCAAGCATATTTAGTATTACCTGAGTGATGTTTTACCCAAGTGAACTATTACATTCACCAAGTAACAACAAGAAGAAAAAGTTTGTAAAAATGGATTTTGAAGCTAACTTTTGGTGGAAATAAAAAAAGTTTCAGAAGTTCAAAAGTGTGAGTCAAAGTTTGTTACAAGATCAATAACTAGAAAAATACAATGGAGATTCGATGATGGAGATTTGAGAAGGGTAATCATGAGTACAAAGTTTTATGAAAGTTATATTTTCTAAGTGGCTACATGCAATGAATCTAAGATCGATAATTATGATTAAGCATCAAAAATTGAAAGATTCTGGAAACACAAGGACAACTATTTAAGGAGTAGTTGAACAAGTTTTTGGTTGCTGGTTGAATATTGATCAAGTGTTAAGGAAGGACATAAAAATGAAAAGTTGTCAAAGGAAAGAAGAGCTAAGTGAATTGAGAAGAGAAGGAGGAGATTATATAAGAGTTAATGAAAAAGTGAAAGAGTGAAGGTGTGAATCAGTCAAGTAAGATATCAGTGGAAGGAGATCAGAAAGACAAAGTAGAAAGTAGATCTAATTAAGGTAGTGTTAAACCTAATAGATCAATTTATACTATTACTTTCTAACTAAGAAGTAGAGAAAAATCTCATTGATTGTGTGGACCTATCAAGTATGTGAAATCCTACATCGTAACATTGATTAGTGAGTTTTGTAAGTTGTTTAGAGCATGCCACTCATTAGACATGATTAAGGAGTGATAAAGTCTAGATGATCTTTTTGTGTAAATCCTCTAACAACGTCACATTAGTAATGTGTATGTAAACTTTTAATAAGGTTGGTTCCTAGTAGAGCTCGCTTTAGAAGAGTGAAAAATGTGGACTGTTGGTCCTTGATGGTTTTTCCCTTTATATGGTTTCCATGTTAAAAATATTGGTGTCAAATGTGTGATTGTTGCTATGTTGCAAATTGATTTTTATGTTATTTACTTTTTATTGCAACTCAATAAAAACTAAGTTTTATAATAGGAATTGGGTAATAACAAATAAAATGAATGAATAGTTTGGAATAATTTGATTGTGTGAGTAAATTGAGAAGTAAAATGAGATCACTGAGTAATTCCTTATGGTGTTTATGATTTTTTTGGGTACTAAAGTGTTTGAAGGGGTTGTAAGATAACTAGACATAACCAATTCACCCCCTAGTTATCTAACATAGATTTTGGGTTCCAAAAAATGATAAATGTGTAATATATCCTCAATATATTTTATGTTTTGAAAGTTGAAAAATTGTATTTTGAAAGTTGGAAAATCAACTCAATTTTTACATTAAATGTACAAGATTGAAGAAATTGATGTTAGAGATATTGAAATCATGTGGATTAGTAGAGTTGGATGATCTTCTAAAATTCTTTGTAGAGAATTGTATGTGATACTACTAGAAATACAACATTGGGTCTCTATCCACACATGCACCCACTTCAACTCCTGCCATAACATCTCAATTCACCTTTTTTGCATAGAAACAACCCAAAGGACTAAATTGTAGGTATAACAATTTGCATGACATTTCACTACAGCCTTCAAATCATGTCACAAAACCTACATTTGAGGAAGGCCATGATGTCCATCATGGTGATGGAGATATTAATGAAATAATTATAATAGTAATAGAAAATGTTTTGAATTTAACCCATTTACTTGTTATTGCAGTGGACCCCCCTTTGTGTTTGTACTCCTACCATCATTATTACAAATGTTCTCTATTCATATCATTAATTGCAATCTACACTTCAAAACTACATTCATACATACTTCAAGGTAATGGCTCTATGCATTTATCTACAAAATTTATTTTTCCTCATTGTTTATATGCAAACTTTATCCATCGCCAATCCAATCTGGTTTACAAAATTGAATGATGCTACCTTGTAGGTTGGTATGAGTATCTTGAAAAACTTTTAAGTATGTTTGAATTATCCTTCAATGTAATTTGAAAATATGATAATGGTTGATATGAATATACAGTAAGCCATTTAATTTGTATGGAAGATAAGTAGATCGTTGTAATGTAATGGTATTGTATTTCAAATCTGTATTATAAATTTTATTTACATTTTGAGTCCATGTTTATGAGTGTAGTTGTACTTAAAATATTTTGGAAAAAATTTTAATTTCCTTGTGCTACTAAATTTTCCTTCACCACTTTTTACAAGTTTCATCAGAGTACAAACTATAAGGAAAATAAATGGCAACATCCAAAACCTCTAACTTTCCATGTTGAGAAACAATAGCATTGGTTAGAATTTAGTGAAATATCAATCATATATATCAGACTATGATCTAAAAAAAGAACATTGTTCCACCAAATCATGATAATTTCTTTTTGCAATCTAGTTAAATTCTTCCCATTTAGAACCATATAATATTCACTTTTGTATTTGGAACATATCCTAAGAATTATGCAGTAATATTTGAAGCATGCCCCTCAATAGCCTAAAAATTAGAACTATTTTCTTATTACTAAGATATGATTATTTTTTGCAATGAGGTTTTTTAATCTTATTTTGTGTAAAGTTTATTTTTCTTTATCTAGCAGAAATAGTGTCCCCTTAATCTTTTTGGAGAGGATTTATATATTTTAGTTCTATGTCAAGACCAAAGAGCAACATATGTGATTGTGAAGTGCATAAATGAAAGTAACATTTTTGGATATCAGGTTCTTTATCAAGAGCTTTTGTAAATTCACATTATAAAATACAATAATAGTGTTGCTAGTCCTTATTTTGTATAATCTCCTTGTATAAAGTTCTTTGTGTACTAAGGGAAATGACATACAGATGAAATTTTTTGTTGGAAAACACCATTGTGTCATTTCTTATTTTAGATAATGGTAAAAACAAGTTTTGAAGGGACCCATAACCCTTTGCAAAAAAAAAAAGATAAACAATAGATCTCCACCAGGTTTTACAAGGATATAAAACCTAAAGTTTAAAACAAAAAAAACTAGGTTTTACAGGGACCTAGAACCAAAAGTTTAAACCATAAAAAATGACCAGGTTTTACAAGGACATGGAACCTAGAGTTTAAACAAGCTAGAAAGAAAAAAGAAAAGACCAGAAAAACCACCCAGACCAGCAACCAACACACCCACTCCATAGCCAATAGCTACAATAACTCTTTGATAATGTTCGCCACTTCTTTACCTGCTTCTGCAGTACTATGGATAATGTCAACTAGAGAAAGAACAAGAGCCTCAAGAGCCTCAACAACCTTTTTCCTTGTGCTCTACCTGGTTCTCTTACTAGGCCCATTTGGACTCCCCATCCCTGCATTACTATGAGACATTATCTCCTCATTACTCTTCTTACCCAGACTGACCACCATGGCACATAGAATGGAAGTGACATGTTCCATTTTTTGACCAGTTTCCTTTATAAGGTGATGAAGCTCGTGCTCATATTCTTTAAGCTTCTTAGGGATTTACCAATTTGCACTTCCATCTAGTTTCTCCTAGTGTGTTGAACATCTAATTCTTTCTACATAACCTCCATTTTCTTCTTGAGAACCATTATTTCATTATACAACCAAGAATCACCTTAAAGAGAAGTCTCCACTTTAAGCTTAGCAGTGTGAAGAAAGGAAATTTCAGCATCTTGAAAATCATCCCGTCCATCAACCACATTCCTAGGCTCAAAAGTGGTCACAATATTGATCTGGGTATCAGTATTAATGTCCAAATTCTTCATCCTTTCCTCATTTTCTTCTTTACTCTGGCTATTATCCTTACCCGTAGGTCCTTTATCTTCTATCTCCTTACCCATATCCTCCTCCATTTTCTCCTCATTGGCATTTTGAGAAGGGTGACCACTCTATTTTTCATCATCCTCCCCGAGGGCTTTTGACCCCACATTTGAGTCTATATTTCTATCCTTAGTTTCCTCCTCATTATCTTTACCAGTAGACACCCCTTTACTCCCAAAGTAACCATCTAGGTTAGAGCTAAGATCCCCCATTTCTATTTTATCATCATTGTCTGAATTCTTAGATTTAGTAATTCCCTCAACATGTTTCTTAGTTCTCTCCCTTTTGGAAACCTTCTTGTTAACACTAGCCCCTTCTTCCACCTTAATTCTCTTAGAATGGGGCTCACTACTAGACCCTTTTCTTTTCTCAAGAACTGGAGAGGGCTTTATAGCCTTACTTTTACAAGAAATTTCAACAAGTAAAATTAAGCCTTGATGAAACACATGATGGGACTCTTTCTTTCTATGAGCATAAAGGCTTAGAAGCAAAGAGTATTTTAGAAAAAATAGAAAGGAAATCCTATCTTTGTGCCTAAAATGATTTAGGAAAACAAAGTGAAATTTATGGACATTCTTAGCCCTACCATCAAGAATAAAATACTCACAGATACAAGACAACACATCCCTCAATATAAATTTAATTTGATTCAATTCGTAGAAGTACCCATTTTTCTTCCAATTTCTTCTCTTTAGCTTCTGTCTTTGGAAATTTCATGAATGCCACATTGGAGATGCTAGTCTCCTTGCTAAATTTGATTCCTTCCATAGGAAGCCTCGTAACCTCAATAATAAATTCTTCTTTCAATTTCACCACGAACCAATGCAAAGTTACCTACCTTCAAACCAAATTTTGAAGAAAGCTTCCATAATTTGAGGTATACCCATGGAGTCTCTCAATGTAGGTTGTCACATTACCTTTCTACAAAATCTCCCACACTAAGGCCTTAGCCTTCCATACCCTACAATTTCTCAGCTCTTGCTTTCTTGGTTCCTCGCCCATCTCAAAAACCTGATATTCTCTATGGAACACAAGAGTAGTGAAAACCAAAAAAGGTAATAGAGTATTGAAGATTACCAAGGAGCTAATAACTTTACCTATGTGCAAAATGCAAGTCATTATAGCACAAAGGTACTTTCTCGAGAATCTCAAACTGTCCTTTGTAAACCCACCACTCTTCTTCATAATTTTTCCAATCTTATGAAATCTTTCCTTCTCTAGCATTTGTCTTGTCATAATTAACAATTTCCATAAGCTCCACATCCTTGTATAGGTTAGCATGCCACCTCAACTTTCTTTCTTGATAGATAGCTTGGTTGGCAATCCAATCAGCAATTGAATTCCCTTCTCAAAAAATATGGGATAATATAACCTTGTCAAATTTGTTAATAAGGTTTTTGATTTCCATAATACTTCCTTCTTTAGTCCAAATAACCAAAATCTTGTTATTGATCATATTAATAATGTTAAGAAAATCTCCTTCCATCCAAAGATTCTGATAACCAATTTCCATAGGTAGCCTCAGAGTATATAGCATTGTTGTTACCTCAGCTTTATGGCTAGTAGAAATCCCAATAGGGATGGCAATATCATCAATAATTCTACTAGTATGGTCCCTCAAAACCCCTCCACATCTAGCTTTTCCAGGATTGCTTTTAGTAGCACCATCAAAGTTACCTTTAATCCAACCCATAGGAGGAGATTCTCATTTAACATTCTACCTCTGATCATCAATTTTGATTTTATAGCCTTTAGTCTACATAGGATTATTGATTTGGAAATCATCACTTAGTTTTCTATGAGATTTGAAGTTTTCCTTGATTGCTCTAATTATATTATGATCATGAACCCACTCAGGAATTTATTTGTCTCTAAAAATTCTATTATTTCTTTCTTTCCAGATTCCCCACCAGAGATGGGAAAGAGTAATTTTCCACAAAAAACCAATGTTAACCTCCTTAGACAGACATGTCCAATTCTAGAAGCATTGATCAATATTATTATGTTGAACCCAATCTAAGTTCTAGTAGTTAAGGATGTAACTCCACACTTTTTGACTATAATTGCAATTTAAAAAAAGATTATTTTTGTCTTCATAGTCTTCTTTACATAGGCTACATCTGTTGACCACATTAACCCCTCTTTTTTGCAAATTGTCCAAAGTCAAATTTTTATTTTGAAGCAAGATCTAGAAAAAATGTTTATTTTAGGAATAAGACCTTTAATCCAAGTTTTAGTCCATAAAGGTCCGAATCCCTTTTCCTTAATTCTAAAAATAGAGGAGACTTTGAAAAAAACTCTTGATTCAAAACCCCAAACCATTTTATCTTCAATATGACGATAAAGGCTAAAGGTGTTCAAGATTAACCGAATACTATAAACAACCTTATTGCTTTCAACAAGGTTAACCCATTCATTATTAATCTAGTAATTCTCCACAAGAATACCAAAAGTCTATTTACATCTATCAACAAGAGTTCTATCCTCATAATCCTCAATTAGAGGATGATCTAGAATCAAAACATCATCCTAGAACCCGATCTTTTGTCCATTACCCACTTTCCAAAAACAACCTTTGATTAAAATATTTTTAGCTCCCTAGACAACTACCCATATAGTAGAAGGAGATAAAACATTAGGATAAGAAATAAAATAAAATAAAGAAGGAGAATTAAAGAGGTATTTATGTTTCCAAATAGTACTCCATTCCTTGTTGTCATGATAAACACTCCAACCCTTCTTAGCAAGAAAAGCTTTATTCATACTTCTAACAGACTTGATCCCCAGGCCACCATCCATTTTAGGCTTACAAATTTGATCCCAAGCGATTAAAGCCATTCTCTTCTTATCCTCAGAACCAGACTAGAGGAATTTTTTTTTGGATTTTGTTAATAGAATCAACATATTTAGCTGGAATCATAAAGAGACTCAAAGCATAGAGAGGAATACTTTGGATACAAGCCTTCAAAAGAATAATTCTTTGTCATTTCTTATTATTGATGTAACCCCTAATAAAATTGTTTTAGGATTTAACCCACAAGTCTCAACAAGTCCATATAAATAGTAATATTTTAAAATTCAAATATGTCAATCCCAAAAAATTTCCTTGCAAATTGATTAGGGGCAATGTTGGCGAGTATGTCCCTCCAGGAGGCTACCCTTAGTCCAAGACTTACTAAAAATTTAAATATATTAGAATATAATAGAATATACATATATACATACAAAGGTTAACTAGTAGTTGTATCATTCAACATGTAATTATAAAATAAAAAGAATAACACTTGAAGATAACTAAGGATAGGGTTTCTCCTTATATGACAATGCTTATTTTCTTGGAATAGTGCAAAGTACCCGAGTTAAAGAGGAAATGTTGCATCAACTAAGATACAGTTAAACCCTAAAGATCCACAAGGTTAGATTTCACAAGATAAATACATCTATCATAACCCTTGTTAGACATCTTCATTCTCTTTCTAGAAAGTAGTTATTTCTATACTAACTTGAAAATTTTCAATAAATTTTTTTTGTTGGATTGAAAAAAGAACCAATGATGATTAATGTTCCTTGTTTATAATCCTCTCAATTAATTAAAACCTAGTTATAACTACTTAGACAAGAAACTTGCATTGAAACTCTTAGTCTTTCATAGAAACTCTTAGGCTCTTATGCAAGGGTCATAGCTATCCACCCATGAAATAGATTTTTTCCAACTTTTGATAAAAGTCAAAGTATTCTCTTTTTTTAGACAAACCAATTTGGTGTCATTATGCAAGACACCCTGAAATTATAATTGGGACCTTTTGACTTCAAAAAAGAACTAAAATCACTTATTATCCAATAGGCTACTTCCCTGGAAAGACTTTAGCATGATTGTTTGGACAATATGGCAATCTTATACCAGGAATAGTGGGCTGACACAAGTTTTCAAAAAAATTATCATTGTTTGTGTGGAGACTATTGATTTGGTGTCCTTGCCTATTGATTCAAAGATATTTTTATTTTATTATTTTTTATAATCATTTTTCATTCGTCAACCTTTTGAGAAACATTCAACTACAGTTTTGACCAAACTAGTATCAAATGTATGACATTGTTGTTGAAACATATTTTGCATTGGTCAAATTTTTTACCTACATTCGACAACAAATTTAGCCAAACTAGTGTCAAATGCTTGGAATTCTCATCGAAACTTACTTTAGGTTGGTCAAAATTTTGACCAACATTTCAACGACAATTTCGGCCACTATGGCATCGAATATTGGGATTCTCGTCAAATCTTCTTTTGTGTTGGTTAAAATTTTGATCAACATTCGATGATAACTTTAACCAAATTGGCATCAAATGTTTGGGATTCTTGTTAATTTTTTTTGCATTGGTCAAAATTTTGACCAACATTCAATGCATACCAAGCAATTTCTATGGCTTCATTTTGGACCAATGTTTGTCAAATATTCAATCAAACTTGTCAGTCATCTAAATTTTGACCAAAATACTCCAACAAAAGGTTTGGTTAAAGTTTTGACCAATCTCTATTGAAAATTCAACAAACTGGCATCGTAAAATGGGGACAATTTTACTAGTATGCCCTATACATAGTACTTTGGCAAGAAATTGCTCTATCTTGAATTCTAATGGTTGAACTTCCATAGCCTTTTGGAATCAAGAAAATTATTATATATACTTTGTAAATATGTCTTTTGGGAGCATTTGGAGTTGGATTTCTATTTTTATGCTCAAGCCCTAGGTGAGACTATTGTACCCAACTAGGTGTTTTAGGATATTGCAGAGGTTATAAGAAATGATGAATGGATTGGCTTGTACCAATCATGCATACATGAGAGTGTTGAATATTGAATAAAGGACCTTAGACTAGGGTTTGGTTAGAAAGTAAGGCCATTAGATTTCCATTTGAATACTTGTAAAGACAAACTATTATAAACCCTTGAAACCCTTACAACCATGCATATTTCTAGGAAGGTGATGTACAAAAACTTTGAGAGTCCAAGACTTAGAAAATATTCAAGTACATTGAAAAGGGTAACTGGAACATTAGTTTTTTTGGGACCTTATGAAGAAGTTTTAGGAAATATTTTTTGAAAACCCTAATACAGGACCTAATTGGGGGATTAAAGGGCTACTAGCCTTATTAAGAGGTTTTGATGAAATAAGTAGAAGAACAAAAAATTTATTAAGAAAAAATACATACAACCTAATCTAACTGAGAAAAGAAAGAGTCTTACACTATATCATGACCATGAGAAGAACCTAGGTGAGTAGAAAAGGAAGTTGTTGACCCTCGTTGTTGAGGGTAGTTTGTGTGAAGAAGTTGTTAGGGAGATCCTATAAGGGAGAGGGCAATTGTAGTAAACATTCTCCTTGTGGGTTGTCATAGAGTAAACCCTAAGAAGGCCAAGATAGAGCCTTGAAGATTCCTAAAAGAGACCAAGAGTTTAGAGGAGCCTCCCTATGACCACCTTTTGCTTGCCTTTGTCTACAACTTTGGTTGTAGTCTCTATTGTACTTGTTTCAACCCTAGTATCATCTATAAATTTGTAAGGGTGAATCTGACTTAAGACATGTCACTCCTTCTCTTGTAAAGCACCTTCCTCTTCTTGATACTTAGATCTTAACACTCCAAGATTCCCAAAAAGATCTGTATGTAGAGTTGTAAATTTCTCTTCCAGCTTCTTGTTCATCTCTTTCAATAAAGTCATTCTTCTCATCAAATTCTCCCTTTCTATGAGGGAATTCATGGTTTTCTTTTCTTTTTATTTCATCAAATGTAAGTGTTTGGCATTTTATTTTGCAACTTTTATTTTGAAAGCATCTAGCTCAGTAAAGAGATCATTAAGATTGATAGTTGTAGCTTATGATTCTTTGGTATCATCTAGATCTATAATGTTTCTCTCAATAAAAGGAATATGCTCTAGATGAGATCCTACAGGTTAGGTGCTCCTTGATCTCCCATGGTGATCCATTCCTTTGGTAACACTTTTCTTGAAAACAACATCTCTAGTGGATGAAATTGTTTTATCCTGGTAGATTCTTTCCTAATGAAAAGAAGTAGTGAAAAGTCCACCCAAAATCCTAGTATTCTCAAATCCAGAGCTCAAGGATGAGGACTAATTTTCTTCCATGAGTTGATATTGGGGATTACTTTCAACATTATCCCTAGGTCTTTAGGCATGACTAGATTCTCCCTTTTTCCTAGGCCAACTCTTTCTATTACATTGAGGTAGGTTTGCTCACAGTGGGATCTCAAAATGTGATCTCATGTAGGTCATTGTGTTTTCTATTACCATATATTTTTATTAAAATATAAACCAAACACTGGTTGAGAAACCATGACTAAGTCACCACTCACTAAGGGAAATGTGACTTTTTCAATGACAAACCTTGAGAATCTACAAAAGGCTAAGTAAAAACAACTAGAGGAAACCCCAATCCCATGAAGGATGTGAGTATTTTCATTAGCCAACTTTGACATAAAATATACTTATACTAGAATTCAGCCACATGTATCAACCTGATCAAATGACATTTTATTGCAAAGTAAAATAATTCTATCACAAAACCCATGGACACTAATATGACACATATGTTATACATCTAATGCAATAAACACATCATGTCCATAGTAGAGTTGTCATTTTGTTGGTTCTTGATTTGACAAGGTTTTAATCACCTTTTAGAATGTGGAATATGTTGACAATCGACTAATGGAGATATGTAATTGTTGTCATTTATGGCAAGACATGATGTACATGTTCATTAGAAACCTCAAAAATAAAGATACTAAGCTTTTGGTAATCAGAGTCTAAATATGAATTTGGTATACAATAATGTATTGTTTTATTTATAACTTGTGGCTGATGTCATATTGTGACTAGTGAAGTTAGATGGAGATTGTATACATGTTGATGATGACGTGTATAACCTTAGAAGTTAGTACAGACTATACAGAAAAGAGATATTTGTGTTTTAATGAAATAAGATAATGAAATTGAAGGAAAGAATTATTTGATTTACAAAATAATTACTTGTCCAATTAGGGTTGACATCCTAGATGTTTACTCTAAGTTGTAAAAGTGTATTGTGGTCTTAGCTGATGTAGCAACAATTTGTGTAAAGGCATGGTATTTATGTAAGGGACATTTGGTGATGAAAGATGCAGTTGTTATGATTGAGCAATTGTATGTGAACTTTTGTGAAAGTGATATATGCAAAGTTTGTGAAGCTTTTTTGTGATCCAAGATCGAACTAAGAAAGAATCTATATTCTAGAAGTCTGATTACTTATTTGGGCAGTGAGCTCTTCTTGTAATTGAAAGTGCATGTTTGGGCAGTGGGCTCATCTTACATCTACTATACTAAAACTCCTAATAGGGTTGGAATCTCCTAACAGGGATTCAAAGTCTCCTAATAAGGACTCTCTATACTGAATTTTCTCATTGACTCCTAGTAGGGTCCATCCTCTAACAAGGAAGTTGTATCAATATATTATCTAGTGGGCATCATCCCTACCAGAATTTTCCCTTGGCCAGGGTTTCCCTAGTTAGCAAAATATGGTTTTATGAGTTATCTTTGTGCATGGTTACCTTTACTATTCAACATTGCTTTATTAATTTGTTATGTATGGTTTAAAGTAAGAAATAATATCCAGTTGGTGATTGAAGTTTGTAGATTATTGATTCACCCTCCACCCCTTTCTCAGTAATCATTATTTCTAACAATTGGTATCAGACCACAATTACTCTGAAGAGGCTTAACAACTTGAGTAAGATCCCTATGGATATGGAACAATTGATGAAGAACCTTGAAGAGGTACTTGAACAAATTGATCTCCTTAGTGAAGTAAGAGATAAGCTGAAAGATAGATATGAAGACTCCAAAGTATACATCGAACAATTGAAGGAAAAGATTGGACATCTCAAATCCAAGCTTGAATCTAAAACTAGTGATGATGATTATTCAAAGCTGAAGATAGAATACAAGATTTTAAAACATGAATTAAAATTTACAAATCTAAAATTGAATTTGAAAAATGATCCTAGTAAAGTTTAGTCTAATTTGAAGACTGAAAATGTAGATCTAAGAGAAAGTTTGGCAAATAAGACATCTAAATTTGAAACATTGAAAAAAGATCACGAAGAACTTCATAAATACAATACTATTGTGAAAGTTGGATTAACTCAATGCAAGCAGCAAATTGAGAAGCTTTATTCTAGCAAAGAAAAGCTTGATGATTCAATGTCAATACAGAGACCTACTTATGATAAGATCGGTTGTGGTTATCTATTTAACATGTCTGCAAAGAAACCTAGGATTAGATTAGATCCAAAAGCAAAGGGTAAATCTGATGATAAGTTTGAATCTAGTCAATCTTCTGATAAACTAAAAGAAGTTAGACAAGACAAGGAAGTTGAAATATTGGATGAAGCAAAGCAAGTGGAATCTTCTAAGGAAACTAGGTATGAATTTGGAGGTAAGTGTTTTTCATGTAATGAAATAGGTCATATGAAAAGACATTGTACAAATAAGTCATTTAATCATGTTAAGGATTTTTATTTTCATCATTGTCATGGTATGGGTCATAAAGAAATTGATTGTAGGAAACCAAAATATGATAATGATAGAAGAAATAGTAGAATGTTTAGAAATACCAACCCTGCAAATAGAAGAAGATCTAATGAAAGAATATCGAGAGAAGGAAGACCTTATGAAGATAAAAAATAAATCGTCTGTTATAAGTGTAAAAACTTTGGACACATAGCTCAGAATTGTCATGTACTAGATGATCAATAAAATCTTAGAAGTAGAACACCAATATGTCAATTATTTAATAACTTCAAACATATAATAAAGTATTGCAGAATGGACAAAAAATTTGGAGATAGAAGGAACAATGGAAGAAACTTTGGAAACAGAAGGAATGATGGAAGAAATATCGAAAAATGATAGAGAGAACCATGAAAGAAACTTTAGAACTAACAAAGACAATGAGGAATAAAGGAATGTAGTTAGTGAATTTCATGAAGAACTCAATGAGGCATTTGTAAAAGGATTGAACATCTCAAAGGATAAGTTAGATGATGAGATAGGAATATCAAAGTTAGTCATCAAGTTTGATTCAATTAAGTTGAATTAAGCTTGTTCACAACACCAACATTTGAAAACTTCATTCAAAGATCGAATTAGAGGTTACAAAGTTGGGAAAAGGTGTATCGAGATAAGCTTAGATGATACCTAAGCTCACTTGTAATTTGGAGCTTATATAAACAAGTTAAAAAGGAATTAAGAGTTACTGGTATTATAGAGAAAGTTGATTCTATAACAGAAGATGAAAACTATGTTTTTATAGAGAATTTTCTAAAGCAAAGTTTTGTGGAAAATTTTCATGATGAAAGAAGGATATAGTAAACCTCGAGTGGCATTTGAAGATCAGATAGATGATCTTGAGTAGATATTTGATTACAAAATTTAATTGATAGTTTCTTCATGTTTACAAAGTACACAATAAATGCAAGTTCAAGTTGATGGAATAAATGGAGTACATACTTGATTTTCACTTTGTTGTGAATACATCCAAAGTAGAAAGCACTTAGAAGTGACTTGTCAAGGTGATTTTGAAGAAAACCCTATTTCTAAAAAGAGGTATTTCATCATTTTTCTACATAATTTATTTGATAAAAGCTCATATTTGATAGAATCATGGATATGTCAGTAGTGCACAATGTTGAGAACAAGGACAAACCTAAGTTGAAAGTTATTTTTGTGAAACCTGTAGAAGGAAACCATTACTCTAAACAATGTAGTATATTTGGAAGATATAGGAAGTTATCTTAATAGTAAATTTGAATCTATAGGGAGTTAATACATGGAAAAGGATATGGAATTAGTTTTCAATCATGATATGACTATGAAACCTAGATTTGAACACTTGAAGAAACTAGACCTGTTCAAATATCATTTTTACCATGAATTAGACATAGATGAGTGGACAAAAATCATATTAAGTAGAATACATGATGAGAAACTATGGATGCAAGATAGCGTAGTTGATATTTTTGTTGACCTTGTTCATGAGGTAATTGGTCTTAGAAAATAAGGTAGCGTACCTATAGGTGAGAAAATGGTGAAGAAGAAAGTTGAAAGTTATACCAAAGTAGTGTACAATAGAAAGGCCATGGTGATCAACACCATTAAGCAAGCTGATGTAAGATTCCTATGTAGAATTATTGCCTACTTTTTGTACACTCGAAAGTGTCCCACTCTAAACCCTTCTATCCAAACGATTCCATGAGATTGGAATGTTCGGATGCCGGCTTAGAGCTCCCTATCCACGGAGTGCAAGAGAGTATATTTTAAGAATAAGAAGGCTCTCAGATGAGCCTTAGAGATACTCTTCTTGCTAGTAAACCATGCAATGGGAGGTTCCAAAGACAAGATGCAAGAATGCAAATGTCCCAAGGAGTTCCTCAAGGATGCAATGCAAATGAAGATTAAGCTAGAATGAGAATGTCAAATGCAGCTATGCTAGAATATGAATGAGAGTGTTACAATCCAAATATTAAGCTATGTGAGAGATTATTGCAAAATAGAAGCTAAACTAACATGCAACATGAATCTAAGCTAAAATGCCATGGATGAGAGAATGTAGACAAGGAAGAGAAGTTCTCCACAAAGCTCCAAATAAAACCTGTTAGAAAACCTGCAGCATAACAATGTTCAAAAGATGGATGGATTGAGGGGGAAAGCTCTCTCCCTTTTAAAGATGTATGGACGGTAGAGATCAAGATGAAGATGGTGGATGATCAACGGTGGAATTTGAAAAGAGGAGTGATCCATGTGCACACACAAATCAACCAATAGAATATAAGTTGACTTGTCATATAAGACAAAAGTCACAAAGCCTTTTCTTTTAATTGCAAAATAGAAAAAAGACTTTATGTGTGCACTTTAAGTGGGTTAGAAGAATGGGGTCTTTTATTTAATTAAAAGGGGACATGTTCTTTTAATCAAATAATGAACTTAGGATAGCATAGTCAAACTATAGGTTATAATCAAATAAATTGATTATTAGCAATTTGGCTTAGGTAAGTGATTAAATTAATTTAGCCAAAATGTTGAAAAGGGGGCTAATAGTCTAGATGACCATTTTTAGGTGATTACATTTGCCCCTCTTTGACTAATGCGTGATCGATCTGGGAACACATTATGTCAAAGAAAATAGAAAGCCAAGTAGGTAGTGATAGATATAGATATCTGATTTCAAAAAATGAAATGCAGAAATAGATAGCAAGTCCTGAATGCATAGCCTGATAGCAGTAGTACTGAACACTAGGAAGAGATGATGTCAGAATTCAAGAAGAATACTAACACTTAGAAAAGTGGATAGAGTGAGATCAAGTGAGAAGATCAAACAAATGCTCCTAAGTAGTGATAGAGTATTTCTGCCCCCTCGGGATCGAAATTGAAATGAGGTAAGGGGATGCAAAAATTGGCTAGAAATGAGAAAAATAGAATATAGCAACGTCCAAGATGACAGATAGATGATTAGAACCCAAGAATGACTATATAAAAAAATTGATAAAATGCCCCAGTTTGACTAGAGTTGACCTTGAAGGATATAGCATAAAAATAAGGTCGAAATGAGTAGAAAGGTGATTTTAGACATGAAATAGTGAATTTAAGTAGATATGAAGTATGGAAATGATGAAGACATGAAGAAATGAAGATGCCCCAGTGATGATTCAGAGATTAGACCTCAAAAGGTCAGCTAGCTGCTTAGAAGAAAGTAGAATTTTAAAAGACAATTTTGACCATCAAGATGAACTCGAATTTGGATTTCGATCCTGAAAATGAATCTAGGACGTCAAAATTATTTAAGAGGTCAAAACTTTATATAATGTGATGATAAGATAGAAAAGAGATGAAGCGAAAGATTAAGAAGGTGAAAAGACATGAACAAGAAGAAAGTAAAGAAATATATGAAAGGAGTTAGCTGATATGTCCACAGAAAGATGAAGAGAGAGCTCTCCCCATATGCAAGAATGCAAGACTAAGCTAGAAAATGAACCTAAAATGCAAGCTAACATGCAAAGTGGTTTACCAGCAAGAAGCGCATAACATTTAGACTCTTAATTTCATCATTGAGCATTTATTAGGGACATCATGAGATCATACAACCATCACTAATATAACTATGAGGATATGAATATGATCAATATTAGATAGGTATGTGGAAATCCAATCTAAGCATCAAAGACATGTAAGTCAAGATAACTAAACGATTAGATTCCCTAAGTTTAATTTAGCAAGATTACACCTGTATCAAGGCATAAGCGCCAGGATAAACCCTGAATGCGATCTTGCAAAACAATCAAGGACGATACATTTATAAGTCAAAGTGTTGAATAGGACAAGCATGAATGCTTACAACACTATAGACAAACAAAAGTATACCCACAAGCAGAAATCAAGAAAATATGTCCCATGCCCCCAGTCTTCTAGTCAATGACATCCTTGAAAGACTATTAGGGAGGGAACACCTGGCAAAGAAATCATCATAGACAACACACAAAGTAGATAAATATCAGCATAGCTCAGTCATTTAAATGTTAAAGTGTGTGTGTGTAAGTCACTTGGCCATTTCTTCCAGACTTGATTCTGATAGTGAGAAATATCACAACATCAGAGACCGTAGGTAAACTATTTATAAAGTGTTGAAAAACACTTGATGTCAAAGTGGGGGAAGTGTTGAGAAACACTATTTTGTGAGTTGTCAAAGAAACCCTAATGCACAAGAATACCTCAATAGGCTAAGTAGCTATGCCCCTGAGATGAGGACAAGAAACAATTCCAAGCCAAAAAATGTGTAGTGAAGAGGATGATTGAGTTTGATAGACATAGGTGCAAGGGTTTCAAGTAGTGCCTCTTTCCAGGTTTTCACCACTTGACAGATTTTTTTTTTTTTTTTGGTGATACATCAAAGTGAGGTTTTCACTAAGATGATCATTTTTTCAAGACATTTTTTGATTTTTAGGATTTTTTTCAGCATCATTTATGATTTTTTTGATTTTTTAGAATAATTTAGAGATCACTAGTTCTCAAGCAAGATCACATCATTTTCTCCCAATTTCTAGCAAGGTATAGGATATGATGGAGCAACGAGCCAGTGTATAAGCAAAGATGGATGAAAAAAGAGTATGAAGCAAGTGAAAGTGATCCTCAAGGACTGACTCCTCAAGAGT
Source organism: Cupressus sempervirens (assembly GCA_028749045.1). NCBI lineage: Eukaryota > Viridiplantae > Streptophyta > Pinopsida > Cupressales > Cupressaceae > Cupressus > Cupressus sempervirens. Next base: position 397,059,135 of record CM053790.1, read on the forward strand.
ACCCAAGCTAGGGAAAGAGTTGAAATAGTCATATGAAGCATATTTTGGATAAGCAATGGAAGTAATGAGAAAGATGGTATGTAGGATAAGCAATTAAGCCAACAAGTGAGATAGCATGAAATGTGTAGTCCAAAAGAGTAGCCATGTCAAGAGACCTATGAGAACCATTTTCATTTATTATGATCAAGACCAAGGGGTCAACTAGATAGTATAGCAATGGGATAGAGCAATAAGAATAAAGCTCAAGATAGAGGCTATGAGTGAATGGGAGAGCACAATAGAAAATCTGGTGGATAAGATAGCCAATATGCAAAGATAGCTCAACATTGTCAAGATCAAAGAGAGAAGAGGGGATAGATGGATGATGGAAGAATTACGCATGATGCCTGTTTGCCAGGTTTTCATCATGGTACTTATCCAAGGTACCACAAGATGTAGGTTTCACCATAGGATGCATTTATTTCTCTTTAATTTTGCTACCAAGGTGCCACAAGAAGTGGTTTTCACCAAGGCACATTTTCTTTTTTTTCCTTTTTTTTTTTTTTTTTTTTTTTGAATTTTTAGAAAGAGCTCAAGCTTTTTGAATTTAGATAATGCTCCTATAGGAAAGATAAGCCATGATAAGCCAAGACCATAGAAAGGTATGCTCAAAAATGTTGATAGGGTGATGAAAGAGAAATGGTAGTAGGAAGAATATATGGAGGATAAGAGTTCATGTATAGAAAGGAGGTTAAGCTTTAGAGGATTTCATGTGGGTAGCTAAAATATTGGACAAGATCAACATTGACACACACCTTGAAGGGTATTGGAACAATGGAGGAATCATGGATGAAGTAGCTTGAGGTTTAGATGCATGAGGTGGTAGAAGAGATTTGGAAAATGTTGGAGTGGAAGGCTTTGGAATATTTTTAGGAAGATTTTTGGAAGAAGATGGAATGGAAGCCTTTGAAAGTTTGAATGTCAACTTTGAAGTATTTTCAATCTTCAAGTCTTTTAAAAGAGACTTGGGAATCCATATAGCTTTAGATTTTCCTTGTTCTTTGGGTGCTTGAGATTGCATTTCTTCAATGATGGATTTAGGAACCCACATTTGCTTTGATTTAGCTCTCTTAACAGTGGACCTTTGTAGTCTCTTTTGTGCATTTTCCTTCTTAGCATTCATATGTCGATTAGATGGGACATAGTGATCTTTCTTTTTCAATGGATTCTTATGTTTATTCTCACTTCCAAAGGAATTGGGATTTGTGGATGAATAAGGATGATATGACTGGTTTAGATGTATAGATGGGTGAAAAGTCATCAAGGATGAGTGTCTTTGTTGATCTTGAGGTATGATGGGAGAGCTAGGGAATGAGGTAGGAGTGAATGTAGGAGACGGAGGAACATAAGGCCCCAAAATGGATGGAAGGTTTGAATGCTTTAGCTTAGATGGATAAGGACCAAGGATAGATTTAGAAGATGCAAAAGGATAGTGGGAAGGGATATCAACATCTTTAGAATGAGCAACATGGTCAAAGCCATCAATAGACTCATAAGTACCTTTGATAGGAACAACATTTTTAATAGAAGCACTTGAAGCTTGAGCACAATTTTGAAGTGGATATGGAGAAGTAGAACATGAGGGGATGCTTTGATCTTGACAAGTAGCTTTGGATAGCATATGAAGAGAACTTTTCTCATAATTTTCAGTAAGCTCGAGGGAGATGATGGAAGTGGTATCTTCATAATACTTAGGAGGTGGACAAGATATAGAATATGGAGGGGAAAAATCTTGAAAGAGATGAAAGGGTGCTTGATCTTGATCTTTCTTGACATTTATAGCTTTTTCTTTTTGAGAGTCTTCTTGACATGGAGCCACTTCCAAGGAAAAGGGAGAATGAAGAGTGAATGGAGTAGTGCATGAAGGTTGAGGATGTTTAGGATTAGTAGCATGGAAAAGGGTTGCAGCCAAGTGAAGGTTAGCTTGAGTTTCTTTTAGAGGTAGCCCTTGAGGATACACATAGTCAATGTGGAAAGCATTAGGTTCCTTTTTTGATAGAGGCATGTTGGAAAGCTTTGAAGTGTTGGGAGATGCATGAGTGTTGGAAGAAGTGGAGGTATCAAGGAAACCATCACTAGACATAGGTTCATTAATATGATCTTGCTCAAGAGAAGTATCCTCAGCACATGAGTCACTAGAGGTTCCAAGATCAATAATCTCATCATCAATGAGATCTTGGATTTTATGTTTCAGCTCTATACAATCAGAAGTAGCATGGTCATTAGATCGATGATAGGCACAATAGGTATCCAAGAATGGGTTTCCATATGAGCTAGACTTAGGCAACATGATGAGCTTGGTGTCAAGAAGTGTTCTCAAAATGTCATCATAAGAATTCCCCAAGGGAGTAAAATTTCTCTCAAAAGTATGTCTAGAGTCCTTTGGTTGTTTCTCAAGTGAATAGAATGCATTCATGTCTTCATCATTATCTTCATCAAAGATAGGTCCATCATGAAATTTTGTCATAGGCTCAAGTGCTTGTTCCCTACAAAGGTCTTTAGATCTAGAAGATGAAGACATTTGATGTCTTGAAGTAGAGCATGTAGACCTAGAAGAAGAGGATGACCTCAAAGAAGGTGACTCACATGCATGTAAAGACCTTAAGGAAGATTCATGTAATGATGCAATCTTCTCCTCCAACCTTTTCTCAAGTTTAGACTTCATTTCTATCATGCGCTTAGAGAGATGAAGGTAAGAAAGATCATTTGTCTCTTCTAGTTCTTTGTATTGTGCATATAGATCTTGAAACTCTTTAGTGACATGGAGGATATCATGATCATCTAGATTCAGTTGAAGTTTGGTAGCACAAGGTTTAGATCCCATAGTTTTAGATGCAAAGCCAAGCATAAAATAGTCTAGAAGATAACTTGATGTTGAAACTATAGGAGGTAGAGTGTTCACTTGTCAAGATAGCAGAGAGAGATTAAAGTGACTTGTCAAACAATATGTCCAAGAAACTTACGACATGAATGAATCAAGTCAATAGCTAGGCAAGATGCCCAAATAGCCAAATAGATAGAGCAAGTGGGGTGACAAGTGAACAACTCTCCAACCCAAGAGTGTAGTCAAGAAATCAAGGTAACCATTTTAGCAAAAGGATAACTAGCAAGCAAACATAGACCATGAAGATAGGAAGACCATGAGCACTAAGACCAAAGAGCCACTTTAAGCATGTTCAAGAACTAGAGACATAGAAAGTAAAATTCAAATGATGAGACTCCTCTTAGCAAGCAACACAAGAAAAATGTTAAGACTTGATGCTTTGACTTGGTTGACAAAGTTTGACAATAGTTGATAGCATAGCAAGTTTGATGTTCAAAAGCAATTTCTTTCCAAGCAAGATAGTGACACATGGAGTAGTCTTCAAACAATCAAGCAAGGGACAAAGCAACCTTGCATGATACAAGCATATGTGAGGTCTTAAAAGAAAGTCGTAGAATTATCGTCATGTGTATGTTCAAAAGATTTTCATAGGTATAGCACATTCGAGAACACATCAAGCAATATCTACCTAGAAGTCATGGTTCATTACTCAACAACTTAGCCCACGCTTGATGCTCCTTCGCCTCACACCAAGTGGTTGCCCACAAGAGATATTGGCTTTGTCATGGAAATTCTATAAGCATAACCAAGGGAACACATATGGTGAGTGTAAATCTTGGGGTGATCCGGGTAGTCCACTAGGATCAATCCTTGCACCAAGAAGTTGAGTGGCTAAAAAGGGTAGTTACTAACTTAGAGTGTTTAGATAGGGCTTTCGTTCATAGTGTTCCTCTTGCTCCCAATTACGGGACACCTCACCTTGCGATGAGTAACCGATCTCACGACCACAAGAGTACCTTAAGCATTCTTGCCTAGTGATCTCCCTATGGTCGAAATCCCATAAGCAATCACACTAGGCGAAGACAAACACTATGTCTACCAAAGTTTTGTGTCCTTGGTAGCCTCGAGTTTATAGTGGGTTGGAAGAGCCGGGTAATTTGCTTGTCCCCACTTGGGTCGTTCCTCTCAGGTTGTTCGAGAGCAGGCCCTCTAAAGGATTCTAACTACACAAAGAGTGGATCAACTTTCGAAAGTCAAGATTTCTGATTCACCACAAGGGTGAAGAGCATACTCTCCTATTCCAATCGTTTTCTCCCAAACACGCCAAGAAGATTCAGTTACCCGTTGCTTTTGAAACCAAATGGCAAGTCAAGATTTCTGATTCACCACAAGGGTGAAGAGCATACTCTCCTATTACCAAAAGACTCCAATCACAAGTTTTATGTGCCTATGAAAAATGAACAATTATTCAATGCCACACATGAAAACAAAAAAGCAAGAAATTTTGGATTTTTATGCTTTGGGCAGCCCTACAAACAATCGTTAGTAGCCCTTGTGCATTTGAAGCTTTGACATGCGTTCTTTTTATGCAATGTTTCAATTTTTTTCACAAGGATGGCAATCTGAAATCACAACTTGTTAGCAACAAAAGTTAATGTGAAATAACATAAAAATCTACAATAAAAAGTTGTGAGTTGCTTCAAAAATCTAATTTATCTTCCAACCAAGAACATGCAAAGAAAGTGCAAGTTAATCACAAATGCTTTCATTTTTACTCTTTGGTTTTGACCTAGTCAATAAGATTGGACTTGTTTGCTATGATTTCGTATCCAAAAATGAAAATGAAAAGAAGAGACCCCTGTCAAAAATCAGAGAGCTTTCCAAAAATGCAAAGAAATTTTAAAAAATCTCTTCATTTGCTCCCTAGAGATTGATTTTGTCAAAACAGGCCAAATTTATCAAATCAAGTTTTTTATCCTTAATACGATCTAAAAATTCAAAACAAAAAGAAAGAACCCCAATTAAAATTGAAAAAAATTTCTAAAAATGTAAGTTTTTAAAAAAAAATCGCTGATTTGCGATCAGAAATGACTTTTTATGAAAAACAAAGAAAAACTCATAACTCTCGAAAATCACGTCAAAATGCTCTGCAAATCGGACTGAGACATTTTGAGCAAATATCCAACTTGCAAAAAAAATTTCAGAATCAAATTCTAAGCGGTTTAAAAGATATGATCAAATCTTTAAACCAACTAAGTTTTTGGCCTTCAAACCAATTTACTTATGGCTTGACCTTAAAACCAAAGTGATAATTCTACAAAAGCATTTGATTAGACCCAATATGCTGCTGTAAAAAATCAAAGATAAGAAATGAAAGCAAATGGAGCTGAAAATTTGATTCAAGCCCCACGGTGGGCGCCAAAAATGTACACTCGAAAGTGTCCCACTCTAAACCCTTCTATCCAAACGATTCCATGAGATTGGAATGTTCGGATGCCGGCTTAGAGCTCCCTATCCACGGAGTGCAAGAGAGTATATTTTAAGAATAAGAAGGCTCTCAGATGAGCCTTAGAGATACTCTTCTTGCTAGTAAACCATGCAATGGGAGGTTCCAAAGACAAGATGCAAGAATGCAAATGTCCCAAGGAGTTCCTCAAGGATGCAATGCAAATGAAGATTAAGCTAGAATGAGAATGTCAAATGCAGCTATGCTAGAATATGAATGAGAGTGTTACAATCCAAATATTAAGCTATGTGAGAGATTATTGCAAAATAGAAGCTAAACTAACATGCAACATGAATCTAAGCTAAAATGCCATGGATGAGAGAATGTAGACAAGGAAGAGAAGTTCTCCACAAAGCTCCAAATAAAACTTGTTAGAAAACCTGCAACATAACAATGTTCAAAAGATGGATGGATTGAGGGGGAAAGCTCTCTCCCTTTTAAAGATGTATGGACGGTAGAGATCAAGATGAAGATGGTGGATGATCAACGGTGGAATTTGAAAAGAGGAGTGATCCATGTGCACACACAAATCAACCAATAGAATATAAGTTGACTTGTCATATAAGACAAAAGTCACAAAGCCTTTTCTTTTAATTGCAAAATAGAAAAAAGACTTTATGTGTGCACTTTAAGTGGGTTAGAAGAATGGGGTCTTTTATTTAATTAAAAGGGGACATGTTCTTTTAATCAAATAATGAACTTAGGATAGCATAGTCAAACTATAGGTTATAATCAAATAAATTGATTATTAGCAATTTGGCTTAGGTAAGTGATTAAATTAATTTAGCCAAAATGTTGAAAAGGGGGCTAATAGTCTAGATGACCATTTTTAGGTGATTACACTTTGTATGTGCAAGTTCAAAGATTGATGAGTTGTTAGTCGAATTCATCTATGTAGCCTATAAGATATGTATTGAGAAGGAACAAGTAAACCTTAGTGAAATTTTGAAAATTCAACTACTTGAGAACCTAGAAAAGATCAAGAGGACTAAGAATAATGTGTTTAGATTTTAGTCACTAATCAATCACATATTCTTTCATGTGCTTAAAAGATTTCCATATTTATCGTCACAGAGATAATGAGCAGTGATAGGTGTACAATGGAGAAGATCACATAAGTATGCAGAAGACATCCTACATATAAGATATTGGATAGTGGAAACCTAATAATGAAGACATTTTAGAATAAAATGAGATAGAGATTTAGAATTGTATCTACAATTGTAAATAGATTTAAGGAAGACATTTGTGTTATGGCTGATATAGATTTTACTTATAGACAAGTAGTAAAACCGTGGGAAACATTTCTTGACCCCTTAGGTTATGAATTGAATGATGAAACAACAATTGGATACATTGATTTATTGCTGAAATTAGAAAAGGACAAAGCTGAATATAGATTTGGAACATATGATGAGATTACCCTATTAGCTCATTAGACATCCTTAGAGAAGGTTTCTCATTTGGAACATATGATGAGATTACCCTATTAGCTCATTAGACATCCTTAGAGAAGGTTTCTCACAAGAAAATAGAAACTATTATGAAGAAAGTTTTATTAGAGGCCGATATGACTGAGAGTGAGTCTGAGGTAGTCAAGCCAACCATGAAGCAAGGTCTACTAAATATACAACCCTTGTTAGTATCTGTTGTAGAGACATCTTTAGAACAAAGCATTCCATATGCAATAGTATTAGATGTGTAACCTAGTGAATCAAAGAGAAATTCTAAGAGATTAGTTGAAGCCATGACCACAAAGACTAAAAGGGTCAAGCAACAAGCCATCAGACCAAGCAAGAGACAAAAGACATTGTTGACAATTGTTGAGTCTAGTGATGAAGAAGAAGAAGAAGAAGAAGTTAAGAATCAAGTAGAGAAGGTAACAACTTCTAAGCAATCATCAGAAAATGCTTGAAAACTCTAGAAGCCAAAGATAGAAAAGATAAACTCAACTATTGCTATTGAGGGTAACTTTGTTCATATGAACAAATTCTATGATTTGTATAGCAATTCTGAGAAAGATCAGATTGATATCTCTACTATGAGATACATTATAGCTAAAAATCTAAAACTGAAGGATATTGAAGGCATAGTAAACTAGAAAGTCTATGATAGACTTATTGAGAAAAGGGCACTAGCAAGAGAAGAAGATTTAGAACTTTGGAAGTCTATGCTAAGAACTATTTGCAAGACTGATGATGAAGAAGAAATTAAGAGATTATTGAATAATCTTGCACCCTATCTTAGAAATAAAGTGAGACCATTTTTGTTTATGGTGGGTGAAAAAGACAAGTTAAGAAGTGAGATTGTAGCAACAATAAATCAGATGTTGATAGAATCTAAGGCAACATCTTCACTTTCACCCAAAACCTTGGAAGTATCAGTAAGCTATGATACTATCTAGATAGATCAGACCAAAGTTACCATTAACATTAATGATATTAATCCATTCTAAGGTTCTAAAAAAAATGAACCTAACACTGAGGATATTTAAGACAAACTAAGGAAAATTGAAGAGGAGAAGAGATTACTAGAAGAAGAGAACAAGAGAGTAGAAGAGGCCAAGCAGAGATTGCTTGAGGATGAGATGAAAAGAAAGGAAAAGGAGGAAAAGAAAAGAGTAGCAAAAGAAGAAATGAGAAGGAAAAAAAAAGAATATGAGAAGAAGAGATTGGAAGAGGAAGAGAAGAGAGAAAATGAAAGGAAGGAAAGAGAAAAGAAAGAAGAAGAGAGAAGAGTCAAAGAAGTAAAGGGAGGATGACGCTAAACCTTCTAGTTCATCTACTCTACTTTTGCTTGCCATCCTAGCAACTGATGATGATGGTAAAATTCACTTGATCTCATCCCTATCAAAACTTATTCAAAAGAATAGAACAATAAAGAGCCTACAGAAAACCCTGATGGAGGTTAGTGATAGACTACATAATACTCTAGTAGTGCAACACAAAGAGGTAGATCCAGAATAGTGGGCACAAGTAGTGCTAAAGTCATTTGATAAAGAAATTGCTAATTTGTTGAGTGTTGTAGAAGAAAAAGCACAAATTTCACATGATGCTAACTTGTTTAGCACCATTTGTCAAAATATTAAGAATGACTTGATAATTCTGGATAATTGTATTAAGGAACTTTAGAAGTGTCAATAGGATGGTAAGATATTGTACATTAAGTGTATTCAATTATATAAACTGACTAAAGACATTGATAGTCAGATTGGAGGAAAGATGAGTGAGCTAGAGGCTCTATCTAGCTAGATACAACATCCATCTTGTAAGATTGATGATTTTGAAGGACAAATGGCCAATATTCACAATGATATCAGGAAATTGGGACTTCAAAAGGAACAAATTTTGAAGAGAGTATTGGATTTTAGAGATTCTATTGCTCTAAAAGTATCTTTTGTTGAAAAAAGGTTGGAGGAATGTGTCAAGGCCAAGGACACTTATTCTAACTTTTTATATTCAGACCTTAATGTAGTTGAGATTGCATCATATGCCTTACGTGCAATTCTCACCTTTGCTGAATCTACTAAGGACACATGGACTAAAGATATGAATAATATTAAGGCAAATTTTGATGATCGCATGAAGATTCTATCAGCTTAAGGCAGAAGGACAACATTTTTGACAACACATGGACAATTTTTAAATCGTTTTTGACATTTTGACCTTTGTCATTGATGTTAAAGGGGGAGAGATACAATGGGAAATTGCAAATCAGGTAAAGAAGAGAAAATAATATTGTAAGGGGGAGCTTATGTAAGATGAAAAAATTGTAATAAATGAAATGTGAATGTGTTTTTTTTTTTGATGAATAGTCCCTTAATTATATTTAAAAAAATACAATAAAGTTACATATTCACAAAAAAGTGGTAAGGGGAAATAGGATCACCTTGCGAGTTCATACGGCCAAAGGATGGAAATCAACTATTCATCAAAAAAAGCTTTAAAAAAATATAAAAATCCTCAAGCTGCTAGCATAGCACTAGCCAAAGGAGGAGGATCCTTATGAGGTCCACTCAAGGGTAGGGTGAGTAGATGGCTCAGGTGGAGCCCATTCATCATCAAAAACAACAACATTATCTTCATCTTTCTCTCCCTCAGGCCTAGGAGGAGAAATGGCTAAGTCCAGCTAGGGAAACACCCACTTGGGGTCTGAGTGCATAGAGGGCCAACCAGTAGCAGGAGCCATTGGTGACCACCCTGAGCTAGACCTCTAAGGAGGTGAAGTAGAGAGGTGTTGACCACTAGATCCTCTAGAAGAGCGATGCTAACCAAAAGCACCAACATTGGGAGAGTAGTGTGGCTAAGAGTGAGGTGTGTGAGAGTGACAAGTAGAATTGCTACATCCTCGATGGTGACCATGAGGAGGAGTACATTCATTAGAAGCTAGATTTGATGGAACACAAGCTATTGTATAGGGGGCATTTACCCAATGAGCCAAAAACTCCTATAAGTGAGCCACCTCCAAAGCCACTTTATCTATTTGTACTTGAAATCACAACACGACATTGTTATAAATACATGCTTTAGTGTATATAGCAACATTAAGGTCAAGTGTATTGTTATCATAAATAATTGGATTGCGATCTTTCCAAATGGTAAATAAGATCTCCAATATGGAAGCATGCCATATCTGGGTGTACTTGAAGGGTATTTGAGTATTATCACCTAAAACAACCATATGCCAAGAAAAAGGTTCTGGGTGGAAGGGGAAAAAGAGATCACAGATCCATTGCTAGTAACACTGAGCACGTCTACAGAACCAAAAAAATGCAAAAAAGTCTCTGGTTGACCACAGAAAAAGAAATGCAGGTCAAGAACACCCAGGTGCCATAGCAGGGGGTTCAAAGGCAAGCCCTAGAAAAAAATACACTAGGTGAAATGTGCAATTTTAGGTTTAGTAATGGCTTGCCACACAATGGAGAACCTATGACTCCAAGTATGATGAGAAGATTGCAAATGCCATCGTTGGTTGAGAACTTCAACCATGGGCAGGTGAGGAACCAACATTCGGTAGCCCAACCTAGGCTTATAGTTGGTTACTAGGGTGGTTGGATACCACTTCTAGTCTTTCCACCAAGGGTGAGAGGATTGAATACCCACTTTAAGTAACAAATGTGGAGGCACCGCAGAAACTAGAAGATCAAAAGTTTGTCAATCTGGAAAAGTGAGCTGTAATTGCACTTTCATATCCTCCCATGACCATAAGTTCATAGTAACTCTTGAGAAAAGATCTTTAGGGGTTTGAATGCCATGTTTAAAAAAATGAAGAGCACTAGCCCCATGCACCTTAGCTAGGGGAACACCTTGGATAGAAAATAATGGTGACCACCAAAGATTATGTTGGTTCATGCAAATCCCATCTTTGAACCCATTACTAACCCAATGAAGCTAGGGCTTAACTACTTCCTAGGCTTTCCAAATACTCTTGGCAACAAAAGTGCCTTGAATCTGGATAGGTTCAGTGGTGATAAGAAGGGTCTGAAACCCAATCCCCTTCCAAGATGGTCGATAAACTAGAAAGCTTGAAGAAATGCAATGTGTTAACAAAATCTTCCAGGCTTCATTGCCAAAAAGAGCTAGAATCACCCATTTTGCACATAAAGTAGTACCTTGCTTCTAGGTGGATAGCAAGCCTAGGCCACCAAACTCTTTGGGAAGACAACAGAAATCCCAGGTGACTCTATGAAAGCCATGGTGGGAAGCATCTAACACCTAAAGGAAATCATGTAATAGGCAGTCAAGCTTGAGATAAGGGGCCTTTGAAGGATCCCAATAGGAGGAATAGTACACATGGGTGGTGGCCAACACTTTGGAGCAAATTTGGAATTTTCCTACAAGGGAGAGAGGTTTGGTGATCCAATACTCTAGCTTCTTCTCTATTCTGCCAAGAACCGCATTTTAGAGCTCGACAACTAAGGCTTGGAAGGCAAATGGGATGCCCAAAAAATGAAAGATTTCCCCATGTTGAACCCATTTTTATTGATATTGCCCAAGCTAAGTAGGACGAGGAAGGAAAGACTACCTGTAGCAAAGGATTTTGTGCCACTGAATAACAGACCCTGAAGCAAGACAAAATGTGTCAAGATATTCCAAAGCAGAGGCAACATTCTCCTCATCCTCAATGAGAGTGAGGAAGGAATCATCTATGAGATGACCATTCACAAGCTGATCAGGGGAATCCAGAAGGGAAATACCATGAACCCTCCCTTGTGAGATGGCATTTGTGAGAAAATACCCAAAACCTTTGGCTGCCAACACATATAAAGAGGGTGCTAGCGGCCAACCTTGTCAAATTGAATGATAAAGTCCGAAGGCTTGAGACTAGTGGCCATTAATGGAGATACAAGCAGAGGCATCCCTAAAGAACATCTAGAATGAATACAAAAGGGTAGGGCCAAACCCAAGGGTCTGAAACATTGCAAGGATGAAAGTCCACTCAATCCAATCATAAGCTTTGGCAAAATCAATCTTGAGAAAGATGGCCTATTGCTTGGAATTTTGAGCCCATTCCATCCCTTCCCACACAACAATTATATTGTCTAGGATATAACAAGATTTGATAAAACTTGTTTATTTAGGGTGAATGATCTGAGGAAGAAGATGACAAATTTTAAGAGAGAGAGGCTTGGTAATGATCTTGTAGGAGACATTCAACGAAGTGATGGTCCTGCAATTGCTTATATCTTCAGGGTCACCTACCTTAGGTACGAATTTGATATTCCTCTTGTTAATAATATTCCCTAGAGAATGAGAATTGTAGGCCTCAATGTAAACCATATGTAGGTTTGGTCCAATCTCATCCCAAAAGGTTTTGCAAAATTCACAAGGGAAACCATCACAACCAGGGACCTTATCATCTACCATGGAGAAGACAACTTCCTTGAGGTCCACTAAAGTTAGCTTCTACTCATAGAATGCACATTGTTCTGGAGAAAGTATTTTAGGACTGACATCCAAAAAAGCCTGCAAGGCTTGATTTCGGGCTTTTGAAGGACCCTGCACTATGAAAACTTTTTCATAGTGGTGAACGAAAGCTTGGAGAATGTCAGGAAGCTCATAGAAAGTGTGATGACCCTCCCGAATGCATTTTATCCCCATTACAAAATGGTGAGCCCTCAATGCATTGAAAAATTCCTTGGAAGCTTGATCACCAACCTCCAGCTAGTGAAGGTATGCTTTGAGTTGAGCTCCCTAGGTAGTATAATTGTATGCAACCTACTTCTGGTGGTAAAGGTTGGCAAGCCAAACCTAAAGATCTGTATCAAATAGATTCATGGCTAGAGCTTTAGTGGCCATACACCGATCTTTGGTACTGGCCTCATAGGATCTCTTGTGGTAAGTGGTTAGCTGCTTCCCATAAATGTGAAGAAATCTTGTAGTTTGGGTGATGGCATCATTCCACCACTGAATCCACCTAGAGGAAGAGTGGGGCCTAAGTTCAAGGTTCCAAGTTTGTAAAATATGAGTGGCGGTGGACAGATGTGATAGCATTGAAGTATTAAGGTAAAACTAAGTTTTACAATTATGAGAAGGGGTGAAATGGTAGTTAATGGAGAAGTGGATGGGAAAATAGTCAGAAAGTGTCATGTCACAGAGTGGAGTGACAAGTAGTAGACTTGTGTGAGAAAAAGCAAAATGACTGAGTAGAAATCATAGCATAGTCTAACCTTTTAAGGACCCTATCAACTCCCTCTCAAAATTTGGACCATGTGTACTAGACGACATTAGTCCAGTGGTAATGAACATTGGAATCAAAAGGACCCAACTTGTTCTACATGTAAAACTAGGCTTCTTACTCTCCAACTAACCATCAAAAAGGTAGAAGGCCCACTTTATCAATAGCTAGCACAACAATATTAAAATCTTTGTAGAATATCTAGGTGGCAGGTGGAAAAGAATCAACTAGCCACCTCCACAAGTGTGAGTTCTCAATTGCATCATTAGGAGCATAGATATTGACAATTCCAAAAGAATGACTTTGAAAAGATAGCAAAACCCAAACAACTCTCTGCATGGGGTTAGAACCATTAGAAATAACAAAAGGGAAAAGTTGAGGGGAGAGGAGAGTGACTACACCACCTCAACCAACTTCATGTTGAGAAGCAAAGCTAACAACATCTGGCCATATCACATGGCAAGCTGAGTTGAGAAGAAACCCAAAGACTTTGACTTCTTGCAAACACAAAACATTAATATTGCCAAGCCTATACTTGGTATCATGAAAAAAAATTTTTGTAGGGAGGTCTATCAGCCCCTACACATTCCAAGAGAGAAAACTTATTATAAACTAGCTAGCATATTCTCCTCATCCCCAAGCAAGGAAAAGTTGTTATGAAAGAAAGTAGAGGATTCAAATGAGGGGTCACCCAAAGTGATGGCTCTTCATTTATTGCCAATGATAGAAACTACATTCTAGCCTTCAGGGCTATGAGAGTGTTGCAAAGATGGAGAGGAAATCATAGAAGCTACTTGAGGTGCTCGAATCTAAGTGGCTTGGACCTCTAGCTATTTTGTCCCCTGCAATGCAAGGTTTGAAATAGGCGGCAGTACAACCATGGGAACCTCAGGTTCTATGGGCACAAGAGGAGCCACACTAGAACTGGGATGGCTAGGTTCTTGAAAAATAAGGCTTGGCTTAGTAGTGCCCTTTCCTTTCTTGACAATCATTATCCATTCATCTTTTTTAGCAGCTAAGGTTGGCTTGGGTTCCTACACCGAAGAGTGATTGCACTCAAGAAGAGGACAACCCTTTATCTTATGGCTACTAGATTGACAATGAAAGTAGGTGTTTGGGAGATTTAGGTAAAGCATCTTTTCGGTAAAGGTGGTAGCACCAATTTGAATTTCCACAAATTCCTTAAGGTCCCTAGGGAGGTGGACCTCAACACAGACCCTCTGCTGAGGATGGGCATTAAAAAATTTGTTTGGTTCCACACAAATCACTTTTCCCATAGTTTGGAAATTTCTGGGAGGTAAGACCAGATAGGAATGGGTAGCCTAGGGAACTCTACCCAAACTAGAACCTTAAGTTTGCAGTCATCCAAGACACAAAAATCTTGAGAACATCTTTGAAAAATAAGTAGAGATAAGCAAACTGTCCACAACCCATGGTTGAAAATACTCTCAGCTTGGGAGGGGTTACCAAAAATAAATAAAAAGAAACCCTTATTGAGGCTCTATATCCCTTCAAGGTGAATCCCATGGGGGGTCCAGGCCTTGGTTACCCATTCATGCAGTGTGCTTTCAGATGGAGTGTGACCCACAAAATACCCAATAAGGGTTTGGGTTTCTAGCCATTGACAAGAAGATTCAAAAGTAGAAATATTCAAAACCAAGTTGGGAGAGGAATTATCTCATGAAATACCTTGGCCACAAATTTGTGTGGGTGTTTGCTTAGCGGGGCAATTTTCGCATGCAACAACAACTCTAGCACCAACATCAATTGTTGGGTTGGAGAGGGCCGAGGCCATTATATCCTAAAGTAAATTCCCACACTAAATGCAAAATGAAAGATAGCAAGGTAGAAAGGGCTTAGATGAAAACCATACAAACCCTAGCAAAGCTCATTTCCTTGTCTTTTAATGTTTGGAGTCTATGTTGATTTGTTTTCATGTCATGTTGTTTATTTTAAGTTTTTGATACTTAGCCAATTTTCCCCCATTTTATTGCCATCAATGCCAAAGGGGGAGATTGTTGACAATTGACTAATGGATATTTGTAATTATTTTCATTTATGGCAACACATGATGTACATGCTCACAAGAAACTTCAAAAATAAAGATACTTAGCTTTTGGTAATCAAAAAATTGTCTAAGTATGAATTTGGTATATAATAGTGTATTGTTTTGTTTATAACTTGTTGCTGATGTCATAGTATGACTAGCAAAGTTAGATGGAGATTGTATACATGTTGATGATGATGTGTATAACCTTAGAAGTCAGTACAGACTGTACAAAAAAGGGATATTTATGTTTTAATGAAATAGAATAAAGGAATTAAAGGAAAGGATTATTTTGTTTACAAAATAATTACTTGTTTGATTAGGGCCGACATCCTAGATGTTTACTCTAAGTTGGAAAAGTGTATTATGGTCTTAGCCAACCTAGCAGCAATTTGTATAAAGGCACAATATTTATGCAAAGGACATTTTGCGATGAAAGATGCGGTTGTTATGATTGAGAAATTGTATGTGAACTTTTGTAAAGGTGACATATGCAAAGTTTGTGAAGCTATTTTTTGATATGAGATTGAACTAAAAAAAATCTATATTCCAGAAGTCTGATTACATGTTTGGGTAGTGAGCTGTTCTTGCAATTGGAACTGCATGTTTGGGCAATGGGCTCATCTTGCATCTACTGTACTACAACTCCTAACAAGGTTGGCACAACTCCTTATAGGGTTGGAATCTCCTAATAGGGATTCAAAGTCTCCTAATAGGGACTCTCTATACTGATTTTTCTCATTGACTCCTAATAGGGTCCATCCTCTAACAAGAAACTTATATATCAGTATATTATCTAGTGGGTATCATCCCCATTGGGGTTTTCCCTTGGCCAAGGTTTCCCTAGTTAAAAAAATATTGTGTTATGAGTTATCTTTGTGCATGGTTACTATTACTATTCAACATTACTTTATTACTTTGTTATGAATGGTTTAAAGTAAGAAATAATATCTAGTTGGTGACTAAAGTTCATAGATTACTAATTCACCCCCCCTCTCAGCAATCCCTATTTCTAACAAAATATACCTATGATTTAGATACAAACTATGAAAAGTACATCCAATTAGAGAAATAAGACTATCTAACAAGACAATATATTCTCTTCCCTTTGAACTCTACAAGTAGATATACCTCGGACTAATATGCACTTATTTTTATAGAGACACACAAATATTAATCCCTATGAAATAGATGACTACCTTCAATTCTTATAACTTAAAATAAACCAAAAGAAATGCAAGACAACTACTCTTCCATTTTCAGTGATTTTATGTCAAGTATGGGTAAAAATTTTAGATCCACACTATAACGTAAAATAAATGTTTTGAATGAAGATTTTAATATTGTGTAAGCCTAGATGTCTAATCAAAATTGCACCATGACCAATGTTTTTTCCAATGGTCCTTTACTTGTAAATCTGACACTTTAACCTCATATCTACTTATAAATCTAACACTTTAACCTCATATCTACTTATAAATCTAACACTTTAACCTCATATCTACTCCTTCACTTTGCAATTAAGATCAATACACAATTAAGATCTCATACTTATCAAAATATTCTCATGAGACCCTTCAATTATCTTATAATACATTAATCATTTACTCAATCGAATTTATTAACAACAAAACATGAGATGATTTATAATTCTAAATGAATTATAACTGAAATTCAACTTAATTACTATTGAATCACATAAAATTTAAGAACAATATGAAATGAGACAAGATCCAAATTGGGAAACTCTAATAACTTCTTCATTTGTATTAATGTTCTTGAAATAACACAATTAGAATATAAATTCTATGAAATAAAAAAACCTAGAATGGATTCAAACTATTTCAACTCCACTTTCTCCATTAAATCATGAACAAAATTAAAAAAAATTCAGCAATACACAGTACTAGACTAACTCAACATGACAATATTAATATTTTCACTTCAAAATTTGAACCCTTCTTCCAAGCCTTGGAAATCCTTTTATAGACAAGGATTTCAACAAGATTCAAGTTGGAAGGAATGAGACATGTTACATTTCTATTTGACATAAGACTTGTTACATATAAGATAAAATAACAGAAAGTAGTATGGGAGACAATTCCCAAAATTGAACGACTAGTAGCCTAGATCTTTAGGATCGGTTCTTTGTTTTTAATATAAGCATATCCATAGTGAGTGGACCACAAAAGTAAGATATCCTATTCTAATAGATATTCTCTCTCTTTTATCTCCTCATGGTCTTTTTTGAATCTGTTCACTAACTGTCTCCCATATATAAAGCTTTTATCTTTGCTACAACTTCTGAAATGGTAATGTCTCTTTCCTTATATGGCCATGTAGCATCTCTAACTATATTTACTTCATTAAAACTCTTGTTGCACCTAGCATTGGTGATGACCTTTATATCAACAATAAATTTATTGATGTCCATTTCAACGTTATACAATGTATCAATAACTTCAACGCAAACTAACACATCTATATCTCCATTAAAATATGAAACAAATTTCTCACTATTCAAAATATGGTCAAAATACATAGACCATTCCTATCATTCCTTTAAATTTCCCTCAAAATTAACAATAGGAGAAACAAAATCTTGGATACCATTAGCAAGAATTTTTATCTTATTCTACACTATTTAGAATTTTCTAGTGAAGAAGTCATATAGCTCTTTTACCTCACCAAGTATTTTTCTTGTGGTAATAATCTCTCTTGTTAATTCCTTCTTTTGAGCCATTATTGGAATCAACCTATCAAATAATTGGCTATATGGACCCCACTGATTAAACAAAGGAGTTAACAAAGATAAGGCCTTTGAACATTGGTGTTTTGTACCTTGGAGAGATATGAAAATGCTATGGATATTTTGAGAGATATTATTCAATATACTTATCATGTGATGCAACACACCCCTCATTACATCTATCCCTACATCTCTTCTTAGGTATATTGTATCAACATCCATGCTAACATGTTGACTTATTGTCACCATTAGTGTCAACTCCTCTCCTTCTGTCTACACGTCCTTGTCACTCATCTTTGTTATGGGCATGGAACTACTTTTCAAAGTTTTTTTAATCTTCTTCCAATTCTCCAACCCTCTTCTCTAGTACATAGCTTCTTTTCAACTCTTCCTCGTATTATTTTTTGGTTGCAATATAATCCTTGAATGCTTGAATTAATCAATCTTCGATTTGATCCATTTTGTATTGACTCTATTTTGTGATTGCATTTGATAAACTTGATACTTCTCTACAAAATGTACATTGAACACTCCAAAAACTTTAGTTCTTTAAGTTGTATCCTTTACCTCCATTAACTTTGGTTTGTTATAGTATGGGGCAATACTCCAAACTGCCATAGTTTTTGAGTCTATTTTATAACTACATCCTCTTTGCAAGCCTCTAGGGCTAAATTATTCATAATATATTGACTTGTCTTTCCTTCTAATTTGATCTAAAATAAAGGAAGAGCTCAAATCCAATCCAGGGGATAATAACATTTCACTTCTCTATACTAGGTCTTTGGCATCTGTTGGAAATCTAATTGAAAAAAAATACTATCAAAGATGGAGATTGTTGTAAAGAAGGAAGACGGTTGATAAAGAATTTTTTCAATCATTGTTTTGTTACTGATGTCAAACCTACTATTTGTTGGAATGACAATTTCTTATAAGATCCAAGTACTATCACTTAGTTGATTGATGAAGAGGATTTAATCAACAAGATGTAACAAAAGCACATAATGGAAAGTTTGAGTTATGGTTTTGTAATGAAGTGCAAGGATTTGTTAAGACAATGGTAAAATGATGTATTGATAATATACTTGAAGATATAGAGGTTGGCCATACTTAGAAACACTGAAGGAATAAGTTGAAACAAGGTTAACTGCAAAGCTTAACTAAGTTCATTAGTGAGTGTCGAGCAAGCTAGTTTGAGCCGAGTAGATTTTCAGTTAGTGCCAAGCAAATGAAAAATCTAGTATTTTCTAAGTGATATAGGAGCCGAGCATGTTTAGGTGTCGAGAAAAGTAACAAGTGCCGAGCATCAAAAAACTTAGTGGATGCCGAGTGAATCCACAGTAGGTGCTAGGCACCAGTAAAACATAGTTAGTGCCGAGTAACACAATATGTGCCAAGAACCATAATTTCAATAGTGCCAAGTAGCTACATTATGTGAAATGTCAAAGATTCACCAAATCTGAGCCAACAAAGTTGTTACCTTGAATTTTGTGAACCAGATGGAGGATAAGGATGATGAGTTGGAGGCACAGAATTTTAGATAAATCATTTTAAGGTAAATTCAAGAGGATTCTTCATGATGTTTCTAGAAGGAACAAGATATGGGTCACATTCATTGAATCCTACCTAATCCATTTGAACTAAAATTAAAGGAGGGTAGAATTGAGTGGGAAAATAAATTCTAGACTCCTATTTAAGGAGTCACAGGCCAAGAAGATAGAGTTGCTAGTGTGCCAAATTGTGAAGTGGTTGAAAGGTGTCAAGGAGAAGGCATCAAGAGAAGGAGGAAGAAAAAAGCACAAAGACTCTACTTCGATAAGTAGAGATTGTACTAGTACATCAAGCATGGAGACTCAAGGAGACAAATCTTGAAAGGACGACAAGCTATCAAAGCTATAGAGAATAAAAGCCAAGAAAATTGTGAAGAGCTAAATAGAGATTTGAAATCTGCAAGTTAAGTTGTGAGTTGTATCATATCAAAAGCCCTTGTTGTTACTCTCTAACAATTGTATCAGTTAGGGTGAAATCCTATGGACTTAGGTTGGTTTAATAGCCATTTGTAAATCCTTTAATAGGGTGACATTCAAAGTGAATGTTCTAAAGTCCTCTAACCATGCCCACTTCTAAGAAGGTGGTTAAATCCTTTAACCAGGTCATATTTAATAGTGTGTTGTAGCCTTTAACAGGGCAGGCCTTTCACAGGGCATCACTTCAGAAGAGTGAGAATTGAGTAGCATGTTATTAGTGGTTTTTCCCAAATTGGGTTTTCGCATAAATCACTATGTTATCTATTGATCTTTCATGTGTTATGCTTGCATGTTGATTTACAGTAACTTGCTAAGTAGGAAAGTTTAAGCTTGGATGCATGAACTATTTAATAGGCTCACTTAACTTGAAGAAAAAAGTTTTAATTGGACATTTGGACCCTGAATAATTGATTCGCCCCCCTCTCAGTTATTCTAAAAAATTTCTAACAATTGGTATCATAGCCATCTACTAATTTAGTTTAAAGGTACTAGATACAAAAAGATCAAGATGCCCAAGAGAGAAGTTCCCAAGCTCAACAGAGATAACTTTGCTGCATGGAAAAGCCTAATGAAACTGCACCATGGATCAATAGGTGATTATGCAAAAACCTCAATTGGAGTGGAACATGTAGATCCAGCTGGAGCCCTTATTGTAGATGATTTGAACAATAGGAAGGAGCATAATCAGGCAATGTTGGAGATTGCCTTTGCCCTCAACTATGTTGAATTTGATGATCATAGGATGTGATTCTGCATTCAAGATATGGAAAGCCTTCTTAGATATCTATGGTGGAGATCAGAATGTTCAAAGAGAAAAAAGAGAAAGCCTCAGAGGAAAATTTGATGACATGAAAATGGAGGAAGGTGAGAATGCTTCTCAATATGCCACTAGCCTGAAAGAAGTAGTAAGTGTAATGAGAAGTTTGGGTGGTCAATTGGAAGATGACACTATCAGTATCAAATACTTAAGAACTTTATTCCCTATCTATGCTATTAGAGTTTCAGCCATCCAAGAACTAAGGTGTGTACCAGGATACACACTAACCTTTGAAGGTATATTGGGAAGACTCACTGCATTTGAATTGTCCAACTTTGATAACTACAAACTTGAGAATCTTGAATCTACTTTCAAGGCCAAGATGACATTGAAAGACACTAAGGAGGTGAAATCAAAGAAGAAGGGTAGAAAAGGAAAACATGTATCGAGTGACAACAACATGGATGAAGAAGATGTGAAACAATTGGAAGCACTACTGGCCAGAAGATTTCACAGAGGCAAAGGTAAATTCAAAGGTAAGCTTCCTATCATTTGTTTCAATTACAATGAAGTACATCATATTGCTGCAAGATGCACATAGAAGAAGAACCATAAAAAAGGAAGCAAGTATAAGAACAAAAGAGATGATGATAGCAGAGATTACAAGGAAAAAGGCAAAAGATGCTACATTGTTGAAGAGGATTCTGATGAGAATGATGATGAAGTAGTCTATGTAGCCATGAAGGATGAATCAGATGAAGATGAGGCAACAACATTGGTAACTTTAGTGAACAAGAATGACAAGTGGATCATAGACAGTGGATGCTCACATCACGTGACATGAGACAAAAGTAAGTTTATTACCTTTACTTAGTATGATGAAAATAGTGTTAGATTTGGAAATGATGCTCCATGTCAAAGAAAAGGAAAAGGTTCTATTCAAATTATAGAGAAAATTTCATGTGATAATGCATACTATGTTGAAGGATTGAACTACAACTTGCTGATTGTATCATAGTTAGGCAATGTAGGTTACAAAGTAGAATTTGGAAACACAACTACCAAAATCTATGATATTGATGGAAATCTGATAGGAAAAGGAGAACAAACTAGGAGTAACTTGTTTTACCTAGATATGGAAGATACAACCTATCTCATTATTAGACTTGATGATGTGTAGCTATGGCATAAAAGGTTATGTCATATTAACTTTGATAATGTGGTTAGTATCAACAAAAAGAAGAAAGTCAGAGGTCTACCTAAGTTGAAAAAGCCTGAAAATACAATGTGCAAACAATGTCAACTAGGAAAGATGACTAAGTCTAGTTTCAAGAGCAAAGCCTACACTTCCAAAGAAGTACTAGAGTTAGTGCATACTAACTTATGTGGTCCAATAGAAGTAAAAGGTTACCAAGGAGACATATAAATAATTCTATTTGTGGATGATTACTCTAGGATGATGATTGCCATGTTCTTAAAGCAAAAATTTGATGCATTTCAAATGTTTAAGTGGTATTTGGCCAGGGTTGAAAAGGAAATAGGAAAGAGTCAGAAGTGTCTGAGATCAGATAGAAGAGGAGAGTTTACATCAAGAGAATTTGAGACATTTTGTAATGACAAAGGAAACAAGAGACAAACATCAACACCAAGAACTCCCCCATAGAATGGAATTGTAGAAAGAAGGAATAGATCAGTGATAGACTATGCTAGGACATTAATGATGGAGAAAAATGTTGCACTGAAGTATTGGAGAGAAGCTGTAAGTACTATTATTTACACCCTAAATCAAGTCCAAGTTAAGAAAGGTACAAATGCAACACCATTTGAATTATGGTATGGTCATTCACCCAATGTAAAACATTTCAAAGTGTTTGGTTGTAAATGCTATATTCTTAAAAATACTAGGAGTGGCAAGTTTGATGCAAAGAGTGATGAAGGCATATTCCTTGGATACTCCACTAGAAGTAAGGCATATAAGTGTTTGAATACTAACACTAACAAGATTGTGGAGAGTGCAAATGTAAATTTCAATGAGTATGCAGAAATCCAATTGGATGAACCCAAGAAAACAAAAGATTATAGATCTTTTGTATACTTCTATGAAGGAATGCCTACTGAAGATGAATCTACCAATCAAGTTGGGAATCAACAACAAATTTTAGTATCAGCCGAGTCATAGCAAGTGAATGCCAAGCTACATTTAGAAGCCAAGTTTTAGAATGAAGAAAATGCACATTCTGACTCTGAAAATAGTACACATGAAAGAGATAATGAAATACTAGATGGTGATGTGCAAAGTGACTCTAAAGCTGAAGGACCAAACATGGAAAGAAGGATAGAACCAAGACTATTCAAGTATGTGAGAAGACATCACCCTATACAAAAAATCATTAGAGATAAGGAATCTAGACTAATGACAAGGAACAAACTAAGGAATGAATCATGTTTGCTAAGAAATATTGAGCCCAAAATAGTGAAAGATGCACTACAAGATGATAATTGGCATAAAGCTATGGAAGAGGAGATAGATCATATTGTGAAGAACAAAACCTAGACCCTAGTTCCTAGACCAATTGATAAAAATGTAATTGGTACCAAATGGGTCTTTAGGAAAAAACTTGATGAGAATGGTGAGATAACAAGAAACAAGGCCAAACTAGTCTGCAAAGGTTACGCACAAGAAGAAGGATTGGATTATGGGGAAACATTTACCCTTGTTGCAAGAATGGAAGGACTAAGAACACTACTTGCATATGCTACTTATAAAGGTTTCAAAATCTACCAGATGGAAGTAAAGTCTACTTTTTTGAATGGTATACTAAAAGAGGAAGTCTAGATAGAACAACCAAAGGGATTTGTTGATGAAAACTAGAAGGATATGGTCTACAAGTTGCATAAAGAACTGTATGGTTTGAAGCAAGCACCTAGAGCATGGTATGAGAGACTGCATAAATACCTTGCGAAGATAGGATTTGAGAGAACAGATGACAACAAAAACCTATACCTCAAAGTAGAAAAAGGTAAAGAAATTTTGATATCTAAAATATTTGTTGATGATATAATATTTGGAGGAAAAGATGTCCTATGCAAAGATTTTGCTGACCAAATGAAACATGAATTTGAGATGTCAATGTTTGGAGAAATCAAATTCTTTGTTTGATTACAAGTACATCAACTAAAGCATTTCATATTTGTGATCCAATCAAAATACATCAAGGAGATACTCAAGACATTTGGATTAGAAGATTCAAAACCATTCAGTACACCAATGGTAATAGGACATAAGTTATCCAAGAATGATGAGTCAGCTGAAGTGAATTAGATAATGTACAGATCAATGATTGGAAAATTGCAGTATGTTGTGCATAGTAGACTAGACATTACATTAGCTATTGAAATAGCGGCAATATTTTTTGCAAATCCAAGAGAAAATCATCTTATGGCAGTGAAAAGAATATTGAGGTACTTAAAAGAAATTGATGACTTTGGCTTATATTACAAGAGGAGTGAAAAGTTTGAGTTAAAAGCCTACACTAATGCAAATTGGGGAGGTAATATTGATGATAGAAAGAGCACTAGTGGAGGAGCACTTTTCTTAGGAAAAAGATTGATTACTTGGACCAACAAAAAATAAATTTGTACCTCATAGTACACAATAGAAGTTGAGTATGTTGCCACTTCTATCAATTGCACCAATATTGTATGGATCAAACATCTATTGCAAGGTATGAAGGAAGAGGTAACTAAACCTGTGATACTCTATTGTGATAACACAAGTGCCATTAACATATCAAAGAATCTTGTGATGCATGCCAAAACAAATCATTTTGTGATTATCACTATGTAAGAGAATTGGTGGAAGACAAGCAAGTAAGAATGGAATATGTCAGCTCAAAGGAACAAATTACTGACATCTTTACAAAAGCACTACATAAAGATGCTTTTGAGTATCCTAGAGGTAAATTAGGGGTGATACCCCTATCCAAGGCTATTTGAAGCAAAAGCAAGACTGCCTTGCATCAAATAAGTCAATTGTTAACAAGCTACAAATTGATGTAGAGGATACTTACTTTTGGATTTCTGCCTGAAGTAATCAAAGTACTAAAGTTTCAAATCAATCACAAGCAAGGTGATAGAAAGAAATATAAATGCTACACTAGCATGTTAAGATGCTGAGATAATGTTTCTTTGGTATTTTTGTCAAAGAGGGAGAAGTAGCAAGGAATTGATTAAATCTATAGAATCAAATGGACAGAGGGAGAAGTAGCTAATACTAGAATAGTAAAACATGATCAATGCATACAAAGGGATAAATAATGTAAAAGGGATTCATGAGTAGTACAAGATCAAAGTGAGCAGTGGAAAGCCATAGAAAAGAGGGAGAAAAAGGATGTTTAGGAAGATATAGCAAAAAAAGGAGACAACAGCTACAAAGGAGAAGCAGAAGCAAAGTAATCAGGATAGTAGATCAGAGAGGGAGATGTGCAAACTGATGGTAACACATTTTTCTTTTTGGCATTTGATTTACTGTTTTAACCTAGATAGCATTTTGATAACTTGGTTGATTAGTTTGGTTTGCCATCAATGCCAAAGAGGGAGATTGTTGCAAAGAAGGAAGATGGTTGATAAAGAATGTTTTCAATAATTATTTTGTCACTGATGTCAAATCTACTATTTTCTGGAATAACAATTTCTTATAAGATCCAAGTACTATCACTTAGTTGATTAATGAAGAGGATTTAATCAACAAGATGTAACAAAAGCACCTAAGGGAAAGGTTGAGTTATGGTTCTGTAATGAAGTGCAAGGATCAGTTAAGATAATGGTAAAATGATGTATTGATAATATACTTGAAGATATAGAGGTTGGCCATACTTAGAAACATTGGAGGAATACGTTGAAACAAGGTTGACTGCAAAGCTTAACTAAGTTCATTAGTGAGTGCTGAGCAAGCTAGTTCGAGCTGAGTAGATTTATAGTTAGTGCCAAGAAAATGAAAAATCTAGTATGTGCCAAGTGATACAGAAGGAGTCGAGTGTGTTTAGGTGCCGAGAAAAGTAACAGGTGCTGAGCATCAGAAAAACTTAGTGGATGTCGAGTGAATCCAAAGTAGGTGCCAAGCACCAGTAAAACATAGTTAGTGTCGAGTAACATAGTATGTGCCAGACACCAAAATTTCAATAGTGTTGAGCTATTGTATTATGTGAAATATCAAAGATTCACCAAATCTAAGCTGACAAAGTTGTTACCTTGAATTTTGTGAACTAGATGGAGGATAAGGATGATGAGATGGAGGCACAAAATTTTAGATAAACCATTTTTAGGTGAATTCAAGAGGATTCTTCATGATTTTTCTAGAAGGAACAATATATGGGTTAGATTCATTGAATCCTACCTAATCCATTCGAACTAAAATTAAAGAAGGGAAGAATTGAGTAGGAAAAGCAATTCTAGACTCCTATTTAAGGAATCACATGCCAAGAAGATAGAGTTGCTGGTGTGCCAAATTGCAAAGTGGTTGAAAGGTGTCAAGGAGAAGGCATCGAGAGAAGGAGGAAGAATAGAGCACAGAGACTCTACTTTGATAAGTGGAGATTGCACTGGTACATCGAGCATGGAGACTCAAGGAGACAAAACTTGAAAGGAGGACAAGCTGTTAGAGCTGTAGAGACTGAAAGCCAGGCAAATTGTGAAGAGCTAAACATAGATCTAAAATTTGCAAGTTAAGTTGTGAGTTGTATCAGGTCAAAAACCCTTGTTGTTACTCTCTAATAATTATATCAGTTAGGGTGAAATCCTATGGACTTAGGTTGGTTTAATAGCCATTTGTAAATCCTTTAATAGGGTGACATTTCAAGTGAATGTTCTAAAGTCCTCTAACCAAGTCACATTTAACAGTGTGTTGTAGCCTTTAACAGGGTTGACCTTTCACAGGGCATCACTTCAGAAGAGTGATAATTGAGTAGCATGTTACTGGTGGTTTTTCCCAAATTGGGTTTCCACGCAAATCATTGTGTTATGTGTTGATCTTTCATGTGTTATTCTTGCATGTTGATTTATATTAACTTGCTAAGTAGGAAAGTTTAAGCTTGGATGCATGAACTATTTAATAGGTTCACTTAACTTGAAGAAAAAAGTTTTAATTGGACATTTGGACCCTAAATAACTGATTCACCCCCCCTCTTAGTTATTCTAAAGCATTTCTAACAGCATCCTCTATAGTTAATATCTCATTATTAGGGTCATAAGTCTACAACTTATAATTTAACAACCTTCTCATTTGACTCTCCTGGTTGCAATGACAAAGTCAACTCATTTTACTTTAACTTATACAAGAATTTTTTTAATTCATAAGGCTTAATAAAATCAACATCCTACAAGAATTCTTGGGTTGGGATGATTTTGTCATCCAACATCTTGGTAGCCATTCCAACTTGCTAGGATCATTTTCATCTATTGTAGCCTGGGATATCATTTTTTTTTGTGTCTTAAATAAGCAAAATATTGTCTCTTTCTAGGAAATATCTGTAAGGCCCTTTCCCTTGATCTCTGACATATGTCAATTAAATTTTAGTTTTTAGGGCACCTTTGAGCCCATGATGATGACTCGAGTTGTTTTTCTTCTTCTTGAAGATAAAAATCAAGTTAAGGGGAAGTATGATTTACCCTTTCCTCCTCTTGTTCATGAACTTCATTAGGCATATGTGACATAATTTCTTGGTAATTTTCTATACACTTATTAAACCTATCTAGATATTTCTCTTTACTATAAAACCTTGGGAATGTAGGATCAACTTTCCTCATCTCTACTTCCACTCTCATTATATCTTCCTATTTTAGGGTTTTCTCTTGGCAAACATCCTAAAACAAAGAATTGTTTATCACATCCTCCCCCCATAATGATTTTCTTGAAGGCAAGTGATAACCTCACATATTCCTTAATGTAATTCTAACCACATCTTCAAGATCATAAGTTCTAGCAACAAATGATGGCAATTTATAATGTCCAAGGAATTCATGAATCTCATCAATAACATATTTATAGTTCCATTGAAACTCATGCCACTCATAAATTACCACATGAATTAAATAATTCCCAATATTCCTGGCACATATTTTGGCAAAACATGGGGAGGTTGTGCACCCATATACCCTCATTATAGTAGTGTTCCCAAATAAAAATACACCCCCCTAATTATTTAACTAAAAATCATCATAACATAGATTTTTCCTAAGTAATTTTGTCACATCATGTAGAACCCTTTCCAAATTACAACCCAACATATTCATTATAGGATATACAAAATCATTGTAAAATGAAATGGAATTAACATAAGGATAAAAATGGTTCTATATCCTAGTCCACAATTGTATAGGAAGTGGCTCTCTCATCTCTTTAGTTTTCTAAACGAAATATAGGTTGACATAGCCAATATTTTTACAGGATTAGATGCATGAGAAATGAATAATGGGAGAACTTGAAGTTCCCCATTTCTCCCCTTTTTGTAGGCATAATTTCATTGTGCATCACAATTATTATGTGCTTGACATTATCATGTCCTATTTTTGTATACTATTCTTTGATGTTTATAGCCATCACATAAACATAATTGATTACATTCATGGACCCATCCATTACCAGAGCCTTATTTAGACCAAAATTTGTGTTCTATAAATATTTGCAAAAATATCCTAGTGGCATGAGTTTTTTTAATCTTCTTTGGAATTTCTCCCATCTATTTATTTCCCTTTG
The DNA here is from genome assembly GCA_028749045.1 of Cupressus sempervirens. Lineage (NCBI taxonomy): Eukaryota > Viridiplantae > Streptophyta > Pinopsida > Cupressales > Cupressaceae > Cupressus > Cupressus sempervirens. The sequence goes on from CM053790.1 coordinate 397,087,511, forward strand.
TGATGTGTCATCTCATGAATATTCTGGTGAAAAACCTTTATGTTTTTGAAAATTTTCATCAAATTTCCACACCATAGGGCCCTGAAGTCCAAACACTTCAATAAATGTTTCCTTTTCTAACATGCACAATATACTCTAGTATTTTTGTGAAAAGAGTGAGTAGCAGGGTTGTAAGCTTTAATCAAAGTTTTAACCAGATCCACATCAATAAATATCTATGGTACAATCAATTTTCCTAAATTCCTATCCTATGGATTTGAACCTAGAGGTACCTTCAACCTATTATTGTAGAAAAACATAAACATATCACTCTCATTTGTATTTGGGACTATGGCATCCCTGCAGAAAACATAAGGATCTCTCTACTCATGTGTATTAATAGACTGTACATTGGAGGATTCAAAAAATAATCCAAGTCATTCTTCGACATACACATTTGTTTTTTTTATTACTTTGGTTTGACTTGCAAGCGTTGGAAAATTTTCCATTTCAAATTCATCTTTTGGTGTGCCTTGCTTAGCCATTTCTAATTCAACAACTAGTTCTATGAATTTCCATAATTTTTGTCTTTGCAAGTTTTTGGTTCTGAAATTTTTACAATGGGTACTTTTATGAATAATTGAATAGCCTTTATCAAGTTAGGAAGAGCATTAATTGCAATAAATTCCCTCATACATGAATTTCCTTTTAAAATCTCTTAGAAAATTGTTTTAATGTAGATTTTGGTGGCATTTATATGAGAATGTACTCCCATCAGCATTATGTTAACTTATTGGACAAGACCCCACCTATCTATCCTTTGTGAGATTTTTATGAATTTTCAATTTAAATTTTGTGATGTTGCACCCAACTACTTCATTGACCCTTATCACATCCTATCAATCTAATCTAAACTACAAACACTAACTGCTACAATGCAATGCTTATTGTAAAACATAACAACTTAGCCTCAGTGAAAACTTGGTTTCCTTAAATTTCACCAATATCTATGTGCTTTCAAAGTCATTCCATGTGAATAATCTCTACTTCACAACTATCATCCTCAACTCATGTGGAGAAGCTGTGAACTAGTGCTTAACATATCTACTCCCTCATCTATCTTCACAACCCTTTTCCTTAACCATGAGTCTTAAACCATGAAGTTATGCCTTTCTTTAAATCACAAGAACACAAAAATATTATTAATGTCATGCTACTTATCCATGAGGTTGTGCTTCACCTTTAAAATCTTTCCTCGCAACATCAAAAAAATCAACACATCATGCCACACTAAACTAGAGATCTTTCTCTTAACACCAAATATAACTTATCACAACTTAAAAGTCTAATTGCTTTCAAAATACTCTTACCACACACAATAACCATAAAGGAAAGTCCCACATGATTCAATGAGCATTGATGTCCACCATTGATCTGCAATCATTCTTTGAACTAATTTGTCTACATGGAAACATGCCTACTTCATTCATCATCTTACAAAGTCATACTGGTACATTCTCACAGTATAGTAACTATCTAACCCTAGCTTATACAAGCTACAAAAAAGTAGTGCTTTACCCTTTCCTTAACCTTTCACATCTCCTCTTCAAACAATGTTAAGGGGTTAACAATAGATAATTCATGCTAACCATCAATAGCATAATGCCACACTTTGTAACATTTGATATTACCTTCACGTAATCATGAACATGTTATTTTGTATAATAATAAAATATTCATTGATACTTCGTAACATGTTTCTCCATAAAGCCAACCCAGCTATGAGGTAAGGCTTCCCATGGATTGCTAGATCACAACCACAGACTTGAACAAATTGCAAAAGGCATAAGATCTTGCAACCTCAAGTACATAGCTACTTCATAGCATTTTCTATCACAAACCTTATATCACATGTAAAGTTTCAAACAAGGACAAAAGGGATAATGGGAAAACTTGGACCAACAAATTACTCACTAGATGATTAATATGAAACACGGGATAGACTTAGAGTTATATTCTTAGGTAAAATTAATGACATGGTAATATCAAAGGAAATGAAATCCTTCCAATGTAGAGCTTAGCATTTTTAGGCATAAAGCAAAAAAAATTCTAGCCTATTGAAAAATAGGGCTAACACATAGAAGATATATTAATTTAATTTAAATAATCTTATGTATAGAATATTAAAAAAAAATTAAATGTCAAACGTGAATTTAGTTACATGATTTCTTTCTAAGCTCTAATTTATATTGATAAATTTTCCTTCAAAAAATTGGTGATATGATTATAATGGAGATGTAATAATTATTTCAATTTTAAACTATATTTTAATGTTTTATAAATTTTACAGTACTATTGAATATAAATATTTAATAAAAGATCTTAAGAAGATATTAATCATGATAGGTTAATCTAGATATAATGGCTATGATCCTTAATAAGAATAAAATGCATGAAAATAATTTATAATTAAACATAGTTATTATGAATCAACAATTGAGATCCTCCTTATAAATACCCTATAATCATTACTATTATACTAATATTCTCCTAGATTATAGTATGAATTGGAGTAACAAGATGGCTCTACATAACGAGATTGGTATAAGATAGGGTTGGTGTGCCCTAGCTCTTGTTTCCTTTATTTTGGAAAGTGGATCTTCTTTGACATGTGGTGGATTTTATCATTTAGTGTGAGGTCTTAAGAATTAAAATGTGTGAGTTTGATTACTTAGGCTTGCATTAGAATTCTGGAGGGAAGATATCCTACACTCAATCTCGTCACTTCTTGGAAAATTGATGGGTTCGATTATACAAACCCAAGGTTGCATGGTAATTTCTTATGCATGTATTTGTGTTGAAGTTTATTTAAATAATCCTTTACTATATTGTATGTAAATTTGCATAGGAACATCTATTTAGATCTAATAGCTAGATTGTAAAATATTGTTGTTTAAATACAAATTGTGTCATGAATATGGTCATTTACAATGTAGATGTCCCAAAAATAAATTTTCCTCCTTGGTATCTTTTGGCCTCCTCATCTTACTTCTACAGAGGACAAGGGTAAGACCCCTTTTCCTAAGGGGCATGCAGACAAGGAGGGATTTATTTATGTTAAGTCATGTAATAAATGCAAAAGAAAGAAGAGAACATGGATGAATAGACAAGATGTGAGGCCTCACCCGATCCACCATAACATAGATAACGTATTTGTAGTATGATACTTCTAATTCTATTTCTTGATAAACTTTTGAGACTATATGGTTATGTCATTTTAATATCTGCATTATGATTATTTGCATTTATGTCTACACATTAGGACCCAATCGATATATTTAATGATTTCATTTCATTTTATAAATTATTTCATTTTATTTAATATAAATGGAATTGTTGAAACTTCTTGAAATGTCAAATTGTAATGTTCAAGAGGAAATTAGTGTTAAAGGATAGATTGAGATATGCAAATGGACCCAACTCACATACCTAGTAACTTAATAGTCATGTATTTGATATTTCATCACTATGGTAGAAAATATATTTTGAGGTTATTTAGAATGTTAATTTGATCATGTTACATAAGAATCAATGTGGATATGCAGGGATTGATATTTTAATATTTTGGATGTCTTATATGAAAATGATTAGAAAATGGAAAGTTAATTGGAAATGATGAAATATGCAAGCCTGATGTTGAATGTGAAAGTGATTTATTGCACTTATTCATATATTTCTTATATGATTTCCTTGGACTACTGATGCTTGAGTTTAGTGTGCATGATTTTAACCATGGGGTTTAATGGGGAACCAAGGCTCAAGCCCATGTGAGCATGATATAGCCAAGGTTGAATCAGTGGAAAAGATTCAAACCTCATTGTAATGTGTTTTGTTTCATAAACATGAATTTTATGGGCGTGTAATAGTTTAATTCATATATAATTAGAGGTATGTCACTATAAATGTAATGTGTTATTTTTATGTGTCACTTGACACTTGTGTTGATGACTTGTCATTTAGGGTTTTGGGAAAAAGTCACCTAACCTAAACCTAACCCAATTAAATACCCAAGTTAACCCCTTATGGTAGAGTTTTAAGAGAACTCTCCATCAAGGGTAATACGAATTACAATTTTGTATTAAGTTTTAAGGATCAAAAAGTGGTCCTAGGGGGTTATTTTGGTGAAAAATAAGTGCTCTCATGATAGTACTATGGGTTGGGGGTCTAAATTTAACCTTTAGTAGGCCTAGATGACATTGGGAACCCTCCAAACATGTCACTTTATTGGAATTTCGAAATTGAAGAGTTCACATGTTTCTCCCACTCGGTCAAGATTACAATTTTAGGAAGGGGCAAGGATGTAAGAAAAAGGATGCTTCTTGTTTGGGCCATTTTCTTAGTTGAGTGAGAAGTTGGAGGAATTTTAGAGGGCTTGGGGAAAATTAGTAGGTTGCCTACCCACTCTCTAATTTTAGAGACTCTTAGTGTTTGGAAGCTTGGGAGGGAGCTCTTCTACAACCATTCATTACCATTTTGTAAAACAGATTCAAGGTTGGTTTCTTCTTTCCAATGTAGTATTTTTCTTCAACACTTGCATAATGGTATTGCATTCATGACATGAAGGAGTGTGAGTTCATATTTTAAGTAGATTTCATGGTATTGTATTGTGATGTAGTATTCATGTGAATGTTTGAATGGTGTTCTATGTTGTGGAAATATTGTGGTATTGCGAGGTTGAGATGAAATGTGTTGTTGCATTTGATTTCCTCTTTGTCTCTCCATTTTGTTATATATGTTGTTTATGGGTGTAAGGAATTCACTCACCCTTTGGGAAGGGAAGAGAACTCTAGGGTGAAGGGGTTAGTTGGGCTTGAAAATGTATTGAGAATCTTAGAGTACGGGCTCCATTGTATGCCATAATCATTCATATCTTGCTAGGAGTGATAAGGTAAGTATAAAGGAAAGTTTATGGAGTATGGGCTCCAAGGTAGCTACAACTAATGGTAGTGTGTTTGGAGGATGATTGTGAAAGCCCTAAAAGGGCATGGAATTATTTTTTGGTGAAAGCCTAAAAGTGCATGAAATTTGTTTATTGTAGATATTATTTGATATGGCAAGTCTCCATTTGAAAAGTACACCTTCAACCTATGTTCATGGTTCCGTTGGTGAACTGTTGTGAAATATCCTTGGGATGGAATTTTTTTTCAAGTGTTGTAATGTGACATATATGCATTGTGAGATTGGAATTAACCCCTATTTTAGCCTTGTTCCTTAGGCTTGGGGGTGGTCTCTTTGGAGGCCTATGGTTGGGAGGAGAGTACCCATGGTCCTTGTTGTTTTGTTGTGATCTATTTGTAGATTTTGTACTCAAGGGAGCAATGGAAAAAGCTTGGAAGGATCATCTTGTAGATGTGCTCAAAGAAGGAAACTTATCTTTGTGCATTGAATATGTTGTGGAGAATCCCTCTCCACCTTATTCATATTATTACAATGAATGATTGCATAGTAGCAAGGAAGGGATGGGTCAAATCGTAATGCATTTGAAAGAATGAAGTCTTTCTCTAGGTTGTTGAATATTGTATTGTAAAGATGAACCCTTCAATGTTGTTATTGGTGTATTATACTGAGGTTTACATTTTATGTACATTTTTGTGAAGAATAAACCTAAGAAAGAAATGAAGAAATTTGGATACTATCATATGAATTTGTATCATAAAATTCAATGACTTGAATTTAGTTGCAATAAAATGGAAAGATTGACAATCATTATAATCATAGGTGGAATGTAAAAGAAACTCATTCTATAAGATATCTCATTGTTTAATACTCATATAATGTACACATATTGTTTATATCATGCTCATCTTGAATTATGAATGAATACATTTCAAAATGATTGTTCATATACATAAGTTTCATGATACATTAATTCAATAAGAATTATCACTTAAAGTTCCATTATAGATAGGGAGAATTAACCTATTTGCTTCATATTTGATTTCAAACTCTTTTCAAGTGTTAAGTTGATTGTTCAAGTGATCTTAATAGATTCATTTATCTAGATAGTCATATTAGAATGTTTAATAACATTAGATTACTACCCTAAAAATACTCACAACATCATTTTTTAATAGAAAATATAAAGCAAATAGATATTGGAGCAAAAGTAATTATAGAGGAACACAATGTCAAGCGAAAATGATAGGTTGGGAAAGAGTATTACACTCTCTGGAAAATGTAAGAGGGGGTAGAAATAATCCACACCTAGATACAGACCAATTAAATATTAATAGAGAATATCCCTAGAATATTTGACTTCTAAACTTATAATAAACATATATAAAAACATATATAAAGTAACTACAAACCTTAAAACACACACACACACACACAACACTGATGTAGGATTCATGAAGGTTATGTGAAGTGAACCCAAAAGAAAAAATATATTTATGGATTTTAGGTGCTACACATTTCCCTAACATGAATCGACCACCCTAGTAATTATAGAGGAACACAATGTCAAGCGAAAATGATAGGTTGGGAAAGAGTATTACACTCTCTGGAAAATGTAAGAGGGGGTAGAAATAATCCACACCTAGATACAGACCAATTAAATATTAATAGAGAATATCCCTAGAATATTTGACTTCTAAACTTATAATAAACATATATAAAAACATATATAAAGTAACTACAAACCTTAAAACACACACACACACACACAACACTGATGTAGGATTCATGAAGGTTATGTGAAGTGAACCCAAAAGAAAAAATATATTTATGGATTTTAGGTGCTACACATTTCCCTAACATGAATCGACCACCCTAGTATAACCAACAAACATTCAAAATTAAATAAAATATGATAACACCTAGTGATATGAAAAAATGGGAGGTGACCCCTTTTAGTTGGTGGTTCCCCCCACACACCCTTCTCCTCATTTCCTACACCACATTCGCTTTTGACTGTGTGTGTGAGAACTCTCCCCTTTCATTGGCTAGATGTTGACTGGGTTGGTGGGACTACTCACATCCTTTATAGTCCCTTCATGTAGATGTGTGCTCAGCAAGGGTTGGCTTGGGAAATGTGTTGAAGCTTGGGAAGCACACCTAGCTTGGGAGGCACCAAAGGTTTGAGAGGAGGGGAGAGTTAGGTGGCCAAGAAACCAATAGGGATGCTTGGAAGATGTACTTGGATAGCACATGGGTTTAGGAGTTAAGGGAGGGATTATTGCATGGACGCCTAGGTTAGGAAATATGGGTTTAGGGAAGGGTGTATAGTGTAAGGAAGTTTTTAGTTAGTGAGTTGTTTTGTTAGTGGTAGAATAGTTAGTAATGTTGGGGGTATTTTATAATATAAATTTATGTGTTAGAAAGTATGCTAGGGAGTTAGGATTAATATGATGGGTGACAAACTTAGAAAATTAATGATAATGTTTATTTGGTGGTTGATTTCTTTTTGTAATTAGTAGATTGTTATAAAATAAAGGGTAGCATGTATAATAATTATATTTAGTAATGAATATTATTGAATTTAATCTATATATTATCAATAAGACATATATAAGTATATTATTATGAAAGAATTTTATTCCTAATGCATAAGAGGATAGGATAAGTATTATGTGGCAATTTGCACAAGTCATATGGGTGGTATTTTATGGTAATGTGGTATATATCAGACATAATAGTTAGGGACTAGAATATAATTATTTAAAGTGAAAATAAGATAGGTTGGTAAGTAAATAGAAGTCAATTATTAGTTAACAAAGTAGATAGTTGATAGTAGTGGTTGTAAATTAGTTAGTGCATACATGTTAGTTATGGTATATATTAATGAATCTTTTATAGTATTAATGGTATAGTTCTTATAATAGGGATAGCTATTAAAAGATATCTCGTAATGTAAGACATGCATTAAAATATCACTAAGTAGGTGTATTACATTTAGTGAAGTAAGACATGATCGAGTTATACATAAATATGTCGTATTAGTTAGTAGTACTAGTAAGTAGCTGGTTAGTGGATAGTTGGTGGTTATTTAAAATGATTATTAAATAGATTAAAAGGGGGAAATGACTTAGTGTTGGTCCAATCTTTGTAATTTTTAAGAGGACCTATACCTAGTAAGATATATATACATGTAGTACATGATAAACATTTGGAAAAAATAAGAAATTGATCATCCCATAAGATATGTATAGTATGTGTTGGAAATTATTAAATGGATGCTATCAATGATTAGTAATATATGCAAGTGACCCTATTTTCATCATGTAGACTTCGAAGTAACATTTGGGCATATCTTGTCTAATTTCCAATGGTATCTAAGAATATATATAATTATGACATCCAATAGATGTGGTTATATCCAATATAGTATGATAGATAACTGTACATGTTCTTACTTGTTTAAAAATGCACATGTAACAAGCACTAAATCTAAAGTATTTAGGTATGTGTGTTTAATTGATTAAGATATATTTCACCTCTATACCCTATAGTAATTGTCACTATAATATATATTATGTAATGATTATACATGTTTTTTTGAAATAAGAAGCAAGTCAACACCTTAGCCAAATGTAGTGTAGTATGGTTGATCCACCTCATCATCAAATTTCCACATGTGCTCAAGTTCAGGTAGACATTATCCTTGTACCATAGCCCTTTTGAAAATGAGCACAAACTATAGTCCAAAACATGGCATGATTAATAAATGTGTGTACATTAGTAATAAGGATAACAAATATTGTGACCCTATCTTAGATGCAAGGATCAAGATCATAAGTATTTGTAAGCTCAATTATGTTACTCACTCAAAACAATGTTATGATGAACCTATGTTAAGAAGGATCATTACCTAGCCCATATGATATAACTGAAAAACCCTAATAGATGCTAGTATTGAGGGCTTGATAGGACATGATTTACCTCACAAACTTATGAGTGTTGTATCTTTGAATTAACCCTTCTGACTCATAACGCTAACTTGAATTAAACTATCCTCCAATTTGTTTGAAACCATTTTTTATTAGTATGTTACAACCATATGATAATATCCATAGGAATCCCAAACTCCTAACCAAATGATAAACTTATTTACAATGTGTAGCTTCTTATATGACTTCAAAAGTTTGTCAAAAAATAATAATAATTAGTTGTGTTTTGCCCTGTAAATTTTGAGCATGACATAAAATGATAACACTTTAAACAAGTTTGAAGTTCTTGATGAAATGGTCCAAGAGGAAGGGATTCTAGCTAAATTTTCTTCCTAATCTAAGGCTTAATATGAAAAGACAAGGAAAGAGTATCAAACTTTACATTTGCATAATTATAAAGTTGGGCAAATGGTTTTGGACGTGCCTCCTTATGTTCAAGATACTTAGGATCATTTAGAGTCATAAGCTCCTGAGACTGTAGTTATTTTGGCTTTGGATCCCCCATCACTAAAGATACCTTATATACTATAAAGTAAAGTAAATAATTTATTTCCTTAGACCTACACTAGAAATACTTTTAAAGGGGTCTTCAAAGAAACTATCAAAGATTGAAAGGATGATTGATCAACATAAAACTAAGATTATGAACAATAATTTGGTTGATTTTGGGGCTGTAAAACCCATTGATCCAAAATATTTCAACACCTTTAATGATGTTTATATCATAGAATGTAAGAGGTATGAACAAAATCCTTAGACAAAATGTTGTTCATAGATTAGTTGAATCTGAGTCACTTGATATAGTCTTTATTTGGGGAACCAAACTTTTAGTGGATGGATTTGTGCTCTTTGTATATGACCCCAAGGCTCTTGGTAGGGGATGGATTTTCAATATTCTATTTATATGGTTTCCTTTAACTTTGAGACTAGAGAAAAGTATCCTTTCTCTAATATTTATGCTCCTACTGATTTCTTTGTTAAGTCACAACTTTTTGGGTTTGCATCAACTTTGTTTGATCCTTAGATCTAATTATCCCTTGGTTTATGGCTGGTGGTTTTAATATTTTTAATCATAGATAGTAAAAAGTGGCCTATCCATGATTGATTCTTCTTCAAAGTTTCTTAGGGATAATATTGGTCTCTTGGGTCTCATTAATGTGAAGCTAGTTAAATTTGTCTTTATATTGAATAATAGGATTGAGGATATTCTATAAAGTACTAATAGATTTTTGGTCTCTTGCTATTGGTTATATGATAGGTGATATATTAATTCATATATTCTTAATCTAAGGGGCTTTAATCACTAGCCTATTAAGTTTTTAGACATTTTATATAGAGTTACCAAAAAACATTCTTTCAATTTTTAGTTGATGTGGCTCCAAGATCAATCTTTATAGGATTTAATTATTTTTATTGGTGGTATAAAGGTTTAATTCCAAAAAAAAGTTAATCCCACCTCTTAAGCCTACTTTTGGGAAGAGGCTTCAACATGTGAAGTATAGGATTAAGAGGTGGAATTAACTACGTTTTTGAAACTTGCATGCTCATAAGATGACTACTCAATCTAAGTTGGATAGTAGAACTAGGTACTTTTAGGATTTAGTGATGACTTATGATCTACTCATAGTTGATTCCTTGTCTCTTAAGTATTTAGAAGAGTGGGAGTTGCAGGAGGAGATTTTTTGGAAGTAAAAGTCTTGTGTTGATAAACTTTGGCAAGGGGATAAAAACATATTTATTTCTCATAACTTGATAAAGGATCAAAGATATGGTAATTATATTATCTACTTTTTTTTCTCTAAAAGAGGATTTACTCTCTTCTAATGAAATAATTACCAAGGAAGCAGACAATTGTTTTTTAATTTTTCTCACTAGAGAGGACACCATAGTGTTCGAAATGATTGAAATGATCATAAGAAAAATTGTTGGAATAATATATGGAACTGGTAAAGAATGTCCTCAATCGTTGTTTTGTCATTGATGTCAAACTTGCTACTTGTAGGGATGACAATTGCTTTAGTGATCCAAATACTATCAATTAGTTGATTGTCAAGGTGGAGGCAATCAATAAGATGTAACTAGAACACCTAGAGAAAGGTTGAAGTTATGATGTTGTAATGAAGTACAAGGATCAATCAAGCCATTAATGAAATTGTGTATTGGATGACATATTAAAAGATACAAAGAATGAGCACACTGAAACATATCAAAGATCTAAGGTTTTAGCTAAGTCTTTTGTAAAGCTCAAACTAAGTTCACTAGTAAGTGCCGAGCAAGCTAGTAAGAGCCGAGAAAATTCCTAGTCAAGTGCCGAGCAAGTTCAAGTGCCGAGCAGAACCAAGTGCCGAGTTGGTATAGGTGCCGAGTAACATAGAGGTGCCGAGCACCAGCAACTCAATAATGCCGAGTTGCTGCATTATTTAGAAAATCGAAGATTCGGCAGATCTAAGCTGACAAAGTTGTTATCTAGAAATTTGTGAATTAAAAGGAAGATAAGAATGATGAGCTGGTGGCACAGAACACCATGTAGAATGCTTTTAAGATACAGTTGGTGAAGAAAACAAGATATGGAGTAGATACATTGTATCCTACCTAATCCATTTTAAAACCCTAAAATTGGAGAGGGAGAATTGAGCGGCAAAGGAAAATCAGACTTGTATATAAGAAGACATAAGTTAATGGAAAATAGTGTGAAAAATAGAGTGGAATAGAGGGGATAGTGAGAGAGAGAGCCGTGGTCAAGCATAAAAACATAAAATGCTGAAGAATGAGCTAACAAGAAGATAACACAGGAACTCTGTTTGGATAGACGACCACAAGGATGATTGCATTGGCAAATGAGTAAGAAGACTCAAGGAGATGAAGCTTGAGAGGGAGACAAGCAAGTCAGAGCTAAAGTGATTGAAGCCAAGCATAAGGATTGAATTGAAAGAGTGATCTGAAATCTGCAAAGTATGTTGTAAGTTATGTCAAATCAAAAGACCATTATCGTTACTTTCTAGCAATTGTAATAGTAAGATAAATCCTATGGACTTAGGTTGGTTTAATAGCCATTAGATAAATCCTTTAACAGGGTGACATTCCAAGTGAATGTTCTAAAGACCTTTAATCAGGCCCATTCCTAACAGTTTGTTGAAATCCTCTAACAAGGTCACATTTAACAGTGTGTTGTAAGCCTTTAACAGGGTAGGCTTTTAACAAGGCATCACTTCAAAAGAGTGAGAATCAAGTAGCATGTTACTGGTGGTTTTTCCCAAATTGGGTTTTCACATAAATCATTGTGTCATGTGTTGATCTTGAATGTTTTATCTTTGCATGTTGATTTATAGTAATTTGCTTATATGACTGATTTAAGTTTGAACAGATGAAAAGGGTATGGATTCATTAGAAAGGTATTAATAGGGCATTTTGCACCTTGAATAACTGATTCACCCCCCCTCTCAGTTATTCTAAAGAATTCTAACAATTGGTATCAGAGCCTGACTGCTGATTCAGTTTAAAGGGACTACTAGCAGAAAAGATCAAAATGCCAAAGAGAGAAGTTCCCAAGCTCAACAAAGACAACTTTGTTGCATGGAAAAGTTTGATGAAGCTACATCTTGGATCCATAGGAGATTATGCTCAAAATTCAATTGTCATTGAACATGTAGATCCAACAGGTGCTCCTACTGTTGAAGACATGAAAAACAAACAAGAACACAACCAGACAATGCTGAAAATTGCCTCTGCACTCAGCTATGCTGAATTTGATGATATCAAAGGATGTGACACTACATTCAAAATGTGGAAAGCCCTATCAGACATTTATGGAGGAGATCAAAATGTACAAAGAGCAAAAAGAGAAAGTCTCAAAGGAAAATTTGATGACATGAAAATGGAAGAAAATGAGAATGCTGCTCAGTATGGTGCAAGAATAAAGGAAGTGGTAAGTGCAATAAGATGCTTGAATGGTCAACTGGATGAAGATACTATTAATAGTAAGTTCTTAAGAACCTTGCTCCCTATCTATGCTATTAGAGTATCAGCAATACAAGAGCTAAGATGTATACCATGAAATAACCTAAGCTTTGAAGGTATAATAGGTAGACTCACTGCATTTGAGTTATCTAACTTTGACAACTACAAACCTGAAAATGTTGAATCTGCTTTTAAGGCCAAGCTATCACTAAAAGATGTCGAACAGGTGAAGTCAAGGAAAGGAAGAAAAATGAAGTATGTATCTAGTGACAGTAGCACTGATGAGGAAGATGTGGAACAATTGGAAGCATTACTCGCTAGAAGATTTCACAGGGGCAAAGGAAAATTCAAAGGTAAGATGCCTATCATTTGTTTCAATTGCAATGAAGTAGGTCATATTGCTGCAAGATGTCCACAGAAAAAGGATTCCAAGGAAGGCAACAAATACAAGAACAAAAGAGATGATGACAAGAGAGACTACAAAGAAAAAGGTAAGAAGTGTTATATTGTTGAAGAAAATTTTGATGACAATGATGATGAAGTTGTTTATGTAGCCATGAAGGACCAATCTGATGAACAAGAAGCCGCAGCACTGGTGACATGTATAAACAAGAATGACAAATGGATCATAGACAGTGGATGCTCACATCACATGACAGGAGACAAAAGTAAGTTTGTTAACTTTACTCAGTATGATGGAAATAGTGTTAGATTTGGTAATGATGCTCCATGTCAAATTAGAGGAAAAGGTTCCATTAAGCTCACAAACCAAATTTTATGTGACAATGCATACTATGTTGAATGATTAAACTACAATTTACTGAGTGTCTCACAATTAGGCAATATAGGTTGCAAAGTGGAATTTGAAAACAAAACTGCAAAAATCTATGACAATGATGGTAAACTAATAGGAAAAGGAGATCAAACAAAGAGTAATTTGTTTTACCTTGATATGGATGATGCTTCTTGTCTATTTGCAAAATTTGATGATGAATGGTTATGGCATAGAAGATTATGTCATGTCAACTTTGACAATCTAGTCAAAATTAGTAAAATGATGAAAGTCAGAGGTCTACCAAAATTGAAGAAGCCTGATAATGTCATGTGTAAACAATGTCAGCTAGGAAAGATGACAAAGTCAAGTTTCAAAAGCAAAAACTATACATCTAAAGAGATACTTGAGTTAGTTCACACTGACTTATGTGGTCCAATGGAAATACAAAGCTATAGAGGAGATAAATACATAATGTTATTTGTTGATGACTATTCCAAGATGATGACTATTATTTTCTTAAAACAAAAATCTGATGCTTTTCAAATGTTTAAGTGGTATGTGGCCAGAGTTGAAAAAGAAACTGAAAAAAGCTTGAAATGTCTAAGATCAGATAGAGGTGGTGAATTTACATCAAATGAATTTGAGATATTCTGTAATGACAATGGAATCAAAAGACAGACATCAGCTCCTAGAACTCCCCCACAGAATGGAATTGCCGAAAGAAGAAACATATCTGTAATTGACTGTGCCAGAACATTAATGATGGAAAATAATGTTACTTTAAAATACTAGAGAGAACCTGTAAGTGTAGCTGTTCATACATTGAATCGAGTACAAGCCAAGAAAGGTACAAATACAACACCTTTTGAATTATGGTATGGTTACTCACCAAATGTAAAACATTTCAAAGTATTTGGTTGCAAATGTTTTATCCTTAAAGATGTTAGAAATGGAAAATTTGATGCAAAAAGTGATGAAGGTATATTTCTTGGTTACTCCACAAGAAGTAAGGCATATAAGTGTCTGAATATTAACACTAACAAAATTGTGGAAAGTGAAAATGTAAATTTTGATGAGCACATAGAAGTCCAAGCAGAAGAACCAAAGAAAATAGAAGAATAAAGAACCTTTGTATATTCTTATGAAGGAATGACTGCCGATGAGGATGATGAAAATCAAATTGAAAGTCAACAACAAGTGTCAGTTTTAGCCGATTTGCAACCAGTGAATGCCGAGTTGCATTTAGAAGCCGAGTTATAGAATGAAGAAAGTGCACAATCTGATTCTGAAGACAACATACATGATGAAGAACAACCTAACAATGAAGAGCATAGTGATCTTGAATCCGAAAGATCAAACATGGAAACAAGGACAGAGCCAAGATTATCCAAATATGTAAAAAGACATCACCCTGCTAAACAAATAATTGGTGACAAAGATGCAAGACCAATGACAAGGAATAGACTAAGACATGAATCATGTATGATTAGCAAATATGAACCCAAGACAGTATACAGTGTATTACAAGATGGTGACTGGTATAAAGCTATGGAAGAAGAAATTGATCAAATAAGAAAAAATAAAACTTGGAGTTTGGTTCCCATACCAACTGACAAGAATGTGATTGACACCAAATGGGTATTCATAAATAAACTAGATGAGAATGGTGAGATTACCAGAGATAAAGCCAGATTAGTATGCAAGGGTTATGCTCAAGAAGAAGGAATAGATTATGGAGAAACATTCGCTCCTGTTGCTAGAATGGAAGGAGTAAGAACTTTACTTGCATATGCTGCCTACAAAGATTTCAAAGTCTATCAGATGGATGTAAAATTTGCCTTCTTAAATGGTATACTAGAAGAAGAAGTCTACATTGAACAACCAGAAGGAATTGTTGATGAAAACAATAGGGATATGGTGTGTAAGTTACATAAAGCACTCTATGGTTTGAAACAAGCACCTAGAGCATGGTATGAGAGACTTCACAAGTATCTAGTGCAAATTGGATTTGAAAGAACTGATGATAAAAACAACATGTACATCAAAGATGAAGAAGGTAAAGACATTATTGTATCTGAAATTTTTGTGGATGACATAGTATTTGGTGGTAAGGAAGTACTTTTCAAAGGCTTTGCTGACAAAATGAAGCATGAATTTGAAATGTCTATGTTTGGAGAAATCAAATTTTTTGTTGGATTGCAAGTTCATCAACTCAAACATGGAATATTTATTACACAATCAAAATACATCAAAGAAATTCTTAAAACATTTGGATTGGAGGAATCCAAACCAGTTAGTACACCAATGGCCACAAGAAATAAGCTATCCAAAAATGATGAGTCAGCTGAAGTCAATCAAACAATTTACAGATCCATGATTGGAAAACTACAATATGTTGTACATAGTAGACCAGACATAGCATTAGTAGTTGGAATAGTGGCTAGGTTCTCTGCTAATCCTAAAGAAAATCATCTCATAGCAATAAAAAGAATAATGAGATATCTCAAAGAGACAGATGATTTTGGTCTATACTACAAAAAGAATGGAAAATTTGAACTGAATGCATATACAGATGCAGACTGGGGAGGAAACATTGATGATAGAAAAAGCACAAGTGGAGGTGCATTATTTTTAGGCAAAAGGCTGGTTACCTGGACTAGCAAGAAACAACCATGTATATCCCAGTCCACTGTAGAATCAGAATATGTGGCAGTTGCAGTCAATTGTATAAACATTGTATGGCTCACACATCTATTGAATGGAATGAAAGAATTAACAAAACCGGTGATATTGTATTGTGATAATACAAGTGCTATAAACATATCCAAAAATCTAGTAATGCATGCAAAAACCAAGCATATTGCAATCAAGTATCATTATGTCAAAGAATTGGTAGAAGACAAACAAGTGAAGTTGGAATACATTCACATAAAGGAACAAACTGTAGATATCTTCACCAAACCATTGCCCAAGGATGCCTATGAATATCTTAGAGGCAAGCTGGGGGTTATACCCCCAAGTCAAGCAGTTTAAGGCAACAAGGAAGCTGCCTTGCATCAACAGGAATAAATCATTGAAATATTAACAAGTTGATGCAAAGGATGACAACAAGAACAGAAACTCCAAATCAGTCACAAGCATAGTGACAGAGGGAGAAAGACAACAAGAAGCCAAAGCTTATATTTTGCATGATAAAGATGCTACATCTTTGGCATTTATGTCAAAGAGGGAGAACTATGCTGAAAACTGATCAATGCAAAGAAAGAGGGAGATATATATGAAAGAGGGAGATATATGTGATTAGTAGTGAAAATGCAGAAAATCAATACAATCTTGGTGGTAACTGAATTTATTACTTGATCAGTTTGGTTTGCCATCAATGCCAAAGAGGGAGATTGTTGGAAATGATTGAAATGATCATAAGAACAATTGTTGGAATAATATATGGAATTGGTAAAGAATGTCCTCAATCATTGTTTTGTCATTGATGTCAAACTTGCTACTTGCAGGGATGACAATTGCATTAGGGATCCAAATACTATCAATTAGTTGATTGTCAAGGTGGAGGCAATCAATAAGATGTAACTAGAACACCTAGAGAAAGGTTGAAGTTATGATGTTGTAATGAAGTACAAGGATTAGTCAAGCCATTAATGAAACAGTGTATTGGATGACATACTAAAAGATACAAAGAATGAGCACACTGAAACATATCAAAGATCTAAGGTTTTAGCTAAGTCTTTTGTAAAGCTCAAACTAAGTTCACTAGTAAGTGTCGAGCAAGCTAGTAAGAGCCAAGCAAATTCCTAGTCAAGTGCCAAGCAAGTTCAAGTACCGAGTAGAACCAAGTGCCAAGCTGATATAGGTGTCGAGTAACACAGAGGTGCTGAGCACCAGTAACTCAATAATGCCAAGTTGCTGCATTATTTAGAGAATTGAAGATTTGCCAGATCTAAGCCAACAAAGTTGTTATCTAGAAATTTGTGAATTAAAAGGAAGATAAGAATGATGAGCTGGTGGCACAAAACACCATGTAGAACATTTTTAAGATACAGTTGGTGAAGAAAACAAGATATGGAGTAGATACATTGTATCCTACCTAATCCATTTTAAAACCCTAAAATTGGAGAGGGAGAATTGAGCGAAAAAGGCAAATCAGACTTGTATATAAGAAGACATAAGTTAATGGAAAATAGTGTGAAAAATAAAGTGGAATAGAGGGGATAGTGAGAGAGAGAGCTGTGGTCAAGCATAAAAGCATGAAATGCTGAAGAATGAGCTAAGGAGAAGATAACACAGGAACTCTGTTTGGATAGATGACCACAAGGATGATTGCATTGGCAGAATGAGTAAGAAGACTCAAGGAGATGAAGCTTGAGAGGGAGACAAGCAAGTCAGAGCTAAAGTGATTGAAGCCAAGCATAAGGATTGAACTGAAAGAGTGATTTGAAATCTGCAAAGTATGTTGTAAGTTATGTCAGATCAAAAGACCATTATCGTTACTTTCTAGCAATTGTAACAGTAAGATAAATCCTATGGACTTAGGTTGGTTTAACAGCCATTAGATAAATCCTTTAACAGGGTGACATTCCAAGTGAATGTTCTAAAGACCTTTAATCAGGCCCATTCCTAACAGTTTGGTGAAATCCTCTAACAAGGTCACATTTAACATTGTGTTGTAAGCCTTTAACAGGGTAGGCTTTTAATAGGGCATCACTTCAAAAGAGTGAGAATCAAGTAGCATGTTACTGGTGGTTTTTCCCAAATTGGCTTTCCACGTAAATCATTGTGTCATGTGTTGATCTTGAATGTTTTATCTTTGCATGTTGATTTATAGTAATTTTCTTATATGACTGATTTAAGTTTGAACAGATGAAAAGGGTATGGATTCATTAGAAAGGTATTAATAGGGCATTTTGGACCTTGAATAACTGATTCACCCCCCCTCTTAGTTATTCTAAATAATTCTAACACATAGTTGTGGCTGAGGTGAGGGCCACCTTGGAATATATTCCCCCTTTTTTGGAGAGGAATGAGGCTTTCTTATGTCCCTAATTGTTGTTTTAATTAGATAATATTAATTTTTAGCATAAAAAATGTAATACTTTGACCTAGATAGGTTCTTAATTGATCTCTTTTGGGAATTTTGGGAGATTATGAAAGTTGATCTTCTTGAGGTGGTTCAATAATTACTTAGGAACAAATAGATTCTCTAATCTATGATACATTTTTGACTCTCATGCCTAATAAAGAGGGGGTTAATTGTTTGGATCAATTCAAGCTTATTTCTTTATGCAATGTCATTTAAACAATCCTTACTATATTATTTACTTAGAGACTTAATTACTCCTTTATTCTCTAATCTTTGTGGAGAAGGGTGGTTTTATTAGAGGAAGACAAATTTTGAATGATTTTGTGATATAAATGAAGGCTATTCATTTTATGCTACCTCTAATGAGAAAGTTGTGTTTATTAATCTTGACATGTCTATATATATTTCTTTTACACTCCTTGACTTATTTAGAATAGGATTATTGCCTTAAATTTTAGATTAGTTCTCTTCCCTTGGTGGACCTTGATATTTCTCTAGCTTTGAGATCTCAACATAATGATTATTGAAAAGATATTTTGACAAATCTAGAAGTAAAATTTGTCAATAGACTTACATGTGGCTATCCTTTGTCAGGAGAGTGACTCTTAAATACTATGGTGTAGAATCTTCCTATTTACTAATGTTTTGTGTAGGTTCCCCCTTTCTCCTTTGTGAAAGAATTTGATTCTCTTTCTCACCAATTCCTTTGATTTGAAAGCATCCTCTCCATTTATAATCTAGTTTATTCAATTAGGAGTCTATATGTAGGTCAAATCATGCTTGAGACCTAGGCATTATGTTTATTGCTCTAGTTTTGAAGGCCTTGGCATCCAAATTTTAATCAATGTGGTGTAACAATCAAGATAATTGGAATGGGAGATGGATGTCTCCTCCTATTGGGGCCCTAAAGTGATGAGGCTAAATATTGTCTCTATTTCATGATAGTTTTAAAACACTTTGTTAATATTCTATTTCATTTTCATCAAGACATTTGTGGACCTATGTTTAGCTAAAGCAATGATTAACCTATGGGTAGATAGTATGACATCTTTTGCCAATATCATATATATGATGCAGTATTTCATTTAATTATCAAAATGTGTGTTCTTATATTTGAATTTAATTTGAAAATACATATTTGCAATTATCTCTGTATTATAACTAACCTATTTGCAATGAAGTTGAAAGATGATTGGAAGAATTCAAAGATGAGTACCAATAGCATTCAAGGATAAAAGAATGTTGAGGTGTAGCCATGGTGGAGCAAAGTCATAACAGTTGCAAAGGACATGACGGTCAGTATGGAGGAGCTATCAAGAATTATTGCATTCTCTTCATTTATTCCTATGGTGAGCAAATGTTTAGACTTTATTATTCCCGCCTTAAGCTGTTATCTCTTCTTCCTGCCTTGAGTTGTTATTTTCCTTCTTTCTCTCCTATGGATTTATAGCTAGGTTATTTACTTTTCTGTTATGGGAATAAGTGTTGATCTCCTATATATAGGAATTGGACCAAGAGTGTTAGTTTAGTTAGAAGAAAGAGTTTATGAGAATAGACTATTAACTTTTACAGTGAGTTGTGTTTTTACAGTTCCATGTGTTATGTAATGAATTTATGAAATGTAATGAAATTGTTTTTGGCTTTTATCCTATGTTAGTAGTTTAGTTGAAGCCAACCAAGGGGGCCCACTTGGAAGGTGGATTAGATTAGGATAGCATAGATTTATTTCCAAAGCACTTTTAGTATTGTAAGTAGAAGTTGTAAGTTCCTTCCTATAGCATCACACTTCGTGAATGTTCTTGTAGCATATGTGAGAATCGTTATAGTGAATGAACTGAGTAGGAATATCTGTTAGCCTTTCATTGTATTTCTAGTATTCATAGAGTTAAGTGTGTTAGTTTCTTACAGCAATAGTGTAAGTTCGTTTCCTTGCATTTTACTTTCCTATAACATAAGCTTAGTGACTCATTAAGAGACCTAGTGCACATACTATGCTGACCATTTCACATATATGTCCCTGGGTTGACAAGATCAAATGCACCTCATAGTGGGAAAAACAGTCCTTAGTTCGAATATATTATTCCTAAGCATGGCCCAGAGAATGACTATGATACACCTATTGTGAGGTGGACCATAAAGATTAATATTTATAGTTATTCTCGTGGAAATTCAAGACATGTTGGTATTGGTGGTATATGTAGAGGTTATGATATGGTGCTATTTATTTTTTTGTTTACAAATGATAATGTACTAATAATTTTATAGAGGACCTACCTATGAAGGTTGTGATTGAGAGATGATCCTCTTTATATTAGAGGAGGATTATCCACAAGTCATATTATTATAGATTTGTGTAAATGTTGAACAACCAAAGTTTAGATAATGTTAATTGGCAATTCACCTAAATGGCTAGACATATTCTAAGTCTTTGTGATACCTTGGATTTTGTCTCTTTCTAACATATCCTTAGAGAATGGAGTACAAAAGCTGATTATTTGGAAAATTTAACTTCAAAGAGTGTTGATGATCGGGATCCTTAGGTGATTGATAGACTTCCTTCTAATTATCTTGAGAACTTAGAGATGTTATTGTTGGAAGATTGGAATAGAGGTAGTATTAGTGCTAGTTCTCTCTTTGGTTGACTCTTTTCTCTTTGGTGGTTGGTTGGGGCCTCTCCTTTGTATCTTGGATTTGATTGAATAATTATTTACCCCTATTTTTCAAAAAAAATATTATCTTTATAAAAACCCTAAAATTTTAATTATTGAGATAGTTGTGAATGATAATCTAGTGAGAAAATTAATTTTTTCTCAAATGGTTACTTTTTAAAATGTTCAACTATTTTAAAATGATGTTATATAAGGCAAGAGCCTACAACATAATAGTAAATTGTGAGCCTCTTATGTGGGAGGTCTTAGGTTCGAGTATACTCAAACTTAAAATAATAATAATTAATCACAACAAATAGTAATAATTCATCTTTGCTTTGGCCTATTATCCATCAAAGAAAAAATGATATATATCTTGGTGAATTCACATACCTCATATTATCAATTCTTCTTTGGTGACCATGATTTAGATAAATATCCTAATAAGCTCCCAAAAAATTATTTACAAAAGAGAAACTCCACATAACTTTGAGAATGTTGTCATTAACTTCTTTTAGTGGCCACATCTTATGATCTTGCCTTGCCTATTAGGCCCAAAAAATGTTCAAATCATTAAATGAAGAGGAGTTAATAAAATGAATGAGGAGATAATCAACCTCATAAACTATGACAAGACTAACCTTAGAGAAGGGGTAATTACGAAAAAAATGATTGACAAGATCCTTATCTCTTTTGGTAATAATTATAGTAGTACCATTTACACTATGGTTTTTGGGTTAATAATTGATGCCTTTATTTCCCACACTTTTTGTGTGTTTAATACTAAATTGATCGCTCTATATTTTAAGAACTATTGTAGAAAATATTTTGACTCTTCTAAAATGGATGATGAACTTAATCATGAAGAGTTGAAAGTATGTTTATGGAGGAAAGACAAGAATGTTTGGAGGAAGTTGAAGAGAGGCAGTGTGACTCATTACCTAAAGAAGCTGCATGGGTCTGACAAGGAGATTAAAATAGTATTGTGGCCATTTGTGGTAAAACTATTGAGTTCTCCATGGAATTAATTGTTGAGGTTTTGGGTCTTCCCAACATAGGTATGAATTTTTATAAGGATGTCAAGATTTTTGATAACATTGTTAAGAACTTCCCAAAAAGGTAAAAGAGAGAGTTATTCTTGCAAAAGTGAAAGCTAATTTATATGAGATTAATAACATAAAACTCTTTTGGGATAAGGTTTTAAAGGTAATGATGGAGTATACTATAGTTGATGTTCAATTTTGTAGAATCCATATATTTCATTTTGTGTTCTTAATTCACTTTAGGCACAAAATTAGGGTTTCTTTTTTGCACTACATACATAGTTCTTTGATCAACAACTTGAAGAAGAATCATAAAGAACACTCTAAATCAGTTCTACATAATATCTTATTTATCTAATTCATGATTATTTTAGAGATAAAGACATGGTCATTAAGTAGTTTAACATGGAATTTAAAGTGGACATTTTGAATAGAAAAAAGAAGAATTCTGGGGAAGGAAGCACTAAAAAGAAGGTTTTTCATTCTCAAAAAGAAAAGTGAAAATAAAGGCAAGCACCCCTACCTCTAGTGATGTTGAAGATATGGAATCTAAAGATAATATGACTCTATGGATTCCTCTTAAGACTCTATGAATGAAATATAAAAGAAGGATACAATGGGCAAAAAGATAGGTAAATCACTAGGAAAGAGAAATTTGGAGAGAAGGAGGTTACTAATGAATTCTTGGTTTTAGAATCTTTTGAGGAAGAAGCTAATGATAGCTCAAATTTTAAAGAATCAAAATCCTTAAAAGCCTCATAGGAAGATAAGAACTCTTTAGAAGAAGAATCAATAACTATTTTGCACAATATCAAGGAAGAAATGGATATTGAGAAAAAAAGATGAAAAGGAGTCCACGGAAATAGAGGACAATAAAGATAGTAGTCATAATAATGAGATGAATGAGAAGCCATCACAGACTATGGGGATTAAAAAAAGTGATATCAATTTTGAGGGAAAAATATCTCCTAATGTGCATTACAACGACTCTGTCTCTTTCCCCATGTGTGTAATGAACAAAACCATCCACAACGGTTCAATTTTGAGGTATATAAACAAACTAGAAAGGAATCTTTGGTAGAGAAAGAATCAAAAGATTTTTATTTTTTCTTTTTTTTGATGGAGATCATCTTTTTCACCTAGCCTTGTTGGTTAAGAACCAAGGACTGAGGGGCATCCATTATGCCAAATTTTCCCAAGGCATGATCTTGGCCTCATCCCTTTTAGATGTCAGGGGCCTTGCACTTGGCAAGACTTGATCCTTAGTGGGCTCTTTGTGAGTCTTTCAACTTCACCAGTAGACCAAGGGCCCTTTGATGGAATAAAAAGATTTTAGTGATAATAGAGATGGTAATATCATAATTTTTGAGATAGCTAAAGCTAGGTATATTTTTTCCATTAGGATTGATAAGTTAATGGTCAAAGAAATCAAGAACCTAAATTATAATATGTGCAATATCTATAAAAAGGTTAAAAAAAATCCAAGAGTAAGGCTTTTGATTGTGGGTTTTACCAATAGGAGAAGAGAAGTGACAACATGGATGAAGTTAGCACTAAGGGGTTGGAAATTTTTGGCATTGACATTAAACTCTAAGAGGTTGTGGATTCTAGGATATAGGACATCATTGAAAAAATAGAAGGGAACAAGAATATTCTCAAAACTATCTTGTTGCAGAGTCATGAGGGTTTGAAAGCCTCTTTTACCAATTTGAAATTTTTTTATGTGATGCTCGATAATTTTATTAATGTGGACTTTGATTATGGTCCCTCGGATGGAACTATTGTATGCCCAAAAAAGTGCACTAGATCCAAGATGAAGAAGAATAAAAATAAGGAGATCAAGGAATATATATACTTGAAGAGGTCTTTCTAGAGGCTTGAAGACTTGGAGATGGACATTGATATTCCTCTCAAGAATCTTATCTAGTTGAAATTTTGTGGGTCAGTCTTTTGTTTTTCTATTGGGTCTATTTTTTTGGTTGGTATACTTTAGTGTTTTGATTTTTGTTTTGGGGGTTTTTTCCCTTCTATGGGTTGTTGCATGCTCTCTTTGTAGCTATTTTTTCATGTGTAATATTTTATGAGATTGTAAAGGGTTTTAGGGTCCCTTCAAAGCCTATTTATTTCTTATTAAAAAA
Organism: Cupressus sempervirens; assembly: GCA_028749045.1. Lineage (NCBI taxonomy): Eukaryota > Viridiplantae > Streptophyta > Pinopsida > Cupressales > Cupressaceae > Cupressus > Cupressus sempervirens. Next base: position 397,112,091 of record CM053790.1, read on the forward strand.
CATTCATCATACACATAGGATATATTAGGACACCAAGGAAAAATAGATCATTAACCTTTTTTATAATGTAAAGAGGATGGTTAGGTAATTTAATCATCTATTTAGGATCAACTATAACAAAAACTTTAAAATGAGGTTTGGGTTTAGGTTCAAAGTGATCAATAAGGTTAATAATGTTATTGGCATTAGTACATTCAATGTAATTGTCTACAAAATGGATAGATAAAGAAGGTAAATACCAAGTCAACTCAAAAATTTTGGTCAAATGAGATGGTAAAAAATTGGTATATATTTTGCATGTTTTAGTTGGGAGGTGAAACAAACTTGTTTCATTCATCATTAACAAACTCAAAAAAATATAACATTCAAATCAATGAGGTTTGGAATAAAAAATTCAAATGGAAACACTTAGTATAATGGCTAGGTTGATAGTGATATTAGAAAAAATATTTATGGTCAAAAGACCTTGGTAGAGGTCTAGATATGTTAATTGGTTTAATGTCATGAAGTTTAAAGTATAATCATTAATAAAATTCAATATCACATTGCAAAAATATTCAAAAAGAGGTGCAATTTTTATTTTTTTATTTTTTATTTAAAATTTTGATTGGTAAATGGCTAAAGCCTGTATATTATAAGTAAATGTTAAAATGAAAGTTACATTGTTCTTCGTTCAAATGGGCACTAGTAGGAAAGAATGAATCAAGAAAACCTCCAGTCTTGCCCAGGACCAAAGTCCTCTATTATATAAAATTTAAAAGGGGAATTTCCCAGTATATTCAGAATTAATGAAATCTTACAATATCCATTTATTAGATCTTATATTGGCAGGAATAACTTTTCTTACAATATTCAACTTGTCTTCCGAATTCAGATTGAATATACCTCCTAAAATAATACTTCTATACTAACCTGCATATCAAAGAAGACCTTTCTTTCCACAAGGGGTTAGTAGTATTACTCCAAAAAAAAAGAAAAATGAAGGATAAAAAAGAACCTTCTCTATAACAAATTTTAACACTTTTCTTCTTAGCTCTATGTAGATTATTATAAATTGGTAAAATACCACCTAATTTATCAATTTTTAATGTTAGTGTCATTATTTTTAAATTTACATTTTTAAATCTTTAAAGTCTTTATTTATAGCTAATAATTCTTCTCCATTAGCCCCTTCATTTGCTAAATGATCGGCTTTTTGATATCCTACTCTAAATATATGTTGGATTTTGGTCTCCTCAAAAAGATTAAAAATCCTTAAAAAAATTGGATTTTGTTTTCCTCAAAGAGTTACATTATCCAATTTCAAATAAGAAGACTATTCAGTTTTCAATTAAGTTACTTATAATTATAGATTAAGCTATTTTCACCATCAACCACTTTATTACCTTCCCAAATAATATGTGAAATCAAAAAATCTTTGAAGAGGTCTAGGAGATTTAGAACTTCTTCCAGTTTAGAATTTAACACCCAGTTTGGTATCTCCCTTTTCCTAATGGCATTTAGTACAATCTGTGAATCTCCTTCAATAATAAGTTTTGAGATACTTAGGTTTAGAAAAATTTGGAGACCTTCTTGAAGGGCTTCTAATTCAACGATATTGTTAGTGGTTGATCATAAAGATTTGGCCCTTTTAGTGATCCAGATGCCAGAATCATTTTTAATGATGCATCCTATTCTAGTAGTACCAGGATTGCCTCTTGAGGCTCCATCAAAATTTAATTTGGTCCAACCACTAGGAGGTGGAATTCATCTACATTTGTCCCTTGTCTCTTTATTCTTTTTTTTTATATACATAAGTAGGGGATTAATTAGGTTTTTCCAACTCTTTTTCATTAGACCATCCCACTCTGAAAATAATCCTTCCTCTTTTGAGATTTTCCTAAGGTGAGACTTTAAGGTTTCAACAATACAAGCCTTGATTTTATTCATAAGCTCACATATAGTCATATCCTGATCATAAAATATTCTTCTATTTCTTTCTTTCCATACTTCCCAAACAAGGATAGATGGACAAATATTCTAGAGTTTACCAAAGATATAACTACTACTATTAGTTGGCCATCCCCTAAGAAGGTCATCCAAAGATTCTAGCAAAGGAGAAGTCTAACCTGACATATGTTAGAGCCATTCCCAACAATATTGTGTATATGGACAATTATATAAGAGATGATCAATATCTTCATTCTCATGCTTACATAGAATACATCTTGAAGGACCCTCAATGCCCATTTTTCTAAGCCTGTTGGCAGTTAGAATCCTATTTTGAGAGATAGTCCAAAAAAAGAAGCCTGCCTTTGGCAGGTAGGAAGAGTCTCAACAAAGTTTAAGGGGAGTATTAACTTCTTCCCACCTTTGGGAATGAAAGATTAATCTATATCCATTTTTAATGTTATACCTACCATCTTTTAATGCTACTCATATGAGTTTTTCATTTCTCACTAATTATTTTATTTTCCTCTTATGAATGATGTTTTTAGAAACCTTCTTTATTGCTAGTTCCAAGTCAATATTATCCAAAGTTTTCCATTCCAAACTTATACTACCATTAATATCTTTTTTAGTTTTATAATTGTTGACCTAATTGTTGGAATACCCATGTTAACTACTGGGGGATGGCCATCCCAAGAGTCCTCCCAGAAGAGAGCTTCATCACCATTAGCAACATCCCAAGTAGGATATTTACTAATAAGGGATCTTCTTTTTACTATAAAATTCTAACTTTTAGATCCTTTAGGAAGAATCCTCATTCCAAACAAGGAGTAAGGACCGGCTCCATTTAGGTATTTTTTATACACAATTTTTGCCCATTTTTGATTTCTTTCTATGAATATTTTCCAAGTCAGTTTGGCCCCTAATGCTTCATTTTGCCAACTTAATTTTTTGATACCTAGACCTTCTAATTCCTTTGGTTTACATAAGTTTTTCCATTTTATAAGAGCCATTTTTTTTTTTTCATCAGTGTCATTCCAAAGGAAGCTTTTGAATTTTGCCTCAAGCTTCTTATTAATACTTTTACATAAAGGTAAACAAGAAAGGGAGTAGGTTGGGAGGGTAGATAAGACTGCTTTGATCTTTGTAACTTTACTAGCCTTTGTGAGCCATTTATCTTTCCATCCTTCTATCTTTTTATCCATTCTTTCAAGGATACTATGCAATTCCTTATTAGTTTCACTACCTTTTTCTAGCTCTATTTCTAAGTATTTACATGAGAATGTACCTCTTTTATATCTTGTAATATTACAAATTTGTTTTTTAGTTTTAGGTGTGGTGTTAATGATTTTTTTAAATGATTTTTCAGCATTCACTCTTTGGCCTAATGCTTCCATGTACTATTGAACGATTGACTTGAGGTTTAGGGCCTCTTCTATTGTACATTCTTCTGGTAGAATGGTATCAATTGCATATTCTTGGTGGGTTATATTAGGGGAATTTTTTATTATAGTAATTCCACTTATTTTACCATCAATATGAGCTTTTGTAATTTCCCTACTGAAGGCTTCTACCATGATAATGTATAGGAAAGGAGATAGGAGATCTCCTTGTCTTATACCTCTTGATGTGTCAAAGAAGTCTTTAGGAGTACCATTAATAAGGACTGAAATTTTAATTGTTCAGATGCATTGATAGATAAGATTAATCCATTGGTGTGAGAAACCAAAGGCTTCTAAGGTTTTTCATAGAAACCTCCAGTCAACCATGTCATACGCTTTCTAAATATCCAGTTTCATGAACATGCTTGCCATTTTATTCTTTTTGATTGAGTGTAACATTTCTTGTATAATGAGTATCCCATCTAGAATCGATCTTCTTGGTACAAAACATGTTTTTTCTTTTGATATAAGCTTAGGGAGAATTGGTTTCATTTGATTTGCTAAAATTTTGGATATGATTTTATAAATGATGTTGCAAAGAGCTATAGGTCTAACGTCCCTTGGGTTTTTAGGGTCATCTTTTTTGGGTATCAAGGTAAGAAAGGTATTATTGATTTTAGATAGTAATGATTCACCATTTCTTGATGCTTTAATGGCTTTCCAAAGATCAATGCCGATAATATCCCAACATTTTTGGTAGAGGAAAGCCTAGAATCTCTCTAGACCTAGAGATTTGTCAGGGTTCATGTTGAATAACACAGATTTGACTTCTTCCAAAGATATGGGTGTATTTAATGCTTTATTATTTTCTATAGTAAATGCTTTTGGTATAGCTTCAAGAATTTTTGCTTGAACTATCATATTTGAACTGTCAAAATTATTTAATAAATTATTGAAATGACCTACAAAAATCTTTTCTATACTGTTAGGATTTTTAGTGATAGTACTTGACGGGTCTTTGATTTTTATAATTTTACTTTTAGCTCTATTGAACAGGGTGTTGTTATGATTTTTTTTTGTATTATAGCCTCCTTCTAGCCATTTTTCTCTTGATTTTTCTCTCCAAAAGACTTCTTCCTTTGCTAGTATGTTTTCCTGCTTGGTGAGTAGTTCTTTTTCTAGAAAAAATTTCTCATTATTCATACCTTCTTTAATTACGTTTGTATTCAATTTTTTAAAGATTTCTTCGACGTCTATTTTTTCTTTAAATATATTAGTGAATTTATCTTTATTCCACTTAAGTACATTTTTTTTAATCATTTTCATCTTAGAAACAAATATGTACATTTTGGAGCCTTTAAAATTTCCTAGGTTCCACCATTCTCTAATAAGCTCCATAAATTTTTTTATCTAAAAACCACATTTTTTCACACTTAAAAGGATTTTTGATAGGTTTAGAAGGTTCAATAAATTCAATTCTAATAGGATAGTGGTCTGATCCTACTATAGGTAGAATTGAGGATTGGAAATCTAGATCTAATTCACTTAGTTCTCCTTTGAGAAAGAATCTGTCCAGTTTCTCAACGATAAAAGAGAAGTCTTTCCTTCTATTATTTCATGTGTACTTACCATTATTAATAGGAATATCGATTAGGTTTTTAAGGTCTATCCATTTTTAAAAGTCCCTAGATGCTTGGGAAATTTGATGGATGCCTCTAGATTTTTCATCTATATTCATGATGGTATTAAAATCTCCACCTATAAGAATGAATTCATTATTGTGATTTTTAATAAATAGGAAATTTCATCCCATAAAAGTTTTTTTTATCTATGTTATTAATTGGTCCATATATGTTTATTAAAATTAGCTATAGGTTTGTCTTTATGCTTTTAATTCTACTGCTCATCCATGAATTATTTAATTTTAGTACATTTAGAGTTACTTTCCTAGGGTTCCAAATCATTCCTAATACTCTTGAGGCTCCTTTGGATTCATGTAAGTTAATTTTCCAACTACATAATTTATTTTCTAGCTTAATTCCTTCTTCTTTATTTAGTTTTATTTCTTGTAATATAATAATTTTAAAATCAAATTGTTTTAGGTTTTTCTTTAATAAGTGTTTCTTGCTAGGAGTATTTAAACCCCTAGCATTCCAAGTGGTGATCTTAATGCTACCTTGGGAAGGTTCTTCCCCTTCCTTGGATTAAGTAACTGACTAGTCTTTTGTTTTTCTTTTGCCCACCCATTTGCTTCTCTGAGTTCTTTAAGAGACTTCCTTCCTCTTTTAGCTTTCAATCTGCCATATTAAAAAAATTTTATCCACTCTTGATTCATCAAAATGCCCAATTTCTCTATTTTCTCCTATGCATTTAAGGCACTTTCAAATTATTTTCCTTCTTTCTTATCTTTTTCTTCATTTTCTAATTCTTTCATTATTTGTTCTACAAGGGTTGTCTGGCCATCTATATGTCTATTATTTGATATAGTTGGTATACTCCATGTTCTGCCCATATCTGTACCATCTCCTTATCTTGTTATTATTCTAGATTTAGTTGTCTATAAAGATTTAATTCTCTTATTATCATCCTCAATAATCAACATATCTCTTCTTAAATCTTCAAAGGTGTAGTTATCTCTGCCTAATTTTAGAACTTGTCACATTAGATCCTCTTTCTGTAAATCACTTCTTTTATCAATATTATCGAAGTTAAATACTTGGATCCATTCATCAGTTAATAGTTCCAAATTCTCTTTCTCTGCCTCATGTAAAATTAACATTTCCAAGTTTTCATTTTTTGATGTATCATTATTCAGGAAGTCTTGAAACTATTGTGTTAAAATTCCTTTTATCTTACTTTGATCCTTTTCCCTTGCATTGTACTTACTAGGGTTAGAAATAGGTGATTCTTGTGTTGTAGTAGGTGTCTACCAAAAATTAGAGAATAGATTTATTGCCTCTTTTTTAGGATCTATGAAATCCTTCATAGGCTCTTCTTTCTATTACTGTGGAGTGTCCATCGATTCTTTTATACACTTAGCCTTAGTTTTCTCTGGAGATACATCAGAGAAAAGATGTTTGTTTTATATTTCTTCAAGACTAGTATTAGTGTTACCCAAGAGCTTTTTTTCCTGAGACCTAGGTTCCTTTTCTGACAATTTTTCTCTCCCACAAGTTTCTTTTGTTTTCTTAACTTTTTGTGCTTTCTTTAGTTTCTTATTTAGCCTTCAGCTATTGATGACTATACTTTGCATCCTTGAATTAGAAATATTATGTTCAATTTTTTCTTCTTCTCTCATATTGATTTCTTTGGGACTTTGATCTTCACAGGAAAGATCTATTTTCAGCTATGAGCTAGTGCCTTTACATTCTTTCATATCTAACAATTCAATAGATTCTTTACTATTATCTAATATTAATAAATTTTCCTTTTCTTTGCTTTGAGATTCTTTTTCTTTTACAGCTTGTAGTATCTCAATTACTTTCTTCTGATCTTTCTTGGAGATAGGAGAAGACCCACTTCTGATCTCTATAATTGGAGTTAGAAATTTTCTTTTTTCTTTTCTTAATTCACCATCCTCCAATTCTAGAACTACTTTCCCTATTGTCTCATGAATAGGCTTCATGAGACCTTTCTTACTTATGGACTTCCTCTAGTATTCTTTTTGGTTTCTTATATTCATCATAGGGAAGGTATCTTTAAGATCCAAAGTTGGTTGATAATTTTTAAATGTAATATTTCTCTCATTATTTAATTTGATTATTTCTAAGATTTTTCCTTCAAATCTATAAAAGATTAAGTTATAGATAGATCTATTTGTTATTACCTTAATAGGTTTGACTTTTGGGTTATTAGTCTTGAAGTTGATAAAAAATTTAATATTATTACAATATTTAAAAGAGGCATCTATTCCTATCAAATTACCAATTGAAAAACCTATTTTCCTAAGAATCTCTACATGCATAAGTTTAGGAGGGAGAGATTTAATAGAAATCTAGGTTGGTATGGAGAGTTTTAACAATTCTTCCTTGCAATCTGGGGTCTATTCAAAGAATCTAACAACATAACCTTTAAAATAACAATCACAAAAAAAGAGGAATCTTTTAAAAAATATTCATCACTACAATGAATGTAAACTAACCTATCAGAATGGTGAGATATACTTAGATAGTTAATGAGATTGATCATTTCTTGTTTTGGTCCATTCCAAAATGTGAATACATCAACATTCTAACAATCCTACCAGCGATCTTCACTATCCTGATTGTTGATAATTAGGATATGTTCCTCAATTCTTTTAAAGTTGGGGCAAGGTGCTGTGAAGGGTTCAATAGAGGAATGAGTAGGAGACTTGAGATTAAAATTCCTATGGTGAGGGGGGATATATGTTTTAGGAAGGATGAAAGCAGGGTTGAGATTTGAGGTCTCAGTCTTTTGGAGATGTGCTTCACGAATCTTGGGGGAATCAACTTGTAAACCTATCTATTGAGAGAACATGGAATATCTATTTTGGTCTACATATTTAGCATGATTAAAGAAGTGATTTTTTTTTCAAGGCTTTCAATGGAACAAATGGTATTAGGTTGAAAGCCTTTTTGAGTAGGAGAATTCTAATTCTAGGGAAATCATCTCTTTTATTGTTGATTCCCATGACTAGGCATTAAAGGAAGTAATAGATGGTCTATATCTTAGGATGAAGATGTGGAAAAATGACTAGACATGGTGAAATCCATGATAGGGAATGACAAAAGTGGCAGCATCTTTTGAATTAGATGATCTTCTGGTGGAAAAAGAGAACTAATTTACTAGATATTATTTGCTCCTTCAAATAAATATTTTTCCCTTTGCAAGACAAAAATTTAGATAGAAATCACTACTCAATTCACTATCACTGCATATTAATTTTCTTTTTCACCAAGAAGTTCAAGAGTAGAGTCTTACCCTTGCTTAATGCTTCATAAAACTCTATTCAAGAAATGATTTAAGGAAACCTACAACTGATCTACTATAGCACCAATATGCCTCTTAACAATGTCATATTCAATCAATGAAATCAATAAATATCTTACAGTTTGCTATCATAAAATAGTAGAATTCACCGGTTTGATTTGTAATTCACTTACACAAATAGGTATGACATACTAGGATTATGGGCTCCCAAAACTACACTTTAGTCAGCCTTCAAGTTCACACTACCAACTCTCTCCATTTAATACTAGATTAAATCAAGTAGAAGCACATGGATTTTTTGTTCCCCATAATGATTGCCAACCATATCTGAAAGTCTTTTTGCTTTCTACTTTCCACTGTCCACAATCTAACCCACTCAATCCCTTTATGAAACCAAATAAGCTACTTCTTTCCCAATCAATCTCTAGGATTTCATAACCAAAAAGATTACAACTAAAGAACTTCTTTCCCTATCAATTTTTCATCAAAAATATTATGGTTGAAACAAAGTAATCTAGCTTTTCAATAGCTAGGTGGATTATGGATGAAAGCACTCTAGATGATTTTACATTTTGTGGCTGCCATAGCTTCTTCCTATATCATCTCACTGAATTTAAATCTTTTGAAACTCTAAGATAAAAGATGACACCATTTCATGCATCGTTTCCATTAATTTGGTTCATAGATCAAAGAAAAATTGAAATGAATATCGAGAGAAATTTTTTTTTAGCAAAAAAGAGAGGTGCAAAATTACAAGAAGGTATAAAAACATATTAAAAAGGAGTCATACCTTTTGATGTTGTTTCTAATTGCCCATCATTGTTGTTTTATGAATTATTGATCTTAATGAAGCCCATATGTTTTTGAAACTTTACAAAGGAATAGGATGTGATATCAATCTTATCAATAAGAGACATTACTATACTACTCTCAATTTGACTCAGTTGAAGCTAATAGTTATGAAGCACCACATACAGTCGAGTGAGGAAGAGAATTCAAAAAATAAATATCTTATCTATAATGTTTTTTCTAAACTCATGATGAAAATATATTGAATGTCAACATGAGGCATAGAAGGTATTTTTTAATGTAGAAAGAAAACTAAAAAGAGAACAAATTAAGAAAGAAAGATTATTTTCTTTCCATTTATGGAGGATATTGCATGAATATGAAATAATTTATACATAATTAAACATTACAATTACAATGGTCATAAGATTATTGTTGTGTTGGACCAATGCATTGCCTCCTCCTAAGTTTCCCTCACTATATCCCATAATTTCCTGTATAAATTTTTCTACCCAAGGTGTATAGGAAGTTTTAAGAGGTTTTTATGGAGGTTTACTACATGTAGCTTTGAATGATTCTTTAAACTATTAAAACACCTCAAGGGGTATGGTAGGTGAAGCTAGTTGAGTTAAACATGATTTTCCCTTTTCTGGTTTGGTTTGTATTTTTGTGTTCAATGGCCCTTTTTCTTTTTGTGTTTTCTAGGTTTTGGAACTACCTACTAATTATTTCTTTAAAAACCTTCATTGACTATCTCTAGGTCTATTCATGCACCTGAATGAATTACTTTAGCACAAACCTAAGTACTAGCTCAAGTAAGGTTGATAAATTTTTAAGTATTCTAAACTTAGCTTACTACAATATCACACCTTTAATATCTTTCCCCAATAAGAATGCCAAAAATGTAGGGTAAAATTATGGTTCAACTCCACTTGAGATTTGACCTTGTTTGGTTGTTTAGTTTATTCCTCTTGATTTTCAATATGGGGTCATAGTCTGATGAAAGATATCATGGCAGTTTGTTAAAGGGGTGGAGTAGAAAGTTAAATGAGGATAAAACAAAAACTATGGAAAAGAATAAATCTTCTGTTGTACATCTAATTTGTCTAAGTGCATCACAATTAGGATCCCTGATTCTAATTATACACCAATTATCAATGCAATGAGATCACAAATCAAATTTTAAAACCATGAATTTATTTGCAAATCACAAATCAATTTATTGTTGAAAATGTAAATGGTATCACATGCCCGATCTTGCAGACAAAATAAGATTTTTATTATAGAGAAACATGTCATAAAACATCATTACTTCAAACATATCTAATCTCTAGTTTAGGTTCAATCAAATCAGACTTAAATTATCACAATTTAATCTCACTTATCTAGTTTCTAGTTCTTTAATTCTTATGTGACACAACTAGTTCTCTTAAAAGATATTACTAAACAATGGCAAAGGAACATGGGCTTTGGTTCAAAGGAATGTAGCAAGAAGGATAAGAGGTGAAATAAAGATGTCTATAATAGGATATTAATAGTGTTGTGATGGAGAGTGGAAATTTTATGACAAGAGGTTAACAATATTGTGGTGAAGAATGAGAGATTGCAATAGGAGGTTTGAGGACTTGTAATAGAAAATATGAATTTGCAACAAGGAGTATGAATCTATTGTAGGGGATAATAGACTATGGTATATTATGAATACAATATGATAGTTAGTTTGAATGTAATGAACAAAGGTAAAGTCTAAGATTAGGTGCACAATAATTAAAATATCAAAGTGTCATTCTTTCAAAACCAAAACTAGTAAAGCTACAAATCATATAGATCTTGTAATCTAATTGCATTAAAAGCATTTAATTTATAAAGAGGAATACATAAATGCTACCATTAATCACTCATAAATATATACTTTACAAAAGATAAATCACACAATCAACCTACAGTAAATGAAAATGATCTCACTTTGGTTCAGAGAGGGGCCCCTTCCTCTAGTTCTCAAGATGAGAGGAAGGTGATAAAATACTCTACTTCAATCTAGGCATAAATCCAACATTCATTAAAAGTAATAATTTATTTTTTTAACACTTCATATATTTTTATTATAACACATATTTATATGCATAATGATGCAATCATAATATCCAAAATAAGAGAATGGTTTGATATGCCCATTTAACCTATAAAATTATAAAAAAAATTCTTAATTTGGTTGCATGCCCTAAACCATTCAAATCTAATAACAACCTTCCTAGAATATGATAAGGGAAAAAAAAGTAATATCTTTAATCATTCAGCCAATCTAGCTGCATAATATGTTGTCCCATGTCTATTTGATCATCATTCGCCTCTTATGTGGTTCATGTAGCAAAATCAATCCAACTACGTCATTTTTTAAGTAATTGATCACTTAGTTATTATTTTTTCATCTTTACAGATGTCCTAAATATATCTTATTTCTCTATCAATGAATTGGGAAATAGGGACTTAATACTAGGAAACATTAGGTGAAATAGAGGAAAAGGATAATAAAAAATAGTTCACATTTTGATGGAGAGGCATCTCAAGTTGTACTTCTATCCCTCTTGGTAGATATTGGCTCGATTATCATTGTGAACCTATTCAGTGACTTTGTCATAGTTGGTTTAGTGGATGTGTTTCTATCTTCATTTATAGAGTGACTCAGGTTCTTTGTTTGTCAAGTGGTTCATGTTTTGTATTCACCGAGTGCCTAAGTGATTCTCTTTATCTATTTTTTAGTGATATCTTGTTCTTCATTCACCAAGTTGTCTATCTAGGTCATATTGGAGAGATGATATTTGTATTTAATTCTTGGTCATGATTTAATATATGAGATTGATCATTGGGATGCATGTAGCTCATTATTTAATCGTCCTTCTTCAATGTGATGATCTAGAAATTTTTGTAAGCCATTTTGGAAAATATAAATAAAGGGTCTTAGTATTAGGTTAGGGGAGATAGTGAAAAAAGTAGATGGGAAGATTGAAGAGCTTACATGCTGGTGGATAATTCTTTGTATTTGGATCTTTGTATTGATTGCAACCTAGAAGGCCTCACAACCAAGTATATATGCTGAAATTTGATGAATAAATAAAATATTTATGGTTCTCTCTCCTTTTGGCATTTCCCTTTATGATTTTATTCCTTTTTGTAACTCAATAAGGATTGGTTGATTTTTAGGAAATCCCTTTGCCCTGCCTTTCACCCATCTCCTTGCATCACATTTGATACCCAACACTTACTACTTAATGTCTTGTATGACCTGTATGATAAAAAAACAAGGTTCCCATTCAAGTCACTCCTCTATGATTTAGGCAGATAATGTAAACTCCAAGGATACATCCTACATCCTTATGATACTCACTAAGGAATAAGATATTGATCTTATTAAATAAGTTTTACATAGATTGAAAGTGGAGAAGTTGTTGATTAATTTGAAGAAATATACATTCATGGAGGAGGAAGTTGTGTATTTGGGATTTTTAATTTCTACTAATGGTTTGAAAATATATCTTAAGAAGGTTAAAGAAACTCCTAAGTGGCCTACACTTTAGAATGTGAGTGAGGTAAGATCATTTCATAGGTTGGCCATTTTCTATAGGAAGTTCATTAGAAATTTTAGTTCAGTTTGTAATGTTATGGCTAAGAAAAATGAGGGGAGATAAAAATGACTTCAAGTGGAAACATGGAGTTTGTAAGAGTTTTGAGACTTTGAGATAGAAGGTTATTGAATTATGTATGTTGGCTTTTCTTAGTTTTGATAAGGTATTTCAATTGAATGTGATACAAGTGGTAGTGTAATTGGAGTTGTAGTGAGTCAGGAAGGAAAACCTATTGTTTTCCTTAGTGAGAAGTTGAATTATGCTAAAAGGAATTATTATGTATATGATCAAGAGTTCTATGCTATTGTTCAAGCTTTGAAGAAGTAGAGATATTATTTGATTCCTAAGGAGTTTGTGTTGTACATCGATCATAAAGTTTTACACTGTTTGGGAAGTTAACATAAGTTGAACCAAAGACATATGAAATGAGATGAGTACTTCCAAAGTTTCACATTTGTGATCAAGAATAAGAGTGGAGTATATAATCAAGTTGCAGATGCATTGAGTAGAAGATCTTTATTAATTGAGATGAAAGTTGATGTTCTTGGATTTGATAAGATGAAGGATTTGTATAAGGTTGACCCTTTAATTATTTTGAGGTATGGAGAGAGTGTAGAGCACTAGTATCAGATCAACCAAGTAAGTTTATTGATTATTTCATTCAAAAAGGTATGTTGTTCAAAGTAATTCATTTATGTATACTGAAAGGATTAATGAGAGTTAATTTAATTAAAGAGAAATACAACAGTGGATTGCTTGGACATTTTGGTATTGATAAGATATTGAATTTTCTTAAGGAAAAGTGTTAATGGTCGCAATTGTATAAGGATGTTTAGAAGTTTGTAAGGAGTTTTAGAGTTTTTCAAGTTGAAAAAGGAGAAAGTCAAAATACTAGACCCTATACACCTATTTCAGTACCTAAGAAACCTTGGAGTGATATCAAAATAGATTTTAATATTGGCTTATTGAGGATAATGAGAGGGCATGATTCCATATTTTTTGTTGTAGATAGATTTTCTAAGATGGAACATTTCATACCTTGTAGAAAAATATTATATGTTATGCATATTGCAAATATTTTTCTTAGGAAGATTGTTTTATTGCATGAATTATCAAGGAGTATCATATCTAATAGAGACAATAATTTGTTGGTTATTTTAGGAGGACTTTGTGAAAAAACATGGACTCATAATTGAAGTTATGTTCTACATTTCATACAAAGACTGATGGACACAAAGAGTGTGAACAAAATATTGGCTAATTTGTTGAGATTTTCAGTTGGAGATAAACCAATTAATTGGCATTTGATATTGGAACAAGTAGAGTTTTCATACAATAATTCTGTGAAAATGAGTACCAGAAAGACACCTTTTGAGATTGTTACTAGAATGTAGCCTAGACATATATCATATTTGAGGAGCATTGCTAGTGAAACAAAGAGAAGTGCTTAGGTGATGAATTTCCTGAATTTATGAAGTGTCTACATGAGGAAGTAAAACATAAGTTGAAACAAAGTAATTATAAATATAAGGAGAATGTAGATAAGTGAAAAAGGCAAATGATTTTTGAATTTGGTAATAAGATGATGATTCATTTAAAGAAGGGTAAATTTCCTCTTGGTACATATAGTAATTTTAAGGTGAAGAAGTTTGCTCTTTGTAGAATTTTGATGAAATTTAATAGTGGTAATGCTTATGAAGTTGAGTTACCTGATGACATGGATATATTTCCTATATTCAATGTTGCTGATTTAAAGAAGTATTATGTATCTAATTATGAGTTGAAAATAACAAGTGATTATCCTAAGAACTAGTATGAAGAGATATAAAAAGATTTTGGATCAAAAAGTTGGTAAGAGTACAAGAGGAAAGGATTAATTTGACTATTTGGTAAGATGGAAGGGTAGGCTAGTGGAAGATGTTGCATGGATTTCTTAATTTGAATTAGATTCAACTCAAATTGTGACACTCTCATGATTTAGGAGAATCATTTCTTCTCAACCCCAGTTGTCTGATGTAGGAGCATCTTGGGTTGCACTACTATCTCTCTTGATAAATATGTGTTTGGTTATCATTATAAACCTATTTGGTGACCTTGTTGCAATTGGCTTAGAGGATGTATTTTTGTCTTCATTCACTGAATGACTCAAGTCCTTTATTTTCTAATTGGTTATTGTTCTATGTTCATTGAGTTCCTTCGCGATTCTCTATATTTGTTGTTCAGTGATGTCTTATTCTTATTTCACCAAGTTGTTTGTTTAGTTCTTATTTGAGAGCTGACCTTTCTAATTAATTCTTGGTCATGATTTAATGTGTGGGGTCAATCATTGGGATGTGTGTAGACTATTTTTTGGTTGACCTTCTTCAATGTAATGACCTAGAAACTTTTGTAAGCCATTTTTTCAAGTATAAATAAAGAGTTTTGGTCTTATGTTAGGGGAGATAGTAAAAACATAGATGAGAAGATTGTAGAGCTCACATGTTGGTAGATATATCTATGTATGTGGATCTTTGTATTGGTCATAACCTAGAAGGCCTCACAATCGAGCGTACAAATTTGATGAATAGATGAATTTTTTTTAGTTCTCTCTCCTTTAGGTGTTGTCCTTTGTGAATTTATTTCATTGTATAACTCAACAAGTGTTTTTTGGTTGTTAGGAAAACCGTTGGTCCTACCTTGGTCCCATCTCCTCACATCATATTTGACACCCAACACTAACCACTTAATGTCCAATATGTCCTGTACGATAAAAAATTAGAGTCCCTATTCAAGTCACTCCTCTTTTGTGAATTAGGCATATACTATAAACTCTAAGGGTACATCATACATCCTTATATACTAATTCCAAACATGTGATATGAAAATTACCTCGACAAAGTGTGAGGCACATATGAGTATAAGGCAAGAAGTGAACATGTAAGGCAACTATGATCGATCATCATCCCATGCCTATATAACTTTATAAGGCCTCCATACAACTAATATCATATCATCAAGTTGGTGATGCCAATAACTAGTCTTTCTAGTGTGAGATTAGGTGATAATGCCTAAATATCTCATAACATAGGGCTCATTGTCTTGTCTGTCATCATTAAAAGAGGCCTAACAATGGGAGTATACTCTCATGCCCATATCTAAAATAATATAAATTCAATGACCATCCCCTTGGCCTATCAATATACCACCTTGTGCATCACATGATACATGTGGGATAATAAGAAATAGCCAATCTAAATACTATAGCATCCATGAGCAATACACATAACATTGATCCCAATTTACACTGAAAACCCTCTTGGCCTTTATCTTCCATCAGGAAGCAACCAATGAATCCAACCAATATACAAGGTAGTGAACTTTATGATCCATATCTCCTCACAAGATAATCCCAGGTGATGGAATGATCCAACATGATATCATTTTGGAACACTCTACCAAGAGCCTTGATACAAACTCACAAGTAAGAGTCATACTTGACTTAGTGACCATGAAAAGAAATGCACAAAATACTATACAAGTCTTTTGGTGTGATGGTCATCTTTCCATTAGCAAGATGAAAGGTATTTAACTCACTATGGAAACACTCTACAAGTGTAGTGATCAATCCATGGTTCACCCAAATGTTGGTCATACTAATCAAGTGGCTCAAACCAAGAGTGTCATTCTATGTCATGTCAACATCAAAGATGTACCTTAATAATACCTATCTCATTAGATGTATATATCTTAATTGTACATCATCCATTTTAATATTTAAAAATAAAACAAGGATAATATCATATCAAAATCAGCATGGATGCTAAAAATAATGCAAGGAAGTTTTAAAACTATCTAAACATGACCTAAAAATACCTAAGAATACATCAAAACAACTAAAATGATGATAAATAGGGTAAAAATTATCACTATTTTCCAAAAGGTGAAACAAAACTAAAAAAACTTCACCATATTATTGTACGAGGATTCTCACTTGTCTATACAACAATTCTCTGTTGTATGAGAAACTACTATACTACAAACAACAAACAGGGTTCTTGTTCTTCATCTTGTATGACACTTGGGTGACTTTGGGATGAAAAAACTAAGTATTTGGTATGACATACCTCTTTGATAGATATTTTTTCATAGAATATTTTTCTAAAAAATGACACGAAAACTATCCTACTAGACAATAAAATACAAAATTCTAAATAAAATCACTAAAAATATTGGAAAATCAATTTAAAATGTGAGAAAAAGTATATTGAATTGCAAGGAATTAAGTACTCATTGGCATTGGGTATGTTTGCAGCCAATTATGCCACCTCTGAAGCTTAAAATGATGACTTTCCATGGACCCCATGCTTTTTGATTCTTAAAGGGTTTCTTAAAATTTAAAGGCTTCAAATGATTTGAGAAATAACCTTTTAGCCCTTATACAAGGTTTTAGCTAATTTTCAAAAGTGATACTATTTGCATGAAAGTTACCTCCCCCATAATTTGATGGTCCTAAGTCCATTTTTGGGATTGAAATCAAAATTTGATGTCGTCTAGCTACTCAAAATGATTATTTAATTTTTTTGGGTTAAACATAGTTGATCGCTTATGCAATCAACTATTAGAATGTGCAACCGAACCAAGAATGTTACCAAATCAATGCTCTATCAATTTTTTTAATGTCAATTCAACCATGGTCAACCAAGGTCAAGCTTGGTCAAAAGGACCTTAAACAATGTAGAATGTAATGCCCCACTAAGGGATCCAAAGAATTAACCTAGAATTCCACTAAGTTTGGTAGCATTTTTTTTTTAAAACATGAAAGTAAATACCACAAATAACTTATACACAATAATGGAAGCAATAGCAATGTCCATCTAAAAGTAAACATAAAATACATAACTGGTTACATTCTTTAAGGATCCCTTAACATTGAATTACATCTAAGTCAACTAACATTATTGAATCCATCTAATATAACAACCACATGAAATAATAATGATAAGTCCAATGTTTATACATTACATTTCAAATGCTCAATCATCCACTATACATGCCACAAGGTATGAAAAGCTTAAAAGAATATACATATGTGAAATAAGATACATCACCCTATTCTAATCCATGATACATCAAAGTAGAGATAATCACATGACACACATGATACATCATCATAGAAGATATAAACATCCATCATAAAGATCAAACATAATAAACTAAGTGCACGGTTCCTCCCAACCATTAATAGCATCATTAGACCATCGTGGGCCCTAGCCATCCCTCCGTGTGTAAGATTCCAAAATAACCGAAGAGATCATCGGTATTAACATGATAGGAATGTCACTCCTAACATATACTATATCATATGCAGAAAGTAATCTAACATGCAAATGTAAGTATAAGATAACATCATCTAACATATGCAAATCATTAATGAAAGGATACATATCCATCTTCATGAAGGACACACCAACCACGATGTCTCAATAGATCTCAAATGATAAGAGTGGAAAAACACTACCACCCGACCGCGTGGTACCTAAGTGGTCCACTCCCACTATGTTGAGGAGATAATCTCAAGTCCCAAATAGGCTATCCAAAACACATAGCATAAATCTCTACAGATCCAGGAATCCTAAAAGTATACTAACCCAAAGGTTCCATCACAAAAACCGACATATAATTTCTAGAGGCACAAAATGACATGTAGGAACCTACTATGTAAGCGGGAAAGTGTCATTGCATATATCATGTACAAGTTATCCTGGTAGTTAGCTAAAATCCACAGGTCCATACTAATCTCATGCGGCCACTAGTATCCTCTCATACTGACGAGGCATACTATGGAATGCAATGTCGCAACCATGTGTTCTTTCTACTCCCATCCTAGTCTATACAAGCACTCAAGGCATGGGCGAGAACAAAAAAGTTATCTTTTTAGGTTCATTCAGTTAGTATTAGGTGTGAATATTTTCACTTATTAATCCAACTTACAATGAGTTACTCTGGCAGCCTCTTAGGGCCCCAGCCCCCATTGCAAGCCACTTCCCGACACTACAAGCAGATATCCTACCCTAAGCTCATGGAATCATAAATCTATAATAAAATCATCAAATATGCATAAAAACATCAAATCTCCATGAGCAAGCATCTATAGAAAATCATGATCACAAGAGCTCTCTATTGGCAACTGAAGTATCACTGATAATCAAAAGTATCCATTGATTCTCAATAACCAAAATATATCTCAATAATACTGATCGAAGACTCCAAAATGGTTGAGTCAAAACATGTCACAACATGACATCATCAATAATAAATCCACATTTCAGTCTCATCATGGCGACTGGAAAACAACCAAGGATAACTGATTGATGAACCAAAAATGGTTAAGTCAAGTGTCTCATACATAAGAATCTCAACTATAACAATCAGTAATTTACAAACATTACATAGAGCATTCCATCACATAACCATGGTTGGGTTTATAAAGATTGAGATTAAAAACATCATCATGACATCACAATCACATAACCCCAAAGCCTCTGGTAGACGTCCTATAATTGGTCAACACTAGTCAACCCAAAACCCAAACAATAGCATAAAGAATACATAATGCAAACACATGTTTTGGTTTTGCTAAA
Source organism: Cupressus sempervirens (assembly GCA_028749045.1). Taxonomy (NCBI): domain Eukaryota; kingdom Viridiplantae; phylum Streptophyta; class Pinopsida; order Cupressales; family Cupressaceae; genus Cupressus; species Cupressus sempervirens. The sequence continues at coordinate 397,131,384 of CM053790.1, forward strand.
TTTACAAACTTGAATTTAAATGTAGAGGTCTCAGTTTATGTTTCCAAGTTTGGAGAATGAACATTTTGTACATTTTTCCATGTACTATTTTGGATGAATAAAAGTTTTCCTTAATAGGTCTAAAATCCATTTTCCAATTATAATATTTGTTTGAAAACGTCCCCCACCAAACTACGAATTAAATTTCATATACTTTATTTAATAATTTAAAAAAATTAAATCTTAATAGTTGAAAATTATTAAAGAGTTCACCATTATAAAAATGGACCTTTGATATAAATCATTTATCTATACTAATTCAAATTTATTAATAACATATTTACACACACACACACACACACACACATATATATAGATATATATATATATATTTAAATATATATATATACACATATATAAATATATAAATAATTATTAACATTTTATACAAAAAAATGAAATATAAAATCGAATTATAACAATTTTGATTTGATATCATATAAAAATAGAATTACAAACCGCGTCACATTTTTTTTTTAAACCCACGATATCATATCAATGTCATATACATATGACAATATACATCAAAGGAAATCGGGTGCCGTGCAGGCCTACTGACGCAAGCCTGCAACAGTGGTCGCAGAGCCTGCAGTAGCAGTGCCACCGGCCACTGTCGTAGGTACAGAAGTGGGGGTACGGGCTCGGCCCTCCCCGCCCACATATAATATGCGACTTGTTCTTTGTAAAATTTTATAACGTTTTCTTTAAAAACGTAAATCGCAATGTGATTAACATTCGATTTTAATTAAAGCATTTTGCGAAAAATGCAAATCGCAAGCGATATGACATACGATTCTCCAATAAAATATATATGTGTATGTATATATATATATATATATATATATATATATACATATATATATATACATATATATATACATATATATATATATATATATATATATATATATATATACATATATATATATACATATATATATACATATATATATATATATATATATATATATATATATATATGTATATATATATATATATATATATATATATATATATATATATATTTGCAGATCTGAATTAGCATGTTCATAACAATGCAATTTTCCTAAAGGCTTTCAATTTAAATGAAACCATGAAATATTTTCTTCTCCAAATTTACTCAATAAGTTTGCTAATAGATCTGGCTACAATCTAAACCCTAGCCCCGTGTTCTTCTCAGATCTATGCATATAATCAATTTTAACTACCCATATTGACAATGCATATAATTTTAAAAAAAAAGAAAAATCCTTAGAAAACGTATGGAAGACACGAAGAAGATAGGAAGTGCAAGATGCGAAAATAGCATAAATAAAAATCACAAGAATCTACCCGAATTCTAATGCTAAATTGTTCTTCCTCAAAAAACCCGCAGAGCAAGCTCCTCCCTTCTTCAAAGTTCTCGAGTCCTCCAATGCTCCAAATGCTCTCCCAACGCTATCTCTAAGCTTCTAGGAATACCTGAATATAAAGAGCTCTCAGGAAACACCTAGAATGTCTCTAGAAATAGCTAGAAGGTGTCACCAACTAAGCATGTGTCTTTTCCAACCTTCTAGATGAGTCATAAGGTTGTAGACACCATGTGCTTAATTGATGCACTAAACCCCGTGTTGTTGACATATGAGAAATAGAAAAGGTGCGTTAACTCCCAGACAAGCTTATAACTCCAATTTACTTTTTATATAATTTCTATTTTAATTTTTATAACTTTCATTTTAATTTTTATAACTTTTATTATTATTATTTATTTATTAATTTATTATTATTTAATAATAATTATTAATTTTAATTTCTAATTTTCTTTTATTTAATTCTTTTTCCTTAATTAATTCTCATTTAATTAATTATAATCAAAATATCAAGATCATGATATTTTATATTAATTTTTCTCAAATAATTAATTTATTAATTAAATCTATTTATTAAGACTTAATTAATAGAAAATTGACCATAGACCTCCAAGATAAAATATGAAAACCCATCATAGAGCAATTCACACTAAATCAGTCTGAAGGGTTAAAATCACGAAATATGTCATTTGACACATTCGGTGGGTAAAATATCCAGATACTTGTCCTACCTCACTAGGGCAAATGGTTTAAGGGTTTTGGATTTGGACTTGAGAATTTATCTCCCTTCTCTTATCATTGAGATAGTATAATAGGGTACGCTCATCCTGGCAATTCAGGGAAGTCGATACCCGGTACCTGCAACCTGCAAAAAAACCATGCATGTACATACTGTATATGAGCAATGTTAGTATGCTAATAGAAAACAAATTTAAATAAAGCTTCTACAAACTAAACAAAATTCATAAACTTCAAGATAGACTAAGATGAGCTCTCAATTGAGAATATGAGCCATTAATGGGCTCTCTCAATAAGAAGCTCTCTTGTTGAGTGGCTTTGTCTAAATAGATAGGATGTATGCTCAAGCTTATGCTTCAAAAAGGGCTTCAAATGGAGTTGGAATTTGGGTGTGAGTGTATGGTTTTGATGTAAAATGGCTTCTTAAAATGGCATTATGATTTTACTTCATGGATTGTGTTGTTTTGCAAAGGGGAAGGATCCAATTTATAGGCAAGAGGCTTGAGGGTTTGAGGGCTAAGATGCAAGGATGGGGAAAAGCTCATGGAGGGCTCAGATTGCATGAGAGGAGAGCGCATGGATTGTGCTTCCTTACAGCCAATCAGAGAGTGACACATGTCACAGAGTGAGAGGATGGAGAAAAGGGGAAGGATGAGTCAACAAAGGAGGCTCAAGGGATAAAATCTTCATAAAGACCCTCATAATGGCTTGTAAGAGCAATAAAAGGGCTTGGAAGAGTCATTTATGGCCTAGTGGGCTTCATAAAGTTTTATGGTTGGGATATTTTGAAAGAGATGAGAGTAATTTTGACTTGGGCTTGATTAGGAAGGTTTTAAGTTTGCTTAGGATTGTGCAAATGATTAGAGGATGGATTAGGATGGTTTAGGATTAGCTTAGGGATAGGCAAGTGGATGGCATTTAATGAGGGTGGGTGAAGGAGGAGATATTTGTTAACTTTGGCTTGGGTTAGTAAGTCTTAACCCATGTTTAGGGAATGTGACAAGGTTAGGAGGGGATTAGGATTAGGTTTAAAGACATCTTCTAGAAGAGTCTAGACTTTGGATGAGGATAAAGACTTTCTAGAATAGTCTAGAATTTCCTAGGATGAGGATGAAGACTTTCTAGAAGAGTCTAGAACTTCTTAGGATGAGGATAAATTAGATTTTTATGAAATAAATAAAGTTTTATTTATTTCAAGGGTTTGGCTTGAGGAGATATTTATTAAAAAAAATTTAATAAACATGAGGATTAATATTTAATCTTAATTAAATATTTTGAGTTGGGATTAGGGGTAGGAAATGATGGGATTAGCCTTTAATCAAAATTAAAGAAGATTAGAAGATTTTGGAAGAGGTTAGTGGTCTTAAGGAAATTGGCCAAGTTTTGGGCAAAAAATAATTTTTTTAATTTATTTTGAGTTTTTTGGTCAATTTATTAATTAAATAATTAATAAATAAGGAAATAATGTTTAAATAAGATTTAAATATTTTTGGGAGGGATTCCTTAATTAAATATTTTTAATTAAGATAAAGGGATTTAATGGCATAAAAGTAAATAAATTAATTAAATAAATAATTAATTAATAAATGATGATGTCATCAGAAAATTTTCAGAAAATAAAAATACTTTATTTTCTAAAGGTTTTTAGGTGTCTACACATACAATATATAATGCTAAGCTAAACAAACAATGGCAGGAAGTGGTGCATCGTGTAGATCCCGACTAAGTAGGTGACTACGACTCCCTTCCTTAACCACATTAGAAATTCCATACAATAAGAAAACACACACACCATACACATGCAAGTATGGGGTAAGTATCCATAATAAAACACATGAGATAATAAACCATCTAACTAATCATCAACAGTAACTGAAATAATGTAATGATCATCATGCATACATGAAATGTAAAGTCTAAATGATCTCATCATATATCCACTGAATCCATAACCTAATATCTGATAGTCTCAAAACAATACTACTAAACCATCAACAGAAAGCTAGTCAAACATAGTCTGATAATAACAACAACAATGTCCAGAAAAGATGTGAATGAGGGTAGGCACTACATAGAATGTGTTCCAAAACCTATGAAAATCATTCAAAATTATACATAATTAATCCTACATCATTTCTATGTTGGAAATCTAATGGGAAAGTAAGGTGCTGAGAGGAAGGGGGATGAATTAGGACCATCAAAACTTTTATCACTTCAAACATAAACCATATAAAACTTATTACACCATTCACTGCATTAACCTTTTAACCATGCATCATCATATAAAAACATTTAATATCAGATCTACCATCTACTTGCCTTAATAAAATAGATAAATTAGTAATCAACACATAACACAGTATTTGGTTACACAAAAACCCTCTAAGGTGAAGGTAAAATTGTAGTAGGGATGACACCCAAAAAATCCTTACTATTGCAAAAATAAAGTGCATGTTAGGGCTATAATTTGATCACTTTTGATGATCTACCTATTGAACCTAAAGGAAATCTTAGTATTGTGTATTAGCACAAAAAAATTAGTCATTTTCTAGGAAACTTTGGTTGGTCAACACTGCGACTGAGCCACCATAAAAGTCAAGAAAGTAAAATGTAAAGTGTATATATTTAGTTCATGTCAGGTGATAGTTGGTGCAAAGTACACTTAAGAGTTATGGAATAGTTCAATGAATGCTAAGTGATTCAAGATATAGTATATGCCAAGCGAGAGATAAAGAGACTTATAGTATAAGTTAAGTTGAGTGAAGGTTGACGAACAATGTGAAGAATAGTATATGTCAAGCATCAAAGGAGTATTAGTGCTGAGTAATATAAGTTTTTAGTGGCACAAAAGCTTATGTAAATTAGTTTTGTCAAGCTTTTATAGATCAAGAAGCTAATAAAGGAGTTGATTATGTGTAATAATGAAGATCATTAATCCCTATGAAAGGTTACCCACTAATTAGAAAATTAGAAGGACCAAACAATAAAATGGATGAAACTAGATTATTTATTATGATCTAGTAGCTTTACCAAACATTTATATAGAAAAGGTTTTAGACCTAATTCATGAGTGTGTGATTGAGAGGAGTTTGGATGCAAATTTTTGAGGTGAATTAGATGAGAAAGACAAAGGTGACTGAGTAGTGCATTGAGGAATCATTGAGTATCAATCAAATTGAGGTAATATCATATTGAATAGAGAAGATATGTTATCATCATTGAAGTGCACACTGAAGGATCGGGTACTAATACATTCTAATAGGTGTTTTAAGGTTTAAATATCTTAATAGAGTTGTTTTTCCAATCCTTTGTAAAATATCCTAATAGATTGCTCACTTAAATGTGATGAAATAGTCTTGTAAGCCTTTAATAGGGAAGACCCCTCACAAGGTAGATAATTATAAGTGATCAAACATTGTAGCCTTAATAGGCACACTTTAGTGTTGTTGTAGTGAATATTTTGTGGGTATCATCCCTACCATAGTTATACCTTCACCTTGGAGGGTTTATGCATTACCAAATCTTTGTGTTAGGTTTTTTATGTGTTTATGAGTTTTTTTCATGCAATTACATGTTAGATATGATGTTATGTTGAATAATGTGATTTCATTGATATAAGCTTAACGTTTAATGAGGGTTTATGATGGGGATATCAAATATGGTTTATGTTTGAAGTGTTAAAGTTTTGTAGATTGCCCCCCCCCCTCTCCTCAGTATCTTACTTTCACTTTCCCTATTAGATTTCCAATAATTGGTATCAGAGTTGTGTACTCTTAGTAGAAATCTAGTCAGTTGGAGTTACAAATCTCAAAGATGGAAGCATATAAACTAGGAAAGATCATTGAGAACTAGAAGCTTGATGTTAAGCTTGAAGAGAAGGAAAGAGATGGAAATTCAAAAAAATGACACATAATATAAGAATAAATTTTTGAAGAGATGTTTGATGAAGGCAATTCTAATGAATCTAATGCAGCAATATAATAACTATTGAAGAAGACCAAAATTTTGAATGAAGAGGTAAGAGCACTGAAAAGAGAGCATGAGATATAAGCAATAAGACAATGTGAAGTTACTAAACAAAAGAAATAGGTCAAAGAGGATAGATCAAAAGCTAATGAAGATAAGAGACAAATAGTTAAAATATTGGATGACAGAATCATTGAGGTACAAAATATGGCACATAATAAACTTGACATGGTCAATCAGTTATTAAGTGCTAATCAATAGAATACTAGAAAGGAGATAGAGATCATGAGTTTGAAATCTGAGAATGACAAATTGAAGAGAGAGTTAAAAGCTGAAAAATGAATTCACTAAGATGTTGAAAAACCTAAAGAGACTATGAGATTACCTAATGAATAGATGAATGCATCAAGGAGACTACATGATACTTCTAAGCAAGGGTATGTCAAGTTCCTATCTAGTGCCAACAAAGGAGAATTTTCAAAGCAAGGACAAAAAAGGAACAAGACTTCTAAACCAAACAATATGAATCCTACATGTTATTACTATGGCAGACTAGGCCATATAAAAAATGTTTACAACAAGTATGGACACCAAGCACATGAGTGTAGATCAAAGCTTAGTAAGGAATCTAGATTTTAAGGTTACTATTATACATGTTAGAAATATGGTCATATAGCACAAGAATATAGACCTAAAGAAAAATCTACTTGGATACATAACAATAAAGGCAATGCACCTAGAAAAGGTTATACAATAGGATGAAATTACAACACTTGGGTCACTTGTCAACTATGTGGTAAAAATGGACATATTGCAACAAAGTATGTGAAGATACATTTCAAAGGAAGATATGGAAACTACAAAAAATTTGGACTTGTCTATTTCAATTTCGAGAAGGTCAGTCACCTAAGAAAGGATTGTATGAACTTAACATCAACATCTAAAGTTGAAGAAAATAATGGAAAGGCAAAGGTAAATACTGAAGAAGTGAGAAACCACATGAATTAGACATGGAGAAAGAAAATAGGAGGCAAAAGTTCAAATGGTGAAGTTGTGATCACCCAATCGAATGGATTAGGTGATTCCCCCACCTCAAACTAAGTAAAGAGGTATGTATGGAATTGTGTTTCAAATTGTTAAGTCATAGATCAATTGCTAAGATTATTTATATAAAAGTCCAAATCAACATAATATTAGATGCATGAGGACGGATCTAAATTTTTTAACCAAGAAATGTATTTTGAGGCAAGTTGAATAACATGTGATGACTAAGTGAAAATGTTGGAGTCTTGTAATGCTAGTTAAGAACAAGCTATTGTAGTAACTAAGTTGGAACATAGATCAAGTTGGAGTGGTATTAACTAAGTGAAACTTAAGAAAGCACATTTACCAAGTTTTATAGAGATAAATAAGACATATAATGTACACCCACTATATGTACAACGATTTAATGAGGCCCTAATATTCAATTTTTGGGATGTATATCAAATTTCACAAGTCAGTTTACATATTGTGCATTAAATTTTTCAAGAGATCAAAGATCTAAAGTGATTAGAAATTATTGTGCGATGATTTGAGTAAATATTTATCAGCCTACTTTTGGCAATCAAGTGTGATTCAGTGGTTGTGTTGTTACTGATTGAAGCAGAGTTTGTTGATCAAACCCTATATGTGAATAATGGCATCAAGTTTGTCTACAATGAAGAAAGAAGAATAATCTAAGGTTAGTGATAATCAATTGATTCATAATGAAGCATGCAATCCTCCTAATTTCAAAGCCTACCCTAAAATAGTAGTTAAAGGAGATGAATCTAGAACACTATCTTATGTTCCACCTAGGGTTATCTTGATCCATGATGTCAGATGTTTCTATATGTGTAATATTGGTGAAATAGGGGATGTTGAGTTATGAGATACATAAGAAAAACTTTGTGTTCATGCAAAACTAAAGGAGGAACATAATAATATCACCAAGGAAGGGTTAACTCTTGCCCTAAATTTTCTCAAGGTTTTCAAGGCAGAATGGGTCAAGATTGTCTTAAGTTGTGTACATGACATGACACTATGGATAGAAGAAGGATAGATTGAAATCACCAAGAAAATCATTCACCATATTATAGTATACTGTATTCTTGATAAGCTCAAATCTATCTATTTCCAAGGAAGAAAGGTGATTAAGGAAAATACTTTGGAAAAATGGAACAAGAGCGGAATGTCTATTTCTATTGTCACAGATCCTAAGATAACTTTGTAATGAGGGTCATGGATCAAAAAATTATATTAATCTAGTAGACTTGGAAGTGTACCTTGTGTTGGAGTTGAAATGGCATGGAAAATTGTGAAGAAAGATCACTCTTATGATCTTGCCAACTTACAACTTCAACAACTAGAGAAGAACTTGAAGAGCATTAAAAAAAAACACTATATGTAAGTTTGAATCACTATTGGTTTGAATATTATTTTATGTGTTAAATTTTTTCCCTACCATTGGAAATGTAACTTGGAGTAAAAATAAACCAGTGACTAAGAAAATTATTGAATTCATCAAACAACTAGGAGATGATTTTGAGAAAGTAATGGATGGGTATTTTGAAGAATTCAAACAGAAGATGAATAATAGGTCATGGATACCTAAATCATTGGTAGATAAATAATATGAAAATATTTGTTTCCTAGTTGATATAGATTGGACATATATTCTGTTGGAAACTACAATTGGAACAATTGTTATGTTGTCATTGATGTCAAACCTTATTGATAAAACACTTTGTTATCTAATTTGAGTGTTATATCTAGATGATTGATGAAGAGGATTTGAGAAGTTGGACATAACAATAGGACCTAAAGGAAAGGTTGAGATATGATAGAAAACCATAATAGGCACTTAATTAGTTAGATCTTGACAAGATAAAGTGATTTTTTAATCATGCTACAAGTGAAGAAGATAGTTGTACTGAAGCCTTGAAGAAGTGATCAAAGATTGACCAAATACATAGGCTTGACTGAGCAATAGAGTACAAGATTAAGAACTTGAAGTTTGTGTCAAGTGATTCTAGTTTCAAGTGAGCCATAGTATGTGTCAAAAATAGTAGTGTTGACTAAGCATTAATATTGACTATGTGATAGTATATGTGCCAAACATATAGTTAGTAGTGACTAAGTAACCTAGTGTTGGCTGACGGACAAAATTTTGACAATTTATGAGGAAATCATGATTTCCAACTTACAAATTTCATTTCTTGGAATATGTAAAGCATATGGAAGATAAAGATGGATGACACAGAACATTTAAATCAAGGGAAACCATTTTTGTGCATTTCTATGCAAGGATTCAAGATGAAGTTTTGAGAAGTTTCTAGAAGAAAAGAGGATATTTATGGAAGGATTTGATGAATCTTATGTAACCCTAGGATTTGTGATGGTTTTTACGTAGAAAAAGATCAAAAATACCTATCTAAGGAAGTATAAGGGCTAACCTAATATGGTTGGAATAGTTGTTGATCCTATTGATTGGAGAACTTAATTAGGAGACTGAGAAGAGGTGAAGAGTGATTGCTTGAAGGGTTGCTAAACATATCAGAGACATAGGTGACAGTGAAAGATAGTTAGTGGATCAACATGTGAATCAAACTATGATCTATATTTGCAAAGTGAGTTATATTTGTCATATCAAAACCAATTGTTACTTTCTAACTATTGTATTAGTATAAAAATCCTTTAATCGAGATTGACCTAATAGTCATATATAAATCCTTTAATCAAGGTAAAATTCTAATTGATTGTTCTAAAATCCTCTAATAAGGCCACTCCTAATAGGGTGATTAAATCCTTTAAAAAGTCACATTCAATAGTGTATTTTGTAACCTTTAATTGGGTTGGCTCCTAATAGAGCTCACTTCAAAAGAGTGAAAAGATTGGTGACATGTTACTGGAAGTTTTTTCCAAATTGGCTTTTCACATTAAATCCAAGTGTCAAACTTGTGTAGATGTTATTTGTGATGCTTTAGTGTTAATGTTTTACATTCTACACGTCTTTTATATTTAGCACAATATAATTGCTAGTTTATGTTACTAAAATTTTACAATAGAGCCCAAGCTAATGGATGTTAAGATCTAAAGTAGTTTAAGTGTTTGTTTGTTCAATTGGTACATCTAGACCTTGGATAACTAATTTACCCCCCTCCAAGTTATTCTAAACATTATAACAATATTCAAGTAGTTATACCCAGGATCGCATGGTTTAGGCTATTAGGGTATCAAATAAATATTGATGAGGTTGTAGCTACCATTAGTGCATTATTGGATGAGTTTATTGACAAATATATGTGCCCTTTGGCACACATGAAACATCCAAGATCAAAAAAATGATGGAAATCAAAGTCCAAAGATAGAAAGGAAAAGAAAGGAGATGATAAAGACACTTGAAGGAACATTTGGTGAATCACAGATAACACAAGGCATAGGTGAAGATCTAAGAAGTGATGAAGAAGAAGAAAAAGAAGAAGGAAAAGATAAGGAGATAGTGGCTACCAAGCCACAAGCTACTAAAGAGAATCATTTTTTTGCTCTTGAGCCTGAGGTAAAGAAGGTCCTAGAGAAGAGTATTATAGATTTGACACCCACTCCACCAAGGGTGATGATGCAAAGGACTAGGGAAACTAGCACTATAGTTTTCATACCCTGAAAGAAGGGAGTTATCAAGATAAAAAAAGCCAACTCAAATTAAGAGCTCTACAAAAAGGAAGGCAACCTCTGAGGAAGTAGAGCCAGGAAAACAATGAAGAAACCAAGGAGAAGGCTCATGGTTAAGAAGGATGATGAAGAAGATGAAGAAAAGAAGACCAATTCAGATGAATTGAGACAATTCAAGGTGGCAGTACATAAGAGCCTCAAAACATTAATGAGGTATATGATAATCTCATAAATAATGTAGGACTATTAGGTTTTCATTATATTAAATATGAAGGATTGAGAAAAGAAGACAAGATCAAAGTAGAAGAAGTTGTCATAGATATGATGGTGAATTTTAGATACATGCCTATAGAGCTAGGAAAATTGATTTCTAAAGAATTATACTATAAAATTGATGCTAAATGGAAATGGGCACTACTAAGTGAAAGGAAAATTAGGGAAGCCTCATTGGCTTGAATTGTCTCTAAACTAACAAAGAAACAAATCTTCTTAGCAATAAGGAATCATACAAACTTAGATATTTTCTAGGTAAGGTTGGTCGGTCAATACTGTGATCGAGCCACTATACAAGATGAGCAAGTACAATGTAAAGTGTACATATTCAATTCATGTCAAGCTCTAGTTGGCGCTGAGTACACTTAAGAGTCCCCAACCAGTTTAGTGAATATTGAGTGCTCCAAGATATAGTATATGTTGAGCAAGAGACAAAGAGACTTGTAGTATAAGTCAAGCAGAGTAAAGGTCAAGGGACATCATGAAGAGCAGTATGTGTTGAGCATCAGAGGAGTATTAGTGTTGAGTAAGATAGTTTGAGTATATGAGTTTGTAATGGCACAAAAACTTATGTAAAACATTTTTGTCAAGATGGAAGTGTGGTTTACAGGTTGAGGAATTGATCAAGGATTTGATTAAGCATAATGGTGAAGATCATTAATACCTATGAAAGGAAATCCACCAATCATAAAATTAGAAGGAAAAAATGACAAAAGGGTGAATCCATGTCATAAATCATGATCTAGAATCTTCCCCAAACAACTATATAAGGAAGGTTATAGACCTAATTAATGAGCATTTGACTAAGAGGATTTTGTATGTGAAGTTTTGAGGTGAATTAGAGGAGAAAGACATTAGTGATCGAGTAGTGCAGTGAGGAGTCATTGAATATCAATCATAGTGAGTTGATATCATATTAGATAGAGGAGATTTGTTATTAGCATTGAAGTGCATACTAAAGGATCAAGTATTGATACATTCTAATAGGTGTTTCAGGGTTTAACTATCTTAATAGAGTGGCTTTTACAGGCCTTTAAAGAATCTCCTAATAGAGTACTCACTTAGTTGTGACGTAAAATCCTTTAATCAAGGTAGATAGAATAGTCCTATAAGCCTTTAATAGGGTATACCCGTCACAGGGTAGATCATCATAAGCGATCAAATATTACAACCTTAAAGAGCATGTGTCACTGTTGTAGTAGTGAAGATTTTGTGGGTATCATCCCCACTGTAGTTTTACCTTTCTACATTACCAAATATTTGTGTTAAGTGTTTTATGTGTTTATGAGTTTTATACATGAAATTAGATGCTTGATTTGATGTTATGTTGAATTACATGATCACATTGATATAAGCTTAAGGTTTAATGAGAGTTTATGATGGAGATATCAAATATGATTCATGTTTGGAGTGTTAAATTTTTTTAGATTCCTAATTCACTCACCACCCCCCCCCCCCCCCCCCCTCATAGTATCTTACTTTCCCTATTAAATTTCCAAAACTACCTTGTGAGGGGTCTACTATGTTAAGAGCTTACAAGAATATTATGTCTACCTTGACTAAAGGATTTAAACTTCACAATTAAGTGAGTGCCCTATTAAAAGATTTATAATAGACCTATTAGGACCACTTTGTTAAGAGACTCACCTGATACACTTGTTAGAATGTAACAATACCTTAATCCTTTAGTATGTACTAGTATGCTCATAACAAATCATTTTTATCCAAATGATAATCACCTCTCTATAACTAATTTAATAAACCCTCACTACATTTCTTAGTTTTCCCTACTCCTCAAGACATAACTCACTAATTCACCTTCACCTTCACATTCATGCATTCATCTTGCATATAACTACAACATCTATCTTGAAACCATTCTTTTATAGCCATTTGAAAAAGATTCTATATCTTGATCAACGATTAGGATTCATCATTTTTACTACTTGACCTTTCCATTTTTTCAATTGGGTCATCACATTACATACAGATAAATGATGCGTAATCACAGATGTAATTACCTCCTTGAACATAGAAATATGTTTCTAGCTAGACAAAAATGGTTTACCTAAGGGTTTTTGCCCTTCCAAAATCATATAAAAAAACAATATTATTTAACACATATACATTCCTAACACTCGACTATTCTTAGATCTTTATGTTGCCCCTTGGCATGAACTATGCTTAGCTTGAACCATCTTCTTTGAATTTCTAATATTATATGGCACTCAGACACAACTAGAATTCTCAAGACACGTTGTTGTGCTTGGTAACTATATCTATCTTAGCACACACCAAATTTTGTAAACTTCTTCTTGATGTAGCTCAACCTTTATTATGGCTCATCCAAAGTGTAGACCGACTAACTCTACATAGTAAATGACTAAGTGTTTTGCACTAATAGACAATACTAACATTTCCTTTAAGGTAAACAATATACCCCCTTGGAATTAGTTGAAAAAATACTTATCATGCTCAAAATATAACATAACATTAACTGCCCCTTAGGTGAACTCCATACTTGTAGCTCGGTCATCATATTGTTGTAACTTCAAATTTTCAAAATCTTTTTGTGATCAGAGTCACTCCTTATTACTCCATTCGCCTTATACTTCTTATGCATAATATACATTCTCTTCATATATTTCCCCCTTTATATGCACACTCAATCATATAAGCATGTATTTTTAATCACCTAAAAATGGTCATCTAGACTATTAGCCCCCTTCTTAGCATTTTGGCTAATTTAATTAATCATTTACCTAGACCAAATTGCTAATAATCAATTAATTTGATTATAACCTATAGTTTGGCTATACTATCCTAAGTTCATTATTTGATTAAAATAACATGTCCCCTTCTAATTAAATAAAAGACCCCATTCTTCTAACCCACTTAAAGTGCACACATAAAGTCCTTTTTCCATTTTGCAATTAAAAGAAAAGGCTTGTGAGACTTTTGTCTTATAAGATAGGTCAGCTTATTTTCTATTGGTTGACTTATGTGTGTACATGGATCCCTCCCATTTTTGAATTCAACCATTCATCATTCACCATCTCAATCTTGATCTCTACCATATGTATGACTTCATAAGGGAGAGAGCTTCCCCCCTCAAAGGATCCACACTCTTGAGTATTGTTATGCTGCAGGATTTTGATTTGAATGCTTGAGAGATTTTGTGGAGAATACCATTTCTTGTCTACATTTCTTTCATCCATAGCATTTTTTCATATGGCATCCTAGTTTAGTTGTATATAGTGTAATTCTTTTTGCAAGTAGTTTAGATCACATAGTCTAATTAGTATGGATGTAACACTTTCATTTCTTTAGCTTAGTTGCATTGTGCATTTCATCTTAGTTTATCTCATCCTTGCATTTCATATTCAAGAGTTCTTTGACACTAGCATTCTTTCTCTTGCTCAAAGAATCTCCCATTTCATGGTTTACTAGAAAAGGTTGCATTCCTAAGGCTCAGCTGAGAGCCATTTTATGCTCATTTGTATGCTTTTTTCACTCCATGATTAGGGAGCCCTAAGCTGCCATTTCAAGCTTTCCAATCTATGGAAAACCTTGGATAGAAGGGTTTAGGGAAGTGCACTCTTCTTAGTGTACATTTTTGGCACCCACCAAGGGTAGAACAATGGGTTTTGTTCTCTTTTTTTTGCTATTTTCATCACTATTTTCATTTACTATCCCATATTTTCTTTTTTTAACAGTTGCAGTTTTGGGCAACATTTTTCTAGTTTTATATGACAGTTCACATTACTGTCATGTGATACTTTATTTGGAAATAGTGTCACGTGGCCATACTAAATTATATTGCCCTACTATAGAAGAGTCTATCATTTAGCTTAAAAATATAAATTGCACAGGGAAGTTTTGTCACACAGCTATAGTAAGAAGTATTCTATGATAGTCTTCCAATGAAAACTATTGCCTGATAGAGATTGTTTGCTGTTTGGGGTGTTTTGGTCAATTTTCAATTGTTGTTGGCTGGTTGTTGGTTTTTTACAGGTCTTTAAAATGTTTTACAGAGGTCCATTTATAGGTTTCCTTTTGTTTTTAGAGCTAAGTCGTGGTGCTAACGGTTGTGATTGTAGGTTGCCATTTTGAAAAACTTGAAACATTGCCTAAAAGACAGCATGTCAAAGCTTCAAATGCAAAAGGGTTACTAACGGTTGTTTGCAGGGCTACCCAATGCATAAAAACCAAACACTTGCTTACTTTTTCTTTTATTTCATGTGCGGCATCTACTAGTTGTTCTTTTTTTTAGGCACATTAAACTTGTGATTGAGGTTCTTTCGTGATAGGAGAGTATGCTATGCACCCTTGTGGTGAATCAAAAATCTTAACCCACCTTTGGATTTCAAAGCAAGAGGTTAATTAAATCTTCTTGGCATGTTTGGGGGAAGTAATCAAGGTAAGAGATTATGCTCTTCACCCTTGGGGTGAATTAGAAATCCTGACCCTTGAGAGTGGATCCATTTTGTGGTAGTTAGAATCCTTTAGAGGGCTTCCTTTTGGAATCATCCAAGTGGGGACAAGAAAATTACCCGGCTCTTCCAACCCAGTATAAACTCAGGGCTATCAAGGACACAAAACCTTGGTAGACATAGTGTTTGTCTTTTCTTATGGCATTTTGACCATAGGGAGATCACTAGGCAAGAATGCTTAAGGTGCTCTTGTGACCGTGAGGTCTATTAGCCACTGCAAGGTGGGGTGTCCCTTAATTGGGTGAAAGAGGAACACTCTGAATGGAAGCCCTATCTAAACACCCTAGGTTAGTATCCACCCTATTTTGTCACTCAACTTCTTGGTGCAAGGATCAATCCTAGTGGACTATCCAGATCACCCAAAGATTTACACTCACCATATGTGTTCCCTTGGTTGTGTTTATGGCACTTCTATGACAAAGCCAATATCTCTTGTAGGTAATGACTTGGTGTGAGGAAAAGGAGCATCAAGCGTGGGCTAATTTATTGAGTAATGAACCGTGACCTTAAGGTAGATTACTTGGCTACAATTTTTGAATATGTTGACCAGTGTTAACATTCTTGCACATCAAACAATCACAGTAATATTAGTAGAAAGTTTGTTATGATATCACAAGTTCTTGTTGGCAAGGTTGTTTTTACCCTTGTTCAACTATTTGAGACATGTTAAAACACTTACTATTTGCAAACCTTGCTGATAACTGACATGAACTAGAAACATACATTTTCTGATTCAAAAAATCACTTGATTGTCAAGACTGAAACCCAAATTTTGGAGTGAAAAGTGGTCTTTTGTACACACAAACTAGCACTTTATTGCCTAGTCTCTAAATAAATATCACATGACTGTAAGTTTCCAAAATTGTATCGCTCACCTATTATGAGTTATATCACACTTGAATACTGAGATCTATCACATCGCTTTGTGTGAATTTTCATCTATAAGAAAAGTATTGCCCTCTTGCTCTAAAGAGTATC
Organism: Cupressus sempervirens; assembly: GCA_028749045.1. Taxonomy (NCBI): domain Eukaryota; kingdom Viridiplantae; phylum Streptophyta; class Pinopsida; order Cupressales; family Cupressaceae; genus Cupressus; species Cupressus sempervirens. The sequence goes on from CM053790.1 coordinate 397,147,912, forward strand.
ATATGACATTTTATGTTGTCCTATTGTCACTTGGTAACTAAAAAAGTATCACCTTGAACTATTTCTTGCCAAAATAGCATTTGCATTCTAGTTTTTCTGGTCTAAGGTGTGTCACTTTCCATTTCTTGGGTCCTAGTTGCACATCCATATGTTGGAAAGCTATCCTAGGTTGAAAAGATGGGTTTAGTCCATCAGATGTAAGTCTTGAAACATCACTGATAAATCACTTGTCAAAATTTGATTACTATTCTTTTAGCTACTTTCTATTGAGCTTCTTGCTCACTTGCTCGGCTCGAGTCACCAATGCTATAAATTCTTGAGCATTGTTTGACAAGTCATCTATCACACTTTGACAAGTGACTAATCTTGATTGTAAAAGCTTCAAATCTGACTTACTTTTCTCATCTTATTAAATAAAGACAAGTCCTTACACGTTAGTTATAACTAGATTTCAAGTTGGGAGTGGTAGCCATACCCCTTTTGTTTCCAAACAATTAGAAACCCCACCTAGACATCCTCACAAACAACCTTGTGTGGAAGACCCTGAGCCTATTGAAACACAAACAACTAATGTTAGGCATAATCTGATTTACAGTTTTGAAAACCCATTCAACACACCTTGTGAGACACCTAAGGGTGAGAATATTTTGGTCACCATGGTACACCCTAATGAAGTCCAATGTCATTTAGAGGAACAAGCATGTGAAAATCAAAGGATCTTTGAAGCCATGTATCCTAGGGAGAAAGAACATCAACAAGCTGAAAATAATAACTATACTTGCCATGAAGGGAACAAGGGGACTCACTCCTGAAATCCTTTTGATGGCAATGATGGCAACAACACACCTCCAAAAACTCCTAGAGTCACCGTGGGTGCATGCCCTTATCATCATGAAAGTGATGAAGAAGTAACTGGTGAAGATGTTATGAAATTCCAACAAGATGGCTTTGCTCAAAAACTATTTCTTAGAGCTTTAGAAGAAAACAAAGATCAATACTTCTGATACATGGCAGCAAGAGGATGGAAACTCCCCCAAGATTTTGATATAGAGCATATAATTCCAAAATGAGAACCCACTAAAACTGAAATATTAAGGGAAGAAATACAAGAATTGAGGAAATAATTTACACAACTGCAAGCTTCAAAAGAACCACCTAAAACTTCATTTGTTGAATCAATATGTGCACTTCCATTTGATAGGAGTCTCTACATGCTACCATTTCCTAAGGATATATAGGTTCCTAAGTATGAAAAATATGATAGAAATGGTGATCCTCATGATCATGTGAGGCATTTTTATGCTCTTAGCACAGATTTTATGCATGAAGACACCTTTCTTATGAGGTTATTCCCTAGGAATCTAAGAGGGCAAGCTATGGAATGATTCACCAAATTGAGTCCTCCTATTAAAAAAATTGACAAGCTTTCACAACATTTTATCCAACAATACTCCTATAATATTCAACATCTTGTAATAGCTCTAGACTTATGTAACATCAAACAAAAACTAGGAGAACCTTTTGCAACATATCTTCAACGATGGATGTCATTATGCTCTCAATATCCCCAGCAAGTTCCTGAGGCTGAAAATTTTGATATTTTTGTCAATATGCTCATACCAAAATTGTACTTTGATCCAAGGAAATAGCTATTCACATCTTTCAATGCTATGGTTGAGAGTGCATATCGTATTGAAGATGTTGCTATCAAAATGGGTGATATTTTCATAAACAAAGACAAGAACAACAATGGAAATGGTAAAGACAGGTAAACCTTGGAATAAAAACAAGTATGTTGTCAATGATGGAGTAGTGGACACTCCTAAGAACAAGGAACCTACATTTAATCTTTTCACTACCATCTATGCCACAAAGCAACAAGAAAATGTGAAACCACAAACACTTGACAAAAGCTTTAAGTTCACCAAGAAATGACGTGTTTACATACCAATGGTTGAGCCTTATGAAGTGGTCTTAAAAACTCTAATTGCAAAAAACTTGATTACTTTGCTAGATAATTCTTGACCCTATGACCCACTCGTTAAACCCTTGTGGTGGAGAGAGGACCATATCTGTAGTTATCATCGAAGCAAGGGTCACAACACTGAAAATTGTTTTAAGCTCAAAGATGTAATTCAAGATCTTATTGAGGAAGGCAAAGTTGTCATAGATGGTCTCACCAAAAATATCGATCACAAAGCTTTTAAGCAACCCTTACTAGAATATGAGAAGGGTGAAACCTCTAAAGCTGCTAAAAAGAATCATGATGCCAAGATTAGCTATGCCTATGTTGATATAGACAATGTTATAGGTATGCTTGAGCTCGTTGAGTATTTATACATGACAAGTTATAATGATGACAAATGATATGTAGATGAATGACCTAAAGTTGTCTTAAAAATGCACAATGTTCCTCAATACCATAATGAATCTAGACCTAAGGTGGTGCTCTGGGTGACTAATTCTTTTTCATCACAAAGTGAACCACTTAATGCTATTACTAGGGGGCAATCTAAGGTTGTTCTAAAAGTTGCCCACGATTTTGAGAATGCTTCATCTTCTAAACAACCAACCACTTCTGGGATCTCTAACTGTGACCTTGTTAGTCAATTACAGCATACCTTAGCTCAAATTTCCATTTTCAAGTTATTAGAGTTATCTCCTTTGCACAAGGATATCCTTGAAAAAGCTTTATGCTCTACCAATGTTCCCATGGATATCGATACAAAATGGTTCCAAGCTATGGTGAATCATATCTCTTCACCTGATCACCTCACCTTTTTTGAAGAAGATGATTGAGCTCTTAGTCATCCCCACAACCTTTCTCTCCATGTCAAAGTTCAAATCTTTTGTACTCACATTCATCGAGTTTTGATAGATAATGTTGTAGGGTTAAACATTATTTCCTTTAATGTGATCCAATAGTTGGGAATGTCAAAATTTTCTATTGATCCTTGGTGCAAGATCACCATAAAAGCTTATGATGAGGTTGAAAGACCTTCCAAGGGTCTAATTGTGCTACTAATTAGAGTTGGTCTAGTGGAAAAGGATGTTGTTTTCCAAGTCTTAGATATACCCCTTGCATATAATTTTTTGTTGGGATGACCATGGATTCATGATATGCAAGCGATGCCTTCTACGTACCATCAGTGCATCAAGTTTCCTTTTAATGGTACTAAAGTAGTTGTCCCCAATGACAACTTAATGGCCATCAACACATTGTCTACTACTGAAACACTGGTTCCACACAATTTCTCTTCTCATGAACCAACACCATCTCTTATAGAGTGTGAACAAAAAATGAAAATGATGAGTCTTGGTATGGGCAAATACACTTTAGACTCTATTGCTGCTCTACCTATTTCATCTTGGTCTTATGGGAAGCCATCTACCAAAAAGAAACCTTCCACATCTGCCATGACTCTTTTTGGCACCTTTGTATAGTTCTTAGTTCCCTTAGAAGCAGAAGAAGAAGAACAAGCTATTAAAGATTGGACATATCGGGGAGAGGAAGATGAAGAGGATATTACAACCACTACTCCCATTTCTCCCAAACAATATGGAAAATGATATAAGATGCTTGCAAACATGGGCTATCAAGGTCATGGGTCCTTAAATGGTCACAAAAAGGCTCTAGCTAAACCTTTAAGTCATACTCAAGGTCATGATGCTTGAGACATTGTTGGCCTAGGATTTGGATTAGAGGATAATATGCTAGTGTCTACTCAAAATGTGCCCATATCTAGTGAATCGAAGGATGATGATTCTCCCTTTGTTGCTGCCACTTCACAGGATAAAGACTTTATACCTATAACCTCTCTTCTTTGGGGAGAAGAAACATTCACTATTGATAATAATGATGAGGTTTCCACCTCTAGACAACTAGAATAGGATTAATCTAACCCTAAAGATTTAAATAGAGGATAGATTAGACAAAATATTGCCCATCTAATTGCTAGAGATTAGAGTACAAACTCTCAAGAGTATGAATGGGAAATTTTACCAGACGCCTCTTGCAAACTTTAGGTTGATTTCATTCACACTTATGCAATTCAATCAAATGTGGTAGATGAGTCTAGTGTAAGGTCTGATGAGTTTGGCTCGCAAAATGCTTTAGTGAGTCATGTTAGTCCCTCTAGGACTATTCCTAATATGGATACCTTTGCATCATTCACTATAGGCTCAAATTCACATGTCACCAAAGATGACTCTTTTCACATCAATAACCTTGAAGCTTCTACCTCACTCTCATTGATTCCTCCTAATCTCATAGATTGGTCCATTCAACATCAGACATCAAAAATACAGTCTTTTTGAAATGAATATGAGATCGTCTATTACCTAAATGCCATTGAACCCATCACTTCTTCCACTAGTGAACCCGTGATTCACATAAAAAAATCAGATATCAAGTACTTTAGTCATAAAATCAAAAGAAAAAATAAACGGTTAAATGGAAAAAACCACATTGTGGTAGTATCTGAACCTAAAAATAGTAAAAATAAAGATGTATCTAATGGTGAAAACCTCTTTAAGGCACATGCAGATGAGGTACTTGGTAGTCTGCTAAGATATTTTCAACATAGATCATCAGTTCTCATTGAGCCTACACAACCAATCAATTTGGGGATAGAGGAATCTCCTAAAATTATTCATGTAGCTCAATCATTGTCAGCTGAAGAAAAAGAGAAATTTGCCCAATTTTTTCAAGATAAAAAGATCAATTTTGCATGGACATACTTGGACATGCTAGGCTTAACACAGATCTTATCATGCATCATTTGTCTATTTCTCCTAATATCAAGCCTATTAAACAAAAATTGAGAAAGATGCACCCACATGTAGCTTTGTTGGTGAAAGCAGAATTGGAAAAACTTTTGAGTGCAAATTTTATTAGAGCAATTGGCTATGCCAAATGGATCTCCAACATTGTACCTATATCCAAACATGATAAAACCATATGAGTTTGTATTGATTTTAGAGATCTTAACAAACTATGCCCCAAGGATGATTTCCTGCTACCAAACATTGATATGATAGTAGACATGACTATGGGGTATGAAATGTGCTCCCTTATGGATGGGTTTTCTAAGTATAATCAAATTAAGATAGCTCCAGATGATCAAGAGAAAATAACCTTTACATGTGCATGGGGTACTTTCTATTGGAATGTCATGCCTTTTGGGCTCAAGAATGATAGTGCTACCTACTAAAGAGCAATGACCACCATATTCCATGATATGATGCATAAAAATATGGAAGACTATGTTGATGACACATTGGAAAAATCTAGAACAAGAGATACACATCTTGAAGACCTTAGTTTGATATTGGACTATATGGAACAATTCCAACTTAGGCTAAATCCAAAAAAGTGTGCCTTTGGTGTCACTTCTGGAAAATTGCTAGGCTACATTATCTCAAAAAAAGGTATTGAGGTTGATCTTTAAAAAGTCTAGGCTATCATGGATATGCCTCCTCAGAAAAATATCAGTCAACTTAGAAGTCTACAAGGACATCTACAATCTATAAGAAGGTTTATTTCTCAATTGGTTGATAAAGCTCAACCTTTTAACAAGAATTTGCACAAAGTTTCTACTCATATCTGGAATGACAAGTGTTAACTAAGTCTAGATCAAATCAAAGGGTACTTGGAAAAACCTCTAGTTTTGATGCCACCTATTATAGGAAAACCTTTGATCTTGTATATCTCAGCTACAACTTCTTCTCTAGGAGCGTTATTAGCCCAAAGTGATGAGACTAGTAAAGAATAGGCTATATATTATATTAGTGAAACTTTGGTTTCTTATGAGATGAAATATACCAGCATTGAGAAGGTTTGTCTCACAATGGTCTTTGCTTCTCAAAAGTTTTGACATTACATGTTGGCACATACAATCCACCTAGTTGCTAAAATTGATCCTTCAAAATATTTTGTTGAGCAAAGCTACACTTACTAGTCATCTAGCTAAATGGATGATGATTCTTTTAGAATTTAACATTCAATATGTGAAATGTAAAGCCCTCAAAGGACAAGCTATCATTGACCAACTAGCTAATTTTCCTCTAGAGGATGCAACACCCATACAAGCTGAATTTCCAAATGCCTCAATTATGTACATCACTAAGAGAACATGGAAAATGTTCTTTGATGGTTCTCATATACAAAACGGAGCTGGAGTAGGTATATTGTTTGTTTCCCCTCATGGGTATACAATTCCCAAATCTTACAAACTTTTTTTCCCTTGTACAAACAACATGGTGGAATATGAAGCTTTAAAAATGGGATCAAGATGGCTCTTGAATGCAGAATAACTAAATTGCATAGCTACGAAGATTCCCAGCTTGTTATTAACCAAGTCAATAATGACTATCAAACAAAAGATGACAAGTTGATACCTTACAAAAAGTTGATAGATGCTCTAAGGAACTATTTCACTTTTGTGACATTTTAGCAAATTCTTAGAGTAGAAAAAAAAGATGTTGATGCTATGGTTTGGCATCTATTGTCTAACTACAAGAACATGAATCTCAATTTGAGTTCCTGGTGGAAGAACTACATCATCCCACCTATGATTCCTTCGATAATCAAGTGATATGCACTGTTGTAGGTCATGATTATGTCTAGATGTTTGCCTTTGAATTTCTTGATAATCTTAATGATTTTTTCCACATCCAGTAAATCTAAGGCATCATACTTATCCTTGACCTTCTATCTATAGTTTTCTACTCCAATATGGGTCTTAGCAAAATCCTCAAGTTTGGTATCCAACTCTAGCAAGGCTTCTTGTATCTTGAATGCTTGCCAGATATCTTTATCACTAGACACTTCATAAAAAATATTCCTAAATCTTTGCACTACTACCTCAACCAGTATTAACTTCTCTTATGGATCATCTTCAAAAATATCAAGACATGCATCACTATAATGTTTCTCTGCTTGCAAAATTTTCTCTCAGGCTTGGTCCTTGAGCCGATGGATCTCTGTATGTAATGTTTCCATTACTTTATTACTATCTTCTATCTTTTCAATCCAATCATCAATTAAATCTAACTCCTCGACTATATATACATCTACAAGAATTCTATACCTCTACCCCTTTATGGCCTGTAATACCTATAAATCTTTTCTCCATGCATGTACTTCATCCATAATACTAAAATCTTGCTTTAAAATTGCTACCATTTTATCTACATTTTCCTACATAGCATGAAGTAGCTTTAGATTTCCTTGGATGATAAGTATGCCCTTTTCCTCAAAATTTTCAAACCATTGCTGACAGGCATTCAAAAACGGATCCAATTATACTCCTCCTCTTTCTCTACTTTGAATTGCTACGTTCAAAGTCTTCTTAGGATGTTAAGGATCCAAAGGACCAACAACTTCAGCTAAATATCCTCTTAGGATTTCATTATGCCTACAAAGTGTCATTAGTTATACCCCTTCCTATTCTAAACTTCTGAATACCTCCTTCATCCCCATTATAACCATCAACTTGGTTGTATCCAATGTGTGCTTCCCAAGCATAACCTCTCTGATATGATAATATTGTGGACCCAAATCTTCTACTTCTAAATCAGTAGGAGGGATAGCCACTTGTGAAAAAAATCTTGATTCTAATCATTGTTGATGAATGTTAATGCTCTTGCCTCTCTTGAGGGAGACTTAGGTTTCCTTAGAACCTCAATCAACTCAATCATGTCCTCTTCATCGGTGTTGAATCATGGCTTTTTACTTCTTATCATTTATTTGTGCAACCACCTCGAAACTCATTCCACCAAAGGCCTACCTCTTGAGGATGAATGAGTTTTCTCTCCCACCCCTTTTCCCTTATTGCTCCTATCTGGGGTACTTTCCCTCTATGATGGCTCTCCCTCTGTAGTCTTTGTTTCAGTGGAGCTCATTGTTATTACCTCAATATCTTGGGGAGCTTGTTGAGGATATTAAACCATTTTCCCTTCCCTAGGCACTTCATCGATTGATATTTGCTATGGCTTTTCCTCCTACTCCTTTTGAATTCTATCTTCTTCTATACCTAGTGGTGGAGGAGTAGTAAAGCCTTTGTCCACAACTATGACCTATAATGGGGATGGAAGAGGAAGCTCAAGACCTTGTGATTCTTGTGGCATTTGAGTCCAATCTTCCTACTAGGGCTCATTTGTCAGTGTATCCCTAATTTTGTCTCCCACTAATTCTGTCCCTACGGGCATAAAATAAAAATCTAACATCTTAAATATGTCATTACCCTCCACATCCTACTCATCAATCCATTTTTTCATTTCATCCTCTAATGCTATTTTTTATAGAGGTTCTTCTGGGATTGATGGCAGTGTAATAGTGGAACTTTTTCTTCTTTCTTATTATGTGGCTCTTGATAGCCTAGTTCTCCTATTTAAAGGTGCATTGTCCTTATCATCCTCTTCTTCTTCTTCTTTAGGAATAGGTTTCGGAACATATGGGAAAGGAACTACCCTCTTGATCACCCTTTCCCTCTTCTTGACCAGAGTCTTAATCTTTCTTCCTTTCTTAGGCATAGAAGGGGATGCTTGTTCTATCTGATGAGGTGGAGAGACCTCTTGAACCTCAACTTTTGTCTCTATTTGGCTAGGTGCAGTAGCTAGTGGAAATTGGGGTCATCTTGAACTTGTGATGCCCCAGTATCCTCGAACCCTTTTACATTTAATTCTCCTTGTTGTTGAGGTTCCAAGATTTTTCCCTCTTCTAGTTCAGTTCTCTAAGGGGAATTTATTTTCCTCTTCCCTTAGCTTCCACTCTTCTAAGCTCTATAATAACCTACCAGCCTATCAAGTTGATGTACAATTTCGAGCATTACTGGAGATTGAGCTACAAAGGTAGGAATGGTGACTTTCTTCCCTCTACCTTTGGCCGGGCAGGCTTGTGAATGGAAGATTAACTGTTTCAAGTATTATTGTTTCAAGTATTGGATCAAGATCAAATGGCTCCTTAATCCAATCCTACATCATTTTAATGACATGCCTAGCCCAATGGTTAATATCTGAGTTTTTTTCCTTGTCAACTTCAACACTCATTATAGGCCTATCACCAATTCTATCCCTATTAAATAGGGGATCTAAAACTTGATAGAATCTTGCTGCCATATCTTCAACAAAATTATCATTTTCATGGCCTTCTCTGCCAAGTACAAAGTCATCCTACTATAGTCCCTTATTTAGGCATCATAGTCATTTGTAGCATTCATCCAATGGTCTTTAATGGCCTCCTCATGTGTGAATGCTTTACTTGTTAGATATTGTACTCTCCCAATGTTATCAAAACATGGCCACAAAGAATTGTATTCTTCTAAGGGATACTGATCTCATTCACACTCAAAAGAAGGAATATCTTGCTTCCATTTCACTTGAAAAGGTCCTATGGTCAAAGGCCACATCCAACAATGTTTGTGTTGTTTTCTGACCCTATTGTATGCAGACTCAATTTTTCGAGCAATCTCCAAGAGGAAAAGTCGATCACAAGGATATCTCAAGAGCTTTGGATTTATAGTGGTACCAACTACCCTTAGATATGTGAATGTTTTGAACTAAATGTAATATTCTCTGAGTACCGTTATCTATGCCACTACATTCTCTGATAACCTCTTTGCATAATCTTCTTCTATCAATCAAATGATGGAAAATATGAATGCATCATTCATAATTTTGTACTCTTTACTTTGCTCTGAGAGCTTCTTCTTCACCAACTAAGGGTAGACAATGTAAGGCCATGTGTTTGGATCCTACATACTACCCTTCTTGTACAATCCTGGATAGTTTGTTGCCCTTGCAGCTAACAAGTACACCAAATATGATGTCATATAAAAATTCCTTTTGTTCTTAATTACTACTAGCTACTCACACAAATTTTGTCTCAAAGTAGAGGTCCAATCCAGCGTCATTGTCACCTTCTTGATTGTTTCAATGAAATGCACCATAAAAATGTTTAATTTCCCGACTATAGGTAAACCCATAACTCTGCTCAATAGGATCATGGAATATCTAATGTCATCAATCATATATCCCCTAGTCATGTTAACCTTTCTAGTCTTCTTACCTAGAGGATTATTCTCGATAAGGTACAAGGACTAAATGATCTATGATGCCTCCTCAACATGTTCTCGATACCACCTTTCTGTCTATTCATATGTAAGCCTAATAAATCATTTTTTCTTTTTGTGATCTATGAGAGCTTGTGAGTGGTTGAGAGAGCATCATGGCCTTGGCAAATATTATGCTTCACTAACACCATTTAAGTGCAACCAGTTGCACAACTAGTCAGACCAATATGGGGCACCAATAAGTGGCTACTTTTTTTTTTTTTTTTACAGCTTTTGTGGTCTTTTTCACATGTTTTGAGGGTTTGAAAGAAAAATATTGTATGCTATTTTAAAAATATCACATAGGTACTTTAAAAAATATCGTACGATATCTCTTGTTACACAAATATATCACATGCCTATTTTATAGTTTGTCATTTGGGACACCCATTTATCACCCGCATCGATGCAATAAGGATTGTATCACACCACTTTACAAAAAGTATTGCACAATATCTTTCTAGTATTTTGTATCGCCTACATGCAGGAAAAAGAATCGCACAGATTATTTTTGAGCATTTTTTTATTGAATTTTTGCGTTGTGATCATGTTTTTGATTATGTACTGATTATTGACATGTTTTATGTTTGCAAGAGGTATTTCTAGTGCTTCTTATCAGAGCCCCCAAAGTGGTAGGGTTGCATGTTGTGGAGCATTTGACAAATGATGAGCATGCTGCTATATCTACCATGCGTTTTTGGTGGTTCATACAGATGCCCCATATATGGGAAAACCATGGATTGCTGACTGTGTTGGCTGAGTGGTGGCACAACAAGCATAATACCTTCCATCTATTGACTAGAGAGACCTCGATTACTTTAGAGGATTTATATTGGATTCTTCAAGTACCATGCTATGTTGATCTGGTAAGTTGTATGCTTGATTTCTCTTGTCATGCTTTGCAAGTTCTGATATTGTGCGAGGGATATTGTGTTGAGATAATGGGTGTTGCACACATTACATAATGTTGTTATTTTATTTTTATTTTTTATTATTATGTAATGTTGTGCCTAGATGGACGTGCAACATGAAAAGATTCCCATGGAATATTCTTGATGAGTTGTATTGTAACATTGTGAAAATATTTAATGTAATTATTTAATATTGGGGAAAAGAATTAAATGCCCAATATTAAATGTGGGATCAGTGGGTTAGGTAGCACATGGATTTAGCACATGGTTTATGTAATACCACTTAGTGGTTTTGTGGGACTTGCTACTATATAAGCAGCCACAAGGGTAGTTGTTGTAGTATGAGAGAGTGACAAGGAGAAGACAAAAGGCAAGAGTCGAGCGGGACAAGGCTTGACAGGTTAGCCAAGGGAGCATTTGTGAAGGTTGAAAGCATGGCATGGGATGTGTGGATTCATGCTTGTTCACATAGTTTTCTCAGTTGTGGCTATGGCCATGAAGGCTTCCATGGTTGTATGGAAATGGTATTTTTGCTGAATAATACATGGTGATAGATGCTTTTGGAGGCTGGGTTTTTTCCTCAATGAGGGTTTCCCAGGGTATATCTTGTGTCACATTTTGTGGGTAGGTTGTCTATTCTCTTGCATGTGGATTTTAATTTTGTATTTATTTTAGATCTATTATGGGTTATGTGGAAATGGTTATATTCTTTATTGCCAAGTTTCCTTACATATTGATGCTAAGTTTGGTTGAATGTCACAGGTATACTATGATTAGACCCCGATAGAGGAGCAAGTTGTGATGTAATAGTTGTTTCAGGATGTTACTATCTTGGACCACAATCTAAGTTGGGAGCAATTAATTAATGAGTATGGTGTAGATTACCCACTGTCAAGCTTGTAGTGTTCTCTAGTTGCTCAGGCCTTAGTGACTAACAAGGGTCAAAAGGGCTTCCCACTAGGATGGGGTTGATTGGTGGTAGACTTGATCGCACGACTGTGAAAGATGGAATAGGGGCCAACAATACTAGTAGATATGTATCATGAGGGCCACTCCTGGGCATGTGGACAATACTAGCACAGATATGGGCCTAGAAGCACATTGATGTGGTTTGACAGCAAGTGTAGCCACGGGAGTGGAGCTAGCCGTACATTTGTGGGTACAGAGGATTTGTCCCATAGACTCATAGTGGGGATGTTACATATTACCATTGTATTTTTTATGAGTTGAAAGCATTCACATGGTGGCCTTACTGAGATTTCCATAAATGGTTAGATGCTTTGGAGTTAGATTACATGAGATATAGTAGGCCACTGGTAGGCAAGCATTCAAAGATCATGGAGAGATTTGTGATCAATTGAGTTTGGCGATAGTTTGCAGAGCACCAGGTGATATCAATGGAGACCACCACCTATGCTCGCTTTCATTTTAATGAGGCATGAGGATGGTTGCCTATGCTAGATTATTAGATAGTGGTCCTAGAGATAGTGACTCTAGTGCGGGCTCCTTGGGATTATCGCCCAAATATATAGGATGCAAGGGAAAATCCAACATATTTATATGAGAGGCAGAGGCATTTATTTCCTCAATATATAAAGCCCAATGTGCTACCCATAGCAAGGGGGCATGGAGGTGGTGGAGGTAGAGGTAGAGGCTAAGATGGGCATGTCAGAGGGATGGAGGTGGGAGAGGGTTCCTGATCAAGGAGGAGGACGCAGGCATAAGCTACAAGGAAGGTGGAGGAGGAGGTACTATTGAGGCAGTGGTGAGAAGGGCAAGCGGATGTGCAGGCAAAGTAGCTAGCAAGAGGAGATGAGGATTAGGATGCAAGGATCTATGCTCTAGAGGTAGAGCTATAGGCAACTCAAGTTGCAATTGTAGTACAAGATTAGTAGCTCATGGATGAGTGGGCTCGGGGAGATGAGCTCCGTAGGGAGTGAGATACAGTGAGGTGAGAGGTGTCTCACCATGGTGAACAAGATGCATATTATTATGCTTCCTACAAGTGTGTGGTACCACCAGGGCATGGATTTCCTAATTACTCGAAATGGGCAGGCAGGTCAGAGGGTGTGGTACATCTGCCAGATAGGAGATAGGCTCCACCACCAGCTAGAGAGGGTGCAAGCTAGTCATAGGTTGATTATGATAGTTTTGACATTTTTTATTGTACTCCATGTATTTTTGAGATAGATATCCAAATTTTGGATCTCATTTTTTTGTATATATGAACTATGACACATTGGGATATATACGAGATACTAGATTTTTTATTGATAGATTTGTGTACTTATCTCAAACAAATGTTTTAGCATTATAGTTTTTGTGTAATGTTTTAGTTTCTATTTCTTGTTCATGTATGTGTTGTTTGGATACTTATGTGTATATGCTCATTATCTCTCTCATGTATGATGTTTTTAGCTCTCATGTGTATGATATAGACTTATGTTTTTGAAAATATGTGACACTTGGAGAGATTGAATGTGATGTTTAGATTAACCCCTTGTGATGACAAGATAGCAAAAAAAAAAAAGATGAAGTGAAAGATCAAGACGATGAAAAGACATGATAAAGAATAAAGTAAAGAAAGATGTGAAAGTAGTTAGCTAATATGTCTACAAAAAAGGATGAAGAGAGAGCTCTTCCCATATGCATGAATGTAAAACTAGACCAAAATGAACCTATAATGCAAGCTAATATGAAAAGTGGTTTACAATCAAGAAACACATAACATTTAGACTCTTATTTCATCATTAAGCATTTATTAGGGACATCATGATCATACAACCATCAGTAATGTAATGATGAGGATATGGATATGATCGATATCAGATAGGTATGTGGAAATCTAATTTAAGCATCGAAGACATGTAAGTCAAGATGAATACACAATTAGATTCCCTAAGTTTAGTATAGCAAGATTACACCTATATCAAGGCATAAGGGCCAGGATAATACCCGAGTGTAGTCTTGTGAAATAGTCAAGGATGGTATGTTTGTAAGCCAAAGTGTTAAGTAGGACAAACATGAATTCTCAAAACATTATAGACTAACAAAGTATACCCACAAGCAAAAATCAAGAAAACATGTCCGATGCCCCTAGTCTTCTAGTTAATGACATCCTCAAAAGACTATTAGGGAGGGAACATATAGCAAAGAAATCAGAATAGACATCACACAAAGAAAATGAAGATCAACATAGCTCAGTCATTTAAATGTTTAAGTGTGTGTGTGTGTGTTAGTCATTGGGCCATTTCTTCAATGCTTGATTCTGATAGTGAGAAATATTGTGACATCAAAGACCATGGGTAAACTATTTAAAAAGTATCAAGAAACACTTGATGTCAAGTTGGGGTAGGTAGTGTTGAGAAACACTATTTTGTGCCAAAGAAAACCTAATGCACAAGGAAAACTTCAATAGGCTAAGTAGTTATTCCCCTAAGACAAGGACAAGAAACAATGCTAATCTAGGAACTGTGTTGTAAAGTGGGTGATTGAGACTGATAGACATAGGTGCAAGGGTCTCAAGTAGCACTTGTTTCTAGGTTTTCACCACTTGGTAGATTTTTCAGGACTTTTAAATTTTTTTATTTTTATTTTTTGTATTTTTTGATTTTTTTGGGTGATTTATCAAAGTGCCTATTGCTACGTTTTCACCAAGATGATCATTTTTTAGGACATTTTTTGGTTTTTAGGATTTTTTCAAGATCATAGATATATACAAGATAGTTGAGTAGTAAGCCTCTAAGCATAGAACTTGTTCAAATGTAGGAAATTGATAGGTTCTACAAGTTCTTCACCTATAGGAGTAGATAGTTGATAAGCACCAGACTCAAATATTGTTGTGATAATGTATGGGCCTAACCAATTAGGTTCAAACTTTCCCTTCTACTCTCTATGTTGCTAATTTTTTGGATTCTCTCTAAGCACAAGGTCACCTACTTGAAACTCATGTGTGTGAACTTTCTTGTTATACTGAGAAAACATGCACTTCTGATAAGCCCTCATGTGATCAAAAGCTACCTTATGGCACTCATCAAGAGTCTCTAATTCATGTATTCACATAGCTCTATGGTCTTCATCAATTATCAACTCATGTAAAGAAACTCACACGGAGGGGATCTCTACTTCTAATGGGAGAACAACCTTAGAGCCATAGACTAGAGAAAAGGGGGTGGCTCCTATAGGAGTATGAATGTTAGTTATGTAGGCTCAAAGTGTCAAATTTATCTGCAGGTGTCAATCTCTCCCAGACTTGTGAACTATGCAATGTAAGATTTTCAACAATGTTTTGTTGGAGGCCTCAGCTTGCTCATTCCCTTGAGGGTAGTATGTAGAGAACTAGTGTTGTTTGATTTGAAATTTCTTGCATAGCTATTTGAGGTCCTTATTCTTGAACTGTCCTCTGTTATCAGTGACAATGGAGGAAGGAATACTATACTGACAAATAATGTGGTTTAGTATAAAAAAGGAAACATGTTTACCTGTAGCAATAGATAGTGACATAGCTTCAACCCATTTGGTGAAATACTCAGTTGCTATGATGATGAACTTGTGACCACTAGATGAAATTGGGTGAATTTTGCCTACCAAGTCGAAGGCACATTGAAATGGCCAATATTTCATAGAAGGAATTAGCTCACATTGAGGAGCATGAATTAAGTTACCATGAAGTTGACATTTTTTATAGGACTTGGCATAATGAACATCATCACCTTGCATGGTTGGCCAGTAGTAGCCCACCCTAAGTAGCTTTCAAGCAAGTGCAAGGCCATTAGAATGTGCCCCACAAATGTCATCATGGACTTTGGAAAATGCCTTTTCAGACTCTTCTAGTTCTAAACATCTAAGCAACATTCCATCTAGATCCTTAATTGGTTGTGTGTGAGGTTCTCAAGAACAATTTGATCATGCAGGTAAGATAAGATGGTTGCATAGCAAGAGGAATTGTGACCTAAAACAATGCAAATAACTTGGTTATCCAAGGAGTCATAGGAAGGATGACATAGTTCTTCCACTAGGAACTCAAATCAGGATTCATGTTCTTGTAGTTGAAGGATAGATGCTAGAGTGGCCATAGCATCAACAACCTTGTTTTCTGCTCTAGGAATTTGTTGAAATATCACAAAAGTGAAGTTGTTCGATAAAGAATCTATTAACCTTTTGTAAGGTATCAACTCGTTATCTTTCATTTGATAGTCATTGTTCAATTGGTTAATAACAAGTTTATGTAAGGAAACTTGGCAATAAAAAAATATAACCGTTTCCACATAACCCATAATAAATCTAAAATAAACACGGAATTAAAATCCACATGCAAGAGAATAGACAACATACCCATAAAATGTGACACAAGATATACCCTGGGAAACCCTCATTGAGGGAAAAACCCAGCCTCCAAAAGCATCCATCACCATGTATTATTCAGCAAAAAATACCATTGCCATACAACCATGGAAGCCTTCATGGCCATAGCCACAACTGAGCAAACTATGTGAACAAGCATGAATCCACACATCCCATGCCATGCTTCCAACCTTCACAAATGCTCCCTTGGCTAACCTGTCAAGCCTTGTCCCGCTCGACTCTTGCCTTTTGTCTTCTCCTTGTCACTCTACAACAACTACCCTTGTGGCTGCTTATATAGTAGCAAGTCCCACAAAACCACTAAGTGGTATTACATAAACCATGTAAGCCATGTGCTACCTAACCCACTCACCCCACATTTAATATTGGGCATTTAATTCTTTTTTTTTCCCAATATTAAATAATTACATGAAATATTTTTACAATGTTACAATACAAATCATCAAGAATATTCCATGGGAATCTTTACATGTTGCACGTCCATCTAGGTACAACATTACATAATAAAAATAAAATAATAAAATAACAATATTATGCAATTTGTGCAACACCCATTATCTCAATAGTTTAGAATCTCCATAGATATGCAATTTAGCTATTCTCCATTCAAGAGCCATTTTGATCACATTTGTTAATGCCTCATATTCTGCAATGTTGTTTGTAGAAGGAAATAAGAGTTTGTAAGATTTGGGGATCATATATCCATGTGGGGAAACAAACAAGATACCTAATCCAATTTTATTTTCTATACGAGAACCATCAAAGAACATTTTCCAATTTCTCTTAGTGATGTACATAATTGAGGCATCTGGAAATTCAACTTGTATGGGTATCATATCCTCTAGTGGAAAATTGGCCAATTGGTTAGCTATAGCTTGCCCTTTGATGGCTTTATGTTCAACATACTGAATATCAAATTCTAAAAGAATCATCATCCATTTAGCTAGACTACCAGTAAGTGTAGCTTTTCTCAACAAATATTTCAAAGGATCAATTTTAGTGACTAGGTGAATTGTATGTACCAACATGTAATGTCAAAGTTTTTGAGAAGAAAAGACCACTGCAAGATAGGCTTTGTAGATGTTGGTGTAGTTCATTCCATAAGAAACCAAAGTCTGACTGATATAATATATAGCTCGTTCTTTACCAATCTCATCACTTTGGGCTAATAGTGCTCCTAGAGAAGAAGTTGTAGGTGAGATATACAAGATCAAAGGTTTTCCTGGAATAGGTGGCATCAAAACTGGAGGTTTTTCCAAGTATCCTTTGATTTTCTCTAGACTTTTTTGTCACTCATCGTTCCAAATATGAGTAGAGCCTTTATGCAAATTCTTGTTAAAAGGTTGAGTTTTATTAGCCAACTGAGAAATAAATCTTCTTATGGATTGTAGATGTCCCTGTAGACTTCTAAGTTTGTTGATATTTCTTGGAGGAGGCATCTCCATGATAGCCTAGACCTTTTTAGGATCAACCTCAATACCTTTTGCTGAGATAATGTAGCCTAGAAA
Source organism: Cupressus sempervirens (assembly GCA_028749045.1). NCBI lineage: Eukaryota > Viridiplantae > Streptophyta > Pinopsida > Cupressales > Cupressaceae > Cupressus > Cupressus sempervirens. The sequence continues at coordinate 397,165,807 of CM053790.1, forward strand.
TTTTCTAGAAGTGACACCAAAGGCACACTTTTTTGAGTTTAGCCTAAGTTGAATTTGTTCCATACGGTCCAATATCAAACTAAGGTCTTCAAGATGTGTATCTCATTTTCTAGATTTTTCCAATGTGTCATCAACATATTCTTCCATATTTTTATGCATCATATCATGGAATATTGTGGTCATTTCTCTTTGATAGGTAGCACCAACATTATTGAGCCTAAAAGGCATAACATTCTAGTAGAAAGTACTCCATGCACATGTAAAGGTTGTCTTCTCTTGATAAGATGGAGCTATCTTAATTTGATTATAACCAAAAAACCCATCCATAAGGGAGTACATTTCATAACATGCAATCATGACCACTATCATATCAATGTTTGGTAGTGGAAAGTCATCCTTGGGGTATGCTTTGTTAAGGTCTCTAAAATTAGTACAAACTCAGATAGTTTTATCATGTTTGGATATAAGTACGATGTTGGAAATCCACTTTGCATAGTCAATAGCTCTGATAAAATTTGCACTCAAGAGTTTTTCCAATTCTACTTTCACCAACAAGGCTACATGTGGATGCATCTTTCTCAACTTTTTTTTAACAAGCTTGATATCAAGAGAAATAAAAAAATGATACGTGATAAGATATGTGTCAAGCCCAGGCATATTTGAGTATGTCCATGTGAAATTAATCTTTTTGTCTTGAAAAAATTGGGTAAATTGTTCCTTTTCTTCAGCTGACAATGATTGAGCTACATGAATGATTTTTAGGAGATTCCTCTATCCCCAAGTTGATAGGCTGTGTAGGCTCAATAAGAACTGATGATCTATCCTAAAAATAGCTTGGAAAACTACCAAGTACCTCATCTCCAAGTGCCTCAAAAAGTTTTTCACCATTAGATAAATCTTTATTTTTACTATTGTTAAGCTCAGATACTGCCACAATGTGGTTTTTGCCATCTGATCATTTATTTTTTCTTTTGATTTTATGACTAAGGTACTTGATATTTGATTTTGTCATATGAATCATGGGTTCACTAGTGGAAGAAAGGATAGTTTCAATGACATTTAGGTAACAAGCAATCTCATAGTCATTTTGGAAAGACTGTATTTCCAGCCTTTGATGTTGAATGGACCAATCTATGAGATCAGGATGAATCAATGAGAGTGAGGTAAAAGCTTCAAGATTATTGATGTGAAAAGACTCATCTTTGGTGACATGCAAAGTTGAGCCTATAGTGAATGTCGCAAAGGAGTCCAAATTAGGAATAGACCTAGAGGGACCAATGTGGTCCACTAAAGAATTTTGCAAGCCAAACTCATATGACCCTATACTAGACTCATCTACCACATTTGATTGGGTTGCATAAGCATGAATGGCATCTACCCCAAGTCCACAAGAGGCATCTGATAAATTTTCCCATTCATACTTTTGAGAGTCTATACTCTGATCTCTAGCAATTAGATGAGCAATATTTTGTCTAATCCATCCTCTATTCAAGTCTTCATGGTCAAATTCATCTTGTTTGGGTTGTCTAGAAGTGGAAGCCTTAGCATCATCATTGGTGGTGAATGTTTCTTCCCCCCAAATGAGAGAAGTTATGGGCACAAAGCCCTCATCTTGTGAAGTGGTAACAACAAAGGGAGGATCATCATCCTATGATTCACTAGATATGGGCACACTTTGAGTAAATGTTGGTATATCATCCTCTAACCCAAATCCTAGGCTAGTAGTATCTCAAGCATCATGACCTTGAGTATGACTTAAAGGTTCAACTAGAATTTTTTATTACTAGTTAAGGACTCATAGCCATGGTAGCCTATATTTGTAACCATCTTATGTCCTTTTCCATATCATTTAGGAGAAATGGGAGTAGTGACTACGTCATCCTTCTCATCTTCCTCTCCCTTATATATCCAATCTTTAATTGCTTGTTCTTCTTTCTCTATGTCTAGGAGAACTGAGGATTGCACAAAATTTCCAAAAAGGGTCATGGTAGAAGTAGAGGGCTTCTTTTTAGCAGATGGTTTCCCATAAGGCTGAGGGGAAATATGTAGAGCAGCAATGGATTCTAGAGTGTATTCACCCATACCAAGGCTCATCATTTTTCAGTTTTTGTTCACACTTTGTAAAGGACAGTGTCAACTCATGAGAGGACCGATTATGCAAAACCAATGTTTCAGTTGTAGATAACATGTTGATAGACATGGAGTTGTCATTGGGGACAACTATCTTAGTTCCATTAAAAGGGAACTTGATGTACTGATGATACGTAGAAGGTACTACTTTCATGTCATGAATTGATGGTCATCCCAACAACAAATTGTATGCAAGTGGTATGTCTAAGACTTAGAAAATGACATCCTTCTCAATTAGACCAACTCTGATTGGAAGTATAATTAGACCTTTGGAAGGTTGTTCAACCTCATCATAGGCTTTTATAGTGATCTTGCACCTAGGATCAATGGAAAATTTAGACATGACCAACTATTGAATCACATTTAATGAGATTATGTTTAACCCTACACCATTGTCTATCAAGACTCGATGAACATGAGTGCAAAAGATTTGAACTTTGACATGGAGAGAAAGGTTATGGGGATGACTAAGATCTCGATCATCTTCTTTAGAAAAGGTGAGCTTGGAATCATTCCACATCAATATCTGTGGGAACATTGGCAAAATGTAAAGCTTTTTCAAGGATATCCTTGTGCAAAGCGGACAATTCTAACAACTTGAAAATGGAAATTTGAGTTGGGGTACATTGTAGTTGACTAAAAAGGTCATAGTTGGAGATCCTAGAATTATTTGGTTGTTTAGAAGATGAAGCATTCTTAGGTTCATGGGAAACTTTTAGGACAACCTTAGATTTTCCCCTAGTGACAGCATTAAGTGGTTCACTTTGTGATGAGAAAGAGTTAGTCATCTAGAGCACCACCTTAGGTCTAGAGTCATTGTGGTGCTAAGGAACATTGAACATTTTTAAGACAACTTTGGGTCATTCATCTACATATTTGTTGTCACCAATAGAACTTGCCATGCATAAATACTCAACGGGCTCAAACATGCCTATAATATTGTCTGTGTTAGCATAAGCATAGCTAATCCTGGCATAATGATTCTTTTTAGAAACTTTGGAGGTTTCACCTTTCTCATATCCTAGAAAAGGTTGTTTAAAAGCTTTGTGATCAGTATTTTTGATGAGGCCATCTCTAACAATTTTTCCTTCCTTAATAAGATCTTGAATTACATCTTTAAGTTGTTGTCAATCAGGATTGCGCCTATAGAAAGATGCATAATCTAGCCATCCTGTTGAAACATGGAAACTCTCTCAGGTGGTGAGTTGTCCTAAAACAAGAGATGAATCTTCAAAAGCTAGGTTGGTTCCTAAATAGTGATCACCTTAACTTAAATTATACGTGAGATAAAGGATGAGAAGTGAATAAAAAATAATGAATACTAACCTAAATGAGGTGATACACTGATGGTTTTGAATGTAACTTTAATTAAATCAACATGAATTATGAAAGACACAATTGAATCACAATACTCAGAGAAACATGCAACCACAAAAGTGTTTCTATGCAAGGATTGGGATCTTTTTCCTTGAACCAATTTTTTACAAAAAGAACAATGGTCACAAACAAAGAACTGTAATCACATGTATCAAGATTCAAATATGCAATTAGGAATATAACTTAAATGAAGGTGAACACAACATGAAAGTAAAGAATCCACAATATTGCATGAGAATCAATGAGAAGGAACCACTGAATCTCTATAATCAATGCTGAAAAACCTCTGCTACAAAATTTCTCTTACAATCAACTCAAAACCTGCAATGTGCAAAAATTTGAATCTGAAAGAAGATCCTCATAATGAGGTGAATGTACAATATATAGAACTCATAACCCTAATTTGGATTCCAAGATCATGCCTAGAGAAAATAAGTAAAAAATGATAAAATCTATGAAGAGGCCTCTGAAAACTGCTCTCAACCACCTGTCCAACTGATAAATAACTAGAAAATTTCCTCTAGCTCCTCAAAATCATGCATAAAATGCTAACTCAGATTCCTCAAATAACCCAAAAATATACCATGTAAAACTCCTCATAATTATGCAAAGTATGCATTAAATAGGCTCTCATAAGGAACTGCATGCACAACTAGCCTTAACTACTCCATAAATAGCTCCATGTTTGACTCCATAGTCTAGAGTTTGACTTGTGAGTTCAAAAATAGACAATTAACTTCCCCCCTTGCATTTAGTCATTTACAATTGTTAACTCATTTTAACTCCCTTTATTTATTAATAAAATCAAAGGCTTTATAGTTTTAGATTACAGTAAAAGTAGGTTTTGAAGGGACCCCAAAACCCTTTAACAAAAAATAGAAAGATAAAGCAATACAGCCCAACCAGGAAAAAAACTTGCAACAAACTGAAGAACAATATCAAAATCAGGCTTTACAGGGACCTAAAACCACTAGAAAAGTCCAAAAACAAACTAACCCAGGTTTTACAGGGACCTGGAACCACAAACAGTCTAAACTATATAAAAAAAACCAGAAACCAAGACCAGAGTCCCCAACCAACGACCAAAACTAGATAGGCACCAAACCAGAGAACCCACCCCAGTGCCACTATTGCAGCTCCAGGATCAATTTAGCTACTTCTTTACCAATAGCAGTAGTCTCTTGAATAGAAACAGAATCCATAGTAGTAGCAGCTTTCATAGCACTCTTCCTCGAGCTGTGCCTAGTTCTTTTGCTCGGACCCTCAGCCAAAATGATATCTTCATTTGCCCTTTTGCCCAGGCTAGCAGTGGCTGCCCAAATACTCGAGGTGACCTATTCCATCTTAGTGCTACTCTCCTTGATTAACATTGTGAGGTTCTACTCATAGTTGTTAAGTTTGTTAGGGATGTCTCCCATCTGACCTTCCATATGACTAAGTTTAGCATTGATAGTATCCAGGTTATGTTGCAGAATTTCCACCTTTTTCTTCAAACCCATTATTTCATTGTAGATCTAGGAATCAACCTTGAGACTGGTGTCGAATTTCTCCTTAGCAGAATGCAGGAAGGTAAGCATGGTATCCCTCTGCATAGCATCACAATCATCTTCAGCAGTCTCGTGAGGTGGGGAGTAGACATTATCATTGATATCCTCCATTTCCATTTGATCCTCCTTTCGACCCTCGGCATAGTCCTCAGGATGAGCAGAGTCCTTCCTTTTTTCTTCCTCTATCGCCTTAACAGGAGAAGCACTAATAGCCATATGGTCCTCCTTATTCTTCTCAATAGGATTCCCAATAGTGTTATCTTCCACTTTATTACCCCCACTAGAAATAACCTAGTTGCCCTCATTATTAGATTTACTTTGTTCAAAGTTACCTTCACTATTATTTTCCTCTTTTCCTTTTTCATTATTATCTTCAGTCTCTAGATACCTATCCAAGTTAGAACTTAACTCTCCAATTTCAGTATCATCCTCATCCTTAGGTTTCCAATTCTCATAGCTTTCCGAATTATCAGTCTCAGACTCCTCGTCCTCAAGAACTTGAGGGGCAGAGGGTTTCAAATTATGGGCATTTTCTTTACCTTTAACAGAGTCACCCTTCTTACTCTTAATGGGTTCTTTCTTCTTGTCCTTAGAGGGAGTAGAGGCAATGCGCTTATTTTTACAATATCCCTCAATAAGAAGGATCAAACCTTCATGAAGAATGGGTTTGGATTCCTTTTTCTTATGGGCTTCTAAACTATTAAGTAAAGAAAACCGCAAAAAGAAGGGGAAAGATATTCTATCTTTATATCTGATATGATTTAAAAAAACAAAATGACATTTATGAACTCTTTTATTTCTTCCATCAATTATGAAATACTCACGGATGCAGCAGAGAACATCCCTCCAGATCTCCTTTATCTAGTTCGCATCAAAGAAATCACCATTCTTTTCTAGAAGCTTCTCCTCTTCTTCCATTTTTGAGGATTTTCACAATCATCTTAGGGTCTAATCCTCTTGGAGCCATCTCCCAAGATCTTTGTAAACCCTCTACAACAAATCCTTCCCACGCTCCTTGTGACAACCAAATTTTTTGCAAGTCATATCGCAACCTGCCACCTCGCACGAACAATCAGGAACCATATCACAAGTCTAGGACAATGGATCTGCAATCCACAAGCTCTCTATGATCATGCCTCAACAAGTTCAAATTTTCATCTCCGCATCAATCCATCAATCTGCATGTCCTCCCAAGGTCCTAGTGCAAACTGCCTCAGCTTTGATGATCTGTTTACATGCTCAGGAACTCCCACTCTAATAAACTTCACCCAACCAAGGTCCTAGTACAAACTGCCTCACACTTCGGCGATCTGCTTGTACACTCAAGAACTCCTGATCTGATAAACTTCATCCAACCAAGGTCTTGGTACAAACTGCCTCACAATTCGGCGATCTGCTTAGTTATAGCCATTTGACATATTAATTTTACAATGGTATTCTTCTTTTTCCTATATTTATTAATATCAATGTGTTTAACGTATAACATTATATTTATTAATTTTGAACACCTTAGTATTAATAAATATAATAAAGGGAATCTAAAATATATTTTAATAAGTCTTATATGTATTAAATGACTAAATTTTTCAATAATTTATTTTATATATATATATATATATATATATATATATATAACTTATAAAAATATCTTTTCAAAATTTTCAAAACAATAATCAAAGCCTTTGATTTTATAGACCCAAAATCTTATCAAATATAGCCAATATAACCAAAGGCAAAAAAGGTGAAATTGCTTTGTTTGATTCATTTGGTGATTTACGCAAGGAGAAGAAATGGGGTTTTAAAATTCCTTCATGGTCAAGTCTAGATTTTGTCTCCTCTTGTGGATTTCATGAGGTTGTAAGACTTATTCTGGCATAGGTTCAATCATTTTTATTTTATTGGCCCTTTTGGATGCCATTTTTTGCTATTCACATGTTCCTTCTGAATGTTGGGTTACTCATTTGTGATTTTCTTCTTCACCATGTATATTGGATGGCTTCTACAAATTTCCTTCTTATTTGGACGGTTTGAGCTCTTACTCTAACTGTGAATTTTCATGGGTTTTATTGAACACAAGTTACTATTGAGCTTCTTCCATGGTGAGTTCTATTGATGGTTCAGACAATGATATTTGCTAGTTGTGATTTTATTATTCCTTTACTGGGCATTATTTCTTTGCTGATTCTGGGCGTGTTTCTCCTTGGATGCCATTTTTAATGTATGGCCACCATTTTTTGTTGGACGACTACTAGTTTACACACCATATCTGCTAGGTTACTTCTCTCTATTGTGAAACACCATGCTTTCTTGCTTTAATAGCAGATTTATGAGGTTTGGACTCTATTTTTGCTAGGTTATATCTCTTTGCTAGCCATGAGGGTTCTCTTCCATGGGTTTCTTTAATGTCGTAGCTCTTATCACTATTTTCATGGTTTTATCTATTGTTCTTTATTATTTGTGAATTCTTGTAGATGAGAGATTAATGTTGTAATACCTCCATTTTATTTTCATTTTCATTTTCAACATTACCAATATTAGAGATGTCACATGACTATTTCTCCATATTATCATTGTATCCTCTATTGGTGTTTAAAACTTTAGAATATTCTTGTTCTGTTTGTCTAGAGCATTGCATTGATAACTTCCATCCAATTTTATGACTCCTACCTTTAGAACCATAAGCTAGCTACAAGCTACATGGAAAGTATGTGTTTGTACTTGAGGTCCACATATTTGGTAACTCCATTTTATAATATTCTTGGTGTGAGCTTGTTTCATGATTTTATCTTCTATTAGCATGCCATGAATTTATTATGATATTCACAAGTTGCTATGGATGTATGCTTCTACGAGGATGTATCTTCATTATTTTCCTTGAGGATTTAATCATTACTTATGGTATCTTTTTCATAATCAGAGGTAGAGTTTCTTTATCTACTAAATATGATTGAAAATTCTGCCAAGTATGTTAAATCTGCACTTTATTATTAAAGAAATTTGGAATTTTTTGGAATATATACCTCTATTGTAACTGGAATTGCTTTGCATGTAATGAATTCCATTTTCATGATCAGACTTGATACTTGCTGCTATAATTTATGTAGATTTTTTTGTGAAAACTTGACATTTTTGGTAAAAAAATATTCTTCTTTGATGTTAATCTAGTTTAGCACACTCATGAAATCCTTATGTTATGCATACATGCTAAATATCTAATTTTAAAAGGTTGGACACATTCCATCCATTTATGTGGTATCTGTGACTTCATTTTCAAGATTGCTAGTGTGAAATCCATTTCACGTCTGATTAATATTCACTGTATTAAAAAATATATTTCTATTTTCAGCACTCCTTGCTATAGATGAACAAAAATCTGTCCCAAACCATATAATATGGTGTTTATCTTTTGCACGTACACTTTTTAATTGGAAAATACTTGCAAAAAATCATCGACTGTATTCCTTAATGATATTTTAGATTCACCTATTAATAAATGACAATTGATTACTCTGTAAATCAAAAACATTTTTTACTGTAACACAAAAATACGTATGCCTTATAACACCTTTTTGTTTCCTACTCGTATACTTGTAAAGATCCAATCCCTTTAGCTTGTAGACTAAGAATTCCATAAACCCTTCATGATTTGACTAAAAGGTTTCATACCTGTGACACATGTACATCCCTTTAAGAATCTCCTCATGTCTTCAACTTTCTACTATGGTTCAACTAGAAGGTCCCATACTTGTAATTACATATGCCCCCTCAACAATCTCACCATGTCTTTAGTATTTGCCTCTACATGATTTGACCAGAAGGTTTCACACTGGTAATTTATGCATGTCCCTTCAATAGCCTCCTCAATCCTTCAGTCTTGGCCTCACATGATTCAGTTGAAAGGCTTCATGCATGTAATTTATGCAAGATCCTTCAACAACCTCAAACTTCATACATGTATCTTCACATGAAACAAACTCATTAGCATAAACATGTTTTACTTTTTAGATTTCTCTCTTGCCTTCTTGTCTTTTAATATAGTTATTTGAATAACCATGTTGTAGGAAAAGTAGTGTATAGATAACTGAAAAGATTTCTATTGCTTAGTTCATATGAACTGACCCTCCTCTTCTTTCATTTTTGTAGGGTTATTCCTAGGCAGAGATGCGAGCTCAATCCTTCAACATTCAGAACAAAAAATCTTCCATTGAGGCAATGGAGACCTTTCCCTTTATCTTATCAGTACTTTTCTATTTATACAGTGTGTTTATTTAGATATTATGTTAGGAGTTGAGAATTCTTATGTGATATCTAAATGCATTGTATTTAAGTACTGTGTAAAATTTGAACACTTTGTACCTTGTTAAAAAATAGTTTTGAATACTTCAATAAAAAAATGTACTACTTTGGTACTTGTATTTCAAACAAAAGTGATCAATTTTTGTTTACTAATTTTTGTACTTTACTTTCTGCATCCATTTCATTCTATAATATGTATGCTCAGCAGCTAAGAAACATCGAGCTAAGTATAAAGGCAAGCATAACATAGCAATTTAGGAGGTATGTTAAATTGGTAACATGAGCTTGAAATAGTTTTTAGTGTTGTGATCCTTACTTTAATGGTAATTGTAGATATGATCCTCTCTCCACCATGGAGGTTTGACAGGTGAGTCATACGATCAAGAATTGTCTTGTAAAGTAACTAGCTTATTTGTGATTAAATTTTTTAAGACCACCCCGTAAGGCTTAACCATTGGTTTATAAACACGTCATTTCTTGGTAAACTTAGAGCTCTTGTCAAATGTTTGTGGTTTAACATTTTCTTATTGCTTTTTAGCATAGATGGTAGTAGAAAGGTTAAGCGTAGGTTCCTGTGCCTTAGGAGTGTCCACTCCTCCATGATTGACAATATACTTATTTTTATTCCAAGGTTTACCTTTGTCTTTACCATTTCCATTGGTGTTCTTGTCTTTTTTTATAACAACATCATCCTTTTTTATAGCAACATCTTCAATACGATACACACTTTAAACCATGGCATTGAAGGATGTAAATAACTATTTTCTTAGATCAAAGTATAGCCCTGGTACAAGGGTATTGACAAAAATGTCAATTTTTTTAGCCTCGAGAACTTGCCAAGGATAGCAAGAGTATAAGGATCTCCATTGTTGAAGATATGTTGCAAAGGGTTCTCCCAATTTTTGTTTGATGTTGCACAAGTCCAACACAATTACATGATGTTGAATTTTGTAGGAGTATTACTAGATAAAGTGTTGTGCAAGTTTGTCAAATGTTTTAAGAGGAGGACTCAATTTTGTGAACCATTCCACAGCTTTCCCTCTTAGACTCCTAGGAAACATACGCATAAGAAAGGTGTCTTCATGCATAAAATCCATGCTAAGAGCATAAAAATTCCTCACATGATCATGAGGATCACCATTTCCATTGTATTTTTCATACTTAGGAACCTCTATATCCTTAGGAAATGGTAGCATGTATAGAGTCCTATCAAATGGAAGAGCGCATATTGATTCAACAAATGAAGTTTTGGGTGGTTCTTTTGAAGTTTACAATTGTGTGAATTGTTTCCTCATTTCTTGTATTTCTTCCCTTAATATTTTAGCTTCAGTGGGTTCTCATTTTTGAATTATGCATTCTACATCAAATTTTTTAGGGAGTTTCCATCCCCTTGCTGCCATGTATTAGAAATATTGGTCTTCGTTTTCCTCTAAAGCTCTAAGCATCATTTTTTGAGCAAACTCGTCTTGTTGGAATTTTATAACATCCTCACTAGTCACTTCTCCATCACTTTCATGATGGGAAGGGCATGCGCCTGGGATGACTCTAGGAGTTCTTGGAGGTGTGTTGTTGCCATCATTTCCATCAAAAGGATTTCAAGAGAAAGTCCCCTTTTTCCCTTCATGGCAGGTATGGTTACCATTTTCAGCTTGTTGATGTTCTTTCTCCCTAGCATACATGGCTTCTAGGATCCTTTTATTTTCACACACTTGTTCTTCTAAGTGGTGTTGGACTTCATCAGGCTGCACCATGGTGACCAAACTATTCTCTCACTTAGGTGTCTCATAGGGTGTGCCGAACAAGTTTTCAAAATTGTAAAGTGGATTATGCCTAACATTGGTTGTTTATGTTTGAATAGGTTCAGGGTCCTCCACATAACATTATCTATGAGGGTGTCTAGGTGGGGTTTCCAATTGTTTGAAGACAAAAGGGGCATGACTACCACTCCCATATTGAAATCTAGTTGTAACCAACATATAAGGACTCATCTTTAATTAATAGGACAAGAAAATTTAGTTAGATTTGAAGCTCTTACAATCAAGATTAGTCACTTGTAAAAGTATAATAAATAGCTTGTCAAAAAGTGCTCAAGAATTTACAACACTGGTGACTCAAGCCAAGCAAGCAAGCAAGAAGCTCAATAGCAAGTACCTAATGCAGAATAGTAATTGGATTTTGACAAGTGATTCCTCAATGATATTTCAAGACTTACATCTAATGAACTAAACCCATATTTTCAACTTCAGATAGCACCTAACAGATGGATGTGCAACCAAAACTAGGAAGGACTAGCATGACAAGACCCTAAATTAGAAAAATCCAAATAGAGACCTTGTTTTGATAGTAAATAATCCTAGGTAATATTTTCTCAAAGATCAAGTGATAGTGAGATAGCATAAGAAGTTGTATGACATAGTTCAAGACACACGTGCGATACTTCTCTTCTGGGTGATAGTTCACACAAGGCAAGATGATAGATCTTAGTATTATAGGGCAATAGACCTTACAACAAGAAAGTGACACAATTTTGCAAAAGGACTATTGCACGATATTTCTTTAGAGAATAGGTGATAAAGTGCCAGTTTAATGTAAAAAAGGACTAGTTTTGAGTCCAAAAGTTTGTGTTTCAGTTTGACAATCAGGTAATTTTGGATCAAAAAGTGTGAGATTTTAGTTTGTGTCATTTATCAGCAAGGTTTTCAAGTAGTAGGGGTGTTAACATGTCTCAAATAGTTGAACACAGGTAAAAAAAACCTTGCCAACACACACTTGTGATATCAAAATAGCCTTTCTACCAACATTACCAAGATGTTTGATTTGTAAGAACATTAACACTGGCTAGCACATTTGAAAATAGTAGCCAAGCAATCTACCTTAGAGTCATAGTTCATTACTCAACAATTTGGCCCAAGCTTGATGCTCCTTCACCTCACACCAATTAGTTGCCCACAATAGATATTGGCTTTGCCATGGAAGTGCCATAAGCACAACCAAGGGAACACATATGGTGATCTAGGTAGTCCACTAAGATCGATCATTGCACCAAGAAGTTGAGCAAAAAAATAGGGTAGCTACTAACCTAGGGTGTTTAGAAAGGGCTTCCATTCATAATGTTCCTCTTGCACCCAATTAAGGAACACCCCACCTTGCAGTGGGTAACAAACCTCATGGCCACAAGAGCACCTTAAGTGTTCTTGCCTAGTGATCTCCCTATGGTCAAAATCCCATAAGTGATCACACTAACCAAAGAGAAATATTATGTCTACCAAGGGTTTGTGTCCTTGATGACCTTGATTTTATAGTGGTTTGGAAGAGCCAAGTAATTTGCTTGTCCTCACTTGGGTCATTTCTCTCAAGTTGTTGAAGAGTAGGCCCTTTAAAGGATCCTAACTACCACAAAATGGATCCACTCTCAAGGGTCAAGATTTTTTATTCACCTCAAGGATGAAGAGCATACTCTCCTACCTCAATTACTTCCCCCAAACATGCCAAGATTCAATTATCCACTTTCTTTTGAAATTCAAAGGTGAGTCAAGATTTTTGTTTTATCGCAAGAGTGAAGAGCATACTCTTCTATCACCAAAGAACCTCAATCACAAGTTTAACGTGCCTAAAAAAAGAACAACTAGTAGATGCCACACATGAAATAAAAAGCAACCAATTTAGGTTTTTATGCATTGGGCAGCCCTGCAAACAATCATTAGTAGCCCTTGAGTATTTGAAGATTTGGCATGCATTCTTTAGGAAATTTAGGCAATATTTAGTGCTTCAAAATAATACCTTGCAACCACAACCATTAGCACCATGAGTTAGCCTTAAAATGAAAACAAATCTATAAATGGACTTTTGTAAAAATAGCTAAAAACCTACAAAACCAGTAAATAGTAAGTAGCAACCAAGAAAACTAACCAAAACACCCCAAATAGCAAGAAAATTTAAATTAGGTGATAATTTATGTTGGAAACCTATCGTACAATACTTCTCAATATACGTGGGTGACAGAATTTTCCTATGCAATATTTCTCACTATGCCAAGAAATAGAATTAACAATACTGAGGTGATAATTTTTTGTATATTTGCACGACACAATTTCCAAAATGTATTAACACAATAGTTATAGGAACTATTGTACAAATCTGGAAAAATGTCACCTGAAAACTATGACTAAAATAGAAAAGGAAGTGCGGAAAGTAAGCAGAAAAATGCAATGAAAATAGTAAAATAGAGGACAAAACATGATGTTTTGCCCCATGGTGGGCACCAAAAATGTACACTCAAAATTTTTCCTCTCCAAACCCTTCTATCCAAGGGATTCCATTGAATTTAGAATGCTTGGATGCTGGCTTGGAGCTCCCTATCCATGGAGTCCAAGAGAGTGTGTTTCAAGTAAAATAGCTCTCAGATGAGCCTTAGGAATACACTTCTTGCTAGTAAACCATGCAATGGGAGGTTCCAAAGACAAGATGCAAGGGTGAAAATTTCCACAAGACATTCCACAATGATGCAATGCAAGATGAAACTAAGCTAGAATGAAAATGCAAGATGAAACTACTCTAAACAATATGCAAGTATTACAAATCTAGATAATTATTATGTGAGCTAAGCTATTGTAAAGGAACTACATTAACATGCAATTAGACTAGAATGCTATATGCTTAAAAATTCCATGGATGAGAGAATGTAGACAAGAAATAAAGGTTCTCCACAAAGAGCTCTCAAGAATTCAAATAGTAAACTTGTAGCATAACAATACTGAAGAGTGTGGATCCTTTGAGGGGGGAAGGCTCTCTCCATTTTAAAGTTGTATGTACGATAGAGATCAAGATGAAGATGGTGGATGATCAATGGTGGAATTCAAAAAAGAGGAGTGATCCATGTGCACACACAATTCAACCAATAGAATATAAGTTGACTTCTCATTTAAGACAAAAGTCACAAAGCCTTTTTCTTTTAGTTTGAAAATTAGAAAGGACTTTATGTGTGCACCTTAAGTGGGTTAGAAGAATGGTGTCTTTTATTTAATTAAAAGGGGACATGTTCTTTTAATAAAATAATGAACTTAGGATAGCATAGTCAAACTATAGGTTATTATCAAATTAATTGATTATTAGCAATTTGGTCTAGGTAATTGATTAATTAAATTTAGCCAAAATGCTAAGAAGGGGCTAATAGTCTAGATGACCATTCTTAAGTGATTACATCAATCACACTAAGCAAAGACAAACAATATGTCTCCCAAGATTCTCTATCCTTGATAGCCTTCAGTTTATAGTGGGTTAGAATAGTTGGGTTCTCTTGTCCCCACTTGGGTTGTTCCTCTTGTTTGTCGAAGAGCAGGCCCTCTAAAGGATTCTAACTACCATAGATTGGATCCACTTTTAAGAGTCAAGATTTCTAATTCATCATAAGGGTGAAGAGCATACTCTCTTATCTTGATCACTTCTCCCAAACACACCAAGAAGATCTAGTTATCCCCTTGCTTTCAAAATCCAATGGCGAGTCAAGATTTTTAATTCACCACAAGGGTGAAGAGCATACTCTCCTATCACCAAAGGACCCTAATTGAAATTTTAATGTGCCTATGAAAATGAAACAACTAGTATTATTGCCACACGTGAAATAAAGGAAATACAATAAATTTTAGGTTTTTATGCTTTGGGTGGCCCTACAAATAATTGTTAGTAGCCCTTATGCATTTGAAGCTCTGACATGTGTTCTTTTTAAGGTGATTAGGCAAACATCTCAAGGTAACAACCTACAAAAACAATATTAACCCCACATGATAGCTTCAAAATAGCATTTAATTTGCAAATACACCTTTGTAAAACTACTATAGACCTATAAAAATCCAACAAATAGTAAGTTCAATTGAGAAACTAATCTAATCACTCAATCAGCAAGCAAGTTCAGACCAGGCAACAATTTATGTTGGAAGTCTGTCATGTGATATTTCTCAATCTATGAGTGTGACAAATTTCTTCTATGCGATATTTCTGCCTAAGTTGGGCAAAAGAACATATTATAGAGGAGCAAAAAAGTTCAATACTATCGTGCTACACTTTTATCGAAAAAGTATCGCACTACAATTATAAGAAATGTTGTACATAACTGGAAAAATATCACCCAAAAGTTGCGACTGTAAAAAAAAAAAGGTGGGGACAATATGTAGGAAATGTAAAAAAAATAGTGAGATAAAGGACAAAACCAAGTGTTCTACCCCATAGTGGGTGCCAAAAATGTACACTATAAATGTGTCACACTCTAAACCATTCTATCCAAGGGATTCCATGAGTTTGGAATGCTTGGATGTCAGCTTAGATATCCCTATCCACAAAGTGCAAGAGAGTATGATTTGAATATAAAGGCTCTCATTTGAGCCTTAAAAATACTCTTCTTGCTAGTAAACCATGCAATGTGAGGTTCCAAAGATGAGATGCAAGAATGAAAATGTCCACAAGGAGTTCCTCAAAGATGCAATACAAATGTGAAGTACACTAAGATGAAATGCAAAGTGTAGCTATGTTAACAAGATGAAATTATTGCAATATCTAAGCTAATTATGCTATGTGAGCTAGACTATTGTAACAAAAGAACTAAGCTACCATGCAAGATGCTTCTAAACTAGTATGCAAAGGTGATGATAGAATGAGAAAAAGAATGAGAAGTTCTCTGAAAAGCTCCAAAGAAACCTATTAGAAAACCTGCAGCATAACAATATTCAAAAGGTGGATGGATCCTTTGAGGTGGAAGCTCTCTCTCTTTTAAAGTCATATGAATGGTAGAGATCAAGCTCAAGATGATAGAAGATCAACAGTGGAGTTCAAAAATAGGAGTGATCCATGTGCACAAGAAATTCAACCAATAAAATAGAAGTTCACTTCCCATATAAGACAAAAATCACAAAGCCTTTTCTTTTAATTTGAGAAATAGAAAAGGACTTTATGTGTGCACTTTAAGTGGGTTAGAAGAATGGGGTCTTTTATTTTATTAAAAGGAGGCATTTTCTTTTAATCAAATAATGAACTTAGGATAGTATAGTCAAACTATAAGTTATAATAAAATTAATTAATTATTAGCAATTTGGTCTAGGTAAATGATTAATTAAATTAGCCAAAATGTTGGGAATAGGGCTAATAGTCTAGATGACCATTTTTAGGTGATTACAACAAGTTTCTTCTAGTTCCAAGAAACAATGCAAATGGTAGGAAAATAATTTTGTATATAAAAGAATATGCAAATAAGTAAACACCAAAATTTATAATGGTTTTCTTTTCTTTCCTGATGCTTCCCAAATTCTTGGCTAATTATGTTAATTATAGGTCAAAAAGGTCATATCTATTATTCTTCTTCATGATCTTCCAAGCCACACCAACTGCAACATAGGGTACACTATTTGCCCAGCCAAATTGATAAAAATTATGTGCAAAGGCCCTTACTACAAACTCAATTTATGTATCCTCAATGGTAGAAATCTTCATGCCTCACTTGTTCCATACTTCCAATGTATTTGTGTCTATCACATCCCTGCTTTGGCATTGAATTTTCTTTACTTTATCTGTAATAGGGTACCCAGTGACTTGATGAATGATCTTCTCTACAATGTCAATAGGTCCACCTTCCAAACATATCTTCATGTCATGGATTTAGGTCAAAATAATATTAAATTCATTCAGTTTTGAAAACCCTTGGAATATTTAGAGCATGAGTTAACCTTTTCTCAATATATTGTTATGATCTTCCTTTAACTTTCTATCCATGCACAACTTCTCATAAGAATTCCTCAAATAAAAATCTCCTACCTCACTAATTTTACACATATAACATGATCTAACATCATGAATCAAAATGACTCTATGTGGGATCAAGAACAGGGTACCTGATGTATCCCCCTTTTCTACAATTGTTGGATAATCTTTAACTTTAGGTGGCTTAACAACTTCATTCCTAATCAATTGAACACTACTAATAGTTCATTTAATCTTCTTTGTTGTAGATGAATTAGATGTCATTTTCACACTTAGGTTTGATCAAAGAAACTTTTCTTCACTTGGTCGCAACACAAACACTCACAATTCACTTTGAATGTTGACAATACACACACAAATCTTATAGAATCACTTTACACTAGTCATAAATTGATTAGGATCTATTTTCTCTTAAAAAAATGAATGCAATGTGATCAAAATGAATAGTGAAATTTGCAATATATTTTGAAAATTCACTTTCAGGGCTGCATTACTGCTCCTTATCTTTGGTGGGTGTATAACAATTATCTTGGCCAATACTACAAAACTTGGCAGTAATACTTCAAAATTCCTTCAATTGGACTTAGCCAAAACTATGATTTAGTAAATACTAACAATTATGCTCGTTTGCTCAACACTTTTTCATTGGTAGTTGATCATTACTACCTCTTCAACTTGGCATCCAAATACATCCATTCTTCATACTACATTTTTTTCCTTATGCATCTCAACTTATGCTAATCTGGACTTTTGTGCATTCGATCTTAAGAACTGATGTATGATTTAGAAATTTGAAATACAATTCCATATATACCTTTTTGTCTCAATTTTTAGGGTTGGAATCACCAAATTTATTGTATTATGTGATCACAACTTCATAATTTGTACCACTACTTCCATCAAATTTCTCCTTCCAAGTTTGATTCATCTAGATACTCACTTCTTCAACATTAACCTTTCCTTTTCCTTTATTTTCTTAATTATTAGGTGTTGGTGCTCGGTTCCTACAATCTTTTCTTAGGTGGTTGATCTTCTAATAGTGAAAACATGCTAAACCAAATTTTCTCTAGTTTCCTAATCTTCCTCTAATAAGTATCCTTGCACAATTAGTTGCAATGTGTTCATATTTCCCACATAATTGATAGGTAACCCAAGTATCATAATCCCATTTTATTGCATTACCTTGCCTAGTTGTGTTCCCTTAATCTTTGGGTGTCCAACTATGTTTTTTGTTAGATCTACAATCTTGTACCTTGTGACCATACTTCTAAAATGTGTAGCAATAATCTTCAAATCTTGATGTACCTTGCGTCTTAGTGCTTTTTTATCTACATTCATATGCTTGATGTTTTGCTTTTTGCAATTAAAGCAATAACCATTGAATTTATGCTTAGCATTGGACTTACTAGTTTTTTTCTTACTAACATTTGTTGTATGACCTGGTTTTCCATAGTGATATCATGTAGGTTTCTTATTATTTTGTTTTGCATTTCTTTTTTCTCCATGCTTTAATGAATCTCCTTTCTCAAGAGATGATATGAACTCAATATAGCCTAATCTAGTAGTATCGTGAGGTCTTCTTTGTGCTCTTAGTTATTCATCAAGTTGTCTCTTAGCCACACTATATATGTTCATTCTTTCAATGATTTCCTTTTCAGCTCTCAGTTCATTGTTTAGTTGGTTATTCTTTGATCTTAGATTTACACTCTCTTCCACCTTCCTTGCAATATCATGATTGGCACTTAATAATTGATTGGCCATGTCAAATTGATTGTGTGTCACCCTTTATACTTCATTGATCATTTCATCAAGTCTTCTATCCATTTTCCTCTTATCTTCATCATCCATTACCTTGTCTTCTTCAACCTTATTCTTTTGTTCGATGATTTCACACAACCTTAGTAAGTTTATTCCATGTTCTCTCTCCAGTGCTCTTACCTCTTCATTTGAAGTGTTGTTCTTCTCTAATAGATTTACTATTGCTACATTAGTTTCATTATATTTTCCCTCATCAACAATTTGATCATTGTTATGATCTACCATGTGAAGTGTTTTCTCTGTTAAGAGATTACAAGATTGATAAGTCTACCTTGACTAAAGGATTTAAGCTTCACAATTAAGTGAGATTATTTTAAGATATTTACAATAGGCCTGTGAGGAGCACTTTGTTAAGAGATTCATCTACTACACTTGTTACTATGTAATAATACCTTGATCCTTTAGTATGTACAGGTGTGTTGATAAAAGATCTTTCCTATCCAAATTGTAATCACCTCTCTAGGACTTATTTGCAATAACTCCTCGCTACATTTCTCAATTTCCTTACTTCTTCTTAATATTTAACTTACTAATTCACCTTCAGCTTCGTATTCATACATTCCTCTCACATGCAACTACAATTTTTGGTTTGAAACCCTTCTTTAACAACCATCTAATGAAGCTTCTATATCTTGATCACGATTATGATTCATCCTTTTTGTCACTTGACCTTTCCATTTTTAAGATTAGTTAATCACATTACACAGGGATTAATTATGTGTAGTAACATGTACAATTACCTCCTTAATTCTCTCCTTCAACATAGAAACATATTTTTGACTCATTAAAAATGGTTTACCTAAGTGTTTGTGCCATTCCAAATTCATATACAAAATTGCATTACTTGGGCACATATACCTTTTTGACACTCGGCTATGCTTGGATCTTCATGTTGTCCCTCGACATGAACTACACTTAGCTTGAATTTGCTTCTCTGAATTTCTTGACTTATCTAACACTCAGCAACAACTAGAATTCTCAACAACTGCTGATGTGCTCAACAACTATATTAGTTTGGCATAGACTAATTTTTTAAAAAAAATCTTGAAGTAGCTCAACCTTTATTATGGCTCGGTCACAGTGTTGACTAACCAAGTCCACCTAGTAAATGACTAAGTGTTTTGCACTAATACACAATACTGAGATTGCCTTTAGGGTCAACATTCTAGTCATTATTAAAATATTCTTTATAAATCTAATTTCAAAAAATCATCATCATATCTTCTCATATTTTGATTTTTCTCCTAAGAGAGGTGATAGGGAGGCTCTTTAATGAGCTATTATGAGCTCTTCTCTAGGTCACTTCTACGACCTTCTAGGGATTATTTTCAAACATAAACCCTATGACCTTTGGAGGTTCAAACCAAATTCCTTTCCACTCTCCTACAACTTCTCTATCAATTCAAATACACTTCTAACTTAATCTCACAAGAGTAAGCTTAACTGTCGAATTCCCCCTTCCACATTCACATTACAGGAGCATAGAGCTTCAAAATAAATTATTTAAATCACCAAACACATCATGTTTCTTGATCTTTTATCCATATTTCTATCAATTCCATGTTTCCTTCTTTTAGGCCTACTAACCCTGATAGGTCACAATTAGGCCTCCAAATTGGGTTTTTCATCTCTATCTTGAAAATATGTCTACAACCCTATAAAAAATCACCATTGTAGATACCCATTTGGATGTTCTTTGAGATTTTAAATATTTCAAGACTCTAACTATCTGTACAATGCCCAATCTCGATTGTAATTGAATTACAAAGGAAACAAGGTATCTTTCAATCTTCAATTGGAAATCCACTCAAATGGATTAAAGTACTTTTCAACTCTTTACCAAGGCTCTATATTAACCCCATGCATATCTTCAATTCATTGTTTTTACTAATCCAATCTACTCTTGAAAGTTATATTCTATGTTACTCTTTGCTCCTAACTGAGATATGATAGAGCTAGCCTAGGGAAAGAGATTAAAAATAGAAAGAAAAAAAAATCTTTCTGAGCTCCAACACAAAGAAAAATAAATTCATTGACCTTAATTTTAGACCTTCAATGCCCATGAAATTCCCACATTGCAATTTCAATGTAGAACCATTTTATTAGAACAAACCTTGATCAGTCTAGTGAATTGTATTCAGTGGTTGGATTTTTATTTATGTAAACTAAAATAAACTCAAATAACAAACTCAAAGAAAACAATATAAGATAACTTTATACATTGAAAAACATTATGAATCAATCCATTTGACAAGAATTGCACCAATTGAAAAGGGTCTAAAGGTAGTTTTCTTGAAAACTATCAACTAGTATTTATTCAAATCCATACCAAATGTTAATAAAATAGATTTCCAAAGGATATAATTATCTATCAAGGTCTAGAGCATAATCTTGTTTCCTCTAGAGTAGGAGATGAAAGAGTAGTGGAGAATGATGTTTTGGAGAAGGATCTTGATGATTGGGAGGATCTTCCAAGTACTCCAAAGAATGCTCTTATTCTATCTAGGTCGCTAGACATTGAATTGGAAAGAGAAGGTTTTCTTTCCCCTAAGCCTAGGAAGAAATATGTTAGATAACCCTCTTTGGCCTCTCCATTGGAGACTAGAAGCAGCTGTAAACTGGATGTGGAAATAGTGGCTAGAAGAGGTAGAAGAACAAAGAAGTAAACCAGAGAGGAGGAGACCAGAAGATGTTTGGCGAATGGGTGCTAGAGAACTCTTCAGGAGTGTTCCAAGAATGGAAAATGAAGATTATTTCATGGAATATTTGTGGCCTAAATGGAGCCCACAAACAAGAAATTATTAGGAATTTTATTAGAGATCAAAGACTTGATATTATGATGATCCAAGAAACTAAGATGAAATAGTATTTTCTGAGGAAAATTGAGTGTAGTAACATGATGAGTGGGGAGGCTTCAGATTCAGAGGATGCTTCTGGTGGTCTGCTGACTCTGTTTAATAACAAGAATTTTAGAGTTGAATCAATTTTTAATGAAGGTAATATTCTTTTCTATAAAGTTTATCATATTCAATCCAATGAAAACTGGTTTTTGCTGAATTTATATGCTCCTAACAATAAAAGAGAAAGAAAGAATTACTAGACTAAAGTAGGATAGCTGGTGTAGAGTAGTAATTTAAAGAAAAGTATCATTATGGGAGATTTCAATACCCCTCTTTTGGATGAGGAGAAGATGGGTGGTAAGACTTTGGACTGGGAAAGTAAACAAGACCTCTCAAGCTTCATCAATGGTTTGGCTTTTTTGGATCTAGATCTAATGGGAGGTGCCTTTACTTGGTCAATAAAACATATTGGGTAGGATTGTATCCTAGTCAGATTGGATAGAGCTTTAATCTCTCTTAATTGGTTGTAGTCTTCCTCTTGTAGGTTAGCTCTTCTACCTAGAGTGGCTTCTAACCATTCTCCTATCTCCCTCTCAGTTGTTCCTATAGGACCTAGAAGGAACCCCCCTTTTAGATTTGAAAAAATGTGGACCACTCATCCTGATCTTTTGGATAAAGTTAAAAATTGGTGGGGAATAGATGTGGAAGGAACTACTATGTTTAGAGTTGCTAGGAAACTAAGTAATGTTAAGAGGATGGTTAAAGTTTGGAACAAATCTGATTTTGGTCATATCTTTCTTGAGAAAGATCACTTGTCTGATAAACTTATTTCTATTCAAGCCTCTATTCAGCATGATGGGTATGATGAGCTTAATAGGGAGGCTGAGTTGTCTATTCTTTCAAACTTACATAATATTATTAGCAAAGAGGAGAAATCCTGGAGACAAAGATCTAGGATTAATTGGCTTAAAGATGGAGATCAGAATTCAAAGTTCTTTCATCTAACCACTCTCAAGCATAGAGCTAATAACAGAATTGTTGGTATCAAGAAAGGGCAAGATCTGCTAACTAAGGAGAATGATATATTAGCTTAAGTAGTATCGTTCTTCTCCTCTCTCTTGTATTGGGACCCTTTGTTATCTAATGTGGACTAGGAAGACATGGTTTCTTGCATTCCTTAGATCATCCAACCTCGCCATAATTTAATGCTTTGAGCTATTCCTACTACTTTTGAAGTTTGTGAAGCTCTCTTTTCTTTTCCTACTGATAAATCTCTAGGCCCATATGGGTTTCAAACCTTCTTTTTTCAAATGTATTGGCAGATGGTGATGGAAGATGTGGTGAAGGTAGTTTAGGAATTCTTCAGAGCTAGGAGCATTCTTAAGGAGATTAATTCCACTTTCTTGGTTCTCATTCCCAAAGTGCCTCGGGCTAACTCTTTGGACAAGTTTAGACCTATTAGTTTATGAAATTCCTTCTACAAGATTATTTCAAAGGTGCTTACTTCTGGGTTTCTCAAGTTCCTCCCTATGATCATATCGTAGCAACAAACAAGTTTTGTCCCGGGTAGATAGATTTTAGACTCAATCATGATGGTGCATAAAGTGATTCACTCTATGGAAGTTGGAAAACAGGAAGGGATGTTGCTTAAACTAGACCTCTCTAAATCCTATAACCAAGTTGACTGTTCTTTTCTTGATATGGTGCTCAAGGCTTTTGGGTTTGATTTATAATTTTGTAAGTTGATATCTCAGCTTGTTTCTACTTCCTATCTAGCTGTGTTGGTTAATGGAGCACCTTCAAAATTTTTCAAACCCTCTAGAGGTCTTTATCAGGGGGATCCTCTCCCACATATTCTCTTCATTATCTTGGTTGAATGTATAGGAAGGGTTATTAAGAGAAAGAAGAAGGAAGGTAGAATCAAAGGGATAAAACCTTCCTCTAAAAGTAATCCTTTCTTGCATCAGCATTTTGTTGATGATACTATCATGGGGGGGAGGCTTTAGTTAAGGAGGCAAAAGCTATGAAGGAAGTCTTGGTTATCTACTCTAGAGGGTCGGGTCAGCTTATTAACTGGGATAAGAGATCTTCATACTTTATTAATACCCCAAAGGATAGATAGAGAAAATTTCTAGGATTCTGGGTTGTGGAGTGGAAAAGTTTCCCACTACTTACCTTGGGCTTCCTTTGGGAATGATTCCTCCTGACTCCTT
Organism: Cupressus sempervirens; assembly: GCA_028749045.1. NCBI lineage: Eukaryota > Viridiplantae > Streptophyta > Pinopsida > Cupressales > Cupressaceae > Cupressus > Cupressus sempervirens. The sequence goes on from CM053790.1 coordinate 397,189,774, forward strand.
CTCGAACGATATCATGGATAGGTTCATCAAAATGTTAGTAGGCTGGAAAGGTGCCACTCTTAGCCAAGCTGGCAAATGCCAACTAGTTAAATCCACCCTTCAGAACTTGCCTATGTATGTTTTGAGTCTTATTGTGATTCCAGTGAAATTTGCTGAGAGGATGGAGAAAATACAAAGGGATTTCTTATGGACTGGTGTAGAAGGGGAAAAAAAATCCTCTTGTTGCCTGGGACAAAATTTGTCTCCCTAAGAAATATGGAGATCTTGGTATTAGGAAGCTTACTCGTTTAAATAAGGCTCTTTTGGCAAAGCAATTATGGCGTATCTTCAAAAACACTAGGGAATGGAGAGACATTTTGGTTAACAAGTATATTAAGAGGCCTTCAATTTAATTCACCCTTTTTAGTGAGGATATTTCTAGAGGATCTGCTATCTAGAAGGGTTTTCTGAAAGCCAAGGACTTGGCTAAGGCAAATTTTTCTTGAAAATTGGGGAATGGGGAGGATATCCAGTTCTGGTCTAATAGTTGGCTTATTCAGGGTCCCCTTATGAAAAATCTTGTCTATGAAGTTTGGGTGAATCACTATATTCAACATTTTGGGCTGAAAGTTAATAACTATAGGAATGACTAGGGTTGGAAAGATCTGTCTATTATCTCTAAAGATCTAAATCTAATCATGTTAATGTTAAATTTTATGGCTCTCAACAACAAGAGGGATGAAATGATCTGGGGGGACAATTACAATGGAAACTACTCTATTGCATCAGGTTATATGGCTCTTTGGAGCTTAAAAGAGAATCCTCCATGGTTAAGAGCTTGACTCCCTAGCCTCATACCAAAAATTAATATATTTTATTGGCTGGCCCTACAGAATAAAATCCTTATCATGATAACCTTATAAAAAGAGGATAGATTATACCAAGCAGATGTATTTTATGTAAGAACCAGCTCGAAATAGGAAACCACTTTTTCATTCATTGTTCCTACTCAAGGGAGGTTTGGGATTTCCTTACCCAAGACTTAGGGATTAGCTAGTGCATGCCAGATAATCTCCTAGATTTTTTCACCCAATGAAAAAACTTGTTCAATCTATCTATTTTGTAGGAATTAAGTACCTAGATCTTACCTCACTACTGTTGGAGCATATGGAAGGAGAGGAACAATAGAATCTTCAGAGATAGAGAGGAGCTGGACATAGTGCTCAGGAAGAAAATTTATAAAAATATAAAGGAAAACTACCTAGTAAGGAAGGGGGGATATATCGAAGTGGGTGGTAGAAAATTTGAGAAGGAAAAAGACAGAATGTTAAAAAGATAGGAAGCCAAGTGGCTTCTCCCCCCAGAAGGATGGCATAAAGCCAATTTTGATGGGACCTCCAAGGGGAATCCTAGCTCCTTAGGAAGTGGAGGCATAATAAGGAATGAATTTGGGGAGGGAGTAGCAGCCTTCTCTCTCCCACTGGGCTTCCAAACTAATCACTTTACGGAAGCAAGTGTTGCTTGCCATGTGGTGAAATTGGCTTTTGAAGTTGGAGTTACTAATCTCTGGCTTGAAGGGGATTCAAATAACATTATTAAATGTATTAATAGAAATTCTCATTATTCATGGTTGATTGCAAATCTAATTAAAGAGACATGTGAGATTGTTGCTAAATTTAATAGAGTCCATGTCACTCATGTTTTTTGGGAAGCAAACCCGGTGGTAGATTGGTTTGCAAATAAAGGTGTTGAATCTGACTAAAAGATGACTTGGCAACTGGGAAAGAGTTTTTCAATGGATGTTAAGAGCTTGAATGAGCTGGATAAGATCCAAGGGAGTACGGAGGAGATCAATTTGCAATTATGACTACGAATGGTTTTTGGGGAAAGGGTATGATTCATAAAGGATGTATTCGAAAGTGCAAGAGGTGGAATTTATTACAGTTTATTTGACACACTTTATGGGTCATTTTTTGCATATGCAACCTGTGCTACTATAAGGTTAATTTCTTTGGCTTTTTTCTTAAACACAGAGGTCCCCATCAAGTGGTGAAGTTACAGTGTGCTATGCTTATGAGAATTGTGGGAGTGCAAAGTGCTAAAATGGTGGGTGAAAGGTGCAGAAAAGAATCAGTGGGAAAGATGGAAAAATGGAGAAGTAGGGAAAAAGTGTGGGAGAAGTTGGTACAAGGTAGGATTGCAAGATATATCATGAAGCTACATGGTTTTGATCAAGATGTGACTGACAGCATGGTCATCTCGTGGAAGGACAGTAGAGTCAAGGTGAATGGGGTTTCATTTCTAATAACAGAGGAGGTGATTTTGACTATAACTAAGATTCTAATGGAGGGTTTTAAGTTCTTTAGGGACAAAAATCTCTCGGCCAATGTAGTGAAGGACTTCGTTGAGAACACTAAGGAGTTGAATGCCCTGAAAAAGAGTGATACATTCTATGATCTAGATTCCATAATGAAACAATGGAGGTATGTTTTGCATGCCATCATTGAGTACATTACTCTTGACCCTAGGTTTGATCATGTTTGCACCCACCATTTCATTCTTTTGAATTATTTTTGGCATGATAGTAAAGTTTCATTTCCTTTCTATTTGTTGACTTCCATGAGCAAGGCAGTGTCAAGCTTCAAAAAGAAGCCCACTGTTAACCCCACTTTGCATGAGGGGCTGTTATTGCTTATCTATGAGCACTTTAAGGCTCAAATGATAAGTAACATCCCCTCATAGGCTAGGAAAGAGGAAAATGGTAGCTCAAGCTACTCCTCTGACTCATATGATATTCAAAGCATTAGCTCTAAGGAAGGGGGGTTAACTTTCTCTGGTAAAAAATTTACGCCACATGATAAGAAGTCACCCTCTCCCATTAGCCCTATTAGAAAAAGTTGTAGGGGTCATGGTCAAAAGATTCTTGGGAATGAGGAGAAGGACTACAGTGATGAAGAGGAGGACATGGAGACTAAAGATGTGGATAAGGAGAAGTAAGAGGAAAAAAAGGAAGACCAGGGTGGGAAGAAACGCAAGCGAGTGGTATTGGAGGATAAGAGGACATAGCGGGGACTAGATATGTCTTCACTACCTCTCTCCCCTATCCATTCTCAAGCCCATCTAGATGAGCAGAAAAAAGATAGTATTGGAGATGGGGTAGGAAGTGCTAGCCAAAGACAAGAAGAAAGCCTAGAGGAATTTTAATATGAGGACAACAAAAATGGGTATTTTCAGAGAAGTGATGAATCCCCAAATTTTGGTGGAGAACCAGGAGGAGCCATGACTTAAAGAGCTAATTGACCCTACGATTGTGGAAATCTCTGATAATGCTAGGGAAATTTAGATGAACCTTTTGAACAACACCCACAATAGCATGATTGACAATTTTAGGTCAATCAAGTGGCTTTTTCATGAGCTGGAGGAGGTTAAGGAGAAGGTGGGTCAAATGGAAGGAGCCAAGAATTTGACGGGTCTTGAGAAAGGGACAGACTAGGATGATAGAATTAGCCTAGCAGAAAGGAGGATTCTTAACCTGGAAAATTACAACCACAATTTGTCGAGCCAGATGATCTCACTACTCAACTCGATAAGTGACAATATCTTATCTTTAATTGGTTTTCTTAAAGGTAGAGGAATGTTGGAGGATGACGAAGGAAAAGATAGGGGAAAAGCTAGATCTGATGATGAAACTACCACGAGTATCACTTACAATTGTCTAGGCCAAGATGTACATAGGACTCATCAATAGGAGGCTGAGGAGAACCAAATGGCCTATGAGGTTGCCCAGGTCATGTAGGAGCTAGAAAGAAAGAATGAGGATTAGCTCTTTTCTGTCCTTTTGTTTCTAGCTATTCCTTTTTTGTCTGGCTTTTGCCTTTTTTTTTTCAAAAAATAGTGTGGCCTTTCCTATGGCCTTTGTTTTTTGGCTAGGCTTGGTGCTTATTATTAGCCTTTAGACTTGTTCTTTTTTGGCTAGGCTTTTAAAGCTTATTATCAACCTTGTTTATGTTTTAACTCTTGGGTTTCAGGGTCCCTATAAAACATGTTTATCTAATAAAAAACAAAATAGATTTCCAATGAAGGCCATAAATATTTCCTTCCATCATGTTTCACCAGTTAATTCTAACCCATAACTAATTTTGGGTGAGATTCTCATTTTGCCTAAATGTTGTCATGATAACATTTCATAATGTAAAAGTTGTCATGACAACTTTTTTCTCACTATGCAACTTTTTTGTTCCCCTTACAAATTTTTACTCTACTAATTTACAATGACATCTTTACACCTACCAAACATATCAACATGAAAAGCATGAACTTCTATGCACTTTTGAGCTATTTCCCATACTATGTCCAAGTTTGGTTTACATGGCAACTTTTGGCCAATACATTGACAAGTTTTGCCCAGTTGTGGAAATGACATGCAAACACCTTCAAACCTTCAAAAAATTACCTATTGGAATCTTGGATAGTCCTTATTCTCACCATTATCATTATTGAACCTTATACACCAAATAATTGAGGGTTGAAAACATATAACCTTTAGGTACTCCTACACTATTATCCCTCAGTACATAAGATTCAAGTCACATCAAGTGACAAGAGTGCATGATCAATACCAAGATATTTTAAATCACTTTTAGGAACCCAAGTGACTTTAGCTTTAGTAAAATTCCTCCATTTTATCAAATGTTCCATGTAAATCTCATGCCTGGTCTTCTTTATAACTTTTGAGTCTAATAGCTTCTCTTCTTGTGGCTTGGTTTATGAACAAAATGTCGAGCTAGTGACTATCTCTATAACATAAATATTGCCTTTACCTTATTCTTTAATGGGACCTTTGTATGGTACCAAATCTACTACATTGAAGACAAGAGATAGGTCTATGTCTTCTGGTAGGTATATTTTGTAACCATTTCTTCCATACTTGGTCAATATCTTACATGGACCAATTCTTCTCATTTGCAACTTGCCAAGCACTTCCTTTTAAAGTTTTTTTTTAATTTAAATGCACCATTACCAGGTCCCTTACTGCATACTACACATTCTTCTTATTTTCATCCACCTTGACCTTGATCTTTTTGGTATTTTTTGTCAAATTTTTCTTAACTTTCTCATGAATATCCTTCATGGATTGTGCAAAATCCTCAACATGTCACTTATTCTTTTCATGCCAAAAAGGTCCCTAAGATCTTGTACACCTTTGGGATGCATACCATGCACCATTTAAAAATGATTGTTCCCTACTATTTTTTTGATAGTATCATTTTAGGAAACTATTTCTTGGCAAATGACTTGATCCAAAGCTTGTCTATATTCTTTTGTCAAGAATCTCAATAGATATTCCAATGTCGTATTTACAATTTTGTCTACCCATCTTTTTGGGTATGGTAAGACCCAAATGACAAGTTTTTACCTAATCTTTTCCACAAGGTCTTCCAAAAATGCCCCATGAATTTGTGTCTCTATCAAACACTATGTTGACTGGTAGACCATGAATCCTAAGCACCTCTCTAAAAAACAAGTTGGTTATTTGACTATGATCACATGTCACCTTGCAAGGAATAAAATATCTCATTTTTTCTAAATATATCTACTACAATATATATGCTATCAAACCATTCTTTGTTTTAGGCAATCCAACAATAAAATCCATATTTACACATTTCCATGATCAAATGGGAATTTTCAAGGTCTAATAGATTCAAGTATTTGATGAATTCCCTTATCTCTTTAACAAATAGCTTAGTGTTCCACATACCTTCTTATATCCTTATGCTTCTTTGGAAAATAGTATAATCTTTATTCTAGCTCTGAGCTCCTTTTCAACCCAAAAAGTCCACTCAAACTACCATTATGCTTTTCTTGGATTGAGTTTTCTCTCATTGACCCTCCTCATACACAAAGTTCCTCTCCTTTGAATATTAAACCTTCTTGCATGGTGTAGTTTTCATAGTCCATATGATATATCAAGACACTCATACAAGCCTTCTATTGTCTTCTTCCATTCACCCCTTCCTCATTCCTAATTTGATGATAGATACTTTTAAGGTCTATCTTGGTGAAATACTATGCTCCTCATGAACAATCCATTTTGTCCTTAATCCTAGGAATTGAAAACCTATAACTAATGGTGATTCTATTTATAGTCATTGAATTAGTACACAATCTCCATGTTCTCCCCGTCTTTGGTACTAAGAGTGTGGAAATTACACATATGCTAATGCTTTTCTTAATCAATCCACTTTGGCCACCTCTTCATTTAGTTGAGGTGTAATATTATAAGAAACTTTATTACAAAAAAATCCCTTGGAATAAATTCAATATGATGGCTTATGACTCTCTATGATGGTAAAGTAGTAGGGGTTCTAACACTAGTTATGTCTTTGAACTAGTCCAACAAAGCTTGTACCTCTACAAGGATACTCACCTTATTATCTTTCTTCTCTTCATTAGGTTTTACCACAATGGAAAATCCAACTCAATCTCCCTCTTTGATACACTAGTACATTTGAGACCATTTTTCGACCATTATTGGTTGAAAATTTGACCCAAATTTTGACCGAACTTCGACCAACTTCGACCAACCCATTGGTTGGAATTTTTTCGATCAAAATTTTGACCAATACGTTGGTCAAAAAACCTCCGTAGCCATGGTGCAAGTTCTATTAGGAATTGGTCAAAATTTCGACCAATAAAGGTAGAAATTTTGACCAATGAAGGAAAAAAATTCGACCAATAAAGGTAGAAATTTCGACCAATAAAGGTAGAAATTTCAACCAATGAAGGTCAAAAATTTTGACCAATGAAGGTAGAAATTTCGACCAATGAAGGTCAAAATTTTTGACCAATGAAGGTAGAAATTTCTACCAACAGGTAGGTGTAAAAAAAATTTCAGGCATTCTATAAAAGTCACATGCCTTGCATATGATATGACATTTTGCATGCATCCTGCACTCTCTCATCCGGCTGATGATGGATTACAGAGAGTGATCTGAAACCATGATGCTAAAAAACACACACAATCAAATCCAAAATGAACTTGCATTACAAATGGATTGTGGAAATCTGATATTGTTAATTTTGCATCCATGTCTACTAGGACAAATATATGTTTAAGTTGTGATTGTCCTGGTAGACATGCATGCAATTTTACCAATATCAAATTTCCACAATCCATTTGTAGTGCAAGTTCATTTTGGATTTGATTGTATGTTTTTTAGCATCATGGTTTCAGATCACTCTATGTAATCCATCATTAGCCGGATGAGATAGAGTGCAGGATGCATGCAAAATGTCATATCATACGCAAGGCATGTGAACTGTTTTATAGAATGCCTAAAAAACACTGATAGTAACTAATATGAAAAATATATAATTAGTTATATGGTTAAGACAAATCATGTACTAGTGAGTTGGTCAAAATTTTGACCAGATAAATTTTGACCAATGGGTTGGTCAAATTTGGTCAAGAATTGGGTCAAAAATTTGATCAATGAAGGTCGAAAAATGAATCCAAATGCACTAGTGCAAGTATGCTCGCCAAGTTGACTCTTTGAGTTTGGTCATCAAGTCACCCCACCAAAGTGCCTCATCAAGGTCAGTCTTTAGGTCCGCTCATCGAGCTTGCTCACCAAGTCAGCTCGCCATGTCATGTCTCTAAGTGGCCTCGCTAAGTTGGCTCGCCAACTTGCCCCACCAAGTTGCCACTTTAAGCCCACTCACCATGTTAGATCGCCAGGCCAACTCCCCAAGTCAGCTCGCCAAGCTAACAATTGAAGTACACTCACCAAGTTGACTATCTAAGTTTTCTCACCAAGTCTACCCCCTAGGCCAACTCTCCAGGTTAGCTCACCAAGTCACCCCCACCCAATCACCTCAACGAGTTGACTCATTAAGTTAGCTCACAAAGTCGACTCACCCAGTGGTTTTACCACCTTGCCCCAGCAAGTGGGCTCACTCAGTGTCCTTACGAAGTTTCCCCATAGAGTTACTTCTCTAAGCTTGCTCACCAAGTAAACTCACTTGGTCGGCACACCAAGTTGACACTTTAAGTTTTCTCATCAAGTCACCCAACCAAAGTGCCTCATCAAGGTCAATCTTTAAGTACACTTAGTAGGTCAGCTCACCAAGTCACTTCGTGAAGTTGCCTCACCAAGTGGCCTCGATAAGTCAGCTCACCAACTTGCACCACCAAGTTGCCACTTTAAGTCGACTCGCCATATCAGCTTGCCATGCCTACTCCCATAGTCAGCTCGCCAAGTTGAAAATTCAAGTCTGCTCACCAAGTCAACTCTTTAAGTTCGCTCACCAAGTCTGCCCCTTAGGTCAACTCTCTAATTTAGCCCACCAAGTCACCCCCACTGAGTCACCTCAATGAGTTGACTCTTTAAGTCAGCTCACCAAGTCTACTGTTCAAGTATGCACGCCAGGTCGGCTCGCCAAGCCCACCAAGTCATGTCACCAAGTCGATTGTTCGAGTACACTCACAAAGTTGACTCTTTAAGGTCGGCTCGCTAAGCTAGCCCACCAATTCATGTCACCAAGTTGCCTCACCAAGTCGGCTCGCCCACATGTCTCACCAAGTCCCCAAGTCTGCTCACCAAGCTGACAATTCAAGTGCACTCACCAAGTTGACTCTTTAAGTTTTCTCACCAAGCCCATCCCCTAGGTGAACACTCCAGGTCAGCTCACCAATTCACTCCCACCCAGTCACCTCAATGAGTTGACTCTTTCAATCAACTCACCAAGTCTACTATTCAAGTACGCACGCCAGGTCGGCTCACCAAGCCAACCCACCAAGTCATGTCACCAAGTCGATTGTTCGAGTACACTCACAAAGTTGACTCTTTAAGTTCACTCATCAAGTCACCCCACCAAAGCACCTCATCAAGGTCAGTCTTTAAGTCTGCTCACCAAGTTAGCTCACCAAGTCATCGCACCAAGTTGACTCATCTCTCGCCTCACCAAGTGGACTCGCTAAGTCGGCTCACCAACTTGCCCCACCAAGTCAACTATTCAAGTATGCTCACCAAGTTGACTCTTTGAGTTCGGTCATCAAGTCACCCCACCAAAGTGCCTCATCAAGGTCAGTCTTTAGGTCCGCTCATCGAGCTTGCTCACCAAGTCAGCTCGCCATGTCGCTTCTCTAAGTGGCCTTGCTAAGTTGGCTCACCAACTTGCCCCACCAAGTTGCCACTTTAAGCCCACTCACCATGTTAGATTGCCAAGCTGGCTCCCCAAGTCAGCTCGCCAAGCTGACAATTGAAGTACGTTCACCAAGTTTATTTCTGATTCATTGTCTACAACTTAAAACAGGAATACATCTACTAAAAAAAATACAAATCACTCAACAAATTTAAATGTGGTAGAAGAGTGATCAACAACACAGTGAATCGAGTCTATAGGTTTATGGCATTGACAGCACTTGCTGGTTTGAGAAGAGATTCAAAAGGAGGCCTGGTTGAGGATGCATTTCAATAGCAAGCAAGAGCGAAGACATGATGCATGCATCACTCTGATGAAAAGACTAGCAACGAATAACATGCAAACAAATGCTTATTTTATAAACTTCAATGAAATCTATTTTCTCCTAATCAGATAAAAAGACTGCAAGACATCACTCAAGGCATTCGCATCATGATCTTAGCCAAATTACAGGAAGTCATTGTAATCAAATTACTTTCTTTCAATATAATGGGAGGAATCTCCTTTCATAGCAATTCACCAAAAACAAAAAACTCAAAACATGTAGAAAACAAAAAGTAGAGAATGCCATTAAAAGATATTTTTCAATGTGCTGAAGAAAGCTGGTAGGCAATACGGTACAAAACTAGATTAAACATATACCCACCATTTTAATCTCAAACAAGACATCCACTGAATTGTTATCCTATTTTAAAACAAAATCAAGATTCATGAAACAATTTTTCTATTTATAGTGTTACTGCTGCCACAAACATAGGAAAGATACATAAGAATATGCCCACTATTTAGAAACATCAGACAGTAAGACACGAGATCTTGAAGGGAAAAGAAGAGGAGGTTCATAGAATTAAAATTACAATTAACGAAAAAAAATCATTTTGGCATATAGAATTAAAATTACATAAACTTCCTTAACTAAATTTTGATCAATATTTTGACCTTCCAAATCCCAAAAGTACTTCTGAATGCAAGCATCTCCATTAGCCTGATTCAAATAAGCATGGAACATATCAAAAGCTACAGTCCCAAAATATAGTCCAATATCCAAATAAGAGATATTTGGGTGTGGAACAGAGGTTGCATTTTCCTTATGCTCATAGATGTCATTGAAAAATAACCAATGCAGAATAACCAAAATAAAAGAGCTTACAATAAAAAGCTTGTAACTGTAACAAAGTATAAGTAGACAAAGCAACCAGAAAGATGAGTTTGAATGAGAAGCATTAGCCGAGGCATCCTCTGAAGTCATTTCCCATCTGAAAGTCATAGCTCGGATCGAGGATCCAACCGTCCAGCAGACGCACTCTGTCCCATTTCTCTAAAATGTTATGCTCCTTTATATTCTGCAGCCCATCTCTCGTTTCCTCAAAAGTAGCCAGACACTATCTAGATGGAGTACTGAAATAGCTCCTTTCTGCCTTCCTGAAAGGCATACATACAATCTCCTCCATAGGCCTAACACTTCTCAGGTCATTTTGCTGGCCAAGATCTCAAACTAGAAAGTCACGGTGTACATGCACTTAAAGATCCCTGGGTTAAATCTGCAACATTGGGAAATTTCTGCAAACTTAAGGAACTCCTCAAAGCAAGAGAAATAAGATTCAAAATAGTAAAACTTTCAAAAAAATTTATAAATTTCATTAGATATCTCAATTCTGTAGAGCATTATCTATATTTTAATTTCTCAAATGTCATGCAGTTAGAGTAGCTTAAATTAAACTTCCAAAAATTATATATACGAATTCATTTTACATTAAATCTAGATTCTACATTATACTAACGATTGCATCAATAAAGTGAAATGATTAAGCTGACTAGAAGGAGAATATTGGTTGACTCTAGACATAGTTGGCTGTAATTTTTGGTGCCTCTCAATTTCTTCACCAAAATCTTGGTCATCATCCCCACAGCCACATTAGAGGTCACATAAGTAGTCCGTCAAAATCTTGGTCATTATCTCCATAGCGGCTTTAGAGGTCATATAAGCAGTGCATCCCACGTCAATTGCTAATTTCTATTTTTGACAACATATTAATATTATTAAAATGGAGTTAGTTTAGGACTACCTCCAAACCTAAGATTTGTTTCAATCAGGAAAGCCACTAAACTAAACAGTTTTATGGATAAAGATCCATGAATTCAGAGTCTACCTACCAAGAGGAAAAACAATAAGCTCTAATCCTATAATCTCTCAAAAAAAACAAATTCTATTAAGTTATATGGTTGTTACAACAAGCACTCATTAAACACATTCAGCCAAATGAATTTTCTGAGAATAGATTTCTGTTCTCCAATGAGGATCAAGACTGTTTGAATTTTCTAAGAATAGATTTCTATTCTCCAAAGAGGATCAAAATTCTTTAATGCTGAATTCTACAGTAAATAGTTTGTGCCCTCTATTAACCAATTTATGCAATTTTTAAATACCAAACACAATTTCCATGTTTTCCTTTTAGGGAGCAAGATTTATTGTCACTTTCTTATAGAAGATAAAATCATTAATGTCCACTGTAACAGTCACCGCTATCCATGTTGACATCATCAAGTGCCAACTCATGGGCTTCTAAAACTATAAAAGGGAGAGAATCAAATGGATTGAATCATCAATTGCAATTTGCAGTATATTCTTGAAAGAAAAGATGTCGAAGGCAATGGGAGTTCTAATTTGTGTTGTAGTGGTGATGAGTATGTATAATGTGCAGGCAATAAGTATGCATTTTGTAGAGGTGGAAGGTGCATTATGTTGCAATATGTATGAGGTGCATAGTAGGGTCAGCTCTTGTATTTTGAATGGAAGAATGACAGAGAAACCAAATGGCCAAATGGCTCTTGTGTTTAAGCATTGTAAACGAACACATCTAAGTAATCAAAATATAATGCCAAATTGCTAGAATCTACCTGCTATTTGCAATAGTTCCTCTAGCGATGAAGGAAAAACAATCAATTTTCCATGTAATATATATGATTTCTGAGTGCTTGGATGAGATAAGTGTATTGTTACTCTTTTGGGTGGACTTGCAACTGATTGAGGATAAAAAGAGTTGGAGATTGAGTTAATTTTCAGATCCCCTATTGCAGAATTCATGCTCATCTCCCATTCAAACATGCCAAACAATGAATGGTGAAAATCATCCAGTTTTTCAATATGCTTATTCTGGAATGAATTAGTTACAATGCAAATGATTGCTATGGTTGTTGATCAGGGGGACTATTATACTTTATGGAATTTAGTTTAGGTTTGTACTCTAAGGCTACTCTGTTCATTAATAAGAATTTTATAGGAAGAAAGCTTTTATGAGGGGACTCAACCTGTTAATATGATTTTTTCCAAAATATCAGTTCATAAGATCAAAAACATTGGCCCATTGATAATAAGAGTAATAAATAATTTAACTAACCAGAGAAGCGAAGCCATTATAATCTGCATCTTTAGATTTGGATCCTCTTTTCAGAAGTTCTTCCATGAATTGAGCATTCCCTTTTGAAGCTGTATAATTAAGGCCTATTGGCAATGGAGACTTTGCATCACTTTCTGCATAAGCAACCTGTATTTTGGATGGAAAATGCTCTAAATTTGTTCCTTTAAGCTCCTTCAGATGCTGTTGAAAATGAGAGAATGTAAAAGTTATCTTCACCATCTTGTAATAGAGGGTTTGTTATTGCTTCCCTCAATATGCCTAAAGAATGCAGCTTCATGGTTTAAAAAAATGTTTTCATTGAATAAACTAAATAGTGTCAGAGCAGGAATCATACCAAATAGTATCAAAGTAGGAATCATGATAGATATGGAAAAGGAATGCAAGATTGCGAGAATGTAACTTACAACTGGTCTAGAAACAACTATATATAGCTCAGATGGGATGTCATTCTAGAGAATTACATCTTCTCTAGGAGGAATGTACTCTGCCACCATCTCCGTCACCTATAAAGAGGAATGCACATAGAGATAAATGCTTACAACTTTACATAACTTCAATATGACTAGTACGCAAATACCCACAAGCGAAAAAGATACAAGAAATTTAGAATAGTAACGATATAAAATTCATTTCAAATCTCAGAAACAAAATAGGGGAAGAGATCTAGTAGCCACCATGGGGTCATTTATCATGAGGAGGGTTTTGTGATAGATACTTCCTAATTGTCACTTTTAAAAAGTTCCAAAAATTGATAACATATATATTAATACCTGATAATACATCTACTAATAGTCGATCACACACGTACTAATAGTTGATCATTTTTTATCTTTGTTGGTTGCTAATTGGTCCAGTTGTGCCAAAAGTACTATTTTTTTGGTGAGGGGCTATTGGAATATGGATGATTGTTTTAAAATGACACTTTTCAATGACATCACACTCCATTGCTTCTAAGAGATCCCAAACATAAAACCTTAGCTTTAAACTCTTGAGTCACCTACAAAGCTACATTGGAAAAATCAGCACAATTCAACTTACAGCTTAGGAGATCTAAGTGCTCAAAATTAACCTAGATGGCTATTAGATCTCTTCCCTTATAGAGAAAAGTTCAAATTAAATTGGTATAAGAGGTAATCATTAATCCATTTATGAGGCAAAGCAAATGATTGTTATTTGTAAACCTTACAATCTTATAGTCTTACATATTCTTTCATTCTCTTAGCATTCTGATTAATAGATCATAGAATGTAATCTGAAATGTTGATATAAAAAATTACACAAACTAAATTCTAAAACAATTAAATGATATAAACATAGATTGTGAAAATCTCTAAACCCACACTAACAAATTTTTAGCAAAATGTGATTAATTTACCATCTGAGTAATGAAATCATCTGAAACTCCATGAAAGAGATAGACTTTTTGCGTTGTTGAGTAAAACAAATGTTGAGCTATGGCAGACTGAATTGCCCTGGGAAGGCCTGCTACAGTTTGCTGCTACAAAGCTTCTGTTTTGAACTTGAACCTCATATGTCCAAGAATTTGTTCTTTTAGTGTATGTGGCAGTCTGTTTCTATCACAGAAATCTGAGGCAGCATTCACTGCATCTCTCTATACCCCATCTAACATAGCACTCCATCAGCAATTACATAGAAAAGCAATATACTAGGTTATTAATATGCATCCTAATTAATACTATTACTGCATATACTTACAAAGTTAAATGTTCTTCGAGTGCCATGGACACCAAGATTGGTCATATTGCCTATCAAGTAGGCTTGTAATCCAAGATTGAAGAGCATGTATGCTATAGTGAAAACCATTTTTCCGGTGTTCTTAGCATGGAGATCTCCATACCCAACAGTGCTTAAGGTTGTTATAGACTAATACATGGAGGAGACATATGCAGTCCAGAGGCTTTCCTTCTTGAAGTTTGGGTATGTATTACCAATCCAAGAGCTTTTGGGGTCAGGATACCGCCGTTCCAGTAGGTAGTAGAAACACCCACCACAATGGATAGCAAAAAGAGTCACCTGGACCATCACAATCCCTTATAATCATCCTTGTTTAAGATGCAATGGAATCAAGAAATCAAATATCAATCACAGAGATGTATTGACTCCTTACACAAATAAGCTTTATGCATCTTGTCCAGAAGAAATTCAAGCACACATCTTTCTCTAACCTACATCTCAGCAAAGAATTTTCCTAAGTTTTTTGCAGTGATCTTCAGGTGAACTTTTAGTTATTCAAAACCTTTCCAATTAATAGCTAATGCCTTAATAGACTTGAATTCTATTTCTAATTTAGGAGATTACTGCAGCAAGTTTTTTATCTTAACAAGAAAATATGGAACTAATTGCAAGATTCTTTTGAAAACAATTAGGCAGATTGATTACGTTCGGGCGTGTAGTTACTTAATCCATGGTTAATAAAATAAATATTTGACACATCCTTTTTCTGATGACGGTTCACTAGAGAGATCTAATTGTAATAATCATACACTTCTGAATTCAATTATGTAAGATCTATTATATTCTATGATCTATTATAGAAATAATATGAACAAATTATTACGAACTGTTTAAAAAAGCTCTCATATTTTTAAGATACAATCGACTTAAAAACTTGATCTCAGAAAAACACTGTAGTTAAATCTCCAATTAAGTGCAATTCTATAGAAAGGGAAAGAATGTGCAACTGTATATTCTATATTCTAACTATGGGTATGAAGATAATGAAATACCTGGAAAATAGTGCACTGACCCTCCTTGAATGCCATAAACTTCATGATGAGGATTGAGTAGATAGGAAAGAGAGCCCACGTTTTCCAGAAGAAGCTCAACCAGGGTGCAGGGTGCAAATTCGCTTTCAAGACTAGCCCACTTTTTTTGTAGCCGTAGTAGGGGGCAGATTCTCTTTGAAGACCAGCCCTACCCTCTACAAAAACCATGCAAAAATTTAGAGAAAACTTGAAATGAATCCGGGTTCAAGAAAGACCTAAAACGACAAATAGTTTTTTCCTTTGTGGATGTATAAGCCCTGTGTTGGTTGAAAGTTCGACCAACACGGGTCTTATATGTAAAAAAAAAAAAGAAATTTTTGCCTTTACATTTCAACCACCCTAAATTTATTTAGTTGATGGTCGCAAATTTTAGTCAAAAAATGAGGTTAAATGTAGTAGTGAAAATATGTAGGGGCAGCCTCAAAGCGAGGCTACCCTCAACACTCTCAAACCAAACCTCTCTTAGATAGTCATTTTAAAAGATTGCTGAACTTGTTTTTTGGATCTAAATTTGAAAGACATCAAACCTGGGCTTAGCAAGCTTGTTTTTGAGTGACCCACTCCTGGTACCCCAAACAATGAAGCTTCTAAGGCACCAAATCTCTAACCAAGTACTGCATTCATCTCAGATTTGATGTCCTGTGCCATTGTATATCCTCCAATACATCAGTATCCTTACAAAAGGGCCTAATTATATAATTATATATAAAAGTTAACAGAATTGAACAAGAAAAGCATTTACACACCTGTGGGGCTACGGGCAGCTGTTGATTATGCACTTGGACTTGCTGGAGAGCAACGGACATTTTACCTCCAGTGCTATGTAAAACTTGTCTATACATGCAACATGCAAAATAACAAGGAACTAAGGCCATATATACATGGTGAGAAATACAATTTGGAAAGAAAACTCTAATCCAAATGTATAATCATCAAGCAAAAGTTTCAGCTCAAATGAAAAACCATTATACTAGAACCAAATACTAAAATTCAATTCACACTTTCTAGTTGTAAATACATGAATTAGTGTAAGTTTGACATAGGAATTTGTGCTGAGAATTTATATACCCTGAAGGTTGCCCAGGCGTGTTTTCTACCTTTAGCATTGTTGTTTGGTTTGCATACAATAACTGACCAACATTATCTCCAAATCTCTGTGAAATCAATGTACCAGCAACCATACAATTGTCTTTTAATGATGATTTACAAAATGAAGTCACACATTTTATGTGTTTAAATTAGTACCATTGTTCATACTATGCACTAGTTTGATAAGTATTCAAATGGGTGCATAAACTAATCAAACACCTTAAGGGATCCATCATCCATGGAATCTCTCGAATGAGGTAGCTTTAGTCATTCCTCATACATTTTTGTTGCAATGGCATTTTCTATCCCTAGGTTCTGTCGGAGGAGAGGATCATTACCGACCAACCCATTAGCAGAGCCATTTAACAAACCTTCTATGTGTTGTTGTTGTTGTTGTGCTTGCCTCTACAACATTTGCATCATTTTTTGCCCCTCTACAATTTGGCTATGAATAAATGATGCCTCTTCACCAAAACTTTAACTAGCAAATTTTAGGGAATCCATTCGCAAATTAAAACTTAAACCGTTAACCATCCTCCAGCTCCTTCGCGCGCTCGGTCAAATGATTTTTTATTTTAAAGTTAAAGCCCATGTTGGTCAAAATTTCGACCAACATGTTGGTGTTGGTTAAAATTTCGACCAACACAGGTTAGATTTTTAAAAAAGAGAAAAATTTCCTTCTACAATCCGACCAACCTAAACCTTTTTAATTGATGGTCGAAAATTTTGGTAGAAAAATGAGATCAAATGTAGTAGTGATAGTGTCTAATAATTATTTTTCTCTAGCCAATAACACATTAGGGTCAACAACACTTCTCCATCTTTTACAGATCGGATCCTACATGTGACACCATCTTTTCGGAAACCATAAGAGTTTTTTTCTCTATTATTGATTTGTTTTCTATCATATTTCCATGGCCTACCCAATAGTAGGAGGTATCCATCCATTGGCAAAATAAGACATGATATCTTATCCTTATAGCCTCCTATGGTGAACTCCACCCAAGCTTTCCTAGTCACTAGAACATGTTACCATTTTCTAAGAAAAGTAACCATATGTGGGTTAGTATTTGAGATTATTTGCAAATTCAACTTTGTTCCAATCTATTATAATATTATGTTATCAATAAACCCTAATTCTATAGCCACCATGCATACTTTATCCATAATCTTGCACTTAACCTTGAATAAGGCTCTTCTATGGCTAGGTTCTTCCTTCATAAATTATTTTATTAGAATCCTTCTAAAAATGAGGCTCTCTCCAACCTAAATTAAATTCACCTTTGGTATCTTTACACTTGAGCGTCCTCTTGGACATAGTTTACTCTCTTATCCCCTCCTTGGGATGAAGAAGTCTTCTTAGGGAATCTATAGGAAATATTCCAAAGCTAATGGAAATTATAACACTTCACTATGAAGAAATAAGATTCTCTCCCTAACCACCTAGACCTACCTCTACTACTACCAATAGAACCCCTTCCTCTGCTACTTGAATCCCCACTTTTCTTTTCCAACTTGGATTCCCCTTGGGATCTTTGGACTATGATTCTCCTTGCAAAAATTCCTCTCTAACCCCTACCATATCTTCCTCTTCCTTAGCCCTTATTACTTTTCCTATGCTTCTTTTTACTCCTCTTTTCCACCTTTAGTGCCAATTGATAACACCTTTGAATTTTGGTAAGACTTAGCATTCTTAGCATTCTAATCTCTTCTGTGATACTCCACCTTAATCCATTCAAGTATCTTGTAACCTTGATACAATCATCCTCTGCTACATTTGATCTCAAACATGGCCTTTAGAACTCTTCAGTGTATATGTTAGCATATGGATCCTTTTGTCTCAAATTCAACCTCTTTCTAAGAATTTGGATCTCATAGTCTTCAAATATGTAATTTCCCTTGAACTTGTTGGAAATATAAGAGAAGTAACTAAGAGAGGAGTGAATTAGTTACCACAAAATAATCCCAGATCTCTTAGATGTCAATACAAAAGATAAACTCTGATGAAACTATTGTAACTTGATTAACACACAGATACTTGTTTAACACTAACAATATATTGTAACTTGGTAACCACTCAAATTATAACTATTACTGAAAAAATACTGAACATATAGAACTTAACATATTATCTATGATTAAACTTAATTAACTTAGTTGCATACACATAAAAGAAATAACATGAACAAAAGTGACACCAAGATTTAATGTGGAAACTCAATTTGGAAAAAATCACCAATTGCAACTAGTTACTATTTTTTACTCTTTTGAAATGAGCCCTGTTAGGAGAAAACCTTGTTAAAGGTTACAAAAAACCATTAGGTGTGACCCTATTAGAGGATTTAATCACCTTGTTAGGAGTGGCCTTGTTAGAGGTCTTTAGACACTTCGATCTAGAAATACCATCTTGTTAGAGGATTTACAAATAGTTGTTAAGCCAACTCTGTTAAGAGGTTTAGTTCACTGCTACAATGGTTAGAGAGTAACAATGATATGACCTAATTCCTTATGCAACTATATTGCAAATTTTAGATCTCAATTCTGGCTCAAATACTTGATCCTTTCTTATCAAATGTATCTTTGCAGCTCCTCAAGGATATTCTGTTGTATCCTTCTAATTCACTTCCTTTAAGCATCTTCTATACTTCCATACACTTTCACTCATTCAATCCTCAACTTGGCCTTATACTTATTGTTGGAAATATAAGAGGAGTAACTAAGAGGGGAGGGGTGAATTAGTTACTCAAATAAATCCCAAATCCTTTAAAGGTCAATACAAAAATGCAAACTAAAAACTGAATACTGTAGAAGCTCGATAAATACAGATAAAATATTGTAACTTGGTAATAACTAAATTAGCTCAGTAAATGCTTAACATATAAATTTTAGATGTTATCTGTGATTACCATTTCTTTAACTAAGTTGCAAACACATAACAAAAAATAGCATGAACACGTTTGACACTAGGATTTAATGTGGAAACCCAATTTGGGAAAAATCACCAATTGTAACTAGTTACTATTTTCACTCTTTTGAAGTGAGCCCTGTTAGGAGACAACCCTATTTACAAAACACACTCTTAGGTGTGAAACTATTAGAGGATTTAATCACCCTATTAGGAGTGGCCATGTTAGAGGTCTTAAGAAAATTCGATAGAACTACCACCTTGTTAGAGGATTTTCAAATAGTTGTTAAGCCAACTATGTTAAGAGATTTAGATCACTACTACAATGGTTAGAGAGTAACAATGAGATGACTTGATTTGAATGCAACTAATTTGTTGATTATAGATCTCTA
This sequence comes from Cupressus sempervirens, assembly GCA_028749045.1. NCBI lineage: Eukaryota > Viridiplantae > Streptophyta > Pinopsida > Cupressales > Cupressaceae > Cupressus > Cupressus sempervirens. The sequence continues at coordinate 397,209,551 of CM053790.1, forward strand.
TTTTGGCTTGTACTTGATCCTTTCTGATTGAATATAGCTTTGCTACTCCGCAAGGATATTCTGCTTATCCTTCAAATTCACTTCCTCCTCTCATCATTATATCTTCAATAACATCTTCATACTTTTTCATTCACACACTTTGAAATCATAGCTTGACCCTATACTTATATCTTCCACTTTGTCAAGTCAGCTCAAATACAACTTAGAATAATTAATATTATGAACTTAGTCAGTTGGAATCAATCGATAAATCAAATAAGCTTATTATGCCAAAATAAGAAAATCCTTCATTATCCAAACTAGCTCAGTAGAAACTAACTCAAAAATGATTTCTTGTGTTAACCAACAGAAGCTTAGTTAACACTACAAACTTGCAAAAATCCTTTGGCAACTGAGTGAGCTTAACTAGCACTAGCTCCATATAACTTTCCTTCATTAACCAAGTGAGCTCAATTGACACTCGCATTTTGCATATTTTCCTTTAATGCCCAAGTGAACTCGGTAGACATTGCCTTCTGAACTAGGCAAACATAGGAACACTCAGTAGACACAGAAAACTATCTGCATTGCCCAAGTGAGCTTGGCATATACTAACTGATAATGATTATGAAATTTTTGTAACATCAAAGTCAATACACAATTAATCAATTGTATCCTACAATCTCCCTCTTTGGCATTGATGACAACACAACATTTTGTAGCACAATTAAATTTTGGATTTAGACTTGAGAACTCCCTCTGTCAATATGAGCTCTTCCTTTGACTAGATTCTGTCTACAACAACTACTACCAAGTTCATTCAGAAATTTCTCCCTCTTTCAACAAACTTCTTCTTCAGAAAACTTCTCCCTCTTTGGTTCATTACTTTATTCTAGTTCCAAAAATTTCCTAGAGATATGACAGTAAACTTCTCCCTCTTTGACAACACATGCCAATGACAATAATTTTGTAAATACCAATGTACCTTAGTATTAATTCATTCGCAATATGCCCTTTGCTAATCCTACACCAACTGATTGAACTTCAATAGGTTCTGGATGATGCATCACTAAATTTTATTTAGTGAATTTTAGATAGGGGAATGACCCCTAGCTTACCTCTTAAATACAAGAATGCATCCTTAGGTAATGGCTTGGTGAATATTTCTGCAATCTATTCTTTTGTACTCACATATTCCAATTTGACTTCTTTATCCTATACTAATTCTCTTAAGAAGTATATATTTTATAGCAATGTGCTTTGTTTTGGAATGCATTACTAGATTCTTTGATATATTAATTGCACTGGTGTTATCACAATATATGACTACTAGATCTTTGATCTCTACCTTCATTCCTTCCAACAATTGTTTGAACCAAACAATGTCAAAACAATTGACTGTTTCTGCCACATATTTTGCCTCTGATGTGGATTGAGATGTACAATTTTGTTTCTTACTTGTCCAAGATACCAATATTTTACCAAGGAAGAATGCTCCTCCACTAGTGCTTTTTCTATCATCAATACTTCTTGCCCAATCAACATCAGTAAATACTTTTAATTAACATAATCAGATTTCCACAATCCATTAGTATGTGAGCAATGTTTCTGGATTAGATACCAAGTTTATACCATAAACCATAGTCTTTAATACCTTTTAGATATCTAATAATTCTTTTGATTTCCATCATGTGATTTTCCTTAAGATTTGCTAAGAATCTTGCCACTATTCCAACTACTAGAGCAATATCAAGCCTTGTGTGTACTACATACTACAATTTTCCAATCATTGATCTATATGTGATCTGATCTACTTCTTTGGAATCATCATTTTTGGAGAGATTATGTCTAGTAGACATAGGGGTTCCAACTAGTCTTGAGTCTTCCATTCCAAATTTCTTTAGTATCTCCTTGATATACTTAGACTGAGTGATGTAGATACCATTTTTGTTCTGTTATATTTGCAATCCAACAAAGAATTTTATTTCACCAAACATGGACATTTCAAATTCTTTACTCATTTCTTGTAAAAATGCTTTGCACAAGTATTCATTTCTTGTGAATAGAGTATCATCAACAAATATTTCTACCAACACAATCTTCTTGTCTGGTCCTTCCTTGATATACATACTATTTTTATCATTTGTTCTTTGAAAACTAATCTATATTAAATAATTATGTAGCCTTCCATACCTAGCTCTGGGAGCTTTCTTGAGACCATATAGTGCTTTGCATAATTTTTAGACCATGTCCCTTTTGTTAGGATCTACAAAACCTTCTGGTTGTTCAATGTAGATTCCTCATCAAGAATGTAGGCTTAACATTCATTTGATATACTCTAAATCCCTTATGTTTTGCATATGCTAGTAAAGTTCTAACACCTTCTAGTCTTGCTACAGGAGCAAAATTCTCACTATAGTCAAGACCACCTTCTTGAGAATAACCTTTGCAGACCAATCTTGCTTTATTTCTTGAAACTTTTCCATCTTCACCCGGCTTATTTTTGAATACCCACTTTGTACCAATTATATTTTTATCCTTGGGTCTAGGAATAAGATTCTAAGTTTTGTTCTTTTCTATATGTTCTATCTCTTCATTCATTTCTTCAATCCAAATTTCATTTTCAAGAGCATGCTTAACATTTCTATGCTCAAATTTAGCAAGTAAACATGTACCTTTTAATTTACCTATTATCATTGTTCCATCTGATTTGTCTCCAATGATCTGATCAAGTGCATGATGCCTTCTAACATATCTTGCTAACACAGGCTCTTTTATTTTTGAATGAGTTACACTATTTTGATCTTGAGTTTCAATTTCAAATTCGAGTCTTTCTGTCTGTGACTGGGGTCCATCAGGCTTAGTTTGAACTAGCTCAATAGCCTTTGATTGTGACTCGAGTCCTTTAGGCTATAACTCGGGTTTCTTTTTCTGCAACTCAATAACTATTGGGGACTTAGGAGGTAAAGCTTCCTTTCTTTTAAATAGATTTGGCATGGTATCAAATCCATAGTAAACAAATCTTCTATAATCTTTTGGTTCCTTGTTGCTTTCTTCTTCACTCTTTTCTGCAAACTCATCAATTCTAACATGTGCACTTTCTATAATTTTATGAGTAGAAAAATTCAAACATATGTATGCTTTACTTCTACAGGAGTATCCTAGAAATATACCTTCATCGCCTTTTAAATCAAATTTTTCTTGTCTATATTATTTCAATATATAACATTTTTTGCCAAATACTTTCAAGTAACTTACATTAGGTTTGTAGCCATTGTTAGAGTAAATGATTAATTTACTAATTATTTATTCTATTTACTTAAGCTTACTTAGGTAAATGCATTTCATTTATTAGTTGTATTCTAGAAGTTAGTTATAAGTTGTTGACAATACGGGAGTTTGTTCTCTCTTAAGTCATACTTATCCTCTCACCTTGTTCGAGGACTTTCCACCTCATGTGGATGTATGCTTAGTTGTCACACTTATCTCCTAGCATATTCTAGCTTGTTCTGGGAGATTCCTTGAGCTCTTTATATTCGAGCTCCCTCATTGTATTTCACAACTCATAAAAATCTCATATTGCATATTGTAAATACATATTTTCTTGTGTTTGCATACTTTATCTCTCATGTCCACTTAGGGTTTTTCCCTAGCTGTATGCTCTTCTCTCCTTGGCTTCCCTTTGACAGGTTTCTACATGTAGGTGATCTTGGGCGTCTTTAGAGTTGGATTTCATCAACTTCAACAACCATACCATAGCTAATAAGGTGTTTTGTTTGACTATTTCTTCAATTATACTCTATTCAAGGTATGAACTACAGTGTTGATAGCTTCCTTCCAGTATTTGAGAGCAACATTCTTTTCAATCATCGATGTTCTTGTACAATCCATGATAGATCTATTTCTTCTTTCAGCTATACCATTTTGTTGTGGTGTACTGGAGGCTAAAACTTGTCTTTTAATTCCTCTTTCAATGCAAAAATTATTGAATTCATGGGAGATGAATTCAACATCTTTGTCTGATCTTAAACATTTCAATCTTTTTCCAGTTTCTTTTTCTACTCTTGCTAGATACCACTTGAATTTCTCAAAAGCTTTTGATTTTTCTTTTAGATACATTATAATCATCATTATAGAATAATCATCAACAAAAAGAATGAAAAAATTTTTTCTACTATAACTCTCTATTGCAATAGGTCCACATAATTTTGTATGAACAATTTCCAAGACTTCTTCTCACTGATAGTTTTTTCTTTTGAAGCTAGTCTTTCCCATCTTGCCAATTTGACAATTCTTGCATAGACCCATATCAGGCTTCTTCAAAATAGGAATACCTCTTACTCTTCTATGTTTTCTTATCTTAACTAGATTATCAAAGTTTACATGACATGGCCTTTTGTGCTATAACCATCTTTCTTCTACTTGAGAAATAAAACATGAACAATCATTGAGATCAAGATAAAATAGATTACTTTTTTTTTGCTTGCCTAGATCCAACCAAATTCCCTTTTCCATCCAGTAGTTTGGCCGCTCCATTCATGAATTCTAACTTGAATCCAATGTTATTTAGATGTGCCACACTTAGTAGATTATGCTTTAGTATTTAAACCCAATAAGCATTTTCATATACAAGTTTTTTTGTTAATAAAATACATCCTTTTCCTTTTATGTTAAAAGGTTCATTGTTTCCAAATCTCACACTACCTCCATCATAATATTCCATGTGCTGAAATTTTGTTTTGTCTCCAATCATATGACATGAATAGCCACTGTTAATAATTCATATATCATTTTTGCTAACATGAGAGATAAGTGCCATCTTATCTCCTTCATCATTAGATTCATCTTTTACATCAATGTATACCATTTCATCTTCATTGCTATCAAAAATTTTAGCTATAAAAAAAGATTTCTTACCTTGTTCCTTGTAGTTCTTGTAGTTCTTGTAGTTCTTGGAGTCCTTCTTTCCTTTATGCTTATTTTTTTTTCTTCTCATCCTTGATTTCTTTATTTGGACACCTAGCAGCAATGTGACCAACTTCGTCACAAGAAAAGCATATCAGAGGAACTTTACCTTTGTACTTTCCTCTTCCTTTGGAATACTTCCTTGCAAGTAGGGATTCAACAACTTCAATATCACTATCTAAACTTTCTTCTAATTTTCCTTCTTCTTCACTTCTTGATTGACTAGACTTTGATTTCTTGCCCTTTTCTTTGAGTGAGAGTTTAGCTTTAAATGCAAATTTAATATTCTTTGAAGTAGGAACATAGTTATCATAGTTGTATAGTTCAAAAGCTTCCATTCTTCCTACTAGAGCATCCAAGCCTAATTTATTATCTGGATCACATCTTATTTCTTGAATAGTAGACACTCTAATTGCATAAAGAGGAAGAAGAGTTTTGAGCACTTTACTTACAACAGTTTCCTCCTTAATGTCTCCTCCAGATGCTTTGATTGCACTTACACTGGCCTTGATTCTTTCCACATATTTTGCAATTTTTTCATCTTCTCTCATTCTCATTTGATCATATTGTCCTTTAACACTTTTTTCTTTGGCTCTTCTTACGTTGTCATCTCTTGCATCGATATCTTTCAGTTTGGTCCACATTGCATGAGCAATTTTGCAATCCTTAACCTCACCAAATTCAACATAACTAAGAGTAGATGCAATATCAATCATCATGATATTATTATTCTTATTTTCAATAATATCTTCAACTAATACTATTCTAGTGGGATTTTTGCAATCAGCATCAAGATATTTGCAACTTAAATCACTAATGGTAGCCAGATGTAACCTCATAAGTTTTTAGCTTAGGTCCTTGAAACCTTCTCTACAAGCACCAAAAGCTCTAATACTAATTGTTGGAAATATAAGAGGAGTAACTGAGAGGGGAGGGGTGAATTAGTTACTCAAATAAATCTTAGATCCCTTAGATGTCAATATAGAAATGCAAACTAAAAACTGAATACTGTAGAAGCTTGGTAAATATAGATAAAATGTTGTAACTCAGTAATAACTAAGTTAGCTCGGTAAATGCTTAACATATAAACTATAGATGTTATGTGTTATTACTATTCCTTTAACTAAGTTGGAAACACATAACAAAAAATAGCCTGAACACATTTGACACCAAGATTTAACGTGGAAACCCAATTTGGGAAAAAACCACCAATTACAACTAGTTACCATTTTCACTCTTCTGAAGTGAGCCCTATTAGGAGCCAACCCTATTAAAGGTTACAAAACACACTATTAGGTGTGACCCTATTAGAGGATTTAATCACCCTATTAGGAGTGGCCTTGTCAGAGGTTTTGAGACAATTCAATAGAACTGCCACCTTGTTAGAGGATTTGCAAATAGCTGTTAAGCTCTGTTAAGAGATTTAGATCACTGCTACAATGGTTAGAGAGTAAAAATGAGATGACCAGATTTGAATGAAACTAATTTTTTGATTACAGATCTTTGTTTTGGCTTGTACTTGATCCTTCCTAATCAAATATAGCTTTGTTTCTTCACAAGGATATTTTGCTTATCCTTCAAATTTGCTTCCTCTTCTCATCATTAAATCTTCAATAACATCTTCATACTTTTTCATTCACACACTTTCAAATCTCAACTTGACCTTATACTTATATCTTCCACTTTGTCAAGTCAACTCGAATACAACTTAGAATAATTAATATGCATGACCTTAGTTGGCTAGAATCAATAAAAAAATCAATTAAGCTTATTATGCCAAAATAAGAAAATCCTTTGTTAGCCAACCCAGCTTAGTAGAAACTAACTTAGAAATGATTTCCTTTGTTAACCAATAGAAGCTTGGTTAACACTACAAACTCATGAAAATCCTTTGGTAATCAAGTGAGCTCAGTTAGCACTAGTTCTATCTAACTTTCCTTCATTAACTAAGTGAGCTCAGTTAACACTAACTTTCTGCATCTTTTCCTTTGATGCCTGAGTGAACTCAGTAGACACTGCCTTCTGAACTAGGCAAACACATGAGCACTTAGTAGACACAAAAAATTGTCTTCATTGCCTGAGTGAGCTCGGCATATATTGACTGATAATGATTATGACATTTGTGTAACATCAAAGACAATACACAATTAATCAATTGTATCCAACACTTTTATCATACACATTATCAAGTTGGCTTGAATAAATCTTTGAATAATTAATATTCATCTCCTCAATTAGCTAGAACCAACAACCAAATCAATTAAACTCAATATACAAAAATAAGAAAATTCTTCATTAGTCAACCTTGCATGGTAGATACTAACTCAAAAATGATTTTCCTATGTTAACCAAGTGAGCTCAGTTAACACTACATCTTCGTAAACTTCCTTTGATAATCGAGTGAGCTTAGTTAGCACTGGTTCCATCCAACTTTCCTTCATTAATAGAGTAAGATTAGTTAATGCTCAACTTCTACTAACTCCTCTTCTATGCTCAAGTAAACTCAGTAGATAGTGTCTTCTAAACTTGGCAAACACAAGAAACTATCTTCATCACCCAAGTGAGCTCAGCATACACAGATGGGTAAAGATATGACATTTTGTGTAACATCAAAGACAATATACAATTTTTCAATTATTTTCAATAGATCTATGCAACCATCCCTTTCTAAATAACAATGGGACTCTTTCTCTCCTTTTTCCTCTCTATTTTAATAAACTTATTCCATGTTAAGGAAACTCCTCTCAATATTTATTTGACCACCTTCACCTTTTATACCTCACTCACACCTTTACACTCAAAGTGGTTTTCTAGACCCTCTATCCACTCAAATACAATATCAAATTTCATTGTACCACTGAACAAGGGTACTCCATCTAGCTCTTTTCATCCCAAGGCCTTGATTTCTCTAAGAAAGGCTTCTTCTTTCAACATAGGTCCTTTTCTAGGCACTTCATTATCTACTACAACCTCTTTCTACTTTTCTTTTTGCTATAGTAACTTAGCCAACATTGAACAACTCAACAACAACAACAACTTGGAAAACACTGGCACTTAATTCTAATAGGAAAAATGAAAAAAGATAAGTAGGATAGAAACACAACCCAAGATGCTCTTGCATCAGCTTCATTTCAACGAGAAACCCTACTACATTTGGAGGTTCAAACTCACTTTCCTCCTACTCTCCTAGAGTTTCTCTATCAAGTAAAATTTCACAAACTTCTAACTTAAGCTCACAAGGGTAAGCTTAACTACCAACTTCTTAGCCCTTCCACATTCACCTTCTAGGAACCCAGGACTTCCAAATCAATCATTTCATTCCCAAACACATCATGTTGTTTGATCTTTTAGCCATCTTTCTATCAATTCCACATTTCCTTATTTTTAAGCCTACTAGCCCTAATAGGTCATAATTAGGCCTCCAAGTTGGGTTTTGGGGCTCTAGTTTGAAAAAGTATCAAATAACACTACAAGCAAATGACCATTTTAGATACCTAGTTGGGTGGTATTTGAGATTTTGGAGGTTTGAAGGCTTTGGCAATCCATAAAATGCCCATACGCTACTATAATTGAATTACAAAGGAAACAAGCTTGTTTTAAATCTTCAATTAAAAATCCACTCAAATGGATTGACTACTCTTTAGCTCTTTACCAAGGTTTTTAATGAACCCCATTCACATCTCTAAGTCATTGATTTTACTAATCTGATCCACTCCTAGAAGTTATACTCAATGTTACTCTTTTCTCCTAGTTAAGCTATGGTAGAAGTTACCTAGGGAAAGAGATTAAAATAGTAAACATTACTTTTTGGGATCTAACACAAATAAAAACAAATCTAATTGACCCTATTTTTGGACCTCTAGTGGTCATGAAATTCCCATAGTGGAGTTTCAATGTAGAACCATTTTATTAGACCAAACCATGATTAGTCTAGTAAATTACATTTAATGGTTTGATTTTTATTTATGTAAACAAAATTGTACAAAACTTTTTTTTAAAAGAACATGCTCATAGAAAAAAAAGTAATTCCAACTGTATATAATGAATAACTCTATTTGACAAGAATTGCACCAGTTGCAAAGGGTCTACAGAGAGTTTGTCAGAAAATTGTCAACTATTTTTTATTGAAATATGTGCCAAATGTTAACATGCCAATTTACAATGGAAAGGGAGGCAATAAATATTATCTCCCATCAGTTTTCACCATTTAAGTCCAACCCATAAATGGTTTTGGTCAAGATATACATTTTTGCCTAAATATTTTCATGACAACATTTCAGAATGCAAAAGTTCTAATGACAACTTTTTGCTCACTAAGAAACATTTGTGTTCCCCTTACAAACTTTCACTCTACTAACATATAATGGAATCAGGACACCTAAAAAACATATAAACATGAAAAACATGACCTTCTATGAACTTTTGAACCATTTCCCATACTATGCCCAACTTTGGCTTACATGACAACTTTAGGCCAATACAATGACAAATTTTAGCCAACTTCAGAAATGATTCACAGACACATTCAAACCTTTGCAAAATTTCCTATTGGAATCTTGTATAGTCCTTATTCTCACCATGATCTTTATTAGACCTTACATGTAAAAATTTGAGGGTTGAAAACACATAACCCTTAGGTGCTCCTAAGTCAAGGGGCAAGATAATTGCATCATCAAATCATATATCATCAATTGATCAATCTATCCAGCCTTATTAAGATTCAAATACCTCATTATTATGGGAATTTCATCACCAGTGACATCTTAGTTTCATTGAAACCCATATCAAGTTGAGACTCTATGATCTTTAAGACCTATCTCAACTTCATCAAAACCCATATCAAGTTGAGGTTAGTTAATCTTTCTAAATGATTAGTTACATCAAAATCCATATCAAATCACTCTAGAAAACATTTTATACATTAGATATAAATCAAATATCCAAGGGAATATTAGGTTCATCAAGACCCCTATCAATCTGATATTGTCTTCTTAATTAGGTGGTTGGCTTCATCAGGATCTATATCAAGTTAATTATCTTGATTAGTATCTTGATGGTAATCAAGTTCATCAAGAACTATATCAATATGATTATTTACAAAAATCAAACTCATGACATTAATCAATTTCATCATGCCCATATCAAATTGGTTATTTCATCATTATAGGTGGCCAAAAGCTCATTTTCATCACAACTCATATCAAGCAAAATATTATGGTCTCTTATCGATAAGTCTTTGTTCAATCAAGCTCAAATTTAGTTTCCTTTTCTCAATCAATCTTTGTCAATCAAGTCTCATCAATTATTTTTTGTCTAATCAATTTCAAAGTTGATTTCATCTTCTTTTTATGAATAGCTTCATCTATCCATATCAAGCTATCATGTAGTTCAAAATTAAATATTTTTTTAACTAATGTGTTACTCACACAAAGATTTAAAGAGGAGAAAATGCAATTAACTAAAATTGGTACTTGAAACTAGGTGCCCTCTATTTAAAATATCAATTAACTTCATCAAAGTCCTAACCAAAAGGAATTTAAATTTCTATCATCAATTTTATCTAATCATCAAATTACATAGATCACCTACATTTAAAATAATCATTAAAAAAAAATCTAAAATATTAACATTAATTAGATATTAAATACTTGCAAATCAATTAATTTAATTTAATGTCCTAACAGATTAACTGAATTGAACCTATTTTCCATTTACATATTAAAAAAAATAATTAATTTGAAGGAGGGGGTTTCTTTAAATACAAATATGTAATATGTATTCAAGACCAATATTTTGGTGCAATAAAGTATGATATTGATGCTTTCATCCTATGTGTAGTGTTTCTTGCTAGAATGTGTGTTTCCTTTATGAATTTTATATTCATGAATAGTGATGGAGCCAATAGTTTATTGTATGTTAATGCTCGTACAATCTGTTGGAATAATCAAATAGGAAGAATACTTCTGAGAGGGGGGTGAATCAGAAGTAATGCATTTTATCCATTAAAACTTTTAACTAAAAATAAACATCATGTAGGTAACATATCAAATAACCATAAAGTAAACACATGCAAGTAAACACATGACAGCAAAATTTGGTAACCCAAAAACCCTCTAGGAATAAGAAGGTAAAACTGGGGTGGGGATGATACCCACAAAATCACTACGGCAATAATTGTTTGACCACTTCTGATATGCTCATTCTAATGCGATCCTTGCTTGATCTGATATCTATTCATAGCCCTTGTTTAGTTCTGATCAACTAGATATGTAATTGCTGCTCAATTCACTAAGTCTTTGATTCCCCTGCTATTTGCCCTATTCAGCAATTTTTCTATCTACTTAGCAACTTCCTTAACTTCTATTCAACAACTTAAAATTGTGGGGTCTAAGCTTTGTTATAAAGGCTTCATAGACTTAAGCTTTGTTATAAAGGCTTCATAGACTTAGGGTTAGGTATGGATCTACAATCCATATTGAATCTTTAATTCCCACTCATTCCTTGCACTTTTCTCATTGGTTGCATGCCTTCTCCATTTTTCTTATTGGTTGCATGCTGATTGCATAGGAAATAGAAAATATTCATTCTTATCCTTATTATCCTTTGAGATCCTTCTATGTCAGTTCAAAAAATGGTTTACATCTAATTTTGTGAAGGCATAAACTCATATGTTGATTCTGTGTTACTCAACACATACTAAATTACTAATGTTTGGCACAAGTTTAATCCTAGTTTTCTTGGCACCTATTACATTCTATTTTGCTCGACACATGTATAGTTCTAGCTCACTCGACACATGAAGCATTCTAACTTGCTTGACATCAACTGTGACTTGGCACCTATATATCATTCGGCACTTCATCTTCACTCGGCATCTATTGGAATTCTGGCTTGGCACATATTGTACCTCGACATATATAGTGTACTCAACTTCTATATGAAAATTGGTCAAGTTTGTTGACACTCAAATGTCAAAACCAAATTGAGACCAACAATCTCCCCCTTTGACATGAGTTTCAAAAACACTTACCTAAGCTTTATTTATCTAACCTTGTGAGTACATTATCCAATCTGTTCAACATATATACAAAATTTCAAACTTGTTCAAAATTTTGTAAGGAAAAATATACCTTAAAATTCTTATAACTCCCCCTGAGATGATGATTCCATTTCATTCCTGTAACCAAAATTCTTGTGCTAATGTATCTGATACTCTTTGTCTTTGCCCAGTTTTTGTTTCCTGTACCTGCTTGTTGAGTTGTTTTGTATGTTCTGTTTGCTCTGTCTGCACTTGCAAGTTTTATTCATATCTCCCCCAAAACATTATTCTCCCTTTTTGGCTATTTGCAATCTTTTCCCTTTTATTCTCCAAAAGAATGAATGAATGAATGTAATCACTAGAATACTTAGTATTCTCCCCCTTAGTTGTATTTCCCTCTTTATTTTCTTTCTCCCCCTAAACATTATATCTATCTCCCCCTTTTTGATACTTATGTCAAAGGGTGCTAAGGAGTAATACCATATTTCACCAAAAATGTGTTGTTTACCTCCATTATCGTCTTGAGAGCTACATCCCAATTCTCCAAAGAAATTTCTAAAGACTTATGTTGGATGGCAGTTTTTGTAGCAAGATGTACGAGCCCATCAAGTGTAGAAAGATTAGGATATTTCTTTAAAATAGTTTTAGCATAGACTTGCTCTTTGTGGAGGACCTTAAAATGTGGGGTAATGGAGGATTGTATCTGCATCAATTTGGCCTTTATATTGACCTCTTCACTTGCTAGTGTAGCTAATTCTTTTTGGGTGTGAAGCGATTGAGCAAAATGCTTCTCACTTTGAGCTAGATTAGTGGGTAGTTGCATGCTAGAAATCTTAAGATTTCTCTCCAAGATCATGATCCTTTGGCCTGTCTCATGTGAAATTGGAAAAATCACATAGCTTTTTGTACAATGAGAAGATATTCTCAAGTATAGTTTTTACCTTTTCAGTGTTCTTGGCCAATTCAACTTGTTGAAGTGCTATGCCACTGGATATTTTCTTGTTCACCTTCCCTTGAAATTTCCTCTCAGACCATTCCATAAGTTTGATGTTGGTATCTTGGTCTTCACTTGTCACCTGGTCAACTATATCTGATAATTGTTCCATTATAGGCTTTGATTCATCTGGTGACTACAAGCTAAAGGCATTCATAAAGATGTCCTTAATCTCATGTAGTGCTTGCTTATATTTATACTCTTTTCTAAGTATTTCTTGTCTTCTCCTTCTATTTAATGCATCCTGGATCTCTATAATATGCTCAATGGTGATAGTCTTTGAGTCATAAGAAGGTATCACCCTGGTCACCTTGGTTAAGCTCGAGCCTGGTGTTGATATTTGTAAAGGTATGGCTTTAGTGCTTGACTTCTAAAGAGTTTTTGTAGGAGTGCCTATTTTTGGTAACTCTACCAGTGTTTGTATTGTGGCCTGCTCCTGTTCTTTTGATGTGTCCTCCTTGTCTTCTTCAGATTCCCCTTGATCAATGATAGCAATTAGTGGGGTATACCTATTGTCTATATTGTAGGATCAGATGTAGAAATCTATCCTATTTGCTTAATGTGTTTCTCTACTTCTACACTCGGCTTCTAAATGGTGTCATCTATTATAGATGTATCAACTATTGCAATCTGTAATGGTGGAAGCATTAGGAGTTTAGTGCTAGTAGCTATAAAGATGGAAGGTGGTTCTTGTAGTTTCACCTTGTCTTTTATTGGTCCTATTACTGCCTTTTTTAGCTCATCTACACTCACCAATACAGGATTTGTGCATAATTGTGCCTATAAATTTGACTAGTGAAGAATCTTCTTTAGATCCTCTGTAGTTAGTGGATTGATGTTCTGACATGATTTGTCAGTAACATCCTTGATAGTTATTATGTCTACAGATGTGATGGTTACATGAGGAGGGCTAGGAGGTGACATTTGTGTATATTTCACACTTTGTTCTTCTTGTTGTTATTGCTCAGTTGTTGCCATTACATATCCCTTTTGTGTTTCCTCCTCTCCTTTTTCCTTATCCTCTTCCTCTTTCTTCTCTTCTTCTCCTTTCTTCTCTTTATCTCCTTTCTTCTCTTCTTCTTATTTTTTTGTTTTCTCCTCTTCTACCTTCTCCTCTATTTTATTTTCCTCCTCCATTGCTTTGGCTTCCTTTTCCTTCTCACTGGCTTTAGCTTTATTTGCTTCTTCATCCTTGTCATCAGTCAATTTGTATATTGACTTCCACAATTTTGTGGACTTATTCACTATATCTTCAATTTTATTTTGCAAAATACTGAAGGCTCTATATTTTGGTGCAAATTTTCCACCATGTTTCTTAGTAGCCTTAGTAATTTGACCTTTTATTAGATCAAGCATCACTTGTGCCAGTGTTGATTATGTCTGAAATATTCCCCTCATATGACTATGTCTGATTGTTCAACTCCAATGTGAAGTTGGCCTCCATCACAACCAAAACTTTTCCCAATGCTTCCACACCCAAATCCAACCCCTAGCCTTAATAATTCCCTCAAACCTTCTAGTAGCACCATATGTGATGAGAGCCAACTTATAATTCCAAGGCCTCTACCACATGTAAGGATGTACTAAAACATAAATACTCTTGAATCACGATCATGAAGTGTCCATAATTATTGGTGCTCACTCATAAAATAAGTGTCCAAGTTCCAAAGTACTAATCTACTATCCTCAAAATATTTGTCTAAGGTCTTCAAAAATCTCATAATTATCTTCCAATGAGCCCTCCACTCTAATATTCACCAACTTTTCTACCAACTAATTAGCCTCCCGATATGTGTGAGAAATACAAAAATCTTCAAACTTCAGTAGGAGACTTTTCATCTTATTCATGTACTTGTCAAGATGTCACACTTCCATTCTTCCTTTCTTAATCCCATTAGTTGTAATTTTAGGATCTCCCTCCAAATGCACTCTTGGAATGCCAATTTTGACCCCTACTAAAAGAGCCTTTATCATTGCTTCACACTTTTCCACATTGTTGGTTTCATCCTATAATATTTTGGCTCCAAAAGGCCAAGATGTTTCCCTAATGATCTCGCACAATGAATCCACATCCATAGGGCCTAGGATTTCCTCTTTCTATCTCATCAAAATTTATTGTAATCCACCCTTTCTCAGGTGAGAGCCAAATACAATTTCCTCTCTTTCAATAAGGACCAACCCTTGTAAACCCATTAATAAGCCCTAGAAAAATTGATTTTAAACATGTAGTTAGAATAGGAATTCATATAATTGCTTTGTTAGAAACTTTCATTCATCATAAAATTTGAAAGTATAAATATATATTGGTTTGTGGTCACATTTTTTCAAATTTTGATAGGATTTATAGATACTAGAAAAGGCCTCCTTGTGAACATTTATATTCAATTGATCTACCCATTAGGTTAAAAAATAGTCATCCATAACCTTGGAATTGGTTACCTTGATCAACTCTTCAACAAAAAAATCTATAAGGATTTATGTTGTTGTCATCATGCAAAATGATTGCTCAACATACACTTTGAGTAGGATAGAACACTTCACCAACTTCAATTAATAACAAACCTTAATGAATTAATTCAACCCAGTTCCTTATTCTAGATGGGAAAAACATCATCAAATTTGCATCAACTTCAAACCACCAACCCCTTTTGAGATAGTGTGTGCTTACCATCAATCATCAAAGAAAGAACTTTAACACAAACCCTAATTCAATTATTTTTAACTTCAAACTTGGAAGACCAACTGAACAAAAAAAAATGATTGCAATTTCAAGAGATTGTATTAAATTTCAATCTATCAATAGAAATATGAATTTGAGAGGACAATCTAATTAAGTACAAGTGAAGATTATTTTGCACACTCTCTGGAAAGGAAAATTGGGTATTTGTATTAACTTTAAGGAGTAAAACTAAGTTGTGACAATTTTCTATATCCACTCAAAAATTTAATAGACTATATGTGTTGTGTTATACCCTAGTTATACATATATTTCTCTATATTATTCTATATTGATATATCTTTTTTAGGGTCTTGGTACCTCTTCTCATAGAAATAAAGAGGTGCGAAAAAAGCTTCAGGCCCTTTTAAAAGCGTCTAACTAAAAATAATTGCAACCAGTTGTAATATTTACAATTTAAAAAAATAGATTTTTACTAATGCCTATGGTAGAATATTATGAAACATATATAGCATGTCATTATAGTAAGCACGATCACCCAGTTACTCCTCTTGCTCTACCAATATCTTCTCAATCTCGACCTTATCTTCCTCCAACTAGAGCTCATGGTAGTCACTCACATAGCTAGTGTACTTCTTTCTAAGATCCCTTGCAACAATGTACATACTATTGATGATGTCAAATTGGTCTTTGTCTTTAGGAGAAAGACCTAGCCATGCAATTGGTTTGGGTTCTTGGCCTGTTAGATGTTCTTGTACTAGCAACCCCATTTTTGCTCTTGCAATCTAAAATTCTACAACTTGAAGAATTTACTAGAGCTTGTATACTAAAAAATTTCTTATAGAATTGACTTGCAATGAGGCCTTAATAAAATAATAGCATTTAATGACCCATTGATTCAATAATCTTGTTGAAACATTCCACACATGTTTGTCTTATGTATGTACAATATTTATCTCCTTTCCAATTAAAACTTGTAAAATTCACTTTGTACTTTCCAAGATATGCTAACAACAATCATTTCACCTGTTTGCATGCTTATATAGCTACCCCAACAAAAAAATTGATGAACATCAATACAATGAAAGCCCTTTTCGCTATTTTGAGACACACCCTAGACTCATCTTGTGATTTAATAAAAATATGCAATTTCACATAGCATCTTCATCATACACTATAAATCCTCAAAAATTACCAATTTGCAGGCTTTTGACAACACCCCTTGTGAAGTTTAAAAAATTCTCTATTTCATAAGCCTCGTCATGCTCCTTAAGTGAAATCATAACTTCATACTACCCATATGAAAACTCCTTTTGAAATAGCAAAAAATGTGTTTTCAGATCATGTCTTGTTTGTACCTTGCAATCTAGCAAAAAATTTCAATTTTGCACCACTATCTACTATACGCATGTGAAATCTCAATTTTTGTTATTTCACATGCCTCTTACAATTGTCATTCTAAAGTAGCAAAAATCAACTTTTAATGTCAAATTTAGCATACATTTGATGGTTCCACTAGTGGCTCTTTCGAGGGATGCATATTGCCTTGGAATATGATGAGAATCCAGCTATCTTTGGTAGAGTATAATATAGTGAAGAAAGGGAAATTAAAAACCATCTAGTACTACAAAATAGAAAGGTCCATTTAAATTAAGAGAAGAAAGGTTTAAGGAATTGTGCATGCATAGGAAATTCCTAGATGCTTATATTTGATTCTTGTAAGAAATAAGAGTTTTCTCCTGCGATGTCAAAAATAATAAATGGACCAAGGCATAAGGCATCAAATTTTCCATGTTTTCCTTTGTCCTAATCCTTAACATTCCATTTGAACATCCAACCTCTAACTTTAAATCATCTCTCAGTTGATTTTTTATCATGAAGAAATTTGTTTTATTTCTATTTTTCAATATTATGCTATAATTTTGATCTTCTTATCTCATCTAACTTAACCAATGCATTAATCATTTTTTCCATGGAATCAGTGTCTTCAAGTTGTTTTTTTATCATAAACCTATATAAAAGCAATAAATTGTTCAAAGGAAGCCTAGCCTCCTTACCATAAACAAGATTAAAGGGGAATAATATGTAATCTTCTTCACTATAATTTTGTTAGCCCATACTACCAAATTTAATTTAGTTTCCCAAGCCTTTTTGTTATTGTCAAGCATTCTCTTGATGATTTTTAGTAGATTCTTATTATTCTATTCTTCCTAACTATTTCCTTGAGGATTATATGGAGATGAATATAAAGTAATTATACCATTTTTGTGGCAAAATTCAGAGAAAGCATCTGATCTAAAGCACATACCATTATCCATAATAAGCTTGTGAGGTCTCCAAACCTAGTTATAAAATTCTCCTTATAAAAATTGATCACAACCTTGCTAGTAGCCTACTTTGAAGGTATAGATTCTACCCTCTTAGTAAAATGATTGGTAGCCACAAGAATCCAACCATGTTCTCCACTTGACTTGTTAGTATTTTTTCCTATGAAATTAATCCCCCTTATTTGGAAAGGTTCTTGACCTTGCAAGGTTCTCAAAGGAAGGGCTCCATCATACTTTAGTTTTCTAGAGAATTGTTTACATGCTCCAAATTTTCTAGCATAGGCATGGAGATCCCTGAATATGTATGGCTAGTAATATCCTACACATAGTATCTTATGGGTTGTAGTTTTAGCTAAAATTTGACTTCTACAAAGTTTTCCTCATGGATCTCTTTCAAGGTAACTTCTACTTGATATGTGTCTAGATGAAAAATAAATATGCCATCTTTATTCCTCCAATAAATATCCCCATATATTAAAACATATTTTGATGATTGCAGCTTTAAAGTCCCTTTTTATTCTCATTCGGATCATCATGAAATTTTATTTGTCTTAAGAGTAAATCACTTCTTTATACTAGGGGAAATGCTTAATACTAATAGTTGTATTTTCAAGATTTGCTTGATTCTCTTGCATTGCTTCTAGGTGAGCATCAGTCATAAGCTTTGTCAAGCCCTAGCCCCTTATCAACTTTTGTAATATGGATATTTATGATAAACTCTTGAATCTGATTAATTCATCTATATCTCATGCCGGTAGTTTCTATATGTCTAAGAATTTTTTTGAAGACAATATTTTGTACATTTTTAATGACTTCAAAACCAACTATATAGGGCCTAAAGGATTTCACAATCTTCACTAGTTCATAATTTTTCTTTTTCATTTATGTCATAATTTAATTCAGAACTTTGTAAACTTTTCCTAAAGAATGTGACAGGTTTTGCATATCCTTCCTCATTCTTTTCCAACATTACAACAACTATTGTATGATATGAAGTAAAGAAAAATATTTGAAAAGGTCTCTTAAAATTGGGAGCCTTTAGCACTGGTGCTTCCTTAATTGCCTTTTTTATATCAAAGAAATCTTGTAATGTTTCGTCAACACATATCACCTTACCTCCTTTCTTTAACATTTTGGAAATAGGTTTGACTATCTCTGCAAAATTTCAAACAAATCTTCTCACAAAATTAATTTTTCCAAAAAAGATGCTTAAATAGCCCTAATAGTTTTAGGTACCTTTATACTGTCAATTGTTTCTACTCATTCAAGATCTATCCTGACTTCATCCTTAGACATAATATGTCAAAGATTTTTTTCCTCTGTGACTTTGAACTGACACTTAGTTGGGTTTAAAGACACTCCATACTCAAGCGCCCTTTTAAAAGTCCTCTCTAAATGATCACAATGATCCTCTACTCTCTTTGAATAATTAGTGAGATTATCCTCATACACCACAAAAATGAGATTAACTAGACCTTCAAAAGCAACATACATAGCTCTTTGAAAGGTATCCCCCACATTGGCTAAACAAAAGGGAATTCTTGTTTATACACATGTTCTCCATGGAGTAGTAAAAGACATTTCATATTGCTCTGATTCCTTTAGTTTGACTTGGTTGTAACTGAAGAAGCCATCCATCATAGAAAGGATTTATGTTCTTGTTACCTTCTGTAACAATGCCTCCATGTTGGGAAGAGAAAAATTATCCTTTAGTGGTGAGATGTTTAGATTTCTAAAATCAATGCACAATCTAATGTCCCCATTCTTTTTTCTTACAGGAACAAGATTGGAAACCCATGTAGAGTGCCCAATAGGTTTTTTGATTCCTTTATTTTTCATCTTGATTAGCTCTTCCTTCATCTTTAGTGCCAAAATTGGATTTATAGGCCTTTTCTTCTATCTAATAAGCTTAGCATCTAGCTTCAAAGCTATTTCATGTTGGAAAAAAACATCTCTGTAATCTTTCAAATCATCATTATAAGACCATGCAAATACATGTTTGTATTTTCTCAGCAAAGAGATAAGGTCTAATTTGATCTTAGGAGTCAATCTTTTACCAATAAAGATTTCCTTTGGGGAATTTTCATTCCCAAGATTTACCTTCTCAATTTCTTCTGATATAGTAGTAGATTTATAAATTTTGAGATTCTCATGCTCGTAAAAAATTCTTGCCAATGCCTCTAATCCTTTGGGTATTTTATTAGATCTAAGCTAAATAATTTCTTCTCCAAACAAGGTTTCTTTATCATTATGATCTTCCACAAAACTATTCCAATCAATTCTTTGGTCTTGGTAATATCCTTCACATGTTAGAAAGTCAAGCAAGTCCTTGACATCATCAAAAACTTGCCAATTGTGTATATTTTCTAGTATAGATGGCCTATTTTTAATTCAACTTGTTCAATCTCTTATAGTGGGAAATAAATTTGTTTGATGGCTAGGCTGGCTATTATATCAGCTAAAATATTTCCACTTTGATCAATCCACTTTATTTAAAATGCATCAAAGACTTCAATTAAGTCCTAGACATATTTTTTGTATTATTTTAATATTGACTTCTTAGTAGTAAACTGACTTCTTATCTATGACATTATTAGTTCATAATCTCATAAGATGGATAGAACATTAATGTTATGCATTTTAGTCATATTTAATCCCAATAGTAGTGCTTCATTTTCAGCAATATTATTAGTGTATTCAAATTCCAAAAAAAGAGAATCTCAAGATTTTTTTAGAAGGAGATAGAAGAATTACTACTGCACCATTACCTTCCTTGCTACAAACTCTATCAAAATGCATCTACCATAATCCACTGATTTCTTCTTACAAATAGACTTTATTGGATTCATCAATGTATTGAACTAGTTTACTTAGGTTTACCTTGAAATTTTCTATATCAATTTGACCAAATTTGATTCCATAATCAGGGTTGAAACTTTCCACCAAATATGTCAACCTTGCCTCCTTGTCAATTATGACACATCTTCCATTTATAGGGATGGTTGCAAAAGATAAGTTTAAGTGAATGTGTCCTCCCACTAAGTTGGACCATTTTCTTGAGAATAACATACCATAATAAGTTTGTATTTCCAGCACGGTGACATCATTTTGTATGACACATTGGGACATGAGGAAAACCTGGATTCAAAACCTTCCCATACAAAAAACTTCAAATGTTTCATCAACCCATATCATCTTAGCTCATTCCTTTAACATTTTGGAAATAGATTTGACTATCTCTACAAAATTTGAAACAAATCTTCTCATGAAGTTAATTTGTCCAAAAAAAATCTTGAATAGCCATAATAGTTTTAGGGACCTTTATATTATCAATTGTTGATACTCATTCAAGATCTATCCTGACTCCATCCTTAGACACAATATGTCCAATTTTTTTCCCTATGTGACTCCAAACTAACACTTCTTTGGGTTTAAAGACACTACATACTCAAGGGCTCTTTTGAAAATCCTCTCTAGATGATTACAATGATCTGAGATCATCCTCATACACCACAATAATGAGATAAATTAGAACTTCAAAAGCAACACACATAGCTCTTTGAAAGGTAGCCCTCGCATTGGCTAAACCAAAGGGTGATATTTTATATATACATGTTCCCCATGGAGTATTAAAAGAAGCTTCATATTGCTCTAATTCCTTTAGTTTGACTTGGTTGTAACCAAAGTAGCCATCTATCATAGAAAGGAGTTCATTCCTTGTTATCTTCTATAATAATGCCTCCATGTTGGAAAGAGCATAATTATCCTTCAACAATGAGATGTTTAGATTTCTTAATTCAATGCACAATTTAATGTCCCCATTCTTTTTTCTTATAGGAACAAGATTGGAAATCCATGCAGAGTGCCTAATAGGTTTATTGATTCCTACATTTTTCATCTTGATCAGCTCTTCCTTCATATTTGGTGCCAACATTGGATTTATAGGCCTTTGCTTCTATCTAAAAGGCTTAGCATCTAGCTTCAAAGGTATTTCATGTTGGAATAAATCATCTCTATATGCTTTCAATTCATCATAAGACCATGCAAATACATGTGTGTATTTTCTCAACAAAGAGATACATGTGTGTATTTGATATGAGCTTAGGAGTCAATCTTTCACCAATAAAGATTTCCTTTGGGGAATTTTCATTCCCAAGATTTACCTTCTCAATTTCTTCTAATATAGTAGTAGTTTTATAAATTTTGAGATTCTCATGCTTCTCAAAAATTATTTCCAGTGTCACTAATCCATTAGGTATTTTATTAGATCTGAGCTAAATAATCTCTTCTCCAAACAATGTTTCTTCATCACCCTGATTTTCCACAAAACTATTACAATCAATGCTTTGATCCTGGTAATGTCCTTCACATGTTATAAAGTCAAGTAAGTCCTTGTCATCATCAAAAACTTTCCAATTGTGTACATTTTCTAGTATAGATGGCCTATTTTTTATTTCAATTTGTACAATCCTTTGTAGTGGAAAATATATTGGTGTAAATAAGTATTTACTATTTACACTTTACGTAAGTTTACTTAGGATAATTCATTTTTATTAGTTGTCATGTAGACACCTAGGAGTTTTCATATTCATATGAGTTGTCATGTCAACAACTCAATTGTTTGCACTCTAATTGAGCACATGTTGTCTACTACATCTCTTTACGAGATACACCTTTATATCCTTATCCTCTCATTGTTGCACGTACATTCATGCACATGGAGGATAATCCACTCTTGGTGGACATGTGTTTAGTTGTGATGATTATCTCTTGCTAACTCCTAGTCATTCTAATTGCCTTTATATACATGGCTCTTCTATGATGTATTCATCCAATCATCTAATATCCATTATCATTTAATTCTCATTTGTCTCTCTTGTGCTAGCTACTAAGCTTCTTGATCTTGGCATTGAATTATTTCCTTAGGAAAATTCTCACATGGTATTAGAGCCATAGGAGTTCCATTGCATAGCCATTGGAGAGTTTGAGTTTTTTTTGTAGGTCAAGGTTGGAGCTTGTTGGTGCAAATAAAATGTTGGTATCACATTCAAAAGGTCAAAAAACCCCCAAATTGACTTTTGTTTCATCAAAATTGGACATTTGAGCTGAAATCTAGAGTCATTTGATTTTTGGAGGTGAGATGACGGCAATTCAAGAAAAATAATTATAGAGGTGATTTTCAAACAACAATATCTCCCTCATACATACTCCTTTTTTAAAGCAATGTTTTTTGTTTTGGGGTAGAATTTCATGATCTACACATTGGTGCAAGTTGTTTGTGATTTTTGTTCCTGAATTTTTCTGAAAATTGTCAATCATGATTTTTACAACTTCAGAGGCCTTGTTTGGGCTCATATGGAAACATATTCAGGTGCTAATTTTTTTGAAAGTGCATAATTTTTTTTTCTACTTTCCAGATCCGGTATCAGTTTGGAGTAATTCTAAGTAGACATAGTACTTTCAACATTTAGTCATTTTTGGCCTATTTTGGCACTTGTAATTAATAAGATCCTTTAGAGGTCTTGTGTATTATATTTTTGAGTCATATATAGCTTCATATTTTTAGTTGTAAATATCAAAAATCAGAGTTCCACTTTGGCCAAAAATTGGCAAGTGGCTATTGTAAACACACTAAATATAAAGTGCCAAATCATCTTTTTTTGGGTGTGGGGATTCTTTGATTGAGTGAAAAGGTTGGGGGGGGGTGGGGGTGTCTTAAGTTCTTCCATCTCCTTGATATTGTGTTCTTTATTTTTCATTATGGGTTCTTTTTCTAAATTAACACCACATAATTATGCTACTTGGAAAGAAAAGATAAAGGAGCCATTAGTTGAAAAAGGTTTACTACATTATGTAACCAGTGCACCAAAGAAACCTGATGATGATGTTGATGAGTCTCATAAAGAAGAGTAGGAATCAAAAAAGGAGATGGCCTTAGGAACCTTGCTAAAGAATATCTTAGATCTTATCAAATATCACATCAAGAACATTACCGATCCAATAGAAGTTTGGGATAAACTTGAAGCATTGTATGGGATAGTAGATGAAGATATGGCCTACACCATTGATGAAAATCTTCTTAAATTGGATCCTAGTAATTTTGACACCATAAAAGATTATCTTACCCAAGTAGACATGTATAGGGCTCAACTTAAGGATTATGGTGAACCTGTCAAGGATGAAAAGTTGATCAAACATGTGATGACTCATCTTCCTTATAATACTCACAAGTTAAAAATGGGAAATGCCTTCACTGAGGCTTCATTTGAGTCATTTTAGGAATGTAGGTCTTAGAATATGAAAAGTCAGTATGGGAATTCTCTAGTCTTCCAAGTCCAAATCCTTGGTAGCTAATAAAGGGAATCAAGGTGGTAAAAATTCCAATAAGAAGCAAAAGTAGTGGAAGGCTAAGCCACAAGATGACACACAACAATATTCCTCTACACATCAATCTACCTCCTCACATCAATCTTCCTCTGCACAAAAATATTCCTCACAACAAGGCAAGTATTTTTCTAAAAATAATAAGAAAGGAAACAACTTCAACAAAAGGGAGAAGAAAACTTGTGCATATTGTAAGAAGAATGGTCATGATGAACATGAGTATAAGGATGAGAAAATTGATGAATTGCTAAACATAATGAGGAAACATAAAATTGATGTGCCAAATGTATATTAGGATAAGGGATCCTTATCCACTTCAAAAGGTAAGGGACAATCTTTGATAGCAAGTACAAATAATTCTGAGGAATGGGTTCTTGATTCAGGAGCTACACATCATATGGGTGCTTCAAGGGAGCATTTTTTCTCTTTGAAACCATCACATGTACCTTACATCTATGTGGGAAATGACACACAAGTGGAAGTTGAAGGGAAAGGGAATGTTCAGTTGGACAATGGAGTTTTCAAGGATGTTCTTCATGTTCCCAACCTTAGCACCAACCTCCTTTCAATCTACCAAATCACTCACTATGGATGTGGAAACAAAGTGGAGTTCCCTCTTGATTCAATTATAGTGAAAAATCTAAAGGATGATTCTATGGTGGCAAGTAGAAAGGCTAATCATGATACAAGACTTTATTATTTTTCTCATTTTGTGCCTAAGTCCACTTCCCTTTCCTTGTTGACCCACTCAAATTCAAAAAATAAACTATGGCATGAGAGGTTTGGACATCTCAATTACCACTACCTTCAACAACTTTGCAACAAGGATATGGTCATAGGTCTACCTCAAGTCAAGTATTTAGAGGGTGTATGTACAGGTTGTGAAGCAAGCAAGCATCTTGAAGAGAAGTTTGATAAGGTGAAGTCTTAGAGAGCTATTTTTGTTCTTGAATTGGTGCATAGTGATGTAGCTAGCTCATTTCCAATACCATCATTTGGAAACACTCACTATGTTCTCATCTTCATTGATGACTTTTCATGCTACACTTGGGTCTTCTTTCTTACTCATAAGAGTGAAGTGCTTGATAAGTTTATCACCTTCAAAGCTCAAGTTGAGAAGCAATCAAGGAAAGCCATCAAGATTCTTTGAACAGATAATAGAAGGGAGTATGTGAACTCAAGGCTTATAGAATTTTGTACTCATGAGGGCATTGATCTTCAAAATTTAGTTGCATACACTCCACAACAAAATAGTGTTGTTGAAAGGAAGAATAGATCCCTTAAGGAAATGACCACTTGTATGCTACAACATAAGTCTCTAGATCAAGTTTTTTGGGAAAAAGCTATTTGTTGTTCCAATTACATCCAAAAAAAAAGTCCCCATAAGGCCTTGAATGGAATTACACCTTTTGAGGCTTGGTGTGGAAGAAAACCAAGTGTAAAACACTTTAAAGTATTTGGTTGTCTAGCATGGGCAAGGATACCTCCACAAAAAGGGAAGGCATTGGAATCTCAAAGTAAACCTTATATATTTGTTGGATATCCTAACCATCTTAAGGCATACAAACTCGTGGATCTAGAGACACATGAAATTTTCTTTGAGAGGAGTGTTCACTTTGAACAGACTTGTCCAAGTTTGGCTCCTTCAACTCCTCCTTCCTCCTTTATGGAAAGTGATGATACTGATGATAGTGGCTTGGAAGATGATATTCCTTCAACTTTGACTTGCAAGACACCAACTTCATATGGTCCACAAATAGTTGAGGATATTCCTTCTTCTTCTTCCACTAGACCTCATTGGGAACAACAAACACTTGATTTAGTAGGTTCATTGGTGAGGAATCCTTTAGATACTAGGAGAACAAGGGCACAACACAAATCATTTCCACATGCATATATTGCCATTGCTTCTGATCCACAACAATTTAAGGAAGCATCAAGGGTTCCTAAATGGGACAAGGCCATGGAGGAACAATATAACTCTTTAATGAAAAACAACACTTGGTACTCAGTTCCTCTTCCTATGGGAAGAAAGTTGGTTCAGTGTAAGTGGATCTATCGACCATCTTTGTAGAGGATGGAAGTGTGGGTAAGTATAAGGCTAGACTTGTTGCCAAAGGTTTCTCACAGGTTCCTGGTATTGACTATATTGAGACCTTTGCATGAGTAGCTAAGATGAACTCCATTCATTTGACACTAGCTATTGTTGTAGCTCATGGTTGGGTTGTAAATCAGATGGATGTGGAGAGTGCTTTCCTTAATGGGGATCTTCTTGAAGAGATCTATATGGAGAAACCTCAGAGATTCATACAAGATTCTACTATGGTTTTTAGGTTGAGGAAGTCTATCTATGGCCTTAAGTAGGCTCCTAGGCCTTGGTATGCCAAGATGGATTCTTTCCTACTCTTGGAAAGATTCACCGAGTCATTTAGATTCGAATGTTTACATTCTTCAAAGGGATGACTCACACTTGATACTCGTGCTTTATGTAGATGACTTGATCATTATAGGAAGTACTTCGTCCATCATTGCCAGTGTCAAGACTTCTTTGCAGGATAGATTTGCTATGACAAACTTGGGTTTACTTTAGTATTTCCTTGCTATTGACATCACACAGTCTTCAGTTGGGATCAAACTTTCTCAACCCAAGTATGCTCTTGATTTACTTTCTCACTTTCACATGAGTGATTGTAAGTCTAAACCTACTCCCTTTCTTTTAGGTGTTAAGTTAGAGGCCAAGTGTTCCACTCCACTTGTTGATGCTACATTGTATAGATAGTTGGTTGGGAGTCTCATTTACTTGACACATACATGCCCTAACATAGCTTTTTTAGTTGGCATGGTTTCTCACTTCATGCAAGAGCCACACGAGCTTCATTGGAAGGTCATCAAATTCATCTTGCACTACATATAGGGTACACATACACATCAGATACACTATGCAATAGGTACTAGACTTCAATTGGTTGGATACACAGACACATATTATGTAGGAGATCTTGATTCCCACAAGTCTACTTCAAGTTACATGTTTCATCTTGGTTTTGGCCCCATTTGTTGGCAAAGTAAGAAGAAAAATACTATTGCTCTTTCTTTAACTAAGGTTGAGTATCGAGGGATTGTTATTATAGTTACAAAGGCTGTATGGCTACAACATATCTTGAGGGAGTTTGGGTTCAACTTTCTACAGTTTATAGTCATTCATTGTGATAATCAAAGTGCTATTGAGATCTCAAAACATCTAGTTCAGCATCAGTGGACCAAACACATTGAAGTTCATATGCACTACATCAAAGAGTTGATACATGAGTAGGTCATTGAGTTGAGGTATTATCCTATGACAGAGCAAGTTGCAGACATCTTCACCAAGCCCTTCGCTGAGGTCAAGTATAGCCATTTGTGAGATCTCTTGGGGGTGCATGATATTTCAGTAAGGGAAGTCACTTGTCTTCTCTCTTCTTTCTTATGGGAGGGATCCTTTCCTCACATGATGTCTTCTTCTCTCTCATTTTCTTCTATTGTACTTATCTCTCTTTTTGGAGGGGGGTTTTCTCATGTGGTTTTCCCTCTTTCTCTGCATTATGAGAGATTGCATTGCATATCATTTGCACTTGCATATTGTACGTGGGTACCTAATATGGTCTAGTAGGTGGGACTCATCTTGCATTTTCATCTAGCTTTTGTGAACTTAGGTACATTTCCCTAAGTTGCACTTAATGGGGGGTGTTGGTGTAAATAAGTATTTACTAGGATAATGAATTTTTATTAGTTTTCATGTAGACACCTAGGAGTTTGCATATTCATATGAGTTGTCTTGTAGACACCATAGTTGTTTGCACTCCAATTGAGCACATGTTGTGTATTACATCTCTTTATGAGATACACCTTTGTATCCTTATCCTCTCATTGTTGCGCATACATTCATGCACAATGGAGGATAATCCACTCTTGGTAGACATGTGCTTAGTTGTGATGATTATCTCTTGCTGACTCCTAATCTTCTAATTGCCTTTATATACAAGGCTCTTCTAGGATGTATTCATCCAATCATCTAATATCCATTCTCATTTGATTCTCATTTATCTCTCTTATGTTGTCTACTAAGCTTCTTGATCTTGGTGTTGAATTATTACCTTAGGAAAATTCTTACAAATTTGTTTGATGGCTAGGTTGGCCATTATATCAGCTAAAATCATTTTACTCTGATCAATCCACTTTATTGAAAATGCATCAAAGAATTCAATTAAGTCCCAGACATTTTTTTTGTATTGTTTTAATCTTGAATTCTTAGTGGTAAATTGACTTCTTATTTGAGACAATATTAGTTCAAAATATCCTAAGATTGATAGAATTTTAATATTATGAATTTTATTCATATTTAATCCTAATAGTAGTGCTTCATATTCAACAATGTTATTAGTGTATTCAAATTTCAAAAAAAGGAGAATCTAAAGATTTTTTTAGAAGGAAATATAAGAATTATTCCCATACCATTACTGACATAGTGCAAGGTCAAAGAATCCCCAAAGGAGATGTCCTAGCCCCCAGTAAATAACCACATAGCAAAAATAAATAATGCAAGATCTGATACTAATTCACAATACTCAATTCATAAAAATAATTGAGTAAATGCAATGTGTTGGGCTTTAAGGCCTTATTGGTTATGGCCAAATGCAATTACAATTACAATATCAGTTCTACAATATCCCTCAAGATCCAACCCAAACACTAGCTAGTCTAGATCCACACTTTGGTAGAAACCTCTAAGGAAGATCTAAATTTTTGTTCATAAGCCCACCAAGTTATCTCCTTATTTCTCAAGCCTTGGCTACTAGCCCTCTCAAAGTTCACTCCTCAACTTCATCCTCTTCTGTAAGTTGGATAATTATTAACGAAGACTCCACAAGACCCCCTACTTATACCCAACCAAGCCACAAGTCATCCTAGCCCAATACAAATGAAAATAAACCCTTACATTAAATGCCCATGCAAGCACAAGTTGGTTGTAACACATATTAAATACCTAAAACCCAAATTAAATGCTCAAGTTGGTCCACAAACAACTTGGTTAACACAAAACCAAGACCAAACCAAGCATCAGAGATATCACATTGAGTATCAACATTCCACCAAGCATAATTGAGCTTCCACAATATATGATGTGAAACACCTTCATATACCAAGTCCCTCCTACAACTAAACTCCTTCAAAGATCGAGAAACTTGGGAAACACTGTAACCAAGCTTCATTGAGCTCCCACTGTGTGCTAAGTTCCCACAAGCATCGTCAGGTGCCTTGGATGATCGAGTGCCCAAAGCTATGTTGAGCTCCTTTAAAGATCAAGAAACTTGAGAAATAATGTAACCAAGCTTCACTAAGATCCCAGTGTGTGCCAAGTTATTACAAGCATCATTGAGCACCTTCATCCACTGAGTTCTCAACTAAGAACTGACAAGAGATGATTGAGTAACCTCTACTAAGCACCTCTTCTTCAATTGAGCATCAATCCAAGCACCCTCCAAAGAAACTATTGAGCCTCCTCCCATGAACTCCAAATTAGCCACCTATAAAACCCATGATGCTACTACATCAATTACTTCCTTTCTACAAACTCTATCAAAATGTATCTACCATAATCCATTGATTTCTTCTTACAAATAGACTTCATTAGATTCATCAATGTATTGAACTAGTTCACTTAGGTTTACCTTGAAATTGTCTATATCAATCTAAAAAAAGTTGATTCCATAATTAGGGTTGAAACTTTCCACCATATATGTCAACCTTGGCTCCCTATCAGTTCTGACACATCTTCCATTTATAGAGATGGTTGCATAAGATAAGTCTAAGTGAATGTGTCCTCCCACTAAGTTGAACCATTATCTTGAGACTAACATACCATAATAAAATTTTATTTCCACCATAGTGAAATCATTTCATATGACATATCAGGACATGAGGAAAATTTGAATTCAAAGCCTTCCCATATGGTGTGTCTACATTTAAAACCAATTCTTGATATCAGCAGGCATAATATTCACTGCAATACATAAGTCTATCATACAATTCCTTAATAATTATTCTATGTTAACAAAGTCAAATAAAAGGAGTCTGCATGTGGAAAATTCTCATTTATATTGGTCCCTAGATAAATAAATGGTACATCATTAGCCTTTTTTTCTCTTGAATAATCTTCCTTGTTTTCCTTAGAAGATCTAGGACCTCTCTTCCATACTCTGAAATTTTGACAATTTCAAATAATGCAATTGGAATTTTTATTTGAATTAAAACATTTGAAATAAATAACTTGGCATTTACTCTCTACCTACCCACTATTTTCTTATTAATAGGATGAGTTTCCCTTGTTTGTTACTAATTTGGTATTGCCTTCTCATTACCCCTTTTATATAAATCCATTTGTGGCCAATTATTATTTTTTCTTGGTGATTTTCTACTTTCAAGATTTATAGTCTTGTTTCTCAACCTATAACTACTCCTTGCTTGTTCTACTGCTACAATGGTGTAGGCTCTTCTTTCTTCTTCAGTTGACCTGCTCATCCTCAGATTATCCTCCTTATCAAAGAAAACTTGTTGTGAAAATTATTGTCTTTCTCTCATCATTTCAATATCAAGAATGTATTCATCCTCTAAATAATTATCATCTACCCAAATTAGTTTTGACAATAGAGTGTTAACAGTCAGTTTCTCTTCATATTGTCCTCTTTCTTCCAAAACACTATGACCAATCAAGCATTGATCAAGACCATCTAGAAATTTACAAATTTCACACCAAGGTCCATCTTAACAAAATTATTATTTATCTTTAAAGTGTCAAGATTTTCATTGTTCCTTATAGGTTTCCAATCTTTTTAGTTGGTATTATATGGCATATCTTGAACTCTAAATTTGTAAGGCTTGTAATTTCTATTAGATCTAAAAGTTTCACTTTTATTTTGTTGAACCTATAAATCTTTAATCATATTCAACAACTTGCCAATATTATCCCCATCCTTATTTTGTTTTGGGGCTTTGCAATTGAACAATCTAGATCTTCCCTCTTCATAATCTCACTACTAACTTTCCTATCATTTTCAATGGTTGTTGTAACTCTGAAGGCTTCTTGTAATATGTTAGGTCTATGAGACCTTATCTCATAGTGAATTTTCTATTGAAGACACTTAAGTAGAAATTTATCAGAAAAGAGTATATTGGTCAGATATCTCTTGGTATCCTATTCAAAACCTTATTAAATCTCTTATTGAACTTGGTCATTGATTCACTAGAATTATTTTTTTATGCTAGTTATCCCATGGGATGTAAAAGATGTATCATTATGATCCCTGAACTTTTCAATAAATAAGTCCACAAATTCATGCTAACTTGAAATAGCACCATCAAGGAGTCATTTGTACCATTCAACATCATTATCAGTAAGAGACTACACAAATAGATTCATCAACACATCCTCATTATTTTCTTCTAACTTTACAATGAATTTTTTCAAATTGATAACACGTGCTTTAGCAAATTGAGTCTCTTCTCTAGAGAACTATGGGATTGTAGTTCTTAGCTCATTTTTTTATAGTGTTTGGATATCCCACAAGTCCTATGGAATCAAGTTTCTTGTATCTTTCAATTACCATAGGAGCACTAGCCCCCTATCCTAAATTCAATTGATGATGATTTTGCCCCCTCTGATTGTTTGCTACAATTTTTTGATTGTTCCAAAAATTATTTCTATTATTTTTCATATTTTTATTCATCCCATTGAATTTTCTATTACGGTGCCATCCATTTCCTTTATTATGATTTTGCCTCTAATGTCCACTAGTTTCCTCTCTTCTATTTCTTTCATACAAGAGGTTTTTATATGAATTATTGTAAATGAGATCTTTATTCCTATGAGGTGGGTTTTATTTAGCATATTTTTTACCTTCCTAGTTTTTGTTATCATTAGCCTTTTTAGGACTGATAATTTAATCATATTTTATGCCAATTCTTTCAAGCATCTCACTAGGAATGTGCCTCAAAGCCTTCGTTTCTTTTTGGGTGAAATAGTACATAGTATTTGAAAGGTTGCATCCAATTTGTGATCATCTTCTTCATTTTCTTCTTTGTCATCTTCTCCCTCTTCATCATCAACCTTGTAGGTTTTTAGTTGATTCTCATTATCAAGGGTTCTTATGTTATAAAAAGGATTTTTCTCCCTTTTTGAAGTCTTTTCACCAGATTTCTCACCATCCTCAATAAGAAATCCATTTTCCATATCAAAAAATCATTTGTACCTAGTATACAACATGTATAATGATTGGTTCATTTTACTTCTAGTTCTTTTCTTTAGGGTCCACTCTAGAAATTATTTCTCTTTGTGGACATATATTCTCCTACCCAACATACACTTTATAGACCAATGCCTATAACTTTCCTTTGTTTCAAAATAGAAAGATTGATCATTCATAAAATTATAACTTATTCGCCACCTCTGTCTTGAGGATGTTTTGGTATATTTTTCTAGGTTTCCTCCAACAAAGTATACTTCAAAAACTATACTTCCTTTGGTCTATAAAATTATTGTTTTTGGGTAACTTCATAATGTCAACTGTGAGCAACTCTGCACAGTAGAGTCACCAATCTATTGGTTCCTCAAATTGTTGGTAGAAAAACCTATGATCCTTACTTACTCAATGTTGGGTAATTTAACACAATTTGGTCAATGATTAGGATTGACACTTAAAGATCAAATCCTCTTCTCTTTAGGCTCTATTGACCTATGATGAAGGGAACTCCCCTTAATACCATAAACCATAGTAGAAAACAAAGAAACAATAGCAAATGTGAGAACAAAATATGGACTTCTTCTTTGCACTGCAAATGTGGAATTACATAATTTACAAGTACAATATGGTAACCCACATGGGTGCCTTCATTATAGTAATATGCAAGACTAAGCTGCAAACTACCACCTAGAGCTATTCTAGACAATATTCAAGCCTTTCTTAAATAGGTAATTCTATGCTACCTAGGAAGGTTCTAGACATTGAAACTTAATACTTAGGGTCGACAAACCCTAACAATACATATAGAGTCAGCCAAATACATCTTTGACAATTATTTTAGATATTTTGGGTAGCCCAACTTTGAAAGGCCATAACTCACAAACCATTACTCCAATTGGCTATTATAGCCACTTTTCAGAAATACCAACTCTTGATCTACAGGCTCAAAGCCATTCAAGTGCCCTTCCGTCGAGTTTTTGGACCTCATTCAGGCACTCTAAGGCCTCCAACGGTGAGCCTATAGATTTTTCTGCAAATTTTTCCACCGAAAATCTATAATAACTTCTTTGATACTTAAGCTGGAGAAATGAGATTTTTATTATAGGCATATAACTCTAAAATGAACCTTCCTATAGAAAATGAGAACATTTCAAGCTCATATTAAAAACTTACTAAAAATAGCAAGTTTCCATAAATAGTAACCACTCTATCTACTAGTCCTCATTAAAATAGAAAACATTGAAATGAAAATATTTTTGGGTGATGCAAGATTTCTCTTATGCCCAGCATGCTATTGCATCAAACACCCAGGGTAATTTGAGAAGTGACCCCATCACGTCTCAAGTATTCAGAGGAAAACCAAGATGGTTAACCTCCTCCCTTTCTAGACATGATGAATCCTCTACTAGCCTCCCTTTCCATTTGACTAGGTATCCCTCATAAGTTATGTTCCTTATACTTTTTCCAACATGACTGTCCAGTATATCCTCAATCTCCTTTGTAGTTGAACTAGCTACTAGAATACTCCATTGTGCTTCTGAAACTTCATCTTTGTCACCTCCTTTATAATTCTCTATCAAATTTAAAATGTTAAATACTAATGAAATATTCAATTCAGCAGGAAACTCCACTTCATACACATTTCCAGATTCATGCCTTTTCACTATCTTGCACGATCCAAACTTCTTCATCTTTAGCTTATTATATGTACCCACTAGAAAACACTCATTTCTCAAATGAGCTATTACTTTATCTCTAATCTAAAATTCCTTATACCTCCTTTTCACATTTGACTTAACCTTGTACTATGTATTCATCTTTATAATGTGCTTCCTCACCTCCTCATAGATGTTCTTCAAATGTTCAACAAATTCTTCTGCTTTAGCACTACTTATCTCTCCTTTATCCAACTGCCTCAATTTAAAATCATTTCTAAGACTACTCCCATATATAATCTAGAATGGTGATTTACCACTGCTCCTATTAACAAAATTATTATATACAAATTCTGACTATGGTAAAATCATATCCCATCCTTTTGGCTTGTCTCCAAGCAAACATCTCAACAAGTTTCCCAAACTATGATTCACAACTTCTGTTTGTCCATCAATCTATGGATCATGTGATGAACTAAACTTCAAATCTATCTTCAACTTCTTCCACAATATATGCTATAAATATCTAACAAATTTGGTAACTCGAT
This sequence comes from Cupressus sempervirens, assembly GCA_028749045.1. Lineage (NCBI taxonomy): Eukaryota > Viridiplantae > Streptophyta > Pinopsida > Cupressales > Cupressaceae > Cupressus > Cupressus sempervirens. The sequence goes on from CM053790.1 coordinate 397,244,395, forward strand.
CTGAAACTATACTCTTTGGCAGACCATGTAGTCTCACAACTTCTTTGAAAAACAACTCTGCCACATGAACAACATCACTAGTCTTCTTGCAAGGAATAAAATGTGCCATCTTTGAAAACCTTTCAACCACCACAAAAATAGAATCATTACCATGCTATTTCCTTGATAATCCATGAACAAAATCCATACTGACATCCTCCCACAGCTTCTACGGTACAGGTAATGATTGATACAATTTTGTATTCTGCTTCACTCCTTTTGCCATCTAACATATTGTGCACTTTATACAAACCTCCTCACATCTTGCCACAACTATGGCCAATAATAATTCTCAACAACCAAAGCTATGGTTTTATCTCTACCAAAATTTCCAACCAATCCTCCACTATACTTCTCTTTGATGAGATTCTCTCTCATTGAACTTCTGGGAATGCACAACTAGCTCCCTTTGAACAACATACTATCCTGGATTATGGAATCTAACCACTTTGTCCTATCACATGTAATAGGTTTTGTACAAGCCTTCCATACTTCACCAAAATTAGGATCATCTAGATACAACTACTGAGTTCCTTGAACCCAACCACCTCTACCTGCATTTGTGTCAACAAAATTTTTCTTCTACTAAGAGCATCTATGACTTTGTTAGACTTCCCACTCTTGTGTTTCAAAACAAATGTATAGCTCTACAAAAACTCAACCCACTTCAAATGCCTTTGGTTCAATTTTCCTTGACTATTAAAATATTGCAAAGCTTGAAGATCAGTATACTAAACAAACTTCTTAGGAAGAAGATAGTGTCTCCACTTCTTCAATGCTTGAACTATAGCATAAAATTATTGATCATAAATAGAGTATTTTCTTTTTGCATCATTCAATTTCTCACTAAAATAAGCAACAGGAAACCTTCTTGGCTCGTAACAGCTCCTATTGTAGTACCACTAGCATTGCAATCTACTTGAAACACCTTGTTAAAATCAGGAAGTGCTAAAATAGGCCATTCACTAACTTTTTGTTTCAATAGATCAAAACTCTTATCATCTCCTATAGTCCACTTAAATTCTTTCCTATCCCCTCTCATTGTTTCAATCAAGGGTCCACAAATATTGCTAAAAATTCTTATGACCTTTCTGTAAAAACTAGCTAGTCCATGAAAAGATCTTACCTTTGTCACACTCCTTGGAGCGGGTCATTCAAGAATAGCCTTCACTTTCTCTAAGTCCATTTTTAGACCTTCTTCTAAGACTACATATCCCAGGTACACCAACTCCTTTACAAAATTGCACTTCTTCAGGTTTATTAGCAACTTTTCTTCATTCAACTTATCAAACACCTTGCAAATATGCATCAAACTCTCCTCCAATTTCTTACTAAAGATCAAAATATCATCTAGGTAAACAATGACAAACTTACCCATAAATTCCTTTAGTACCTCATTCATAACCCTCATGAAAGTGCTTGGAGAATTGATTAGCCCAAAAGGCATGACTAACTATTCGTACAATCCTTCTTTTGTCTTGAAAGCAATCTTCCAATCATCACCTTCTCTTATGTGAATTTGATGGTATACACCCTTCAAATCTATCTTTGTGAAATACTTAGCTCCACTCAAATAGTCCATAATATCATCCATCCTTGGCAATGGAAATCTATACTTGATTGTGATCTTGTTGATAGCACAAGAATCTGTACACATCCTCCATTCACCATTCTTCTTTGGTGCTAATATGGCTAGTATAGCACATGGACTCAAACTCTCTCAAATCAATCCTTTCTACAAAAACTCATGAACTCATCTGTTCAACTCTTTACTTTCTACTGGTGTCATTCTGTGTGCTACCTTTTTTGGAAAACTAGCTCCTGGAACCAAATCCATCTGGTGATTGATCTTCCTCATTGTGGTCAATCCATTAGTTACATTACTTAATACAATATAGGAAAACTCTCCCAACATATCTGCAACTTCCATAGGTACCTCCTCTACTTCTTCTTTACTATCTTTTGGAATTATAGCAAAGCCCATATGCTCACATTTCATACCCTTGTGAAACTCTTTTCTATCAAAAAAACATATTTTGGTAGTACTACATACCTTTTCTTCTTTATCCTTCAATGGCTTCAACTTATGCTTTACTCCATCCTTGGTCAAAGTGTAGGTATATTCTTGTCCATTGTGTACAGCATGTAATACCCCACCTAGAGATCCTTGGAACAAGGATTCAATTCAAGAGAAGATATTTTTTTTTACAAGTATGAATGCACATGTCACCCTCATATAGGGATCACAAAGATCGCAACGGAAGACTTAACCACCATCTCGACAACCAATGAATCTCTAAATGCCACTACCTAAACTAACACATCACAATAGGAAATAGAAATCCAAAATAACAACAATATAAAGAATCTAAGTTCTATTAGAGCATGGTAATTTAAGTAAACCCTAAGGGTACTAGATTCACCAAAAATTGATCCATGGAAACTAGTGGAGATGCCCCTATTTTTTGCACAAGGACCACAGGCTAATAGGTTTTTGTGCAAAGATGTGTAGCATGCCCCATGAAAAAGTGTATTCTACATGAGGATGTGCACCATGTGGCACAAGGAAGTGCTTGGCCAAACAGCCCTAGCACCCAACATTGGTGTTGGGTTTCGCATGGATAAGTGCTCCACCATGCAACGAAACCCAACACGCCACGCAAGATCTTGCATCCTAGCGTGAGGATACATGATTTTGCCCAAAATCCTAAAATATAAAGTAAGGAATGAAAATATAATAGAACTAAGGGATAAAGTTCCTCCACATCGAGGAGTACCAGATCAACAATTTGAGACATAAACACTTGAACACAATACTGAAAGACTAAAACACAACAAAGCATCTAAATAGGAAATAAAAGGTAAAGTACATAAGGTAACATTGTAGTGTACTCAAAACAACATCACAATGTGCAAAATAACTAAACTAAGTATGCAGTTCCTCCCAACAATCAATAGCATCATAAGACCATCGTGGATCCTAAATATCCCCCGCGCGTAACATCCCAAACTACCAACTAGATCATCAGCATTATCTTATGAGGATATCACTACTAAAACTTTCTACAACATAAGATTAAGGAATCTAACATGCTAACAGTAAAGCATTAGATAATCCAATAAGTCAACCACATCTTCTATCATATGCTAAGCATCATACAAATAGGAAATCTAACATACTAAACCAATTAGCAATAGATATGCCAATGAAGCAATTCACATCATCTAATCATATGCTAGACATCATAATATAGGAATTCACCAAATAAAATAGCATAATCTAAACATGATATACAAGCATCCCAATGAAAGCATAAATCACAAGAAAGCATACTCTAGAACCTAAAGTACCAAGTGAAAACATCTAGTAACAGTCACACTGGGACAATAGATCATCTTTGTACACTGGTCTGTAGCAGTGGTGTATGTAGCTACACCTCCCAACCATGTGGAACCCATAGGTCCACACCCACTATTTTGATTGAGCTAATGATCTAACCACAAACACACAAAAAGCACAACATCCAAGGCTAACACTCACGCTAGGTAGTATGATGACCTTAACCAAGAACCTAAGACAATGCAATCAGTACATGTCCTAGTCAGACACACAATAGGCTACTAAGTAGGGGCTGACATCATGAAGAGTCACTTGGCATTGACAAACCCAAGATCAAATTGTGCAAACACAACTCCCTCAAAGGAAAGGTTCTCACACATACATTTTATTATCTTAAGCTTTATTACCACTCACACATTTTATTTAGTTATCACTTAGTTAAAACTTTTTTGTGCCATCCCTCAGGATATAGACACTGAGATGTAGAAAAGAATCACCCTCCATATGCTACCCTACCCTAGCCATGCTTATCCTATGACAAGTGCCTATGGGCATGCATATTCTCAACCCAACCCCAATGATCATAACTTCCAGAAGTACCACAGAAGATCGGACCTTGCAAGTCACCCAACAAATGTACACACACGTACTCGTGTGTGGTGCACCACCATCACAAAGATCATAACACAAGGACTAGATGAGAACACAAGAAAAAGATCATTCAACCAAAAATAACTTGGGAGAATGAATTCTACATGAATCCCAAAGATAATAAAACCATACATCATGAAATCACTCAACCAGCCTCAATCTGGGAGGATGGATTCTACACGAATCCCAATGATGCAACAAGACCAAACATCATGAACTCACTCAATTGGCCTCAATTCAGGAGTATGGATTCTACACGAATCCTAGTGTCCATTAAATAATCACAAGGGTCTAAGAGAAACCATAACAGCAGGTATAAAATCACTCAATCGAACATTACATTGAAAGTATCGATGTGGAATGCATCCCAATGCAAATAATAAAAGGTACAACAAAGGTCTGACTGACATCTGAATGGATGACCCAGGTACATGACCAAAATCATGCCAAGAAAACCTGGAAAAAAGGGTGGCATGCAAAACGATGTAAAAACCCTAAAAAACTAAAAAACTTCAAAATTAAAAAAACATTTGGCCTTTGGGTACAAAAACCCCAAAATTCCTAAAATAATTTATTTTGGACACCATATGCAAAAATGGCTAGCATAATGACACAAAACCCCAAATCCTCATCCCAAAAAAAGGGAAATTGTCATACCTGACCAACTGAGTAGAACTAGCAAACAAAAATAGAGGCGAACACTAATTCTTAACCTCCCAACAAATGGCTACCAAAAACAAAAGTTAAAACAGAGCAAAAACAACAAAACAAGAAACCCCTACCTCACAGCCAAAAGGGAAAAATGAGAATCTAAACCATAAAATAAAAATCCTATAGAAGTAGTAAAAAATTGTGGCAATCCAAGGTCTCCCCAAGCTGGGTCCAATGAGCTCAACCTCGGGATGATCCCACACCCGTTGCTCCCACAACAAACAAAATAGTAAATCCTCATGAAGAGGATTTTGGGTTTGACTCTCCAAATTTTTAATTCAAAAGTGAGAAGTGAGGAATTAAATTCATTTTTGGATACTTATTCACTTTTTGAATGAATAATCAATTAGGGCAATTAACCAGCCAACCTAGTTAAAACCTGAATCAACCCAAATGAAAATAGACTATTCCTAGAAATAGGAATTCATCTATGGAAAAGCTGCCAAAAATTAAATTCAATAAAAGTAAAAGCCCAAAAACCCAAAAACACAAAAAAATTCCTTAACAACTTTCACGAAGATGTGAACCTCTAAATGCACAGACACACTTACCAATCTAATCACATAATGCAAATGAGTTTGGATTTAATAATCACTGAAAGGATTAATTAAACAATTAAAATAAGGATATGTCGATCATACAGGGATGACATTGGTAAATATGAAAAATTGAATCATAACTCCTTGTGCCAATGCTAGGGAAATAAATCTTGCACATTAAACAATAGGATCAAGTGCAATTGCATATAATAACATAGTTGAAGTAATAAATGCTTTAAATCACCTAATTTTACCATTTATCTAATTATACTAAAATAATCCATTTACATCACTCATGTTCGCATAAAGCATAACAATGTAGGAATGAAGTAAATAACCATAGTATTAATTCCAACACATAACATAATCAGAGATATGTCCAAATACCAAATAACTAATCATCATCATAAAACACACCGTCATCTCAAAATGACATCATCATGCAATATGATCAAATAAGTAGCATAGTAGTCTAAAATCTATGATACTAAAATCCAAGTATAACATCTGACCCTCAGGTCATCTCACGTGTAAAACATAACATAGTAACAAATATCTCTCAAATCATAATATAACAAGGTAAATATCCTCAACACAAAACCAAATAATCCAACATGGACAATCCATTTCTAATTATTTAAGCATTTAATAATGGTTGATTAAACAACATGGAAAGGCACTTAAAATACATAAGCGAACACAGTCATAAACATGACTAACCACTGCTACAAGAACCTAGTCTAGTGTAGCACAGTAATAGTACATAGTGCAATCTCTGCACACATCTCAAGGTAATCATGGAACAACCTCGTGATACCACATCGATCTTGGTAACCATTGGTAAAAACCTTAGTGAACCATAAATCACATAATAATCTCATAGTTCAACCAAAGCATAATTAAAGCAACTAATATAGAAACATAAATCCAATCACCTCAACGGTGTAGACCACTCATGGTCACAATCATGATCCATCACAATGAAAGATCAACAAGGTTCCATCCATGAGGATGACTTATAGAAATCAAATGGGAGAGGCACTGCATCATCCTCCCCAAAGACTAGGCTTACTCTTGGAAGCCTACAATCCACGAATAGAGACCAAAACACACCAAGAACAAAATCAAGATTGAACACAAGGAATGACTCACCAAATTCTTCACAAGTCCAACCAAATCACTCCAACATTCTCAAACCATTATGTCAACTACCAAATAGGTCAACCACAAGAGAATGGGTCTCACATAGACATAAGGTACTCTAACAAGGAACCTCCTATGCACTAGGAAACCCATCTAGCCTTAAAGTCAACAATACAAGGTAAGGAAAAACCCACTCTACCTCATCAATAGGTGCCCATCTACAACATGCACCTACCACATGATCGTAAAACTAGGTCAACACACTGTGCATTATTGAAAGAGTTGGAATCATGGGGAAAAGCCATCCCAAAATTCCCAAGAATACTATCATCTCACACATGAGCATCTGTGAAATCCATGTAAACATGCCCTTTGAACATAGAGGATGACGGTCTACTAAAAAAATTACACACTCCAAAAAGGATACTCGTCACTACTAACCACCAAGCATAGGAACACTTAGTCTCTTTCTAAGGTACAAAAGCTCAACTATCACTGGGACTAGGGTTACATAACCCGACCAGACAAGATATCACCTTTCCACAAGGTTGCAAAGACTTTTGTTAGTGGACACAATCATGTAAAATCTTCATACCAATTCATAAGATGGTAACATGTGTCCAATGATACCATGTCTCTCCAGCACCATGTTGAGAATACTACACCCATCCTAACACTAAACTCAATCTCCAATATCAAGTCAATGGTCAATGATAAAACTTGACTAAGACAATCCCCTTAAAGAAACAAGCTTAGAGAGAAAGAACTATAGAGTATTAGGATAGAGAGGGAGTCTCTCTCAACCTTTGCACTAAATCAGTTCGAGATGAGTTAGGGAAAACTCACAATTCCACCAACCACCAACATATTCAAACGACACTAACTAGGCTAATGGCATAACCATGCTAGCCTACTTTCTCAAGAGAGAAAAGAGTACAAAGATGTACCAAAGTCAACATCTACAAGGTAGATCTAGACTCATCAAAAGATTGAGTAACTCTCAAATGACAAGGCAACATCTACCACAAACAAGGAATGCTCACAAACCACACTTCACCTCACAAGGGTGGATCGGTGCTATAGCAACCACACAAACCCAAGTACAAATCCCAACAAGTACCTAATAGATTATGAAGATTTCTTAACACCTCCCTAAGAATAACATAAAGGTTTAAACTTCTCCAACAACCATAAATGTGATGTGTCATGATTGAATTGGCCTCTACTCGATAAAGGGTACTTGGAATATCGATCTGCACCTTCAGAAGTGTGAATGAGTTGCTCATTGTTCCCCAGGAAAAAAATTGTATTAGCACAATCTTGCACAAAGTTTCTCATCAAACTAGGTGGGAAAGTGCAATGAACCAGGCAGGAAAGTGCATGATCACTAGTTTCTCATGTGAAATTCCAAATTAACACAAAAATTGCCTTTACTCTGGAGGCCATAACTTTCACGTCTAGGCTCAGATTGACTCCATTTGAAAAGTGTCAAAAAGATATCAATGAGGCCTATGACATGATGGAGTATAGAGTCCTAAAACCTAAGAGTTTTAATCACCACTCAAGATTAAAACATCATAGGAAACTTAGACTGTCTCGATTACCAAGACAAGTAATGGACAAAATGTCCTAAACAACCAAGGAGCACAGAAGACCAAAATGACATAAGACATGCAAAGAAAGGTAATAAAATTGAAACCATCATTACTTCTCTTTTATAATTTCATAAACTAATCATAACATAAGCACTAATGTACAATGAAATAGAAAGGTTTTCAAAGCAAGGGTTCAAGAGTCACTTTCCATACAACAAGTACATATCTTTTCAATTTTCTTTCCAGAACAACATTAAGTTTAATCACCATTTAAACCATCCAATTACATTAACAACTCTAACTCTATCACAAACACAATAGTATGTTCTCAATGGTATTATCCCTTGTACATACTACCAAAGGTTCAAGATGAACATGGTAGAGTCACAACACACAACTAGGTAGCAGTTAAAAAACATTTAGAATAGTCATCATGAACCAAAACAAAAAGCCCAAATGGGGAACTGTCAACTTCAATAGTAAATCACAAAAGATCTCATTTCAACAATAGTTCAAGTGTGACAATAGCCACAAGGAGAGCGATAGATAAAATTTGATGACTATTCCAAGAGAGGAAAATATTGAAAACCAATGCTAACCCAACAACATGAGGAAAGTACCTCCAGCCAAATAAAATAAGGCATCAATCAAATAACATTACATGTGATGACTAAGAACAATCACACAAGAGGGATATATTACCACACAATGCTAAGGAATACATCATCCTAACAGTGTTAGAGAACTCACTCACTCACATCAAGTAGTATACCATCAGTAACCTCATGCATATGCAAACTAAAATAATTTCCTTAATTATTTTCCATGCAATGATTCATTTATATATCCATTAATTAATGCAATTTTCATAAGATTTTGAAGCAAGTCAGATTGGGGACTTAAGTCATTAACCCAAAGGATAAAATGCAAAACCTACTCCTTTGCAATGATCCATAATAAACACTCATTTCTTAATGAAAGGAACCATTTCATCACTATAATGACATAACACATAATCACAAATAAGATTTATTTATTTACTTATAATTAGGAGAAAATAGGGAAACAATGCACCTTACTCCACAAGGAGAAACAAAAAGAGGCACTCGAAGCCAACATATGGACACCAATTAGTGGTTCCATCCAAAAAGGGTCACACACATGCAACCAACCAAAGAAGGCATATCAATCCCATCTACAAAGCTAGGAAGACTCACTTCCTTCTCACACTACTCTAGTCTCATCTACTAGATAAGAAAGTCCATCCCAAGTAGATATCGAAGCAAAAGGGATCATGAGCTATCACCAAGACACTCACACTTACATAATGCAGCAACAACCTTATGGGCAACATATACATAGAGATCCTAATGTTTGAACATGGGATCTGATACCAGATTAATGCCCCACCCAGAGATCCTTGGAACAAGGATTCAATTCAAGACAAGATATTTTTTTTACAAGTATGAATGTACATGTCATCATCATATAGGGATCACAAATATCAAAACAAAAGACTTAACCACCATCCCGACAACCAATGAATCTCTAAACACCACTACCTGAACTAACACATCACAATAGGAAACAAAAATCCAAAATGACAACAATACAAAGAATATAAGATCTATCAGAGCATGGTAATTTAAGTAAACCCAAAGGGTACTAGATTCACCAAAAATTGATCCCTGAAAACCATTGGAGATGCCCCCTATTTTTTGTGCAAGGACCACAAACTGATCGGCTTTCATGCGATGATGTATAGCATACTCTGCAAGAAAGTGCATTATGCATGAGGATGTGCACCATGTGGCACAAAGAAGTTCTTGGCCAAACACCCAAGCACCCAACATTGGTGTTGGGTTTCATGCAAGGAAGTGCTCCACCACACGAAGAAACCCAACATGCCACACGAGATCTTGCATCATTGCATGAGGATGCACGATTTTACACAAACTCCCAGAACAACAAGAAATGAATTAAAAAGATAATAGAACTAAGGGATAAATTTCCTCCACACTGGGGAGTATTGGATCCAAAATTTGAGGCATAAACACTCAAACACAATACTAAAAGTTAGAAACACAACAAACCATCTAAACAAATAGTAAAAGGGAAAGTACAAAAGGTAACATAATAGTGTACTCAAAAAAACATAGCAATAATTGAAAACAACATCACAATATGAAAAATAACCAAACTAAGTATGTGGTTCCTCCCAATCGTCAATAGCATCATAAGACCATCGTGGATCCTAGCCATCCCCCACATGTAACATCCCAAACTACCAACTAGATCGTCGGCATAATCTTATGAGGAGGTCACTACTAAAACATGCTACAACATAAGATTAAGGATATCTAACATGCTAATAGTAAACCATTAGATAATCCAATAAGTCAACCACATCATCTATCATATGTTAAACATCATACGAGTAGGAAATCTAACATACTAAACCAATAAGCAATAGATATGCCAATGAAGCAATTCACATCATCTAATCATATGTTATATATCATAATATAGGAATGCATCAGATAAAATAGCATCATCTAAACATGATATCCAAGCATCCCAATGAAATCATAAATCACAAGAAAGCATACTCTAAAACTCGAAGTACTAAGTGAAAACATCCAGTAACGGTTGCACTAGGACAATAGACCATCTATGTACACTGATCCCTAGTAGTGGTGTAGGTAGCTATGCCTCCCAACCATGTGGAACCCATAGGTCCACACCTGCCATGCTAATAAAGATAATGATCCAACCATAAACACACACAAAAGTACAACATCCAAGGCTAACACTCACACCAAGCAGTATGATGACCTTAACCAAGAACCTAAGACAATACAATTAGTATAGGTCTTGGTCAAGCACTCAATAGGCTACTAAGTAGGGGATAACATCATGGAGAGTTTCTTGGCATTGACAAGCCCAAGCTCAGATCGTGCAGATACAACTCCCTCAATAGAAAGACTCTCACAAATACATTTTATTATCTTAAGTTTTATTACCACTCACACATTTTATTTAGTTATCAATTAGTTAAAACTTTTGTGCACCATCCCTTAGGAAATAGACACTGAGATGCAAAAAAGAAGCCCCCTCCATATGCTACCCTACCCTACCCATGCTCATCCTATGACAAGTTCCCATGGGCATGCATATTCCCAACCCAACCCCAATGATCATAACTTTTGGAAGTGCCATAGAAAATTAGGCCTTGCAAGTCACCCAAAAAATGTACGTGCACGTACTTGTGTGTGGCACACCACCATCATGAAGATCATAACACAAGGAGTGGATGAGAACACAAGAAAAAGATCACTCAACCAAAAATAACTTGGAAGGATGGATTCTACACAAATCCCAAAGACAATAAAACCATACATCATGAAATCACTAAATTGGCCTCACTCTGGGAGTATGGATTCTACAAAAATCCCAATTATGCAACAAGACAAAACATCATGAACTCACTCAACCAGCGTCAGTCCAGGAGTATGGATTCTACACAAATCCTAATGTCCACAAAACAATCACAAGGGTCTAAGAGAAACCATAACAGTAGGTACAAAATCACTCAACCAAACATGATGTCGGGAGTATGGATGTGGCATGCATCCCAATGCAAAATATAAAAAGTAAAACAAAGGTCTGATTGACATCTAAATGGATGATCTAGGTCTGTGACCAAATTCATGCTAAGAAAAAGAAAATAGGGTGGCACACAAAATGAGATAAAACCCCAAAAAATTGGAAAACTTCAAAATTAAAACCCATTTGGCCTTTGGGTAAAAAAACCCCAAAGATCCAAAAAGAATTGAGTTTGGACACCATATGCAAAAACAACCAGCATAATGGTACAAAACCCCAAACCCTCATCCCGAAAAATAGGGAAATGCTCATACCCGACCAACCAGGCAAAACCAACAAACAGAAATAGAGGGGAACACTAGTTCTCAACCTTTGAACAAATGGCTACCAAAAACAAAAGTTGAAAGGGAGAAAAAACAATAAAACAAAAGAGCCCTACCTTACAGCCAAAAGGGCAAAATGGGAATATGAACCATAAAATAAAAATCTTGTAGAAGTAACCAAAAATTGCAGTAATCCAAGGTCTCCCTGAGCTGGATCCAATGAGCTCACGACGATCCCATGCTCATAGCTCCCACAATGAACAAAATAGTAAATCCTTATGAAGAGGATTTTCGGTTTTACTCACCAACTTTCTAGTTCAAAAGTGAGAAGTTAGGAATTAAATTCCTTTTTGGATACTTAATCACTTTTTGAGTGAATAATTGATTAGGGCAATTAACAAGCCAACCTTGTTAAACCTCAAATCAACCCAAATGAAAATAGGTTATTCCTAGAAATAGGAATTCATCTATGGCAAAGCTACCAAAAATTAAATTCAATAAAATTAAAAGCCTGAAAACCCAAAAACGTTAAAATTTTCTTAATAACTTTTGCGAAGATGTGAACCTCTAAATGCACAGACATGCTTACTGGTCTAATCACATGATGCAAATGAGTTTGAATTTAATAATCATTGAAAGGATTAATTAAATAATTAAAATAAGAATACGTCAACCATACAAGGATGACATTGGTAAATATGAAAAGTTGGATCACTAACTCCATGTGCCAATGCCAAGGATATAAATCCTGCACACTAAACAACATGATCAAGTGCAATTGCATATAATAACATAGCCAAAGCAATAAATGCATTAAATCACCTAATTTAACCATTTGTCTAATTATACTAAAATAATCTATTTACATCACTCACATTCACATAAAGCATAACAACACAAGAATAAAGTAAATAACCATAGCATTAATTTCAACACATAACATAATCAGAGATATGTCCAAATATTAGATAACCAACCATCATCATAAAACACACTGTCATCTCAAAATGGCATCATCATGCAATATGATCAACTGAGCAGCATAGTAGTCTAACATCTATGGTACTAAAATCCAGATATAACATCTGACCCTCAAGTCATCTCACATGTAAAACATAACATAGTAACAAATATCTCTCAGATCGGAATATAACAAGGTAAATATCCTCAACACAAAACCAAAGAATCCAACATGGACAATCCATTTCTAATTATTTAAGCATTTAATAATGGTTGATTAAAAAACATGGAAAGGCACTTAAAATACATAAGTGAACACAGTCATAAACATGACTAACCACTACTACAAGAACCTAGTCTAGTGTAGCACAGTAATAGTACACAGTGCAATATTTGCACACATCTCAAGGTAATCACAGAACAACCTCATGATACCACATCAATCTTGGTAACCACTGGCATAGAACTCAATGAACCATAAATCACACAATAATCTCATAAATCAGCCAAAGCATAATCAAAGCAACTGACATAGAAACATAAATCCAATCACCTCAATGTTGTAGACCACTCATGGTCACAATCATGATCCATCACAACAAAAGATCAACAAGGTTGCATCCATTAGGATGACTTATAGAAGTCAAATGGGAGAGGCACTACAAAGCATGCTTGTCAAACTGCCATGGTAGCTTCCAATCTTGAACTTCACTAAACACTATTCATTGACCATGACCTTGTGGTCATCTTGCACCCAAGCAATACGGTATGGACATAGGTGTTTTTGTCTCTTCAACTTCAACTTGGTAATGATCATTTCAAACACTAGATTGTCAATACTTTCAACATCAATAATCACATCAAAACACTTATCTTCACATCTGCACCTTGTGTGAAACAAGCTCCTTCTTTGATCAGATTCATTCTAACCACTTGCCAAGAATCTTCTATTAGCTAGGACTTCTCCTCTTTCAGCATCTTCAAAATGTGATGATCTAGCATCTTCATCAACATGTGAAACTCTAGCCTAGCCTTTTGTTCTTCAATTTTTCCTTCCTTGGCACTCAATACATTCAAATGCTCTATGCCCTTCTTCTCTACAATGAAAACATTTCCCATAGAAGCCTCCTCTTCTAGATCCTTGTCCTCTACCTCTTCCTCTCTAATCTCTATTGTTCTGATCATGAAAATGATTGGAATTGTTTCCCCTCTAGTTCTCACTACTACTTTCAGCCTTATCCTTGTTCTTTTGATCATCATTTTGACCTCCATAAGATCGTCCACAAAGTCTTCCATCACGGCCTCTTCCATTATTCTTGTTATCAAACTTCTTGTTCAATTTTTCTTCAACTCTTAGGGCAAACTAGTATGCCTCCTCAATACTATTCATTCAAACTAGACTCAGCTTATTCTGAATGCTTGACCTTAACCCATTAAGATAATAGGTGACTTTCTCCTTATTAGCTTCTGCATGGCTAGTTATGATGAGAACTTGGTAGAACTCTTCAGTATACTCTTGAACAAATTTTCCTGCTTACTTTAACCCTTGCATTTTCTTCAACAAATCAAGCTCATAATCCACAAGAATGAATTGTCACTTCAATTTAGCTATCATCTAATCCCTTCTAGTGATTTTTTCCTTTCCCTTTCTATTTCACTCCAACTGAACCTCCTACCACCAAATATGTGCATGTCCCTTTAGTTTTGCCTTCGTAAACTTGACCCTATTAGGATCATCAATATCTTCATACCCAAAGTACTCCTCCAGTTCATTGATCCAATCAATTAGCTCATTTGGGTTAAGATTTTTCAACAATGTGGAAAATTCTAACTTAGGTCATTTTCCAATCTTGGAGATGGCCTTAAAAAACCTTTCTTCGTCTGGATTTAGAATTGCCTTTGCTTCGGCATTTTCATCTATGTTGTCCTCATCCTCGCTTTCATCTCTTACAGGAAGATTTATTCCTCCAGACATTTTTTCTTCCAATACATTCATTTGTCTTTGGAGGGCTTGAAAACCCTCAAGTGTAACACCTATAGCTCTTCCACCATGCTCTCTTCATGGAGGTATTTTCATGCTTTCACTAAAACCCTAGTGCAAACTACCTCACAATCGGTGATCTATCTACACACTCAACCCAAACCATAGTCCTGGTGTGAACTTCCTTATAGTCAACGATCTATCCACACACTCAAGAACTCTAGCTCTAATACCACTTGATGAAGGGTGTTCCCCTTAATACCATAAACCATAATAAAAAATGAAGAAACAATAGAAAATGTGAGAAAAAAAATATGGACTTCTTATTTGCACTACAAATGCAGAATTACAGAATTCACAAGTACAATATGCTAACCCACATGGGAACCTTCATTACGGTAATCTACAAGACTAAGTTGTGAACTACCAACTAGAGTTGTTCTAGAAAATGTTTGGGTCTTTCTTAAATAGGCAATTTTATGCCACTTGGGATGGTTCTAGACATTGAAAATTAATACCTAGGGCCAACAGACCCTAACAATACATATAGAGTCAGCCAAATACATCTTTGACAATTATTTTAGATATTTCAGGTAACCCAACTTTGAAAGGCTATAACTCATGAACTGTTGCTCTAATTGGCTATTATAACCAGTTTTCAAAAATGTCAGCCTCTGATCTACAAGCTCAAAACCACGTAAGTACACTTATGTTAAGTTGTCAAACCTCATCTGAGTGCTCGAAGGCCTCCAACAGTAAGCCTGGAGATTTTTCCTGTAAATTTTCCCACTAAAATCCTACAATAATTTGTTTGATACTTAAGTTGGAGCAATGAGATTTTTTTGGTTGGCTTATAACTCTAAAATGAACCTTCCTATAGAAAATGAGAATGTTTCAAGCTCATATGACAAACTTACTAAAAATAGCAAGTTCCCATAAATGGTAACCACCCTATCTACTAGTCCTTATTAAAATAGAAAAGACTAAAATGAAAATATTTTTGGGTGATGCAAGATTGCTCTTACACCCAGGATGCCCTTACATCAATCTACATGGGTATACCTTATGAAAACTATTTAATCTTACTTATGCAAATTTACTTGATTGATGATCTTGAGATAACAAGTTATTCTCAAGGAGAAATTGGATTTTTTCAATGCTTAGAATGTTATTAGTGAGAATCTTATATTTTTAAAATTGTAAGACAATTTGAGTAGGATAGAAACTTCAACAACTTCAATTAATAACAAACCCAAAAATATTAATTCAGACTAGTTCCTTATTCTAGATGGGCAAAAAAGATTCAAATTTGTATCAACTTCAAATCATCAGACCCTTCAAAGACACGTGCGCTTACCATTAATCACCAGACAAAGAACTTTAACACAAACCCTAATTCAATTATTTTTAACTTCAAACATGGAAGACCAACTAAATGAAAATAACAAAATGCTCATTATTTTTTATCATCAAGAGATTGTATTGAATTTCAATCTATCAATACCAATATGATTCTGAAAGGACAATCTATTTAAGTACAAGTGAAGATTATTTTGCATAGTTTTTGAAAAGAAAAATAGTGTATTTGTATTAACTTCAAGGAGTACAACAGAGTCATGATCGGTTGCAATATCCACTCAAAAAAATTCATAGACAATATGTGATGTATTATGCCCTGGTTATACATATATTTCTCTATATTCTTCTATATTGATTTTTTAAGGGTCCTAGTACCTCTTCTTATAGAAAATGAAGAGGTGTGACAAAAGCTTCATACCCTTTAAAAACATATAACTAAAACTAATTGCAACCACTTGTAATATTTATAATTAACAAAAAGATAATTTTTATTAATGACTATGGCAAAATATTACAAAATATATCCATCATGTCATTAAGATAAGCATGATCACCCAACTACTATCCTCGTTCTACCGATATCTACTTCATCTTGACCTTATCTTCCTCCAACTTGAGCTCATGGAAATCACTCACATAGCTTTTGTAGTTCTTTCTAAGATCACATGCATCCATGTACATACTATTGATGATGTTGAATTGGTCCTCTTTAGGAGAAAGAGTGCAACTAGTTTTGGTTCTTTCCCTACTAGATGTTCTTGTGCTAGCAGCCCTAGTTTTGCTCTTTCAATATGAAATTATGCAACTTAAATAATTTACCAAAGGATGTACCCTAAAAAATTTATTGCATAATCAAAATGAGGCCTTAATAAAATAGTAGCATTTTATGATCCATTACTTCAAAAATCTAGTCAACCACATTCCACACATGTTTGGCTTGTGTATGTACATTATTTATGTCTTTTCTAATTAAAACTTGTCAAATTTTCTTTGCACTTTCCAAGATACCTTGACAATGGTTACCTTCTCACATGCTTATTTGGGTACCCCATCCGAAACTATGATGACCATTATTGCAATGAAAACCATTTTTCTATTTCAAGGAACATCCTAAACGCATCCTATGATTTTGCAAAAAACCATCATTTTTCACAAGACCCTAATCATGTACTCTACAACCCCAAAAATCACCAATTCGCAGACTTTTGACAACATCCCTTGCAAAGTTTCAAAAAATCTCTATTTTGTAAGCCTCATTATGCTCCTTGTGCAAAGTCGCGACTTCGTACTACCCATATGAAAACTCCTTTCAAAATGGAAAAAAATGTATTTTGGGATTATGTCTTATCTATACCTTGAAATATAGCAAAATGATTTCCATTTTGCACTACTATCTACAATACATTTGCGAAATCTTGATTTTCATTATTTTACAGACCTCTTACACTTGTCCTTTTGAAGTAGCAAAAATCAACTTTTAGCATCAAATTCAACATAAATTTGAAGGTTTTTTCATGATTTACATATCATTTTTATTTAGTTACCTTCTTACAATTGTAAGAGTCTAAATCCCTTAAAAGAGTGACCTGAATTGGTTTTTTGTATAACCCTTTAACAAGGTGGCATTCTTACATTGTAGTGTTAAAATCCTTTAGCAAGATTACTCATAGTAGAGTAAAGATCCTAATAGATCTAGAGGAAAATCCCATAACAAGGCACAACAAATAGTCTTTTGTAACCCTTAATCGGGAAAGCTCCTGACAAAGTGTATTCTAGAAGAGTACAACATTTGTGAGCATTGTTCTCACCCCATGATTTTCACCCAAATCAAGTTTCCATGAGCTAAATATTGGTGTTACTATTGTGTAAATGATTTTATTGTTTATCTTGGTTTGGTGTATAATTAACAGATAACAACATTATTAGCATAACTAAATCCTATTGGTAGACAGTTTGGAAGATAGTGAATATTTGTTAAATTGGTGATTATTGATTCACCTCTCCCTCTCTTAGTAATCAATCCTATACCTACATTATATTGTAACTCGCTAATATCAAATTCCATTAAATTATTCTTATAAGACTTGGAAAGTTTTTCAAAATTTCAACAAAAATTATATCAAACTTCCAACATTCACAATGGAAATAATGACATTTCCAAACCTACGATGAAAAATGCCATCATATGTTTGGCAACATCATCGGTGGTATGATGATGTTTTGTCAATATTTTGATGAACATTTTTTTGCACAACCAACAAGTTTTCCAAACATGTGATGGTATTATTTTACGGAAGGTTTGGCAACCTCATCAATTCCATTGCAACTATTCATTGAAATTTTGCCATAATTTTCATCAATATTCTGACGATCATTCAAAGTTTTTCATTAGCACTATAACTTATTTTGATCAATATATTCTGATGTGTCTATTATTGGAATTTTTTATGTTAATTTCTTTGTCAGAACCTCTGACAAAAAAATAGTGACATGGGGTCTTTTCCCCTATTCATCGGAAGTGTGGTAGTTGTGCATCAAGATTATGATGAATTTTTGTTAGAAAATGGTCCCAAATTTACTATTAAATTCACATATGATGGGTTGACAAGCATGCCACACACACTTCCTATAACATTCAATACGATCTTTTGTTTCAATACACATTTTCATGTGGTTTATAATTAGGAACACAAATTTATTGGACAAGGCAACTATACTTATTTATTTTTAGTGAAATCTCTCATGTTATGACTTTGGATATGATGAATACTCAAGTGTTTTGGAGGATTGGTAGTTTCTTTGTCTTCTTAGTCATGATAAGATCAACTCTTTATTTTGATCTACTTTACTATGGGTATGATGTAGGCTCATAGTCCCACTAAAGTGGAAGCTAAATGCACCATCTTAAAATGTAACCACCCACCATTTAAGACCTTTTATCTATCATCATTTAGTGATTTTTCCATGGATGTATTTGTGCACAAACAATACTTTCTCTTGCTTTAATTTCTAGTTATGTTTATATAGTTTATGAGACCTTGGGGTTATCCCTTCTTAGGATAACCCTGGTATAGATCAACCCAGTTTACCTATAATGGAATTGTTCAACCTAGTTGACCTATATTGGTATAGGTCATCTAATTCAACATGCACCTCATACATTTTTTATCCCAGGGATAGCTTTGGCTCAAAGATTTAATTTTTGAAAACTAGGTGACCCCGTTGGCTTTCTTTATTTTCGATCTCAAAAACTAGTATAAAATAAAGCTTGGGCACCTCATTTTCACATAAATAAATATCAAAAATTAGTCAGAAGACATCTATACATGCATGAAGGGCACTAAGATAGTATATTTAAGACATTTATCAAGTGTTTGAGGTATTCTCAAGTTTCAAGGATCCTTAGTGAGCATCTCCTCTTCAAGATAAAGAATTTATGTTAGCTATCAAAGGAGGCGATTTACATTGTGGCATTCATCTTCTTCTTCCTAAACACATCTGTATTCATGTCTCCATGGTTTAGCATTGATTAGATCCATTAAATTTGTGGAGATTTCCTACATTCCTATTGAAGATTCTACATGAACAACATCTAGCAATAACAAAACTCTTCCTAAGAAAGATTTCATTAAGTAAGGTGAGTCATTGCATTTGTTTTACTACTTTAATTAATTTTTCATACTTGTCTCTTTCAAGGGTAATTAGTCTTTCATACTTTTCATACATAAAAAAATTCAAGTTTCAAGCATGTCAAGTATACATTAACCTTGACCTATAAACCATTTCAACCTATACTTGGTAATTTGACTTGTACCTAAGACCAACATATTTTCACAATTTTTAGTTTCTAACTTTGAGGTTTTAGTTCCAACTCTTTTCTAGCTTGTGATATAGTCTGGTAGCTCATTTTTAGATCTAATATCATGTCCTCTACTAGCCCTTAAGATGAGTACATTTTTCTCTTTATTATTTCATAGCATTTACTTTGATATATCAGATTAGATCTTTTATATGTGCTGGTACTTTAATCTCATATCACATGTATTCAATCAATGAATGTTAATCAACAAACAAATCAGATAAATGAAGGAGATACCTTTGGATTGAAACCCATAAAAGGACTTTGATTTTGCATTGGCACTCCTACATCCACATTGGGTTGTGCTAATCTAATTTGGGTCCCCCGAAGGGTTACAATTGAGTACCTCTTATCCTTCATGCCAAATATACATGTAACTTGGTGGTCTAATGTGAGGCCTCGCCTTGACCCATCCTAGCATCAATGATACATTATTATTCTGATACTTATGACTTGATATGTCAGAACATTATTTGATGCACTGAACATTATTATGCTATTATGATGTGTGATGCTTTACTTTTAGATATTTGTTTTCATCATTTAATGCTTTATAAACATGTATGATGATGTAGTGAATGAATGCAAAACTAACACTTCGAATTTTCCAATTTAATGAATAGAATAAGATAAACAATTGAATTGTAGAAAAATGGATGTTTTAAATTACATGAATTTCTTTATGCATATTATATATATATATATATATATATATATATATATATATATATATATATATATATATATATATATATATATGTACATGTGTTTCTTGAACTACTGATGTGTGCAATGAGTGTGCAAGAAAATTTAGCCAGGGAACCTAAAGGAAAGACAGAACTGAACCCCCTGTTTAAATGTGCTATCCTTCCAATGTCCTTCTTTAAAGGTTGTTAGTTGGTCTTATTATTTCCCTAGCATTTATTTGTTCCTATTAAGTCTTTAAGAATTAAAATCATTAAATTTAAGTGCCATAGGGGTAAGGGTATGGGTGGGGAGTACTTTACACCCCCTTAGCCTCTTAGTTTGACTTTTAGGGTCACTCAAAAGCCCTATTTTTGATGGATTGCAAAAATTGATTGTCATCTACATGAGTTGGTGACTCAAACTCCATCTTGAGTTTGCTTGAAGTCTAGTTGAGTTAAGGATCATACTTAGAGGATTTTGGGAGTAGTTTTGCGGTTGTTACCCAATCTCTAGATTTGGAGAAAGTTGGAAGATTGAAGGAAGAAAAGGAAAAGCTCTTCTCAACCCACCATTTTTTGCCATAACTCTTTTGGTGAAGGTAGGAGTTCTTCACTCCTTTGAATTTTTTCTTCATATGTTCATGCTTGAATCTTGCTTGAATCATGCATAGGCATTGTGTTATTTTTGTATTGCTTGCTTGTGTGTTGGGGTTGATTGGGAGGGATTGTAACTTGTTTTCTTTTGATGTTATTCTTATGCTTGCTTTGATGTTTTATGTTTTGAGATGATTTCATGGGGATTGTTTTGGCATCACTCACCCTTGGATAGGGAAGAAGTGGCCATGTACGGGGGAAGGGCCTTAGTTGGACCTCAATGGTGTAGAGTCTCCTCTCATGGTGAGAGGAGGGAAAGAGGGTAGGGTGTATGGGCCCCTACTTGTCATCACATGCCTTGTTTGATATTGTGAATTCTGAAATATGGAAAGGAATGAAAATCCTTGTGGTATTAGCCTCGAAAGGGCCTTGTAGAAGAACAGAAGTTCTTGAAGTTTTAGCCTCGAAAGGGCTATGTTATGGCATGGTGATTGACATCTCCCATTGAGAAAATACACCTCCCCCCTAGTCAAGTCCTATGTTTGGATCTATTGTGTAAAATCGGGTTGGGGTGTATGCTTGTTGTGTTCTTGATGTTGTGATGTTTCACCTGGGTCAGCTCTTGTCTTCTCTTTGTATTTCCTTGAAGTTTTGAAGGTTTTGGAAGAGAGAACTTGTGAAGGATTTTGAAGAGATTTATTTTGAATTTTAATATTATGTAAAATGTATTTGAATTTTGATGCATTGGCAAAGACATCAAATTTTCTTACTGGTTCTTTCCCGATGGAGCCTTGAACCAGGATGAATAATAGAGAAAGAAAAAGATTATGAAAATCTCCTTGTATTGCTCTTATGTGATTTCAGATTTTGCATATGTATGTGAGAAAATAGCTCATTGGATAATGTCTTGAATTATGAATTTTCAAGTTTTCAATTATGTTAATGAGAAGCAACTTGATATGTTGAGGCTTCCAATTCGATGTTTAAGTGTTAAGATGAAATTTTTAAAAAAAATCCTACATTGTGATCACAAAGTTTTCTCTCTCCTTGTTAAGTTTCATAATGGACAAAATCAATTATGTATCTCCTTGAATTTCAAATAAAATTGGAACATATACCTTGTTATATGATGATTAAATAAACATAATTTATAGGAGGAAAGACAAAAAGATTATGACCTTACACATTCCCTAGTATTAATACACTTGTTAAGTAAAAATCATTGTTATCACAAGGATAGAGACCACTAATTTTATAGCAACATTACATTATAGCTTAATGTGAAAATTCTTACTTAAAAAAAAAAGGAGAACCTCCAGGAGCAAATTTTCTCTCTGGAGTTTGTATGAGAATTGCAAAAAAAAATTGACCGAAGACAACAGAGCATAAAATCCTTTACAAATTTTGTGGATGGAAATGTACATTAAAATATTAAATTTTGGGTACAGATAATTATCCTTGCTATCTTTTCCTATCAAAATCCACCTAATAAACTTTTGTATTTACTACCCTTGCCCATCTTCTAAGCCCCCCAAAAAAAAATCTTATTTCTTTACCTATCCTAATTCCTAGCGCATCATGGAATCCACTCACCTGCCACCTATGCGCAGTACTCTCATTAAGGAGTTGATCATGTCAAAAGGAAGTTTATACAGTAAACAATGTAAACTTTAAACACTTACCAACTTTCCCCTCCTCCAAAACAATACTCTCCCCATGAGCTGGTCTTCTTGCCCATCACCCATGCATAAAAAAGGGCAGGTTCTGTGCTTGGACAGGCCTGCGTCAGCAATCAAGGACATGGGGCAACGCATTGTCCTTTGGGGACAGACCCACTTGGTTAGGGGATGGCCTAGGTTGGTTTTAGTGTATGTAGGGAGTAATATTAATGTGGTATTGTTTTTTTGTGTAAGCATAGTTGTCAGTATAGATTAATGTGTAGACTAGGCTAGTATAGGAATTGGTTGTTCTTATTAGATGATCTTATTAATAGTTTTTAATAAGTTAGCTTTAAATTGTTAATTATATTAGTAGTTATTTGTTTTTGTGTCATTAGAAAGTAGTTAGTGTAAGATAGGATAACATTAAATTAGTTAGCTTCAATTTAGTTATTATCTTTTGTTATGGTTGTAATTTATTTTATATTATTAAGTAGTTTTATATAATTGTGAGATTTTTAGAAAGTTGTATAATGCTTTTAGGTGCTTGGTTAGCGTAGTAATATTTTTTTGAACATATATACTTAAGTTTGATTAAATCTAAATGTTGGAGATGATGTTAGTATAAGATTAGTGACTTAGTTGCTAGATTGTTAATTAGCTCTAAATTAAAAGTTTTAATTTGAAATTGGTATATTTTTAATTTAAATAAATTTAGTGTTTTACTAATTAGTCTTTATAATTAGGAGTTAATTGGAGTTAACTTAATATTGGTGTTTTAATGATTAAACTTAAATTTTATAATAATTTAGAATAAAGTTCTAGATTTACTTAACGATGGAATTGAAATATGTCTAGTCTTCAATTTTAATTATAAATGATAGATTAATGAATTTGAATGTCATAAGTATGTTGGAGAGAATTATAAATTAAAATGTAGATAGTACATTTGAAAATAAAGTTTACCTCCACTGTATGTGTATATTAAGGTTAGCTTAGATTTTGGATTAAAGATTTAATACGTAGATAGTATGCATTGAGTAGTTAAATTTAATTGACCTTCTAGAGTTCAACTCTTCTTAATGTTAAATGACTAAATTATTAATGTCGGTCAAGTTATTAAGTTAATAGAAGGGACTGGTTAATTAATTCATCATAAGGTTGGTGGTATATTGTTCATAGTTAAATTGTAGCTAAAACAAGAATATGTAATTAAGAGATAGATGTCATTCAGTCAACATGTTAGTTTAAACGTATTGATTCAGTGTTGTGATAGTCTAGTATCTTCCTTAGAAGGTGATAAATTAAAGTATCATTAAAACAATTGAAGGGTTAGGACTTTAATTAAATGGGATCAGTCACTTAACTTCATTAGTTGATTGTCTAAGAACATTAAGATCACCAAACTATCTCTCCTATGTTATGTTTCAAACTGAGTTGTCACCTCATATTCTTTTTATATATATCAATGTTGAACTTATATCTATCTTCAAAGTACCTAGGGTTATCAGAATTTTAAACTACTCGAACAATTAATTCCATTATAGTTAATCATCTAAAATCTTTTTCGACCAAGTTATCTTATTTAACCATAGTTCTTTTTAAAAAAATTGTTGTGTGTGTTTTACCCCTTATATTTTGGGCATGACACCTAATCACATTGGATCACGTTTTTATACATTAAATTTTGGTGAACTTGACTTATGAAATTTTCTCTTTTGATGTGGAAGTTAAATGCATTGTAGTTGTACCATACCTTATGTTGCATGCATGGGTTCACTTACATTTTGGTGAGCCCAACTTATGGCATTTCCTCTTTTGATGTGGCATTTGGATGCATTTTTAGTTCTATCATACCTTACATCACATGGATAGACTTACTTACATTTTGGTGAATCTGACTTATGACATCTCAACTTTTGATGCGGTAGTTACATTGTATGCATTTAGATTAACTAATGCATCTTTTCTACATTGATAGTTCGTTACATATTAAATTGTATTATCCTTTATTTGCATCCCTTTATGTATGAGATTTATTAATTTGAGTCCAACTTCTAGCATTCTAGTTAGAAGAAGTCGTAGACTCATGGGTTATTTTGATGCCAAACCCCAATTATTTCCTAGGAATCTTGTTGAAGCTAGTATTCTCACTCACAATCCTAATTCTCTCACAGAGAACAATTCTTCTCATTCTTCCCATGATGGAGATGAATATTTAATATTTTTGCCTACTCAACTTAACAAACTCACTCAAAATTTTGAAAATTTGGAACATCTATTTGCTCAAGAGAATCATAGTCTCTATAATATTTTTGCTTTAGGATCCTTAAGAAATCTTACTTTTACTAATGAGTGTGGTCTTCACCTTATGTGTACTATTTCCTCCCTTGTTGATTCTAGTGTTAGACCTATTTCTGAATGTACTCAATAACTAGGCTATGTTTCATCCACCACATATGTTGAAACCTATTTGTCTATCTCTTCTTCCATACCTAGTATCTCCACTTATGCTCCACCACTCATATCAACATAAATTCAATTTTCTAATCCTATAAATGCAAGACTTCCTAATCCTACTCTTTATTCTCTTCCTATGAGTGATCCATGTGTTTCATCACCTACATAAATGCTCTCATATCATAATATTCCCTTTTCATATTCAAATATCCCTTCTACCAATACTCACAATTTTCTTGATGCTTATTTGAATATCCCTTCCACATCTCACAAAAACTTTCCAAACACTTCCAACATTTCTCCTCCTATCATTTATTTGATCAACTCCATAATTAATAGCCTAGCTCAAACCATCTCTTCCTTACAACAACAACTTTCTTCCTTGACTCAATTTAAATTTAATATTTCTAGTTGTGATACTTCCAATACTTTGTAAACATTCCTATACACACATTATATTTTTTGGTGATATTTGTGATTTGCAAGTGAGTTATAATTATCTATGTTAAATGTGTTTTGTCATGCTATAGTTTTATGGGTTTAGACCTATTATATTATTTGGGGTAATTATTTTATTCTAAATACACGTTAGAAATGAAGTTGAGATGTTAATTTGGGTTTCACCTTGGTTTTGGGAGATATGTATGCTTCACATTTCCTTGAAAGATGTTATTTTGGTTATCTATTCTACAAGCTTCAATACCTATCTACAAGTTACATTTTGGATATGAGTTTGGTTGATGTAAAGACCAATGGAACTATCTTGGAGTGGACCAACATGAGTATCTTAGGTCTAAAAGACCTATATATATATATATATATATATATATATATTGATGATTTGTTTGGTTTTAGTCGACTTTCATCAAAACTCTTGATGATCCATCTCTTATTTAAGGAGAACACTTAAAGTTAGAGAAGTGTGTGTGGAAGTAATGCGTAGTCTAGAGGAAAAAAGGAAGAACTTAAATGTGTAAATAAGGCAGATGTGCAAAATTTAGAACTTAAAGAAAATATATGCAAATATAGTGTGTTAAGGCAATAATAGATGTATGCCATAATTTTGGTTTCTGGATACTACAATTCATGGGTAGGTTTATATCCAATTTATTTTTCTCATTCAAATTCTAAGAGCCATGTTGTTTACAAATGATACTAAGTCTACACACAACTTTTTCTATCTTGTTTAGGGATAATGGGTTTTAATTATACAAGTCATCTGTATCTTTCCCTAAGGCAATGAGCCTTAGTTGTGCAAGTCTTTGGTAGTAGGTCTAGAACATTGTAATTCAAGTTATTTATATCATCAAATTTATAATCACCATGGTTTTTTTCTAGTTTTGGGCTCTCCATGTAAGTCAAGTGTTCTTGTTTTGATTGTGCCTTTTGTTTTTTTAGTTTTATTGAAGTCGCTTGTGATGATTGGAAGTATATGAAGATCTAAATTAAAGTTGTTATTTCATCTATACCATTTCTCTCTCCTCTAACTCCTACTACGTATTCACTAAACTTAAGTTGTAAGTATTGCACATGCATCTTAGAATGATTAACTCTTCCACATGCCCCTAAAAGTCACTTACTCCTTGCATTAACCACTTGCGAGCGGGTGGAATGTCCCTTTATGTCTTATAATTGAGTTGGTTTGGAGTTTTTCACTTCCTCATGATTTCTGTATATAACCAAAGATTTATATGTTAATCCCTACATAATGATGGAGAGGCTCTTACTTGATTTTGACTTTGACATTTCATTTTATGACTAATGCTCGCAATATCCCGAATAAGGCTAATCACCCTATATTTAAACCATAGTGAGACAATTATAAAGGTAATCACATAACTAGAAAGGTAACTATTTGTAATGTCCTTGTGTTGTCTGCTTCAAAGAAATGGTGTCAATAACAAAAAAATGCTCTTGCCTTGCAAATTTATATTGCTAGACTTATGCTACTAATGTCATTTGTAGACTTCTTTACAATTTTACAACCTTCATTTTAGTTTTATACTCTCCTGGTATTGAATATTATTAATTCAAACATCTTAGCTCTATAGTAGTCACAAATAATAATTATGCAGTTTGTGCTTATGGTGTCTATGCTCCAATAATGGATTTGTGGATGACTTCAAATTGATATTATCTTATCTCCTCTGTTTAAGATCAAGTTCATACTACAATTCCTCTTGTAACTTCCGGTGTCCGCAAGCTTAGAATTCCCCACATAGAATGCTACTTCCCTTTAATTATTGGATACCCGATAGGGCCAACTGCACATAAGGAGTAACAAGTCTTCAATATCACTGCACTGCGATTTCTATCTTATGTGGTGTCTTTGTGTAGTACTTTAGCCGTCTTGTATTTTTCTTTGAGTTTCCAAATCTGGGATTGTCCTCTTGTCTTCCTCGTATGAAATATTCTTATCCTTTTCCCTAAGTTGTATTCTTTTATATCTCTTCTGACGTTGACTGTACCAGTTTGGTTAATGCTTCAGTATGGGCCCTTAGTGATTATAGATTCGACTATGGTCTCTTTGGTCTCTTTCTCTCTGGCAGGCGTGTCTAATCCTGATGCTCACCGCTTGACTAATCCAAAGCTTTCCTGCATTTGGTATAGAGCCAAAAGACTTTACGTTAAGGGTATTTCTATTATCGCTGTTCAAATCTCGTTGGTGATTACTTCGTAGGCTTCAATCTTCTTGCCGGGTGATGGATGTATCTCTGCTAAGCTGGAGGTGCGTCGTACTTGTATTGCACAAAAATGCTCTCTCCACAATATTTGTTTTGCCGCCAGTAATCTTCTTCCCGCTATTCCTCTCTGGATCTTCTTTTCTGTTCTTTCTTGCTACTTCCGTCTGCTATCAATTCTTTGAACCTCCGTTGCCAGAGTAATGTTCGTCACTTGTCCAAGGCAATTTAATTTTATTACTGCTTTCCTATCGATTTGATCCTCTATCCCGGCGTGGCCCCTTTCCTCTCCTTCAAATTCCGATTAATGCCTGTTGTGAGGGAAAGAACCCTGTTCAAACGACTCTAATGCCACCGTTTCATCCATACCGCGACCATGTAATATAGTAATGCTGTCGTTTGAATATATTTACGTTTTACAATTCCTGCCATTACTTATATATTTATTTCATAATGTATATACAATGATTATAAATTTGGTATTATCATTAATTTATATATACGATTATCATTATAATTATTATCATTTTTAATAAATACAATTATATTATAATTACAAAGATCATTAGTTTATTATTGTCTTCATTTTAATTTATATATACAATTATATTATAATTACAGTGATCATTTATCATCATAATTATTACAATTATTTTTAATTTATTATTATTTTAATAATGATATTATTTTATTATATTCATCTTATTATTATATTGATAATAACTTATTATTATTATTAAATTCTAAGGGGTAAAACAGGGAACATGACACTATTGTAGGCATTGTCTACGCCAATAATTATAATCTAGTATTTCAATATCAAGAGACACCTTGATCTTCAATGCAAACTTACTAAGGCTGAATTTGATCTTCAATATTGTCTAGAGGATCATGTGCTATTGAATAAGTTGATTTCCACCAAGCATAAACTTGGATTTCTTCACAGATATAAGATCCAAGGGCAAAGGATTAGGGAAAGAATGAATTGGCTTAGAGATGGTGATATAGGGTCTAAATATTTTTTCAACATTATTAGGGCTAAACACAAGGCAGAAAAGATTGAGAATATTCAGATTGAAGGTGGTAAAACTAATGACCCAAAAGCTATTAAGGATGCTTTTTATAGCTTCTACTCTAAATTACTCTCTTCAGAATTTGATCATGATCAGCATGTGCAACTGAGTGATTGTCTGAAGATGATCCCTAAGAAGGTTTCTGATAGTGATAGTGATAAGTTGAGTAGAAAAATTACTCTAGAAGAGATTCAAGAGGCTATCAAGGCCATGGCTAATGACAAATCTCCAAGTATGGATGGACTGCCTACTGAATTCTATAAGGATAATATAGATTAGATTGGGGAAGAACTTCTTCTATTCTATAACGATGCTTTTGATAATGGTTCTTTGGGCAGCAATGTGAATAGAGGAATCATTAAATTGCCCCCCAAAGTAGGAGATAGATCATTAGTCAAGAATTGGAGACCCATCACCCTTCTCAATTTGTCATATAAAATTATTGCTAAATTGTTGGCTATCTAGAAGGATTGCAAACATTACTAAGAACATTGTTTCAGTCACTCAAACAGGTTTTATCAAAGGCAGATATATCTTGGAGAATCTTATCACCAGTTGGGAAGCTATGAATTGGGCCAAGGATAGTAGGCAAGATGTGGCTGTGATTCTCCTTGATTTTTAGAAGGCCTATGACAGGGTGGAGTGGCCCTTTGTGCTTGGCATACTGAAAGCTTTTGGATTTCCACATTATTTTTGCAAATGGATTGAAATTCTATTTAAAGATGCCTCCACAGTTATTGAGATAAATGGAGAATTTTTTGAACCTATTATGTTGTAGAGATCTATTAGGCAAGGTTTCCCTATTGCACCCTCCTTATTTGTTATTGTCATTGATGCTCTATTCTATATTCTGAAGGATGCTTCTTTAGGACATCTTATTAAAGGCATCTCCCTCCCTAATAAAGATGAATTAATTAATGCTCAATTTGCAAATGATACTACTCTTTTTTTGGATCATTCTGAAGAGAACTTTTCTATGGCTCTTCATAGGCTTAATTTTTTTCTGTTCTGTTTCTGGAGCCAAAGTGGCCCGCCATAAGTCTTTTGTTATGGGGTGGAAGGAAGCTCCCCCTATTTGGTTATCTAAGATGGGGTGGAATCGAAATGGACCTAAAACTATTACTAGGTATCTGGGTATACCTTTCTCCCTAGATCCTTTGTTTGTAGACATGTGGGAGTGGATATTTAATAAGATTAATGGTAAACATTTGAGATGGAAGACTCACTCCCTTTCATTGGTTGGGATGGTTCAGGTGGTTCAGAAGGTCCTTTCTTCTCATCATATTTTTTTTGCTTCAACCTGGTTGTTTACTAAGACTTGGTTTGGGATGCTTGAAAGGATCCTCGGAGATTTCTTATGGTCAGATGGCTTGGGGTCCAAAAAGATACATTGTGTTAAGTGGGATTGGTGTTGTCTGCCCAAACAATTGGGGGGCCTGGGGATTAAGGATATTAAAACCCAAGGCATTGCTCTTGCAGCCAAGTGGATCTTCAAAGCTTTTTGAGGTAATGAACCTTGGAAAGTTCTGGTGAGATATAATGTTGAAAGGTCAATAATTAAAAAAGGTAAGCAGTGGGATAACATTCCTTTTTGGGATATTATTATGGGAGATTTTAAGATGAAAGTGTTTGGATCTAAAGTATTCTCCTCTCCGTGGTCTGCTTGGACACAAGTGAGGGAGTTTATATCTTGTAGGTATGCCACTAGGGGTCCTCCTAAATACATTGTTACTGACAGGTCAATCTAGTGGGGATTGTATGTGAATAATAAGCCTCTTGCTCTAACTCAGAGTTGTTCGGCAAAAAAATGGAATGAGAAAGGTATTTCTCTTATCTATGATTTGATGGTTAATGATAGGATTGGGACATGGGGTGAGATTTCCAGGAAGTTTGACATTCCAAACTCTCAAAGGAAGACATATACTCTTCTGATCAAAGCTTTATGCAAGGAGAAAGGTGGGAAGTTTATGGATAGTGATTTTTTTATTAGAAATACAAAATGGAATGATGGTACTAGTATTGGTAATACCTTTTTTAAATGAATTTATGATATGTTTAAAAAAGATCAATCTGTGTTACAGCATATAGTTAATTGTTGGGGTCTTAACTGTCCTTTCTCAAACTGGCACTTTTTCTTTGACTACTTTTGGAAAGGTCCATGTGAGCCTAAGGTTATTCATTTTAGATGGTTGTTGTTGCTTAAGAAACTTGCTATAGGGTCAATTTTGTCATTCATTAAAGTTGAGCCTATGATTTGCAACTTATGCAATAAACCTAAGAGCTTTGAGCATGTTTTCTTTGAATGTATTTTTGTTGCTAAAGTTTGGGCCATTTTTTTTTGTTATCCTATTGATTGGAATAAGAACAATGGTTTTTCATGGTGTGAATTTTTGGTTGGTTATGTGAGATCTTTTGATTTATCTCTTAATAGATTTTGGTTTTCTCTTACTGGTGAAGTGTTGTGGTTTCTATGGAAGGAAAGGAACAAGAGGATTTTTTAGAATGTGAGAAGGGCCCCTACTGAGTTTAATCTTAAACTCACACATTTTTACATCATGTCACAGGTTTCTCTTTTCTTGGAGATTTAGATTCATGAAGTTGATGCATGATGGGATGCTGATGGTCTACAAAGATGAAGTTAAAGCTACTCAATATATTGAAAGATTTCAAAGTTTTCTTACCCAGACAGAAATTGAAGATTTGAGAAAACTCATGGAAAAATGTCATCTAGATGATGATAAGGAGTCAACTACAGGTGTTAGAAATTATTCAACACATATTTATGAGACTGATCTGCCAGACTTGGGTCCTAGAATGTATTAATTTTTAGTTTATATATTGTGTTCTTGGATGTAGTGGTATTTCATATATGGTCCTAGTTGTTCATATTTGAAGCTATATGTAAAAACTTTTAGCTGGGTATCTCCTCCCTCCAATTTTGTATGAGTATTGAGGGTTGGCTACTTGTCAAAGTAACAAAGTGTATTGGATGTTGTTTAAACTTTTTTAATATAAAAATATCAAGAGACACCTGCATCCCCACAGAGGACCTAGGTCACCTTTATTTGATTGTGATAGCAAATTATGTATAAATCATCATTTACCTTCATCCAACAATCAAAGGATGCATAATAAGTATAAAAATGACTCCCACAAACTAGTATTAGGATCAAGTAGTTCTGATGTGTCTACAAATTAAAGTATGAAGGACCAAGAAATCATTGTGGGATTACAAGATGTTGCTACATGTTGGCAGGCTTTGAGACTTGGACACATAAGTTTTAAAAAAGTGAATAACTTGTATTGATAGCTCATGAGATAAAATTTCCTTAATATTAGTGAGAGAGAGAGAGAGAGAGAGAGAGAGAGAGAGAGAGAGAGAGAGAGAGAGAGAGAGAGAGAGAGAGAGAGAGAGAGAGAGAGAGAGAGAGAGAGAGAGAGAGATTGTAACCTAATGATATAATGATATAATGATCTAGTCATTTGTGTCAAAAGTGAGGTGGATGTGGCTTAATTTTACTCCTTTGATTATATTCAAAATTTGTTAATAATAGAAAATAAGTTCTTATAAATCCAAAGACAATAATTAGTAATGTAGATTAAAAATTACAAAAATAACTACTCACCAAAGCCAAGACTTGTGCAAGACCGATACATTTGCCCAACTTGGAAATAAGTGCCAACTTTGAAAGATTTTCCATTCACTTGTGCACGTGATCAAATAATTTAAGCATTCTAGAGTGAAAAAGGTAATTATTTAGGGGTCCTAGGGTTTTCAAAAGTGTTATTAAGTAAGTTGATACTAGCCTTGTTCTCAATGTGATTTTCATCTCTCAAGTTTTACAAGTTTATTTAGATAAAGAATTAAGACATAATATCATTTGGATTATATAAAAACCCTATAATTCATAGTTTATACAATCTCTAGAGTGGAAATATTAGTTATAAAAGCCAAAATTATCCCTCTACTAACAAGAAGCATCTATTGAAATGTTAATTGTGTAATGTACCATTTTTGGGTCCATCATGATTGATGTCTTTGAATGAATCATAATATTCATAATGGTAATTTTAGTTATCAAATATGTCATTATTTGAATTTAGGAATGGAAGATTATATGTTATCCAAGTTTCCTATACACCATCTATGGACTCCCTCAAATTTTATAGGTCCAAGCCCATTTCACGAAGATTTATGGGATGTTGACCCCCACCCTCTATTGGCAAAAGATCCACTAGATTGGATTTATAAAAGCCCTTCCTTGGTAACAATGTCTCATTTTGATCATAATTAAGTAATGTCAAAAATACTATTATTTTGAGTATTTGTAATAAATATATAATCTGTGAAAAAATATCTCAAATCCAATATTATTTGCATTATAATTATGTCTTAAAATAACCCCTCAATTGACAATTATTAGGATTGATATTATAAGATATTATTAGTTATTCTATTAAGTATAACCTTAAAGTATAAATCATATTTGAGTCTTTATTTAATCATAAACATATATTTTTATGCATATAAATCCCTTAACATGTATTTATAACTTGTCATCATCACTACACATGATATGGTGGGGTCGTACTACCTATACTCCTTTTGTTTGTGTTGGCCTTTCCACAGTGGCGATAGATGTTTGTTTTATTATATCTACATTGTTCATGTAGTGGTTCCACCTTAACATATGGTATATGATTAAACCACTATTTCTTATTAAATTTCTCATTCATCTGATTACCCTTTAGTTGTTCCATCCTTATATACCCTCACCTACCCCCAAAAAAAAAGTTTAAAAAAGTATACACACACACACACACATAGATATATACATACATACATACATACATATATATGTATGTATGTATGTATGTATATGTATCTATGTGTGTGTGTGTGTGTGTGTGTGTGTGTGTGTGTGTGTGTGTGTGTGTGTGTGAATTGAGTTCATCCACCATATATACCCACCCAAGTGTAAGGGCCCACAACTACAATATTTATAGGTTGTTATTTGTTGGAATATATATATATATATATATATATATACATATACATATATATATATATATGTACATATATATATGTACATATATGTACATATATATATGTACATATATGTACATATATATATGTACATATATGTACATATATATATGTACATATATGTACATATATATATGTACATATATATGTACATATATGTACATATATGTACATATATGTACATATATATGTATACACATATATATGTATATATATGTATGTATATATGTATGTATGTATGTATGTATGTATGTATGTATGTATATGGGAAACAAGATACTCAATTTTATTAAATAATACCTAATTCATCATTAAAATTGTAATGTTGAAAAATAAATAAGTTCATCACATTCATAAAAATTCAATACATAACACACTAATTTGGTTACCCAGAAACACTTCAAGATGAAGGTAAAATTGGGGTGGGGATGAAACCCATAAATCTTCACTATTTCAATGATAAAGTTATCTTGTTAAGGTTAAAATGTTTGATCATAAGATATGATCTACTTGGTGAAAAGTTTGTCCTATTAAAGACTTAAAATACTATTAGATCTTGCCTTATTAGAAGGTTTGACGCTTACAATAAAGTAAGGACTCTTTTAGGAGATTTACATAGGCCTGTTAGGACCACTTAGTTAAGAGATTTGACTTGTCTCAATTACTACTCTACAAGCTTATCTTAGGTCTCCTCTTTCCTCTATCTTTGATTTGATTCTCCTAAAATAATAAATTTGTTCAGTCCTTCATTGCTCTGATTGCTCTCTTTGTTGGATCTATCTCTTTAACTCCTTCACATGCATGTATCCTTTTCACATTTCATCCATCCATTTCCCCTTCAATTCTAGGGTTAAATCCTCCTTAAATAGACTTCATGTGAAGTTTCTAGATCTTGATCAATAGTTTAAACTTCATCATCTTTTTTCCATTTGTATCCCTTTTTCTAATTGGTCGAATTGTTTGTCTAGGGATCATCACCTTCTGCTAATGATGTGTAATCAGAATATGATCTAGCTCTATAGATATTAAACATCATAGAAATGTTGGCCAACAATGATTTACATATGATTTTGTGACATTATAAACTCACATGTCAAAACTGCATTTCTCAGTACTTGAGTGTTCTGACATTCGGTCATGTATGTTGTTTCTCAACTTCTAGAAGTCTATGTGCTCAACACTTATAACTTCTCAATATGCTTCGTCATCATTATATTACTCAACTCATACTATATTCCTTGACTTGCATATCTACTCGATCTCTATTGAATGCTCGGTAATCATTGTTCTTCTTGGTCCAAGTATGCCCAACCTTTACTAGATAACTTGGTCACAGTGATGACCTTGTAATCTTGCATAGTAAATGACTTTCAAATGACTAAGATTTTGGCCACTAATTAGCAACATAGGCTTAGAGATCAAAAACCACCCCCTTTGACATCAGTGTCAAAAACACTTTGTCATTAAATAATTTCTTTCAAAAATGTATTCTCTCGTGAGACCAAAAATTGATTTTATGACTGATGTCTTATTCTTCATATCTTTAACTCCAACTCTAATTCCCCCTTACTTAATACTTCTTCCTTCTTATCAATTCCATAAATTATTCCCCTTGTTTTTGTCATTGATGGTAGTTGGGATTGTTGGGGTGAGTTGGAACTTCTCAAAAACAAATATAATGACTTGCCACAATATTGGCATAGCCTTTGTTCCATATGGCTTATACCTTTTCCAAAATTTGAAATTGAATCTCTAACTTGGCAGCTAGGTCAATGAATCCTACAATATGTGGAAAAATTGTGTCTATCTTCAAAATTTCCTTGCCAATAGAAATAACCTTTGGAATTATATCTATGTATAGCAATAATTGAAGTTGAATTAGTGCCAACTTATTCTATATTTCTACATCTTTAGTGGTGAGCTCAACTAACCTTGTCTAATTGAATGTTTGAATGTAAGTTCACTAAATGAAAATGAACTTTAACTTGCATTGTTGCTAACTAAATGAATATTGGTTTCATGCTTGCTTGTAAAAGCTCTAATGATCATTTAGTATCTACTATAAAAAAATTCTATATCACACAATTTTTAGTATAAATAATTTATTGTTTTAAAAACTATTTCCAATTGTGTAATAGTTGTAGAAATCTTAGCTTAGCATTGTACATGTTCATGCAAGACTTTCTACAAGACTTTATGCTTCGTTCTCTTTTCAGACCGTTGTAGTAACTTCTCATTTGTTTCTATGTCCTATGTCATAACTCTATCTACTACACATACTAGTTGATCCAAAATTGTATGGAGATTATTTAAATCTATAATACCAAAAGAATCTATAAAAATGTCTTTGATAATATGCAATACATGCGTTCTCTTTTGTTCTTTCATTAGTTGTTCTTGCTTGGCCTTTCAACTCAACAAGAGTTATATTTTATACATTTTCTCTAAGGTAAGATTATTCAAATCATATTTAGGTAATATAATTACCTCATTAAGGTCTACTAACTCATCATCATCCTCTTCTACATGAGTCATAGCTTGAGATCTTGAGGGTGTATGACTTGGTAGTGATAGTTGTAATTGCTTCCCTTTCTCACTTGATCTCTCCTTTGGTTGGTGCACTAGTGTAGATATCACCTATTGTATAAGTGTCATTAGTGTAGGTTTTGTAACCTTTGCACTCAGAATTTGAATGTGAGCTTGAGTAGCTTCTTTCTCCTTCTATGTCATTTCTTCATCTATCGACTTTGTGCCTGAAAATTTCTCATAATTTACTTCCTTTTTCAAAATTTGCATACAAATCATTGGTGGAAAATATAAAATCAATTCCTTATCAATTTTCTCAGTACTTGTAGCCTCTATAACTAGTGTGACTATAGCATCATCAATCTTCTTAATTTCAAGCATTGGATATTCAATTACCTATAATAGAATTAGATTTGTACAGAGTTTGCTTGAGTTCTTCTTCAATCCTTGGATTTTCTCTTCAATGAGTACATTTGGATTAGGTGGAGGGATATCATTATCATCTTCAATTTTGATAGTATCCTTTGGTTCATATCCACTGATAAGTTCTTCAATTTCTGTTGCTAGCTTGGCTATTTCCTACTCATCTTCATCTTCAAGTTTTTTAGCATCTTGGCCTTCCCTCACCTCTATAGTTGGAGTAAGTACTCCAAATACTTCTTTCTAGAATTTAATACTGGCTTCCTTAGCTTCAAAAACTTTATTCTTTAAAATTTTGTAGGATTCATTGACCTATAAGGGCTATAGACAAATATGTCTTTAAGGGTATAGACAAATATGTCTTTCCGAAATCTGACATGATTTGTGTCAATGTCGTTTCCTTTATTTTCTTCTTTGTGGTCAATGCCCATTTCCATTTGGCATCCACTCTATTACAATCCCACAATAATTTAAGTTCTAATTTCGTAGGTGTATGCCTAAACTTGATCAACATATCAATTAAATCTTCTTCAATTTTATCTTGATCTTCATTGCTCAAAGAATCGTATTGTAAGTCTTTAAGAGCTAAAATACATTCTAATTCTATCAATTTTTCACATACCTAATCCACAGTCATTAGAGGGAATCTCTTTACGACTTTTAGTTTGTTGGTCTCATTAGACTCTATTTTTTCTTCTTCCTCCTCCTCTTGTGCAACTATCAGCTTCATCTTTGGTTTTACTCACTTATCTGCCTACTTTCTCTTCTTTGATGGACTTCATGGTAGTAGCTCGATAGTAGGTTGTGCTGACCTCCTTCTGGTAATGATAACCTTGCCCTTTGGACTTGATGGTGTCACCATTTCTTGCATATCTCTCTAGAGGTCTTCCTTTACCTTCAGTGCAATTATTATAACCTTCCTTTGTTTTGTGGCCTTCTACTTCACAGTTGCAAGCTCTTTACCTTTGCCTTCCTTGGCCTCTGAGGGTTGACCTGACCCTTCTCCTTGTTCTATTTTACTAGCCTGAACAACTTTTATTTTTCTTTTCTTTCCTGCCTTAGGTGTGCCAACTTTAGCAGTCAACTCGATAATAACTATTCCATATGTGCGAAACTGCTTGACACTAGCATCTATGTCTTCTACCAATAGTGCAGTGATTGTTGCTTATATTCCATCCACATTTACCTCATAGGGCATAGGCCTCCACCATGCTACCCTTGGTATTACTGCTTGTGCATACACAAAATCTATATCCATAATGAAACATATTCTATCATAATATTTATCTACAATGGATTTTGGAATCCTCATCTTGTTCTTCATTTTAATTTTGAATTATTCGAAGTAGTTGTCCATGATTGCTTCAAAATTATCCCCCAACTCTTTATCAGGTCATTTAGCTAATCTATCGTAGTCCTAGTTATGTCCCATGCTACCCTTTCAATAATAGGGAAATAGTTATGTATAGAGAAAAATATACAAACTAATAGGGAACCAAACTTGCAAGATGTGTTGTTGACTTTTCTTACTACTTCATGGTTCTCTAAAAGTTCATGTAACTATAGCTTGGCGAGATCATATGCATGAACTTTCTTCACAATTTTGTATCCCAAATCAACTACAATGCATGACACATTGTTCAAACTGCTAGATTGATAAGACTTGTGTGCAATCACATGAACAATGAATTCAATTAGTGGATCATCAATGTTGTCTATTGATATTCCACGACCATTCCACTTTTCCTTGGTTAGGTGTTCAATTTCATTTTGTGTGCCACTCCTTATGCTCTTAGGTCAATTCAATGTAGGATACCTAGTTACTCTTCGAATGATTGCCTTATTGATTTTTACTAGCCCACCTTCCAACCATACTTTCATGTCGTGAACTCAACTTAAAACAATTTTTATCCATTCATTCTTGAAAAATTTAGGAAAATCTAGGGCACAAATCAGCCCTTTGTCTACAATGGTTTTGAATTCATCTTTCAAATGTCCATCTAAACATAACTTGTCATAAGTTGTCCTTATTTCAAAATCTCCAATTTCTCCAATCTTGCATTGATAACATGATCTAATGTCTTGCACAATCAAGACTCTAGGTAGCATAGATGACAACAGTCCAACATTATCAATGGAGATTTCAATATTAATTGTGTTTGTAAAATTTTTTGGAGGTTGGTGATCATTTCTTATGATTTGTGTATTGTTATCCTTTGACATTTCACTTCCAGATCCCATTGTGAACTAGGGTTTTCAATAAAATATTTTCACAAAATACCTTACTTGGCAATAAGAGTAATACTTACTTCTCTTCACAAATTTGATGATAACTTGTGATTTCTTACTCTAGTTGTTGAGATTTCTTTTGAATCTTTATGTGAGCTCCTTGATCATTGGATAAGAAAAATAATTGTTCAAATTTAATCTATAGCTTCAATCTTTCAATTTAGGTCTACAATTAATGTCCAGTACTTAGATAGTGTATGATAGTTGGGTTCGGCCTTAACGTTAGTTCATTCAAAGTTATGCACTCAGTCATAACCAATTTACTCAGTCAGTATGTAATCCTTCTCAATCACTCAGTCTATATTGCAAGACTTGGTCAATATAGATTCATTGATGCTCGGTACTTACTAAAATTTCATTTCTAACATTTCTCAATATATCTCTAGTTATGTTGATATATCTTTTCATTACTTCAATGCTAGGAACTTAAGTAAAATATAGCTTTCAAGTATGTAGTTCCTACATTCCTCTTTCTTTTAGTGAGATGTGGTGTAATGACCAAATTCATCAGATTGGGTCATAATGTCTTCTATTTTGTTGCTTCCAACTCTTACTACCTCTATCCATGTCTTC
The DNA here is from genome assembly GCA_028749045.1 of Cupressus sempervirens. Lineage (NCBI taxonomy): Eukaryota > Viridiplantae > Streptophyta > Pinopsida > Cupressales > Cupressaceae > Cupressus > Cupressus sempervirens. The sequence goes on from CM053790.1 coordinate 397,284,508, forward strand.
TTCTTTTCTGGTTTATCATTTTCATTTCTTGGTGTTGGTGCAAGTGTCCTAGTTTTGTTATTCTTACCTGCACCTAGTTTTGTCATTCTTACTGATGTGTCCCACTCTAAAACAACTGAAACATATTATCTCACCATTTATCCATTTCTTGTAATTTCATCTAAGATGTTTCTTGATGCAATTCTCTAGAATGTTTCCATATTCTCCACAATAATGACAACTCTACCATGTGCTATAATCCCAAACATAGGAATTTCCTTTCTTTGCAGCATGAGTCTATTTTCTAGGTGACTAGTGTGATTTCTACTTAAATCTACACTCATAAGCCTTATCTCCATGCTTTTGATAATTGTAGCAGTGACCTTGGAATATAGATACCTTTCTAGTTGAATATGTGGCCTTTGTTCTACATTCATGAGCTTAATGTCCTACTTTCTTAGATTTAGAACAATTACCACTTGGATTAGTTTTCAAAGTTTTCTTGCCATTTTTGCTTCTAAAAATGTTTTTTGTATGTCCAATATTTCCACAGTAATGACATGTAGGTTTGCCTTTTAATATTTCATTTCTTTGTTCTCCACTTTTGGATGATTCTCCTTCTTTAATAGTTGAAAACTGCTTGTATCCAAGTCCTAATATTTCTTTTGTTGTTGGTGACTTCATCATGTCTTCAAAATGTTTGATTGCTTCATTTGGTTTGTTAATCCTTTCCATGAGTTCCTTTTCATGTCTTAACTCATTCTTCAATTGCTCATTTTGTAATTTTAGATTTGTGATCTCCAAATCTTTTCATTTTACTTCCTAATTTGCAATTACTAATTGATTTATCAAGTCAAACTGAGTATTTGTAAGCTTCTAAACTTCATATGATGTTTCTTTGAGTCTACTATCTATCTTCCTTTTTTCTTGATTAGCTATGAGCTTGTCTTCTATTGCATTCTTCTTTTATTCAATGGCTTCATGTAGTGTGACAAATTGAATTTCTTGATCTACCTTCAGATCTTTTGCTTCCTTCACTAAGGCATTGTTCTTTTCTAGTAATTATGTCATTGCTTCATCTTTGTTACCATTCCTTCCATTGTCCAAAAATCCTTTTGTATCAACTTTTGTGTATTAAGTGTCATTAAGTTGTATAGCCATCTCTCTTCTCCTTTTGAGGGATTTTCTCAACTCTTCATTTATTGTCTCTAATTGTTGCAACCCAATTTGGATTTCAATTATTTGGTTCTCAATGATCTTTCCCATTTTGTATACTTCCATCTCCATGATCTTATCCTCTCAAGTTTTTAAACTTCCTTATAAGAGAATTGAGCTCTGATACCAATTGTTGGAAGGAAACAAGATATTGTGGGGGGGGGGGGGGTGGTGGGGGGATGAATTAGGATCTTAAATTTTTATTATCAATTTTATTAAACCATCCCTAATTCATCATTAAAACTGTAATGATAAAACATAAATAAGTTCATCACATCCATAATAGTTCAACACATAACACACTGATTTGGTTACCCATAAATACTTTTAGATGAAGGTAAAACTTGGGTGGGGATGTAACCCATAAATCTTCACTATTGCAACAATAAATTTAACATGTTAAGGTTTTTTTTTTTATCATTGTATTACTTGACTCATACTATATTCCTAGGCTTGCATATCTCTCAGTCTTTACTGAATGCTCAGTAATCATTGTTCTTCTTGGTCTAAATATTGTCTTTTCAACCTTTACTAGATAACTTGGTTGCGGTGATGACCTTGTAATCTTGCCTAGTAAATGACTTGCAAATGACTAATTTTTTGGTCACTAATTGGCCCAACATAGGCTCGAAGATCAATAGTTATTTAGTTACCTTTGTACTTTGCACCCTTTTCTTATTAGTTCCTGTTGTAGTAGGAAACTATTACTAAGGCTTCAGCTTAATCAGTTATTAAAGTTTTTATCTACAACCAATTAGAAAGTATCTTATCCCTTATAAAACTTGTACTTTTAGTAAATACTTATTTTTAAACTAATGAAGATGATCAAAATTTACTAGGAGGCTTTGCAAACTACTACTTTCACAAAAATCAATGCAAGAGAAGAGATGAAAATCAAAGTAAGTACCTTGGGGTTAGAGATAGCTTCTGTGGCTAAAATTTTTGGCTAGGATCAAAGTCTTGGGCCATGCATTTCTACATGAAGACCAAAGATAGTAGCTAGCAAGAAGGGATTTTCCCCTTCATGCAAGTGTTACACTTCTGCAATAATGGAATCATCACTCAAGGTTGATTAACAGATATACATGGATTATATCATTTTGGCACCTCAAAAAAGAGCAATAGTAGCCTCTATTCTCATCACACCTCTCTACCAAAAACTAAGCTACACCTCTCATGGATGCCTCCCTCTATGTAGTGAAATCTACTCCTTGCCCAATGTTGAAACTTCTAATGAATGAATCACCCCATGCCTGTCCCATTTCTCTAGCTAAAACATCCCCTTTAAATTCTCCTCTTATCCATTTTCATATGGGATGGCCCTTTGGCATCTTCCTTCTCTTTGGTTCTCAAATTAGAAGGTCAGAAAAAAGTTCAATCATCCTATGTGAGGCTTTCCCTTTCAAGAATATAAATTAGTTTTGGCATAAATATGATAGATCATACCGTTACTAGATAGAAATGATGATGATATTAGTTCTAATGATGGATGTGTAAGATTAGGTGATTTATTAAATGCTTTGAACCAACTTGAAAGGGTAGCTAATGTATGTGACGGTGTAAGATTCCCACAACCTATTCATTTAATCCTTTTCTGTAACATCTAGGATCATGTCCAATAATTTCATTAGTTAGTTCCAACAATTCATCAATTAAAAAACTCCTTGAAAAAATTGGGACAATACCTTTTTAGTCTCTCTCTACATGCTAATACATAGTTTTCTACCGATTAACCACCATGTGATCTAAAACATGAAAGATAAATATATCTAGGCTCAACTTTTACTTAGATTGTAGAAACAGCCTTCAAATCATTAGGACAATAAATTTTAAAATGGTTTGGAAAATACTTTTTTATTTATCTTTCTACAATCTATTATAGTTTTTCTCATTTAATGAATCATTGGATGTTATCCATAAAATCACATGAACATTTTTAATCCATAAATTTGCATCTATAAGTAATCAAGTGCCTTAAAGAACCATCTAAAAGGGCCAAGATGAAACAAAATAAAAGATTATCTTATTTAATGGAGCCCTCTTATTATTGTGATTCCAGGTAAGTCGTCTAAACAACTCAAAACTTTACTGTGAAAAATTATATTAGCTTATGTTGAAACCTATTGTTTAACATAATTTGATGTGCATCTAGGATGAGTCTTATTTATGATCTAGTGTGACTTTTTATGTCTTTTCCTTGACATTAATAGATATATATTTGGTTCTTGTTTCACAAGGAATTTATGGACACCAACATCTCATGTTATCACAACAGTAATAGGGGCAGGCATTTTGTCTTTGCCATGGAGTGTGGCTCAACTTGGGTGGATTATGGGAGAAATAATTCTTAATGGATGATGGTTTATTTGTAAACTATCTTTATAAATTACAAATATGAACCATTTTAACCAAGCTTGGACAGAAATAGAGTCTAATCTTTAATTCCTTTTTTGTTGGAATGGAATTATTTCAATGCAAATAAAACATGGTTTGATAAACATATGACGATGCTTGAGTTTTAGATCTCTCTACTCATAGATACCAATGACCTTAGTAGAATAACCCTTATGCTATCAAATCTTAATAAGTCCAACAAAAGGAAGAGAAAAAATTTACAATTGCTTGGAACAAATGATCTAGAAAGTGATGAAGATTTGGAAGAAGACTTAAATTTTGGTCTTCGGTAAGGATTTTCCCTATCTGATTTGTTAATCCTTGTAATGTTATGTATAGTTTTAGGTCTTGTATTTATGTTGTTAATCACAACATAAGCTAGACTCTCTTAGTCTTTGTCTTGTTTTCTATATAGGAGATCTCTTTTAGGGATTTAGTTAGTTTAAATCTCTCAGGTGCCTTGTATAGTCTTTTAATTTCCTTTTTGGGTTTGGTTTTTAGTAGAAGTTTCGTTCTTTTGATTCACTTATGTTTATTTTATATAGATATATTATGAACCTCGACATTCTCTCTCTTAGTTTAAATCTGATTCTGTAGAACAATGTTGTATATCAACTCTAAGTTTTTCAGTAATAAAGCTACATGTTAGTCAATATTTCACTAGAACTAAATGACCACATGACTAAAAAAATTATTCATGTGACTAAAAGTGATCAAACTCTACTATTTTTTTTACAAGTTATAAGGATAAATGGCTAAATAAATGACTAGTTTGGTCAATGGGCAAAATCACAAAGTTAGATAAATTAAAATGAGAAAATAAATGACTAAATAATTAGTCACAAAGACAAAGATTACTAAATGAATGATATTTTTTTACACTAACATTTAATAATTTAGGATAAATGATGTATATGGTTCTACATAATCAAATCTCCCCTACCCTCTTTCAATGTTATGTTTAGGACAATGAAGTATTTAAAGGAATTTATTAAATGATGTTTAACTATTACATTTAGGAAAACATTATCATGTTGATCATCCATTAAATTTTGATTTTCCAAAATTATCATTAGAGTGTCACATCACTATTCTCCATGACATAATTTACATTGAAAGTTGATAAACTAGCATTAATTACATATTTAAACATTAATGGTCTATTGGCATTCCAAAATAGGGTATGAAACTTTTTTTATGAGGGAACCTATAACCTCCAAGATCACATGGTAACCTATTATTATTAGTAGATATTTGATAATTTCATCACATCTTACATGGGGTTCTTGTTGAATGATTTTTAGTTGAGAATTTTGTGATAGTCATGGAGCATCATTGGAGAGTTGAAGTTATTTAGATATTATTTTAATTTGTTAAATAGGAGTAGGGAATTTAAATTTGGGTCCTCAAGTTAGCCTTCATTAATCTTTAAATTGATAAGGCATTGCATGTTTCTTATATTTGTTTCACTACACTAAAAATCTACTATTTGTTTTAGCACTTATTTGCATTCATACATAAAAAGCCCTTACATGCTAATTACCTTGAAAGCAATTCAACATACAAAGTGCATTTGACATGTATTAAACCATAAAATCTTACCCAATAAAACTCTTTGATTCTTAAAAACAATCATATTAAAAGATACATTTTTAGTTAAAGATTTCTTTATGTTCTCTAATATTTTTTAAAATAAAATCATACCTAATAAAACCTCTATGGTTTCTTGAAAACATTCTCCTTAAAAGTTGCATTTTTAGTTAAAGGTCACTTCATATTTTCTAATATTTTTGAAAAATTAATTAATTAAAAATATCTAAAATTTATGAAAAAATACTTTATATTATTATTATTTGATTTGATACAACTCACTAGAACTCTTTGATTTCTTGAAAACAATTTTATTAAAATTTGTATTTTAAATTAAATATTTCTTTCTATGTTCTAATATTTTTGAAAAAAATAATAAAGAAAATAATTAAAACAAATATTAATAAATAAAATAATATCTAACATTTATGAAAACTTTATATTGTTATTATTTTATTTGATATATGTTTTACCTAATTATACTACTATAACATTATTGCATTTAAAAGTTGAGCTAACAATTGATGGTTGAAAATATTGCACAAATCCCACAGGATGATTGAAATCATCCAAACTATCAATTTTGTTCCTCCAAATTCAAAATCGAAGGCCAGGGAAATTTCCCTTTGCTTTATTATCTCTACATAGCAATCACAAAGTTTGTAAAGCATCTCCTCCATTCTGCAATCAATTTTGCAGTATGTATCCACTTATTTTCACTGTAGCGATTATTTTTTCTATTGGGTTTTCCTTTGTATTGATTTTATTGGAGTCCTTAGTTGACCTAAATTTAACTTAGCTTTGTGTAGTGTCAATCAATTTCTTCATTGGATTTAGGATTCTGACTTAGATATTCTTGCTTTATGTGGGAATTTTGGGATTAGGAAGTTGTTGAGTCGAAATTGGGTTTATGGGTAGGGACATGTTGTTAATGATACAAAAATTGGGGTTGTGGGCATACTAATTTTGGTGAATTTTTAGCTAGGCCTCTATGTCCAAATAGTTATAGTAGATTTAAGTTGAATCATCTGAGTTGGGGATCTAGGGTGAACAAGCAATAATTTTTAGCTTCATGGGTATATAGGTTTTGGAATCATTAATTGCTTTTGAGAAGTTATGGTAATTAAAACCTTAATGGAATTTTGTGCCAGTCACTCTAGTGCTATTTGGTCATCCTTGCATCCCTGCCAAAGTACTTCTTCCTTCCTAGTAGACTACAATGCACATCCTAGGCAATTCTCAACATCCCAAAATCTAAAATAGGAGCCTTGTCCTTCCTTTTTGGTTCCCAATTCATTAAATATTCTACTTTATTGATAGGTGATTGCATGTATACTTCTTTCTTCTTCTTTTGGCATGTCCATACGAGCTTCTTTCAATGACCATGAGACCCTTCCACATAGAGAGACCTGATGCAAGGATTAGGTAAGTTCTTATTATTTGTCATATAATCCAAAGGTTTAAGTAAGTTTCTAAAATTTATATCCATCTTTTGAGTAGGATATGGAAGATGTGAAACTGAAAGAAGATTAAGTAGGGCTAGTGAGAAATGCAGGGTAGATGGTAGCTCTAACTAGGTCTCCTCTTTCTCTTGCCACTCTAAATGCAACTTTTTCTACCATTGTCATTGCCAGTACAAACCACAATTGTAGTGTGCACCCAATGCATTAATTATTTTCATCTACTCTACAAATTGGTTAGGGATGAACCTCTTGAAAAATATTTCTTTCCCTCCAAAGACTTTGATCACTCCAACATTTCTCATCCACTATAAAGTTAGATTGAAATTCTTGATTGTTTTAGATGTAGGTTATGCTATCAGAAATGATAAATAGGAAACAATACTGAAAGAACAAGGTGAGAATAAATGAGATAGTTAAAAGTTATATAAACTACACATATATACATATCTTTAGATATAAGCACTAGTTTCTTGTTGCAGATGCTAGATAATAGGCTTCCATCACCTTCTCTTCTCCTTTTACTTGTAAATTCATCATATGATCCTACATAAATTACAAGTACCAAACTACATTTTATACCATTCAAGTATTCCTCTGTACTACATTGTATAATTTCTATAAGATCAAGTATAGATTGTTTTTTGGTTTCAATGTGTATGCTTTTTACATTGATATTTTAGATCATATTTAATATTCATTTTTGTGATAATGGATAAATTCAGTAGTGGATTACTGAATGTATACAAATTTCCCATGTTAAAAAAATACAAAGAGAATGTAGAGATAATATCATGAACTAAAGAAAATATCATATCAACTAAAGATCAAATAAAATATTGATGGTCTGATCTCCTTGGACTTGGTGTGCATGTCCATGATCATATTTAATGTTCCTCTTTTCAATGTGATGGATCACTAAATACAATTGAAAATGCCCATGTTAAAATATGCATAACAAATCTGGGAAAAAAGTTCTATTTCAACATAAACCATAAAAAATGAATATGAAATATAGTTTACAAAACCATAATATGATTTATTCTTTAAGGCAAAAAATAGAGTATGGTAAAGCTACAGTAGTTATAGAATCAAAGCACAAGAAAATACTAATGAATAACTATTACCTAACCATGAATCTAGAGACACTATGAGGATCAACAATAAGATATATGAAAAACTTATTAAAACCCATCCAACATCTTTGAGAGTGAATCAGACTCTTCAAAATTATATCACCTTATATTTTTACCACTCTATTACTATATCTTGCAAATTCCTCCATCTTCGTCAATCTTTTCATCTCCTGTAAAAAACCATGGAAGAAAGTTTACAAATATTTTTTCCCTCCAATAAAAAATTCTATTGTATAGTAGACCAAATAAAATTGCATGAAAATATGACTATTTTAGTAATATAGCCACATCTTCTAGTATACATCTTTACCCTACTTCCTATAGATGCATTGTAAATAATAATGTCCTTTACTAAAGCATTAGATATTCCCCCTAACATTTCACTGCCAATTCCAATTATTAAACAAGTTAGTGTTATGTCTATCATCCTCTAAATAACTACATTTGAGGTGGCTTGACCCACATTTATCCCGTACTCATTCCAACAACTCTTTATAGCTACAAGGTCATCACCAATGCAAATATAGAAATCTTCCATCCATACATTTGAGTTGGATTCTAGATCAATACTATCTGTATATTCTAAAACAACAAGTTAATGATGAATGTGATGTTTTAAGTTTTTATATTTGTTGATTTTAGAAATACAACAAGTTAACCCATTGTATGTTGTAGGGACATGTTGAACCACATATCCCACCACATGTATCCTTGTTCATCAATATTTCCATTCTCACCTAAAATAATAAAATTGTCCTGTTTGTCATTGTAGTACAAATATTTTATTTAAAACATAAGTGCATTGCACATGATCTTACTTTCCAAGATAGCTTAAACATTCACTTTTAACATTCCCAACTTACTAAAAACATACTAACACATGAACACTTAGAAGAATACAACTAAAAATATGACAAATAAATCTTCCAGGCATGTTTCCAAAATTTTGACTACTTATTTCTATCCATATGTCAGGTCAAATGTGCACAGGTTTCTATTTACTATATCTCCTTATGGTATAATATTAAAAATCCTAAGAAAACCATAACATTAAAACTATATAGACCATGGAAAAATCCTTAATTTTTATCAATCATTGTACATATATGTTCCTATCTCATTGCACACATAACAATCAAAACAAGATCCTTTCCTTCAAAAACCTATCCTTGATTGTGGAAATAAGTTTCTCATCTATTAGGAGGCAGTAATCATCCTTTGTGTTGCTACTATAAGTTAGAAGACTCACAAACTAATCCTTTGAAATAGAAATCAATTAACAACTAGTGTGAGTCACTTCAGTAATATCACAATTATGGGAGGAAGGAAGTATATTCTCAAGTTTCTTACCATTGAATATATCAATTGGTACAATGTAACACTTGGCATGATGGAACTTTCCTATTTTAGAACTTGAAACTTCAACCATCTTGTAGGGTCTTCACTTAATGACCAAGTAACCATTTTTGTGAATAGTACCAATTTGTTAGAGGAATGCATTGCATGCCCCTGAATCTTCCTTGTGATCAAAGTGGTGTTCCTCATCTGAAATTGTGCATTATTCATATGGTGAGCTCTTTTTACTCTAAGCATCCACAATAAATACTAAGAAGTATAACAACTAACCCACATAAAGTTAGCATAGTCAATTTGAAAAAGTAGCAAATGATGTTCCACACATTGCATTAGAAACCCCTATAATTATAAAAAATGCTATGGTTAAAACTTTAACCAACATAATAAATTATAATAGATTCAATCTCTACTTATAAGGTTGAAATGTAAATATCTAGAGAAAGAGATGTTGTACAAATTTACATTTACTGAGGAAGTACTTACAAAAACTATGTTCCTTTCAATCTCTGGCTTTTAATTTCATATTATTGGAATAACTATTGAAGATAGTCTAGTGTCACCCATGTATTACATCTAGTTTCCACTCCACTTATAGTCTTCCCCACATAATATCATATTAAAATAATGGGGATGACACTAGAACCCAGGTGCAAGTTTCAAGCTACTTTAGAAATATAACACACAGATCTGTGATCTATAGTGAGAGGAAGTATGCCATAGAAACAAACCAAAGAACATGATGAAATCAATATATGAGTATGATTCCTAGAGAAGGCTCCCCCATAATACCCCAAAACTCATCTTGGTAGTCATACTTGAGTGCATCCATCCATAAGAGAAACATAAAAAAAAATATTTGAAATATATCTAACAAATAAATTATGCTCGATAAAATAACTAAACATTCTACCAATCCAAAACATAGTTGAAATTCATTAACACTATTAAGTTCATGGGGGTATAATGGGGGAGCCTTCTCTAGGAATCATACTCATATATTGGTTTCATCATGTTCTTTGGTTTGTTTCTATGGCATACTTCCTCTCACTGTAGATGCCAGATCTGTGTGTTATATTTCTAAAGTAGCTTGAAACTTGCACTTGGGTTCTAGTGTCATCCCCATTATTTTAATATGATATTATGTGGGGAATACTATAAGTGGAGTGGAAACTAATTGGGATGACACTAGAACCTAGGTGCAAGTTTCAAGCTACTTTAGAAATATAACACACAGATCTGGCATCTACAGTGAGAGGAAGTATGCCATAGAAACAAACCAAAGAACATGATGAAACCAATATATGAGTATGATTCCTAGAGAAGGCTCCTCCATAATACCTCAAAACTCATCTTGGTAGTCATACTTGAGTGCATCCATCCATAAGAGAAACATTAAAAAAAAAAAATTTGAAATATATCTAACAAATAAATTATGCTCGATAAAATAACTAAACATTCTACCAATTCAAAACATAGTTGAAATTCATTAACACTATTAAGTTCAAAATTTATCAGCTCTTTTTGAAAAATCCTTTAATAGATGTGTTCCATATCCAACTCGACTTTTTGACAACTCTTCTTGATTTTTCATTTCAACCACATCAAGCTTGGTAGACATCTTTGTTTACTTCCAATCAACTATGTTATCAGAACAACTTAAGTGTCCTAAGTTCATACATTATTTCTTACTAGTAACATTAATTTTTTAAAGACAACGCTTGTTTATCATTTCCAAATATAAGAATAACCAAAATGATCATTAAGTGGAGAGACTTAAATTCTTCATAAAATTTTACTTGTCAATGATTTATATGGATTCTCCTTGGCTATCGATTCTAATAATTAGAATGTACCTAAAATTCTACTTCATGAACTAAGTAATAATCTTCATGAAATCCTGAACTCTAAAAACATTTCATAAGGCTCATACTATTTGACAATCTTAAACAACATGCATTAATGGGAGTGTAGAAACCATTGCTCGATTTTCAACTACAAAGGTACTTCTAAATTATATAAATTATTTATGGTCAGAAGAAAGAAATGAGATGTTTGTTGGTCCAAAAACCTTTCCTCTATTCATTTTGATGACTTCATCAACAATATTTCCTTTGACTGGAGGCTCCTACCAATAGAAAAATAATAACCAAGTTAGATCTATTTCACCCCTAGATCTAAATGATGTTGAAGTCTAGTAGGAATACTATATATACATATGAAGAAGTTAAATAAGAATGTACAAGTCACATAGACCCTTTTGTACCCCTTAATGTCACACATGCCTACACACTACTTAGTACATTAATAAAATAGAATGTATTTTTGTATTTACACAAGAAACCATTAAGATTGAATCCACGAACTTCAAAAAATAATAAAATTACAAAAACCCACATATGAAAATAATGGACAAATAGGAGAAGACACTAAACACTTTTACTCCACCATTAAACAAATATAATTCAACATTAAAAATAACTAATAAATTCTTCATGAACATTGTTTCACAAAATCCCTACTGATAACCCTAATCAGCCCAATCTAATACATGCAAAAAGGTACTCCCCAAATAAGCCCACAAAATGTATGATGTGATACTAACTTTGAGTACTCCCACCTAAACATAAATAAACCCATAAAATATATGTTGTGATACCAACTTTAATTACTCCCACTAAACATAAAATTACCTATAAGATTACCACCAAATGGATTCTACCCACTTACAAAAACACCATATCCAAAAGAAAAATTCAGACAATTCAAATAAAATAAATGTATTAGGGTCATTGCTTGTAATCTTTCTTTCTTGAATAATTTTATTGTTTTAATAATCTTAGTTACAAAAAAAATTCAATTTACTAACAAAAATGGTTGTACAAAATGTTTAGGTATAAAATTGCATATCAACAACAAAAACTCATGAGATCCAATGAAGGATTATCTATCATTAACATGTTTTACACAAGCTATATAAAATGTATGAGTCTAATTGCATCACTACTTATTTCATTCAAAAAACTTATCACAAATAATATCTTCTTTTTATTTGTATTGATTACATTAAACCACATTAGAGTACCTCATTAGAATAATGCACATCCGAAGCAAAGTTCAATACACCTGCATATTCACAACAATCAAGGTATTTCTAAATTGTCCATGCATTAATAGGATTAACATTTACATCTATATGATCCTAAATTTTTACTTCTCTTAGGAAGCTCTAGAAAAATTATTGTTACAAGTCATCTAGGCATTTATTGTAGCTTGAAGTTTGTCAAGAAAAACTACAAGAATGCACCATCTATCTATAGATTGATTATAAAGGAAAATCCAATCCAAAACTTATAAATCTTTTAATGATAAAACTAAATAAACAACTAGATAAAAAAAAATTATAAGTTTTGATATTTGTCATGATACGTTAAAAAAAAATGTGTTAGCAAAATATGCTCACAAAGGTAGCTAAAAAAAAAATTGATTATTGCCTAAAATTTTAAATGGCACTGAAAATGTTTTAATGTTAAAACACAAGAAGATAGTTGTTGAAATAAATTTATAGAATTGTTAGAAAATTTTAATAAAATCTCTCTTAAATGAAAGTTTCATAAAATTTATACAAAATAAAACAATATAATATTATATTTGCATAGGGATGGTGAGTAAAATTTCAAAACTTAGGTGAATTAAGAAAAGAGATTTAATAGAAGGAGGATTTTTTTGGATGAAAATATTTTCTAAGGAAGTACTAAACTTGAATCCTTATAACTTTCCCTATCAAAGAAAAATAATTTGTCCAAAATATTTTCAACTTTAACTAATAAAAAATGTAAGCAAAACTTTGAAAACGAGCCTCTTGCATCAGGTGACTACAAGTGTATCAATTTCCATATCATCTTCTGTAGGGCACCCACCCTCCATTTTCACAAAAAGAATAAAAATACACAACACATGTAAAATAAAAAATTGCTTCTAACGTTGAAGCATGGCAACATGTTCTTTGAGCTCTATAACATAAGTTCATATGTTCTAAATATTGTCATCTCCTTCTTTTTAACATATTTTTCAATCCTCTTCAATTTTTCCATTTTTCTTTACAAAATATTATCAGTGTGCACTTTACTTAAAATGGTTTAAGTAAAAAATATGTAGGTAAAATAGGTAAAAAGAAAGGTAAACTTTATGTAAAAATAATAATTTAAGAAAATAGAAACACTTGATAAGATTTATAAATATCATTTATCTATTCTATTTGTTATATATCATGTGTAATTTAAACCTCATAAAAAAGTGTTTAATTACAATGATTTAAAAAATTAGAAACATCTAGATTTAATATAGAATACACTAATAAATTTAACACTTCAAAAAAAAAAAAAAAAAGATCTATCTTTTTTTGCTATGTTGATCTTTCTTTTTTGTTGTGTTAAATGTATTAGTGTATTCTATATTTTATCTAGATGTTTCTAATTTTTGTAATAAACACTTTTTTAAGCAAGCATAAATTAAACATGATATATAACAAGAGCTCTTAGAGAGCTTGAGGCCCTGACTTTTGGGTCTAAAATGAACATTTGACTCTATTGAGATCAATGACTAAAATTAGCTTGACAATAGTCACTCTTTTATCGATATATGAATAATTTAAACAAGTTTATATAGATTGAAACCTTACTAGCATTATTAAAGAAGTAATATTATATTAAATATTTAATACTTATCATATTTATTAATCTCAAGGTTCATAAACTTATATATGATAATATTTCTTATATTATAGATTAATAGTGCATATCTTTCACTTTGTGTTATAGATTAATATGTTTATCTTTTTCTAAGCTCCTTTAATGTACTATTTAATGTTCCCTTGGCTACTACTAAGACATATGGTAATGTGTCTCATTCTATTTAAAAATAAAATTAGTATTTAAAAAATTACAATATATATTTATTTAAATTTTATATAATTGTGAGATTTCCACAATTCATATTGAACGTTTCTAAAAGTTGAATGTATATTTATTATTTTTCACATTACACTATAAGGGCGCATAAAGAAAAAAACTAGTAAATTAATTTTGTTTATCATGAAAAATTTGAACGTCAAAAAATAGACCTTTTTTTAATTATAGTATATGCAAGTAAGTACTATCATAAATCTAGGCAAGAGCCTACATCACAATGGTAAATTGTGAGCCTCTTAATTGGGAGGTCCTGGGTTCAAATCTACTCAAGATTAACTAATAATTGAAATAATTAATCACAACAAATAATAATAATTAACCTTGGCTTCGACCTCTTACTGATCCAAAAAAAAAGTACTATCATAAATCTAGCCATTAAAAAAATTAATGAATAGAAGAAAAAAATACTTTGATTAAAAAATTGTATATTGAAATAATCATTCGAATGATAATATTTTAAATAATCAATAAAATGTGAATATTTTAATTATATTATTATTATAACTTTTATTTTTAATAAAGATAATATAAATTATAATATATATATACTATATAATTATATCATATTAGAAACTATTAGAACTGAACTATCAAAATGATTGTAAAAGTAAATGAAACTATAAATATTATTAAAATCTTCAACTAGCATGAGATTTAGGAAGAATTTCCAAATTTTCCATCAAAATCATGTTATTCGAATAGAGGCATGCATCAGTAATTATGATTTTCTCTATTTGCATTTGATTGGGCAAGCAAAAAGAATTAAATCAACAGCTATAATTTTCATGGTTGTAGTACTATAGAATGCTTGTTTCAAGAGCGCATATATTATTTGCCCAATGCCACATGGGATTCTAAATATTTTACACACAGTTCACAAAATCCAAAATTCTGATGGTAAGGCTTTGACAAGCATTTAATAGAAACTGATCTCTTTTTATTTGTTTCAGAGGATAAATGCTACAAGAGTCAAATTATTTGTTTTCTATTTGTTGGCTATAGGAATTGAAAACTGTGAAGTGACAGCATTATTAATTCAGGATTATCACTATGTTCTTTTAGTGGTTTTAAATATTCAAAAATGAAATTAAACCCCAGGAAAATGGGCAATAGCCAATGAAAAATTAGCAATTACTTTTTATAAATATAATTTATAAATAAACACATCCAAACTTTAGACTTTTCAAGCATTTGTTCAATGAAAATTAATTGAAGGGGGGTTAAATGATAACATTAGTTCCTTGCCTATATACATAGGTAGGGACTAATGAATAGAATAGGTAAATGAAATTAATAAATCTTATCAAATGTTTCTATTTTCTTAAATTATCGAAAGTACAACTTTAAATATAAAATTTAAATCATATTTAAAATTTCATGAAAATTTAAGTTGATTATATTCTCTAATGATTATTTTAAAAATGTGAAACTTAAATAATTTGTACATACAAATACAAAATTATACTTTTTTACAACAAATGAACTCAATTATTTATTTGTAAACAAATAAATAGATAAATAAAGCTAAATGAACTATATGTCTAATACACACTATAGAAAAATCCTTGTATTCAACTTATTGATTAGAATTAAGAAGAAATTATCTTAGAACTATATGTCTAATCTGTAATTATTGAAATTGTTTACTGAAATTAATTATAAGTGTATAGTGTATGTACTATCTCTCTTAAGTCCTTATGATGTCTATCTAACTCCTTCAATATAAGTCTAATCTCCTTATTTCTTCTTATTTCTTGCATGTATAGTTAGTGTTGGTTTAGTTAAAGTCAATTTATATATTTGAATACATTTCAATTTCATAAGATTATACATATGTATGCTCCTCTAGTGCAAGGAGATTTTATATCTCCTTATAACATAAATGTTCATGTGTAAATCAATCTTATCTTTCAAAGTGGAGCAATTAATCTAGTAGGGGATTAATGTCTCTTTTATACTATAAACTATAACATAGAAATTAGCCTTGTCATAGAAATTAGATATTAGTTGAGTTAATGATTAACTATGTTAAAATATTTGTAGTCTAGAATTGTTTGGATGAATTTAAATTTAAATTGTATAATCATTAAAAGGATATTAGTTGTTCGTACTCATTTTATTTTCTAGTAGTGGATAATGGATATGCAATCCAATCAATAACACTCATTTCCTGGTTTGATTGGATGTATCCTTAGACCTTACATTTTTTTGACAAAAGTTATAATTGCAACTTGATAAATTTTTTAAATATTCTTTAAAGGGTACTAGCTCAATGGAAGAGCACCTACTTTACAAGTAGGAGGATGGTGATTTGATTCCATTGTGCCCTAATATGACTAAATTAATAAGTGAATAAATGATTAAATAACTAACTAAATCAACTACCAAATTGAATACCAAATAAGCTACTAAATTAACAACCAAATAAACAACCATATCAACTACCAAATAAATGCTCAAATAAACTACCAAACAAAGCATTAAATAAACTACCAAATAAATGATCAAATAAAATACCTAATAAATGATTAAATAATCTACCAAATAAATGATTAAACAAACTACTAAATCAATGATCAAAATATTTTTATCATAAATTTGATTGTGAGATAAATGTTTGACAATAAACTATTGATGGTCACATGATCAAAATTAGTCATATCTTTGCAATTTTTAACAATTTATTTAGTCGTAGATTGTTGTTTTTGTACTAATGTTTGATTCTGGAAATTGTCTCACTAATTAAGTTAATCATAGATTATTATTATTATTATTATTATTTTATATATATATAAACATTAACAGAATTCCTCATTGTTCTATATTTTTATTTCAATAATTAGAGCTATAGTTATTATTTAAAAATCTTTTTCATTTTTTGATTAGGTATTGTAGGACTAGAAAATGGCTTAGAACCTAGCATATTATGAGAAACCACTAAACTCAATAAAAATACACTAAACCCATCTAATCTACCATGAAAACTAATTATAATAAAGAATCTAACATAATCAAAACTCCCTCTTCAATGGTAGTTCTCATGTCCTTCTTTCTTCTCCATTTGATGTAGCTCCAATTGCCTATAGTGTCTATATAGTTGAAAGCAAAGACTAATGCTATGATGATGCTATTGAGAGTACTAGAAGTATGGTTTCAAGTCTAATGGGTTCTAAGGAATCTAAGGATCAAAAAATGTGAGCAAGATGGCTCAATTTATAGCCAAAGAGGAAGAGCAGAGAATTGAATGAGAAGATGGACAGTACTTGTCACTTCGAATGTACAACTTGGCATGATATTCCTTAGAATATCTATGACAACCATGACACAATATGCCAATTGTATGATTCTATGACGCATGAAAGTCAACATGCCTAAAATTGGAGGAGAATCTATGATGTGCATATGACATCTCAAAGCCACTTGTAGCCAAGAATCTATGACAATGGAGACTTACTATAGACATGTGTAAGGAATAAAATATATCAAATATGACATATTTTAGCCAAGTGTAAGGAAAATATCTATGACGCGTCATGTCCATGTATCAAGAATAGGTGGAATATTTGAATTAAAAATGTATATATCCACACAAATGGAAATTAATAAAATAGAAATTAGAAGTGGAAAATGGGACCTAGGAAATTGAGAATTCCCATAGTTTGCGAAGGTGGATCAATTAATTAATAAATATCAATTAATTGTGAATGTTGGTTAGTAGGAAGAATAATTAGTAATGTGTGATGAAAATGATTGAAATGAAATAGGATTAGATTATGGGTTATCTAATCCTATGGGATAAATTAGTACATGATTGGCCAATTTGATGAAATAAATGTGATAATATCCTTTGATAAAATGTGGCGATTATGCTAGTCGACAAGGACAATGATGGGTAGATCAAAGTCATGATCAAATTGAATGACTGATTAGGATTAATAAAATGCCAAGGACACATGACATGAATTAAGGACATGTAACATTTAACGATCATTGTAAATGCTACAAGATTGAAACTGATCGATAAGGTTGATCTTAATAACATCAATGGAAATTATCAATGTTATTAAATTGATTGGATAATGTCACGATCTGACACTAAGGGACTCAAAAATGTCAATGATCAACTGATTAAAATGATAGATTTGATCTAGTGTTGATGGACATGACAATACTAAGGTCATATTTGATGGGTTTGATAAGATTTGATAGGTCGCCAAGGCGCTGAGGGACATGATAATGCTTAGGGTTTGGCATATGATGATTGATTTGAGAGATTTGACACATTTTGGGTTGATTAGATCTAATTTGGGATGATTCTAGGTTGATTTGGGATGATTTTGGGTTGATATAGGATGACTCTAGGTTGATTGGATGTGATTCTGATGATGTTGAAATGGTTTTAGGTTGATTCTGGAAAGTTTGGATAAAATGGGAATCAATTTTGAAGTGATCTACAATTTATTTGAAAGGGGATATGAATGATGAAGGATATTGTTGAAATATGCTCAAATGATAATCAAGTTTGCCAAAAGATTAGAAATATTGAAATGAGAAAATGGGACGAGTTAGTATGAAAAAGTGATTATATAGTAGACGTGAACCACTTTTGAGCATCTACATTTTTTCCCTCTTTGATACAATGTGATTTAGAGTGTTGTGTTAAAGATCACTAATGAAAAAACCATAAAAGAATACCCTAATAAGGGTGGTATATATGGTTGCCCCCTCAAGAAATTGACTAAAAACAAGCAACTGATAGGTTAATTTTTGACAACAAGAAGACCAAGCCATAACAACTAATGAATCACAAATCAGAGCTCAAGTGTGAAAGTTATGGGATATGGGGTGGAAAAAGCATCGAGGCCAATACAGAACATGCCTATTGCACGTCCCTCCAGGAAGAAATAAGGCTAAAAAAGGGCTTGGAGAGGGTTTCAAGATCATTTTCACCCTCTCAGTTTGAAGAAAGAGCCCTGGAGCAAGAATAATAGATCAGTTACCTAGGGAAAAACATCATGGAGAATGAGTGTGTAGCTACCAATGTTGGGTAGATGCAGGACCACCAGTGAGTACATTGAGGCCTCCTTTGTGTACTTTATTCTTTTGATGTAGTTTGGTATCAGTTAGGGTTCAAATAGGACCTAGTTGGGGTCCCAAGGACTAACTAAGGCATCAAAATGCCCCAAGTACGCTCAAAATGCACCCAAGTGTGCACTGAGAACACTTGGGGTGACCATGCACTAAGTGCACTTGGCAAGCCCAAGTGCAGATTGAGCACAGTTGGGGGACCCAATTGTGCTCTAGGATGCTTTAAAGCCTTGAAAACAATCTAGATGAGCCCGAAATAGCGCGAAACTTGGAACACATGCCCAAAACCCTAAGACAAGTTAGAAGAAAAGTTAACTTGGTCAAACATGGTCAAAAGTGGTCAAATTTGGTCAAACTTAGGTTATATTAGGGCAACCTAGTAGAATGTTGATAGGGAGCGATGCAAAGGATTGGAAAGGGTTCAAATGGACTCGGAATGACCCATAATTTGTTATACTTTCTCAAAACCTTAGAAAGAGTTTAAAATATAGGTCAACCTAGTCAAACATGGTCATAAAAAATCAAAATTTGTCAAACCTAAGTCAGTTTTGGGTCAAAATTGGCAGAAAGGTAGGTAGAGGATCAAAACCAATGTAGATGAACTCAGAATGACCCGAAACTTGGTAGGCATGTTCAAAACCCTAGAAAGAGTTCAAAACATAGGTCAACCTAGTCAAACATGTTTAGAAAAAGTCAAAATTAGTCAAACTAAGGTCTCACTAGGTCAAAGTAAGGTTAGACTTGGTAGAAAGCCACAAAAGGTTGGCATACATCATGTGATGATGCAGGAGGACTTGCCCCTATTGTGGAAAAGAGGCCACATACCATAGAGCTTGGCTTTATGTTATCAAATTACCACCACCAATAAGTAAGAGATCTTGGTAGGGCATAGGTTATTCCACATTACATTTATGCTTGAGGTGAGAAGGAACAAGGGGTTGTTGACGACATTAACAAAGAGATGGCACTCAGAGACTAGTACATTCCATCTTCCTGTGGGAGAGGCCATTGTGACCCTAGAGGATGTATGGTGCATCCTTTGAATTTTGATCCATAGGGAGTTGGTCATATATGATCCTGCAACAGGACAGGCAACACTACAATGGATGTTTGGTTGTGAAAATGTGGAGTTAGGAATTTGGGATTATGAGATTGGATAGGCGTCATGAGCATCTTGTTATTATGATCTATTGGGTCATGGGTGGACTATTTATGTCGGATAGGCAAGGGCATGGATTCCCTTTTGGATGGGGCTAAGTGTTGGAGAGGATGGTTATGGATAGGACCATGTTTGTATGGGATCCTTGTATGCTCGAGATGCTATACTACTATCTGCACTAGATTGCATATAGAGGTGGGTTGAAATTCAGCATTGAAGTTACATTATTGTAGATTTGGGCTTATAAGCACATTATCATATTCAAGACCCTTGTAGAGAGGGAGTTGGTTGAGGACATGCCCTATGCATATATCTATAGAGGGATACTGGCATGAGGACCACTAGGGTACACCCAATTCTTCAAGCATCAATTGGACACAATGACACACTTTGTATGGAGACCTTATAGAGATTGTTTGGGGTGGGATGATGATGAGGTCCATATTTCATACTATATATAAGAGCACTATCTAATAGGGCACATAATGATTGGACACTTAGTGATTGAGGTGTAACTATCAAAGTGAGTACACTAGGAGTTTGGTAAGAGGCAGGATGTGCCTATAGGTCTTGCATTATTTTCTCGATCAAGGGCAAAGATCAAAGAGTAGGGAGCACTGATCAAGACATAGGTAGCCTATGCATAGTTGGAGGAGTTGTAATTGAGGTTATGGGGAGTAGCGGCAGATGTGATAGATGTAGGTATGGTGGTAGTGTATGACAGGTGGTTTTCTGAGCATCAACCAAGGCCATTGATAGATCTAGCAGTGCTAGTACCATGGGTGAGACCACATGCAGAGTAGAATAGAGAGGAGGAGTATGAGGAGGATGTGGATGGGGAGGATGAGGAGGATAGAGATGAGGAGGTGGGGAATGATGATGATGGGAAGGATGATGAGGAGGATAGGGAGGATGAGGATGAGGACAGGGAGGATGTTGAGGGAGAGGATGATGAGGGGGATGGTGATGATGATGAGATAGATGAGGAGGATGTTGGGAGGGAGAGGGTGATGAGTGGGATGAGTATGATGATGAGAGAGATGGGGATGATGATGAGGAGGGGAAGGATGACAAGGGAGATTATGACAGGGGAGATGATGATAGGGGGATGATGATAGGGGGATGATGATAGGGGGGATGATGATAAGGAGGTGGGGATAGTGTGGGTGATGATGATGATGATGATGATGAGGGAGAAGATGAGGAGGAGGATAGAGGTGTGGATGTTGTAGCAATGGACATAGAGGAGGATCCAATAGGTGGCACAAGGAGTATGCTAGTACCAATACAAACAGGGCCTAGCAAGTCAAATTTAGAGCTGATGGAGGTGATTAGAGGGCTTCAGGGTCAATTAGACTGGGCTATAGCAAAGAGGGATGTAGAAATAGTAGAATGGGACCAAGCTACAATAAAGAGAAACACAATGGTGTAAAGAGAAGAGAGGGTTATCTAGGAGTCATGAGACTTTGCTAGCATTGTCAAGGATCCATCATTTTGAGAGTTGACCACAATTATGGTAGTCTTGCATGTAGAGACACAGTATTGGAGGGATTACTATGAGATGGTAGTGCCACCAAAAAAGAGGGTAGAGAGCTATCATTCAGTGAGGTCCCACTCTCAGTGAACACACAAGACATAGAGTAGTGGAGGGGTGATGGGACTGATGAGGCCACCATAGATAGGGGAGGGATCAACCTCGAGACCAAACAAGGGCCATGGGGCCAAGGACAGTACCGGTTGAATTAGACATGCTCATGTGTAGAGGGGCTTCCTTTGTTTTTATTATGATCTTTCATGGTTCACGCCTATGAGCAATTAGTATTGATGTAAACCATGATCATGTACTTTGATACTTTTTGAGACATTTATGAGATGTACCTATGTTATGATGATTATATGAGATGGATTATGCACATGTGTTTTATATGCATTATATGGATGTCTTTATGATTTTATATGTGGACTTTATATGATGACATCATTCGTTGGTTTATCACATGTTATGCTCAGGAAATGATATCTTTGTTTTTGCAACATGTTTTTCTCATGAAATGAATGCTAATAAAATGTAAAATTATATGGAATGAATGCAAATGAAATGTAAAATGATATGAATGTCATGTTTATGCATATATGTATTGCTTTGGGTTTTTTGGACTGTTGACATATGTAGGATTGTAGGCTGACAATGCTTTTGATGTATCAGTGTATGAGAACATGGTAGTGGATGGAATGGATGTCAAAAGATAGAGGATATGAGATGATGACTAGCTAGAATGAGGTGAGGACTTTTGCTTTCATAAAGTGAACTATATGTCTAAGGAGATTTTTTTTGATATGGCAGATGGAATGCAACACATCATGGGATAAAGGGCTAGAGTGCAAATGCAAACCTTTTGCGTAAACAAGAATGATGTAGATAGAAAAATGACCTCATCCTTCCTGAGGCATATATGCATGCCCTAGAGTCTCAAAGGTATATTTAGTAGACATAAAACATAAGATGATCATGAACCATCCCAACCACTATCATAGATCAGTTTATATCATTGAGTGGCATAGGACTATGATCAAAGCAAAAATAAATCACTCACTAAGCAACATGAGCCAACATCTATTCTTGTCCATTATTACTTGTTTTTTTAGTGTTTTAGGTCTTCAGAGAGTGTTTGATAGATTGATGATATGATAGGTTTTATTGTTGATTTGATTGATAGTGACAAGTTGGATTGATTGTTGGTTCACATTGCTTAGATAGTGTGATTGTCATTGAAGTGTGGTGCTTTTGAGTTTTAGTCTATGAAAGTGTGAGTCATTAAGCAGAAGGGGTGATTATTCACAGTGACTATATACAAGGTTTATTGCAAGTTTGTTGTGAGTTTGCTAATTTTTAGGGTTTTTGAGGATATTTGATGTTTTAGTCTTACTCATTTCTTCGGGACATTTTATGATTTTTAAGGTGTATTTCAAGACGTTTTATGATGTGTAGTGATTTTTTTAGGATATTTTATAATTTTTATCAATTTTTTCAGGATATTTTACAATTTTATGGATTTGTTCAGGATATTTTATGATTTTTATGGGTTTGTTCAAGAAGTTTTATAAATTTTATGGGATTTTTCATGACATTTTATATTTTATGGGTTTTCTCAGGACATTTTATTATTTTTAGGTCTTTTTCAGGATCATATTTGAATTTTAGGATTTTTTTCAAGATTTTATTTGAATTTTTAGGATTTTTTCATGATCGTATCTGAATTTTTAGGATAGTAAAGGATTTGTAAGTGTAAGCTCCAATCTGATATGCAATAAGTCCAATGGATAAGATGTGTGTTGGGACATGCCCCCAGTTCAATTTCAAACTCGTGTACTATGTAGGTAATATGCCCCTAGACAAGACACAAAATATGTACAAAGGTCGCAGATAGAGTATGTATTGACTGGTGATGCTTGGGTAAGATAACAATGGACACTAACCAATTTGTACGCCATGATCAAGGACTAGGGATGTCTTCCAATATGAAGGATGTGATCAGGGAATGACAAAAGGGGAGAAAACCAAATGGAATCCTAATTGATGGAGGAGCTACCATGGTAATTTCCTAGGTTCTCACCATGGTAATTTCCCAAAGTGCTTGCTTGCCAGATTTTCACTTTTGGACAAAAAATTTCTCTTGACTCAAATTTTTGTGGCAATGCGCCTGTTTTCCAAGTTTTCATCAAGGCATCCATTTTTTCATGACTTTTTTCTATTTTTTGTTTCTTCTTTTAGGACTTTTTGTTATTTTTTGATAATTTTTAGGACTTTTAGGAAAAATCATGAATGATGTTGACGAATACTAAAAATAATTTTTTTACCAATGTTGTTAGTTGATAAGATCTAGACCTGCAAGTGACTATAACTACATAGGATTCACTCCAAGTTTGTAGCTAAGATCAAACCATTGGAATAGCCTCGAGATATACCATCGTGTACCATATGTAAGACAGTGTCTACTTCTCATGAATTAAGGAATCTAAGAATAGTTGGGTCAATGGATACTTGGTATAAGATGTGACTGATGATAACATGCTTAAAGGCTAGTTGGATAGAGATTTAATTTTAGTTATCAGATAAGTTAGGTAGTAGGATTTGGGTATAAGTAATTGGATACAAGGAAGAATAGGGAGGATTGAGACTAACAACTTCCCACATCAAGGCTAATCGAGCGAGCTCAGAAAGACTTCACGGCATGTTGAATAGTTGAACACTTATATTCATGGCATCAACTTATTCATTTTATATCCTTGGGAGCTTCTTACCTTTTATTTTTTACAATCTAATGGCGCCTTTTGGTTTTCACCAAGAGACCTATGCTGGTTATTTTTTCCTTTGTTTCTAGTTTTCTAGCTAGAAGATGGAGTTAACTTCTCAAAATATACCAATGTTTTCAATTTAGGAGGAATTTCTTCTTTACGACCATCAATTGTAATGCCTTCATAGAGGTCCAAGACATTTATAAGAGCATCATATTTGTCAAATTGATCAAAGATCAGTGGTCCACTCTAGTCCCAATCCAATAGTGTTGGATAATTTAAGGGGATGTCATCATGAGTGTTGAATGGGGTTATGGTCAAAGGTATATATATGGATATTAGATTCAATGGTATTATTGTAGTCATGCTCAGAAGCTGGAGGACTTGTATCCCATAATGTATGATGGGTGGAGTTATAGTAAGATATTTATTTTGCATGGGTAGGCTATTAGGGTCAACAAAGATATGGTCAAGTGCATAAGGATTATCAATATTATCGATTTCATGTTGGGTATCCTCAGATGCCTTTTCAACATTCAAAACATTCACAGTCATACACGAGGGTACTTTAGTACTAGGAGTGTCTATTTGTAATGGTTTGAATCCAAATCCCAAACTAGGAGGTCATCCTTTTGTAGTGATAGGTTCGCTCATTCCTTATTTGAGATCCAAGACCACTACATCCATCATAGCCTTGTTTCTGCATGATAGTAAACCTAGGTAAATACTTGTTAGGAGGTATCAAAATGGGTTCTTGTTGTTCTTTTTCTTTCTCAATACAAATAGGTGTATTTCATAGATATGTTCTTCGTGTAGGCCACCTCCACTAATGAAATTAATAGAAGTGGCATTATGTACTGATCTCATAATGTTGTGTTTGCAATGGTTGTGATTTACCATAAGATTGGGGAGAAACTAGTGACTCCCTAATGTGGAATACTTGAGTCATGGAGTATTATCCACAACCTTTGTCTTCAATAGTCATCTTTTTCTTAGCCTTACTAAGGAGTATATCAAGGTCCACATATTTAGAGGAATCGGTGGGTTATGCTTGATTTTTTTTAGGACTTGGTATGCAGTAGCATTTATCAAATTAGCACAAAATTGGAAATGATTTGGATCACCAGGGATGGTAAACTCCACATTGTTGTAGGTGAACTTCAAACAATGATGATATGTAGAATGCATTGCTTTCATAGCATGAATCCAAGGGCATCCTAGTATCATGTTATGATTCATTTCAATATCTAGGACCTGGAATAATGTATTCTCGATAGTCGGACCAACTCTTATGGGTAATATGATAATGCCCTTAAAGAAGCATTCACCATCATCATAGGCCTTTATTGTGATTCTATGAGAGGAATTCACATCTTCTTCAGAGTAACCCAAACCCTTGATAGCTTTAGGGGTACATATGTTTAGTCCCGCTCCTCCATCTATCAAGACACATCTGACTTTGGTGTTATAAATAAAGACTTCAAGATAAAGAGGGTCATTGTGGTTGGGTCTATCTTTAGGAATATCTCAAGGTGAAAAGGTGATATGTTGTGATGTAGATAGGTTCCCAACCATGGCTTGGAATGGGGCAACATCAATGTTATATGGTACTGCAGACTCTTTTAAAGATTGATCAAGGACCTTTTGATGCTGGGGGGATGCACGCAGCAAATCTAGGATGGATATTTGCACAAGGGTTTTGCCAAGCTGGTGTACAATGTTGTAATCTAAAGAAGTGGGATTAGTAAGTCTACCAAGGGTCATGGGTCTAGTAGAGGTGGTAGGTTTAACTGGGGTCGTAGGTCTAGCTAGGGCTCCAGGTAAGGTAATTTGAGTGCAATGTGTAGTGACAACACAACAAGGGTCTTCAACTTTTAAGCTGAATGTGGATATGCGAGAGTCAGACTCATTAAAATAGTTGATGGTGTAGTCATATCTAGTGCATGTGTAATTTAAATTAGCTTGGGAGCTTGAGTTTGAACTAAAGGCTTTTCCTTTGTCATGATTACCTAAAGGATCTTTAAAAATAGTATGATTGGAATTGGATGCTAGTTGTAATGGATTGACTATGATTACACTGTCATGAATAAGTTCTTGGATTTCATATTTAAGTTGGAAACATGAAGTGGTCTTCTATCCTTTAGTGTGGTGATAATCATAGAATTTTATGTCATCCCACCAAGAAGATTTTTTTGATAGTTCATCTTTGACTAGAGGTAACTGCTAGAAGTTATTACTCAATAATTGTTGAAGTACAGTCTTGAGTGGTATCCCCAGGGGGTAAATTTTCTATCTTTATTTTAGGGGCATCTTCATGGTCTGTCTTATGTTAAGGCCTTAGTATTTTATTGTTGAGGTGGTCTTTGGTTACGATTTTGTGTGTTTGTAGGGTTTGTTACTTTAAGATTCATTTGAGGTTGTGTCGTGTTGATCATTCATGCATCCACAATACCAATATTGGTTACATTATTGCTTTTAGAGGAACCTTTTGCCTTTTCATTAGACAATTTTTTATTAGTGTTTTCCTTATTTTTTTTGAGGATGTTGTCATGTCCCTTTTTCTTTTCAAATAATTAAAAATAATAATCTTTGCTAAGGCGGGCAGGCTCAAAAAGGTAAAGTTTCGGCAAAAGGGGCTAATCTTTGGAAACCAATGGACTAATAAATAAAAATTATTATTAAAATATGTTTTATTAACCCCTCTTGGACGTGAGTTAGGTTTATGCCCTCTTTTAAGGAATTTGGAGGCATTTTTGGCTTATTCTAGAACTTGATTTTTGCTTATTGCTTTGTTGTTCTTCAGAGGCTGCCAAACCTGTGGAGAAGGAGACCCAAGGATAGGATTTTGTAGGTTTCCAATAAGGCTAAGGATGGGAGTTTAAATTCATTCCATATGCAAGCTCATGCAGAGTTTGCCTTTGTGTTGAATAGTGCAAATTTGTGAATTTTCGGGTGTATTTTTTTGTAAGAGTTTGGTGTTTCCGGTTGAGTATTTCATATCAGTTTGGGTTGCTGCTATATTTCAGACTTTTAGATGTTAAAATAGAGCTGAATATATGTATTGGGTCATGGTTAAACTTCTGTGATAGATTATTAGTGTTTTCTGGTGTTTTTGGGCTATTTTGTGTTATTTTCGGGAGCCCGATGAGCATTGTTTTTGCCCTCCATTTGGGAGCTGTTGTGTAAATGTTATACAGATATAGAAATGTCATTTTTTAGGCTTTTATGCTGCTAAAATTTTTGTAAAAATTTCCACTTTCAGATCTACTAATAATAAGTGAAGCTGTGAAGTTTTTGGCACTATTTCGGGCATACCCGATTTGGGGTTTATTGAGAAATTTGTGGATCTTTGAAATATTGGTTGTTTGATTTTAAAAATCTAATTAGAGGCTTGAAATATCATATAAAATTACAGGAAGGGACATTTTAGTGGTATCAAAGCTATGATCTTGCCAGCTTGAGGGTTTGTAGAAGTTTGCATGCAACCAAGTGAAAGAGAAAAGAGATATTTGCAGCGAGAAAAGAATAAAGAAATTTTGATCAAACCTCCAGTTAAAAGTAAAAGTACAAAATCCAAGGAAGGAAAAAGTATGGCTGATCAAGATGAGATGACAAAGAAAATTTTCTAAGACATCCAAAATACTCAGAAGCAAACAGTGGATAGTTTGGCAGAAACTAGAGAGGCTTTGCAGATATTGACAGAAAAACTACAAGGAGTTGCATCTATTAATGAGAAAGGGAGCACTTTAAAGGAGCCAAGAAATCTGAAACCCACACCCTCTAAATCAACAAAAACTATTTTTCTGCTTGTAGATGAGCCACTAGTACCAAATCCAGCCCTTAATCCCTGGAAGAGGTTACAGGTAACTTGATTGCATTAAGAGCTACTTACAATGGCTTAGATGATGACTTTCGCAGTTCAGTTCCTTTTAGAGAATATGTGGATATGATGAACACTTTGATGCACAAGAAAGAGTATAGGAGGGAGCATGACATAAGTGGAAGAGAGCTCAAAAATAAAATAAGCAAGTTTACAGCACCTACTTTTGATGGAACAAATAAAATTTCAGCTAGAGCATGGCTACAAAAATTATAGACCTTCTTCACACTTAACCCCATGAAGGAGAGTGATGTTGTTCAATTTGCAAGTCTACACTTGGAAGATGCAGCCTATGATTGGTGGTATCATGGAATTACTACTCAAGGTCATGATCAGGTAACTACATTTGATGATTTCAGTCAAAGAGTGATAGATAGATTTGACCTCAAGGATGATGAAGAGTACTTTAAAGAATTTTCAAAGTTGAAGCAAACCAAATCAGTTAATGAGTATATAGAAGAGTTTCAAAAATTGGTTGTTATGGTACCTGATATGAGTGAAAAGAGGATTGTTTATCTTTTTCTTAATGGTTTGGAAGATTCTATTAAGGGTTTGGTTAAGGCTTTCTCACCCTCAACCTTACAGGAAGCTATCAAAAGAAGCTTGCAACTTGAAACTTGTGTGCCTATGAAACTAGTCACTAATCAAAAACCCCCAAATATTGGGCAACATAAGGGGAATTTTTAGAAAAAGACTTTTCCAACACTACCACCAAAAGATGTGATAAATGTGGCAAAAAAGAAGGTAGATGAAGAGACTAGGAGTGAATTACGAAGGAAAAAAGCTTTGTTTCACTTGTAGAGAACCATGGGTTTCAGGACACAAATGTTTGGGGAAAGGTCAAGTGCACTATATTGAAGTTGCTTCAAAATATGATTCAGATGAGCATGAGGAATTTCATGACACTAAGGAGGAGGAAGAAGAAGAGAAATAAAAAGAAATCAGCAAGGCCATATGGCACTTTAGCAGCATTATCAGGAGTCCCAAGATACCATCCCTTTCAAATTTGAGGGGTACTAGCAGGGCAAAGGTTGACAGTTCTTCTTGATAGTGGGGCAACTCACAATTTTATTGATGAGGGATTTGTCATGAAAAGAGGGCTTAAAGCAGAAGATTTTGAGGGATTCAATGTTACTATAGCTGATGGATTCACTATGCCTTGCACACGGGTGGTGAAACAACTCAAGATGACCTTAGGAGATTATGAGTTATGTGATGACTTCTATGTGGTTGGCATTGGGGAGATAGATCTTGTATTGGGTGTTCAATGGTTGCACTCTATTGGAGGCTATTACATGAACCATCAAACTATGGAGTTTAAATTTCATTCCAATGGGAAAGAAGTCTTATTGAGAGGCTTATCGAATGGAGCACCTAAGGCGGTCTCTGCAAAGAGGATCGAGAGGACTTTTCGAAGAGGACAAGTAGCATGGGCAGTAGGAGTCATAATCCATCCAACAAGCTCTCCAAAGAATCAAGGTAATTTCCATTTTGAAATTCAAAATATTCTTGTTAAGCATAGTATAGTTTTCAATGACTTGCCTCCAAGATTACCACCAGATAAAGGTTTTGAGCATGTTATAGAGTTAGAACAGGGTGCCAAACCAGCTATAACAACCCCATACCACCATCCAAGAGGTTATAAGGAAGAAATTGAAAAAACTATTAAAGAACTCCTGGACATGTGATTCATAAGGCCTAGCTCTATTCCATTTGCATCATCTATGGTACTTGTCAAGAAAAAGGATGGTACAATGAGAATGTGTATAAACTACAGGGCTCTAAACAAGAAGATCATAAAAAATAGGTATCCCATACCACGCATAGATGAACTCATTGATGAGTTACATGGTGCTCTATACTTCTCAAAAATTGACTTAAGATCAGGGTACCATCAAATCCAAATTAGGAGTGAAGATGTGGAAAAGACTGCTTTCAGATGTCACTATGGGCACTTTGAATTTCTTGTTATGCCATTTGGCCTCACTAATGCACCTGCAACATTCCAATCTTGTATGAATAAGGTATTTAGCCAGCATCTTCAAAAATTTGTTTTGGTATTTTTTTATGATATCTTGATTTACAATAAAACA
Organism: Cupressus sempervirens; assembly: GCA_028749045.1. Lineage (NCBI taxonomy): Eukaryota > Viridiplantae > Streptophyta > Pinopsida > Cupressales > Cupressaceae > Cupressus > Cupressus sempervirens. The sequence goes on from CM053790.1 coordinate 397,315,121, forward strand.
TGGGAAGAGCATCTAAAGCACATAGACACTATTTTGGGAATCTTGGAGTAGCAATCCTTCTATGCTAAGCTATCTAAATGTGAGTTTGGTTTGACAGAGATCCTATATTTGGGACATATTATAAGTTCTAAAGGGGTACAGGTTGATCAACAAAAAATCCAGGCAATTTTGGATTGGCCTCCACCCACTAATCTTACATAGTTGAGAGGTTTCTTCGGGTTGTGTAGCTACTATAGGAGATTTTCCAAGGGATTTTCTCAGCTTTCTGCCCCCTTGACTGATTTGACAAAGAAAGGAGCTTTTGTTTGGACAAAAGAGGCACAAAAAACATTTGATAAGCTTAAGGAGGTAATGAGTTCATGCCCTGTGCTTGCAATTCCAGATTTCTCTTTACCTTTTGTTGTTGAATGTGATGCTTCTGGAGAAGGTATAGGGGTTGTCCTAACTCAAAGGGGACATCCAATAGCATTTGAGAGTAGAAAATTAAATCAATCAGAGAAAGGTTACTCCATCTATGATAAGGAAATGTTGGCAATCATGCATGCACTTCATAAGTTTAGACAATATTTGGTATGTGGGAGATTCATTGTAAAGATAGACCATAATAGCCTCAGGTTCTTCTTGAACCAAAGGGATTTGAATGATCTTCAACAAAAATGGGTAAGCAAATTGCAAGCTTATGATTTTGATATTGAATACATGAAAGGAAAGAATAATGTGGTTGTTGATGCTCTCTCAAGAAAACCCACTTTGTGTTCCTTAACATCTATCTCTGCTGATTGGAAAGTCTCCATAATTTTAGAGTATGCTAAAGATTCCTTTGCCACCAAGATATTGGATAAGTTAGTGGATGATAACATGTGCAAGGTTGTTGATGAATTGATTTATTACAAGAACATGATCTTCTTAGTGTCAGGATCAAAAACTAAGGAGAGGATATTGAGGGCCTTTCATGACACACCTTTGGTTGGTCATTAGGATACTTCAAGACATACAAGAAAATTTGAGAGCGGTTTTCATGGAAGGGTATGAAGGAGGATTTCCTTAAACACATTAAGGAATGTATGGTATGCCAACAAAGCAAGAGTGAGCAAAAATTTCCTCCAAGGTTGTTGCAACCACTTCCTATTCCTGAACAAAAATGGGAAAGTATTTCCATGGACTTCATCATTGAGTTGCCCAAGGTTTAAGGTAAGGATTGCATATATGTGGTGGTAGATAGAATAACTAAGTATGCACATTTATTTCCTATCATATCTGATTTCAAAGCATCACAAGTGGCCGAATTGTTCTTCAAGGAAATTTTTAGATTACATGGCTTGCCTAGAAACATTGTCAGTGACTGGGACAATAGATTCATCAGCTCTTTTTGGAAGGAGCTCTTTTATTTGGTAGGAACTGAACTCACTCCCAGTAGTAGCTATCACCGTCAAACAGATGGAAAAATAGAGATAGTTAATAAATGGATAGAGGGATATTTGAGGAACTATGTTTCAAATCAACAACATGCTTTGGTGAAATGGTTACACTTAGGGGAGTATTGTTACAATACATCTCATCACATGTCTATTGGTATGCCTCCTTTTTGTGCTCTTTATGGTTATGATGCCCTTTCCTTTGTTGATCTAGTACTTTTAGATAGCAGAGTACCTGCAGCAAGTGATTTCATCAAGCAAAGCCAAGACAAAATAAGGTCCCTCAAGGATAATCTACAACATGCATAGAACGAACAGAAGTTGTATGCTGATAGGAAAAGGACTGAAAGATATTTTGAGGTGGGAGATTTGGTATTTTTTAGGTTGCAGCCATATAAGCAAAGCACCTTGAAGAGGAGTGGGGTAGAGAAACTCAAGCCAAGGTTTTATGGGCCTTATAAGATCATCAAGAAGGTAGGAGATGTAGCTTATGAATTGGAGCTCCCACCAAATAGCAAAATACATAATATTTTCCATGTATCTTGCCTAAAGAAGGTTCTAAGCCAGCAAACCATAGTATCTACAGAATTACCACCTCTTGACGATGAAGGGAAATTAGTTTTGATACCAGAAGAGATTTTGGATACAAGAGAGAAAAGATTGAGAAATAGGAGCATCATAGAGCATTTGGTCAAATGGAAAGGATTACCACTGGAGGATGCAACTTGAGAAGGAGCACATATTCTTGAGAATTCCAATCTTCATTTCTTGAGGACAAGCAATATTTTGGAGGGAAGGACTTGTCATGTCCCATTTTCAAATAATTAAAAATAATAATCTTTGCTAAGGCAGGCAGGCTCTAAAAGGTGAAGTTTCGGCAAAAGGGGCTAATCTTTGGAAACCAATGGACTAATAAATAAAAATTATTATTAAAATATTTTTTATTAACCCCTCTTGGACGTGAGTTAGGGCTATGCCCTCTTTTAAGGGATTTGGAGGCATTTTGGGCTTATTCCAGAACTTGATTTTCGCTTATTGCTTTGTTGTTCTTCAGAGGCTACCAAATTTGTGGAGAAGGAAACCCAAGGACAGGAGTTTGCAGGTTTCTAGGAAGGATAAGGATGGGATTTTAAAGCCATTCCATGTGCAAGCTCATGCAAAGTTTTCCCTTGTGCTGAACAATGCAAATTTGTGAGTTTTCGGGTGTATTTTTTTGTAAGAGTTTGGTGTTTCCGGTTGAGTATTTCATATCAGTTTGGGTTGCTGCTATATTTCAAACTTTTAGATGTTAAAATAGAGCTAAATATATGTATTGGGTTGTGGTTAAACTTCTGTGATAGATTATTAGTGTTTTGTGGTGTTTTTGGGCTATTTTATGTTATTTTCAGGAGCCCGATGAGCATTGTTTTTGCCCTCCATTTGGAAGTTTTTGTGTAAATGTTATACAGATCTAAAAATGTCATTTTGTACGTTGTTATGCTGCTGAAATTTTTGTAAAAATTTCCACTTTCAGATCTATTAATAATAAGTGAAGCTGTGAAGTTTTTGGCACTATTTCGGGCATACCCGATTTGGGGTTTATTGAGAAATTGGTGGATCTTTGAAATATTGGTTGTTTGATTTTAAAAATCTGACTAGAGGCTTGAAATATCATATAAAATTAGAGGAAGGGACATTTTAGATGCCCTTATAGATGAGGGCATTTTTAATGCTAGCTCCCTTTTTCATTAACTTAGCAATGGTGCTCGGACTTTTGATCTTGAGTTCATACATTAAATCAGGGACTAGGTTTTCAATGCACATATTAACTTGTTGTTCTTTGGGAATATTTAGTGAGAATTAAATGACAAGGTTTCTCCAACATAATAGGAATGTTATGAATTGTTCTCCCATCTTTTGTTTTGTTGAGAATAGATCCGACAGTGTCACCTTATTTGTTATGCTGAAGGCAAAATGGGATATGAATTTGTTTGCTAGTTATGACCAAGATTTGATTTTACTAGGTAGTTTGGAGTACCATTCAAGTGCAGACCCACTGAGAGAATGAAGGAATAGTCTCATGAGATATGTGGGCTTGTCACTGAGTTTGGTACAAGAGGTACATGATTCCTTGATGTGGTCAAATAGGTTGCCTTTTCCTCGATACTTTTCAAATTTTGGTGCCTCAAAATGTTTTGGGAATGGAGGCATCTACAGATTTTTGTCAAAGGGATTAGGATATAGATCTCTTTCTATGTATAAGACTTATTTCTTTTGGACTCCCGATGCATCAAGTTGTTTGGCTAATTGTTTGAACTATTGTAGTAAATCCTCATTAGGGCGTTGAGTATTAAACCTTTCTTTGAGTCATTTATGTCTATGAGTAGATCATTTTCTATGGTGAGAACTATGTCTACTCAGTTTTGACAGCTTTGTATCTAAAGACTTGGGTGATGTGTCACTAGGTGGTGGAGGTACATTGGCACCTCAAAAGCAAAAAGGTCCTTGTTGTGGTACTTGTTGATGTATTGATTGTGATTGTTGTACCATGGATTGTTGTCGCATCACTTGTTGTGGTTGTTGTTGTGCCATTTGTTTGGGTTGTTGTTGAGATACTTTGGTTGGTTGAACATGAGGCCATGTATGCGACTATTGTTGTGGAGGTATCTGTTGAGGTCGTCGTGTTACATGTTGTTGTTGCAACAATTTTTGTTGATAGGCAATTTGTTGCTCTAGGCATCTTTGGTATTCTAACTGTTATTTAAGTTGCTCTTGTTGTTTAGCAAACACAACTTGTTTTGTTGGTATATCATGTGTAAATCAAGTGGATTTAGACTAGTTTGTGTGTTAAGGATGTTAGTTCCTTGCACCACTTGAGTTTTTTGTTGTTGTTATGGATGTTGATGTTGATTTTTTGTGTACATGTTAGGTGGATTTTGACTTAGTTGTGCATTAGCAATGTTGGATTCTTGGTGCACTTGAGATTTTTGTTGTCTCTGAAGTTGATCATGTCCTTTAGAGGTGAACATCATGTTAGGGTCTTTGTTTTGATACTTTTGGGAGGTTGATGTTTCACCTTGAGATATAATATTGATATGGAAATGGGCCACATTCCTTTGGGGAATGCGTGAAATATCGATAAGACTCTTCCTTTGTATGTTGATAGAGTTTTTGTAATAAGTGTTGTTGTTTCATCTGGTGCACTCATAGGGGGCTTCATTGTATTTGACATTGTAATAGTTGTTAGAGTTAGCAGCAAGGCTGCACTTTGTTGATTTTCCTCCAAATGAGGTACATTTGGCATCCCTTTAGTGCAAGTATCCTTAGGCACTTCTTGTTGTTGCATTGTTTGATTAAGATCAATTCTCAATGTCCTCTTAGGGTACTTTAGAAGAGTCTTGTTGTCATTCATTCATGGAGATTTTTCAAACAAGGGGTTGATATTAATGTGTTCAAAAGTACTTTGGAGAGTCACAATGGTTGATTCTTGGTGAGATCTTATAGGTGTTATCTTTGTGTTTGAAAAATCCAAAGGTTGTTTCCCATTGTCCAAATCTAAATTAATCATAGGTTGTATGTTTTGAAATGTTGGATTGCCTTGACATTTAAACTTGGGTCCTTCCAAATTTGGATTAAATTTGATGATTTCTTTGATCACCAAGAGTTTAACATTCTTTTAAAAAGTCTTGTCTTGGCAAGCCCTAGCCATTTCTTCATTAGTGATGCCATAATTAGTGTTAGAATCATCACTTAGGTTTAAAGTACTTTTTTGTATGTTCAAAGGATTGAAGGTATTGTGTTAGGTTTGTTGAATTCAAATGAGTGAGTTTCTTCATCCTCTGGTGTTGTAGGTACACTACCACATCTATGTGATATAGGTATGAATATGGGTTCAAAATTAGGGGTTCATTGAATCATTCCATGTGTAGGGGAAGTGTTTTGAGGGAACATCATGGTAGATGTATTGTTGATGGTTGGTTGTGTCATTTCTTGATGGTTAGGGTTCGGTAGATACATGCTTAATGGGTCCACAAGCAAAGGTTGTGAGGCTTCATTTTGATTTGTGTCAAGTGTTTGCTGAGGTTTCTTAGTCTTCTTCTACCTTGGACAAGCTTTAGGTTGTGTTTGTACTTCAGAAAACAAAGGTTGATATAACTCTTCTGGTCTGTGAACTATTTGTGTCCTTATAAGTGTTGGCATGATACCTAAATATACAAATGCAATAGGGAAATGTCAAAATTGACTCTCTACCTCCCAAGTGCATACCTAAACTACCAATTGTGCTCTAACAGTACCAAGTGTGCCCTAGGAGTGTGCACTTGGTATCTAGAAGGGTGCAGTTGGTAAAAAAGTGTTTGAGTGACAAATATGCAAAGAATGGATGATCTAGATGTTTTTGGGTGTTTTCTAAGGTTTATGGATGCAATGCAAGGTGTGGAAATGTAGTTTAGGGTTCTAGAAGCTAAGCTAAACTTCCCAATTAACAAGTGCACTATGAAACTACCAATTGTACCCCTGAAGTGTGCAATTGGTAAGACATGGGTGCAGTTGTTAAAATAGTGCAAAAATTGATAATCTGGATGTGGGTATGCAAGATATGAATTTTTTTGGATTTTTAAGGGTTTTGGGGTGTTATGCAACCCAAGGAAGTGCAAAATCACCTAGGGTTATGACATGAAAGATATAAATGACCTAAGGGAATGATGGATACATGCAAATATGAATGACATTTTGGATTTTGTAAAATGTAGATTAGGGTTGGACTTTAGACTTGGGAATGATGTTAAAGGTTGATGTATGAAAATGTGGATAATGCAAAGGGAAGTATGTTAAGGTTGAAAATGACATTTATGATATGAAAGATAGGGATGTGAGATTAAGTAAGGTGTTGGGTTTGACAAGTGTTTTGGATAAACTGATCATTGGACAAGTTGATTGGATTTTGATATTGGAAGAGATGCTAGGGTTTTGGACTCTGCAAGATGAAGTGATCATGCAACTAGAGTTAATTAGAATGACATTTAGAGAGACTCGAGATATGATAATGCTATGACAAGAGTGTATGCAAGGTTTTGAACTTAGGAGAAATCTTTTGAAAGTATTAATCTAAGAGTCTAGCCTTGTGAGGATGGACTTTGGATCTTAACCAAAAGAGATTAAAAAAATTAAAAAGATCAAGTTGATAAAAATGACAAGGTCAAATCCATCAAGACATAGATAGATTTTGACCCAAGAAAATGACAAAAAAATGACAAAAATACTATGGTCAAGATCCATCATCCATCAACATTAGGAGATACTTTAGGACTCATACTTTGTTCTGATTTTTTTTACTAAGTTCAAAGGGGTTTTGGGTTCAAAATGAGGGTTAAGGGTAATCAAAATGAGGATTATGCAGATTAGATATGTGATATGAAAAGATCCTAGGATGAAAAATGACATTTGGGGTGCAAAATAATGTTCTGGGTTATGTTGAAATTGAGGGCCTAAACAGACTTCTAGAGGTAGTTCTAGGGTCCCAAAATGCAGTTTGGAGGTCCAAAATGGTCATTCTAGCCACCAAGTGTGCTATGCTAGCACCAAGTACACTTTGACAATACCAATTGTGCTTAGGGTGGAATTGGGTCCAGTTTGAGTGTAGCTAGTAGTTTCATAGTGTAGTTGGGAAGCTAGGTTAAAGGTTTATTGATCCTGGACTAGGTGATTGTCAGGTTATTGTATTAGAGAGCTAATTGGTTGGGGATGATGTTATGATCAAATTGGAGATGCAAAACGAGGATTATGACTTGAGGAATGAAGCCTAAGGTGTGCAAACTAGGGTTAGGATATGCCAAATGAAGTTTAGGACATGATCAACAAGGGGGACCTATCTAGGCACCTGGTGGCACTCCTAAAGTCCCAAAATGATATCTAGAATCCAAACTAGGTGTTTTAGAAACCAAGTGCACTCAAATAGAGCCAACTACACTCATGGTGTAGTTGGGGCAAGTTAAAGTGCAATTGGTGAAGTGGTCTAAAACTGGAGTGATTTTGGACTTTGTGGCTTCCAAACTGTTATTCTAGAAGGCTAATTGATAGGGGACAATGTTATGATCAAAATGAGGATGAAAAATGAAGGTAAAGACATGATAAATTATGACTAAGACATGCAAAATGAGAGATAGGGCATGAAAGAATGCAAGTTGGGGAATGTAAGATGAAGATTGAGAGCTAAAATATGAAATATATGGAATGCAAAATGAGGACTAGATGATGCAAAAGAAGGCCTATAGGATGCAAGTATGAAGCTCTAAGAATGACAAATACAATGGTGTGATATACAAGGATGAAGCCTAAACCATGCCAAGGACTCCTAAGGTTACAAGTCTCCATGTTTTCAAAGTCTCAAGTGTTTGACAAAATGGTTTGCAATGTTTTGACAATGTTGTAATGTTTTGACAAAGTTTGATAGTATCCAAGGTTCAAGGTGTGTTTTGGTGTGAGTTTATAGATTTGGTATTATCTTGATTAACGTTATTCACCCACAAGACATAATAAATAAGAATAGTTGTTGTTAAACTTATAAGACACATCACAACCTAGGCTTTAAGATTGTATCCACTAAATTTCCACTTGGATAGAAGTTTAGTCATGCTTATGTAGAGCGAAAAACTTAGAATCTTGGCACCATAGGCTCCCCCTTATAGCACACACACTTCTTAGAGCTATCAAGATTTGCTTCCCAAGGGTCATCACTTCCCAAGGGACTGTTGTCTCTACTAAGGATCGCGAGAATTTGGGATGTCTTCAAGGGCATGGGTGACCCCTTGAGCTAGTGGATAGAAAGGATTTTGGCCACTAAGACAAGGTGTTTAGTTTGAGCACTCTGTTTGACAAGTGAATGATAAACTTCTACAAAAGGTCTCCCAACCCTGAGGTTTGAGGTTTGACACACCACAAGGGTACTAGAGGAGACCTATCACGCAACAATAACACTAACATGACATTAACTGTATTGAGTCTATTATAGTGGTTGGAGTGTAGACCTAGCTTTGGCTCATTATAACTTCAAGGTCAACTCTTGGGACTCACCAAGTGGTGAGTCTTAGTTCCAAGGCAAGCCTCTCTAAAGAAGTTGCACAGATTTCTCTTACACCCAAGATCAATGAATGGTGAGGAGAGAGGATATGTCCATGCAACTCCTAGGGTTATAAAAAAATGCATAGACACCAAACATAAGAGAAAATTCATTTTAGAGCACCAAACAAAGTGTTATCTATTCTAGGAAAGCCACACACAAAGTTTGAACAAGCACATAAGTCTTTGTTAATGTCCTGCAACAAATATTTAGTAGTTTTTAATAGGTTTGTCTTCTTCCAATGATCACCACATGTTGAAAATAGATCATCAGTAACACAAAAACATCTACCCTAGGTCCTAGAATGAAATTGAAACCCTAGATGTAGATTTTTGTTGAAATGTGACCTTTCTATGAACCAACTATGCCTTGACAGTGCAGAATGCACCCTAGAAGGCCAAAAACACTTAGGAGGTCTCGAAGTATGCTCAAATAGTACAAATAGTGCTCCTAATGTAGCTGGGGCCAGTTAGAGCACAGTTGGTAAAATACATACTGCAGTTGGGAGACTAGGTGCAAACTGGGGGAAATTAGATCAAAATAATACCTAGAACTTGGAAAAGTGAAAGCTATCCTACCAAGTGCACTAAGACAATGAAGAGTGCACCCCTGGTGCACTCGGGGCCTAAAAAGGTGTAGGTGGCAGTTTAGGAGCGCAGAACTAGTAAGGTGTGAACAACAAATAGAGGTTATACTCACCTAGGCCCCTAAAACAACTTCCTAAAGGACCCAAGTGTGCCCTGACAAAGTAGAGTGCACACCTAAGACAACAAACTACATAAATGCATAAATAAAAGCCAAAAACATGTTACTAGGCCTCCTAATTAGACTAGGTGTGATAAGAAAGAGTAGAAAAACATTGCACTCCTTCGAGCAAGCTCCTTCCTTGCACCTACAAGCACAAAACAAAGAAACCCAAGTTAGTAATCATGATTTTCACGTCGAGTTCACCAATTGTAGGACTAGAAAATGGGTTAGAACCTATCATACTATGAGAAACCACTAAAATCAATCAAAATACACTAAACCCTTCTAATCTACCATGAAAACCAATTGAAATAAAGAAAGTAACACAATCAAAACTCCCTCTTCAATTGTAGTTTTCATGTCCTTCTTTCTTCTCCATTTGATGTAGCTCCAAATGCCTATGGTGCCTATACAATTGAAAGCAAAGACTAATGATATGATGATTCTATCAAGATTACTAGAAGTGTGGTTTCAATCCTAATGGATTCTAAGGGATTCTAAGGATTCTAAGGATCGAAAATGAGAGCAAGATGGCTCAATTTATAGCCAAAGTGCAAGAGGAGAAAATTGAATGAGAAGATGGACACTTGTCACTTTGAATGTGCAACTTGGCATGATATTCCTTAGAATATCTATTACAACTATGAAATAATATGCTAATTTTTGGATTTTGTGATGCATGGAAGTCAACATGGATAAAAGTGGAGGAGAATCTATGACGTTCATATCACATCTCAAAGCCACTTGTAGCCAAGAATCTATGACAATGGAGGCTTATTATAGACATGTGTGAGGAATAAAATATATCAAATATGACATATTTTATCCACGTGTAGGGATAATATCTATGATGTGTCATGTCCATGTGTCAAGAGTAGGTGGAATATTTGAATTAAAAATTCATACGTCCACACAAATGGAAATTAATAAAATATAAATTAGAGGTGGAAAATAGGACTTAGGAAATAGAGAATTCCCATAGTTTGCGAAGGTAGATCCATTAATTGAGAATTTTGGTTATTATAAAGAATAATTAGTAATGTGTGATGAAAATGATTGAAATGACATAGGATTAGATTATGGATTATCTAATCCTATAGGATAAATTAGTAAATGATTGGCCAATTTGATGAAATAAATGTGATAATATCCTTTGATAAAATGTGATGATTATGTAGGTCGACTAGAATGGTGATGGGTAGATCAAAGCCATGATCAAATTGAATGACTGATTAGGATTGATAGCATGCTAAGGACACATGGCATGGATTAAGGACATGCGACATTTAACAATCATCATAAATGCCATAGAATTGAAATTGATTGATAAGGTTTATTTTAAAAACATCAACAAATATTGTCAATGTTATTAAATTGATTGGATAGTGTCATGATCCGACAATAAGGGACTCGACAATGTTAATGATCGAATGATAAAAATAATAGATTTGACCTAGCACTAGGGGACATGACAATACTAAGGTCAAGTTTGATGGGTTTGATAAGATTTGATAGGTCACCAAGGTACTGAGGGACACAACAATGCCTTGCGTTTGATGGATCATGATTGATTTGAGATATTTGACACATTTTGGGTTGATTAGAGATGATTTGGGATTATTTTGGAATGATTTGGGATGCTTTTGAGTTGATTTGGGATGATTTTGGGTTGATTGGATATGATTCTGATGATGTTGAAATGGTTTTGGGTTGATTCCAGAAAGTTTGGATTAAATGGGAATCGATTTCGAAATGATTTACAATTGATTTGAAAGGGGATATGAATGATGAAGGATATTGTTGAAATATGCTTGAATGATAATCAAGTTGGCCAAAAGATCAGAATTAGTGAAATGAGAAAATGGGATGAGTTAGTATGAAAAAGTGATTAAATAGTAGACGCGAACCATTTTTGAGTGTCTACTGGTATAAATATATATGGTAAAATTATTTAAAACCATTATAAATATGAAGTTCTCTTTGATTGCTGCTAAATTTTTTCATACATAAAAGGCAATATTATATCGAGCAAAGACATGGAGATGGTTTTACATATTAACACAAAACACTCACATGGTCTGTCATGCCCACTCTAAATGGGCATGACTTTCATTGACATATGTGTTTAGTTGGTCAATGTTTTAAAGCATAGATAACTTGCTCTATGAGTTCTAGGTTAAATTTGCTTCTCAGTTCTTAGTTGTTATTGTTGGATTTTCTTTCCTTGCAAAACCTGTCACATAAATAAAACAAATATCAAGCATATAATTCTTTTTTTTTTTTTTTAAGAGGGGTAAACGCTTTGACCTGGAGCTATGAACCAGTGAGGCCACAAACGGGGGACCTCATCCTCATGAGATTTGAACCTTGATGGCAAGGATAACAGCACAACAACTTAACCATCACAACATGCCACTATTGGCTATCAAGCATATAATTCTTGTACAACTAAGAAATTATAATTATAATAGGTTAACCTTATTTGGTAGAAAAATTATCAATAGACTTATCTTACTTTTATGTCCTAGTTGATGACTATTCACTCCTATTATTAGATTATTTTTAAGCTCATTGATTGACATGCGACTGATAGGAACTTGATTGGGATTTTGAATTGTAGAGGAGAGGTTGTTAGTTGGATCATGGGTCAACTTTCACTCAATCTTACCTCAACTTTAGATGCAAAATCTCTAGTTCTTGGTATATTCGATTCTCTAGAAATAATAATATGTCAATTCACATTAAATTCATTCTCTTTCCCTTTTAATAAGTTTTATTCTTTCGTAGTTGAATAAATAGGTGTTTCTTTTCTTTCCCAAAGTGAATAAATAGATGTATATATTTTTTAAAGTTTTTCTATGTCTATGGTAATTATCAATATTTATTTTTTAGGTTTAAGATTGTTATTTTTATTGGCTTATGTCAAATCCCAAACTCTTTATAAGAAAAATTAAGGCCTATCAAGCAAAAATCTTTGTTGGAGGCCCATATTCACCATGATATATTTTAGAATTAACAAAACTTGAATCCTTATTAATTCTATAACTATTATTTATTGTTATTCATTTGACTCACTGAATGAGATCCAAGGTTTTAATACTCTATTTACTAATTGTATTGTTATTTTTATTGCCTTTAAATTTTTCAAAAAGGATGAGTAGAATTTCATTATAACTTTCTTTTCTTTGATACCAATGTTTTAAAAAATTCATTTTTAGACTATTTAAGTTTCATCAACCTACTATGTGAAAGTTTTTTATATAGTGGATTGTCTTTAATTTTGTAGATCTAAATGTGCTTGTGTTCTAGTCTTTGTTCTACAACTATTTTTGAAGAAGATAATTATAACATAATAGATTCTATGAATTATTTGAATAAGCTTGTTGATAAATTTGGAATAAACAAAAACTCATATATATTTTGATTTTCATTTTTATCTATTGTACAAATAATGAAATCATTTTACCACATTTCACACCATTGTTAATCCCTTGTCTTCAAGGCATTCCCAAAAAAAAACTGTAATCAAATTTGGTCAAGTTACTATTATGAATTGTAGATTATTGACACTAACCTAATACAACTAAGTTTTGCAAGACCCTACTAATATAGGTGCATATCTCTAAAAGGGGATTGGAACAAGTTGTCAATGCACCACTATGGGATTAGAACTGCCCTATATATGCTACCTAAATCAAACAAGAACACACTGGATATTATAGTAGTCATGATATGATTGATGGCTCATCTACATCTAATTCTAGCCCAAAAGCAATATGTCCTAACCAACACTAGTCTTCTTATATTTTGCAGGAACTTGGCTACCCTACAGCTCTTGTTAAATATAGTTTATTACTTACTTATATAAATTGTAATATAATTTATCTAATACTCTATGTACAATTCTTACTTAAAAATATTTAGTTATTCATTTATATTAGATTAATTGTTCAATAATAGTACTTGAATTGTATAATTGATGACTTAACTAGTATATATTGGTTTATTGTTGGTCATTTAGTCATACCATTGTATCCAAACACTTAATTAATTCAATTAGGGATATTTGATTACTATTATTCAATATTGAATACCAATATTAGAGGGGATATTACAAATTGACATTCTCATTTGTTCATAATTGAGGGCCACTCATCCATGGCTACTTAAGTACACTTGGTGCTTAATTTTACTATGCAGGCTTTCTTCAAAGTGGTTGGGAGGTATTTCGATATTTATATGGAAATAGAATTAAGTTGGTACCTATGTCAAACACCTATATGTATGTCCTAAGAAAGTTAATTTCCCCAATATTTTTGTAAGTGTCTATTTATCTAGGGTTTTAACATGTGCATATGATTTAAATACCAAAATGATTAGGATAAAGGAAGGTGTAGAGTTAGGAACCATATCCAACTTGATGATTGTAGATGCATTCAAACTTAATATGACTACTAATAGAGTCACTAATTTAGATCAATTCAAAATGAATTACAACACTCAAAAGGAAATCAAAACAAATTGATAGTCATGTCATTCCTCTAAATTTCCATTGGACCCTCATGTATTATATAGAAAACATGAGTGAAAAAGGTAAACTCACCATTTGGTTCTGAATCTCCATGACCATAACAATTCATTTGGCATTTTTTGCTTCATATCCCTCCCTATAACTTGGTAGAGGGCATAGTAAGTCTTGACCAAATATTTCACAAACTTATCACTCTTAATAGCTTTGTCTACACCATATAAATCCCCATACAACCTTTATCTTCATAGACAATGTTGCACACATGGCCATGTCCCTTGGACTAGAAAACATTTAGCCTAGTTTGACCTTGTTATATTATTCCTCCTCAAATTAACTTTTACAAAGAATAATCATTACCCAATTTAATGACATACCAAATACCTTGAATTAAACTAATACGATCTTACATCTATAGATAGTTCTAGGTCATACTTTCATGTTCAAAAGTACCAAGGGATAATAAAAAAGGGTCATAAGATAATCACAAAAAGTCCACACTAAACATAAAGGGTTACATTAAAATCAAATGCATTATATCACATGATCATTGATAAAGAAGTTGACAATTATTCCCTTTACACACAATAGACCCAGTGTGCTTTTCATTAGAGCTCCCTGATCATGCACTAATACTAAAAATATAAGTATTAGGGTTAAAAGAACAAACCTATTGTAATAACCCCAATAGGTTCTAACTTCGTGAAACTCCAAATCCTTCTCAAATTTAATTGTTTGACATGTTCTCAAACACTTTGCAAGCAAGGGATATATTGCATATGTAAATTTTGATTGCTTTCTAAATGCCAAACTTTAGTAAATATGCTTCCAAAGAACACACCAAACAACTAACAATGAAGATGCAATTTTTTAAAATAAAACTAATTATAAATAGGAAAATATGCATCTACTATTGGAAATATTCTAGACTATGCTAAGTTACTAAGAGGGGAGGGGTGAATCAATAACTTCTAAAACTTCTATAATTTCATCTCTTAATCCAATAGTCCAATTAGCATTTAATCAATCAGATATAATATGATCTAATTGAATTTATAAGAAATTGAAAACATGAAAGCATTCATAACACTATGACATAAAGATTTGGTGACCCAGAAACCTTCCAAATAGAAAGTACAATTGTAGTGGGGATGATACCCACAAGCTTTAGTACTATAGTATAAAGTTGGCCTATTAAGGCTTACTTGATCACTTTTGATGATCTTCCTTGTTAGGAGCAATAAGGACTACTAGATCCACCTTGTGAAAGGATTTACAAACATATAATGAAGTTACACTTGGTAAAGATATTTACAAAAGACAGTTAGGTCTACCTTGTTAAAGGATTTGACTGATCCATCTATTAGGATGAAACAGTAGATGATCTCTGATCTCCAACTTGTTTTTCTAAATGAGATTATTTTATATACTAATCACCTTGATGTGATAGATATGTCTTTGCTGCTCCTTATACTGTTGTAGCCTTTGTAATCACTAGTACATTTGCACTTGTTTTTCTACCAAAATTTTTGACCAAAGCTATGATTTCTTCTTTTTATTTAAGTTTTCATCCTCGTGTTGGTCAAAAATATCTTTAAGTTTTTCCATGTAGGTCAAAATTTTGACCAACTCAAGTCATAACAAAGAAAAGGCCCGATAGAAATAATTTGCACATTCATATGTAGGCTAGGCTTCATTCTTGCATAGGGTATCATTGAAAATTGTGAGTAATAGATGGGTAACAGGCTTCGTTTTGTAGTGGTTGCCTTCCCCTCCTTCCCAAACTTCTCACAGCCTTTGAATCGCTCTAATCCAGGGATTGTGTTACAAATTTAATGTGAAAATTCAGAACTTGATGTTGTTCTTTCTAGATTTTCATTTTTTTGGTGTTTAGATACTTTCCCCCTTAGTGTCATTGAGTCAATGGTGAGGGTAATGATGATACAATGTCTCTAACTTTGGAGTAAATTTAAGGGAAGTTGTGGGTTCAAATTTAACTTCTTGTGGGATTCTTATGAGTGATCAAGGAGAAAGTTAGAAAAATTGTGCAATGTACGAAATGGGTAGTATGAGAGCTTCATCTTCTTCGAATTTGGAATTCTTCTTGGCCTGCATTACTCCACCTTTGCCTACACATCATTTTCCCAAGGTATGCCCATTTTCATTCTTGGTCGTTCGGTGCTTATTTAAATTTAGGGTTTTGGCTTTTCCTTTATTCTTCTAGTTTGTGGACATGGCGAATCAACAGTCTTGATTGATTCCCACTTGCTGAAAAAGTTATAATCTTCTTGTCTCGGGCCATAATATGCCTTTTAACACTACCTATTTCATTGGGGTTCCCATATCAAAGAGAAAACACTATTAAAAGGAGATAGACAAATGATATTAATATCCTGATGATCCACCCTCACTATCATACAATGGTATTTATCTATAGTCAACTATTTCTTTTTTCAAATGAATAACATTAATGTAAACAAGGTCGCATAATATTTGTTAATGTGTAGTTTAAGCTTTATGTCCACAATTTGAATTAGCTAGAGTTACTCCAGTTCTCATCTATATATCCTTCTTGGTTATCCTTCAACATTTCTTGATGCAGTTGAGTAGGGTGGTGGTATTCAAAACATAATGAAAGTTTGAAATTTTAGAGGTTTAAGCACTCTAGCCTATCAATCATATCAAATACTTCAAGGATCTAATTTGTCAAGACTATCTTCAAGACTCCTAAATGAATGGTTTGGTTTTATAAACTTTAAAACACTTGGACTCAAGGGTTTTAAGGTTCCAATTCAATTCCAATACCCCCAATCCACACAACTCTTCCTCAAACTATTAAAAAAACCTAGTAGGTTGTTTAGTAGACTGGCAACAGAACAAAAATAGAAATAACTCAAACTTCTTCCAAGACACCTGACAAGGTGATGGTATTTATGGATACCCTTTTCAATGTTCTATGACATATCAAAAAAATTCATATGCTTATTTTGGGTCAATACCATTATATATGACTGTACCCCTATTTTCAATGCATGGAAATGACTAATTTTCCAAAGGAAGTATCAACAAATGACATCCTATCAAACCCAAATACTGGACAATAACTAGTTATGCCTTAAAATGACCATATGCAAAAGAAATTAACTCGAAAGGGTCTGTAGCATCAAAACCCCCAATTTATGCCCATAAACCCTTGTTATCTAGGGCTTCCACAATCTCCTAGTTCTATACTCTCTTGCAAAAAATTGAAGATGGATTCACCATCTAATGAACGTCACATAACATTCCTAAACATAAAATACACTCCTTGTTTGACCAAATTAGCCACTGCTATACCCAATCCACCATTTTCATTGTTTTTCCTTCACTGTTCTTCATTGTGATCACTTCTATTCAATCCAACTCTGCAAATGCTTGGTCAATCATTTATAATACAATTTAATAGTTTTCATTCCATGAATTATGCCTATGTATTCATGGAATGACTCTAAATTATTCCTAAACCCTACTATAACAACAAACTTCAAACACAAACAACTGGTTAACAGTAATTGGTGTGACAGTGAGTCACTGCAATGTTTGGAAGCACATCCAAAGTAAAATAAAATGATTTGAGAACCTTGTCAATGAATTTTAAATTTAATCAATCAAATTGAGAATTGATAGATAAGGGAAATTGCAAAGTTTAAATAGTTTATTGCTTGTTGTTTGCCCAAAACTATATACACCAATTTCAATACCTTCTCTCTTGTCCTGTACCAGAGACCCTTTGCTATTAAAAAGACTCCAATATAACTCCCAAAACTAATCCAACCAACTCTTACTATTGAGTTGAATGTTTAAACCAAAACATAACAAAACAATAGTTCCCTAAGATAGTCGTTATTATTTGAAAATTTGAATTTTTTAAAAACCACAAATGGCTTTATTTAAAAATGTGACTTCTTCCTAATTGTTTCCTAAAGTCCAGACTCATCCCCAACCTATCTTAGACTCCTAGAAACCTTATTAAGAACATTATTGAAAATTGGACAACTTTGGTCCATTACAACCAACCATTAGTCCTTTTTACATCCATAATATCTAGTTGTTGTATTATAACTTAATAGAAGGAGATTTATTTTAAGGACCTGATACTATAACATTTTTTTTAATCATTTTAGCATTTCATATACATAATAGAAGGTTAAAAAGATGAAAGTAGTTGTTAAGGTCACCTCCATGTAAGACAACAAATTGGTGTATGAGACTCTCTTTATCTATTCATTCCACAGAGTGATTACTTCTTCAATTTACCTTATATATTGTTCATTAAGGTGTACAACACTACCCTCTTTGATTTATCACCTAACCTCCAATAAGAACTACATGTATGCAGTACTATCATATTGAAAACTTTGAAATCCTATCCTAGACTAAGTGCATATTTGATTGACAGCTCTGTAAGTCTCCTGAGAAACATGCTTCATGAATAGCAACTAGAGGTATTTTAATCAACTCACCTTCTATTTGAAAATGCCACAAGGCTAATTCTTCCAAAGAGGAATTGTATTATTTTAGTTTCATTATAGGTATTAAGATCCTCCAATTGATTTGAAGACCCTGCTTATACACTTCATCCTCCTAATTTGTATTGAGGGTCTATGAGGTCTCCATAAACTTCAACTTTGGCTTGGTTGTGTGTGGTGCTCTTGAACCATTTCCTCTATTGGATCCTTAAAAATTTCAACATTTCTTCTATTGGATCCTTCAAAATAACAAGCACATGAGCCATTTTATTGACTTGATCCGATCTTTTTGCTTTATCGCATTGATGTTAACATTGTTGGAAAATTGTAACCAACTAGGCAATTGACTCATTAGGGGATATCATCTCTCTTAGAAGTCCCATCAATGGGCTAAATGAAGGTTATATCATGGAACTCTCAAGGGTTATAGATAATTTTTTGAGGAGTGACTATTCAAAAACAACTTACTCTAAAGAAGCCTAGTTGGATGTATTTTGTAGGAAAGAGAAGTTGACAATACGAATTTGTTGCACATTCCCGTTAGATCATTGACATTTTATAGCCAACTAGGCTGTTGATTTTTTATGTAGTCAACAGGTTTGCAAATCTTCAAAATTTTATAGCCAACTAATCTATTATCACTCTTTGGAAGCTCTCCTTGGTCCACTTCCAACTGAGCGTATAGGGCTTAGGCTAGCTAATTAACATGTATACAAACCATAATTATTTCTCTGGATAGTGTTTGTGGACACTCAGGGTTGGACAAGTAATATTTTTCTTAGAATCTTGAAACAAAAAGGGAAAAATGAAAAGTTGTTGGACAATAAATGCTATGGTTAGAACTTCGAAACAAAAAGAATTGAAAAACTAAATGATGGGACTGACGAAAACCACAAGCTTGAATGAAATCCATAAAATCATTGTAATATAGTTACACAGCCTAAACTTAAAGACTGTGTACAAAGTATGCTTAAGAATGATCCCTGTACCTGATACCACCATATGTGATTAACAAATATCTAGGACAAATGGTAACAATTTCTTAGGAAAAAGACAATTATTTGAATGTACGAGTCTTGTTCAGATCCCAGTAAATAAATAAAGATGAAGAAATTTATGTCTGAGACATTATAAAAATTTCCTCATATCATATCTAGCATTCAGAAATTATGAAATTCCCCTTTCCAGAAGGAAAATATTGATAAAATACTTCTAGAAGATAGAAACAACTTTGAAATTGATATGCTCATTTGTCAAAATGACAAAATCTCATTTGCAATAAGAACATTATCGTGTCGTTTCAAATCTTCATACATAATGATGCAAGTGGCATATGAAGGAAAGTAGATTACACAATTCCTATATTTTAAATAGTGCAGCTGATTATAAATTTATATATGGAGCAAATTTCTTAAAAACTTGCTCATAAATTGGTTTCTTATTATCTATAGCCTGATCCAAAACACAAAGGATAAATATTAGTACTCTTTAGATTAAGCCAAAGCCAACATTTTCAAGTTATCAATTTGTAGACAATTGTAACGGTTTCGTATTACTTTGTTACTAAACATGCCTTGAAATAATCTTGTTGGATCAGAGAAAGATTATGATGCTTAGAAATTCATTTTATGTTAGTCTCAAATGGACTTTCTAATTTAATTTTACCTGATAAAATTTTTATAAGATCTTTTGGAAGAACGGAAATCAGCATGATCTCCTTCTTACAAGCTCCCCAACACCCCAATCAATAGATAAATGTTATGGTGGAAGAGAGTGTGAATCTGGCCAGAGAATTTAGTGCTTGAAAATGGACAATGCTGGCATTTCTTGACACACATTATCTAGATAAGCTAGAGCCTGCTTATCCTCCTCATTGCATATTAGGAATTGATGAAGGAAATCTTGTTCCAGGTTTGATTTAGCTTTTTAGTATTAATATTGCAAAATTTCTTTTCTTGTTGAAAAAAAAGGTTTTACTACTCTTTGAATTATTCTCTGCTAGTATTTGACTATTTTGAACTTTTGATTGGTTTGGTTTATTTGCATCTTCTAAGTAGATTTTCTTTAGCTTTGTAATGAAGATTTTCTGAAAAAAGAAGAGTTCACAAAAATTTAAAAAAACCCAAATAAAGAAGATATTCTGAAAAAAGAAGAGTTCATGAAAATCCACATCCAGGGGTGGCTATTACTCTAATCATGAGCTGGAGGAGTCATACTATTGGAATATGGTAACTATGGTTAAAAAGTTGAAATTCACTCTTTATTTTTGGAATTATATAGCTTGAATGTTCATTCTTTAATCAAGCATTCTACATGTGAGTGTCTAAACATGGATATATGTTTACCTTTACTAGAGTTTTCTACATGTTTAAAATAAGTTATAACTTTTATCCCTTTGTTTTCTTGTAATTTTTATTCAATTTTCAATAAATGATGTGTATGTTGTATGGATTGTATAATTTCTATCCCTAGACTCCTTAGCCCTTGGCTGGTGGAATCACACACTATGATTACACTTAGAAGTGATTGTGAAATTTCTTCCTAATAAATGAATTTAGTGGTTGTAAATTTTCATTAGCTAACCTTTTGTTCTTATTCTTTATTTGTGAGCATGTCATCATCACTTCATTGTTTTAACTTGTGTTTAGTTTATGCTCCCTTATATCTTACTGTTGGAATTTGCATGATTGCTTTGTATGATGTAAAGGTATTCTAGTTTATACATATCCTTTCTTCAATCTATCAGTTTTTTTTCATTTCTTCCCAAGTCTTGCAATGACTATTTCAACTGTAGCATATGCTTGGTTAGGGCAAGACATTTTTTGTTGGCCTACTTTGGTAAATATTGATTATTGAACAAGTACAATTTTTTTACATAAATCATACATGTGTTCTTGTTGGAAGAGTGATGTGAAACAAGACAAAGCCTCAACAAATAGGTTATTCCAAAGGATTTGAAATGATATTCACCTTAAAGGATTTTGGACTACATTAGCAAACAAGAATTTGTTTGACCTTGGTTTAAATGAGAAAATGAGTTCTATCGCAGGGGGCATTAGAAATTTTAGTTTGACATCAAGGAACCATTTTTGGTGCCCATTCCTACTAACATTAATCATAATATCCACCATCTTGACCAAGTCTTGGTGAGTACTTGCCAAGTTCGAACCTGAGACACTCTTGTACGATTAGAAGCCTTAACTTACACAATGAATCTGACAGCCAAGACTTGTGAATCGAATTGTTAGATTTTCAAGTATGCTAAAGAACAAGAAGACAATTAAATATTAAAAAAGCATTAGAATAATTACATATTAGTTTTGAAAAAATTCTCTTGTTTGTCTGAGCTTTTCTACCAGGTTTAAGTCATAAACTAGCTTGCCAAGTCTAAATCTTGCAACTATGATGTCCATTTGTGATTTTTTCATCATCGAGTCATATAATTATATTTCATGAGCTTGTTCTAGCAAGGAGAGTGGAGAGCTATGACATAACATTCTTTAAATTTTCTTCTTTTTAAGCCAAAATGCAAGGTGGAAGAAAGCCAAAAGCTTCATTCTTTTCAAAATTCCATTTTTTCCCCTTGTAGCTAGAACTTAATATTATGTGCAAGAGACAACACAATATTGTTCACTAGTTTCTCTTATTTAGTACTTTTGGCACAATAAGTCTATAAATTGTAAATAATAAATATACTTGTGTGAATTGCAAACATTATTTATTGGTAACTCTAATTTGGTATGTTTTGCAACATCTCATTGTCACCTAACTCATACAGATAGTTATGACTTAACTCTTATTTGCATCTTCTAACTAGATTTTCTTTAGCTTTGTGAATAAAGTGTCATATAGCAACCTCATTTGTTGTAGATATAAGTGCCCTCTTTAGTTTCTCTATAATTATCTTGATAGGTTCACTAGATAAACCATTCTTCAAGGGCACAAATCATGTCTTGACCTCTGGAATTTTTTATGATAATTGCACTAGCTATGTTTAGTTCTTTTTCATGGTACAAATATGAGGAGGATTGTTGTGGCACTGTTGGCTCTTGATGGCAATCACACCACCTAATGTTACACACATTTGTTTTCGTTTATAGCCTATGGAGATATATATTGACAATGAGGTAAAATTGAAACTTCATGGTTTAGTTCAGGTATTGAATTTATTTGAGTTTACAAATATCCGATAAAATAGTAAACCATTCTCTCTTTTGTTGTGTTTGGTATTTATGTCTTGAAATTCTTCCAGCACTACATAAAACTGAGTGAGCTGGAGAAGAACTGGAAGTTGAATGATCTACTTGATGCACTAGACTTCAATCAAGTTGTGATATTTGTAAAGAGTGTTAACAGAGCTATAGAGCTGAACAAGCTTCTTGTGGAGTGTAACTTTCCATCAATCTACATTCATTCTGAAATGCCACAAGAAGAAAGGTATGTTTGATGTTGTTTTTCTTTTTGAATCTACCATGGTACTTAATGTAAAAATTCTCTTTGCTCTTTAATTTGGGATATGCAATTGAATTTAATTTGTATAATTCAGTCGAGTCACATTGCTAGTTGCTTCATTCATAAATAAAGCTTTTTGCAGTTGTCATATACACATTATTTATGCCAATATTTGGGATAAAAAGGATTGTGCTTTTTTAAATCCGTGATGGTTCATGAAAATTTATCTTAAGCATTTGATTTAATTATGTTTAACAAATACTAATGTGTTTCTTGTGATAGTTTTAGAAATAAAATTTTAATATGTGATTTTTCATGCAGATTAACTCAGTACAAAGGTTTCAAGGAAGGTCATAAGGTAAAATGAAGAACTTTGACTACCAGAGGCCAATGGTTATGTGACATTGGTATTGCGTAGGAGCTCTGATATAGTTGGTGTTAAATTAGAAGCAGCTAGACCTCCTATCAATGATTCCTTGAGGCTCTCCAATGTCCTAGCCACGTCTATCATTGAAGGTCATTATCTTGGCGATTCACTGCTACAAAGCAAACCAACATTCTTTGTAACCATCTTTGAACTATCCTATCTTTTTAATAGTTGTCCCCTAATAATTGGCCTTGAACCAGTATCCCTACTAGTAAAGTTGTTTCTTTGTTTCTTTTCTATGCATTGTAAGTATTTTCCTACTCTTAAAAAAAACATAGGATGTAATACACATCAAATATTAGCATTTTTTATTTTCAACTAAATATCAATATTTTTAATTTTCAACTAAATATCAACATGTTTATTTAGAATGGAAAAACAAATTGGTATTTTAATGTTCCACATCATTTGCTATATTGGTTTCTAAATATACAATGATACATTTTGAAATTCATGTGCCTAGAGTATGACTTTTATTCTTAATTTTTTCATGTAAGCATTTTATGTTTTCAGAGCAAGAATTATCTGGTAAATCTGGCTGCTACATTTGTTCTATTCCATAAATTTCCTATGCATAAATGTCCATTTGTTCCATGTTGTATCAAACAATTGTTTCTTATCCAAGCCATTTAATTTGCAACCTTGTAAATCTCTGCAAAGATAAAGTTGGAGCAGGAGAATTTTTCTTCTCAAATGTGTCCTCTAATTGTAAAGTGTCCATTCCACTATCTATTAATGAAATGGACGCTTTAAAATCAGAGGACACCTTTGAGAAGAAAAATTCTCCTGCTCCAACTTTATCTTTGCAGAGATTTACAAGGCTGCAAATTAAATGGCTTGGATAAGAAATAATTGCTTGATACAATATTATTAAAAAAAAAAATCAACCAAACATTGGTGGAAATTTCGACCAATTCTTGATAGTTTTCTACCAAGACTTGGCCGAAATTTCCACCAATTATAAAACATTTTCAACCAAACATTGGTGGAAATTTTGACCAATTCTTGATAGTTTTCTACCAAGACTTGGTCGAAATTTCCACCAATTATTAAAAAAATCGACCAAACATTGGTGGAAAATTTGACCAATTCTTGATAGTTTTCTACCAAGAATTGGTCAAAATTTCCACCAATTCTAAAAAAAATTGACCAAACATTGGTGGAAATTTCGACCAATAATGACAAATTAGAGCTAGCAAAAATTTAAAAATTAAAATTTCGACAAGAAAAATTACCATGAATGGCTTGGTCAAAACTTCAACCAACTTGGATCAAAATTTTGACCAAAATTAGTCGAAAATTGAGTTCAAATTTACTAGTGAATTCACTCTTTCTTCTTTCTTCTGATTACATTCGATTACATTGCATTTTCAATCACATTTTTTCCACTTGGATATGATACAATACATTACATATATACAAATCCAATTATACAAATTACAAAGTCGGCCACAATAAAAGTTTACACAAATATTACAAAGTGAGCTCAAGTGTAGACACTCGGGCTCTAAAGACTGAATCGGTGAAGTTCTAATACTCGGCATCCACTATCAATGCTCGACATCATCATGCACTTGGTAGATGTAGAAGCTTGGTCCATACTGATCACTTCCACATAGTCTTGAACTTGGTCTATACTGGTGACTTGATAGATACTGTGAAACTCGTCATATAAGTCGAATCACTTGTTTACCTTTGCATAGCTTGATAAACACTATCACCTTGAGCTTGTTATAAAATGAGTCACTTGGTTAACACAGAGTGGCTCGGTTAACACTAGACTCACATCACATAAACTGTGAACTCGATGAACATTGTACAGCTCGGTTTGCACTAGTAAACTTAGCATACACTAAGATGCACGGTTTACACTACTGATCTTCACTGTAATTTCAATTGCTCAGTAATCACTGAGATTTGTCCAAAGGACTTGGTAGCAACTATAGAACTCGACAACAACTGAAATGCTTGGCAAACATGGTTAACTATACAATGAGCTTGGTAGTTATTTACAATCTGAATAAGTGTGTGTCACTAATAACAAATTCGACTAATATGTCAACAATCTCCCCCTTTGGCATTAGTGACAAAAACACTTATCATCCAAAACTGAATTCAAAAAGTTTCATGCATACCTTTATTCATCACCTTGTGATACTAGCTCGGTAGAGTATACTATTTTTGAGATTTTGCAAGATATATATCTGTACAAGGTAAGGTTCCTTCATATAGTATACTATACATCTTCTTGCTATATACAACATATCTTTCTGTACATATCTTTCTTCCCCCTTGATTTTACAACTTATTACATTTTGTCCCCCATAACATATATCTTTCTCCCCCATTGATTTTACAACTTATTACATTAATGCCAAAGATTTATTCTATTTATTTACATAGTAATGCCAAAATGAGATAAAAATTTTGAATGTACCTTGAGAATGATTGCCAAAGTTTTATCCCAATTGTCTTGCAAGACCTTATATGTGTGAAGTGCAATCTACACTTCTGCTAACAATTCTATCATGTGGTCTGCTACGAAGAAGTTATTGTCATGGATGAGAGTTTTAGAATGTGCAATATGTCTCTGCAGTGCATCCATGTTGGGAAGAATCATATTTTGTATATCTACCAATGTAGATTTGATCCTTGCTTCTTCTCTAAGCAATTTTTCTTGCATATATGTCAAAAATCTTATCTTCTTGAAGTGTGCAGAGCTTGAACTGGGGTCAAGTCGGAATTGTTGAGTGCTTGACTTAAGATCTCCATCTATTTTGGACAATTTGTCCTTTATTTCCTTGGTAAACTCAGAAAAATTACATAGCTTACCAAAAAGTGATGATACATTTGTACAAGATGTTTTTAAAGTACCCAAAATTGTAGAAAGGTATACTTGATAAATAGCTATTTGTTGAGTAATGTGCTCCAACACTTTATTATCAAACTTCTTTTCTGCCTTCTACACTAGCTTATCCTGTCGATCAGTATCTTTATTGAACTTGTGAATTGCCCCTGCTAGATGATACAAAATTGGTTGTGAAAATCAACCTCAATGCCTATGGCCTTTGCCAAAATGTTCTTTGCATCCTTAACAATTTCAAATTCCTTATCTCTTTCCTCTCTTAATCTTTGTTGTTTGGCTTTCTTTTGGAGTGAGCTTGGAAATGTCCCAATTTGGGATTATAATTTCCTCATCTAAATCTATTTCTTCCTCCATCTCTTTTCTTTTACCCAATTTTTTTTGCTCATTTAAGCCTTGCTCTCAACTATCCTTGCACTTATTGCTTGTGTGCCTAGAATAGAAATAATTGTAGATATACTAGGACTAGCTGTGAAAACTAATACTACACTTATTGAAGGAATATTAACAGAAATACCTGAAGAATCCAAAATTGATGTATTCAAAACTGATGTACTCAAAACTAAGGTAGCCAACTTGATAGAAGAGGGAAGAGTCTGCAGCTTAGTAGATGAAGTGGAGGTCACTTTAGTCAATGATGTGATGAGCTGAGTAGGAGCAAGGAGTGATTGGATATTTGTATACATACTGGTAGTCACAATCAAATCTATTGAGGCTATCTCTATGCTTGATGTTGTCACTGGTTTGCTTGGAGAGTGAGGAAGTGAAGCAATGACTGTTGTAGCTATCTTAACTAGATTAGTTTCCTCATCATCTTGCTTTGCTTCCTCAGTAGCCTCTTATCCTTGTTCCTCTTCATCATCAATGTTTGCAAAATGAATTACTTCTTCAATATTTTATTCTTCATCTTTTTCTTCTTTATCATCATCATCATCATCATATTTTACAACAACAGGAAAATCACTTGGTTTATGTAAAAGATAGATATTTTTCCAAGTGTTAGTTGCATTCCTTACAACATGTTCAATATCTTTCATCAAAACAAGGCAAGTGTTGAATTTCAGAGTCAATTTTTGTTCATTTATCTTCAATGACTCTTTTACCTCTACATCTGATATGCTCAGCATAAGCTGCCTTAGAGTTTTCCCATATATGTCTTTGATAGTTTTCATGGAAAACTCCCATCTTGGCTTGATTTTCTCCAACAAATCATTAGGAATTTGAGAAGAAAGCTAGTCTGGTGAGTATTTCCATTTACCCATCTTGTCTATCACTAGATCTTCTATTTGCTTCTACTCTTCAGCTATCTTGATTTCATACTTTAATGACTTAAAGTTTGTTATATCGGCTCTTACTTCTAGATCTTTCAATCTATCTTGGAAGGTGGGTGGAGGTTTTTTGAATATAATGTCTCCTCCTTACTTGTCAAATTTCTTCCTAGAGGATCTTCTTGTAAATACTGCAATGGATGGCTTTGGTGGCTTGGTGAAAATTATATTTCCCTTCTTCCTTAATGGTTCTTCTTCCTCGGATTCTACCTTATCCTCTACTTCCTCATCCTCACCTTTTCCCTCAGTCAACAAAAGGGTAGAACTTGTTTTCAGTTTTGCAATTCTTTTCTTTCCTTTGTTAACCGCCTGAGGGAGCTTTATTTCTAGTTCAATCCTAGATTTTGCTTCATAATATGTATTGAAATACATAGCCTTAGGATCAATTGGTTCATTAACAAGTGCTTCAATGATATCTTTTGTTTCATCAATATTA
Source organism: Cupressus sempervirens (assembly GCA_028749045.1). Classification (NCBI taxonomy): domain Eukaryota; kingdom Viridiplantae; phylum Streptophyta; class Pinopsida; order Cupressales; family Cupressaceae; genus Cupressus; species Cupressus sempervirens. Next base: position 397,342,921 of record CM053790.1, read on the forward strand.
ACCTCATATCCAAGACGTTTCACCCATGCCATTCTAGGCTTGACTGCCTGAATGTATACTTTGTCACTATCCACCATGAAACATACATCATCCTTATAATCTTCAACAAGTGTGTTGGGGATTTAGTATCTATTGTTCATTTTCTCCTTGAATGCATCAAAATATTTGTCCATAATACTATTATAGTTTTCACCCATCTCAACAATATACTTATTTATCTGATAAAGTATAGGCACATCTTTTCTCCAAACAACAATGCCTTTTGAAGGGAAGAATTTTCAAACATAAAAGAATAGACATGTTAACAGGGAGCCAAACTTGCATGGATTATTCTTTGATGTCCTTATTCTTTCCATATTCTTGTTGAACTGTCTCAATAGTAGCTCGACAAGGTCAAATGATAGATTGTTCTGTTGGAAATATTATAGACTATGCTAAGTTACTTAGAGGGGAGTGAATCAGTCTTCTAAAACTTTTACAATTTCAACTCTTACCAACAATCCAATTAGCATTTAATCCTTCTCATATAATATGATCTAATTGCATGCATAAGAAACTAAAAACATGAAAGCATTCATAACAATGAGACACAGAGATTTGGTGACCCAAAAACCTTCCAAATAGAAAGTAAAACTGGGGTGAGAATGATACTGACAAGCTTTAGTATTGCAATATAAAGTTAGCCTGTTAAAGCTTACATTGATCACTTCTAATGATCTACCCTATTAGGAGCAACGAGGACTGCTAGGTCCACCTTGTGAAAGGATTTACAAACATACAATGAAGTATGCATTCAGTAAAGAGATTTATAAAAAGACTATTAGGTCTACCTTGTTAAAGGATTTGACTAATCCACCTGTAAGGATGAAACCGTAGTTGATCTTTGATCTATAACTTGGTTTGATGAATGAGATTCCTTTAAGTACTAATCACCTTGTTGTGATAGATATGACTTTGTTGCTCCTTATACTATTGTAGCCTTTGTAATTCGCTCTTTCTGCTCGTCTTTGATTATATTTGATTACATTGAATTCACATTCACTTCTTACACACTTGAATATGATACAATACATTACATATATATACCAATCCAATTATACAAATTACAAAGTCAACCACAATACAAGTTTACACAAATATTGCAAAGTGGGCCCAAATAAAGACACTCGAGTTCTGAAGACTGACTTGGTGAAGTTTTGATACTTGACATCCACTGTTAATGCTCAACATCGTCATGCACTCAATAGATGTACAAGCTTAATCCATACTGATCACTTCCAAGTAGTCTTGAACTTGGTCTGCACTAGTGACTCGGTAGATACTGTGAAACTTGTCATATAAAATAAATCACTTGTTTACCGTTGCATAGCTCGATAAACACTATCTCCTTGAGCTTGGTATAAATTGAGTCACTTGGTTAACACTGGACTTGCATCAAATAAACTATGAACTTGGTGAACATTGCATAGCTCAGTTTGCACTAGAAAACTCGACATACACTAAGATGCATGATTTACAATGTTGATCTTCATTGTAACTGCAACTGCTTGGTAACCACTAGGATTTTTCCAAAGGACTCGGTAGCAACTGAAATGCTTGGCAAACACTGATAGCTATACAATAAGCTCAGTAGCTATATACAATCTAAATAAGTGTGTGTCACTAATAACAAACCTAACTGATATGTCAACATGTTCTTCACTACTTTGTATGCCAAATCCATAGCTTCACATGACACATTATTTAACCTACTCAAGTTTTAAATCTTGTGCACAATGATGTGGATACCGAATTTCAACTCCGTGCTTGAGACACTACTAATATTCATTCCTTTGTTGTCCCGTTCTACTAGGGTTTTCTTTTCAAGTTCTGCCCGACCTAGGGTTTTGCTCATCTTTGCTTTGGGCAACATTGGGAGACCAGTGATTCAATGAATCATCTTCTTTGTGATTAATACTAGTTGCTCCAACCACAACTGTCCATTATGCACATGACTAAGGATAAACCTAATCCATTTTAGTTGAAATTCATGGGGCATGTAAGGGATGTGAGTTAACCTTTTAGTTTCCAAGTGTTGGTGCTTGGGTTCCAAAACTCCATTTACACATAGTTTATCTAGGGCATCATCCATTTCCAAAGTGCCAATCTCTTGAACAACACATTTAAAATGAGTGTGAATATCATTGATCAATAGTACCTTTTCAAGGATTTGAGATTGCACTCCACTCGAATCTGGAGTTTTGGCAATTGCAGGAGTGAACTTGAACTCTGGTGCCTTCCATTCTACTCCATGAGCCAACATGTTGGAACCTCGCTTTTCCTTGCTGCTGTTGGATGCCATCTTCACTTAGTAGGGTTTGAGAGAATTCAAAATCTTTCCCTAACAATTCGCTCAAATCACTTGGATGCTTTGAAGATCGCAATTTGCAATAGCTCTTAAAAATTTCACGATAAGAATGAATTTGATTCCATGCCTTTTATCAAAATTTTCCATAAATGCTCAGTACGAAAGGTAGATCAATTAACATCACGTTGACAGACTGTCATCCACTACGCTTACATTGAACACTCGGTGAAGTCTTTGTGACTCGATAACCATGTGCATCTTCATTACTTCTGACCTCGCTCAGTAGAGTCTATGACCCAAACTCACTTGGTAGTGAAGGTAACTCGGTAGACACTAGTACTTGGTGATCCATTTGTATCCTGAATATAGATTTGGATCATTTTGTTCTTTCAATCTAGAACTCTTTTGAATGTTTTCTTTGGTAGCCTAGTTCTAGTTCTCTCCTGAGAAATTAAGTAGAAATGGTGGAGTCACTCAATTCTTGAGTGACTTGATCATCATTTCTTGGACTTGTATCCTCGGTAGACTTTGGAACCCATTGTTGTCTCATCTATTTTCAGATGTTATTAGCTTTTGCCTTCTTCTCATCTTGAATTCTACAAGTATTCATGTAGTTCTTGGCAAGATGACTGAGTTCTATACAAATGAAACATCTTTAAGTGGTATCTCTTTTCCTCAAATGATGCTTTACACTATTCATTCCAATGTGTTCAAATTCTCCACAATAATGACATCTGCACCAAGTGTTGTAGTCCCAACCAAATATGACTTTCACAATTTGCTCTGCTAGATTCAATATCTTGGTTTTGCATTATGATGACTTGTGTCCATGTTTCTTACATTTGTGATGTTTGCCTTCAAATCTTGGTTTCTCTTTGCATTCATTAGCCTTATGACCATGTTGATTCCAATTGTAAAACTTTCCATTGAATTTTGCTTTTTCATTGCTCCAACATTTGTTTGATGTATGACCTATCTTACCATAGTGATTGCAAGTAGGTCTTTGATTTTTTTGAGCTCCTTTCTTGGATGATTCTCCTTCTTTTTTATATCCAATTCCTCCTTTTCCTTTTTGTTTATAGAGATTTCTCTCATTTAATTGATTCATGTTTGCTTGGGATTTCATCATTCTTTCATTGATTTGCCTTTCAAAGTTTAGATCATTTTGTAATCTTTCATTGATTTGCCTTTTAGAGTTTAGATCATTTCGTAATCTTTCATTTTCAAATATTAAGCTCATGATTTCCTCATTTGTATTAGAGAACTGATCAATAGGGTCTGCTTGCCGAAGGGATTGGTTCTAGATTTCATTGTTCCTTCCATCTATCTCTTCTTTTATCTTGTTCTTCTGCTCCATGACTTCACATAGCCTTATTGACTAAATTTCTTGTTCTCTTCTTAGTTTTCTTACTTCTTCTTGCAAGGAACCATTCTTTTCTAGGAGTTCTTTGATTGCTTCATTGGCTTCATCTTGATTACTTGAATGAAGATCTTCAATCTTTTCTTCAATGTACAGATGATCATTCATTTGAATTGCAAGTTCTTTTCTTCTTTTCAAGGATTAAGAGAGTTGCTCCTTAGCTTTCTTGAATTGGGTAATGGCCATTTCCAAATCTAGCTTTTCATTGTCAATAGCTTTGTCAAGTCTGAATATCTCCATGGCCTTGATCTTTGCTCAAGTTGTTAAACTTTCTCCTGAGAACCACAAAGCTCTAATGCCAATTGTTGTATATATTCTAGACTATGCTGAGTTACTAAGAGGGGAGGGGTGAATTAGTAACTTCTAAAACTTCTATAATTTCATCTCTTAATCCAATAGTCCAATTAACATTTAATCCTTCACATATAATCTGATCTAATTGCATGCATAATAAGCTGAAAACATGAAAGCATTCATAACACTATGACACAAAGATTTGGTGACCTAGAAACCTTCCAAATAGAAAGTAAAATTGTGGTGGGGATGATACCCACAAGCTTTAGTACTGCAGTATAAAGTTGGTCTATTAAGGCTTACATTGATCACTTCTAATTATTTACCCTATTAGGAGCAATAAGGATTGCTAGGTCCACCTTGTGAAAGAATTTACAAACATACAATGAAGTATGCACTCGGTAAAGAGATTTACAAAAGATTGTTAGGTCTACTTTATTAAAGCATTTGACTAATCCACCTATTAGGATGAAACAATAGATGATCTCTAATCTACAACTTGGTTTTTTGAATGAGATTCCTTTATGTACTAATCACCTTGTTGTGATAGATATGTCTTTGTTGCTCCTTATACTACTGTAACCTTTGTAATTCATTCTTTTTGCTTTCCTCTGATTACATTAGATTACATTGCATTTTCAATCACATTTTTTCCACTTGGATATGATACAATACATTACATATATACCAATCCAATTATACAAATTACAAAGTCGGCCACAATACAAGATTACACAAATATTACAAAGTCAGCTCAAGTGTACACACTCGGGCTCTAAAGATTGACTCGATGAAGTTTTGATACTTGACATCCACTATCAATGCTCAACATCATCATGCACTCGGTAGACGTAGAAGCTCGGTACATACTGATCACTTCCAAGTAGTCTTGAACTCGGTCTGCACTAGTGACTCGATAGATACTGTGAAACTCGTCATATAAACGAAATCACTTATTTATCTTTGCATAGCTCGGTAAACACTATCACCTTGAGCTCAGTATAAACTGAGTCACTTGGTTAACGCAAAGTAGCTTGGTTAACACTGGACTCGTATCGCATAAACTGCGAACTTGGTGAACACTACGCAACTCGGTTTGCACTTGTAAACTTGGCATTCACTAAGATGCACGGTTTACATTGTTGATCTTCACTATAACTACAATTGCTCAATAACCACTGGGATTTTTCCAAAGGACTCAGTAGCAACTGTAGAACTTGACAATAACTAAAATGCTTGGCAAACACTGTTAACTATACAATAAGCTTGGTAGATATTTACAATTTGAATAAGTGTGTGTCACTAATAACAAACTTGATTGATATGTCAACATCTACATCAATAAGACATTAGGGAAACAAATTTTGATAAAAAAAACTCTGATATAAGTCAAATTACTATTGATTTTACAAACCCTACCAATGCCCTAAATATCTACTCTCAAACAATGCAAAATGTAGTAGATAAAAACCTGGAATTGCTCCAAAAACATGAATTTTCCTGTAGCAAATTCCAATTTATTCCTTACTCCACAAAGTTGGCCTAGGCCCCAAATTTGGCACAATGAAAAGACTGATTTGTCTTCTCCAACAGTCATAGCCCTTTGAAAGATATTTCACCACCTCAGTTATGCAAATCAATGGGAGTGTTTGTTCCCAATGATCAATATAACAACTGCAGAAACCCTTGGTTCCACAAGCTATCTGGAAAAGTTGATTACAAAACATTCGATGCTCAAAAATGAGGTTTCCCTCCCTATTTATTCTTTTCCTTCACCCTTATAGAAGGAAATAAAATATTATTTAATTGCACTCTCTAGAAGTTTCCCCCTTTCCAAGGCAATAATTAGCTGTACTTCTAGAAAATGCACTCTCTAGAAGCTTCCCCATTTCTAATACAATAATTAGTTGTGCTTCTAGAAAATTACATTAATTAAATATAAAGTCACATTTTAATTTTAATTTATTTAATGACATTATAAGAAATTGATTATCCTTATTTCTCCACTTAGCCTTTGGAGAATGTAAAGGCTAAGAACTCCACTAAGATGCTAAAAAGATGGGGACATTACACCTACATCATCCTTTAGGATATCCGACTGGGTTACGGTCGAAACACTTTTGGCTGTAATGGTTTTGGTTGTAACTATGTAGCACCACTTGGCATTGACATGGTGTGTAAGTGACCCAAAGGTTATGGTTGAAACCCTTTCAATTTTAACTAATTTTTTTGAAATGGTACAAAAGTAAATATAAATTGTGACAGTGACCCTTAGCGGTTCATTTTCACTATAGCAACTTCTATATTTTGTGGAGTAGGTTAGGGTATTTCAACCGTAAGATGTAGGTGCATTTTTTATCTTTTATTTTTTATTTGTTTTGTTAAGATTTTTAAGTAATCATGTATTATTATTACTTAAATTTATTACTTTTGAAGTGTTTTATTAGTTAGTTAGTTAGATTAGTTAATATATATTTTTTTGTTATTATATGTTAGATACATTAAATACATTCAAAATTTATGTAGTTAAATTTAATTTAATTAATCATAGTTGTATATTAAACATAGATAACTATAGTCCTAACATTAGTTAATTGAAGTCATAGATTAAACTTAGTTAACATAGATTAATGTAACAAGAGTCTTAAAATTAGTTAATTATAGTCATAGGTTAACTTAGTAAACCTAGAATCCAACATATCTAACTTTTAAGATATACAACTAACATAGTCAAACATCAAGTAGGACTAAACTAGAAAAACTTGGTTGTTCAAGCTTATTGAAAATATATATAGCATAAAATCTAGAGGACCAACTTAGTTGTTCAAATATATATAACCTAAAGTTGAGTTCCATCTAGACATCAAACCTAGAAAACTTGTTTAAACCTATAGTTAATTTACTTGCTCAAATTTAGTAAATAACCTTTATCTATACACTTATTTCAAATTGACTGAACTCTAGAGTTTTTCAACGGGCACATGTATACATATTTTTTGTTCAAATAGATGAGCTATACATTGTTGATGTTGATATATGTGTGTGTTCATGTTTTAAAAATATATATACTTTTTAGTTGTTCAACTTAGATGTGATTAAATAGTGCATATACATAATGTTGCACATATATGTTTTAAATTAAAAGTTGATTAAATTTTTATTTACACTGTATGTATTTGTGTACATATATGCATGTGCAGACTATCTTTGTCATACTTGCATCTTAGCTTGATTTATAGACATTTACACATCTTTACATACATCATACATTTTGGCATCTGGTACTCAAGGTACACCTACATTACCAGGGGAGGGTAGTGTTCATGGAGGGGGTGGTAGTGTTGAGTCTGGTATTGCACGTAGAGCAACATCATCTACTAAGGAGAGAGAGTAGTTTTTTAGATATACCATTGTTGGACTATCTTGTGTTATTGAGGTCCTAGATTCTACATTCTTGACTTCTACCACCCTCCCTAACAGGGAGAAGGTTACTACTATGAGAGTGGGTTGTATAATATGATTCAAATAGTTGAATCATAGAACCCATATGACGATATCAGTACTGAGTCTTTTTATTCTTCTCTTTATCGCAGTGTCACTAGTACTGTAAAGTATAAGCACATTGATGACGGATGTCTCCACCGCTTTAGTGAAGACCATGTTTCCCTATTATATATACAAAAATAGGTTTAGAGGTTACTTGACTACGAAGTGTATAGATGATCTTGTTGTGTTGTTTATATATCCTCTTTGGATAGTCGCACATCACAGATGACCACAAAAGGATGAATTTCCCTTGTATTTTTACAAATGATTGTTTGCATAATTTCATTTATAGTATGAGGTAGATTATAAAAAATTTCTAGGTCATGTTGGGCAGGGCCTAGGTAGATTATCTAAGAGCTTTAGACCTGTAGACACCCCTACGCCCGTTAATGAACAAGCAATGGTGGGTCCAAACCTTTTGGTTATGCCACGAGGTCCATGGATGACTGTTATAGGTTTAAGTGTTCCAAATCATACAATTACAAGTTAGATATATTCTAGCATTGCTACAGTGGCTACATAGTTACAAGAGATGTCATATAATCAATGTGGGAGATATATGTTGCAATCTCGTCGTACCATTCTAACAACTGCATCCTCTAGCACAGGACTTGATAATGCATATGGGATAACAACCATACCTTCTCCACTAGAGGTTTTTGCTTTACTGGATGTGAATGCATTGCATTATATGGTATCATATTTAACTAGTGATCTTATTGGTTCATATTAGGTTGTATCGATAGTCATGGGGATCTCTTTTAGTGATATTAGTGGACACATCAACCACATTCTCTCATGCACAACAAGATCACAGAGCTCATAGAGACAGGAAGGTATTCCTACACCTTTTGTAGAACCTGCTCCTACTCAGGCCCCTACAACACCTCCTACAATACCCCCCCCCAAACTCAGGCCCCCATAGTACAACAATGTCTACTTACCACTATGCTTACAAATGAGATGATCGATTTAAACACTGACCCTGTTTTATCACTACATGATTCAAATATCAGTCAGATGGGCAAAGCATTACATAATGCTACAATAAACATATATCTATGTTTAAATTTATTTATTTTAATTTACAAGTATACTTACATGTGTACTTGAGTTTAAATACATACCTAGAGACGCACATATTCTTGATTAAATATAACTTAAATATGTGTACATATATTTATGTGCTACAGGACCTTAGTGATAATATGTTACATTTTGGTGATCTTCAGGAACCAATAGATCCCAAATGACATGAATTTGAGTATGTAATTTATATAAATTTTATATGTACATGTAATGTGTGTAATTTATAACTCTATAAAACAAATTAGCTTGGCATGTATGTATGTATTTATTTCATTTGACAAAGAGTTTAGATGCACATCATAGAGCTTTCTAGGGAGATGGATCAGGAGGGGGATATAGTTGATCAACATACATATATGTAGTGCTTGTCTTATTTTAGATCTGCACTTCATTGTCTAGAACTATGTTATTTTGGATTTTGATATATGGAGACATTTTATATGTTATTTTGGATACATTTGATATGGAGGTCCATGTTTTATATGTTATTAGGAGACACTTGATATGTTTATTTTTAGACATTTTATATATGGTATTTTGGAGACATTTTATATGAGTACATTGTTATCCAGAGATATTCATTATATACACATATAGATACATGTTATTTCATAGATGTGTTATTTTGTAGATGTACATGCCCTATGTCTCATGTCTTATGTTCATGTGGAACATATGCATGTTTTCAATATTCTTAATTATATTCATGTTGACTGTACATTTTATTGATCTTGATGTTCATATTTTCATTAAAGCATATACTATTTAATCAAGTCATATTGCATGTCTTAATCTAACTCTAATGAACTATAAAATTGTTAGGATAAACAACGGATAGAAATAAAAACTACATGCGAATATAACCAATAACAGAAAATAATAGATCACACAAAAATGAACACAAGGCACCAAGATTTAATGTGGTTCACCCAATCCCTGGGCTATGTCCACCAACTAGCAAGTCTGATCTTATTACAATCTAGTGATTACAACCTAATTACAATCCGTAATCCCTTACAGCTCAATACCGCTGCAAGAACCAATTTTGCATCACAACATAATGAAAAAATACCCAACCCTAAACCCTTTTATACAACTATTAAACCACTTTAGGGTTATAACATGTCGGCCATAATTAGCCATAACTTTAGTGGCAAATCTACGAATGGTGAATAGTACCAAAACAATTGGCGAATAGTACCAAAAAAAATAAATTCGGGGCAATACCCCAAACCCCACTAATTATGAAGTATGTACAGTACTTTCCTGATCAGTCACCACAATCTAACAAAAATGAAATGTCTTAAGGGGAGGTCCTAAAACATACATATAAGAACATAAAAATACACTAAATTATACATTAAAATATTTAATCACTGAGGAATACATAAGAGGTCATATATTAAAGCATGAATAACATCTTCAAAGAAATCAAAGCATTCAATCATCAAAGAAAGTACATAAGAACATAAACTAAAGCATAAGTAACATATTGAAACAGGTATATACATTGAACCATCTAATGCACACACAAAACATATAATTATAAAACCATATCTAGCAAGTACATAAGAACATATAATCATAAAGTCATATCTACCAAGTACATGAATTAAGGGGAGGTCTTGAAACATACATAAGAACATAGATTAAAGCACCAATAATGTCCTGAAACAAATCAAAGCATTTGATCATCAAAGAAAGTACATAAGAATATATAATCATGAAATCATATATACCAAGAACATGACTTAAGGGGAGGCCTTAAGGGGAAGTCCTGAGAGGATGTCTTAAGGGGTTGTCTTAAGGGGAGGTCTTAAGGGGAGGTCCTAAGAGGATATCTTAAGGGGTTGTCTTAAGGGGATGTCCTGAAACATACATAAGAACGTAGATTAAAGCATAAATAATGTCTTAAAACAAAGCAAACCATTTGATCATCAAAGAAAGCACATAAGAACATATAATCATGAAATCACATCTACCAAGTACATGACTTAAGGGGAGGTCCTAAGAGGATATCTTAAGGGGAGGTCCTGAAATATACATAAAGACATAGATCAAAGCATAAATAACATCTTGAAGCATAAATTTAACATCAAACCATTGAACCATCAAAATATAAATAAAAACACACATAATTTAGCATATCCAAGATCCAATATCCTACCTTTATATAATATGTATATCCAAAAACCAATGTACATTAAATATGAAAGTATGAGAATTAAAATTTAACTACTAAGTTATTAAATTAACTTTGCTCTGCACACATGGTGAACTTTACAAAAATCTTGAAAAAAGGAGGTCTCAAGATATATCAAAAAGACAATCATCCCACGAATTCAAGTAGATTCCAAGTACAGAATGATAATAACTGTAAAGATGAAAGATGTCTTCCAAATCCTGCATAGCGTTCATGCCATCAAAATATCCAAGAAGACTTACAATATTCAGTCAACACTTCAAATAGATTTTCCAGTTTAGGAGAAATTAACGATCGGGAACCCCTAAATTTGCAATATCAACTAGTTCGTTTCAAGGCTTTGTAGCAGGAACATGGATAGGAGAAGGAAAGAAAACATTCATAATCCATGGCTAAGCACATTAATTATCGAAAGAAAGAATTAGGTTTGAAACAACATGATCAATCTAAGTTTTCCCACTCTCACTGTTCTTCTTCTCTAGTAGGGTTTCTCATATCTCATCCTGTTATTTTTTTATGCTTTATTTAGATAATCAAATTAGGGTTTTCAATCTAACTAAATATGCCCAACCTAATCAGAATGAGATGTTTTATAATCAGAAAGGGTTTTTAGCAAATGTATCTCTAGGCACTCCCTTGCATCTTAAGACCCATGTTAGTAGGTTAGATCTACAGAGCACCCAATCTCCAGACATCCCATGTAGATCTTATGTTCCCCCTCACTGTAGGGTATTGGAAAACAACTCCCTAAGGGAATTCCCATCTTTTAGGTCTCCGTGAGTATCAGCTCCTCCGCACTATGAGGATAATACCATCATCATTAGTGAAAATGATAGTGAAGATAGATGGTCAGACTGTCAAAGGTTTGGCATATTTGCCTTGTGGAATGGCCCCAAGCAGGAGTTACTCAACCTATCCATCTGATTATAGGAATTTTGCGAGGACCAGGTAAGTATCTCTCACTTTTTAGATAGATTACTGTATATACATTGCAATGATGAATTTGTGAAAAAAGACTTTTTCTTTGTCTCTGACTTTTTTTTTAAAGGTTATCTAGTTAAATTTGTAGAGTGGTTTCCAGATTGTTAGGAAAGGCTGTTTGATTGTATAATTCTGTCGTGGTTTATCATACAATCTCTCCCTCCTAAACTTTTACAAATAAAGATTATTAAGAAATTAGGCTCATCTATGGGGGAATTGATTGGTATGGATTCTTCATTCATCTACGTAATAATGTTAAATTATTGGTCAAAAGAAAGATTAACAAGACTGATCAAATGCATAAGAAAGTGATTATGAATAGAGCCATCTATAATCTTGAATTTCATAATTATGAAGGCAAAATATCAGAAATCATGAGATTAGATGATGATAGAAAAATTATATTTAAATCTCTCCAACCTACTTTAGATCTCAATAGTATATTCCCTATGATGAAATGTAAGAAACTAAAGGATCTACAATTGAAATCCCCTAAAAAGTCTCTTATTCATGTTCAAGAGGATCCACTATAAAAAATAGAGCTATTCCAAGTGGAAGGGGCTTCTAGGAAAGATAGGAGCAGGAATGTACATCCATCAGGGGAAAGAGATAATGTCACATCTGATATAAAGATGGCCCAAGAGAAAACTTTAGAAATCATTCAAGCAGATAAGATAAGAGATAATTAGAGGAAGATAGATGATAAAATAGTGTATCAGCCAGCAACAAAAGCAATACTGAGATATCAGAAAGTGGAGTTGGGAAAAAAAATCATATGTTTCCAAACTTGTAGCTGTCAGGTGGTGTAGAAATGGACAATAATAACAAAGTCCATGTAAAGATCAATACACAGATATACGCAACTCCCAGCAACAAGGAAATCTTGGATCCTAGAAGATCAAGTATCCAGTATGCAAAATTAAAACTAGCAGAGAACACAGGTAAACAACATTTTGAGAAGCCAATCAGTAGTGGGGACATTAGCATTGAAGAATTAGAAAATTCTCTTCTATTCGAAAGGGGGACGACAGAAAAAGCAGAAGATGGCATTTCAAAAGAGGAGCTCAAAGCGCCACACCAACAATTAAAAGATACTGGGGAAACAAAGGGCACTCCCCAAAAAGAGATAGCCATCAGGTTAACCAAATTTTGGAAGACTCCAGCATCAAAAAGTGACCTCCATTCTCCTGTGGTTAGCAATGAAAAGGATAAAAGTCATACTCTAAACAGTGTAGAGAGACAATTGACACAAGAGTTCCATGATTTTTTACATAGGGATCATATTTGGGATGAAGATCTGGAAAGAGGTAGCCTGTCCAAGATTGAGGAAGACAATCTAGATTCTTTAATTGAAGAATTAATATAGATTTTTAGCTTTGAAAATATAGACAAGAGTTTAGTTGTTCAGAAATAAAATCTTATTCAGAGGATCCTAAAATTAGGAGGAGAAAATTACACATGTGAAGACCTAAGAAAGGATCTGACAAATATTTAAAGAGATGACAAGGATAAGATAGCTTTACTGATAAGGACAAATACACTATGCATTGAGCAAAGTAAGGCCTATGGGGAAAATGACTTTGGATTATTTCCATGTCTAGAAGATAAAATTTCAAACAATAAGCTAGATATATTGAAGCATATCTTAAAAGAGTTGGAAAGTGAAGATAATGTGGGGAAAGATGAAAGCAAATTGGAGGTTATCCTAGATGCGCAAAAAAACATTAAATAGCTAGGCATCCAGATGAATCAGGAAGGATTAAACTCTTTGAACTGTGGGAAAGAAAAAGCTAAAAGAGGAAGAAAATCTCTCAAAGAACTTAGAGAAGTTGATGGTTAGTATAGAGAGCAGCATAAGATTGATCAGATATTTAATAATGGGAAGAGGAAGTGCCTTCCCAAGGAAACATGAAGCTTACAATATGGAACGCTAGGGGTTTAAACGCTCCTAGCAAAAAAAGATTACTTAAAAAAAACCTAAAACGATATGAATATGATATTATTTTATTACAGGAAATGAAACTAAATAAGATAGAAGAAATTAAATTAGATAAAAAGTTAGGTAATTGGAGCATCGCTTTGCAAGAAGCTTTAGGCGCTTCCGATGGTTTAAGATTCATATGGAACCATAGGAAAGTATTTGTAGATATCTTAAAGCTGAACAACAATTGGATTAGCGTGACAATAAAAAGCCTGAAATCCAATCTCAAATTTATTCTTGTTAATGTTACGGTCCTACAAGCAATTTGGAAAAAAAGGCAACTTGGGAAGAAATCAGTATTTTTATGAATGATCATAAAGATAGTATGATCTTAATAGGTGGAGACTTCAATATGATTCTTAACCTAAATGAAAAAGTAGGGAGAACTCAACAGATTTCTCAAGCTTCTAAATATTTTTTAAAATGGTGTGATTGTCAAAACCTGATTGATATCCCTCTGAATAATGGGAATTTTACTTGGAACAGTAGAAGGAAAGATTATGCTTATACAATGGAAAAATTAGATAGATTTTTCATTAAAGGAGACCTGGACAAAAATAATTTGAATATCCAATCTTCAATTTTGCCAATCACTGGTTTTGATCACTTCCCTGTAAGGATTGAATTTTCAGAGCCATATAAAACTTTTAGGAACCCATTTAAATGCGAAAAAATGTGGTTTTCAAATCTAAGTTTTCTAGAAAATATTAAAGTATGGTGGTCGCAAAGTAATTTTGAGGGAATGAAATTGCTCAAGCAAAATATTCTTAGATGGAACAAAGAACATTTTATCAATATTTTTTAAAGAAAAATTGGATGTCGAAGAAAGACTAGAGAAATTAAATCAAGAAGTAATTAAGAAAGGCACGAATAATGATAGCTAACTTTTAGAAAAAGAATTACTCACTAAACAAGAGGATATATTATCCAAAGAAGAACTATTTTGGAGGCAAAAGTCATGGGAAAGGTGGCTTGATGAGGGAGATCAGAACACAGAATTCTTCCACAACTCTACCCTATATAATGGAGCCAAGTGTAAAATCTCTAGAATAAAAAACTATTTGGGTATTCCAACAAAAAATCCAAAAGAAATATCGAAGATTTTTGTGGATCATTTCCAGAAACTATTAAACAATTTTGAGGGGTCAAATAGAGAAGCTCAAACCAATTTGTTAAAAGTGATCCCTAAAATAGTCTCACTTGAAGATAATAAAGCACCGAATAAACCTATTACTTTGGAAGAAGTCAAACTGGTAACATTCAATATGAATCCTGATAAATCACCAGGTCCAGATGGATTTCAAGCATTCTTTTACCAGAAATGTTGGGACATTATTGGCTTTGATTTATGGAAGGCCATTGAAGCTTTAAGAAACACAGGGTCTTTGCTATCTGAAATCAATTATTATTTTCTTACTCTGATCCCCAAAAAGGTGGAGCTAGAGGGCCTAGGTGACTTCAAACCCATTGCGTTATGTAATACTATCTATAAAATCTTATCCAAGATATTAGCAAATAGATTAAAATCTATCCTTCCTAAAATTACATCCGAAGAACAAACAAAATTCATACCTGGTAGATCTATTTTGGATGGCATTCTTATTATCCAAGAAACTATGCATTTAGCTTATAAAAACAAAGAGGCAAGCATGTTCATGAAGCTAGACATCCAAAAAATGTATGATATGGTTGATTGGAGGTTCCTTTGCAAAACATTAGAAGCTTTTGGTTTTTCACACCAATGGATCAATCTCATTTTTAAGTGTATTTTCACAATAAAAATCCTAGTTCGTATTAATGGAACTCTTGAGGGATTTTTTGAAACATCTAGAGGTATTAGACAAGGAGATCCTCTTTCTCCATCTCTTTATATTATAATGGATGAAGCTTTTGGGAGATCCCTAGCTAGGGCTTATAATAATCAAGAGATTAAAGGTATTGTTGTCACTAGGAATATTTCCAATATCACGCATCAACAATATGTAGATGATACTATTATGCCAAGACAAAGCTTAGTTAAAGAGGCACTTGTTTTAAGATCCGTTATAAAACAATACATGGACGCATCTGGTCAAAAAGTGAATGATTTTAAATCCAAGATTTATTTTATTAATATGGAATCAAAGCTGGAAAATCAAATCTGCCAAATAATGAGTTATAAAAAAGGATTATTCCCATGTAGATACCTCGATATTGATTTAGAGAAAGGTAGGAAGTCCAATAAAGTATAGAAGAATACTATGGAGAAATTGGAGGCTAGGATTGGAAACTGGAAAGATAAGTGGCTTTCAAAATCTAGAAAGAGTATCAAGATTAGGTCAGTTTTATCAACTATGTTGACTTACTCACTATCGTGTCTCCCATTGAAAAAGTACCTTCATCATAATTTTGAGGCAAAGCTCTGAAATTTCCTCTGGAATGACTGCAAGGAATCCAAAAAATTGGCTCTTATAAAATGGGAAAACATATGCAAACCCAAGGAATTTGGAGGATTAGGTATTAAGAATTTACAATGGCAAAATGAAGCTTTAGGGGCTAAATTAGTGTAGTGCCTTTTTGTGAAAAGAGAGCATAAATGGCCCAAGATCATGTACAGTAAGTACCTTAATATAGATGACCCTCTATCAATTTTCAGAATGAAAACTCTTCCTAAAGGGTCAGAGAGTTGGAACTTTATGGTTAAGTGTCACCCCATTATAAGAAAATATCTAACATAGGATGTTGGTAAGGGAGATGAGGCCCTATTTTGGGAGGATTCTTGGGATGGTCATCCCTCGATAAACAATAGTGAGATCAGAGGGGATCTCAAAGGGAAATTGGTCAATCTTTGGGGTGATAAGGTTAGCGAGTATAAAACAAAAATTTCTTCAGAAGGAATCTCTAAGTGGATTTGGAAACCATTGAAGCACATAGAAGTGGATTTAGCTACAATAAAGGCATATGAAGCAATCATACAAGATAGGAAAGTTAAGCAATCAGAGAGGAATGACAGTTCATTTAGGCAGCATCGAATGATGGCAAGTATAGTGTGAAGAATGGATACAAAGCTTTGATAAATTCACAAAGTTGGGACGTAGTGAAGATCCCACTTAAAACTATTTTGGGATCCTGCTTGCGTGCCGAAAGTAAGTTTTTTCTTATTGTTGGCATATCAAAATAGGATTCTAAAAGCAGACAGATTTCAAAAACTAGGTTTCAAAGGTTCGTTGAGATGTGTGTTATGCAAGCAAAACAACGAGGACACAGACCATATCTTGTACAACTACCCTTATTCCAAAGTTTGTTAGGATTGGCTCAAATATATGTCATGTTGGTCTTCCCTGCTGCCTAAATCATTTATTAAGCTTCTTAAAGGTTGGCCTTCCAATCTATACAATGGCATCTATAGTAAATTGTGGAATATTTGCCCTTCCATTCTAGCGTGGAAAATTTGGAAAGAACGAAATAGAAGAATCTTTTGTGAAAAAGAGATGGGGTCAGAAGAGTTAATCAATAAAATAGAAGCTAGCATAGTTGAAACAATTAACTCTCATCTTAGTAACTCCAGGAAAGAAGAAGGTTCATTTAATACCTGGGATGGGTACATTAAAAAGAAATGGCTAAATCCGATTAACCCTCCACTTGTCTATTTAAAGAAAAGCAAGGAGGCTAGGTAAATGTGTAAATGGTCACCCTCCCCTCCCCCCTGAAAGGTTGGGAAAAGCTTAACTTTGATGGGCAGCAAGAGGCAACCTAGGGACAACGGGTATTAGTTGCATCATTACCAATGATTCAGGTAAATGGATTACTAAAAAAGACAAGTCTATAAACCCAACTTCCAATAATTTGGCAGAACTCAAAGCTTTGGAAGTAGGTTTGCAGCTATGTCAAAAGTTAGGATTGTCAAATATAATCATTGAAGGTGATTCTCAAATAGTCTTAAATGTGGTTAGGAAGAGAGCAACTCCCAACTGGTTCCTTAATTTGAAGTTAGAAGAAGTCCTTGGGCTTTTGGACTAGTTTGCAAAAAAATGGATATCTCACAACTTTCGAGAAGGTAACCAGAAGGCAGACCTTCTGGAAAATAAGGGAGTGGATGGTGATAATTTGTTGGTGTTTAGAGATGAGATATGAATGCCTCTAGGCATAGTCTGTAATTATGTTAAGTTTCCCTTATACACGAGGAGAACCATTTAAATATGTTGTTAATTCTCTATAATATTATGAGTTTGTATAGTTCATATCTAAATATAGTTATAATATAAGGGTAAGATCAACTTAGAATATTCTATATTATAAGTTTCCTGATATATAGTAATTAGGCCAACGGTTGATACCTTTTATTCCAAATTCGTGGATTTCTTTTAGTAGTCTGATTCATAGTACTAGTCAATATGAGAAGGGCTTTAGTTAGCTCTAATCCATTATTTGTTTTTTAGTTAAGTCTTTTTAATCACTCCTAACCATTTTTGCTTAGTCCTAATTGAGGATCTGTATGTGGTATGAGAGTGTCTAGGTGACGTTAAGTAACCAAGACAAGTGGATCGAGTCTAGGTGTTTCTAAAGGCTTCACAGAATTTATATGCTCTCCTTAGTGGGTGTTTCCATCTGTCCTTTTCACTCTGCATAGATTTTACAGGCATGGACACATTTATCTACATTTTCCATTCATCAGAGGTTCAAACAATGGCCTTTCATGGCAACATAAAGATTGAAAGGTGGAATCGAGAATCAGTAGGGCCATTGGAGAGGGCTACTTCAATTATGAGTTTACTTGGAGAACAAACAGTGATATCATAGGCATTTTTATTAGGTGTATGGCCAGAGCCGGGATAAGTAAATGGGACATGGTAAGGCTCTATTTGAATATTTTCGATCCCACCTAGTGTCAAGGTGTGGTAGAAGCTATAATGAGCCTGGACGAGAAATTTAGAGTACCCATGTTAGAGATATACATGGAGCACTCTCTGGGAAGCTTAAACATGGCAATTATTTTGAGGTGATGTGCATTGGTAATCAGGGATATGGTGGCCTTCAATAAGGTATGGCCAAAAATGGAATTGTGTTTTCAATTCCTCCTTGGATGGAGAAAGATTAGGGTGGATAATGGTTATGAATGGTTCAATAATTATCTCAACCGATTTAATGCTTATATCCATCCGAGGGTTGGATTTGGTAACTTGGACGCATTGGACTTCTGCACACCCAATATTGAGAAGTCTAGTAGGGAAAGGTTCTCCTTCAAATTCCCTCCTCACTTTTAGTAAAAGACCCCTAATGACATTGCAGAAGTCATTATGGTGTTTTGGAAGAAGTAAGGTGTGCTGAGCGTATTGACAAACATTTCCAGTTTTGATGGGTAACAATGTTTGCTTTGTTCTATGTTGTACGGGTCGTGGTTTTTTATTTTCTCACTGGGCCGGGTGGTATGGTTTGTCCTAGCTCTAATATTTTGATCTATTCTTCTTATAGGTTATGATCCAATAGTTCATAATTACTATTAGTTTAAGCATTGTACATGATACCCTGTAATCAGGATTTTGGCTCTAGTGTAAAGTTCTTGTAGTTCCTTTTTCCGATGTTTATAGAGGAGGGTTAGATACGTTCTTGTTCGTTAATATGATGCCTATACTCATACGTATCTTGGCACTATACTATTTCGATGTGGATGCTTTGGCTCATGGCGTTTATAGCTCTTTTTTATGCTTATCATGATCACCACTAGATCCCAACTTCTCTCTGAGCATTGTTTTGTTGATTAGTTATCTTTGTCTGAATGGAGTAGCTTTGATTATAGGAAATCACATCGTGCTCCTTATTTTGGCAATTTTATTATTGGTTTTTGGGATCTTGGAAAAGCACTAGTAACAATGGGTAGGTTATTTTCTGCATTAAGTAGAGTTTTGCAATGTAATATGATTTGGGTGGTTGAGATGACATTTTCCTTCTCTATTTTATTTGATTGTAGATCTTTCTTGAACATAATTTCAAGTTTTAATTCTCAGGGAAAAGTATTTTGGGTATGATATTTATGTTTATAGTTTATGATTTTATCATCTGTTTAATCTATATATCTGCAAGTCTTGTTTGGTCATCTCGACCCCTTATATGTTTGATGGTAACTTAGAAGGAAGAGATCATTGTAATGTGCTAAAGAGTAGAATTGAGATGTAGATTGGGTTGGATTGCAATGGAATCTAAGTATGTTAAGAGGATATTATAGGTTCATCTCTGTATATTAGATAGGTTTTAAAGCAAGTATTGATCTCAATGAAAGCTTCAAAGTGTTGGTTTAGTTAAACAGGGGTGGTTATTTTTCTATAGCAGAAGGTTCTTCCTATTAATGATTTGTTGATGTTCTTTATGGATGCTTTAATTAGAGAATGGATACTATTTAATACGTCACATGGGTAATGGTTGGCTTAAATGATGGATGGATGAAGTAACTAATAAGTCTAGTAGAATAGGAGCAATCAATTTTCATCCCAGGTTATGTGTTTTTCCATCTTTTATTAGGAAGTTAATTTAAGACTTTATCTTATCATTATGTTTGTCAAGATTGTAAAGTAGAGGCGTTTCTAGCATTTAGCAATGGATGGGAGCGTAAAATCAATACTTGTAGGTTCCTTTGACAACATGTTTCAGTTTGGTGCTAGAGGCAACACATTGTTCACACTTGCTGGATCGATCAACGTTATTGTAACAATAATAGTTTGCATTAATTCAATTAGGGTATGCCCCTTTTATGCTATGATAATAAAGGACTACAGTCTCGGGCTAGAGTGGAGGTTTTCTTCTCCGTTCTTTCCTACCAATGCCTGTTTGAACAAAGATACTATGTTGTATGTGTATGCACCCAAAAATGGTCGCCTAGACTATGGACCCCCATTATTCAATTTATCAATTTATCAAATTTTCTGAATCAATGGTTTGTAATATATTCAAATCAATTTCCTTGATCAAATTTGATTTACTTCATTTCTAAGATTGATCATTTTATTCCAAGTCTTATTTAATTAAAAGAGAAGATTTTCTTTTAATTAAATAGGGATTTTCTTTTAATTAAATAAGACTTGGAATAAAATGATCAATCTTAGAAATGAAGTAAATCAAATTTGATCAAGGAAATTGATTTGAATATATTACAAACCATTGATTCAGAAAATTTGATAAATTGATAAATTGAATAATGGGGGTCCATAGTCTAGGCGACCATTTTTGGGTGCATACATTTGCCCCTCTTTGACTAATGTGTGATCGATTCGGGAACACATGTAGTCAAAGAAAGAAATTGAAGTGTGACGTCAATTTGGGATCACAAAACAACCCAGATGTGTGGTCGACTTGGGAACACATTAGGACAAAGAATACAAATAAATTTTAACTTGAAAAAGTCTAGGATAAAATTGATAAAACTGAATTAAGGATTGAAATTGATAATTACTACCCCCTCGCGATCGAAATCGAAATGAGACAGAGGAGAAACAACAAATTGATAAGTTTGATCAAATCGAACAAAAGATAAGGTTCTTGATGAAAGATAAAAGATATAAGAATCATAGAACCAAGGTAGATCATCAAGCATGAAATATTATGCCCCAAAGGTGATTTAGAAGAAAAGAAGTGGGGAAAAAGAAAATGGAAGATAGAAGTTTCAAAGATATGGAAAGAAATAGAAATAAGAAAAGAAAATGCTCCAAAAATCAATCAACTGTTTAAGATAGAAATTTTGATTGAGATCACGAAAGAAAATAAGGAAATGAAGATCAAAATGTGACCACAATTGATTAAATGTCCACAAAAAGATGAAAGGAGAACCCTCTCAAACTCATAATGCAGCCTAAAAATGCAAACTAACATGAAGTCTAATAATGCAAGCTACATGAAATGCAATGGTGTACTTGCAAAAGAGCAACTGTAACATAGGATTTTGTGTTCATCATTCATTAGAGAATGTAAAAGAACTTATTTTCATCATTGGGCCCATGCAAGTACACCATGAGATGAAAGATTCAAAGAGAAAAAGCAAGAATGCTAGTCTACATGATCTTCAAATATGCATGAAAATAAGATCTAATCTATGAAAGCAAAATCTAATCTATAAATGCAAGATCTAAGCTAAAAGCCCATGATGGGTGCAAGAGAGAAAGAGACAAGAAAATAGAAGTTCTCCACAAAAAGCTTTTGTATTCAAACTCCTTCAAAAATTGGTCTTCAAACCTGCAGCATAACGATAGCATAATCATGGGTGTCTAACATGAGGAGAGGGCTCTCCCTTATAAAGGAAATTATGGAGGTGAGAAGCTTCTCACAACCAATATGGGATAATAGAGCTTGATCCATGTGAGACAAAATTCCACCAATGAGAAAAGAGGAGTGGTTGAGAAGAAAGTGGTGATCCATGTGAAACAAGATTCCACCAATTAGAAAAGAGGAGTGGTTGAGGAGAAAGTGGAAAGATAAATCCCACTTAGATCACATTTTTAAGTGTAGAGAAAATTAAAAAAAATTATTTTATTTCCTTTTTTCATCAAAAGAGATATTTAAGTGGGATTTTTATTTAATTAAAAGGGAGCAAGTTCTTTTTAATTAAATAGAAGATATTTGATTAAATTAAAAGAGAGGTTTTTTCTCTTAATTAATTAAATGTGGATGAACTGTTTAATTAAAAGAGAGGTTTTCTTTTAATTAAATGGATATTTTATTTTATTTAATTAAAAGAGAATATTCTCTTTTAATTAAATAAGACTTGGAATAAAATGATCAATCTTAGAAATGAAATAAATCGAATTTGATCAAGGAAATTGATTTAATAAAATATTACAAACCATTGATTCAAAAAATTTGATAAATTGATAAATTGAATAATGGGGGCCCATAGTCTAGGCGACCATTTTTGGGTGCATACAGTATGCTATTTAATTTTAATTAATATAATCAACACCTCGGCTGTTTACCGATCAAAAAAAATTTAAAAAATATGAAAATATGAGAGCCACATTGTTTATCTTCTAAAGCTCCACAAACATTGTATTGTTAGGATCATCTCTATTTTTTATTATATCTAGATGTTTTTCATGTTCTTCAATAAACAATTTCCACTTTTGATTTTCTCAACTTCCTCTTCTTCCTATTGCCTCTAATTGCAACTTTGTTTCTATAACATGGTTACTATAATGTAAAATTTTCTCTCCAGACATGTATTCAATAAATTCAATACCACTTTTAGTTGCCCTTGTTTGTTCATAATATGTGCCTTCAACTACAAGTGAACCAATTGGATATGACCGTCCATCAGCGTCTACAGTTCCTTCTAGCAACTTGTGCTTTGCTTTTGGGCATCTTAAAAGATAATAGTCTACATTATCTGCTAAGGCTTGGACAACAAAAATATCTCCTACATACATACATAAAAATAGAAGTAATATTTTTCTAAGTGTTCAAAATTAAATATATAAATTGATCTTTTAATGAACATACATATATGTACAAATAAATAGACATGGGATAGCTAAATCAGAAATGTGCTCATAATCAATTGAATATACAGGATCATGAATGTTAATGTCAATGTCAACATCTTCAAAATGAGGTTGTCTAGCTATCAACTACAAATTCTAATGTGAAACATATCCATTTATAATGTTTTTCACATTCACTCATTGGATTGTCCTTAATGTAGTCATCACACAAACATGATTTCTCTCTTACTTTAATCATTGGAGGTTTGTGGTGTCATGTAGTCATCACTTGATGTAAACTTCTAACACCAATAATCATTTGACAATTGTAAGGTTTTGATTGATCTATATCTGTTACAAATATGAAAAATATTTGTCATGTTTAAAAAGTAAATATTAATAAAAATTTGAATTTGAAAAATATATTAAATATACATAAATTACCTTTCACTTCCCAAAAATAACACTTATTGTGTCTATTATCTCGACTAACGAAATTAACTTTGCACCATTCAACAATTTGATTCATACTCTCTATCCTATCACCTATATGTGTAGCACATGCATATATATGAAAGTTAGATCATGATTTTTAAATTTAACTTGAAAATATCTAGATCTAGAGAAGATATATATAAGTATTGAACAAACTAAATGCATATCTACCTGCAAGTTCATGTTGTCAAAGTGCATGCTTTATACATGCTCCTGCTCCATCATGCTCCCCTTTTCCATGTCCACTTTCAAAGAAGTTCCACAAAATCCTAACATTGCTTCTAGCATGTTGTATGGCTAACTAGTTAATTTTTTTTGTAGATTTGAATTGTCATGTGAACATGAAATGAGCTTAACAACATTTATATATCAAATTGAACTGTGTACACATACATATTTAAGTTAATAAAGTAAAAAAAAAGGTACACATGAATGTACACTAACTTGCACAACCACAAGTCCAAATCTAGTGCTCTTAAATATTTATTCCACGATTTCTATGATATTGAGAGAATATTACAAAATAATGGGTCACACAACTCTTATCACAAACTCTATCATCACTGATATAGAAATGATCCTCCTTGATGATAATGCACTCATTTTGGTCCAAACTTTCCATCTCATCCACCTCAAATTGTGCATGTCTATAGGTCACTTACACAAATATTATAACTTGTTGATAATGATAATATTGACCTTGAAACTTTGTTTGAGGTAAAAATGTATAGTTCTTAGAGAAATATACAACTGGAAGAATACAACCAAGTGGAAAATAAATTTTTGAATCACGAAATTATTTAGCTTGCCATCGTGCATGATGACAATATTGGATACAATTCACTCTCCTTCAATACAATTTTATTGGATTCTTCTCCTAACTTAGTTTGTTATGTCTCATATTCATATCCCATCCATGAAATTGGTGTCGATTCATTAATATTCTCAAATTGCTATGGAAATTTATGCAAATCTCCACAATCTTCACATTGATTTTTGGTACATTATACTTTGAACTCATATGAATCTTCAAATTGATCACATAATATAGGCTTCACAAATTGTGTTGTACTATTAGGGATGACCAAATTTGGATTAAGTATCACCATAACTTTTTTATATGATTGCAAGTGTAGACCAAATTCAACATGATTTTGATAACAAGTTTCACATATCTTATTTAGGCGTACACATGAAGGACACATGCTCTTAAACATTCTAGGACATATATTCTCATTTGAAAATTCTTGCTTGAATGTTTGAAATAGTTCACTTTGTGTTATATCTATAAAATGTTTTGGATGTTCAATTTTTACCCTTGTCTCTTGATCTTTAATTAGTATAGTATCACATCTATTGGAAGAAACATGAGAGGATGTGGTCCAAAATTAAATAACTCGTCCTTAAAACATCTTCAAAAATTTTGTCTTTTCGAGGAACTCTACAAATATTCACCAAATTATTCTCAATATTTTCATCTAGCATATTTCTCCTCCTAATGTATCTTTGAACAATTTTTCTAGATATATGTCGTAAATCAAAAATTGCATGTACTTGCTTTCTTTGTGTTAACTTTCTACTAGATATTATAGTCATCAATACTCTACATGCGGTGCTTAAATCACCTCCCTGAGTTGTGTTGTCAATTTTGTTATATGTCGTTTGTAAATTTTCAACTATTGTTTTATTAACATTATGCATGAGGTTTTTCCTGTTATCAACACCCAACAACTCCAAAACAAGCCTCATCTCTTTTCTCCTAAATAACTTGACAAATAATTATGCCTTTCCAAATGTGCTTTTAAAAAAAAAAAAATTCATCCCACATGTTTTTGTAATGCTTTTAAATAGTGTTCTTAGATACCATATGCTCAGATGAAATGTGTCTAAAAATTAGCTCGTCATCCATATCCATCAAATTTCCTATGCCTAATAATGTGTTTATATCATTAGAACTACTAATTTGCTCCTCTTTTTGAATCTCATCCTCTTCATGAACTTCAATAGGTTGATTTTGATTACATTTTGTATGACCTTTCAATTTGTCATCTCTTATTCTATCATATTTCCTTGGTCTAACTTTTTTATGCCCCATTAAATGCTTTTGATTTACAAAAAAAAATTAAAATTTAGATTCCACGAAATATAATTCAAAATGCTTCAATTTAGAGTACAAAAACATTGCGGTGAAAAAAGCATACCTTAAGGATGATCCTTCGTAATTGCCTTTCAACTTCATGAAAAAATTGATGAAAACTACTTCAAAGAATATTTTTCTCCCCAAAAAATGCTTTATTTTTCGCTAATTTACTTGGTTTCTAAATTATGTAAAAAACATTTTTTAATATGAAGCCGCCATGTGAGCGCTAGCGGTTGTGTTGAGTCAGCCTCAATTACGACTGAAATTGTTTTGGTCAAAAGGGTTTCGGCTGTAACTATTTATGTGGCATCCTGTGTGGCAACCACACAAATTTGAAAACTTCTCACTTCCAAGGCTTATTTCTCCATAGAAAATGAAGTTTCTCCAAAATGTAAAAATACCCTTTTGTAGATCTCAAAGTCAATATTATAGTAATATAACTATATAGTGTTTTGGGTAGTTATAATATGTTATGATTTTAAAATATTACAAATAGGTATTTTAAGATTCAAGAAGATGTCACTTCAAAAAAGGGAAAAAAAATAGTAAATCATGTTTCAAAAATTAAAATTTTATATGTGCCTTTAGAGGGGAGAGTCCTCTTCAAAAATATGTATTTTGTTTTAAAAAATAGGTAGATTTGATAGAAAAAGTTTGGCGGGAAAAAAAAGTGGCCAATTTTTGACAAGTTCGACTTTGAACACTTATAATTGAAAACATATACATTGAATTTTTTTTTTTTTGTCCACTAGCTATACATGTTAACTGTAACATATTATTACAAAATCGGAGAAAAATATGATCATTTGAATATCGTTTGGCAAGAACTCAACTCTATAATTTCAACATTTAAAAAAAAAAAATGGGCATTAATTTTTTAAAAAATGCAAAAATTCTTACTCAATTTAAAAAAAAAGAAATTACATACATAAACTCCATCCAATTTTATACATTTCATTGGTTTACATCATCTTTAAATTGTAAACACAAATGTCACTTTTACGTCATTAAAGTTGAACATTTTAAGTTCTGAGATCCTTTTTTTTCATAAAAGGTGACACAGGTTTGTGCTTTTACCCTTAGTAGAGGACAAATTCATAATAGACATGCTTGATTACTAAGGACATGGTCTAGCTAAGCTTCTATCACACACTCGCCATTTTAGATCAATCCCCATATTTGATTTTCAATCACCCTTCTAAAATCATATAATCCACTGAAAAAAAATGCTATAAGATAAATTAGATGATATCTTGATAATAATAATGGCCAATTTTGAGCATTTAAAATAGAATTAAAAATTCCCCATACATCATTGCATTTTGTAACTATGTATTTTAATAATTAATTGATCTTATAAATGTTTAATTTTTATCGAACATCACCCTTGATATTCTTATGTATACCCCTTCCATTTTCATGACTACAAATTTCTGCCAGTATAAATTACACAATTTAACTCTTAAATCAGGGGCGAGGGGTGGTTTCATTTCCGAAGGAATACATACCAAGGTCAACTGGATTATTAACCCTAGTAAAAGGACCAGCGCTACAAACCAGGAGCGCAGACAACCTGCGGCATTGATTTAGCCGGATGCGAAGTCATATTTGAGGAGGAAATCGAGGCTTGCTTGAATCGAAGTGTACTGGTAAAAATGGATGTTTGCGTGGATTGGGATGTATTGCAGTTGCAGGAGATGATAGGCAGCGGTGGAGCTCTTAAGGGCAACCTCTACAAGGCTCACATCGATCACCTCTTTTCCCAGTGGCTCTCTCTTCCGGACACCGTCAAATTCGTATGCTCTCTTCTTCGCCATTCTTTCTTTACTCTTTAAAGTGCTACGAGATATATCAAGCATTTGATTCACGCACTTAAAATCAAAACTCCACCTTGCTTAGGTTAAAGGAAAAATATTTGCTGGCATTCACCTCAGTCGACAGAAATTTGGTCGCCATGTCCATTATAAGCTGTCACACAACAGTTTCCAAAAAAACAGTAATGGTAACCCTTTCCCAATGCTTTGGAATCAAATTGGCACCGGTCAAGGTTTTCCCCTATGCCTTTTACTTTCGAGCACACTTCTTGAGGAAAATGAACGAATTTGTTCATCGATCGCTTGGCCAGGCCGAATTATGCTAACAAGTTTCTTGTTAGTATGTACACGTCTGTATTACAATTGCATTATTTATCCAAACTGAACATTAGAACAGGCTTGTATGCATATCATATCGAACCTTGTAATTTTGCAAGGAAATCTCTCTTGGAAAAGTTTCATATTTCTAGAATTATTTTGACATTATTTATCTTGGGCGAACTGGTTTGGGGAAGGTCCATTTCATGGTGCGAGATGCTTGTTTTTTCCAACCAATTTTTTAACTACCTCTGCAAACTAAACGATCAGGTTTATATAAAATGAACAGTTCTGGTGGCCTTTTATGAGATGGTTCACTTCACTTGTTTTAGTTCAATTAATAAATGAATGGAGGAGTTGACAGACAAGTATAGGTATCATGCTTCATTGGCATGAGAGAGTGTGAGGTTTGTTTCAGTATTGCTCATTTGCCTTCTTTTCCTTGCATGTTGTATGTTGTCTTTTTCATTGTATAATTTGAAGTTTTACATACAGTTTTATTTCTTTGATTATCATTGTTGTTCATTGTCTTTTTTCTATTCTGCGTTCCATGTTTCTTCTTTTGAAAGCTGTGATCTTCCTTCCCTATATTTTATCTTTAGGTCTGTTTCTTAATAGAAAAATTATGTACTTATCTATTTTAAACTGGATCTTGCCCACGACAAAATGCTTTCAAAATAATTGAGGTGTCAATGTCCAGAGTCTTATACCTGCATGGTTGTTGAGAAATACTCAAGAATGTTTTAGACACCTCTTGGTGTATGTCAGATCTATGTGGAGATGGATCTCAATTGAAAAGTCTTTGGCATTATATCCGAGACAACCTTTCATACTATCTGATACACGGACTGCCAGTGTATTGGGATTAGTGCCTGATATCTTCATCATTTTAAAAATGTGCATAACACCCTTGCTTGATCCCAGCCATAGCTCTTCCTGTAGCTATTAAAACCTGTGGCTACTTCTCAAATATCTATTTTAAAAGTGTTGTCTTTCTACGAGGATGTGGAATTCATAATGCAAAGCAATTGACAGTTATAGATATCCAGATTTTGTATTAGGAGTCACACTTGCCAAATGCTATGTACCAACTGATCCCTACTTGTCATTTTGTTTGTATACTTACCAAACCTGATTTTGAAATTAAGTTTTGTCTCTAACATTTTGTGGTTAAGTTTTTTTAATTCACTTGAAAGTTTTTTGAAGGCATAGAAAGAATATGTAAAGCAATCTGGATTCTGTGTTTCAAAAAATTGTTGCCATTTGGTGTATTAAATTAAGCATGTCTGGAATATAGAGTTCGTTTCTCTCGTGAGGGAGGAGTAGTTTGGTAAAGATCCAAACAGTCACTTGATATCCTGATTTTCTTATTTTAATGGAACTTCTTTTTCCATGTTTTTAAAGGTAATGTCATTACTAAAAGAAGCTAAGGCAGACAGCCCTCTGAGTGTTGCAAGGAGTTCGTATGTAGTTATATTCTAATAAAATCTGTTTTTCTATGTTTTTAAGGTTACATCATTACTTGAAGAAGCAAAAGCAGGCAGTCCACTGAGTGTTGCAGGGACTTCCTGCAATGCAAATACAGCTTCAAATAATTCTGTATTGCCAAATATGTTTCCATCTGGCAGTGCACCTCCACTTTCGCCAAGAAGTGTTTCTGGTTCGCCACGATCAGTCATGAGACGACACGGAGCAGGACCCAGTTCTCTGGGATCTCCTCTAAAATTTTCCAGTGAACCTGTGAAAGAAGTCATCCCCCCGGTAGTTGTCATTTACTGAAATTTTCTTTGCTGCTTTACAGCTTCAGATTCCATTAGACTACAGTTAACGTGATCTGTTATTTATAAAATTTGGCATTCAAATATATAAATTGTGAAGTAACATGCATCTGGATATCATTTAATGACTTAGTAACTATATCCACAGTTTTACTTTCACAATGGTCCACCACTTCCAAAAGAATTGGCAGAACAATATTTGGCAAGAATTGAACAGCTTTTTTTCGGACACATGGATGGCTTACGAGTAGAAGGTCTGAATAAAACATAATCCCAATCATATGTTATTTTTATGAAGTTAATGCTATTTTGTATTGTTGATGGCAAGTTTTCTCTTACAGACTTTAAAACTGTGACGAAGGAAATTTGCAAGCTGCCTTCATTCTTTTCAAGTGTGCTTTTCAAAAAGATTGACATGGATGATACAGGAGTGGTGACAAGGTATGGCAATAGATTCAACAAAAAATTTGAACAATATGATATATTGGTTTGCATGATATGGTTTTTTTCATCCTAAATGATGCTATGGCTTTCTATGTCTTATTCTCTATGAAATGGTTAAGATGCAACTGTTAAGCACAATTGTCCATTAGATTTAATAAACATAGGATTTTATAAATGTATTTTCCATAGAAAATATTGCTGTTTAAATCCGGGCAAAGTTGCCATTTCTAACTTTTTTAAATCAAGAAACTGATTGACATTTGATGTTGTATGTTTCAATGCACCTGAACTATGCCTGTGCACATGTCAACAGATTAATCTTCTGCTCCAAGGATGAAATTAGGAGGTTTATGCAATGAATTTCTTCTTCTATGTTGTTTGTGACATTACCATTAAAGTTGAGAGTACCATGATTGTCTTCTAGACTTTTGGAAATGATTTGGGGAGAAAACCTTAAATTTCTATTGAAAATTGTTATTACTTTCTACAGTAGCAACAGTTTATTCTTCATACACACTCCTAAACTTGATTCTGATTTTTCATGGTTTTCTCATGTTTGGAGGAACTTCTTCCCTTGAACTAATCTCCTTAATATATTCATCATTGCATCTGTTTACTAATGTACTTCCCTTAAGCTGTAAGCAAAATTCTACTTTGTACCTATTTTTCGTTTAGTAATTCCTTTCTGTAAAGTGATGCTGCTAGAATTTGCTTTGATGGAGCCTTTCCTTTTAACATTGACGGAGATTTATTTGTTAGAATTGCATTTAGTAACCTGTTCCAACTTATTATTAATTTTGTACTAAAATTCTTGGCTGACCTTTCAGGTTCATATCTTTTGTGAGATTCTCATCCTTCATTTCTCTTTGATTAATTCTAAGATTGCATGAAAAATCTGCTGTAAATAGTAATCTTGAAATGTTTTCTATTCATAGCTTTCATTTGAGAGTTTTGGATCTTCCTACATTTTTGAACCTTCAAAGTTATATATCTCTTCAAACCAATGTCATAGCCATGCAGTTTTATAGTTGATGCAGGCCTAGCAAACATGAAAGACCTTTTTCATTCAGAGAGCAATTTGAATCCTCTTATTTTGCGCTAATGAATTAAGCCTGAATATGAAGAGGTATGCTCAACAACTGGTTAGATGATTTCTGGCAAGTTTTTTCATATGCTACCCTTTGCAAATGTAACCAAATAAAGCTCTTAATTGATGCACAGATCTTATTTAGTTGGTCTGCGTCTTCACGCACCTCTTGCAACATAGTCTCCTAACAACAAATCAATGTATTCTGGCCATCAGGATGTAATAATGTGGTTAGAAGCCACACAAATGATAGTTATTAACTTATTTGAGATACAAAGAAAAGCAAATTATTGATGTAAATATGATGAAGAGTTTGAGCTGATATGTTGAAGAACTATAATATAAAGCTAACATATTGTAAATTAAATTTGAAAACAAGTAATAGTGAAGCTCAAAAAAATTTCACATTTGCATCAATTTTTGATTTCATTGCATCAGATTGTCACTTGGTCATTGTTCGAAAACAAAAGTTTAGTTCCTGGACTAGAAAATATTTATTTTGTTCCAAATTTCTACGGAATTGGTGTCAATATCATGTTCTGTTCCACAAGTGCTCAATTACTTTTTACAAAAAGGTAGTGTGCTGTCTTATCGTATTTACAATTCAATGACGTGTTTAATTTATGCTATAATATGTAAGCAATTCAATTGCCGATGTTATAGTTTTCTTTTTGTTGTGTATACTTGTGACCCAGCCTGGCACCCATTTTAGGTGAGCTGAGGGGAGACTAATCCCTTGAGTGAAGGTGGAGAAACTGAAAGCTGGTGGCTTGAGATGAACTGTCTATAACTATGATATGGGATCCACTGTCTCATATTAATATCTGCAAGGACACCATTACATATATAATACACCTTGAATGCGATCTTGATAGCCCTGGTAAACTTATGGATTCAAATTAGGCCCTGGTTATCTCATATATCTAGTCTTTATAGTATGGTACCCTGATATATTTTACACTCTTAACCAACATAAGACTAAGGACAATGCTATGCTATTGTAAGCTACCTCAATTAAAATTTGGTTCCTGGACTTTTATTGGCCTTAGCACGTGAGAAAATGAAAATGCCACCATCTTAATGCTTTAGGCCAATGTAAAATCATAACCATGGGATTTGAATTTGAATCAAAATATGAATGCAGTCAATGTTTCCTGTTTGATCAGGAAGTGCAGGAATTTTATAGAGCCTCAAACATTGCATGCTAAGATAATCTGAAAAGCAATGCTCTAAATGCCAAGGAAGCTGTATTATCCACATGAATCTCTGCATACCCCTTTTTAAATTGGGGGTTCTTAATGGTGATTATTGAAATTTCCATCACTGAATCTTTAGTATTTACCCTCCTCCTTTAATAATGTAGGTCTTCCTCTACTTCTTTAAAAGCCCTGTAAAATTCAACCTTAGTGTAAGATCTTCGTTAGCAACTTTATTAATTAAAAAATTAAGAAGATTGACTTATATTATTGTGTACCTGTCCCTCAATATAATAAACTTCCCAGATACACATAACTGATGATATAAAATTTCTTTATATCGAACGCCAATGGAACTGATTGAAAATAACATAATGATACAAAGACATTTCCATTAATGAATATGTATAGTAAAATTAAATTTAGTGTACCACCTTCCTTCATAATGGGCCAATCTTTCCCTGTATAATTCAGATAAGGAAGAAAGGCAGACACATTTGTAGCAGATGTCTAAATAACAGTGAAAATTTAACATCTAGATCTTCTGTCGATAGGGGATATCCCAGCTTTTACCAAATAATAATTCCCTTAATTACTGGATAAAGGATCCTATATTTTGTTGCAAACAATGAAATTAGGAAAAGGTAAGAGTTAAACTGCAAAAGAGAAAGTAAACACATTTGGATTCCGACTAACAAGCCTAAACTGCAAAAGAGAAATGAAACTGGTTGAAAATAACATAATGATACAGAGACATTTCCATTAATGAATATGTAGTAAAATTAAATTTAGTGTACTACCTTCCTTCATAATGGGTCAATCTTTCCTTGTATAATTCAGATAAGGAAGGAAAGCAGACACATTTGTAGCAGATGTCTAAATAACAGTGAAAATGTAACATCTAGATCTTCTGTCAATAGGGGATATCCCAGCTTTTACCAAATAATAATTCCCTTAATTACTGGATAAAGGATCCTATATTTTGAGGCAACCAATAAAACTAGGAAAAGGTAAGAGTTAAACTGCAAAAGAGAAAGTAAACACATTTGGATTATGACTAACAAGCTTAAATAAACCAGAGATCCATGCAAATCCAAAATAGAGAAGATAACTAATATCTTCTAATTTATTAATATCTAAATTTAAGTATTACTCTAATTTATGTTTTGCTTATTTTATAATTGTTTTTTATTTTTATTCAAGATATAAAAAATGAAATGTCAAAATGACGTTTTATTTTGAAAGTTCAGTTTATTATTGTGTAATGAACTCTTTATATTTAAATTTTGAATTTATAAAATATTTAGATATTGTTATTCCTAAATGATATATAAATTAAATGCATTTTTTGTTAATATAAGTATATGACCTGGCTTCTATATAATTAGTTATGTAGCAATTGTGTGGATATCACTTTTAAAGTTCTGAAAATCTTCACAAATAACTTTGAGAATTGCATTAAATTTTTTAATTTATCTGTATGTGTTTTCTATGATGTCATATTCAGCCATATCTATATTAGGGGGTCTTGAAAAATTGCTGTATGTGTATCTGATACTGAATCCATATCTGTATTCTATCCGTATCTGTGTCCGTTCAGTTTTGCTACTTTCTTGTGAATCTTGTTTCATATATCGGAAGCTAGAAATATCATTGAAACAATGAAACACAAGGAAAGAATTACAATTCAGTCCATTATATGACTGGGTCATAATTGTGCTCAGATTTAATTGCATCTGTACAAATTTAGGAAAAGCGGCTTTAGATGGTGTAGACCACGTACATATGCACTTGGAATCTGGCCTTTGGATTTCAGTGTAGCAGTTGTTTTAAGTATAAGTAGGAACTGTTGCCAGTTTGAGCATCTTGCAGTTGAAATAGTAGATCAATTTGTGACATTTTCAAGGTGAATGGGGTGCAGGGACCAGTTTGTTTCTTTCTGGATTGACAAGAAAATGGTGACCATGGATCAAGCAACCCAAATTTTCACAATATTAAAGCAGCCAGATAGGAATTATCTTACACAGGTTTCTTGTCAGAACTATTCTTTTTTGTTTCATGTTTAAAGTTCATCAATTTGGATTTCATGAAATGAGTTTGTTGCTTAGAGTTGTATTTATTACACTGACAAATTGGTAACGGCGGCTTGTTCTTAACACATAGTAGCTGTAATGATGGTGTGAGCAGGATGATTTCAAGCCTCTATTGAGAGAGCTTTTGGCTACTCATCAAGGATTGGAGTTTTTGCAGAGTACACATGAGTTTCAAGAAAGATATGGTACATCTTATGAAACCTTACATTTTGTACATTCTCTTGGATAATGTTGAAGACTGAGATGTAATGCTAAAGAACAGTTGATTGATGTATACTCTATAGTTTTTTAAATGAATTATAACCATAAAAAGACAAAAATAAAAAATGAATGCTGACATTATTGCTTCCCCTTTGTATCTTTTTAACCATATTAAGGGTTGAGCTAGTGGCACTCAGTTAAATTTTTGAGTTTTTAATTTATGTGTTGATGGGGAGCCTTAGGAAAATATGGCTTCTAAATATTTGTTTGGCTTGTTAAAATGAGATTGGAGAGTCATTTGTTGTCAAAATTGAAGCTTTGAGTTGAGAGTGCTTATTTTTGTTGTCCTTTCCACCCCAAACCAAGTATTGAAATGACGTGGAGAATTATGAAAGGAGAGAACATAGGCTCCATATCTGAAGAAAAGGTGGTGTGACTAGGAGAAACATAACCACTAAAGAAAAGATTTCAAGGATGTGTTGTAGAACCCATATGAGGGGAGGACTAGAATCTCCCCATTGAGGCCCTTGGCTAAGAATAGTAGGGGCCCTCATGCAAACCCTGCATTTGGATATAAATGGAAGGGTGGATGGGAGAAGGAACTAGATGGACGTAGATTAGTTGGACTTTTCCTGCATGGGGGGTTCCCCGTTAAAATATAAGGATGCCTTGGGATTCAGCTAAAACCCAAGTTCATTATAGTTGTTCAACTAAACAGGCGGTTGAGTTTGAGTCAAAGGAGAATCAAACACCTAACTTGTGACAAAGTTCAACCTGTAGCCCATACCCACCATGTGGCCTTCCTTGAGAAGAAAAATGGAGAGACGTAAACTTGGGCAAGAAGTTGCCAGTGTAGTGTAGCATAATATACCCAACACCTAAAAGCAATCTCATGATTATCAAGTTGTTGCTTCCAAATTCTTTTGCTATCTTTTCAAAATATTTACTCATCTTTGAAGGCAGGACAATTAGCCTTAAGAAATTCGTGCTTAACTGCAATATCTTTACAATCTAATAACATGAATTTATCTTTAAGGATAGTGATACCTACCTGGTTTTTGAATTGAATTTGAAACCATATTGCAACCTCCTCCATTTAGCATTCTGAACCTAACCATCGAGCAAAAAGCAAGTGTTTTTTGCATTAGTTGTACATCCCTCTCGTATATTCATGCTGCATGTTCATCTCTATTGCATCCATTTCAGGATTTATGTTTTCCGGAGGGAGGGTATTAGAGTTTTGCTGCTTCATTGGAGTGTGATTGTTTCTGGCATTTACATTGATTCTTGAAACCCTTTGCCTAGGGTTTTGAATTGGCTGTGGTACAAGCTTATACCAATGCCCAGGGTTTTGAAGGGGCTTTCTCTGTTGGAATATTTGTGGGGAATGGTGGATGGCACTGATTATGGTGAGGAGGGAGCAGTGGTATTCTGGAATTATCTCTGTGCTCTAGGATAATTTTATTTGCACCAGTAGCAAATGGCAGAATTCTTGTTGAGAGAAGGATTGCCCATATTCGATTCATCATTCTTCTTCTACTTTCCTGCTGTTCCCTTCTGGGAGTAACCCTTCTCCATTCCACATGCCTACCATCCTCCTGTAGTTGTTCCCATTCATGGAAGCCCTTAAAATCTTGTGCCCTGCATCTATCACTTTCTGCCAGATTTGAGGATTGAGCCATTTGAGTAAAAAATCTGACCTCCCTGAGTATGTCAAAGCTATTGTAGTTGCCTTAATGAGTTGGGAGATGAATACGAGGTGCAATGTTGATACCATTGCGGTCTCATAATTTTTTATTTTGAGAACCTTGCCAATTTCACTAGTTAGCATTTCATGCGAGCAAGTGCAGAGACATTTTCATATTTTCAAATTATTACCAAACTTGACATTCACATTATTTGTCTTTCTGAAATTCAAGCTTTTCATTTGTGACATCACCAGTTCAATTGCAGCAGTGAAATAAATCACAGATTGAGCTGAAATTCATAGATCACTTTCAGATATTCAGGAGCCTAAATCAGATTGAATCCCCTTTGATTTCCTTTTAATTCACCTTGATCGAAGAAATTCAGTCTAGATTCAACAATTCTGCTACATATCTGCCTTCCAAAATTGTGATCTTCTTTTCAAAATTTCCTCTGTGCTGGAAATTAGTGTTATCTCCAATGGTCTGCCTTCGAATTCATGCCCAGTATGATCAGATCAGAATGTTGATGCTTTGGAATTTGATTGATATTTGCCGGCGTTTATTCTTCAACTTGCCTCTTTGATTGAATATGCAGAAGTTTTTCTTTGTTCTGCTCTCTGCCTTGTATTCTCTGCTCGAATTCGACAATGGTATGTTAGAATATTATAATAACCATAGAATTTATGTTAATTCAAATAATATTAATTTATAAATTATAAATATATTAAAGTTATATACCAACATAAATATTTCATAGTTCAAATATTTAAAATATTAAACTTTAATAGCTTTAATAAATACAAATCAAATAACAAATCTAACTATATAAAACAAAAAGTGATAAATATTATTATTTAAATATTCAAAATACTAATTAAATCAATAAATTGTTAAATTTATAATCAGAAGTAAATAACTGCAACAAAAATGAAATGCAAAATTTAAAACAAATGATAACACCAAAATTTATCCTTGGAAAAACCCTCATCACCAAGGGAAACAACCCAGCCAACAAAAATCAATGCCTTTATTCAGAATTGAAGGCTTTACAAAAATTGTTGCCTCTTATTGATTTCTTCAGCCCGACAGTCAACAAGCATGAGTTTTAACATAAACAGACGAATCACTGAGTTTGCTCAAATGATCCACAATGATCAGGAGCAAAATAAAGAACATAGAATAAGAGTATGGATGTGATACACAGGTATAAGCTATCTCATGCTTA
Source organism: Cupressus sempervirens (assembly GCA_028749045.1). Classification (NCBI taxonomy): domain Eukaryota; kingdom Viridiplantae; phylum Streptophyta; class Pinopsida; order Cupressales; family Cupressaceae; genus Cupressus; species Cupressus sempervirens. The sequence goes on from CM053790.1 coordinate 397,380,701, forward strand.
ATACACACCACATAAGTCACCGCCATATTAGTTATATACAGATCATAACATGTATACTCAGCTAAATGCACTCATGATGCCCCTTACAAACACACAAAACTGAGAGAGACAGAGTTTAGAAAGACATCATCCACCATAAAAACATACAACAATGAAATATTGATCCATGAGACGAACATAGTTCTGGTCATGACAATTCTTGACAGTCACAACATTCATTGTAGCATAATAATATGAACTGACAACAGTAATAATACATTTACCACATTATAATATCAAATGACAACAATAATCTGAGGCATTAATGAACAAGATAGTAACTGTTTCTTTCATGAAGAGTCTCATAGATGTGATGAAGTGAATACAGCTACACACACATGATGCCAAATATGAACAGTGTCATGTACATTGCCATGTACTCATGATGCCACATGTATTGTCATATACACACGAAGGCACATGGACAACAATAGAAAGAAGTTGCACCAAGCTAGGGATAAAGGCAGGAGAAGGAAATACAGCATCGAACATGAATAAGGTTCCACAATAACATAAGAATAACCAGTGAAAGAGAATTAACTTTTATGAAGTCAAACTTAAAGAATTTACAACAGAGAACTAATAGGTGATCTTTATTGCAGCTACCGAGAAATTCAACATAAATATGATTTTTTTTTTGGTCGGTAATAGTTTATATTTTATCAATCCTTTAAAAGAAATTACAATGTATATCTTTACAATTGAGAAGTATTAACAATTGACAAAGAACATGCATCCACCATGCAAACAGCCCCAGATAACCACCCAAAATGGTGACTTCCACGCCAAGATCACAAACTGCAGTTATAACTCATAGACCAAAACCCATCCAAATCACCAGTGGCAGTCCACAATCCCTTTCGATAGACATGTTACAGTCTGAATATCCATGTTGGTACCATCCTCGTAGAGGCACATATTAAAATTTACAAGCCATCCCGGTAAAATAAAATTTGGGAAACTAGTGACTAATGACAAAAAAAGAAACCAAAATTCCCCACCCCCCACCCCCCACCCCCCACCCCCCACCCACCCAAACCATCTACTCTGTCCCACTTTGCCCATCCCATACCTCTACATTTTCAGGGCTTTTTCATCTTACTCTCTTTGCCTTCCTCTCATTGACACTCTTAACTGGTTATCCACTACCACCATGGCTTGATTGTCCTCAAATTCCTGTCACCTTAGGATCGACTTCAAATCCTGCTAGGCCGTGAGCACTTTCCTCCTTTTTTTTCTTCATTTACTTTGTATGGATGACAAACAAATGAAATGATCCCATCCTCCTTTGCTACCATTGGGTCTTCAATGCCTTTTGATACATCGAACCCAATTCCTAGGACCGCCCATTCAAAAACACACAGTCGAGTCCATAAAGCATGCTATTATCCACCGAACAATGCAATACCCACTTGATGATCTCTGTCTCCTCTGCCACTTCCAGTCCCCATGCCAACACTAGTGAGAAGATGTCCATACTCAAATGATACTCGTTTCTTGCTTTGACAAACTCATCTCCCAACAAATCCATCATAGTTTGCACCATGTCCTCTCTTTTACTTTTGAGGAGCCGTTTCAATTGCTGGGTAGTCACTAAACCAAAAAATCCCTATTGCTATCAAGTGGTTTCTAGAGTAAAGGTCGCTTCCATCTGTGCCACTCTCCCATTAATCTCAGTGGACTTGGAATAACACCAAAGACACCACCTTTTTAAAAAAATGCACGCAAACTCTTGTCCTATCATTGCCACATTCTGTTCCTCGCATTTAATAAACTGCCAGCTGGCACAATTTGAAATAATGTCAACTCTCAAATGAAAGATTACAGAAATTCTCCATCACTACCTCCTTAGTTGCAAATGCCAACACCCACTTTGACAAGGTGTCGGTCATCTCATTACCCTGTCTTTGAATGCGAGTCACTTTTAACCTTTGAAAAGAGGTTAGCTCCTTTTGGATGGTGAGAAAAACTGAAATGTCCCTAACCGGATATTTACTTGTTTTTCCCCTTTGTACTATATTCAGAACTAAACACATGCAGATGTATTGTGAGCACCATCGAAAACCAGTACAAAATCCAACAGATCTTTAACCAACTTCTTCTTAATTATAATATTCAATCTTAGATATAGGCAAATGGAATACAATACAATGATTAAACCAGAAGATTCTCCACAAGTTAATAACTAGTTTCTTTCAGAATAATATTCAAGATTTCAGGCATATAGAAATGCATTACAGACCCACAATGATAAAACTAGAAACTTCCATACAACTCTGTAAACATGTTATTGCATTATACAAGAGCAATGCGATAACCAGTACAAAAAACCAATCTTAAATACAGATTAACAATTAGATTAGAATACTAGAATAAGAACTTGTACATGTGAATGAAACACTGAACTGATGTCTCCCGAGACAATGGGTTTGCGTTCAATGTCTGCCAGCACGAGGGGCTACGTTCTCAAACTAGCGAAAAGCTGAAGCTTTCTGAAAACTCTCACAAGAGAGAAAACTGAACTGAATCATAAATCAAGCATGCCCATCAATGAGCCTCTTTCCCCCTTTTAATACACAAACTAAGACTCTTCGACTCCCCTCTCGTTTTCGTCCTATTCCCTTGTAACTCTTCAACTTCCCTCTAGCATTTCGTCTTATTCCTCCTTGACCTTTTGCCCTCTTTTTAACATTAAATTGACCTTTTAATAATTTGAATCTACATCTCAGAGTCAATTTTAACATTATATAAAATAAGACTTCAATATTTCTAATGACCCAAAAAGGGGACATTACAAATCCCAAGCAATCAGTACCAGGGTCCCATACGAGTTTCCAGGTAGCCCTGTTGTCCAAACTGAAAACAATTTCAGCCACATTGCAAAGCAAGATGTCACTCTATAATCTATCTCTCAACCAGATCCCTGGACCCCGTATAACTCTCTGAAAAACTTTGCACTTGTAAATTGAACAACTTTGATCATCACTGATACCACTGAATCCAACCTCAAATTGAGAAAAATTACAAGGTCCTCAACAAGTCATGAATACAAATGATCAACACCTAGATCACAAACCCTATTGTCATAACCAACCAATATGATAAGATAGAAATGTATCAGTGAACTATGTATAACCCAATAGATGATGGCAGCCCGACCTAAGTAGATGATGTAATAAACAAGTCGCTCAAAAGCTGAGTCTAACACCCTAGGTGCAACATATACCAAATTGTCATCTTCAATCTGGAGAATCTCCAAGGACATAGGTACTATGAATAAGAATGAAGTTGAAAGAGTATTCCCTATGATCAACACATAACTCTCCTCAAAACTACACTAAAAACTATCCAAAGGCTGATGTAAATAATCCAACCGACTTCTGTATGGTGTGAAATTAGGAACCCAATGTGGACTGATCCTATGATGCACAACTGTAGTCAAATCACTACTTCCATTCTATGACTCATATTCCTTGCTAGGAATCGTACTAGGATTCCATATCCTGAAATCAGAATCATCTCCTTCATGATAATCAAAAGGAGAGTCCTCGTTTACCTCAAACAGGGGATTATCAAAAATCCAATGAGCATCATTTTCAAACATGGGTTTATCGGTAAGCTGAAAGTGATTTGAAACTTTGGTACTCGGGGCAATTATTCAAAGCATACGTCTGTTGAATGCTATCAAGTTCATCAATTACCTCTAGGCCTCTCTTTATCCTCTTGCTGCTAGGAGTGATTCGTGATCCTAATCTGATTTTTTGCTTCCTGAAGGGAAATCCGAGCATCATTCAATGCCTCTTGTGTTTCCTTAAACTCTCTATTGATCTCCTTAATCTCATTTCTCTCTTTATTCAACTGATCAACATGTGTTTCAGCAACCTTAAGAATGTTATCCTTGTCGGAAAGCGAATACAAATATTCTGATTTCATAGTCTTAAGAGCTGTTTTAATCACCTGAAAATCAGCAATAAGCTAATCTCCTTCCACTCCCCTTTGAGCCATCCTATAGAGATCTTCAACCTTTTTGTGAGAGTTGTCATAACGTACCAAAGATGCCACAATCATGTCATTACTAACCTTCAACTAATTCTTTAAGGTATGCATTTCATTATTGACCTGTTGAAGTGATTCATCGTCTTGCAGTGTCATTTTAGATTGTACCTCTAAATTCATGTTAAGTTTATCAAAAATATAAGGTTCACCATAAAATTCCAATCTGCTATTACGTGCGTGCAACCGACTTGATCAACTTGCTTGTTAACAGTAACCTCCATTTCACCAACATAGAAACTTGCACCCTGTGTAACATCTTCTACATGGTTGCTAGAAAGCTGTAAATCAATGGTACTTGGTTGCTCTTCTTTTTCCAGAACCTCTATTCGATGATCTTGATCCGCTGGTTATTCTTCATACGCATTTTTTCCCTAGACCCTTGTGAGAAAATCTTGAACCAAATCCAAATATTTCCTTTTTGCCTTATAAATCTTATTTTGTTGTTCTAGATAAAAATCCAAGTAATCATCGAATGATAAATCCAACTGAATTCGGGTAGGAAGTTCTTTATACTCTACAAAAATGTCGAGTATCTCAGCTCTTATATTGGATTCAGAGTTCTGAGCTAACTTCATAGTATTTTTCACGATTTTATCCAAAACCTTTACTTATCGAATTAGCAAGATGGATGCTCAATTCAACATGATTTATGCTCAATTTAACTTCCTTGTGTTAACAACTTAACAATAGAAATAAAGTTCCCTCATTTGTATCACGTACTTATTTAGCATGCCCACAGTGTAGAACTTCCACTAGGCTGAAAGTATCTTGACAACGGGAATCACAAATCAAACCACGTGCTGAAACCACTGTGCTCCATAGACTTATATTGCTTTCTTATGTCACTTCTGATACTTTAGGCGGAATTGTTTCTCACGATAGTGACTTCTCCTATTACTTCCTAACTTCTGGACCTCCACTCTTCCTTGGTATTGTCAAGGCAATAGTACTGCCCAGAATTTTTCAGACTGAATTACTCATTGCACCGGGAGTGATAGCAATTAAAGAACAAAGTAATAATTTTATCTTTGTTTACAGTTGACCTAGGAATTGCTTAAATATAGAAACCAAAAAAGCTATTCCTTGTCGCTACACAACACTGAGTAATTAAGACAGCCGTAACCTCCTTTTTATGTTCCCAGAAATCTCCCAACAAGCATGAAGTGCATCACCCTTCCTTACTGTTATTGCTAAAGTGGTTAAAGGCTTGCAAATACAACTTCCTTCAAATGCATTCTTCAGAGAAGGTAAACATGTGAATGGATGAATTCCAAATATTGAAGTTCACAACTTGTATAACTCAATATGAATTCCAAGGAATTTACTGGGAGCTCATCCTTTTGTAAACAAATCCATTTGGTATTAGCTTGTAGCCTTGCCGTAATGATGTCCAACAACCATGGCCATGTTTTCCATTGGTATAGATTCCTATCCTAAACGCCAATTCTGTGAGTTGTCTTCAAGCCGTCCCACAAAACAAATTTACTCCTCTTTGTTGAATGGCATGGAAGCCTATTTAAATGCTACTAACCTCCTTTGTCCTTTTGCAGAGATGAGACAAAATACTTGTATCTGACAGGTCAAAGTATCCTCGTGGTTTCCTTTGATTAATCTTCACAGCTCGTATATTCACTTTTGTCTAATAATATGAAAGTTTAATAAGATCTATTGTATTTGTCAAGCCCGATAGGTGAAATTGACCAATTATGTCTTACTTGAAGACTTCAAACTTCTTATTCTTCAATTGAGACGGGGTTAGAATGCTGCTTCCCAACTCCCTATTGCACTCTGAGTCAGTTGTTGAACTTCGACGTGAGGGAGATTATTGTTGCTAGTCATCAAACAATTCTATTTCATTGTCAAACGTATGGGTAAACAAAGATTATCAGGCCACGACTAATACCACCGTTTTAGCAATAAAAGATGCCGTTATCGCACATTACTTTCCCACACCCAGGCACACTAGAAATCAAGTCTCTCGGTGTAGTTGAACACACTTTTCGTTGGCTTGTATTAGATGAGGACACAAATATGAAGAAGCTCTCACTTCCACGCGAGTGCTTGGTAAACAATATTCTGCAAATCAAACACTTCCCAATGGCCTCAGCTCCACTATAAACAAAAAACTTTCAAACGACCTGGCAATCTATATCAAGTCGATGATTCTTTGCGAGTAACCTTAGAAAAGGGGGCATACGAAGTGTTTCACTTAACAGGGCTTTGCCTTACAAAATGCCAACAATAACAATTTAGTTCACAGCCAATTAAGCTTTCAAAAAGTCAGTACCCAATCATATTATGAAGTCTCAGACCTCGTGAATGTAATTAGATATAATCAAGATCTTGCAAATAACTTCCAATCTCCACATGCCGAAAATTTGTAGAGTTTCTATTGCTCACGTATCGTGAATGGACACACCAAGGCTATCCAGGTTTCAAGTTCAATCTTGGGCAAGAAATTTAATGCATCATTCCCATAAAATTTCATGCATCACTCTCTCTGTTCAAAACCAGACTTTGCTGATCATAGACAAAGAAAACAATACAACAGTACCCGAATTTAAAGGGCAAATAGGAGTATCTTTGATAGCCCAAATGAATATAAACTAATCACAGTCTTGCATGTATTTCCTCGCTCAGACATTCTTAGCCAACATAGAGATAATTGTGAACTTCCTATGAATTTGTTGCCTAAATTCTTGACAAAACCTTGATAAAACTTCTAGAAACTTGTCTTAAAATAAACTCCACAGGATGGCAGGAAACACAGCTCTAATACCACTGAAATATCCCTAACCGGATATTTACTTGTTTTTCCCCTTTGTACTATATTCATAACTAAACACATGCAGATGTATTGCGAGCACCATAAAAAACTAGTACAAAATCCAATAGATGTTTAACCAGCTTCTTCTTAATTATAATAGTCAAACTTAGATATAGGCAAATGAAATACAATATGACAATTAAACCAGAGGATTCTCTAGAAGTTAATAACTAGTTCCTTTTGGAATAATATTCAGGATTTTAGGCATATAGAAATGCATTACAGAACCACAATGATAAAACCAAAAACTTCCATAGAACTCGGTAAACACATTATTGCATTACACGACAACAATACAATAACTAGTACAAAAACAATCAGATTGGAATACTAGAATAAGAACCTGTAAGTGCGAATGAAACACCTGGACTGATGACTCCCGGGACAATGGGTTTGTGTCCATTGTCTGCTAGCACGAGGGGGTACATCCTCAAACTAGCTAAAAGCTGAAGCTTTTTGAAAACTCTAACAAGAGAGATAACTGAACTAAATCATAAATCAAGCATGCCCAACAGTGAGCCTTTTTCCCCCATTTAATACACAAACTAAGACCCTTCGATTCCCCTCTAGCTTTTGTCCTATTCCCTTCTGACACTTCAACTTCCCTTTGGCATTTCGTCTTATTCCTCCTTGACCTTTTGCCCTCTTTATAACCATTAAATTGACCTTTTAATAATTTGAGTCTGTCTTAGAGTCAATTTTAACATTATATAAAATAAGACTTCAATATTTCTAATGTCTAAAAAGGGGACATTACAAAAACACTTCTGCGAATGCCATGCTTGTGATGTACCTGCAATAATTGCTTCAACTATAATGAGGGAATCGCCTTCAAGATGTAAATTGTTTACCACTACGTTTCTACCTAATTTGAGAGCATAAAGCGCTTTTATGGCTTCAGAGACATTATTAGTTCCCAAGTTGATTCTCTTTGGCCGCATAAATAACATGTTACTTCTACAATGCCTAGTCACAAACCCTATCCCATAGGGTCTCGGGTTTTCATTTGAAGCCCCATCAAACCTTATGTTTATCCATCATTCCCGTGGCCTCATCCATGTAACTTTTTTTACCATAACTTTTTTTCAGATCAACCCAATTCTACCACTTAAGAGGTCAAATCTTGATGATTTATTAAAAAGATTAAATTTTATTTTTAAAAATAAAATTGAAAAGAAAATCAATACTTATAAGTTCAATCTAAATATTAAAATTTAAAAATGAAATCTATATATTGAATATAAAAAATGGAGCCCAACTTTATATGACCCAAAGGATAATATTTGTGCACCGATCCTTTTAGCTGTCTGTCAAGCTATTTTTTTTCTAGACATTTAGAGAGGCTGGAGTATGGGGTTCACTTGCAATGATATTCCTATCTACGCCATTCAAGTTTTGGAGGGCTGAAAAAAGATCCTGTTGGCTAGTGGTGGATATGTTCACATTGTTTGACATTGAAAAACACTGATAAAAAATTGCAGATGTCACATTCAAGCTGCTTGGCCTGGAAAAATTGTTTTTTAAAATATATTTTATTTAAAAAAGGTGTAGCCTTTGTGAATATGGGGCCAAAGTTCCCAGACTTGGAACTGGCCATGACTCGACAAGGGTAACTTGACTCATGATCTGGCTAGGACTCGAACATGACTTGGCAAAACAACAAACCCATGGAACTTTTATTAAGATTTACCCTTGCCTTCATCCTTTTGCTATCATATACTGAAACTAGCAAGGCTGACCTGGCTCGCTGACCTAGACCCAGCAAGGCTGACCCAACTCACCGACTTGGGATGCTCGACTCGCGGAGAGTCATGGAACAATGTATGGGGCAAATTTTAATGATTTTTAACATTATTTTGAAGTTCGCCAAATTTCAAACTTCAAGATGACTTGGTAACAAGGTATTTTTTACTGGTTAATATTCGCTAATTGGCTAATTTTAGAAGTTTTAGGCCCTAATAATTTGATTAATAATTTAAGATTTAATGCAACCTAAATCGCCACATTTTTATAAAATTTAGTTCTAAAATATCTAAAATAGCTCAATAATTTATTTTATTAAAAAATTTAAACTCAAAGATTCGCCACAATATTTGATACATGATTAGATTTAATTCATCTAAATATTATATATTATTGGAGAAGTAAAAATTAAATTACCAATAATTATCATAATTATTAGTTAAGGGATATATCACAAATATTTAGTGTTCACTATTGATTTAAAATATAATGTAATGATTCTCATAACACTCCATGAGGTAAAACATGTTTTAAGTTTGATTTGTAATAGTCCATGGTGATTAATGAACTTCCTATTATTATTGAGATTCATCAATATTTTCTACACAAAAATTATGGTTCCAAAATAATCGCAAATATACATAATATTTAAAATAATAAAAATTGAGAGATTTGCCAATAGAAATAATTTTGTTTTTCAAAATAATGAAACATTCGCCATTATTTTATATCTTTTTCTGTAGGGGGGTTTCGTAAAGTTTACCCTGCTTGGTATTATTTTGTAGGGTGCAATTTCTTGTGACTAGGTAACATGCCTTCACTGTACAATTTTGTTTCAATCGGCAAAGTCTTGCATATCCTCCCTGCACAGTTGCTGCCTGTTACCAGTGCCAGAGTATAGGGTGCTGTTTTAATTTTACTTGAATATTGTTTGAACTGGCCTGAATCTCCTACCTGTGGATATCTCAGATGAAACTTGGTTTCTGTTTTAACTTTCAAGGAATACATGTTGATGTTTTGAGTGTAATGGATTGTCTACAATATTACATTGAAATTGATTTTTGTTTTTTGTTTTTCACAACACTTGTATTGCATGTGGACAGCTATCTGAAACATGTAGCTACATATTAAAATGAGTTCAATATGATAAAGTATTTGCACAGATTTATGAATTCTGAGTACGCATTCATAAGCAGGGTCTTATATGCAAAAAAGATGATTTACTGAAAGTTGCACTTTTATTTACATATCATATGCTACACATTAATGTTAGTTTGAATATATCTCAAGATTAGTTAGTAATTACCAATTTCTAACTTACACTTTTTGACGTGGCTTCCATCAGCGGAAACTGTGATCTATAGGATCTTTTACTACATAAATAGGTCTGGAAACAGCCACATTACACTGAGGGAATTGAAGCGTGGAAATCTAATACCTGCAATGCATCATGTTGACGAGGAGGAGGATATTAACAAAGTGTTGAAGTAAGATCCTTTCCATTGTTAGGTGTTAGAGTTGGCTTGTAGTGAAAATATCTAATTTAGAAGTTTGCTGTTTTTAGTTACTAGTACTACAATCATCTGAGCATATTAACTTGGATTAATGGGGGGTTCTTTAGCTTCTAGATAATTTAGAGTAATGTTAAATTTTGAGAGGTCAAGAAAATGCAAGTACTCGTAGCATGAAGTTTCCCTGACCATTCTTCTCTGTTTCAAAATCACTCACTTTTCTGGCATGCTTTTTCCCACTTCGCCATGATAAGTGAGTTCCCTGAAACTCTGGCCACTTGCAATTCATGTGTCTGAAATTTTAATGGTGCACAATCAAATTTAACACAGATATGAGAGATGTAGAGATACATTCCATGAAAATAGAATATTTGTTCTGCTTGAAAATTTCGAGTTGAGGCATAATGCAAAATTATATTCACAGTTTACAATGTATTTGCAAATGAACATACAAGCCTATACCATAGTTTGATAATAAGAAGTATTATTGGAAGGCAAAGCACACACTTTCTGGGATGCATGATTTTACTAACTGGCCTTTTCCTTACTTTTGAGGATTCAAGTAAGCTGTGACTCTTGCAGGTGAAAACCTACTTAATTTTTTAATGTCATCTAAATGAATGAATAGTAAACGTCTCTAGCTGTTTTGGAAAATACATATTTTAAAGAAGGGGGTAAATGCTTTTGACCCGGAGTTATGAGGCGCTTAGGTCACAAATGTACCTGATCCCCATTTAAACAGGGTTTGCACTTTGATGGCAAGAACACAATCACCACAACTTAACCATCACAACATACCAATGCATTGCCTTCGATAATATTTAACGAAAAACACTGCCAGCATTTTGTTTCCATTCAAAACTCTGTAATGTCCCTTTTTTGGATATACCTAATTTTCCCCTAAAAATAACAAATCCAAAAATACAATTTTTTTACAACAGTTCTTTGATTAGTTACACAATAATAATTGAATTTAGGAAAAGTAATCAATTAACAAAAACCAAATGCTAGTGGAATTTCCAGCTCTAAACATGCACATTGTAGCTTCAACCATTTTAGAAATCTAAGGAAAAAGCATCATAGTATGCAGGGATACTATCCTCCACAATTAAGGCTGAGAACGTCGAACAGTCAACCAAGTCAATCTGACCCCTTTGTCCACAGGCAACCAAGTCAGTGGGTGTTACTTAATTGAGGGGACCCATACTCCTATATCTCCCTATTATGTTTTCTTCCCATTTTGTAATATGATTGCTTCACTAAATTCCAATGAATAATTACCAGTGTTCCGGGACTTTGTGAGTTCGAGGCAGAGGCGGCCTTTCCGAGGCAAATGACCTCTGGACTCTGACTCAGCCAAGTCCTAGCAGAGTCCACGTGGACTTGCCGAGTCCAAGGACTCTGCCGAGTCCCGAGCCCAGGACTCTCCAATTTTTTTTTTTAAATTTTTAAAATTTAAAAAGAAAGAGATTTCTGGAAGGTGTTTTTTTTTCGGTGCATATTAATTTTGAAAATGATATTATGGTATGTCACGATTCTATTAAGGATTGAATCTTAAATCTTAAATCTTCAACTTTATATTATGTTATTCAGTTTTTTGCTTCAGAAATTCACTGTTGTACTTATGTGATCTATGCAAAATTGTGTATGAGTGTTAAGTAGCTTCTATTTATCTCAATTATTGTGTATTTGATGTTAATTCACTAAATGATGCATGAAAAAATTGTTAAATCCTTAAAAATCTTTGAATTTCATGGGTTTTTTGATTTTTCGAGTCCTTGCCGAGTCCTAGCCGAGTCGGAGTCGGAGTCGGATTTTGACTTTCCAAGTCAGAGGTGAGTTTGAGTCCCGTAACTATGATAATTAGTAATCCTTAATGCTTGATGGAATGACAATGCAATCAATAATAAATAATGAAAGACTTCATAGTTTCCTTAATAAGCAAAAGAGTGATCTCTATTGCATACCAATTAAATTTTTGCTTTTTCTGGATTCAATTCAGATTTCAGAATCTATTTTTGAATCATGCCTTTCCCTCGATTGGTGATGTGGCTTATATAGTCCTCATGAGAGGACGAAGAGTCAAAGCCATTACCATGGTCGCCATTCTTTAGAAATGATATATCTCTTCTAGATTCATTGGTGCTCCTTCATCTTATTGTGACCCTTCTTGGAAAAGCTTCTACTTAGTATTTGTTTAATGATAAATATTCTTATGCTTAAAAGTTTAAAATAGTTCTCCAATCAGGACAACATCAAATATATATTTTATTTTCTTTATTGCCTAAGGATCCGATCATGATTATGTCTTACGCCGGGGGCATGACAATCTTCCCGATAAACAACAATGTCAACAAAGTTGAATGGCTGGACTTAACTCATTTATAAATGATGCATCTCCTCTAAATTAATTGCTGCCCTGTCATCTTATTATGACTCTTCTTGGAAAAGCTTTTGCTTAGGATTTGTAGATGCCATTGTAGTTCCTATGGCGAGAAATTTTATACATATTCAAGTTAAAGTTATAGTAGCTGTGTGAGAGAACAGTTTATACCCGTGCAGAGGATCAACAAGGCTGTGTAGCAGTGGGACTCCTAAAGCTTATTGTTGGACAAACGTGGACTCAATTTCCTGGTATTGTGATATTCAAATCTATGAGAATTCTGCCCCTGTTAAGAGGGAATCTCAGCCGAGAGAGAGTCTAAGCATTCAAATGATATTTTATTCATGCTTTAATGAGTTCTTCTCTGTACAGGAGAAGTTTGAGGTGCAATCCCTTGTTAACGAGTTCTTCTTTTTGAGGGAAGTTTGAGTTGAAATCAGTTGTTAATTGGAGCCGAATTCATTTAGTCTTTCGAAAAAACTACAACAAACTATGGTTTAAAAGAAAATATTAAGTAGAATGTCGTTTTTTACTAGTCGATTTAAAGATACATAAACACTACTTTGCTGTTAGACTGCCGTTTGTTTCTTAGCGAATACAGTTTCTGAAATAAATGGAAACCGAATTAGATAAATCACTAGTTAAGTACAGATTTATTGGGAAAAATCAAAAAATAAGAAGTTATAAATAAACCTTGTAATCGATTGATAGATACAACTTTCATTTGGCATTCCTGAATAGCATCTTGTGTGTCGATTTAACTAGAAACTGCAGGGATTCCATTTGGCAGTTTTGGTCATTTTGGGCATTTTACAGAGGCATCTACTTCAACCTTGATTTCTTAGGTGTTTGCGAGTGCGCGGAATTCCAATTCCTCCGATTGTGCTCATCCTCGGATCGTGTTCATCATCCATTTGCAGCACGTAGGACACAGGGAACTCATCTTCGTCTCCATTTTAATTGTTTTCATAAGTTTGGATTTTTAAATTTTTGTTTATATGTTAATAATTTTATTTTAATATAGTTCAAATTAATTTTACATTATTAAGTTTTAATTTGACAAATATCTAGAAAATTGAATAAATAAATATAAAATTTAATAGCTTAATTTTAATAAATTAATATTATTTAGTTTTTTAAAAAAAAAAAAAAAAAAAAATTAAAATTTAAACTAGTTTTATATTTATATTTATATTTTATTTTTTTAAAATTTAGACTTTGTAAAAATTAATAAATAATATTATTAATTATAGTAATAATAGTTAATAATTCATAAAGCCTAATAATTGTTTTAGACTCTAGAGTTACTATTAGAATATTAAATTTATATTTTGATGAAATTAATTAATATTATGATTATATTTAATTTATTTTAAGTTAATAAATAATTTAGATTGAGTTTCAGAGTTATATTCTTGTAAAATTAAATTTGAAATAAAAATTATTGCACGTATATTTAATTTATTCATTTTATAAATTATAATTATAATTTTAAATTTGTGCTTTGTAGCTTAATCTAAATTTGTTTTGATTTCATAATTTTACTAATTTTTTATTTTTTCAGGAAGTTGATCATGGCATCATCGTCAACAGATGTTAGAGCATCAAAAAATGACAAGTGGATCCAAATGCTAAATATCCATTATGGAAACATGTAACCATCATTGAGAAATTTCAAGGCGGTGGAGGTTTTAAATGGAGGTGTCATGAGTGTTTGATTGATTATAATGGTTCTTATACCAGGGTTTGTGGATACCTCTGTCACATAAAAGGTACAGGATGTGAAGTGTGCCTTGTTCCAAAGGTTGATGGACAACTAGGGAAGGGATTGTCACGTGAGAAGATTGCAAAGTACCAAAAAGAAAAGGACGAAGCTAATAGTCAAGTTCTAAAGTCAACACAAAGGTCAAGTCTCAATAGACCTTTGCATCCATCTTCAGGAACATCTGCTGATGACAAGATGTGTAATTTAGGACCTCTTGAAAAGGCATTTAATTTGCGAAGTCGAGAGGATACAGATTAGAGTATTGCATGTTGTCTATATGCAAATGGATTTTTTTTTAATGTGGTTCGCTCACCATATTGGCAAGAGATGGTTAGGTCGATTAATGAAGCTCCAAAAGGATGCAAAGGATACAAAAGCCCAGGGTACAAGAAGGTTCGTACTACTCTTTTGATTAAAGAAAAAGAGATTATTGATAGATAGTTGCAAGTGATTCGAGATTCATGGAAAGTTTTAGGAGTTTCCATCATTTGTGATGGATGGAAGGATGCTAGAAATAGGCCACTAATGAATGTGGTTGCAATGAACCCAAAGGGGGCAATGTTTTCGAGAGCAATGTAATGCAAGGCTGAAGAGAAAGATAGACAGTTTATTGCCAACATTCTAATTGAAGCAATTGAATCTGTGGGACTAGAAAGTGTTGTTCAAGTGATCACAGATAATGCAAAGTATGTAGGGCAACTGGGTTGGTTGTAGAGGCAAGATTTCCAAAAATTTGGTGGACTCCTTGTGTACATTCTTTGAATTTGATACTACAAAAAATTGGCAAAATTCAATGGATACAAAAGATTTATGAAGAAGCCAAAGAGATTCAGATGTTTATTTGTAATCATCACATGTTACAAGCCATTTACAGAGAATTCGCTAAGCTAGAGTTGTTAAGGGTAAATTTCTTGTCTAAAAAATATTCAAATTGTTTTTTATTGAAATTTATTTAAGATTTTTATCGTTTTAAAATGTATTTATTTTTTATTGAAGGTGGTTGAGACATGCTTTGCCACACACTACATTGTTCTCAAAAGGCTTGTTGATGTCAAACAGGCTTTGAAAAGTATGGTGATTAGTGACATTTGGGCAGTATGGAAACAATCACAAATAGAGCAAATAATGTTAGGAGGTTAATTCTTGATGAGGATTGGTGGGCTCAAATAGATTATTTACTATCTTTCACTAAGCTAATATACACCCTGGTCTGTCGGTGTGATACTGATAAGCCAATATTAGTGACATCTATGATTGCATAGATATAATGATGGAGCAAGTTAGAGATATTATTATAGCAAAAGAGCAAGATCCCTCTGAATTTTTTTATAAGCAAATATATGATGTAATAGAAAAGATGCGATAAAATGACAACTCCTTTGCAACTTTTGGCATACGCTTGAAACCCTAAGTACTACCATGCTGATATGTTAGCGTTGCCAAATAGGACAGCATCAAATAGGGATGTTGAGGTTGTTGAAGGATATAAAAAAGCTTTCAAGAAAATGTTTACAGATCCTAGATTTGCTGCAGAGATTCGAGATGAGTTTGGGACATTTGCTTCCTTTGATGGAACTTATGCAGATGTTGATGCAATGGCAGATAAAAAAGAAATGGATCCTATAAAGTGGTGGAATTTCCATGGTGCCATGACTACACATTTGCAAAAGCTAGCAATCAAGCTTCTATCACAGGTTTGATTTTATATTAATTATTCTAATAGTAATTATTTCTTATTTCAAATGTTTTTAATTGTTTGTGTCTTTGTCATTGTAACTTATAAATTATAATATAAACTCTTTTATTGCAGGCTTCTAGTTCTTCTGCATCTGAGAGGAATTGGAGTACATATGGCTTTATCCATTCTGTGAAACGAATAGGTTGGTAGACATCAAAGTAGAGGACCTTGTCTATGTGCATTCCAATCTTCGTCTATTGTCACATTCCTCCATAGACAACATCAAAGGACCTAATAGACTTTGGGATGTACAACCAGAGATAAGTGACGTTGATGTATCCATAAATGCATTGACACATCTCAACCTCAATGTTGAGAATTTTGACACGCTTAGAGGACCCTTCACTGAATCGTCAATGGGCTATGACAGTCTAGGTGGTGATCGTACTCAATCCAGCTATCCTAACTCTTTAGAGAATCTTGATGATCTAGATCTCAAATTTCAAGAGAACAGTGATGATATTTTTGATAGCATATGATTCTACCAAACTATTTCTGTATTTGAATTTCATTTTAATAATAAAACTATATCTAACTATAGTATTTTAGAATATGTCACAATTATGTGTTCGTATTGCTTTCATTATAATGGAAAACTTCTTTAACGACTTTGAAAATTTGTTTATATATATATACATATAAATGTTTTAAGAATGTTGTATTTGCCATTCCCAAATGAGAGGTCTCAAAAATTGGCTGTACCCGTACTTGATACCATACCCGTGTCCATGCAACTTTGAAAACATTACAATGAGGGCCAAACTGCATAAAATGATTTAATATTATATTTTAAATTAGAAGAGTTTGGGGAGACATCACTTTTTGGATTCGGAGACTTGGAGTCTTGAGGAGACTTTTCCATGAAGTCTCTAAACGGCCCAACCTTTTTTGAGGTCTCTAGAGATGCAAAAAGTCTCTGAGACATGACTCTGAGGAGGGGAGACAAGTCTCCCCGTAACACTAATTAATATGATTCCAAATAAGATAACTAAGGAGGGGCCAGATGTCTTGACCAAGTTCTTGCAATTTCTGAAATTGAAAAAACATCCGGTCCTTGGCAAATAGAAAATCCTCTATTCTTGATGGATTGTTTGTTGGATTCGACGAGTTCAATATTGAGTGGATTGATTGCGAATCGATTGAGATTTAAATGATTCCTTTGCTAATAATTCCATGGGTCAAAGCATTGTGTGTAAACTCGGACTTGGAGAGTACTCAGTAAGCCCAAAATTTTCAATTGGGCAAAATCTTGGCAAATACTTGACAAAATCTCAGCAAAACTTGACAACTGAGAAAGTACTAACATTTGAAATCTCCTAAACAATCATTTATTTGTTAAATCAAATTACAAAATTAGTAAATAAAAAATTGACATCTCAAAAGAGAAAATGCATGGATTTATAGCAAAAACATGTGAAAAATGAATTTTAACCAGTGGTTTACCTGTGTGAAGAACATGCAGATTTCTTGCCAAGTTTGTCCTAAGATTTCTGTATTTACCCATGCACAAGTGTAGACAACCTATCTGCTCACTCGGCTTTAATGAAAAACCAAGGACTGAGATGTGCAATAAAAATATCAATGTTTAGCAATATAAATTGCATGTCAATGAATCCCGTGTTAGGAAAAGAAGACCTAGCAGAGCTCTATTGTGTAATAATCAGTCTTAATTTTGTTTTTTTGAAAGATGTATGCTGTTTTTGGAACCAATGTGCAGTTTGCTGATTGTTTTTGGCTTTCAGATTTCATTCACATAGAGAGCAAACAATGGAATACATGTATTGCAAATTTGATAGGAACAATAATGCATTAGATTAACAACTCTTATGTCAAATCATATAAAGTTTATGCAAAGCAAGTGTAATCAGGTTTAGCACACATTGCAGACCTGACAAAGTGACTTCCAACCACAAGAAAGAACGCTCAGAAAATTATTAACTATCAAACTAGGTGCTAACATGACAAGGGTGCACCGAAAAAATGCAGATTTTGAAACGTTTTGAAGTCTGAGAGCTAGGAGGCTCCCTAGGATTGATAATTGTACTCTATAAAATCAGAATGTCAGCAAAGGACGCAAATGCATATCAATGAGTCACCCAGGTCAGCAATGAGGAATAAAATGCTCCCCATAAGCTAATATGCATTTTTCCATGAAATATGAACTGAATAGTTTCAAAAAATCTATATCAGCCTTCCCAGTCTTCCATCAATAAATTTGTATGAATAACCTTCTGTTTTTAAACTTCAATCTTACATCAGACAGTATTTGACACCACCTTCGATTCTTAACAGTAGTTCTCAGAAGTTCTTGGGTTGGCAAGCTTTGTTCAGAAAATTTATGTGATAGAGCATTTCCATGATAGTGGCTTTGTCACAGTCAGATTCAAATCTAAGCTATCGATTTGGGTGCACAGATTCACAAATGTTTTTGACTGTTTTGGATGCACACACACATAATAAATGCAAGAAGTATACAAAATTAAAGCATTTGATAGTATGATACTTCAACATTGATCATGATATTTCCTATTTGATAGTTCACAAATATTCAAATTGAAATAAGTTCAATAACAAATAAGCCATATCATATACATCTATGTTCAGGTTTCCAAGGCAATTTGCATTACAAAATCAAAATATAGTTCATGATTCAATGTTCATCAATCAAGATTCAAGATTCACTAATCAGATTTAGAATCATAAGGATTATCAAGAAAATCCACATCCTTATCATCTCCAATTGCTGCAAGTTCAAGATCATTTGAACCCAAACTGGTTTGACTTATTGAGATGCACCATATGTCATGATGTTATCATCATCATCGTCATCATCATCATCTATGATTGTAGTAAGATCCTGAAATGTTGTATCCAAGTTTTTAAACTCCTGGGCTCCATCCCAAAGCTTGGCTGCCCCTTCCTTGTAGTGATCCTCCTTACTTGATAAAACCTGCAAGATAGTATTGAACTAAGTCACAAGGTTCAATTTTGAATTCGAGTTTGTCGATCATAAAATTCAGATGAAATTCAGTAAGGGTAAAAATTCGGAAAAAAATTTGACATTAAACTGAACTTATATATATATTTATCTATTTTCAAATATAAGTAATATATCCACAAAATTGTCAAAGTAGTTTGACATTGCTAGATAATTAAACTAAATAACTCAATATTATGTTGAAATAAAATAATCTTATTATAAGTAACAATATTATATCAAATATCATATAATTCAGACGAAGTTCGGAAAGGTTAAAAATTTGCTGAAATTCAAACTAAATGTATGAAATTTGGCGAATCTTGTGATTTAGGTAATGAATGTAAACCAAGTCCTCAACTTTTTTTGAGCCCAATTGATTACACTTCACTGAGTGGATAAAGGAGTATGTATTGCAATTTTGTTCAACAATAGAAGAACATGCAACTTGGGCAATGTTCACAAAATTAAACAAAAATATGAGAAGTAAATTAAATTGTAGAATACAAGTAGTGGTAAAAGAAACAAAAAAAAAACTTATGTGAGGACCTTTATTGCAAGAGGTTGTAGATGCTTAAATGCTTGACCATAGGGTACCGCCATGTGATAGCTCCCATGTGATTTGCTCCTTTGTTGTAATTGGACCATGTTTTGCTCCCGGAAAAAATAGGCCAAATTCTGTCATAACTTTTTTGTGCATTTGATCATCTTGGAAGAGTCTTGCAAAAGCTTTGTAGTACCCATTAGCAAGCTCTTCATTTGCATATGGTGCTACTCTACATGGCATAGCAAGTATTTCCTTGCTATAGTACCTCGAAGATAGGACATATGCAAGGAGGTGCAATGGAGCTGTCATCTTTTCTCAACAATGATGAATGATTGTTTCCACCTTATTGCATATGTCTTCACATTCTATGGGGTCATTTCATGTGATTGTTTGGCAAATTTTACCTTCTCCACCATTGTGTCCATGCCATCATAGACATCCTCCAAACAAGGTTGATCTATATCAGCAAAGTAGAGCATAGTCAGGATAGGTTTGGTGAAATCCAATACAAATTGCACACGAGCCCAACAACTACTAACCAAGACCAACGCCTTGACCTTTTGGGCCCTTTGAATTTGAAGCCTTTCATAACCCCATTGGTTAGAATTATTTATTTAACTCAATGCCCCTTGCACTTTGACAAGTTGTCTCATGTCAATAGGGTTTCAACACCTAAGCAAGTTCATAACAATACATCAATAAATATTAAGCAAGGTTATACACAATTTGATAATTGAACATGACATAGTTTTTGTTCAAAGTAAATAAATAAATTAAATTTAGTAATTATAATTTACCTTCAACAACTCCAATTTGAAGAATGGTCTGAATATCAATTGTGAGATGTGATGGTTCGTCATGAAAATCTGTATCTCCCACCCCACTTTGTACATTTGCTTCACCTAATCTTTTTGAGTACCAATTTGTTGCATGACCAAGTTGAGGGAGTGTACGTTGCATAGCATCCAAAAAATATGGTCATAGCGGCCCTTAACCGAAGCAACTACACCACTACAATTTTTGACATTGTTTGTAATCACTTGGACCACATTCTCACTACCTACCATCTATACGACCTCAATAAGAATTTTGGAAATTAACTATGAATATTTCACTTTCTCTTCACAATCAACTGCCTTCAAAAACATTTTCCCTTTGGGGGACATTGCAATTACATTAATCAATGTTTGGTTTCCTGTATCTTTCCATCTATTGAAAACAATAGACATGCCCAAAATTTTCCAAGAATTTCTAATTGTTTGAAGAGCTCTCTCTACATAAGTCTTCTCTTTTTGCAATAGAGTGATATGCACCTTTTCGTACTCGAGACTTGTGTAATCACTAATCAGCCAATGCTTTATTAATGGTTGCCGCCATTTCCTTCCAATATGGCAATCTCACCAAGTTGAAAGAAAGTCCGTTGGCATAGAGACAACATGCAATAGCTATCATCAAGCTCTCTTGCCTCTGTTTTAAATGTGGTGTCCAATAGACCTCTTTTGTAGGTGGTAATTTCTACTTCTTTCTCTTCCTCTTCCTCTTCCTCTCTTGACACAGGTAGTTACAAGAATGGATGTTTGGAGGATTTAATTGGTTTAGTTGGTAATTGCATTTTTAAAAACTTTTAGGATGGAAGTTGATAAGAACTATGTTTTTATATTTTAACCAATTTTTCAGCAGCTTCTTGTTCTTTTAGATATGAAGCTATTTGTGCATTAGACATCTCATTCCTATCTTTGCCTTCGCAGATTCCTGTTCCTTTACCAGTAGAGTCCATACAATGAAGTTTGACCTGACAATGGTAGCTATTGAATGGTTTTCTTTTGTTACTTTGACATATATTAGACTTCGATAGATATGAGCCACCTCCTGAAACCCGTGTAATCTTGTGGTATGTCTCCATAAAGGAGAACCTACATCAAATTTCAAACTATTGGCTCCTTGCCCTCTCACTAAACTTTGTCTACTGGTGGCGTCCGTTCTTGCACAAGACAATCTAATTACTTGCTATAATAAGAAATTAAATAAATTTAAATTAAAAAAAAAAAAACTACGAACATCTAGCATAAAGTGCAATTAAATGATACAAAAATACAAAATTAGATAGCTAAAATTGTTTGAAACATACTTGAAACAATTTTTACCAAATTCAAAACATTCATCAAAATCTTAAAAGAATTCATTAAAAGACTTAAGAATGGTATCAAATGCTTACCTTGGATGCATAAAACTCCTCTAAGGAAGCTATCTCTCACCCTAGGCATGATCTAACTAGAAAATCTCAGACCAAGATGTTTTCTTAGTACGATTTGAATTTTTATTCTTGCACTTTCACCTCAAGAATCCAGTATAAGAGTTCAATGCAATTTTTTTAAAGGTTTTTCTTGAATGTCATTTTACACTTGATTTACAGTGTATCATATAGTTTATTAACATAGGTTTTCTGTTTTCTATATGTTAGGTACTTTTCTTATGAACACTTTTATGTGATATACTGCAAATTTTGGGAGCTGGATACAGACCATGATTTTTTGATTGATAGAGACAATCTTTTAAAATATGGGAACCATGCATTGACTTACCGAATCGTTGATAGGATATTTTCTGAGGTTGGTTTTGGTTTCACTTACTTTGTTATTTACCTTGGACAATGAATTCCTTGTGCTGTACATTGTCAAGTGTTACTTTCTTTAATTTTTAGATTTTCAGATATTTCTTTTTCTGTTCCTAACTGTTGTCATTGACATTTTATAGATACCTAGAAAGTTTACTAGTAAAGTTAAAGGGAAGATGGGTTATGAAGATTTCGTTTATTTTATGCTGTCTGAGGAAGATAAGTCATCTGAACCCAGTATTGAATACTGGTAAGTTCTTGAACCTTTTTTATTGATGTTCGTTTATGCTTCTTTCTTAAGCATCATTTGGAGGTATTTACTTTAATTAACGTGAACTTTTTTCTTCCTAGACATTCAGTGTAGCATATTCATCCACTAATGGTATCAATTGATTAAAGAATTACTTGGGGTACTTAATCCAAATTTTGATGAATTTATACACAATTATCAGACTTCTGATTTTCAAATGAAGCTTTGACAATTTTTTTCCACTGAAGAGAGATATTTTTTAACATATGAAATAACTTCTTATTCATGGAAAAATAGAGTGGAACCCTGTAGTTGGGTGTTCATTCAAACTGCTTGATAGCTGTACATTATGGTATTAGCTTGTGATAGGGATGGAGGTGTGGCTAACGTACCATATACCTACATTTATACTGGTATGCAGATCCATGCTCTCAAGGATGTCCCTGGTGTGTTATGGGCGAATTGTCTTTGGGTATTTGTATTACCAAAAGAGGGACATCCATCTGGATAGCTTCAGGCAACAAGTGTCCATAGTTAATATAAAGAAGGAAACTTCTGTTCTTCATAATCTTTCTTTTTCTTGGAAGAATTTGTACTGCACACTTTTTCATAATTATTTGGATTCCGGCTGTCAAATTTTAAGATGGTACAAGCCTAAATTAGCACTAGATAGACACTTATTCTGCTTCTGAATTAATAAAAAATTCCTTTGAAATGACTTATTTTAATTGAATATTCAAATCTGAATGTCTCAGGTTTTAATTGGATTTCCAAAGCCTCAAACGGCAATAACTAAAAGTACCTAGAGGAAATTGGATCCAACGATATTGGTCACTTGAACTATCCAACAGTATTGGTCACTCTGAGGAAACCTAATATTATTAATGAAAAAATAGTCTAGCTTAAAAGTTTAGTCCAAAGTTACTTCTGAATTTATCAAAAAGAAATTTACTATTTGACATTTTGGGATGGCTAATATGATATTTGATTGCTCAATATTATCCAGGGGAATTTTTATTGAATTTATAGATTCACTTTCATAACTCCAAGCACCCAATCTAAGTTCACAGTTGTTTGTCATCAGTTCAGCCATTTGTTTTGCGAGGTCTGCATGTGAGAGATACAATTTATCAAAATTGTCCACTAGAAACAGCATGTGTGAAATTATGTAGATTTGTTTCCGTACACATTTTTTTTCTACATGATTATTTTTTTGGTGAGAATTGAATTGCCTTTCATTGTTATAGTTTTCCTGCCTCCATCTAATGCTTAAGAATCTGTTCTGTGGGGCAAGGCCTTTAGGTATGTTTGTCGTCAGTCTTTCCAAATGAATTTCAAATATCAAGAAAAGATGCCTGTAATAATGTCTAAATATTCTCTTATAATTAGACTGTCATTGATTACCTCAAGAAGCCCCACTGTTAATGTTCTTAGACCAGGAATGAAATAAGCAGCAAAACATTAGAAAAGAAACAATACGACTGTATTTATCCTGGGAAAACTCTCCAACTTGAGGACAGAAACCCAACCACATCCAAAAAATCTCTTTTATTAAATAATAGAGGTTTGAGTACAATGCTTCCAACTGAATACTGCAAATTCTTCAACTTATTACAAATAGCGGAATTGACTCTATAGAGTCATAGACTATCTATATTTGCTGTATAGAATAACCCGAATCAGCAATTATTCATATTATAACACCAGAAGTCTCTTCATTTTCGAAACACATCCCTTCATATTTCCAAATGCGAGTATATGAGAGAGCATCATCACAGATAATCAGAGTATCTCCTGCAGCTACAAACATCAACACCCATCACTTTAGTTGATGAATTGAATTAGAACATTAATAGTTTCTTTTAATTGTTAGGAATTTCCTGGCTTCATCTAGAACCTGAATTAGTCCCGAGGTGCAGGAAAGACCCTTCAGCTAGATTGCTCATAGTCTTATTGTATTTCAAAATATTGTATGGGAGTTTTGTTCAGTATATACATGATATGTGGTATTCTGAACTTAATTCCTGTTTGTAAGCTGCAATTATGTATATAATTATTATTTTTACAAGATTTCTGTTTGAATGTCGCCACACATCCAAAGACCACTGTTTTGTCTTTTTTCTGTACTGGCATACCATTGACCTGTACCATACCTGATAGGCTGATACTGATCTGGTAACCTAGGGTCAGCGTTGTTTTTTAGAGCACAATGCCTAGATCCTGCATCTGTCACAGCTGTTTTGTTGGTAGATTTGGATCTTCAAATTGATTAATCAGCTTGGGTATTCACATATTATGTACATGTTTTATATGCTGGAACACAAATTTTGGCAGGTTCAAGTGTGTGGACTTGGATAGCAATGGTGTTCTCACGCCTAATGAGCTGCAGTTTTTTTATGAGGAGCAGTTGCATCGCATGGAATGTATGGCTCAAGAGCCTGTTCTCTTTGAGGACATACTATGCCAAATGGTGGATATGATTTCCCCTGAGGTAAGCATTTAATGGTACCATCTTTATGGAAATTTTTAAATCATTAGATATTCTATGGAATTTATTTTGTCCTTTATACTTATCTTGCAGAAAGAATGGCAATTTACACTTCGCGATCTAAAGCGTTGCAAGTTGTCGGGAAGTTGTTTCAATATTCTTTTTAATCTCAACAAATTTATGGCTTTTGAAACTCGAGATCCGTTCCTTATTCGCCAAGTGAGAATGAATTTGTATCCTGCATTTGTAACTTTTGATGGCTGGTTTTGGCATTATATCATTGGCGTACTATGAATTTCCTAGAAAAAAAAACTTTTATGCACTGATAGCTATTTTGTGGAATAAGCAGGAACGAGAAGATCCTACATTGACGGAGTGGGACCGTTTTGCACACAAAGAATATATCAGATTGTCCATGGAAGAAGATGCTGAGGATGCTTCTAATGGCAGTGCAGAAGTCTGGGATGAATCTCTTGAGGCTCCTTTTTGAACGTAAGTATTCCTGGCCAGCATAAGACCAGCTCAATCGCCGAGGTTTTTCACTTATGTATTCTCCAGAATTGAGTCGTACATGAACAGGTGATTATGGTACCTGCTAGATGCTATTAATAACTTTTGATATTATAATTTCATCCCTCCTGATAATAACCAAGTTGCCGGTTCAGATTCTGGTTTGGATGGGGGTTCAAAATTTGTTCAAATTTTTTTTTGGTTGGGTTTGGGTTTGTTTTTGGTTTGTCTGTACAATATTTGTTTAAAAAAAATAATGTGTTTATGTATGTGTCTGTAAAAGATTTAAAAAAATGTGTGTGTGTTTGTGTGTGCACTGCTGCAGAAAATAAGTTTTTCAATACTCTGTGCTCTCAATACATTATAGCCCATGAACCTGTCAGAGCTTCCATTATTGTCATAACAGTTTAGTAGGCTCTGATGAACACAACCACTTGATGACCAATCCTGCAAATTCAAGGATCAATTGTCAGTTCTTCCATGCAGCTGCAAAACAGAACATTGTTGGAGTTGCACCTTTCGTAGGCACCAAATATGCTATATACATTGTGTTGGCTCCCAAAACCACAGATTGGAAATCCAAGAGCTTGCCACTTCTCCGATAGGATTTCTCAATCAATTCTGGCCAACAAACAGGACTGACTTCAATTCCTCTACACTTCAGGCTTCGCTACATCTAGGCGGGTAGACCTCCCACTCAAACATTGACTGTTTGGTTCAAGGCTTTTCTATAGCAAATTTAAGCTTTGGAGTTCTCTAGCTGGCAAGGTCTCTAAACTCGATTAATATGGAGTCATGTGATAGATTGAAATGAATGTTTTGTATAAGTTTTTTAACAATGGATTTGAGGTTTGTAAGAAGGAAGTTAGAGAATTTTCTGACTTCAAATATAAATTCAATACTTCAATGATAAAAAGACCAGTGCTTTAGCTTATCCGGGCAACAAAGTCAACTACAATAAAGATTATAATGTACAACTTTATAATGTGTTGTGCACATAATCTATAAATAGTTTAATAATCAAGATGCAGTGGATCAAATATATATACGCAATTCTAAACTAGTCCAGATTGCGTTTTAACTCCTAAAGTCAGGGAGATAGACTGGACACAGATTTAGAAACAATTAAATATTTCATAATATCTGCGATGGTCGAGTTAAAAATCACATAGATGACCTCGTCCACTTATTTGACATAAATTGTTTACAAAATTGAAAAAATGATTATAAAGGACCAATCAACCACAATTTTATTCACCATGTCATTTAAATAATAAAAAAACAACAGGCTTTTATAAATCATTGAAATATAATATTTGAATTTTGTATGACAAAGTCATCTTTAAGCTTCTTATTCCTCCGCATAAATGAATATATGAATATTTTTTTTTGGGAATTGCTCCTCCGAATGTGGCATGTTACTTTTTATTTGCCCTTTTATATATTACATTGTAAAAGAACATGACTTTTCAAATAAAAAAGGTTGCATTTTCAAATGTAAATTATATTTTTCTTAACCATAACTGGCGCACCAAGTTATCTTATTTAACAAATCCTCTTCTTAACATGATTGATTTAATCATATTAAAAATAGATTAACAATATTTGTAATCTGCGATGTTTGGAGGTCTTGATTCTGAGTATTACACATACATGGTTTGCTTGTTTGTGAATTATTTGATCTCCAAACTGCTGATGGCGCCGTATGTGAAGGATTGCTGCTCAACGTCTTCATTTCTATGTCTTCCAATCCCAGCAGCACTGGAGTGTTTTATAATTTCTGAGTGGTGATTTTATAGGTCCATATCACTTATCAGGGCAATAGTACATGTGACTTCTGTGGTTCCCATGTCATATCTGAATGTGCTGCTTCTGGTAGTTGTGATACCCTGGGCATAACCTGTGTTTCATCTCCTCCGTGTGTGGTTTTTGGGGAAAACTCTTCATGTATGATATAAACTTCAGCGTAACCTTCAGTGGTATCCTAATGACATGTGCTCTCTGTGGACGACCAGTTTGATTGCAATATTATTAATAAATCCAACCCTTCACAACAACAGATTTACACGTTTATTCCTGTGTGTCTCCTTTTACGTATCTCCTGACATCTTCATATGCATATCTTAGTTACCGATGCATCTGGGAATAGGGCAGATGCAGGTGCGGATGTGTTCTGATGCTCGGTGGCGTTAGGATGTGTTGTGGATGCTGCCAGGAATCTTGCTTCCCTCTTGCGGATGTGTGCAGGATGCTTTGGAGAGCATATGGAGATAACCTTTGAGCATCCAAGTGCATCCCGTGGGCATCCAGCCATTTTGAGGGCCCAGTCACTTAAGTGTCTTATTAAAATAAGTGTTTAATAGGTTTTTTTATTATATTTTTTCTCCTATTTGCCTCACAACCCTAAAACGGCCCTAAAAGAGGTCATTCATTGCCATTCATTCTCCTATTACTGTTATTTCAATTTGATTATGCTAATTGCTACAAAATGTTTTATTTTTCTATATTTCTTGTATTTCTTTGCATACATAAATTATAGTGTGTGTGTATATATATGCATGGACGCACCCAAACGCATCCAAAATCCCTCCTAAAAAAAATCTGCGCATCAGCACCCCGCACCTGCATCAGCATCAGAACCAGCATCAGTAACTTAGATGCATATGAATCTTCAATTGCATCTTCATTGCATAGGAACCTTGAATTTCACAGTGTAATTGACTATTATGTATTCCTGCAATGTTTTATTCTGAATCATATGCTACAGATGCATATCGTGCCTTTTTAAAAAACATTGGACATATGAAACTCTGATACCGATTTGTGGCCCTGCTCCCTGGCTTCCGCATCCGATACGGACGGATGCGGGAAGCCTCCGGATGCTTGCGGGTGGCTTCCGGGCAGCATCCGCAGGGAATCCGAGAGCATCCGGACGCATCCGCAGGAGTTAGGCGGAAAACTAATAAAATAAAGTATATTTTAACTTAAAACAATGAAACAACATGTGACTAAAAGCATTTTTTAAAGCATTTTTTCACAATAAAACCCTAAAACGACCCTAGAAGACAACATAGAAGCATTCACAAGAGTCATTTTAGAGTTTTGTTTGCACCTACAGCCACTCCTTCATTGTGAAGCTAAGTTCAGCATTTTCGAAGAGGATCGATCAAAGAGGGAGAGATAGCTTTCTCAAAGAAGTTTAAACCATTCAAGGTAAGTGATCAATCCTTTTCTTGAGTATTTAGATGAATTTTTTTGAGTTTTTGATGATTTTTTTAAGTTCTTGAAGATTTTTTAAAAGTTTTTTTTCAAATTTTTTTTTTTGAAAGATATGTAGAAGCAACTTCGGGTATCTATTTTACTAGTTTTTCTCACTTCTTTCCACTTGTATGCATGATCATTGATGTTCATCGTTGTTAGGAACTAATTAAAATTTATTTATTTTCTTATAAAATAGGTTGCAAAAAACTAGACAAGAATGGATACCGGTGGTAGTGCTAGTCAAAGTTCAGTGGGGGGCCAAGGAGGGGAAAGGACTGATAATTTCAAAATTGATGTAGGTTCTCCTTTGTGGAGACATACAACACGGATATCACAGGTTTCAGGAGGTGGCTCATACTATTGGAAGTGCAATTATTGTCAAAGTAACAAAGGAAAACCTTTCAATAGCTCATATTCTCGAGTGAAGCTTCATTTTATGGGCCCTGCTGGCAAAGGATTTGGAATGTGCAAAGGCAAAAATGGTACTGGGATGACTAGCGCGGAAATACTTTCATTTGTAAGAGAACAAGAAGCTGCTGATGCATTGATCAATAGATCAAACAAAAGCTACTATCAAGGTCCTTCCTCAAAGAGCAAGCCAAAGACACCCACTGAACCAATGGCATCCTCCCAACACCCATACTTGCAGGTACCTGTGCCAGAAGAGGATGAGGAAGAAGTGGAAATTTCAACCCGTAAAAGAGGCCCATTGGACACCGCATTTAAAATGGAGGCAAGAGACCACGCTGATGAAGCTATTGCACGTTGCCTCTATGCGAATGGGCTTTCTTTCAACTTGGTGAGATCACCATATTGGAAGGAAATGGTGGCAGCAATCAAAGAATCACCAGCTGACTACACAAGCCCGGGCTATGAAAAGGTGCGTACAACTTTATTGCAACAAGAGAGGGCACATATAGAGAGAGACCTTCAACCAATCAAAAAATCTTGGAAAACTTCGGGTCTAACTATTGTGTCAGATGGTTGGAAGGATACAAGAAACCGGCCACTGATTAATGTGATTGCAATTTCCCCCAAAGGGGCAATGTTTTTGAAGGCCATTAATTGTGAAGGGCAAGTGAAGGATTCGGAATTCATTTCTAGAATTCTCATTGAGGCCATTGAGATGGTGGGTAGTGAGAATGTGGTACAGGTGGTCACTGACAATGCCAAAAATTGCAGGGGTGCACGTGCTTTAGTTGAGAGTCGGTATGACCATATTTTTTGGACTCCATGCACTGTTCACTCCCTTAACTTGATCATGCAGAGGATTGGCACTGAAGTAGATTGGGTGAAGAAAATATATGAAGAGGGGGAGGACATACAGATGTTTGTGACCAACCACCACATGTCACAATCCATTTTTAGAACATACTCCAAATTGGAGTTGCTGAAGGTAAATTAATTTTTTTAAATTACTAAGTTTCATGGTTTTGTAATTTAGTTAAAAATTAAAATTTATAATTATATTGTCAATTGACATATTGTTAACTTGCTTAGGTTGCTGAGACCCGTTTTGCATCTCATACAATCGTTATGAGACGACTCCTCAAGGTAAAAGATGCATTAAGTCAAATGGTCATCGGTCATCAATGGGGTGTATGGAAGATCTCAAATTCAGATTGAGCACAAAAGATCAGGAATTTGATCTTGAATGAGAGTTGGTGGGCTCGTGTGGCATATGTATTGGATTTCACCGAGCCCATCTGACTATGCTCTGTTTTGCTGATACAGATACACCTTGCTTAGGGGATGTGTATGATGGCATGGACACCATGGTTGAGAAGGTAAAACATTCTATACAAGCACATGAGAGTGACCCCACACAATGTGAAGCCTTATGCAAACAAGTGCAAGCAATTATCAACCATCGCTGGAATAAGATGACTACCCCATTGCACCTCCTTGCATATGCCTTATCTCCTAGGTACTATAGTGAGGAGATAGCTGGTATGCCGGATAGAGTTGCACCATTTGCGGATGAGGAGGTTGCTGAGGGGTGCCACAAAGCCCTTTCAAGACTCTTCCCATTGGAAGAAATGCATGAAAAAGTGAGGGAAGAATTTGAGTTGTTTGCTTCGGGGTTAAAGCATTCTCCATTTGCACTAAAGGACCAAAATAGAATGGGCGCTATCACATGGTGGTACATGTATGGTCAACCTTTCAAGCATCTTCAACCTCTTGCAATCAAAGTCCTATCACAATTAAGTTTTTTATTTTGTTTTGTAAATTTGTTTTAAAATTTTATGTTTACACTTGCATTGTAGAATTTAGTGTTTCACACATTCTATAAAATTAATTTGCTTTTCATTTGTATGTTTTGTGACAACTATATAGGTTGCTAGTTCTTCTGCTGCTGAAAGGAATTGGAGTACATACTCCTTTATCCATTCGGTGAAGTGCAACCGGTTAGGCTCCAAGAAAGTTGAGGACTTGGTCTTTGTCCACACCAACTTGCGTCTTTTGTCACGTAAGAATGATCATTACAAGGAAGGGGCAACAAAGCTTTGGGATGTAGCCCCTGAGTGTGCAGATTTGGATGCAACACTTCATGATCTTGTTACAGTTGGAGACGGTGATGATGTTAGTGTGGCACGTGGTGCATCTAGCATAAGTGGAACCATGCTTGGTTCAAATGATCTTTCAGCAGTTGGAGATGACAATGAGAATGTGGATTTTCTTGCAAATCCCTATGATTCAGAGCCAGACTCTGATTGATTGAATCTTCAGACTTCAATCATTTACCATGTTTTTAAATTTTATTTTGTTGGAATCTTGAACATGTCCTATTTGCACTTATTGTTTAAGAGTCAAGACTAAACGCTAATGTTGGACAAGCACATATTGATATTGATATATGAATATCATATGAATTTTGAAATATCTTGAATTTTGTTTAAGGGTTCAATTAACTATTAAGTATCATAGATTCATAGTCATATTATGCTTTATCAAATGATTTGTTTTTGTATCTTTCTTGCATTTCGTTGCATATGTTAATATTATAATATTATATATATATATATATATATACGTTTCCTCCCGCATCCGCATCCAAAAAAAAAAAAAATCCCCGCATCCCGTATCCACTTCGGAATCCGCATCCGAATCGGTAACTTAGATATGAAACAAATGTCCTGATAACTTTATTTGTGCTCATAAAAGTCCAGATGACCCAGATACACAGAATTCCTTGCCGTTTGGATTTGACTTTGTTTAGATTCTGATAGCACTCATTCGAAGGTTTTCTTCCTTCATACTTCATCAGATGCTTCTTTTGCCGGATCGGGCCAATATATTGTCCCTGTAGGTGCTCTGTTTGAGTATGCCCTTGTTAACATGAATGAAGCAGAAGATATCTCTTTACCACAAATGTATCCGATTTCCTTCTCTGAATATCTACATCCATATCCTTGTTGATCCAATTTGGTGTGATCACTTCTTTGTAATTGCTGAACATACAGTGACCTGACATCATTGACGCACTATATATAGTATTTGTCTGTTCAAATACCTAATAATGGAAGTGAATAACAACAAAGGAAGACAGCCACGGGACCTGAATGTGATCATGGGAATCCAAGCAATAGAAACTGAAACACAGAATAACATCTTCCGGTTTGAAGGTGTTCCACCTCATGTTGGTCGCATCTAGTCAAAAGACTTGTTGCAGTGAGTTCTGATAATCATTACTCTGCCCAGATAGAACTGTGACATGCACTAATCGTCAACTTGAAACCATTTACCTATATGTGTATGAGGATGGGATCCCGCTTCTCAGTACCATCAGTAATAATGTTTGGATTTCGCACCACCAGTAACATCATCTGTGACACTAGACATCTGTCAATTAATTTAGAAAGAAGAGATGCATATAATGCCCCTATTGCAACCGCCAGTGTTACAATGGGAAGAACAACAAGACCCACACTCCATTCATAACTCAGTAATTCAGCAAAACTGTTGATAGATGGGACACAAAGCTGGCCATCTTATCACCCAGAGACTCTTGGATAAGAAGAAAATCTGTAGAAGAGCTGTCAACAATAGCTCCAGTCCTAATTTGTGTATCAAACAGTGCCACATCCTACGTCAATATGGATTTTAGATATTAATGTCATCTTTCTAGTTTCTCTCTCTCAGCATTGTATCTGTTTTCTACCCTATTTGGTTCAGAACTCTAGAGAATAGTTGCATGCAAATAGGAATGACAAGACCAGTTCTAACTGCACCCAGTGTTCCAACAAGTATGAGAAGACAATCAAAACCATCTGCAAAAGAGAAAATACTGCAGTGTGTTGTAAGGTACTGTATAATTTCTCACCCTCATATTTCACAATACATTCCTTAACTATAACACCTGCAACTTCTAGTGACTCTTACTATTATAAGAACATTCACCCTTTTGTTCTAATGCTTCCTTTCTTTGACATCCATAGCTGGACTGCAGTTAAAAATGCTTGCTACTCTGATTTAGCTTTTGCAACCACATGTGACAAATGTAATTTATTTCTCCTGGCCCGTGGTTCTATCATTCTGAGGCTTTGATATAGGCTCAAGTGCATATCAACAAAGTCTAAATTCAGTACATTCATCAAGCTTTCTCTCTAATGGATGGCCATATATATTGGCAAAAATAAGGGCTCCATCACATTGAATTCAACTGTTGGTTGAGACCATACCAGACCTCTCGGCTGCCGCTTCTTTTCTGTTCTAACTTCTCTAGCACAGACGCTGCTCCTTTCTTGTTGTTGTGGCATCATCAAAGACTATCGATTAGTGTGAATTGTGTGTTTAGGTAATAATCTTTTATCTAAAACTAAAAACTGATGTCATGTGTGTTTAGATTAGTATCGCGTGCAAAAAACAAATGTTGAAAAATATTTTTAAGTCAAATGTACACCTGTGACCTAAAGTTGTTGCCAGTCACTCGGATTTTGTTCTGGGCCCGTGCTGGCAATTTGGAAGTCATTTAAATAAAAATTCTTAAACTGCAGACAAATTTGACAAATGTCTTAGACTGTGGACAAATTTGACATGATTTCAAACCAAATGCGAGTGAACTCTGAATTGACTCCCGACATCCGGCCTGAACAGGCCAATATGTAACTTAGACAATAACTGATACATGCTGAGATTGAACCTTCATACAATGATATGGAAATAATGTATTAAAGATTCAGATGTAGAGACAGCTCATTCTTTATAATATAATAATTGTATACCAGGAGATATTCCTTGTAATCTGAATCATAGAAAATAATTAATATATTACAGTTGAAACGAAGATTGTTTAAGAAGTAAGAGTTGGTAACGAGTGTGCCACACTTTTATTCTCTCATAATATTTTCACTTGGGGAAATTGCAGATATTGTTGTAGAACTTTGGTGTTATTTAAAGAACTATTTAATTCTGATTCGTCCTTTTTTTGTGCTAAATGTCTTGATCTCTGTTTTCTCCATGCAGTAAAATTTGCCACTCAGAGGGTGCAATAATATTTGGATGTTTCAAATGCCTGATAATGATGATTCATAGTGGGGTTGGTAGTTGCAATTTTAGTCAACTGCAGTGTGGAAGGGGAATCAGGAGCACTATCAGCCAGCCATTTCAAAAGGATGGTCCAGTTCTGGATGTTCTTGAAACCTGCGGCTATAGGAAGAAGAAAAGTGTCAAACAGGGAGCCTAAAACTTGGAATATTTTTTGTACAGGACTTTTTCCACTTAATTAATTCAATTTAAAGCATGGACAAATTATTATCATCAGCCATATGTTCAATATCTAATGTAACCATTTATGCTGCTGAATGGCCTTACACTTGGTAACATTTCCAGAAGTGGGTTGTTTCAAGGAGACACATAGATGAGCCCTTAGGTTTTCACATTAATCACTGTCAAAGTGTATGCATTACTATTCTTTTGTGCTTAAATGTGGTCAATTGTTTAATTTCTATAGAGCTTCAAGTTGTGTACTACATTGGTCTTCTACTACTCACAGAAACACTGGCAACAGTAATGGTATCTGCTTTGGGATATTCAAATGCTGTATAATGGTGAATGTAGGTAGATATTTGGTAACAGGTACATGTAAAAATTGTTGGTTCTGTTAAGCTCAAAAGTAGATTTGTATTGATGAGTCTGTCATTTTTGTTACTTCATATTAATGTGTACCACTATGATTTGTTTTGTCATTGATATGTTGCCATGTGACTGTTACTGTATTCTCGTACTTGTAATTGACTACTTTTCTTCAATGTTCTCTCAGACTTTTGTGCATTAGAGTTGGCATTCTTGTCCAGGCCTCTTCTATGTGGTTTATAATAATTTTATATCCAACATTGTGTCACTTGACTTTCAACCAATCAATTCATGTGTACTACATTTGTGCAATTTTTCTAGTTTTTCTCTTAGGGGTCCTTCAGTATTTTACATCCAATGGGTATGGATTTATATTGCAGCAAGTCAATTCATTGAAAAATTACAACAGGCCACCCCTAAATGGGAATTAAAAAATAACTCGTTATCAGAAAGTCTGTTCATTCCATTTGCCAAATTTTTAAACTCTAAAGATTGTTTGGAATAGCTACAGGATTAAGTTCAGCAAAATACAGTTAAGCGACTAAGCCCCATAGTTTTTTTTAAAAAAGGTCACCAATTGACGAGTACATTTGTGGACATGGATAAACAACAATAATAACTTGGTTGAAATTTTAATTCTGAGACACTATCCTTCCCTGTGGATGATCCTTATCCAAACCACGAGCCACTTCTTATGGAGTACGAAAGTCGTTTGTAGGGGCTTCCTCAATGTTTGGTGTTCCTCTTAGAAAACCTGTGCACGACAAAGACTCCTGTTAAGGTTGTAGCTTCAGTTGGATTGAATTGACCTGAAGATAAATCCTTTATGGTTATTGGTAAATCATCATTTAGAAAATACTCTTCATATCTACTATATGTGTGTGTGTGTGTTAAAACCGTAACTTTGATTCTCATACAGATCTGAATGTGCAGATCGCATAGACCTTATCTTGGTATATTACCTTATGATTGCCTTTAAATACATTGCTCCTTGAATAGGCATGATCAGCAATTTCATAGATGGGTGTGTTAGCATTTACCTTAACTAATTTTATTTATTCTTGTTTGCTAAACATTATCTCCCTTGATGCCAATTCTAATAATGCATTGTTTGGACCGACCTAGATAGGGTCATGTCCCTTCAAGGGACATGCCCTTTGGTTAAGGTATTTATACAAGGTTTAATTGTAGTTAAAGGACACAATCAAACTTGAGGATAGGTTTGATGGGAAAGAACACTTTGATGCTTGGAAATTCAAAATTATGATGATTCTTGAACAAAATGATGTAAAACAATATGTTGATTTAGCATCCAGATAATCTACTGTTGAACTTCATAAATCTATCTGGAGTAAAAGAAATAGGAAAGCCATTCAGATTATATTAGATGGAGTAAAAAATGATATAGTACCCATGCTAATGAAATATCAAACAACATTTAATATGATGAATGCATTACTAAATGCATATGAGGTTAACAATGAAACTCGAGTTCTCACACTAAAAAGACAATTAAATCATGTATAAATAAAGAAGGGAGAATCAATGATTTTTTACTTCCTAAGGGTTGCTAGCCTAAGAGATGAACTTGCAAGTATATGAACCATCATTAATGACACGAAACTAACACTGATGGTTATAGATGGATTAGCCTATTCATGGGAAACATTGGCACAAGAAGTAAATGCCAGAGATAATTTACCCGACTTCAATAGACTTGAGGGAGATTGTCTTTAAGAAGAGTCCAATAAACTTAAGAAAGGAGGAAAATTGAAAATGAAAGATGAAAGGAAAATTGAAAATGAAAGATGAAGAACTTCATGTTCTTAATACAAATTCGTAAAGGCAAGAAGAAACATTTCAAGAAGAAAATGGGTAATCAAAAGAATGACAAGCCTAAGAAAGATCTATGCAAAATAAAATGCTTCAGATGCAAGAAGTTTGGACACTACAAATTTAGTTGTTTTGATAATTCTAAACAAGTGAACTATACAAACATTACTAGAGAAGAAGATAACTATGATTCTGAGAATCGTGTATTGTATTCAGCACTAGCAAATGAAGTTTCAAGTAAAGCATGGGTGATTGACAGTGAATCATCAAGACATTACATGATACAAAGAAGTATTAGACTCTATCAAAAAAAGGATAATGCCGAAGTCACCGTTGGTGATAATTCAACACATTTTGTCAAAAGAATTGGAAATTACTCTTTGCAACTAAAGTCGAGTAGTTCTCTGCTTCTCAAAGGAGTACTTTATGCACCAGGAATAAAAAGAAATCTAATTTCGGTTACAATGCTCGAAGATGATGGACATAATGTTGCATTCATGGACGGTAAAGTCATAACTTGGGCTAAGAACTCCTCATTTAAGAAAGCAAAATGGATTTGTCAAAGAAAAGGTTATTTGTATGAAGATAAATCTTTTATGGTTATTGGTAAATCATCATTTAAAAGATACTCTTATATATATAAACCTCAACTTTGATTCTCATACAGATCTGAATGTGCAGATCACACAAACCTTATCTTGGTATATTACCTTATGATTGCCTTTCAATACATTGCTCCTTGAATAGGCATGATCGGCGATTTCATAGACGGGTGTGTGTTAGCATTTACCTAAACTAATTTTAGTTATTCTTGTTTGCTAAACATTATCTCCCTTGACGCCGATTCTGAGAATGCATTGTTTGGACCGACCTAGATAGGGTCATGTCCCTTCAAGGGACATGCCCTTGGTTAAGGTATTTATACAAGGTGTGATTGTAGGTAAATGACACATAAAAATATAAGTCT
This sequence comes from Cupressus sempervirens, assembly GCA_028749045.1. Lineage (NCBI taxonomy): Eukaryota > Viridiplantae > Streptophyta > Pinopsida > Cupressales > Cupressaceae > Cupressus > Cupressus sempervirens. Next base: position 397,418,285 of record CM053790.1, read on the forward strand.
GCTCCTTTAAGCAATTCTGCCTATATGAATTTATTGCAAAGATAAAAACAAATATCAGAACAACATTTAATATTCTGATAACACCTCCTACATTCAGAAAATAAAGAAGATCAACTACAACAAGCATAGAAGATATTATCTAAGTCTAATTTAATAACAGAATTTGTTGAAACTTTACAATATATGTATATATGAAAGGAGAAGAGACATGTCTCTATAATTAATCATCATTAAATAATATATTAACAATAACCCATATATAACTCCTATTATATGTCTGGTCTTCCAACCGAACACTTGTAAAGTCGGTTTTTCATTGCATTTGTCAAGACTGAGCAAGTAATTTTAATATTTTTGCCGTCTATCCTCGACATATATCCCAATACCAAAGATAGGGAGTGTTTCCTGGCAAGGTCATGTCTAACGCAGATGACAAGCCAATACATTCACGCTGTCAAGATTTTTATAGTGATTTTCAAACGTTCTCCTGTCATCAGTTCTATCCCGAGCTTGCTTTTTTCTTTGTTGAAGATAGACCCAAAACTGACGAGGCTTTGTTCCCCCACAACATCCCAACCAAATGTGATACTCTTTGTCCAGTTTCCTGTCAAGGAATATTATTCCTCGCCCTCTCCCCCCCCCACCGTACGGGTGTTTCCAGTTTCCTAAATGCTCAGCTCAGATAATGCCCAAGTCCGTTAGAATTCCAGGGATGCGTGGTTCATCTGATGGATGCGTTCATTAGTCTTTTAGCATTATTTTTTGTTGTAACACATATATGCAAATATTTTTAATTTATATAATTGCCAAAAAGAATTAATTTAAAAAAAAAAAAAATTTCCTTTAAGGTATGCGATTAAGGGGGAACATTACAATTTGTGTTGTGTAGCTAGTCAATTTATTGAAAAAATTTAGTGAGTAAAATGTAAATTGATAGGCTGCAAGATACGTGGCATGCTAGTGGATGCAACATGTTTAAGGACCATGCCGAGATATCCTAGATGAGATTGCTTGCACAGTTGCAGTACACAATAAATAATTGCACAACTGCAGTACAGAATAATAACATAAAGCAGTATGCACCTAATTAAAGAGAAAAGATGTTGACAGCATATACCTTTTGAGAATACAGTAACACCAAACACCCAGAAACCAAGGTTGCATGGGTACTCGTACCCACACCCCTGATACTCGTACCCACCAAGTACCCACGTACCCAAGTACCGGGTACACGTATCCCACGTACCGGGTACTTGGTGGAGAGCATCATAGCTAAGGACCTTGATTAAGATTTTGATTTTTGTTTTGGTTTTTTATTTTTGTATTAGCTTGTTGTTTATCAAACTTAATTCAATACCAAATCAGTTTGAAACTTTGATACTCATTAACAATAAACTTTATCACTGTTCAAGTCATAAGTTTATCAATTGCAATATGTCATTGTTATATGATTTAGGATCCTTTTGTTCATGTTTAAAGTCTGCCTTCTTTGTTATGCATCTGAGCATTTATCATGTATTATTATTTCAAACATATAGTAAATCTGAAATTGAAAACAATACATTACATTTGCAAACTTTATCACTGTCCTTGTTTTCAAAAACCATTGTCATGACTCATAATTTCAGATTTTTTATAAATATAAAGATATAATTTTTAAATAAGTTTGACATACCCAAGTAACTCTGTCCCCTATTATGAAAAATACTTTAAACATTAAACATTCAGCAATAGCATATATATATATATATATATTTCAAATTTCTTGTTTTGAATGTTCAATGTCATGACTCATGACATATATTTTGATTTTTATATTTTCTATAAAATATTAATTATATAGAAAAAATAGACATACACACGTACCCCCGTCCCCTATTTTGAAAAATATACTTACCCGTACCCATTCCCGTTCCCGTACCCACGTACCGTGCAACCTTGCCAGAAACATATAATCTGTCTGGAAACCCAATAAATTACAAGACATCTGAGGGATATGAAAGTTGGCATCATAGGAGAATGCCCCTCTGTTCCTGTGGGTGTAATGTACCAATGCCTGTGCAGAGGACTTTTGGCTCTGACCGTGCAACCTCCTTGCAATTGGTGCGGTCTATTGTGCTCTGCGGCCAGCCCCGTCCGAGCCTCTCTTTCCTCCGTATAGCACCATAGTAACACATTGTTGCATCATAGTAACACATAGAAAACACTAACCTCAGGCCTAATCACGTCACAATAGGATCGAAAGTCAAATTAAGACGGTTCTAGTCGCAATTTCTCATTTGTTTATTATAAGAACTTATATTTCACAGCCTCATACTGAAAATTAGATCTTTAAGAGATACAGGTAATAGGCTTAGTAAACATTTACAAAAATACTTCCAGTATGGATATGAAACCTAACCTATAGAGGCAGAGCAAGGCTCTCATGCCGCCAGAGAGCCATACTTTTGTAGTTTGTAATTAAGAATTTAATGGAGTATCTGTCCTTGGTTTTTAAATAATGTCTAAGTCTTTTCTTTATCAATTCTTGTTTAGTTAGTCCTTCCTTGCATTCGGTTATAGACAGTTTTGGTGGGTAGTTTAACGATGATGGCTTCTCTATTTTTTTCATCGACAATGTGCAGAGAAACCCGAATGTTGTTTTATGAATTAAGGATCAGGTAGAAACTGATAGCAAGTTCTTGCTTTGAAATGTTAATGTGGGGAAGTAATCTATTTCTTGTTTTGTGCATACACTCCAGTGTTTGTTCCATGAACATATTTGTATTTGTGGTGGAGAATATTTATCACCGTAAGGTGGCTAAGAATATATTGCACTGTAGGGTGGCTAAATCCATATCTAGGACGACAACGGACAGTAAGAGAAGGTGGCGGTTTCCATTAACATGGTAAGAAAAGGAGAGCTTGGGGGTTAACAATGAGTGAAAAAGGTGGAGGCATCATTGAAAGAGCCCATTAACCATGAGGATCAGGCATAGTCTAGAGGGAACCTAAATGATACAAGGACAGTTATCGTGTGTGGTTGTTTTCAAATGCAGAAGAGTAGTTTGGAGGAAGGCTTCGTGATAAGGTATTGGGCCTTAGCTGTGAAGAAAGATGTTAGTGTGGCATTTGAAATGAATGGATGCCGTGGGTGGTGATATGCAAGAGATGGCATGATAGAAGAGGTCGAAGCTTGGCATGTTAGTTTGGGAAGTGACCCAACATGCAAAGAGCGAGATGCGGGAGTGCAACCTGATCAGACATTGTATGAACCCGATAATATGGAGGAGGAACTCGGGTTTTCAATTAGATAGTAGGAGCTCAGGTTTTCAAATGAACAGAATGTGTTACCCATGACAGGCAGAGCGGGGTGAAAGGAAGCCGAAGCATTTATGATAATGTTCGGTGTGTGTGTGAATATGGCTTGGTCTTATCAATGAGAAAAGATGGTCATTAATCATCAGGTTTTAATACGGTGTTTGGAGATGGCGAAAAGGTGGTGAAGGAGCACGATAATGAGTACAGAGGTTGTGGTTTTGGAGGATTGAAACTGAGGTGTAATTGCAATGAGTGGGTGTTTATTATTCATTTACATCAATTATATTCAAGGAATGCATCAGAAGGTTGGAAAGGCAACACAGGGTCAATATCTCAGTCTATAAACAGGCATCCCACTAAATAGTAGCTGCCTACATGTTGTTCACAGAAAACATTGACAGCCATTGCCATATTAAATTTGTGAGCAATACATAATCCATAACATACCTACTAGAACAGCCCAACAAGAAAAGAGTACTCTCAAACCGAGTGATTTTAGTCGTACTTCTATTAAAACCCTCATATTGGACGTAACACTAACAGGTAAAAAAGGGAATAGCTGCAGCTCAGGGAGTCACTGCTAGTATGGCATCTTGGACCTATATATTGTCTGATAAGATTATTGCAGCATCTTCCCTAGTTAGACTGCATCAGCTCTGGCAGTCAGACTTGCAATCTTCATGGGCTGAACATTTGGCGATCTCAATATCTTTGCCATCCTCCTCAACCATTCTTCACCACGGTTGGGGAGCGTTGGGGCCAGAAATATCTTCTTAGTCTTCACTGTTTCTCTCATCCAATTTTCCTTCCATTTCCATACATACTTTCATCCATTCATCCTGTGGTGGGTGCAGGACACTGGCAACGTGTTGTAGGAATTATACGTTTTGGACAATCTCCCCAAGTCACGCCTGTAATTTTTTGTATAATTATTTATTGATATACATTTAATTATCTATGGTCATAAGTGAGATGCCTTTTAATTGAACTTTTGAGGATGTATTTCTGGTCTAACACAAATACAAAAATCAATGTTTTTACAAATTGGATTCTAGGATACTAATCATTTTAAATAAGATATACATTTAATATAAATATAAATCTAACACATTGCATAGGATATATACTGAGAGAATCTTTTCAAGAGAAAAGTTTCATAAAGCAGATTCTTTTCTTCTCTTCCTCTTTTCAGTTCATTAGGTTCACGTATATTCCTTGTGAATGGAATAAACTGCTTTTTGTTTAGCCAAATGGGCATCTAGTCATGATCCAGGTTGGAATATTAGGGATAGAAGGCAACTGTCCTTTGAGATGGTGCAATAATTTGATGATCTTGTTGCTCAGGATCGAGCTCCTTGTTGAGCTCTCCTTGTTGTATTCCTTTCTGTCTTAATAAATTTTTACCCCTCTTTTTGCAAAAAAAAAAAGCTCAAATAAGATATGCTTATAAAATATTTGAAGTATTAAGGTTTTTATAAACATATATAAGAACATTATATATAAATGTTATAAAAGAACATTGACCTTAATAATATCTTGTTTTAACACACCCCATTAAATTTAATAAAGGACATCACATGTCAATTTCTATATAAGAAAAAATAAGTATCTCAGTATCATAGGTCTTCTTGAAAAATGATAATCGTGGACACAAATTAAAACTAACATAAAGATCAAGTATTCCAGATTACACGGAAGTCATCTTGTCATAGTTTATTAGTGTTTTAAACATGATGTTATGAAATCTTATAAAAACTTATAATCGAGCTGCAATTTCCTCAATTAGCATATCCTGGGTTCATTACACACTGCCCGTAGGATATAATACAATGCTTTTACAAGTGTGAAGATTCACAAGGAAAATAATTTACAATATATGCTTGTATGAATAAATGTTAGGACTTTGCAACATTCAAATCAAAGGCCTTACTAGTGTCTACTTTAGTATTTTTTTTTCCAAATAAAATAACTAACTAGGATATAGCAACAAGGTGCGGTCATTGTATTGCCCCTTTATTTGTATATTCAAAATATAAACTTTCATGACGAAAATAACATTTTTCCAAGACTCAATGTCTCCACAACCAACATCTTCTAGTTTCAATGTTCATCTTATACTTGTCCTTTCCATAATTGAAATTATGAGTCTTGTTGTAAAGAAAAGTAATTGAAATTTGAGTGAGAAAATGTCAAAGGAATGTAATCAGCTTGATATTATCAATGGTTGGATCAAAATGCTCTTCATCTCAACTCTGCAATTGCAATTTTGAGAAAGGCTCTCATTATCAAAAGTCATCGTAGGAATGAACCTACAAAATACAAAATAAGTTAATTAACCCTTGTTAAAATGCAAAATAGACTGGTTAATTAACCTCCTGCAAAAGCATAAATAATTATTTAACTTTTTGAAAATAGACAAATTCTAAAAGTTAATTAACTTTGTTTAAAAGTTTCAAAGATTTATTAACTTGTTTTAATATTTTGGAAGGTAAATGTAATTGTTGAAAATGCACAAAAATAAGCGGTTCTTGGCCAAGCTTTGTGTTCTTTAACCTGGAGATTGTGAATGAAGAATTCAATTATTATGATTACAAAATGTAAAGTTGAATAGAGGCATGAGGGTAAATTTGAGAAATGCCTTAGGAATTTCTTGTAGTAATTGAGATAGAGATGCATAGGTGAATGTAAAGCCATTTCTCGAATTGGTAACCCTCAATGTAGTTGAAATATCAAGATTATTTCAAATGATGTTAATATGCAAACAAAAATATTAAACCGTAGACAATATAGTTGAATTGATTCAAATGGCTATCTAAATGACATGTTGTCTTAATAAATGCAACATTTGTAGGCATGCAGTCTATGAATTGAATAAAATATAGGCAATAATTTATTCATGTTATCCCAATATTTATAGAACAAAAGGCTTCAGGCACACAAGATCCACTCAATCATAACCAACATGTACAAGTTCTCAAAAGAACACAACATAAGAGAGAAATTACAAGTTTCCATCATCACTAATTACATTTCTTAGTTTCCAAATCATTAGGGGAAGAGTGTCCAAATTTCCCACATCCCATACCTCTAGGCTTTTAGAAGCCCATTTAGCCAAGCAATCAACAACTTTATTAGAATCTTTAGGAATACAAAAACAAGTAATAGAATTTAGGGATCCAAAAAGATTTAGAATCTTCTTAGCAACTAATTATAATTGCCAATAAATTTCATCTAACTGACAACCTTTCAACATATTAACTACAATCAGTGAATCAAACTTATAGATAATCCATTTTCAACCTAAGGAGCACCCTAACTACAACACCATGCAAAATATCTACGGCCTTCATCAAATTATTTGAATTTTTCCATTTATAAATGGTAAATAAGAAATAAACACTCCCATCATTGCTCATGCCAATGTCATCAATTTTTGCTTGAATCGAAGTATAGATCCGTGTCACCTTCTGAACTTGTTTTGGTCAAATATCATTTTATTATTATTATTATCAAAGTTTAATTTTATTTAAAAATAAAAAATACCCTTTTATAGATTTCAGAGTCAAGATCATCATCATATAAAGTTCATAGTGTTTTGATTAGCTATAATATGTTTTAACATTTGAGAAGATGCTATAAAGATATCTTTATATATATATATATATATATATATATATATATATATATATATATAGCACAAGAGAAGAGAGTCATCTTCAAGAAAGTTATTTTTTTCAAAAAGGTGTATATTTGATAGGGAAGTTTTCATTGAACCATCAACTTCAGAGGAGTCAATATGCTAGTAGAAAAAGCCACTACAAGTCCAATGGTTAACCTTTTTCTAGAATTTATTTAGGATTTTTTTTTCTCAAAAAGGTGTAGATTTGATAAGGAAGTTTTCATTGAACCACTGACTTTAGAGGAGCCAATATGCTAGTAGAAAAAGCCATCTACAAGTCCAGTGATTAACTTTTTTCTATAATTTATTTAGGATATCCTACCAAAACTCTCTTGATTGAGATCCCAAACCAAGAGGAATCCCAAGGTACACAAGAGGAGAGACCCAATCTAAAACTTGAGATTGCAAGCAATCCTATTCTGAATGGCCTAGAGAGTATTGAAGAAAAAAAAAAACTTTTTATCATTAATCTTTTTTGAAGGTAGCCAAATAAGTATCCAAGGCTCTCTTGAGATCGACAACTTCATTAATTATAGCTCTTCTCATGAGAGAAGTGTCATCCACAAATTGAAGATTCAAATGAGGCAAGATATTGCCCTAATAACATTCATGAATCAAGAACTTCCTAACTCTATCTTTGATGAATTTGCAAATCACACCAACCCCCCCTATCCCCTTCTTAACAAAGACCCCTAAGAGCACAAAACAAATTTGAAGGATCTCTATTGACTAGAACTAAGAAGAAAGTGGAATAAATAAAAATGATAAACCAATCCACCCATTCCTCACAAAATCCAAGATAATTTTATGTTAAGGACCAATTTACTCTATCATAAGATTTTTCCATGTCCAACATAATAAATAATTCCTTTTCTTTGGATGTCACCATAGAGTGAATACTTTAATCCATAACCACTATTCCATCAAGAACTTGTATAGCCATAACAAACACCTTTCTTATTAGAAATGAGATATTTGAGGCACAAATTGAGTCTCAATAATCAATTTAGATAAGACTTGTTTCATAGTAGAATAGGTTTACAATGATCAAGTTTGGTTTCTTTTTTTTTAACAAATCAAAGTAATATATGTACTAATAAGTAGGCAGTAGTTTTCCATAGGAAGTCAAATTATGATATTGCTATCATGAGTTTGTTATATAGTTTTTGAGTCAAACTCATTGACTCATATTTCATGAGTAGTGATTCACACGAATCCATCTCTCCAGACATTAAATGGAACACTTAGCACTCATTGGATCCAGGTGATGCTCACAGAGGTGAAGCACTGAAACTTCCCGAGAGGTCACCCATCACAGTACTACTCCAGCTCGAGCGCACTTAACTACAAAGTTTTCTCCATGGTTAAACCCACTCTGCTTTCAACCTCATTTGGAAAACCTTCACCACATGTTGTCCCTTACGAATCATTCATCATAAAGCCCCTCATGCTCATCAATTGATAAGAGATAGTTTTCCACATCAAGTCAAATTATGATATTGCTATAAGGATTTAATTGTGTAGATTTCGAGTCAAACTCATTAACTCATATTTCATGAGTAGTGATTCACACAAATCCATCACTCCTAACAATAACTGGAACACTTAGCACTCATTGGATCTAGGTGATTTTCACAGAGGTGAAGCATCGAGACTTCCCAGGAGGTCACCCATCCTAGTACTACTCCAGTTGAAGTGGGCTTAACTACGAAGTTTCCTCCATAGTTAAATCTACTCTTCTTACAATTTAATATGCAAAACCTTCACAAAGTGTAGTGCCTTATGAATCATTCATTAGAAAGCCCCTTAAGCTCATAAATTGATAAGTAGGAGAGAATTTGCCACAAGTCAAATTATGATATTGCTATCGGGATTTAACTGTGTAGTGTTTGAGTCAAAATCATTGAGGCATATTTCATGAGTACTAATTTCTCCTGACAATAAATAGAACACTTAAACACTCATTGGATCTAGGTGATGCTCATAGAGGTGAAGCATCAGGACTTCCGAAGAGGTCACCCATCCCAGTACTACTCCAACTCGAGCGCGCTTAACTACAAAGTTTCCTCCATGGTTAAACCCACTCTTCTTGCAACCTCAATTGCAAAACCTTCACAAAGTCTTGTGCATTATGAATCATTCATTAGAAAGCCCCTTAAGCTCATTGATTAATAAGTAGGAGATAGTTTTTCATAGGAAGTTACATTATGATATTGCTATCATGATTTAACTGTGTATTTTTTGAGTCAAACTCATTGACTCATATTTAATGAAAATTGATTCACACGAATCCATCTCTCCTAACAATAAATGGAACACTTGGCACTCATTGGATTTAGGTGATGGTTACAGAGGTGAAGCACCATGACTTCCTAGGAGGTCACCCATCCTAGTACTACTCTAGCTCGAGCATACTTAACTATGAAGTTTCCTCCATGGTTAAACCCACTTTTCTTTCAACCTCATTTATCTTCACCAAGTGTTGTGCCTTATGAATCATTCATTAGAAAACCCCTTAAGCTCATTAGACAATAATTGGAGCTAATGAACTTTATAAATGTTTGCAGGTTGTATGATTTCAATTTCATAGGAGCCACCTTTACATAGATGAATAGGAGGGGTTGGAGTGATCTCATTTAGCTAGGATTGGACTGTGTCTTAATTTCTAATGAATGATTGATTGAATAATTATTTTTCCTTGAATGATGTGTCTAGGATCAAGTCTAATCATTACCCAATCAATTTTCTAGTAGATTCTATATCTGGAAAAAGAAACTCACCTCTTATATTTAAAAGAATATGGTTTTCTCATTCCAAGATTTTGTACTTAATAAAATAAACGGCGGAATGTAAGTTAGTGGCATTGCTAAGTTTAGGGTTGCTAAAATTTTAAGAGAGGTTAAAGGGAACATTAGAAAATGGAATGAAGAGATTTTCATGGATAATTTTTTTAATGAAATTATCCAATCCAAGTTAGAGGATATCTCTAGATAAGATTTAGTAAGAGGATACATTGGGGACTACCTTATGAGGGAAAATGAAATCCTCAAAAAGTAGCATGAAATTATCTTCAAGAAATAAAGATCTAGATCTATCTGTCTTTCTTCTGGAGAAAAGAACACTAGGTTCTTTCATTTGACCACCCTTTAAGCATATGGTTGTGAATAGAATTAATCATATTATGAAGGATATAGTTAAGATTGACAAGGATGATGGGATAAGAAGAGAGGCGTTCCCTTTTTTTTGCTGATCTCTTAACCATTGATGGTAGGCTAGATGTGAATTCCCAACAAACTCTTTTTGATACTATCTCTAGGATAGAATGAGGGTTGGAATAAAAACCTAGTTGCTATTCCCTCTTTGGATTAAGTTAGGAAAGCTATTTTTTTGTTTACCTTTAAAGGTAATTATACTCAAGGATCGATAGCTTTCCTAAGTTCTTTAAATATTTTTGAGATCTTGTGGTCAAAGACATTGTTAACGCCAAAGACAAGTTCTTTGGGTTTAGAAACATCCCAAAAAATTTCACTCTACCTATATTGTTCTCATCCCCAATTTTCTTGGAGCTAATGTGTTAAATTCTTTTAACCCTGTTAGTCTTTTTAACTCTTTTTACAAAGCAATTTCTAATGTCCTAACTTCTTGGTTGCTTGTTGTTCTCCGAGTGTGGATCTCACTTTAGTAAAATGGATTTTTCCCAAGGTAGAAAATATTTGATTTCATTGTCATAGTGCATGAGATAATTCATTCTTTGGAGGTTTCTAAGATCCAAGGTATCTTGTTGAAGTTGCATCTTTCTAAAGCATATGATAGGGTACATCTAGGTTTCTTAATAAAAGTTTTAAGGGGTTTTGGTTTATGGATAGATCCCTTCAATTAATTTGGTAGCTTATAACTACTTCCAATACAACTATATTTTTCAATGGTTCTCCTCACTTTTAAAAAGTGACTCATTAAGACACAGTGAGCCCATTTCTCCTATTCTTTTCACCATCATGACTGAAAGTTTAGACATGTTTATGCATAAGTGAGATATTGATGGGAGTCTAAAGAGCCTCAAACCTTTCTCAACTTATAGTGAATGCTCTCATCAACAATTCATTGATGATACTGTTATGATGGGTAGCTCCATCATTCAAGAAGCCAAAACCATTTAAAAAGGTCATAGTGCTAAAAATTCTCTAGGCAAAAAGTGAATAGGGTAAAAATTTATCTTTTCTTCCTTAATACTCCTAAAGATAGATGCAAGAAAATTGTTGATGTATAGGGTTGTTCTCCTGATACTCTTCCTTCTATCCACTTGAGCCTCCCACTTTGTACTAAACCTCCTGATAACTTCTATATTTTGTATATCACATGCTCAATAAATTTTTTTTTGGGTGAAAAGACGCCCTTCTAAGCCAGGATAGAAAAATTCAGCTCATAAAGTCCTCTTTGTAGAACTTATCTGTTTTTGATTAGATAAACAGGTTTTAAAGGGATCCTGAAACCCAATAGTTTTTGATGAGGAGGGAGTCAGCGATGATGAGGAGGAGCTGGAGTCTGAGGAGGTTGTTAAGGAGACGCAGGAGGAAATTAAGGATGAAAGTGGAAGGAAGAAACACAAGAGGGAGAGTTTGGAGGAAGTGCGCTCTCAGTTTGAGGAGGCTTCTGTGCCGCCCCTATCTCCTGTCCACCTCCAAGCCTAACCTGAGGAACAGAAAGAGGAGAATGTAAGGTATGCGGAAGGGGAAGTGCATGTCAATGATAGGAGGAAAGCTTGGATAAAATTTAATGTCAAGACTTCAAAGATGGGCATCTTCAAGGAGGCCATGAATCCCCAAATCCTCATGGAAAATCAAGAAGAACAGCGGTTGAAAGAACTCATTGACCCGACGATAGTGGCTATTTCGGACAGAGCCAAGGAGACAAGGATGAACCTCTTGAACAATGCTTGTAACAGTATGATTGACAATTTTAGATCAATCGAATGGCTTTTCCACGAGCCAGAGGAGGTCAAAGAATAGGTGAGACATATTGAGGCAACAAGGAATGGGATGGATGCTAACAGGAGGACGGATTTGGCTAACAAGCTCAGTCTGGCGGAAAGAAGGATACACAACCTAGAGAACTACAATCACAATCTTGCGAATCATATGTTCTCTTTGTTAAGCTCCACTAACAACAACATCATCTCTCTTACGGGCTGGATCAAAGACAGAGAAATGCAGGATGATGAGGAAGGAAAAGACAGGGATGAAGCTAGAACGGAGGACGACCCTGCAAAGGACAACACCATTCTTGATCAAGACTAGGGGGACCAAAGGGCGCAACAGCTGGAAGCGGAGGAGAATCAATTGGCCTTCGAGGTTGCTCAGGTTATGCAAGAGTTGGAGCGAAAGAGCGAGGAATAACTCTGGCCTGTTCTTTTGTTTTTCTTTTTCTTTTGGCTTTAGGCTGTGGTTTTACTTGTCTTTCTTCCTGGTCTTTTCTCAGAACTCTACTTTTTGGCTAGGCTTTATGCTTATTATCAACCTCTGAACTTATACTTTTTTGGTTGGGCTTTCACGCTTATTATGAGCCTTATATGTTGTAGAACTTATCTATTTATGCTATAATGTGGTTCAAAATTCCTTTGAAGTTTACTGATATTATTGAATAACTCCTGAAAGGTTTTCTTTCGTCAAGTGTCAAAAAGAGAAAGTTGATTCTAGTAACTCCTTGGGAAGCTATTTGTAGAACCAATAAATTTTGTGGTCTTGGCTTAAGGAATAGAAAAATCTTTACTAATGCCCTTTTGGCTAAACATGTTTGGATAACCTTTCATTATAAATTCAAAGGGCACTCCATTTGGAAAAAAAATTATTTACATATTGTTAACTAGTTTAAGGAGTTCCTTGACTCTCAAAGTGTCTCACGCTCTTCTTCTTTGTGTAACAATGCAATTAAAGTGAGAGATGTTCTAGGGGCCTTGCTAGAAATTAGGTGTTGAGAGAAGAATTTTATTTTGGGAAGATAGATGGGTTGTCCATGAGCCCCCATTATGCAATAATCCTAATTTTAGACAATTTATAGAAGATTGTAAAGTTATAAATGGCTTGTATGTTGGTAACTATAGGGAGAATGAATTGTGGGTTAATCTTATCCATATTAGTCTGCTTCTCTAGCCCCTTTAATCATCTCCTAATTCTATTTATTTGGATTGATATCGAGTAGAGGATGAGTTGGTGTTGAATGAGCCTTCTTCAAGCATCTTCTCAGTTTATTCAATTGTTGCCTTGTTGTCTCAGCCATCTTCCCCTCCCCTTTGTGTGCAAAAGCTTGGGTTAGAATTCTTATCCCCAAAGTCAACATTTTTGCTTGGGTTCTTCTTCATAACAAACTTCTTACTACAAACAATTTGTTAGATGGGATTCTCCATTCACAATAGATGTTGCTTTTCTTTAGTCAAAGCTTAATTAGTGTCTTGTCTCTTCCTTTAGTGTTCCCTTGCTTGAGATATTAGGAGTCAGTTGTTACAACTTTAAAATCTCAACAACATTTTTCTTGTATCTATTTTGGATTTTTCTTAGAAGAGATTACCCTCCACCAAGTTTTAAATTTCTGAGTCTTACATCTTCCAACTAGTTACTTGGGGGATCTAGAAGAAATGCAATAACAAAATCGTAAGAGAGGGAACTTCATGCCAACATTATCTTTGGTAAAATTTTTAGAGTTGTTGATGACAAACTTTCTAGTCTCAAAACCAATCATAGGACCAAGGGGAAACTAATATGTTAGGACTATGACTATAGGGTGGCTAAGACTTGGAAATTCAAGATTGACAATACTAATGCTTTAAAACCCATAAAGAAACCCATAGATGGATTAGTTTTGATGGGTGGCCAAAAGAAATCATGAGCTGGATGGGTGTGAGGGAGTGATTAGGGATGATAATGACACATTCATTATAGATGTGGCACTTCCCTTAGGTTGCTAGACCAACCACCTTGATGAATCCATTGGGACCTATCAAGGCTTAAACACGGTTATCCAACTTAATTGTAAACAAGTTTGGGTTGAAGGAGATTTGAACAATATTTAATTCAATGTCTTAAAGGAAACTATAAGCCATCTTGGGCTATTGATTGTTGGATCAATTTATCAAAAGAAATTATTGGTTCATTAAAAAGGTGCGTTGTTCCCCATTCCTATTGAAAAACCAAGACGGTGGATAATTTCTTCACCAATAAAGTGGTCTTGGCCAAGGAAAGTATTACATTGCATATGGGTGACAAGTTAAAAGATGATGTCACAAACTTGCTCAAGTATGATAGAATTCATGAAAGAGGACTTAACAACCTTCCATTCTAATGATTTTGATGACAAACCTTATGTAGTGTATCATAATACTCTTGTGGTACTATTTTAGTATTTCCAATGAAGTTGTATGTGTGGGCAGATTTTGGGCTCACTTATGATATTATTACGAACACAGTTTTTAGATATCTCGGTGGTTTGTTTAGCCTTCTATTATGTGTTCTGCACTCTACCCTCAAGATCTACAAGTATCAATAAGGGATGCATAAGGCATTGAGTGTAGCTTATGTTATGTAATAGTTTGAGGAAGAATCCCACTATTTGACACCTGTTGGTGTGGTTGAAATTACTCAAAATTGATCTATACAAAAGAAATATTTAGACCTTTCCATTAAGAAATTGATTAAGAAATTCCCTAAATTAGAGAATGATCAAGTAGACATGGTTAGGATTTCAAAGAGTTTCTACAATACTTCAGAGGTAAAGTTAGTTTGGAGGGATCTTTTAAGGGTAATGTTGTAATATATCCCCACTTCATTATTCTCAATCATTCCATGGATTCCTATTTTTCTATGCTTTTCTTAATGCTACCATTAAGGAACATAGGAAAAATCCTGCTAAGAATTTGACTCAATATGAAGGCATCCTCCTGATTTATCGTTATTTTAAGCTTTGTATGCTCCCTTTAGCATTATCTAAATATTTTAGAGGAAGATGATACAAGTACTAGGTTCTCTGACGAGGAAAATTAGAAATAGAATATAGAGATAGAAGAGGAAGGTTATACTCCAAAAAAAAGTCTAAAAATATCACAAAATCTAGCACTAAGTCTTTGACAAAGGGTAGATGAAAAGGGAGTAACAAGGAAATTTCTAGTTCTCCCATTTTTGGCTCTAGTAAATTTAAGGAAAGACACAAGTCTATCTCCCATTACCTTGCAGAATCTAAAAGTGGAGCCAAATGGAAGAGGGATATTGTTGGTAAGAAAAAGGGAAAGGTTTTTATATAGAGAAGCCTCCTCGGTTCAAGAAGGACATTTTTGAGTCACCCCTTTCTTTGAGAAGCCCTCTATTGTCTCATCATGGTACGCATGGTGAAAATAGGCATAGGTCCCATTTGGAGTAATGTTAACTCTTATCACATGAAGCTTGATCGAGAATATGTAATTGATGTTTTGGGTATGGAAAGACTTGGTGCCATTAATATTTTAGCATCTTCAAATGGGTTTTCCATGAAATTAAAGAAACACATATCAAATAAAGGGAAATGAATTAAAAAATGAGGTGATGGAGGAAAATAGTAATACCAATAAGTAATGCTCTTCTATTAAGTATATGTGGAGTGAGTATGAGAATAAAACAATGGTTGATAGCATATGACTGTGGAGGCCATTTAGAAGTTAAAGAAGGATTATTAAGGTTAGGTTTTCAAGTTTGAGGAAAACTTGCAAAACATTTCACTTTGAGGAATCGTATAACCTTTTGTAGAATGTGGACATTCTTGTGACTTATAATGTATTAGATTTAGCCCACAAATTCTTCATAAGATCCCTCAAATTCTTGCATCTTATTCCATCTAAAATTGTCCTAGTAGTTATTCCATGTGAGCCTCCCATTTGTTGGTACAATGTTGACTAGCCTGTTTGTCTATATAAAAGGTACAGAATGAATTTGAGCTCAAGAAATTCTTCCTAAGCCCCCTATATTCTCACTTGGATCTACAATGGTGTTAAAGCCTCTAAGAACAATAAGTTTTATCATGATTGATTAACATTCATTGCCTAATCTATCTCATAGCTATTTTCTTGTCTACTTTTTCAGTAGAATCATAAACATTATAATACAAAGTCAAATTTGAAGAAAATCTTCTTACAATAATCTTTGTCCTTTGGTTTGAAATTGCCAAGCTCATCTCAAGTTAGTTTGATTTCGGCATGATACCCAAGCCTTACAATGTGCCAACAATATCATTAAAAGAGCCCCTCCATCCTTTGTAGAGCTTGGAAAAGTTATTTTTTTTCTTTGCTATGAAAGCTTTGATTCTTCAATAAGGACCAAATTGATCAATTAATTCTGTAGCTAGCACTTGATCACGTACCTTTTGTTAGGGGCATTTAAGACCCTAACATTCCATTTGAAGATCACATACGATGAATTTTCACCGTAATGGATTGATCAAACATAGGAGTAAGCGAGATACAATCAATTTCTCGAGGCAAATCTTGGTCTTTAACAGTCATCAACAAATTGAAATCTCTTTTTTCGTTTTGGGTTGTTTCGTTGGGCCATCTGAATTTCAAATGTGATTTTCTACATCCAAATCTTGGTTGTGGTGTAAAGGTAAAATGACATTGGGTATTTGGTAATAGATTTTATTTTGATCTGAGCATAGAGTGTGGAATCGCTATCTCCCATATAATTTTCCCCTAGTTGATGCTCGATGTGATTCAAACATTCTTCTAAGCAATATTTATACAATTAGTTATATAATCTTATCCAAAATGAGCCCTTTGAGGAGAATACAATCTTTGGATCAATGTTCCTTGCACATTTTTTTGTGCTTGGACATAGGATTCATCCTAGCACCAAGTATTATAGTAAAAAACAAAGTCTTGTCCCTTACTTCCAAATTCAACTACAAAGGAATATTCTGATAAAATGTAGATCTTTATAACATTCTCCTAATTTCTTTTAACCCATCATCTTCTTTTTGTTCTACATTGAAAGTTCCCTACATCCTTCCTGTTAGCCCTCACATGGACACCCATTTAAAAATTTGTAGAAATGGATCACCTCCAATTGTATACCATGTATTAGCAAAAATAATTTCTCTAATTTTGCATGATTGAACTGTGACAAGAAAGAAAATAGAATTCAAAAATTCTTGAACTCGATCCGTTTGGTGCAATCAGGTTCAAATTTGTTCAAATGGTTCGAACTAGTTCAATGCAGTTCATTGGATTAAGACAAGTTTAAAATGCTTCATTCTAGTTCATAATAGTTCAAGGATGATGCACAAGTTTGAAGGCTTAGAGTTCAAGGTTTAGATCATGAAATCCAAGTTCAAATTCTGAAATGTAGATTCAAAGGTTCTCAAGTTCAGGTTTGAGAATGCTCTTGGTTCAAATTTGAGTGCCTAGATCCAAGTTCAAATTCAAAGTCGAAACATGATTCAATATTCTCAATCGTGGACTCAGTCAGACCTCAAGGTTCAATCTCAAGAGGTACAAATTTCAATCCAAAGGCTCAAATTCAGTGTGTCAAGTTCATTATTTTAGATAATCTAACTAGTTGAAAATCCAAAGTTTCTCGAAGTCAAAATTTCATCCCAATCAAAGGTGGGAGGTGTGAGATTTCAAGTTGAAATTGGATAGAATATCTTTGTAATAACTAATCATTGTGGATTATAATGTCACTATGGATTATAATCCCAGGTAGACAATACTGTGCACATTTTGGCACCCAAAAATAGAAAATAGGGCACTGTGTGTCCATAATGGTTGCATTTACACCCATAAATGGAGAAATGAGATCATCACTAATGGATGCCCATGTTTGAATAACTCTTACACTTAGCCTTGGGCTTGATGGAAATATCAACCTGTTTTGAGTGATTGCTAGCGAAATGGTATAGCGTCTATTTTCATGGCTCAAAGCCCTTTAGTTGATTTTGAAACATGTGTGACTATCTTCGTGTTGTCAGAGCACAAATTTATTTCCCCCAAGGTTCGATGATGAAGTGCTTTGGGTTTAAATGAAATACCATGTGTCTCTATTCTAATCATTACAACTGTGCACATCAAGACATAAACAGAGGGGTGAAGATAAAGCCCAACGTATGCATCGGCATGGGGACACCTGTATCACAACTGAGGATGGTATACATGGAATTGTGATAACGGGGTACCCTCATTTATAAAAGATGAAAGACATCAAATGCATATAAAGATCCACTTCATAACTCAATTGTCGAAGCTTGTCCGAAGTATTTGGCCCAACAAAAAAGATAAAGATCAGTCGGGTTCTCATGTTCGAGTAAGACCATTCAAACCCAATCGTTTGTGTAGGAAAGGAGCATTCATTGCATCACAACAAACTCACATTGACATGATATTCCTATTCAAAATATAAGGAGATGAAGCTGGAAAGTGAAAATATGTGATTAAGTCGCAAGGTTTGTTCCCCCAAATGAATACCACGCTTCACAGTGAATGGGTTTGGCTTTGGAAAGATACGACATAAAGGTTCAATCCTGTCACACGGTTTGGGGCCTCCCCTCCCACAGACAATATCATACCTAGTTATTGAAAATTTGAGATAGTTTCCATTAAACTATGCTTGAATGTTTGACAAAATGCCAAAATCAACATGAAGGCACCACACAAAGATTTTCCTAGATGATATGGGAAGGTGTCAAGGATGAGATCTCAACTGGGGAAGCTCTAAAAAGGAATGAAGAAAACAAGCCAATAAAAGCCTTGAAAGGGATGCAAAGCAGAACATAGAGCAAGGATTCAACTGGGATGAATTTCAAAAAGAGGCCAGTGACCAGGTGAATCAAGGGAACCAGATGAACACTCCTACTAGGATTCAGGAGGGTGCGGCCAGTCAGAAGGACAATGATGCTACAGAAACCTTGCAGGCCATGGACACGGATGGCCACTACCCTGTTCGCCTGGTTTTTCTTTTCTGTCTCTAGCCTTTGTACTTTGGCTTTGGGCCTTCTTTTGTCTCCGGCCTTTTGTGGTAGTTTTTTGTTTATTTAGTCTGTTTCATCTCGCTCTTTTTGCTGTAAAACTTTGGGTTTCAGGATCCCTGTAAAACCTATTTTACCTAATAAAAAACAAGCCAATAAAAGCCACCCGATATGCCTGTGATTGGTGACTTTGCCTTTGGAGCCATCGAATTTTCAAGATAAACATAAGATGCTTGGTCACGATAACTCAAACATGGAAGTCTCTCCAACAGGTATATTTGGGCAAATTGAATGAAATGAAAGATACATGAGTTAGATATTGATGAAGGCTGTCTATTATGAAGACCTCTCATTCACATGACAGAGCCTGTCAAAATGATTGAAGAAGACAATGAGTATATAAAGAGTGCCTGTGAACCTTGGAGCTAAACACAAAGCTCGAACCCTTTAGCACAATGAGTTCCAAATCTCTTGTTGCTTTGGCAATATAGGAATCACGATCATCATGATGGCAACTCTACACTGCTTAGAAACGAATAACATTTCACTGTGAAATATGACAATGGAAATAAGGCATGTTTCGGACCTCAGTTTGTAGGGGATATAAGCATGAGAGATGATAAAGAAAATATGCTTCTGTTTCGATATGATCACTTCTCAAAGTCATAACTATTCGGAAACCATGTAGCAAATGATCATATTAACATTTGTCTCACAAGGGGATCTAGGAGGCAACAATTACATGTGGATGACTCAACTTTAAATAGGTATAGAACAGATGTTTAAATAATTCGTGACCGCATGCCAAGTAGGTGTATGTCATTGTGTATCACTTGTAAGCCAATGTTATAACGAAACCAAAGATATTAAAATAATATCCTCATTGCCGGACATTACGAAGTTTTGTAAAATACTTTGGAAGGGCATATAAAGTAAAAGGAGGAGTCAATTCAATAATTGAAAAAAAAAACTGATTGAAAAGGGAAATAAGTAAGGTTCGGAAAGCCAAAGTTAGTAGTTCCAGAATGGGCTTTTTTGGCTGGAGACTTTGTGTTGCAAATAGACAGGATCTCTTTTGGCTTCCGATTGTAATGTAAAGGGAGGAGGGATATTTTGTTTTTCAACTGTAATTTGGGTGCGGAGGCAAAGAGATCCGTGTTATCTTTTTGTATGTCTGGAGGAGAAGGCTATTAGTATACCAAAACTTTGGGATTGAATACTTATCTTCTGATTGATATTAATTTTTGAACTACATTCAATTTTCTCTAAATACAACTGTCTCATTTATTTGCAAATATTTTATTTCTTGGTCTTTGAAGCCTTGATCATTGATATTCTCAGAAAGAATGGATATGCCTTTCTCCTCTCTTATTTTCTTTGTAATTTAAAGGTTTGAATAAATGGACTTTGAGCCATTTATCTACTGTTCTTAGTTAGCTTCTTTGTGTCTATTCCATGTTTATGGGTAGATGTTTGTGTGCCTTTCTTGCTTTTGAATTAAAAGCATGCATATTTGTAGCGTAGTGGATTCATTGCAAATCTCGAACAAGGAGTTGTACCCTGTAAAATTCAGAGGAAGGAAGATTATCAATCTCATGATAATCTATCCAACTATTAGCAACGATTGCACTTCAATTTGGGTGTCAAGAGTCATTTTGTGTTGATTTTTCTAAAGTGCGAATATGTTAACTACCACTTCAAAATTACGAACATTATCTAAGAACCTCAACATCCTTGTCAATAATGGAGTAAACATCAATATCCATGAATTCACATCTTGATTTGTTATGTGATGTTTGTCACTTAAAAAAAGGTATTAGTTTTGTCCCAAATTTGCATTTTCCACTCACTTTTCTAAAGAGAGATTAAATTTAGAATCAATATTAAAATAATTAAATAAAAGTAATAAACATCTTAAACATATAATTATAATTTCTTGATTCTTAAATAAACTAACATCATATCGGTTCTTGATAAAACTAAAAAAATTATTAAAAATTTACAGATGCGTAAATAAGTCAGGTGAGTAGGACAAATAGATTCATGATTTTCAGGTATACCAAAGTGACCTGATAAAATAAAGTACAATGTAAGAGTTATCTCAGATGCATAAACTATATGACCCAAAGCAAAAGAATTATGAGAGCATTCCATCAATGCCATGCTAAAATATGAAAGTAGCAAACAGATACATTACTTAGCAGCAACAAGTATATACAAACAATTCCGTTTGTTTTCCTGATAATTACTTATCTACTGATTCCATACAATTAAAATATCATATTTATCGACCCATATTGATAAAGATGTTTTCTCTATGCTATTGATTAACGTACAATTTTACAGAGCGTGGCCAAACTTCCCCATATACATCAGGTTTGGAATATTCCCTGTCCCAAGACCATGGTACATCTGCACGAAAAACAGATCATGATCAACCATAAAAATAATTGTTTTCAATACCGGGTAAAACTGCTAACTTTAACATCAGAATGAAGTGTATTAATGCATGATGGCGGCAAACGAACAAACCTTCAGATGTGTATAATTTTGGTGGTAATTTGTAGGGTACAGGCAGTGTGACAACATGCGGTGGTGACTGTTCACTTTTCCTCCCTTCCCAACACAAAGTAACCAACTTTGCAGGGTAGCTTGCATTAACATCTTCATTGGCAGAAATATTGCATTTCACCTGACAACACATGAATATAAGAATGAAGTTCAAAATATGTGCTCGTTATAGTAATAGAAAAACAAGTGAGATATAAATGTTTATTACTTATTAGTGTTCCTTCACTTATCTAGTCTGACCATAAATATTGAGTACAATCAAAGGTTACTATAGTAAACCTTAGGCTTGCATCATAGACTTGGTATAAGATTACTATATATTCATTTAGGTTACACAAGGTTGGATTAAATCTTGATGCTGAGAAGACCAAATTGGTAGAGGATAATAAAGGAAGAAGATTCTTTTATTTTCTTAGTGATGGCAGTTAAGGATAGTGATGGCAGTTAAGGAAAAAGAGTAGGATCTATGCGGCCAGGTTGAAGATTTGGGAGTTGATAAGAAAGAAATCAGACACTGAGAAAATGCAAAAGTAACAAAGAGAAAAAAAGGAAAAAAAGAGAAGAGAGGAAGTTAGAAAATTAACAGAATATAATCGTTTATAAGAACATATTTTTCTAAGTGCTAAATCATTAAATTTAAAAGTGGAACACTGTGAAGTAAAGGATAATTGTTAAAAAGTAATGTAAAACTAAACTTCATAAGTGCAATTATGTGAAGTAGAGGGTATTTTTCAAATGTTAAATATAAAATCAAAGTTGAAAAGTTAAGTGTGCTATGGTTATGTTGGTTGGCAGATACGTTGGGAAATTACAGCAATATGTTTGCACTCACAAAGTAGAAAAAAAAAAGAAAATAATTGCTGAATTTTTAGACTTCCACACATGTTCATGTTAGAAAGTGGTTCATGTAGTTTGAATTTTTCTATTTTCCATTTCACTTTTAAACATTAAAATATTTTTTTCAATTAGCTACTTAAATCTAGCAAAGTGTAGATAACCCCAAAATGGCTTAGATTTTCTTTTCTCATCTCTTAATCTTGTTTAAGACTTTAAGTCACAACATTCCCTGAATTTTATGAATAAAAATTGACTTTTGTCAAATTTCAAATATTTATTTAAAATTCATTAAAATCCAAAGAATTTTCATACAATGTAAGTTAGAACCCATTGTTTGGCTTAAACTTTTTAAAGGGGTTTTGACTTATTAGTCCCTGCCGCCCATAAGCGGGGACTAATGTTTTCACTATACTTGTTGATTAAATCGTGCTTGGGAAAACGTGAAGATGGGAAAACAATCCCATAAAATTGCCCATTGTTTCTCCCTTTCTATTTAATGTTAATTTTCCTTTGAAATTTCCAACACCCTCATTCCATGTCATGTCCCCACTCTAGCTCAGTCTAACAAAGACATGTGAGTCAGCTTATTATGGGGTCTTGTAGGCTGACAGGGTTGGATAGAGACCCAGTATGGTTATTCAGTGTTGGGGACTTGGTTTTCTGGTGGGTATTGATCAGTTGGGTGACGTTCCTTGTTTTTAGGAGGCAGTTCCTACATTTATGGGGTTCATTCCTACTTTTTAAGAGGTATGATCATGCCCAGGGCTGGGTTTCCATGAGATGACCCTTTGGGTTCAATTTCAGAGGGATAGGGCTTGTTTCCTAAATTTTAGGAGCATCCCTAGATTTTAGGGATGAGACTACCAGTGGATCCTTGATTTCCGACTTCAGTCACAGACATGTGACAGGATGATTTTATGGTTTCTGATGTCAGTTGGGCAGTTTATGGCTATTTGGGTTATATTTTTAATATTTCTTAAGTTAGCGTTTAATATTTAAATAAGGCCAAGTTAATAGCCATTTTGGAGTAATAAGGAAATTTTGGCCTCATTTGGATGCGTATCCCATGTTATGATAGCTCGTTGGAAAGGTCTCGAAATTCTCTAAATCTTCCTCTTTGGTCTCAGGGCAATTCGGTGAGCGGATTTATTACTATGGTGGAAAAGGTCATTTTCTCGTGACATGGTCACTTTAAAATAAGATTTAATTCATTTTTATAGCCAACGCCAATTGGGGGTCACTTTAGGGTTCGAATTGCTTTGCAAGGGGTTATAAGGAGATGGGCGCCATTTCTCATTATTATGCATATTTTTCAAACACTTCTTTTCAGATTTGCTCTGCTTGAGCGATTTGCATTCTGGGACGCAAACCCCAGGGTAATTGCTGGCTGGGACGTAACCCTCAGTAGCATTGGGTATTGGTTTGTCAGTAGTTTCAACAGTATTCAGGAGGAAGGTAGACGCCACTTCAGCTTGGGCCTACTGTTTGTTTTGTTGGGCATGTTCTTTGGCGTATGGGAGGTGAATTCTAGCAGCCGTACACTGCCATTTCTTGTAGCCGTACTCTGTCATTTGCAGCACTTGGATACATAGAAAAATCGGTTACTCAGCAGCAGAATCTTGCATCTTATCAGCCCATTTTCATCAGCCAGTCGTGGCGTCATTGTTAAAGGAAATGTACTGGATCTTTTATTTGGCTCTTTAATTCAGAGATCTGCTTGGTACGATATGTATCAACTCTGACTTTACTGCATATTGTTATTTATTTTCAGACTCTTTTCTTGCCATTTGTTACTTCTAATTTCTATGTGGAATAATCATCAAAAACACAAAAACAAACAAACTCTTCTGCATTTCCGTCTAGTTCTACAAGAAAACATTAATAAACAGGAAAAAACAAAAATAAAATGAATCTACAGCAGATTTGCAGCAGAGATCCATCAGGGATCTTTCATTCCAGGATCCATTTTTCTAGTAGTCCTATGTTTTATCTAGCCTTGAAATTCACCCTAAAAATAGCATACCTTCCATGTCTTCTTTGCGCAGACTACTATACGTGGCTTTTGCATGCTTCCGTAAAATTATATGTATCCACCTACAATTTCTAAACTTCCGTGGCTTCAACAGACTTCCTTGAAAATAGTGTTATTGATTGGGGTTTGTTATTACTGCAGGCAACTCTACTTTTGCTGGACACAATTACTTCATCTTTCAGTTGCAGATCAACAGGTATGGTTTTCTCACATTTCTCCTTTGTTTGCAGTAATGGAAGGCATGATCTGTCAAAACAAATTGTTTACCACAACTTCTCTGTGTTTCTAGAATATTTATGCATTGAAAAACTTGGGGAGCAATTCTATTTGTACGAGAGTCAAGAAAGGTTGTGATTTGTGACCTGATTAACGTGCTAGAGATCGTAGACGACATATTTTCTTGCCAAATGCAAGCAAGATGGTCCTGCAGAAGTTTCAGTAACTTCTGAAGTGGGTGGCAATAGAGGAATGTCCCGTTGTTTGTGCCATACTAAAAATGTTTCAGACACTTTCACCAACTTTTCTAGCTACATCTGACTGCTCAGACACAGTATTAAACAGTAGAGAAGTAACAATTGCAATACCTCGGCTACAATTGGACATATGAAACAAGCAGAATCAGTCTCCAAGCAAGATCACCAAACCCTTATACCACAGCAAGGGCAAAACAACTCAGAACTTCTTCACAGGCAACCAAAGAAAATAATTAATTGGATAATTCGATGCTTTTCCATGAAAATGAGCTCATATTTATAATCTCTATTGGCACAAAGTTTCCCAAATGTGACTTCACTTAAGAAGCTTCACCAACACAACATCATTTTATAACATTATTATAATAAAGTGCTATTATAATATTGTAATAATGAAACTTTAATAACTAATTAATAAAATATGAGCCCATGCAATATATAGCCCAATCCACCATAGGCAATGACCAACTACCAGCACCACTATCTACATTGCCAAATATGGCAACTGCCTGAATTAGACTTACTAAAAGTAACAAGTCTATAACTGAGACCCCCCAAAATCACCCTGTCAGCTCACGAGGGTTGCTATAATGAACCAACTCAATTATCTGTAGAAGCTCACCAAACATTACATTTTGTAGCCAATGGCCATAACAAACCATTGTCCTTATTTTAATCTGATACTTTCCCTCCAGAGTATGAGGAGTACAAGGAACGTAAGGCGAGGGTGGATGACACCCAACCATCAGTTTGGAACGGTCAAGGAAGTCAAGTATGAAGAACCAAGCATAAAAAAGTGAACTTGGGGAAGGAAGAGGACCCCAAAGTGATCCTTGTTGGAGATGATTGGGCCACATACTAAAGATAACTTTCAGGATATTCCTAGAGTATAAGGATGTATTCACATGGATGTACAATGGCTTAAAGTGCATACCTCCAAAGGTGTACATCCATCGAACCCCCCTCATGTTTGGAGCATGTCCCGTACGGAAGAGATCCTACCAGATGAACAAGAACTATGCGGCTAAGGTATAGGAGGAAATCAAGAAGTTGCTTGACACGGGGATCAATTTTTAAGTCTAGACAACAAACTATCGGCCATTGTCATCTCTCTGGAGAAGGAAGCTAAGAACATCTGAATTTGTTGCGACTTCAAAAGCCTTGACGCCATCATAATTAAGGATCCATTTCCTTTCCCTTTCACCAACAACATGTTGGAATAAGTGGCAAGACATGAAATGTGCTCGTTTATGGACGTCTTTTTTGGTTACAACTAGATTAGCATCATGGAGGAGGATTAACTTTAGACAATTGTTGTAGAGGACGGGGTGTATGTGCACAATAAGATGCCTAGTGACCTATGCCACACCCGGGCTGCCACCTTCTACAGGATCATACTTCATGATTTTGACAAGACGTTGGTGGGAATTTCAAGGGATGACTAATCAATCTATAGTAGAAAGGAAACCCATCTGACTACTCTGCAGGAGTTTATGGAATGTACTAGAGGCATGACTAGCACTTAACCCAAAGAAGTGTCGATTCATAGTACCGCATGACAAGCTACTAGTGCATATAGTCTGTAAGGAGGGGTTGAAGATAGATCTCGACAAGGTGAAAGTGATCATTGAGATGGAAAGCCCCAAAGATGTGATAAGTGAAGTGATTCCTCAAAAAGTTTTGTTACTATTGACGATTCATCAATACGTTGGTTGAAATTTTATTAGCATCAGAAAGACTCACAAGGAAAGGCGAAACTTGCATGTAGGGTACAAAACAAGAAACAACATTTAAAGGCCAAAAGACAAGATCAGTAAGGGCGCCAATTCTGGCTTATCTAAACTAGGATAAAGAATTCCATATCCATGTGAATGCCTCTAACTATGCCATCGTGGTCATCCTAGCACAAGGCAACACAGTTGGGTGGACCACTATAATGTGCCCCTATCTAGACCTATGGGATTTGAATTGATTCTTTCTAAGTGATTATAAAGATTTCTTTCTCAATGACTTTGCTTGGAGTATAATATTCTTTATAAGTATTTGTAGATGTTTGTTAAGATAACTTATCCTTTATCCTTAATTATCCTTGTGATGAAGCTCTAATTTTTGCAAAGGATTATAGTTTCCATTTGAAAATAATGTTGGAGACTTGGTGAAATATAGTCATCATTAATGTCACAGATGAAAAATGTAATCAATATCCATAATAGAGATATATTATACAGACTATTTGACGCGAGAAGGAGATGTGAGTTAAGAAGTTACAGGTCTCTAGTCAGCATGTTAATGCCATAGTTTCTATGCCTACAGATGATTCTTTTGCTAAGGTGGATAATTATGAAATACACGAGGAGTACATCATGAACCCGATCAATTAACTCTGAAATGAATGTGTAGAATAACTCATCTAAAAATGTTGAGTGGCTGATGGACACAATAAACAAACCCTACTTCAGGAGTTTCATCATAATCATATGAAATCATTTCTATGGAGAAAGATGTGCATATCAATATTTCATAGGTTTACGAAAGGCATCTGTACAAAGATTTGAATAAATAATTTATTCTGAAGCAGAATGTGCATCTCTGTTCTCAAACATATATCGATGAAGTACATCTAGATAGCATAAGTACATACTATATCAAAGATGACTTCTTTCAAGAATACCAAGCTCCAGTTGATGAGAGGTAACGATATTAACAAAGAATGATGACATAGTGACTGTTTTGAAATCAATTCCCATACATAATATGCAGTAGGTGAACAGTGATTATATTTCAGTCAATTGAAGTGTATCAGCATATATAAAAGTTGTGGAGGAAGCTTAATTTTGAATCCATTGGTAGATTACATAATCAATTTCCTGTTCAGTATTTGGGGAGAGTGGGAGTAATATGATACGAGCATATAATGAAACCATAGTGAGTACAATTTATCTGCAAAGAACTTAAGAAAGTACACAGGCTGGAGAAAATAGTCAAATAAGAACAATATTGATCTGAAGAAGCACCCTATGACACCTCCAGTTATAAAACCAATGCCATGTAAGCATGAAGCCTTTGACGCATGAAGCAATTAAAACCTACAACAGGAACTTTGGATATGGGACGAAGTGGTATGCTGTCAATGTTCATCAAATGACAATATTATCACATGTCATCAAATGATACTGGAAGTCTCATCGATTTATAATACATCGTGCCCAAGTCATCCTCCATGTAGTGCCAAAATGATTTATAATCTATATACTGGAAACATCATTCTCCACATCGGGTGTATATCTGGCAGTTTGAAGCAAATAAGACAGGATATACATAATCATTTTTCATGTCACAAGCAAAGCCGGAAAGTACGGAGTGAATCGCAAACATCTATTTGAAGGCTCTATTCACCGTTCTCACTCAACCTCCCCATTCACTTCTCGGTAGCCAAATGCAAATAGAAATGGAGATTTACGACATAGAAATATGTTGAATGAGGATGAGATTCAATGATGGATGAAGTTGAATTGATAGCAATGGAAAAAATCTCACGGCCATACAAACAGAGTTGAAGATTCACGGCAAAAATTTTCGACACATTGAGTCAACATATGGAGAAATGAAAATATATAGGGGGCCACGAAGGCAGCGATGATCAACGATATATATCGATGGCATTAAAGAACAGAAGCCCAACTTGGAGACAATTACCAAGTGGTTGTGTGGAAGATTTGAATCATGGCAGTACTCACATGAAATTGATCGCAATATGATGAAGTCGATAGATTCCAAAAAATATATGTTTGGAGATACACAGTCAAAGAATAAATCTATGAGAAAGATAGTATTGGCATCATTATGAGTGAAATGAAGGCATCACAAGGAGAGAGGAGGTAATTTTCTTGGGCAGAAATAACCCCAAACGTTTTTGGAAAGAACTCCAACCAAGGAGGAAGCAAACTGAAAATAATATTACTGCCACCCAATGGTTTGATTATGCTAAGAAACTTTATGAACAAGAGGGTGGAGTGGGACAGCCACCTTTGGTCAATGATACCACAAATATTTTTACTGTGCAAGAGATAGAGACAGGGATTAAGAAGTTGGGTGGAGGCAAAGCAAAAGACCTTGTTGCGCTTCAAGCTGAATATTTGAAGTGGGGTATGAAAACTCTTGCACCGCACATCACTGAAATCTTCAACAAAATCTGCCAGGAAGGGTTTCCGAAAGATTGGACAATCAGCCTTGCAATACCACTTTTTAAGAGTGGTGATGTTAACAATCCCTCCAACTACAAGACTATAATGATCAATCCCCTCTTTGCTAAACTTTTTGGCAGTATGATAGAAACTAGGATCAGCAAATGGGCAGAAGAAAATCATAAACGTGCTAAAGGGCAAGCTGGTTTTAGGCCAAAGCACTCGACAGTGGATCACTGTGTCACTCTGAGACACATTATTGAAAAAGAGTGGGAGAAAAAGGAAGAGGTTTTTTGTTGCTTTGTTGACTTCAAAAAGGCTTTTGATACCGTTCCGAGAGACAAGCTTTGGTTGAGGATGGAAGAATTGGGGATTCCTAGGCATCTTAGAGCTGCTGCTCATAGGATGTACGAAGAGGTGAAAGTCAAAATCAGAACTTCAGATGGCATTTCAGAATGTTTTAGGAGCGATATCGGGGTCAAACAGGGCTGCCCTTTATCCCCTACTTTATTTGGTTTATATATTGACAAACTGGAAGAGTGGTTAAACACGCAAGAGCGTGAAGGCATTCAGCTAGGGGAATTTGTTATAAAGCTACTCCTATATGCGGATGACCTCATTTTAATTGCCAAATCTGCTTGTGGTTTGCAAGACCATCTCTCTTCTCTTGAGCACTTTTGTAGAATGGTGGGGATGCAGGTCAATATCAGCAAAACCAAGGTTATGATTTTCTCTAATAATAAAAAACAACATCAACATGAATTTTATTACAATGGAAGTGTTCTCGAAGAAGTTGCGGAATATAAATACCTTGGCATCGATTTCAACAAAAAACTAAGCTGGTCTAGCTGCAGGTATAAAAGGACATTAGGTGGATGGAAGGCTTTCTACGCTCTTTAGAATAGGAGTTGTGGGATTGGAAAACTATTCAAACCTTGTTCGGTCTTCTTGTGCTGCCAGTTGTTCTTTATGGGTGTGAATTATGGGCCAGCAGCACTACTATAGCACAATGGAAATAAATCGAAGGAATCCAAAAGCGCTTGATTACAAGCAAGTTTAAAATTAAAAGCACTGTTCCATATGACATCATGCTAAGTGAAATGGGGGCTGCGCCTATTGAGGCACTTGCTATGGTTCGCCTTTTAAGCTATCTAAAAAGAATCGAAAAAATGGAAGAGGATAGATGGCCGGAAGTTGTCTTTAGTGACACACTATGTAAGCGAAAAAGGACATGGATGCAACAAAACATCAAGTGGATGAGTAAATGGAATATTCATTTCAATATGTGCCCCACAAGTAATAAAGAAATAAAGGTCTTTGTTATGGAGAAATTCTACAAGAGAAATTGGAGAAGCGAGATTGGGAGGAAGAAACTATATTATATAAATGAGTTCAACCCCACTTGTGATCAACTCGAAAAAGTGTACATAGGAGCCAACATTTCTTGGAGAGCTAAAATTCTTATTGCTCAGCTGAGAACCAACTCTCACCAACTTTGTTGTGAGACCGGGCGTTGGAAGAGGCCAAAGGAGGCTTGGGAAGAGAGAATTTGCAGATTTTGCAATTCTGGGAAAGTGGAAACTGAACAGCACTTTATTCTAGAATGTGAGGCCTACAAGGATAGCAGGGATAAGTTTGCGGATACTATATGTGACAGTTCTTGGCATAACCTGTTCAACGAAGAGTACATTGAGCAATTGGGGGGGCTCATCATTAGTCTACACAAGAGGCGAACAGCGCTACTTAAGTCTGATTGAGTTGTCTTGCTGTCCCATACGCTATTTTTGGCCTCGTGGACGTTAAAATTTTATCTATCTATCTATCTATCTTAACTTTGTTTTTATTACCGTGTGTGCTCATGGAAATAAAAAATTCATATATTGCTTAGTATGAAAAGGCCCGATAAACATATTTAAAATGTTTAAGCGTTTCCTAAAAGAAAACGATGAGATTAAGAGAATAATTTCAAAAGGGTGCGATTAATCTCTTTTGGGATATAAGCCTTTAACCTGAAAAGTTGCATCCTTAATATAATAAGGATATAAATACAAGTTGAAAGTTGAAGTAAAAGACACAATTCAAGATTCAAAAACATTCATATTAAGAAGAAGCATTTTTATATTTATTTGTATGGAGGAATAAAGGCTTAAATATGACGTGTAATAAAAATTCAATTATTTTATTTTAATAATAAAATAAGAAGTCTTTTGTTTTACTTTTTAAATGGCATGGAGATTTAAACTGCAAATGAATTGTCCTTTGTAATTATTTTTTGGAATTTTGTATACAATTTAAATGTTGGATAAGTGGACATGGTCATTTAGCATCTTAAATTCAATCATCACAGATATTGTGAAATATCAAATTGTTTCCGTATCTGTGTCCAGTTTGTCTCTCTACTAGAGGAGTTAAAATTCAATCTAAACTAATTTAAGATTGCATAAATATTTGATTTGTCGCATCTTGATTATTTAATTGATGGTAGTAGAAGTGCATAAGAACTTTATAAAGTCATACATGAAAATTCATTGAAGTTGACTCTATTGCCCAGATGAGCAGAGGCATTGGTCTTTCTATTATTGAAGTTAGAAAATCTATATATTCCTTCCTACAAGCATCAAATTCATTATAAACAAACCTTATACAAAAACATTCAAGTCAAACACTCAGCATTTAGTTTCAGTTTCATCGAGTTCAAGGACCTTGCCAGCTGAAGAACTCCAAAGTTTAACTTCGCTTTAGAAAAGCTTTGAACCAAGTGATCAGGTTCAAGGAGAAGGTCTACTCGCCTAGGTGTAGCAGAGCTTGAAGTGCAGGGGAATCGAGAAGTATTCCCGTTCATTGGCCAGAATTGATTGAGAAGTCCTATCGGAGAAGTGGCAGGCTCTTGGATTTCCAATCTACAGTTTTGGGAACCAACACCTTGAAAGGTTCAATCCACATAACTCATATCTCACTATAATCTAGGGAAGTTTTTTTA
The DNA here is from genome assembly GCA_028749045.1 of Cupressus sempervirens. Classification (NCBI taxonomy): domain Eukaryota; kingdom Viridiplantae; phylum Streptophyta; class Pinopsida; order Cupressales; family Cupressaceae; genus Cupressus; species Cupressus sempervirens. The sequence goes on from CM053790.1 coordinate 397,450,314, forward strand.
AGGCAAATATTATCTTATTGATGAAGCCGAGACCATATCTTGATATCTCTGATATGTTGATGATAATTATGCAATGATGTTTCTTATGCATACTCTATTTTGTAACTATGGATTCAATTCCATCATTCAACATGTAGATTGTATTGGGAAGACCTCCATTGTGTCATAAGGTTCCTCTTAACTTCTTATGATCATCTTCAATGATATACAAATAATATTACTGCTTCATGACTACTTGTAATGTGTTAAAATATCACTAAAACCATGATTGCTCCATTCAATGCCCAGTAACCTCTACCATTTACATGGGTGGGAATTCCTCCTCAATGTGCATTGATTGCCATCTAGGATTCTTGACTGATGACTAGGACTAGATATTTGCAAGATTGTGTTTATGTTCTCCATTTCCTAGCTACTCGATGTTAGTATTAACATTGCTACAGATAGTTCATTGGATCTCAAAAATGCATGGACGTTCACTTCTTCTATATTATTCTTTCTGCTTATCACTACTGTTCTTTTGATCTCTTGATCGTTATATCTGCTATTCCTCTATATTATGTAATCTACAGTCAATGTATATAAAAGTGTATGCTCCTTGTACCAACAACGATCCCACTATATGGACTGTGATGATTATTAGATAGATAGCGAATTGCTTCCCTGATCTCCATTTGTCTCCTTTTCTTCCTTCCATACTGAATGAAAAATTGTGAATGTCTTCTTATATCTAGTAATAGGAATGATAAGGCATGCTTTCTTGTGAATGTCTTCTTATATCTCAATACTAGAGTCAGAATATGCTGCAGCATATAATGCTTAAAAATGCATTTTTCTCCTTTAAAAGAAGTTACAAAACCCCACTAGGCTTGGAAAGCAATGATCTCTGAAATTTCCCCTCATTCTGTTGCAATATAAAAAAAATCCATCATACTCTTTGTGATTCTTATGCAGTCTCTTTCCTTTTGGATTTGCCTGTGCATAATTCCCCATGTCTGAAAGATATTCTCAGCATTTTTGAAAACCTGCAGCAGTAATTTTCCTTCAAACCATATATGTAGCATCTTTAAATAGTGTTTATTGAGTTGTTTGAACACTTAATGACAAAGATGATGTTTTAACCTCCGTTATTTCAAGCTCCTTTTCTTCTACTAAACTTTGTTTGAGAAACTTTTACCTCTTCCATCCGAAAGATGAATTTCCTCTTTTGCTGACCAACTCTGAACAAGGCAAAAATTCCTTTCTTCTTGTAGAAACCTTTCCCGCCACTGCTTGTTTCTTTATCCTCAGTCAATTCTGATATGCTTTGCTGCCATACCCCTGCCTCACATCTTTCTCTCCTGTTTCTTTCATCACAGCCTCTAATTGATCTAGTAATCATTATTAGCTTGGTGATGCACTTGCTCTTATCTTTACATGATGCTCTGTACCTGCTTGCTGCCATTCTGATCTTCCTGTTATTTCTCATTGTTGCCTTCCTATACTTATTTCATCACTTGATAAAAAATAACAATACAAGCATCAACCACATATGGTGATGCAAATGCAAATATCCTTTTATAAAGAGGGCATCTGTACTTGTTCCCCCCTCTGTGATGGATACTTTACTGGCACAAGTGTGAATACTTCAGCATCATATGGTAACATGAAATATAAGGTTTCAGATGTGAATCTGTCCCTTTGACAGTCATGTTGTGCCTTTTGATCAGCTTCCATGATCCTATCTCTCATGGGCATGTTGGGCTCAATAACCCTCGTGGAAGCCTACAGTTATATTCGCGTACCTATGAGAGATAAGATCTTGCATAAGAAGCAAACATGTTAGCAATAAAACTTGATGTGATCATGATTGCCACTGATAAACTGGTATATGTGTTTGTATTATGCAAGTGTATGACATGACGGTAGCATAGAATATTTGTGCGTGAGGTGAGGTGTTTCCATCGTTGCTTAGATCCAATGGATCTCATACATTTTCTTTATGTATGCAAGAATTAGACACTTGGAGGAGATACAGTTTGCGGCAGCGGACAAGCAGGACTGAAGCAATGCAATGTGACCAGTCATTACAAGCAATGACTGGTTCTCTACGACCCTCTGTTTTATGTTCTTTCTTTCATGTTTATGCACTTTCATAGAATAGAGACACATATTAGTAGATTAGAGGCTACTCTCACAGCTAATTTTGTGAGAGATATTTACTTTCAGCATTTCATTTCATTTTATTAGTTGCAAATATCAGTTGTAACTATCATTTGATGAATAATACAAAGGAAATTTTGGTACTATTCTTTGGTTCAGAACAAAATATGAGTTGCAATAAATATGGGTTAAATGCAAGTATACAAGAAATGTGTACCTTATATGAATACTTGCAATGTTAAGACTGAATTTTAACATGTGTGAAAATTTAGTAACAATTATATTATTATATTTATATATAATAAATATATATATTATTTTAATATTTATTTTTTGAGTTATTATTGTTGATATTATTCATCTTGTGATATTATTATATTTATTTGGTTAATTTCTTTATTTATTATTATTTTTAGATATTTTCTTCTTATAATCCTTACTAGGTTCTATTTAAGAGGGAGTCATGACAGTCCACCCCTTCCAAAATTTGCTTGTCCTCAAGCAATGCCAATTTTCACAGAAAACCTTTTAATGTGAGTAGTAGTTGCAACTCAAATATTATCTTGCTTTAAATTTAAATCCAATAGCTTTGACTGATTTCAAATTGATTCATAGCCCTTGATTACTCCAGTCTATAAAATGTTTAGATTTAAACAAAGACTATACACGAAGATACAAAGCAGACAGAAAGTATACGCATCAATGCATTAAGACATGAAGTAATCACATTAATGCATGATGACAGAAAGAAAACATGGAGCATACACTTGATAAATGCTTTATTGGATTCCTCCCTATAATTGTATTAAGCCAAGGTTAGGGAGATTCTTTCACAATTTTTTATTTGTCTATTATGCTCTTGATCTTGACTATAAACCATGTACAAAGTGAACACAAGTTTGCATATAATTTCAAAAAATGAGATCATATTTTAGAAAATTTGATTCATAGAGATTGAGTCATGATAAGTTTGAACAAGATCATCTCATACTAAAACTAAGAGAGGGGTTTCGCCCCCTCGGCCTTATTGATAGGTCTTAGACATCCATACAAGGTGGTTTACATAGTAGGCTGCTTGTCTTGCTTTCTTATCCATGCCTTATCTCCTTTTCCCTAAAAATTAGAAATGTTCTTGCAAAAGGGTGTCCTTAGCCCTGAGCTACTCTCCCTTAACTGCTACTACAATAGGGTGCCCTAGCAGTTCTCCCTTTATTGCAGAGCAATAGGGTTCTCATATAGTGGTGCTCCCTAAATTGTTATTGCAATAGGATCCTCCAATAGTTCTCCTTTGATTGCAAACTCAATTGGAAAGGTACTTGCAATAGGGTTGCTTACAAGTTCTCCCTTTATTGTAGAGTATTATGGTGTTATCATAGTGGTTCTCCCTTAACTGTTGTTGCAATACGACACCCTAGCAATTCTCCCTTAATTGCAAACTTGGTTGGAAAGGTGCTTGCAATAGGGTGCCCTAGAAATTCTCCTTAGTTGTAGAACAATAGGGTGTCCTCATAGCGATTCTCCCTTAACTACTACTACAATAGGGTGCCATAGCGATTCTCCCTTAATTGGAGCCCTTTTCCTCTTTCATTAATTCATTTCTTCAATGTTTTAATATAAATTTTATTGTGGAGTACATAAATAGGTTAATCATTATTACATAACTGATCAAGACAAAATTTAATAATTGTTTTTATAACTAAGGTTAACTAAGGTTAAACTTTCTCAGGAACTCCATTGATTTTCTCCTTTTTCATTGATTGAATGTTGTTGAGGTTCCCTTGATCATATTTCATTTTCCTTAGGTGGTGTTCCTTCAGTTTCTATATCGTGTTGTTTCTATTCTATGAGCTTGATTCCTTTTCCTACAGTTATGCCTATATTCCCATGATTCCTTGCATCTAGAACATAACTTCTTCCTTCTCATTGTTTTTGAGCTTATTCATCTTGGCATACATGTCCATGTTCAAAATTCTCATTGCAGTTGACGCATTTTCTTCTTGGGAATTCTTGTTTATGTTTTTCATTCTTACCAAGGAATTGCTTGGTTTGATTGCTTGAGGGTCTATTGTTTGTGGATGAAGTTTCTAAATTTGGAGTTGTTTCAAAGGCATCTTCGAGAGATGCTGGTTTTAGAGCACTCACCAACCATTTTAGTGAATATGTTAATTCCTCTATGAATAGATGAGTATGTCGGTCATCATCTAATTTGGTCACACATACGAAGACTTTTTAAAATTCATCAATATAACTCTCAACTGTCCCTTGTTTCTTAATTTGTGTCAACCTTTTAGAATCCTCTTGAGGGCGCCTAAATAGGCCTCTATGCAAATTCTTCATAGGAAGTGACCTTGGGTATGGATTCCATGGTGCCACCATTTTTGTGCTTTGCCTTCTAAGTGGAGGATAGCAAACTGGAGTCGATCCTCTTCTATCATCGGATTAAGGGTGAGGTAAGGGGTTAATTTTTGCAACCATTTATAGGTTGTGATTTTTCCAGACCCATCATTATTCGAAAGGGTTAGATTGTTTACATTATATTTTAAACCCTTGTTTGTGTTAAAGTGTAGCTTCAATAGAAGTGAAGTACACTAGTATAAATCTGTGAATATTATATATATATATTCTCACTGTTTTTATATATAATATACTTGATAAGATTTGGTACATATATTAATTTATATATGTATAATCATTATGTTGCATATGTTATATAATTATAATATTGGTTCTTATATATATATAATTATAATGTTGCACATGTTATCGGGTTTCTTAATAAACTGACGGCTTTTATTCAAAATGAAATCATGCCCTATACGAACATGAACCTACGTGGCCATTGGCCACATAATGTCATGTCCCTACGGGATATGACTTCCCTTGCACATATAAGTATTGTGATTGCTGCCTGGATTAAATGTCAGTCACAGAGGTAATATTCTAATCTTCAGCAGCGATTTAAGCTTGGACATTAATATAGATTGTTTACAAGAAACATTTTCAGAATACTTATAATAACATATAGATATATATACGTGCTCAATCTGGTATAGATTCATCTATTATTATATATTCAGTCTGAACTGAATCATACATGTTTTAGTTCAGACTGATTAGTATTTCAAATACATTGTAATATTCTCTATCAGAGATCCTTATTCCTTTACATGGTATCAAAGCCACCCTGATAGAGAAATTCAAATTTATAATAACTTCTATATTAGAATCTATATAACCTTAATTCAAAATGGTGAATCATGTAAGACTAAAAGATAGGCTTGAAGAAGCTTCAAATTTTGCATCATGGAAAATCAGATTAATGATTGTACTATGTAAAATGGAGTTAGAAGAGTTAATAGAGGAAAATAAATCTATGCCAGAAAATGATCTAGACAAAACAACTTGGAAAAGACACAATGACAAAGCCATGAAGATCATCATAGATTCAATTAAAGATCACATTCTTCCATCCATAGCAAACCTTAAGACAGTCTTTGAGATGTTCTCCACTACAAAGAATACTTTCAAAATTAATAACACAAGCAGATTGCTAACACTGAAGCAAGATCTACTATACATCAAGATGAATAATGGAAAAACTATTACGTCCTATTTCCTAAGAATCTCAAAATTGAACGATCAACTTGCGACCATTGGAAATCAAGTAGATCACAAAGAACTTAGCATTATAGCCCTAAAAGGACTACCGTTATCTTGGGAGACATTTATTTGTGGACCAGGTTCTCGATCAAAACTTCCTAAGTTTGAACTACTAAAAAACAAATGCACTCAAGAACAGTCAAGATTAATTACAAGAGGAATCATTTCAAATCAAGTGGGAGAAATTCAAGCAGCCCTACCGGAAGTTAAGGATGAAAATCTTGCATTTTAAGCTGTTAACAAAGAGATAAAGTGGATAAATTTAAATGAAAATCCCAAAGTGAGGAATTAGAGGGAGAGTGATACATTTCCAAAGTTTGAATACATAAATGACATATGCAATGTTGTACTCAGACCTAAAGATATATCGTTATGTGTAAATTCAGTTTTTCTCATCAATATAAGTGTATTGAATTAGAGATATGGTATTTCGAGATGGTCTCAAGTTGGTTTACATAAGTACAAATGAGCAAACAACGGATATTCTTACCAAACCTCTTGCCAAGGTTAAATTGGAATATTTCAGAGGAAAACTTGATATGATCAAATTGCAATTTTGAATATTGAACTTAAGTTTCAATTTTTATGTGTGTTCATGTGCTTCTAATTGAATAGTTGCATCAGATATGCAATGAAAGATGACGATCTTTCATAGACATATACATATATTTAGAAGGTAATCATTGTAAGGTGATGATCTTACAAATGATAGGTTTGTTATCATGACAGATTATGTTATTGTTCCGGATACGCTGGAAGTCATTGATAACAAAAGTATTATGATCATTTTTTAATTGTTGGTCCAGAAATGCCGAAGATCATAATACATGCTATGATAGTGTTCATAACATTGTGATTAAAGTTATTTGACAAGCCACTATTTTAGAGTGTTAAAGTCAAATGATTTGTTACTTGAATGGTTATCATTAATTGTGATATCATGTTAAGAGTTGATGAGAATTTTTTATATATCACTTCTCCCTTGCTAAGAGGGAGTGTTAAAGTATAGCTTTAGTAGAAGTGAAGTACACTAGTATAAATCTGTGAATATTATATATATATATATATATATATATATATATATATATATATATATATATATATATATATTCTCACTGTTTTTATATATAATATACTTGATAAAATTTGGTACATATACATACATACATACATATATATAAATATATATAAAATGTTGCATATGCTATAGGGTTTCTTAATAAACCAATGGCTTTTATTCAAAATGAAATCATGCCTTATAGGAACATGAACCTACATAGGGTCATGTCCCTACGGGATATGACTTCCCTAGCACATATAAGTATTGTGATCGCTACCTGGATTATATATCAATCACAGTGGTAATATTCTAATCTTCAGCAGCGATTCAAGCTTGGACATTAATATAGATTGTTTACAAGAAACATTTTCAGAATACTTATAATAACATATAGATATATATATACTTGCTCAATCTGGTATATATTCATCTATTATTATATATTAAGTCTGGACTGAATCATACATTTTTTAGTTTAGACTTATTAGTATTTCAAATACATTGTAATATTCTCTATTAGAGATCCTTATTCCTTTACAGTTTGGATTTGACCTTGTCCTTTTTGGCTCTCATAGAATTCCTTAAATGTTATAAGTTCTCTTAATTCTTGTTCCAAACTAGTGTAGGCTCTAGCATTCTCCACAGTGCTAATCATAGGTTGTTCAATTCCTCTCCCTCTCTCAATATTTCTTCTCTAGGCAAAAGAGGGGGTTTGGGTACCCTAGAGGACAAGGATCCAATATGGTTCTTTGAGTGATTTTACCCTATGTCTCGCCCATTTGCGGGAGTATTTTTGAGACTATCAATTGAGTTCCCCATATATTGTAGTGCTCAAAGGAGCACTTGGTTGTTTGATTTGTTTGTTCCATGAATGCTCTCATTTCATTGGCCAATTGTTAGTTCATGTTGGTTTTATTTCTTTTCCTTTGATACATTTGCATGTACATTCCTCACAGGATGGCAAAATTATGCTCTGATACCACTTGCAATGACCCCTGGTTGGCTACCTCAAAAGGTTGGGACAATTACTTCGCTAAGTACTTAAAATTGGCCGAGTAATGAGAATTGTATGAGATTATAACTGCTACCTCTGATGTAACAATATAATATACATATAATGATATATACATCGATATATTAACAACAATGTCTGGTATTCTAATATGTGATATGCTATGTATGTGATGTCCCCTATTACTTAGAGTTATAGTACATTTATGATGTCACTTGCATAAGCACTCTACTAAGCATTTGTATGCTACTTTCTACTTTTACAGTGAATTAGAATTGAATAATGAGTTTTATCAAGCAGAATATCACAAGGCTTCCTTGTTGAGATATTAGGCCTTCTACCAAAGGATTCTTATCGTCTAAAGCATGCACCTATCAATCTCCAAAACTGATGCTCTTCAAGTGACTCTTGCTGATGCCTTCACTCCATATCTAGTCGCTAAGGAAATGTTGGTGTGTCCTAAAATCTAAGGAGTCTATCCCTTAATGTTGATGTGTAATGTTGATTTGGTGGTGTGTGAATTAGGATGAAATAAGAAATATAAGTTGTAATCTGCCCTTTCCAAAGCCGATGGGAATGTCTTCTTATAGTCTCTCTTAAGCAAGGGGTTACATAGAAAGGATACATCCCATCTTTTTACTCTCAACAAACACTTAATTGTGCCCTTCACAATATTAATAATATTAGTTATGCAAACAAGTAGAATCACTTATGCTTGATGCCAAACATTAAGTAATATGTCCTTCACTTATCTTGGATAACATAAATAATGTTTATTGGTGGCTTTGTCTTAGTGGCTTGGACATCGAACATTGATTTCATTTGGAGTAAACCCTATTATGTACACATATGTGTAGGATGTTTTTTTTATGGTAAAGCGATGTTGTAGTTGTATTAAACAAAGGAGATGAAAGCTACTTATATAGATTTACAGAGACAATGCTTCTAAACAATTGTGAACTAAAGATGGAAATAGAAACTACCCAATAAACTAAAGACTAACTAAGTGACGATTAAAGAAATACTATAATATTCTAATACCCTACCCTAGTGGTCAAAGTCTAAATGATGTATTTTGGTCACAAATTCTTCAAAACATTTTGCTGCTGCTAAGACCCTCCCTAAATCTGCAAAATTTTAATGACCAAGACGCCAAAATTCGCCCATAAAAGAATAGAGAAGGGTGTCCCCTTCAGAATGCTTTGCAACAAGAGACAAGAGCCTACCAATGAGGTGAGTCATCCGCTAACTCTCCAAGAATCAACAAAACATCTGACCAAAAATCATCATCAAATATCCAACTTAATGTTGGATAATAGAGCTGCTCTTCCCTTGAGATAGAGACAAACGCTGAAAACAACTAGCATAATTTGAGGAAAAATTGACAAACCCTCCAAACTTTATAGATGAGCATAATGCTCCAAAATAGATTGCAAAAAATGCACGATTTTTTAGGAGACAAATAAGAAAATACAAACACGATTGTTGAGGTGAAAAATCAATCAAAACCAGACAATACAAAGCTTCATTTTTTAGGAAAAACAATAAACCCACCAAATAATTTTTGAGAAGAAAATTATTATCCCAGAAAGGAATTCCACACAACTTTGCGAATTACAAAATCATAAATTTTTTGAGGGAAAAAATTATGAAAACCCATCAGAAAATATTTAATGGGAAAAGATTATGAAAACCCATCATAAATTTTTAAGGGTGTCTAAACATGAGACTTTGCATGGTAAACCATCACATGCAACAAAAATGGAAGTACATGCAAACCTAAAAAAAATAGAGACTATTGCTGCAACCAAGAAATCGCAAAATCAAAACCATTAACCAAGCTTGAGATTTCCAACAAAAATCTTCGAAGACTAACCACAAAAGTTCCATAAAATACCTCTAACGAATTTTATTCCTAAAAATCAGAAAACAAGTTTCCGGAAAAAATTCTTGAGGCTAGAAATTTTCTTAAAATATTCGTCAAATTTTATGAAATCCCATTAGCTTGCTTTGATAGCATACTATGGTAAAATAATGAATGTGTTATGAAACAAAGAACATAAATGATCTATATATACAAGTATACACAAGAATGTTTCTACAACGGACAAAGAGAAAGAAATAGATATATTCTGAAGAGAGAGAAAGTTTCCATATTGGACAGAGAGAGAATATGAAAACGTAGAAGAAGAGTGACCATTAGAAATAAAAGCAAGTCTACAAAAAGAGAGAAACAAAAATAGAGAGATTTAACTCTAATACCCTCCCTTAATGTTCAATCTAACTTCAAACAACAAAAACAATGCAAGGGAATCTACTTTGTATGTTCTGTAATATTGGTTTGTGGTAGCATTGATTGTGGTAGGACGAGTGTCAATACCCAGAAGCACCTCAAGGCCAGGGTACTCGAAGATTGTCATCATTCTTTGCTTCTAGGTGTTGTAGTTCTTTTTGTTGAATTGCTAATTGCCTTCTAAGAAGAGATTGCTAAGAGATGCCATCACACATTTTTGATGCAAAGAAAACGTGAATATTTGAAAAGACATGAACTTTGAGGTAAATTGACAAAAAACCTAAAAAAGTGAAAGTACACCTAGAAGAGAGCTCGAAAAACCCAAAAAGAATCTAAACTTAGATTCTGAGTCTGCTAGCTTGAACATCAAGGCACAGAGAGCGATGCACCTAGAAAAAATAGAGACCGACCTAGCTGACATCTACAAAAACCCACCAAGAATCTACAATAAGGTTTTAAAACTGATACGAAAAAGGAGAATTTCAAAAGAAACTGTAGTTGTTTTCGAAAAAACCAAAAAAAAGGCAGATTTGATTGTTAAAAAAAATGGTGGAAAATGAAACTATTGGACGAAAATCAGAGATAGAGGTTTACAACACCCTAGATGTTGCCCTTTGAAGATTTGCAAAAAAATACAGGTCGAAAATGCCCAAAAAGAAGGCCATGAAATCGTAGAAAATCAGGGTCACAAAAAATTGTCAAATGCAGACCTAAAAACGCCATAAAGCAAGTCGTATATCAGAGAAAGTTGGTTGCGCGGGCAAGGGAAAGGTAGATGACACATGAGTTGTAGGAGAAAAGTTGCCCAGAGAAAAAAAACAAAAAATATATAAATGCTAGATAAATTTTAGAAAAATATCCTTGCAAACAAATTTTTGAATACACCTAGGCAAAGGATGTTGAAAATCTTTAGTCTAAAATTTCTTGAAGAAATTAACAAATTTCAAAACCTACTTCAAAAAATAACTTTGAAAATTTCAATAATGAAATTATTATTTTTCAGCAAAATAGCTCTGAACTAGGTTATGGCAAATCAATGTTGTTGTAGTTGTATTAAACAAAGGAGTTTAAAGCTCCTTATATAGATTTACAAAGATGATGTCTCTAAAAGAAACAATTATGAACTAAAGATGTAAATAGAAACTACCTAATAAACTAAAAACTAACTAAGATGACCATTCAATTTCATCTATTAAGAGATGCGTATTATTTTTTCCACAAATATATCTCGTGAATATCATTCCAAGATTCAATCTACCACGAAATCATTCTGTCAACTAGTTATCGTGCCTTTGTTGATCTCACACATTCAAGTCTATGATTCTACATTTTTAATGCATGTTAATGGGGGGCACTCTCATAAATACACTTGATAGAAATCATTATCATCAACCTTTTTAATAAACTATTTATATTTGTGGAAGATATTTTGAAATTGGATCTCTCGGCTTAATTTACAAAAAAAAATTAATTAAAATTTTGGGTATGCTAGTTAATAATGTATTATATCCTTATGATATATTATTATACTTATATATATTAACAATATATTATTATATTAATAATAGATTTACTATTATTAATATTTTAGTTATTATTATTATTGATATTGTAATCTTGTTGTATTATTATACTTAACTTATTTATTTATTATTATTTTTAAAATATTTTAATCTTAATCCTTAGTAGGTTCTATTCACAAGGGGTCATGATAATTTCAAATGGAACAGAAATAATCCACTAGATCGACATCAATTGTTTGGAGACATCTAATAGTCTACCTATTCATTGTCAACAAGTGACATTTTTCAATGATGATTTCAATTAATAAGTTATATCATACTGTTGCAACTTGGTAAGCTGTCAAAGGGATCATTAATAGCATGTCAATCATGCAATGATGAACTGAATCAAGGTAATGAAAGAGCAATAATATGCTCAACATCCATCATGAACAACATAAGTTTTTCAATTCATTTGAATTTTTATTACGAAGTAATTGGTAAAATACTTGCTTGTTATTAACACAGAGCAAGAGGTCAATATATACAAAAGAATGAAGTGATGTTTCCTTAGGAAATGATTGCAAAGAATAAAAATATTCTATTCTAGCTAAAAGAAAGCTAAAGAAAGCTAACAGAAAACTACACCTAACTAAATATTAGAAACATTCTAATATTTACAAAAGATAACCATTAACTAATAATAGAAGCGGAGTTGTGGGATTGAAAGACTAGCAAAACCCTATTTGGGCTTTTGGTGATTCCGTTTGTCCTATATGGTAGTGAGTTATGGGGGAGCAACATATCAAACCATAAATAGTGACAAATAGAAAGAATTCAAAAACATTTCATTACCACCAACCTCAAAGTCAAGTCAACGATTCCCTACGAGATTCTTCTAGCTGAAGTAGGCATGTTCCCAGTGGAAGGCTATGCAGTTATTTACTTGCTAAGCTATCTAAAAAAAGTAGAAAAGATGGATATGCACCGCTGGCCAAAGTTAGTGGTTGGGGAGGAGCTAGACTATTAAAAGAAGACATGGAGGAAACAAAATAATAAATGGCTCAACAAATGGAACATTGATTATCAAGAGTACCCTGAAACCAACATAGAGATAATGAGTTATGGGGGATCAAAGTATCAAACCATAAATGGTGACAAATAGAAAGAATTCAAAAACATTTCATTACCACCAACCTCAAAGTCAAGTCAACGGTTCCCTATGAGATTCTTCTGGCTAAAGCAGGCATGTTCCTGGTGGAAGCCTATGCAGTTATTTGCTTGCTAAGCTATCTAAAAAAAGTAGAAAAGATGGATACACACCGCTGGCCTAAGTTAGTGGTTGGGGAGGAGCTAGACCGTCAAAAGAAGACATGGGGGAAACAAAATAATAAATGGCTCAACAAATGGAACATTGATTATCAAGAGTGCCCTGAAACCAACATAGAGATAAAAAAGTGGGCATTAGAAAAAGTTAGGACTGCCATGTGGACAAATCAAGTAGGTTAAAAAAAGACTTACTATGTCAATGAATTAAACACAGTGACAAAGAGTACCTAGGAGCCGACATCAGAGGAAAGGTAAGAATTTTGATAGCTCAATTGAGGTTCGGTTCACATCACTTGAGGTGTGAAACCGACAGATGGAAGATCCCTAAAGAAAAGTGGGAGGAGAGAATTTGTAAGTTTTGCAACAAGAGCGTAGTGGAGACAGAATGACACTATATCAAAGAGTGTACAACATACCAAGACATCTGGGTCCAATTCATGGACACGATACAAGTGAACAATATAAAAGAGTTTTTTGAGGGGCCAAGACTTCACAAGGTGGCCCCCTTGCTAATGCAGCTCCACAAAAGAAGGGACATCTTGGAGAAATTCCAATAGAATATTTAGTGGATCCCCTTTTGGTCCCATAGACCTTTGGTCTCATGGACGTTATTAAAACTCATTTTATTTCATTATTGTAATACCCTCCCTTAAATGGTCAATCTATCAAGAACACCAAGTTGTCCTCTGAATTTGACAAATTTCTATGCTAACAGAAGACCGCCGAGCAGCCATAGCTAAGAGAATCACCCGAATTAGTAAGTCAGAAAAGACCACGATCCTCAAGACCCACTACAATGATTCACTAAGTCGCCCTATTAGAGATGGTACATTGTTGTGAACTGAAGGTGACATCCAATCGTGGAGAATGTCGCAGCAATTGACTGACTGAGAGTAGATTTAGTTCCATCCCTGGAACATAGTACATATCGAGGAAAATGAGATTCCTCCTGGTACATTGAATTTGAATGTTGCCTTTACTAGCAACGCTGTACTCTTCTCTGCCACCAAAAAAATAGAATTTGGATAAGGTTGGTAGTCAGTGAACTAGTCTTTGCGGTGGATGACATAACGAGAGGCACCTGAATCAATATACCAGGTAGATGACTTCACATCATTTGCGGGTCTTTTAGCCATGAAGGCGTAAAAGGTAGATTCTGTCTACTTAGTGTGCTCTGCACTATTCGTTTTGGGCTATGAACCTAATTGCTTAGATTAGACAGCTAAGCGTTTTCGACATTCAACCTTCATGTGACCAAACTTGTGGCAATAGTTGTATTAAATGTTCTTTTGGGAGCCTTTTGAAGCTAGAGCAGAGGACTTCTACTGAGAAGATTGCTAAGACTTGCCTTTATCCTTTTGAAAAGATTTTGTAGCAAAGGCTTGCTCTGTGGAGGTAGAGCAGGAACTGCTACCAAACTGTTATTTCCACCGATCTTGCTGAAGTAGAAGTGTGCAGAGATCCATGAACTTCATATCAACACCAGAAGATGTGATGTAAAGAGTCTCGATAAAATGCTCTTAGTACTTTGGTGAACTTGGTAGAGTGATAGCCACAATGTCCTCTTCCTCCATGATAATAGAAAACAGATGTTGTTCAAGAAGAAAGCTTTGCTTTTGTCAAAAGTCTCATGAAGATTTTTGAGATGTGCCCATATCTTAGTAGCTGTCTTGTCGGATGGAATCTGAGAGAGCTGATCATCAGCTACGGATAATTTGAGAAGTGTTGTCGGTAGATTTTGCATTCTGTAGTCGACTCAATTATGCCGTTGGAGATTTTATATTTGATAGCCGACGGCCAAATTAGGATTGTTTTCTAGCTGACAGACCCCCTTCGGGAAGGTTCGGCAGGAAGTATTTATACCTCATGTGGGATCATTGTAAATCATCTTATCTTATTATTCAACATTGCCTCTTGATTATTCAAATCCCATTTATCCTGATCAGCACTAGGGGCAGTCGGACGTTGTGTAACACCTAGAACAATTTGATTGGTATTTTTGATATTCAAAAATTGCTATTATTCGTTGCTTCCAAGTGCCATAATTCCAACCATTGAACTTGGAATTTCTCTAGAGCAGAATATTAGTCAATGGTGCCATAGCACATTTTTCAATGAAAAAGCATGAAAATTTGTGAAAGCACGTTCTTAGAGGCAAAAAATGGAAGACGTAGAAAATTTGAAGGGGTAACTAGAAGAGAGCTCAAAAAATCCAGAAAGAATATGTTATCGGTTTTCAAATCCACTGGCCCAAAAATCAAGGCACTTAGAAAAATCAGATGACAACCTAATTGAGCTCTTGAAAAACCCACCAAGAATTTGTAATTTTTTTATCCGGTACAAAAAATTAGGGTTTTGAACAAAAACAGCCCTGTTGCAAAAAAAACCACAAAAAATGGTGAAAATGTGAAAAAAAAACAGATGACAGTTGTAGAAAAATGGCCGTAAGAAGCAGAAATCACAGAAAATAATTTTGAAAATAGTGCTCTGATAATTTTGAACAGTTATAATATTTGAAAAAGTTCAAAGAATTGGCTTTGATATCATATTTCAAAGTAATTGGTAAAATATTTGCTTGTTATGAACAGAGACCGAGAGGTCAATATATACAAAAGAATAAAGTGATGTTTCCTTAGGAAATGATCGTAAAGAATAGAAATATTCTATTCTAGCTAAAAGAAAGGTAAAGAAAGCTAACAGAAAACTACAGCTAACTAAATATTAGAAACATTCTAATATTTATAATAGACTACAAATAGATAACCATTAACTAATAATAGAAGCTTATCTATTATCTTAAATAAATTTTATATAGTAGTGATGCAACTTAAGTCACCTTGACAATGTGAGTAGGTTCTCCATTAAAGGCTTGTTTTGATCATATCCTTAAATGTTAGGCTTGATTTATATGTATGTGAAATCGAGAGGAAGGAGGTAGATCATTAGAAATGAGGTTTCCACAAAAATATTATAGATTTTGTTTCCCTTAAGAATATTGTAAGCTAATAACAATCCTACATGTCATTTACCATTTAGTTCTTTAGTAATGATGCATCAATCGACAAGTCTTTTCTTCAAATTTTGTTGTTTAAATAAGTGGAGGGAATCCATAACAACTTCATATGAATTTCTATCCTTGGTGTAAAGTCTCATTATACTATCTATCACATGTTAGAGAAAACAAGAAAAAAGGAGCATATGCATATTCATATGAAAATGTTACGACCTCTACAATAGGTTATGTCTATGTTTGGATTCAAACATCAACCAATCTCATAATAAATTCTGTCCACGGGGCACTTGAAAAAAATGTAAATTAATGTAATTGAATGAATGGATGACATGCTAAATAGAAAATACTAGTACACACCTGGTTATGATCATAATTATCTGTGCATGAAAATTTTACAGCTGAGTTTAGAACAAGCGATGGCAAGAAGATAACACCTAGCTGTTTCACACACAATAACACACGAAGTTTAATATAATGAAATATCCATATACTAACATACAATGAAATTTCCAAATTAATGACCAATCCTCTTCATTTCTAACACACTCAATCAAATGTGTGCGCGCATGTATGTTTAGGAATTTGAAACAACAAAATTTTATTATAAATTATGATTAGATGTAGAACACATTATTTAAGGCTTATCTATTCATAGATATACGTCAATTTGAAATCACTAAACCTTGAGGAGAGAAGGGTAACAACATTAGTTTAACCAACCAAAAAATTCTACCAACATTGAAAGTGTTCTTAGAATCCTACCTTATGTGGATATTAACTACCTCATTTGTGATAAGATATGACATTGACATAACCTACTACTTATATATTAGATTGGATGATCTATGAAAATCTGTACATTACCTAACTATAATGAAAAATAATCATGTTGTTGGCTAAGAACATCTTTTCACAATTATATGTTCTTATAACTGCATTGCAAACTTTTTTAAGACAACATGCATGTGGCATATTGGTGTGTATGAATTATATAATGCACTAATATTGTGAAAACATGCGTAATGAGAATTTACAATGCATCAATTAATATAATGCAGACTAAAAGCAGTTCCTACATTGTCATTCAATGTGATGATGATTTCATCATTGTGAAACAATAAGATTAATTATCATGGCATCCTGTTAGTTAAGCTACTTTACAGAAAACAACATGCTCAATCTTGTCTAGTAATAGACTAATAGTTTTAAGAATTGTTGACTATTGTTAACATCTAAGATAGTTAGCCATCCATTCAGCAATAGAGAGAGATTTTTACCAAAATATGAACTTGTGATCCAGTACAGGGGTTCTACAACAATCTTGAGTACAGGAAAATTAATGAATGGATACAGTGCAAGCAACAAATTAGAGTGCTTGAACAAGGGGAATACATATGAAATAAAACACCACACTTAAACTGGGATTGCAAAGTTGCAGTATGCTATACTTTCTCATGCATATCCACTCAAACAATCAAAGTTACAGGAAACACAGCTACTTGTGTTCTTTTAGTACATATCAATTGCTTTACTCTCCTCTTTCTTCTGGAACAATTGCATGGAACAGTGTTCACACTATCAGAGTTGAAGACATGAAATAGGAGCATGAGGTATGTTTTGACACTTCTCATCCTCTGATTTAAATCCACACACAATCATAGCATTTAGATGGAAAGCTTGAAAATAAATTTTTGAAGCACAAGAAACATCCACATTTGGCTAAAATCTCTTATGACTGCAGAGAAAAAAGGAAAGTGTGATGTCCTAAAATAGCACATTATTGCACCCAAGGGAACAAAATGTGAACTAATTAATCTGAAATTCTAATCATTCTATGACAAAACAGAAATAGGAAATAACTAATAGTAGAGATAAGAAATTCAACAATCTAATGAACTTAAATGAAACAGCCATGAAGTTTACAGGATGCTTCTGAAAATACACAAGCATAACTTTAAATATCAAAAGTTTTCTGAACAAATATAAATTTAAAACAGCTACTAAAACAAGGAAAATTCACAAGGGAAATAAGCTATTGCAATAATCAGATTTTTTGTTTGTTTAATCTATAATTCAAACAAATCCAGGCTATTAAAAAGGCCTTCGATTTATTTGAATGCTCCTTGTCCTCTCAAATTTGCTAACAAAATGTTCCTTGCTAGAACAAAAGGTAGGAAGGCCCAAAAAGTTTTCTTTCTATTGTTTGCAAACACAGGGAGAGAAAAAGAGGAATTCAAGGCAAAATGTTGAGGCGTTGAAGAGGAGATAGATTACTGCTTATTTGCGCAAGTTACAAGCTTGCATCCATGCATTTAGAGGAGTTGGTAACTTGCATTAACACATGCTTGCATTTGGAGGAGTTAGTAGCTTGTATTCACACATTTAGAAGAGTTAGTATCTTGCAATCATGCATTTCATGCTAGTAGCTTGCATTTACACATTTTGAACTTTTGATGCCATGTAATTAATTACTATCTTGCAATCATGCATTTTGTGCTAGTGGCTTGCATTCACATATTTTAAACTTCTGATGCCATGTTTTTCATTATCCATGAATTTTGTAGACTTCTGATACTTTTTATATTTCTAATGTGTTATTTAGTTTTAACTTATTTCCTTCAACTAAATCTTAAAGTTTGCATTTACATTTATATGGTCAATGTAAACTTGTGTATGTGTTCAAAGAAGCTTTTATTTGATGAGACTATTATGTCTTTAAGGTTTGTTTATGAAAAAATACATGAAATAAGATTAAATCCTTAAAAAACTATAAATTTCTTGGATTTTTCAATTTGTTGAGCTTTTGCCAAGTTTGGGTGCCAAATCTAAGTGCAAGTCTCAAAAACAAATCAGCTTGCCGAACCCAAGCCTAGTATGAGTCTTGTAACACATCACACACCAAAAGATACATCCAAATTTGCAAACAAAAGCACCTCCAAATTTTAATGTGCCCTTTTTGGGACATAAGAAGTCTAATTAATAATTAAATTTTAAGTTGTCAAATTATACCAAATTAAATATTTAATTAAGTATTTAAATAACTTTTATGGAGCCTAGTGAGAAATTAATAAATGCATTTTAAGTTAAAAAAGGGAAATTAAAGAGACAGAATAAACAATATGAAGAGACACACAGAAGGGAAAAGGAAGAGTCACAGGGTTTTCTTTTACAAGAATGTTGAGAGGCTCATTTGGATTATGCTTGGTTTATACTTAATTATTGTTATTCTCTTGGAGGATTCTGGGAAGCTTTGGCTTTCAATACTAAACCCCAAGGACGGAAAACTGTGAGATTTTTTGATGGATAGGACTGAAACCCAGTTCAGTTCTCGGTGAATTAGTGATGAAGTTTACAACTGGGAAAAATTGGAGGTATATTTCATCGGTTGGAAAGATTGTATTGGTTTATCCTCATAATTGATTTCAGATCTTATTTCAACCTGATTTTATATGATTTCATGTAATCTGTTGAATAAATTGAGCTCAATTTGCATGCATATTGTTTGCTTAAATTTTTGCGCAATATCTAAAACATAATTCTGAGAAAATATCCTAGCAGGATATTACTGTAGTATCAGAACTGGTTTTTCCTGCCAACCTATGAGAGATATCTTGAGAAAATTGTTGTGTGCAATAACAGCTTCTGGAGAAATGCAAAATTCTCAGAAGAACACTATTTTCAGTTTTGAGAGATATACCCAGGATAGTTAATGTTGAAATTTTTGAACAGTCGACATAGTATTTAAAAGTTTGAAGAAAGTTTATTTACCGAGTAACTAGTATCCTATTTGCTAGAGATTTATATCCTTTGTTCATTGGATGATTTCTGGAAGCACCTGACACCTTTCATGTATAGTGGTGTGAGGACATTGATTTTTTGAAATAAAGCTTTAGCATGGGTTTAATATTTCATTCGAGAGCCTTGTTTAGGCTTTTTATTGGCAAAGTAATGCTGTTCTTGCTGGGACGAGTGGACTATATTCTTGAATTGATAAAATCAAAATATTTTTTGTCCCATCCTGTTCATTAAATTGGTTCAGGAAAATATTAAATAGTGATATGTTGATTTCCATTGAAGTCTTCATCTGTCTATGAAGAAATAAATATATTGTGGCCAAATTATTATCATGCTATTCTAAGCTTGTACTAATATTTTTGAACAAGCAGTGAATATTTATCCGATCTGTCAAAGAATTCAGAATTTTTTATCAATACTTGGGAGTTGGTGGTGTATTGTAAGTTTTCACAATTGCATCACCAGAAACTTCAATGTGGATATTAATGTTCCTAGCTATCTTATCGAGCATCAGAGGCAATAGAATATTTAAATTTTATTCACTTAATTTATTTGGTGGGGATTGATTTTTTCTGGTGATATATTGGATGCGGACAACATTAGAAATTAGGGAATTTATTTAATAAAACAAGCCCTTCTTATTAGCCAAGGTTGTCAAAGATGGGTTTACTTTGTGTGCAGAGTCCAGACTCTTGATTGTTAAAACTGTAGGAGGATTGCATTTTCCATGCTGTTTGCCTGTGCCTGTTCATCTTCGTACTCTGGGCTTTCAGTTTTGGACAATATATCTTCTGATGATGCAAAATTTTATGTCGATGATTTCATAATTGTTTTGTGCCATAAGCATTAATTTGGGACTGTTGTTATTGGGCCGGCTATTCTCAAGTTGCCAGAGGTATTAAATAATTGATTTGACTCAGTAAGAGTGATAGGTTCATCAGTATTGTCAAATCTGCGAGTAACACATGCCTGAGACATTCGCTGTCGTAAGGATTTTCTCAAACCCTTGCCGAGTGATGAAATTGATTTTTGTTAGTGTATTTTGAGCGAAGGAGGTCAAAGGTGGCCTTAGTAAACATTTCCGGTTGCCAAAATCCTGGAATTTCAATCATTGCTTGCTTGCCATTCATTTATAAAGCATGGGCTTTTATTTTTTTCATATTTCATTTCTGTGAGATGAAAGAGTAAGTTCAAATGTCTGACTATTATTGGCAAGGAAGAGCTCTGTTGCAATTATCCTCTTTCCATCCTCTGCTGTTGTGTGGAGGCTATTGGTGGGAAAATATTGGTTCAGTTTGTTGCATTGAACCTACATATCCTCACCTCTCTAATTGCATCTGATTCACACCTTCCCTATTCACCATTGCATGGGATTTATAATTTTATTTGCTGAAATTTGAGTTTCTTTCCATGGCATGATCCTGTGGTGCCTCCTTGTTATTTCTAATATTCTAAACCTTCACATGAGGAACCGATAGTCAGACCTGGGCATTGTTTGAGGATGACTACTCTTTATTAAGAAAAATCCGACTTGTCACATTCTCAGAATGAAGGTTTAGATCCCAATTTTTCCAGTGGTGACCAGGGTTTGTATTGACATTTCCGTATCTGCTAGTGCTTGTTGGTTTGATATTCCGGATAATATGGTAATGCTTCTGTTAAATATATGGTTCAAAGGATAAGTTGCTACTGCCATACTGGTTTATGAGGACTTTGTTTGCTAGTAAGCACACTCGTGCACAAAAAAGAATCTCTGATAAATTGTGATTCATGAAATATAAATTCAGACAAAAAACCTTTCCGTGTGGAATTTCTCAACATAATGACACCATTCCTCATGCTTTAATAAGCCCTGGATCTGTCATTGGAAGGCAGCCAGCAAGCTACAGAAGTGAGGACAAACTTGGGGTACTTTTGCAATGCATTCAATGGTTTTTGGAAGACAATATTCCTAGATTGCTTGCTGTTCTAGTATGGCTGGTAATTTTCTTGTATAACGGGTCAGAAACAATCTCCTAAGTTCCTAACATCTGCAATAATTTGATTTGGTGAAATATTAGATTGGTTTTGGGAATAAAATAAACTCTTTGATAAAATGCTCATCATTCATGTGTACTGAATTGTCAAAGTGTATGGTCAAGCCGATTGATAGAAGAAAAGACTCTCATTTGTCTATTTTGTGATTTTACATAAAGTTTGATAGCTCTTCAAGTGGGAAATACTGTTAAGTTTGTAGTTAAAGTCAGATTGATATGATCATGAGTTTCATTATTGATGGTATATCATCATTAGATAAATATTCTTTTATATATATATAAAATAATTATATATTATACATATGGTTATTTATAATATCAATATACTAACTAATGATGATTAACTATAGAGACATGTCTCCTCTTATATTTATGAGTCCTCAAATCTGCATTTGGAAAATATCTATAACAATGACAATATAATTACATATGTAGAAATGATCCATGTTACTTAACATGGTATCAGAGCCAACTGCAAATGATAATTGATAAATCAGGATTGAACAATAAATGTGTGACGAGTTGGTTGTGATGAGCATCCATAGGAGATTTGACAAGAGAGAAGTTATTTTGCCATCCCTGAATTGTCTTCCTTCTATGATTATATTGCTTCTTCTGGTTCTTCTCATGATGGTGTACTTCGTGGATTATTATCTGTCCGGTAGCCCGAAGAGGAATGGTATAAATTGACCTTGAGATCTCCCACATTGTCACTCCACTCATTGTCCCTGGAATTGTTTTCTTTTTGATCGAATGAGGGAGTTTCATCATCGTGGTCCATGGTGGGTGTGTAGGGGTATTAGTTAGTGCACTATGTATAACGTTGTGTGCTTCTATATGGTTATTCCTCTCGTAGAGACAACCCTGTCTATCTTCTAGGAAAGAAAGTATTCCACTCTTCCACATATCAAAAATAGAATTATCAAGAGCACAATTTATACATATCTTACAATAGAACTTTCTTCTTTCTCTTGCCACATTATTAGGGACGTGATCTGCTTCTGCTCACTCTATTATTTTATATTAAGGAATGTGGCAAACATATGTAATATGTGAGTCATCGTCACCTTTGAAATATAAGAATTAATCAAAGCCAAAGACAACACCTAAGAATGAGGCCTGTGGTTTAACCAACATTGGGTCCCACACACCCACTAATGCAACATCAACGATAGAGAGCCATGGGTGCTACATACACCTAACCAGGAGTTAAATTATACTCGGCTGAGATACACATGATCAAGATGTCCAGACACTAAAGGAGGATATTAAGACAAGCCACATGAATATTCATTTGAGGTGGATGAGAAGGAATAATTTGTGGATATAGATTCATAAGATATGGAATTGTGAGGCCTCACCCCGACCTGTCATAGCATAGATGTTTTATTTGCATTTTGATTCTCAGGACTTGATATTTTGACATTTATTTGGGATTTTGATGGACTATGGCTCATAATATCTACTTGATTTTGGTATTGATTTTGGGGGCTTTCACCTATGATATGTATAAGGACCTAACTTTATGTGTGCATTAATCGACACCAAAAATATTGGAAAAAATGAACATAAAAGCCACTAAGCTCATGTCCTTTATCTTTGTTGAAGCAGAAGATGGTGCATTTGAGTTCCTTCTCTATAACTTTGGCATTAAGCATGGCATTGTCTATGTCGATGATCACATTGGAGAAATTGAAAGAAGCTTGTCTTAAGTTCTTAATTTGTCTTACTATATAGAGGGTTCAACAAAGACTTATTCGTAAAATTTCATGGACATAGCTCACCATTTGTACTAAGTCAGTTCACATGTGATCTTTGGGTAAAGTAGAACCTTTTTATGGTTATGTGCTGTTTACTCTAAACAGCTTTGTTAAAAATGGTCTTCTAATCTGCAATCTCAACCTATTTGTACAGAGAGAAAACAATATCATTGGCAGAACAGCTAACTCTTTCCATAACCCAATTAGACCACTCATGTCCCCACTCTTTATTTCCAAGTTATATAAGTTAATATTTTAAAACCTAAACTCTTTCCACAACCTAATTATACCACTCAAGCCCCCCCTCTTCATTTCCAACTCATTTAAGTATTAATGTTTTGATACCTTCAATAACCATGGAATGAAAATGCCCACTTTATATTTTGTTTCCCCTTGCTGCAGATGTTTTATAGGTATCAGGAAAGAAACTAAAAGTAAATCAAAGACATATTGATGCAGAGGGTCTAGGGTTCTAGTGCTTATCTTCTCCTAGTTAGAGTTTAGCCCTTTGAACCATCCAATGGTTTCTTCCTTCTATGTCCTCTCCGCCAACCTTGGCCTCCAAGAACCTTAATTCAACTTGCCTACTAGGTATAGTTGGGTTGCTGCAAGAACAAAGCCAACTTATTTAGGAACTAGTCCTACTAGCCCTTGCTTACCTTGTTCCTTCCCCTAGAACTCCAAACCCTTGCTTAGGATCTTTCCCACACAATTCTCAAGTCTTACCTTATGTTTAAGATACCTCCCATATCCATTTCAGACCTTTCAAACACTTTTGGTCATGTTAGCAATCACTTCACTATCACTACCCACAAGTAGGCTACTTAGGCCTAATTTGTATTAGGTCTATTTTCACCGTTTTGATCAATTGCTGCGAATTCTTCCACACAACCCTATGGAAGACCATGTGATTCTGAAAACTATCACTTAGCACTTCAAGAATCCAAAGTTTCAGAGAGGCTCTTGTTTCTAGGCCTCTGGACCAGTCACAACAAAACACATCCTAGAGGTCCTCAAACTTCACAACAACTCCTGGAACCATTTGTTCCTCTAAGCAGACACCCTAGGGATTCCATCCATTCCATTGAGTTGGTCATACCAGATCATGGGTGTGCTCTCCAATCAGTTCTTCACACTGTCCAGGCTCACCTACTCCAAGCAGTCAGCCTAGGGCGTCACTCCAAAATTAGGAGATCAATTGCATGAACCAAAATGTAAACAAAAACACTATGTACAAGTCCTAACCTACCATTCCACAAGGTTTCATGCATTTTCAACCGTGGATGATCAGGATAGGGCCATTTAGTTCCTGCAACTCTGTAAATGGAAGTTACAGCCACAGTCACCTAAAATACAATATAACTCTTCAATCGCTCAACTTGGAAACAAACTTGAATATGCAGAAGAAAGCTAAAAAAAAACTCTACATTCCCATTAAGTCAGATTATGAAGTCTGATCCGTAAACAACCGTACAAGAGGGCAAAACCACTATGAATGTAAGGGAAAACTCAGAAAAACATCTGTACAAATGGTTTACATGTGTGGTCTGCAACTGAATTTCATTCTAACCTCCAAAAATCTTCATCCCATGCTCAAATACCCGAGAATGGGTGGTTACAACCATCCATTCCTTCATTTGCAACTTCTTGCAAAAGTTGCAAAGTTGCTTGAGCAACTTTTGAGCATTTCTTGCTTTTTGAGTGTTTTAGGCAAGTGGGTGCTCCTAGACCTATCCTAGGACCCTAGTTAGGACCCTTAGGACCCTATAGGAGACCAAGTACCCTACTCGCTCAGACTTAGAACTTTTGACCCACTTGAAAATATTGTCCCTATGAGCAACTTTTGCCCTTACAAGCATATTAGGATCAGTTTGGATCCAATGACCATTGGATCTTATTAGACTCACACAAAGACTCTTAACTAACCCTAAACAACATCTAACCCAACATCAAACCAAAAAGGGAGGTGCTCTGCACCACATATAGTCTGCACATATAGTCTGCCTCCAGAAACACCCAAAAAGGAACCTGATTTTGTAACATTGATTGGAGGTCGGTCTGACCAAGTCACTAAAAATTTCTTTGAAATATTATATATATGCTTCCAAGAAATGGTATTCAACTTAGTCAATCGTATTCTCAATTGGAAACAAATGTGAGCTCAAAGTTTTACTGGAAACATGCTAGTTTTAATCCTTATAAAGATTAATATTTTAACAGCTCTAAATTTAAGAGTCATTCTCCATGATATCATGCCTCATAGCTGCTTAATCCTCGCGCCATTCTTATGTTCTATTGCATCTTGCTGAGTCAATGGGCCACCCAAACTAATATGTACTCCTTAAACATGTAAATGACTTAAAAATGACATGCCATTCAAAGCAAGAGCATTGTGTTATAGTTTTTACTGGATCTGAGTAAATAAAAGATCAGTATCAACTGTAGCAAGAACAATAGAATGAGTCAATTTTGTAGGGTGCAGGAAGCATATTGTATATTTATCAATTTCAAAAAGGTAATTGATTTTGCTTGACACTTAGCTCTATTATTTAGCCCAGGACATCTTCAAATTATCAAATCATTACTACTCTGACATTACTAATAATGAATTGATACTGTAGCATCCATCCATAGTGATCTGACAGAGTGTTTCATGATAATTTTACCTCATAAGAACGTATCATGAGTTGAGAACTATTTTTCTGTAGTACACCCCATGCAGCTTTACTTAAATTTGAAGAAGTAAGAAGAAACCAGCTGTGTCACCAAAAAGATGAATTAAATTAGACTTCTAACATATGGAAGATATGGAAACATAAATGAAAAACATATATACAACATATTAAAATCCAATAAGCTGACAGCTCTTACGCAAGGCTTTGTCCATTGTAGCGTGAATACGTTTTTATATGAGGCATAGCATGGCTGGACCATAGACAAAAGACAATAAATAAACTAGTTAAAACAATATGCAAAAACGAAAAACGAATGAAATGGTATTTCATGAGTGAAAAGTGTTAAAAATGCTATGGCATTGTTACTTTTCAAATAAAAAAATAAAAATCATAAGAATTAATGAAGTTGCAGATAATGCAATAAGAGAAACTTTATAACTTCCATTTATTGGAACATTTTTAGATTTCATACAACTCTAGATTAGAAGAAAAATGTACCTTAGTTTTGACAAATGAAATGAATTAGATAGCCATTTATCATTAAAGGGAGTCTGGAAAGTTGACACTTTGAATAGTCTATCCAATTCGAATCTGTTATGTAAGAATTATGGGAATATCATATGATGATAGGGGCCCTTTGGAAGCATAATGGTTCAAACTAAGCTTTCAGGATAAAGAGAAGATAATCAATTCCAAACGATAATACAATGTCATTCAGAAAGCTTGTCATCACAATTCCATATACCTTGAAAGCATGATATGTATCATTTTATATTTTCCATTGGCATAGCTACAGGAAGATGGCAAACAATTCATTAATTTGATATCATCAATACTCCTAAAACAGTGGCTAGTGTATCTGTTCACATTATCTTCCATTCTTACTAGGGATACAAAAGTGTGTGTGGTATATCTTGGGTTCTTCAACTTAAGGGGAAGGCCCTAGTGCTCAGCGGCTAAAATTTACAACTTTCAATCTTGACCCTTGGCCTTCATTTCTTGAGTACCTTATAAAGCCATTGCTACCTATACTTTTACAGACAACCTAGTGAGCTTTTGCTTCTGAAAAAAATTGTTGATAATATCATTATCATCCAAACGCCTTCTCTTGAATTTGCAGGTGACAGTCTATCCTCTCAGTTTGTGAATGCAGTTTTCTCCTCTCAAGTAGAATTATAACATAAGTAGTAATTATACAATATTCTCACAGAAATATAAACCAATAAGCCTAGAGACTGGGAAAAGACCAAAATCTAAAACAACTTGAATCTTAGAAATCATAAAGATGCACTCTCTTGGTATCTGGGGTTCCCCCAATGCAGAGAATATAGCAAATGCATTTGAAAACGATGATTTCCAACATCCAAATGTATTAGTCGCTGGACCAAGAGATGGCTTTCCTTAGCAGCTAGATTCATCTGAACAGAGTGCTCCTCCACTTTGTGCCTACCTACCAAATGGGAATTCTACCAATGCTACATAAACCTGATTCACCATTGCGAAAATTCAGAGATATCTTTTCTCCCAAGAAGCTGGGGCCACCTTCAAATTTCATCTAGCGAGTTGATCTATAATCACAAAAGGAAACAAAGGACTATATATAAAAGATATAAATACTCAGTCACTTAAGGCCATCACACTAGAATGGCAGTCCTCCATATCCCAAAGCCCAATGTGACATTACATGAAGCCAATATCCTTGGACCTAGCTGAACTAGCTTGCTCTCATCAAAGGTCTGACAGTCTTCCATGGTGGGATTACCTACCTGATTGGCACCACATTTAAGTTTTAGAAAGACCCCTGGCACTCCTCTCCACTCACAGTCCAATCTGGGTAACAATTAGCTCGAAAGGTGCATGGAAAAGGAAGAACACTCAAATTCTAATCAGCTACATCAAGAAACAGGAATCATCACTATAGTGGATTCAAGATATATTCCGAATTCCATCCCTATGTTAAACAATTTCTTTAACAACACCTGCTCATTCGGACTGAACTCAACCAAAGGTATAGGTTTGGAAGAGACCTATATTTAGGGACTATGAATTCTACTTTTGTTTGCCAGACAACAACATACTTCCATACCAAATCCAGAATCCTAAGAGAGGCACTTGGGAGGATGTAAGAACTTGGCTCAACACTACAATGTTTCTATTACTGTTGTATAATGGAAAAAGTCTCCTGCCTCTACACCCTTAAACTGGGATGGATTAGTTTGATTTTCCCTTTGTACATTCATGATAAACTCCTTCCCAACTTGCTTTAGACTAAACATATACCCAGAAAATATGGTTATCTCTCACCACTATCTTCAAACAAGAAGTATAAATTGAACAAGAGGTTAGTAAACAGGTGAAAAGTTTCGTCCAGCTCGCAAAATCCTTGAACATTAGTACTTAAAGGGAATAAATTGCTTTGATCCCCAGCTTTGACTTCTGCAATATATGGAAGTGTGATGTCCCTGTTTGCAAGAGACGTGCCTCAATGGCCAAATGTTTGTATTGGTTGTCAAAATCCTTGGATGCTAAGATAGAGTGCTTGCGGGAGATATGCCCCAAGGCAACACATCACGCTTGTGGGTGCTGCCCTCACCACCAGGTTGATCTTTTGGTGTAGTGGTTGGCCTTATTGGCATCCAAGTTGAGGTCTCAATGCTGAGACCTACAGAGCATTGTAGGCCTATGATGTCCTTGTGCATGGGAGACGTGCCCCGAGGCCACCATTAAATTTTGTGGGTGTCATCCTCACCACCAAGCTGGACCACTACATTAAAAGACCGGCCTGGTTGTGAGGGCAATGGAGGTAGGTGTTAAGGGTGGCTTTGGGGCACATGTCTCGCAAGAATTCCACCCAAGCATCTAAGATAAGTTCATCACAAGTTGTTAGAGACTTACCAAAACTAAGCAAAACAAATAATGAGATATGCAAAGGATGTCAAGGACAATAGACAAGAGAAACATTCAAGAAAAAAAGATTACTCATCTACTGATTAATTGAATCTTGTGCATACTAACATTTGCGGTCCTACCAGAACAAAAGGTTTTCTAGGTGAGAGATACTTTGTACTATTTATTGATGATCACTCTAGATATACTTGGGTTGCATCTCTAAAAAAAAAAAAAAGGCATTTGATAAATTCAAGATATTTAATGCCAGAGTTGAAAATAAATGTAGTAAAAGGATCAAGTGTTTGAGATCTAACAAAGGTGGAGAGTTTACCTCTGATAAGTTTGAAAGATACTATGAGAAACATGGAATAAGAACATAATTATTTGCATCCAAAACACAAACATCAAAATGGTGTTGTGGAAAGAATGAACAAGACAATTCAGGAGGCAGCAAGGACTATGATCAAGGAACCAAATCTACCTGAAGTTTATTGGAAAAAGTTGTGCATATTGTTGTGTACACTTTGCACAGAGTTTTTTTTACCAAGAGAGAGACTGTAAAAATTCATACGAACTCAGGCTGTAATGAAATAACTTGCACAATAGAAGAAATAATATGAAATATTATATAAATACTTGATAATAACTGAGAGTAATAGGCCACTTCGAGGGGGCAACCTCCAAATATCTCCAATGAAAACACACTTCACAATATGATTTTGAAATAAGACTCACAACCTCCTATATATACCTAATTATCTTAGGTTAAATAGACACAACCCTACATAACACCTAGGCTGACCTACCTACCTAAATAATAATATAATAATGATAACATGACTTAATTAAGGATTAAGATAGCCACAAGTTGACTATTCATAACACTATATACACCAATATTAAGGGCATAGCATGCCCCCTCTCTTGAAAGAAGCATTGTTCTCAATGCTAACCAAGTGTGGATTCTTTTGAATGAACTCCTCATCCTCCCATGTGGCCTCTTCAACTAGTAAGTTCTTCCATTGGATGAGATATTGAGTCAAGGTTCTGTTCCTCAGCTTCTTTGTGCGCATTTAAAGAATGCACTCTGGTTCAAAAATTATTCTTCCTTCTTCATCAAGTTGTGGTGGTGTTGTTTGAGTAGGAATATTCTGGCCAATTACCTCCTTCAAACAAGAAACATGAAAAATTGGATGTATCTTTGTTGTTGGTCGCAACTCAAGCTTGTAGGCAACACTACCAATCTTTTGAATGATTTGGTATGGTTCATAATATCTTGGAGACAACTTATTATTCTTTTTTTGTTGCTTCATTGAGATCTGTTTATAATGCTGCAATCTCAAGAAGACCCAGTCCCCAACTTCAAAATTTCTTTCACTACGATGTTGTTCCACTTGTTGTTTCATTTGATTTTGTGCCATAGCTAAATTCTCCTTGAGTCCTGAAAGTCCCAGTTGTTGATGAAGCAAGTGGTCCTCTACTGCCTGAACTCTTGGTGATACCTTTAATAGGTGATGTGATGGAAGGAGGATGATATCCATAAAGTGCCAAAAATGGAGACATTTTTTATGAGCTATGAAAAGAAGTATTGTACCACCATTTTGCAAGAGGTACCCAATATACCCATTGAGATTGTTTTTCTGAAGTGAAACAACGTAGATATCCTTCCAAATATTTATTAACAACCTCAGTTTGCCCATTTGATTGAGGATGGTATGAAGAACTATGAGCCAATTGAGTACCCAAACATGAGAATAAATCTTTCCAAAAGTGACTAGTAAAGATAGGATCACGATCACTAACAATAACCTTAGGTGTACCATGTAGCTTTTGGATATTCTCCAAGAAAACTTTAGCCACTATACTTGCTGTAAAAGGGTGTGATAATGCAATGAAATGTGCATATTTAGTGAGGCGATCAACTACTACCATGATGACATTATGACATTTAGATTTGGGAAGCCATGTGATGAAGTCCATGGATACCTCTTCCCAATGTTGGCTAGGAATAGATAAAGGCTGCAAGAGACCTGGTGTCTTAATTGTTTCCCCCTTAATTCTTTGACAAACCAAACATTTAGCCACAAATTTTTGAACATCACCTTTTAGCCCTTCCCAAAAAAATCTTCCCTAACCCGATGATATGTCAACAGAAATCCTGAATGACCACCAATTATGGACTCATATAGTTCTTTGAGAATCTTGTGTTTAAGAGTAGAATTCTTGCAGAGATACAAGCGCTCTTTATACCAAAGAATACCCCCCTTTAAACAAAACTTATCTGAACTACTAGGGTCACTTTTTATTTGCTGGATGAGATTACTTCTTGCAACATCATTTTGCCACTCTTCTTTGGATTTAGCCACCCAATTTTCTTGTAATATTGAAAGGGAACACAATACGGCTTCATCTTTTTCATCCTTCCTGGAAAGTGCATCAGCCACAATATTTTTCTTCCCTTTCTTGTATACAATTTCAAAGTCATATCCCAACATCTTAGTGACCCATTTTTGTTGCTCCTCTGCCAATAGTCTCTGTTCCAAAAAATATTTTAGGTTATCATGATTTGTCTTAACCGTGAAGTGTCAACCCATTACATAAGGCCTCCATTTTTTACTCCATGAAGGATTGCTAGCATTTCCTTCTTGTAAATAGGTTTGAGTTGATTTTTACCTTTTAATTGACGACTCTCAAAAGAAATTGGTCAACCTTATTGCATGAGAATTGCTCCTAT
The DNA here is from genome assembly GCA_028749045.1 of Cupressus sempervirens. Lineage (NCBI taxonomy): Eukaryota > Viridiplantae > Streptophyta > Pinopsida > Cupressales > Cupressaceae > Cupressus > Cupressus sempervirens. The sequence continues at coordinate 397,482,214 of CM053790.1, forward strand.
CCCATTTCTAGAAGCATTACATTCCACAATGAATTCCTTGGTGAAGTCTGGAGTGGCAAGCACTGGAGTTGTACACATAGCCTTCTTCAATTGCTCAAATGATACATTAGCAGATTCATTACAATGAAAAGAATCCTTCTTCAATAGGGTGGTAAAGGGTGCTGCTATACAACCATAATTCTTTACAAATCTTTTATAGTATTCTGTCAATCCCAAGAAACCCCTTAGCTTCTTAGTAGTTTTTGGAATAGGCCATTCCATTATAGCCTTAATTTTGGTAGGGTCCACCTTTACTCCTTCATGTAAAACTATGTGTCCCAAATACTCCACTTCCTTAAGAACAAAAGCACACTTTGATGGCTTAGCATATAGTTGATGATCTTCAAGTAATTGTAATGCTTGATCTACATGCTGCAAATGTTCTTCCCAAGTCTTGATATAAATTAATATATCATCAAAAAACACTAACACAAGCTTTCTCAAGAACTTCTTAAAAATGGAATTCATCAAACTTTGGAATGTGGATGGTGCATTGGCAAGACCGAATGGCATCACCAAAAATTCATAATGACCTTCATGAGTTCGAAATCCTGTCTTACAAATATCTTCCTCCTTAATCCGAAATTGGTGATAAACCGATCTAAGATCTAATATGGTAAAATACATAGCTCCATTTAATTCATCTAGAAGATCATCGTTGACTGGAATAGGAAACTTATCTTTAATTGTGTACTTGTTGAGCACTCTATAATCTGGACACATGCGCCAAGTTTCATCCTTCTTACGCATCATCACAATAGGTGAGAAGTAAGCACTTTGGCTATGCTTGATAATTCCTGTCTCTAGCATTTCCTCAATAATTTTTTCTCACTTTTTTGTATGTGTGGGTACCTATAAGGATTGATGTTTGGTGGATGGCTCCCTGGAACTAGTTGTATGGCATGGTCATGATCCCTCTTAGGAGGAAGTCCTTAAGGCATATCTTCAAGAATCACTGAGTGACAATCAATTATTGTTTGTAAATCTGGATGAGTAAGAGCATTAGATTGAGAGACATCTAATGAACATAGCTAGGCCACAAATCCATCCGCACCTTTCTTAAGAAACTTTTGCATTTGATGAGAGCTTACCATCTGTGGGGATTTTACCTTCAATCCCCTTAGCTACACTACCTTTCCTTTTGATTGAAGTCACATGAATAGTTCTTGGAAGTTCATCTCAATTGTTCCCAATGTAGTAAGCCATTGTACTCCCAAAACAATATCCGCTGCACACATGGATATCGCATACATTGGGGTATCAAGTTGATAATCTCCCATGGATAATTTGATGCTATGACACTTTCCTGAACAACTAACTGTGCTCTCATCTGCAATCAAAACCTGAAACTCAGGGGCTGGATATATAAAACAATTTAGAAGAGTTGCAAACTTTTTGTTGGTGAAATTATGAGAACTACTTGAGTTGATCAACACTGTTACTTTCTGCTTCTTTAAGAAACCCACTACCTTGAGAGTTTGCAGTGCATTGAAACCTGAAAGTGCTTGACAAGAAATGATTGGTTGAGAATCATGTGATTTCTCACCTGACTCCCTATCTTCCTCTGATATGGGATCATCCTCTTTTTCCTCACTTGGACCTTCAATATAGAACAATTTCTTTTCACTACATTTATGTCCTCGACTATATTTGCCATCACAATAGAAACACAACCCTTTTTCTCTTTTCTCCTCAATTTTTGGCGGAGTCAACCTAGTAGGTTGGGGAAGAGAAGGTGTTGAATATCCTTTTTCTCTTGTCACATTAGCCCTTTGCTTTCTCGGAATCAAGAACTTCTCCTCTACCCTGCGTGCCAATATAAAAGGCTCATTTACTAAGCTAGGAAAAAACTGCGTACCTCATGTTGAATGTGATCCTTGACACCACCTAAGAATAAATCATTCAAGTTCTCCTCTGTAATTGTATCCACTCTTGGATAGATTTTGGAATTTTTGAATATAATCCTTAACTGATCCTATTTGTTGAAGCTTAGCAAGTTGGCTAAAGAAGTTTTCTGTCACATTATTGCTATATTGTGGTTGGAGTTCTTCTGTAAAAATTGACCATGATATAGTGAGACCCTTTTTTGTCCTATGAGTACAAAGCCAACGATACCAAATGAAATGATCTGGTTCTAGATATAAGGAAGCCATCGTGACCTTTTGTCCATATGGGATTTGATGTACTTCAAAAAAATTGTCCATTTGATTTATCCATGTTAGAGGATCCTTGCCATCAAATTTGCGCATCCACCTTTGGAAAAAAATTCCTAGATCTCGTAGGATTAATAAAATTTGTCATTATTAGTTGACTTGAAGGTTTCACCTTGATTGTTTGAGAGCTTCTTCCTTGTTTCATTCATATATGTGCTTAACATGCTTCGTATATCTGATATATCTCCTCGTAGGTCACACATATCCCTCTTAAACTCTTCCTTGAACTTACAAAGTTCCTCATTGGGATTACTATCCTCTGTTGTTTCCCAATCTTGATCGGAGGATTTCCTTGGTGTGATAGTATTCCTTTTGCCTCTTGTTGAAGGCCTTGTTCGTTCCCAAAATCGCAGATTGGAAATCCAAGAGCCTGCCACTTCTCCAATAGGACTTCTCAATTAGTTCTGGCCAACGAACGGAAATCGCTTAGATTCCCCTGCACTTCGGGCTCCGCTACACCTAGGCAGGTAAACCTTCACCTTGAACACTGACTACCCAATTCAAGGGTTTTCTATAGTGAATTTAAACTTTACGAGTTCCTCAGCTGGCAAGGTCCTTGAACTCGATCAGAATGAAACTGAAATTGGATCCTGAATACTTGATGATTGAATGTTTTGTATAAATTTTGTAAATAATGAATTTGATGCTTGCAGGAGGAATATAGATTTTCTGACTTCAATAGAAAGACTAGTGCCTTTGCTTATCCGGGCGATAGAGTCAACTTCAGAGAATTTTTACATACAACTTCATAATGTTCAATGCATTTGTACTGTCAACAATTTTGATAATCTAGATGCGACAGACCAATTATGATGCAATCTTAAATTAGTCCAGATTGAATTTTAACTCCACTGAGACAAACTGGACACAGTTGTGGAAACAATTAAATATTTCACAACACATGCGATGATCAAATTTAAAATGCTTAATTGACCATGTCCACTTATCTGATAACAAAATCATATATAGAATTTTAAAATATATTTATGAAGGACAATTCGCCTGCAGTTTTAAATCTCCACGCCATTAAAGGTAAACAAAAACATTTTTATTTTATTTAAAAATAAATAAAATAATGGACTTTATTAGAGAATCATAATATCGCCCTTATCTCTCCATACAATAAAATAAATATAAAATACTTCTCTCTAATTGAATAAAAATGTTTTTATATATTACAATGTCTTTTACCCCTCACCATCGTTCCATATTTATATTTGAATATACAAAAGAAAGTGACTTTAGGTATTCAAGTCATGTCTCTTCATATATAATTAACATTAATCATAAATATATATATATATACTTTTTAAAAATTAACCATCCTCCTTTAGATTGCGCTTGTTGAACGATGACTTGGCATTATTATTTTTAGAACTTTCATCACTGCATGGTTCACTTTAGCTATGAGGAAATAAATTTATTAATATTATTGGCTTGTTATTTAGGGCACTTCATTCTCTGCAATTTTGACGATCATAAATTTCTTACATCTCTCTTGAGTTCAAACGCAACTACACTGAAGAAATTGCAACAACTGAATGTGAAACATTCCTTGTCAATGGTTAATTTCCTTCAACGGGTTTATATTATTGCCATTATAAATGCCGTGAATGATTTAGAAGTTTTCAAATGGCCAAATAATTACGAAGAATAGCATCCAGGTTATGCAATATCCATCGTGCTCACTCAGAATTCCCATCTGCTCGCAGTGCAGACTTAGCCGCCTCTTTCCTTCATTCATGCATGTCTGGTAACCTTATCGTTGATGAAGAAATACAAACTGGGTGTTGTAGTATTATTTCTACCGTAAATGTGCATGACTCTATTGGCTGTCTAACATGGATTATAATTTGTGCATAACATTACTGACTATGCACTTTCATTTTATCAGACCCTCTTGTAATTTTTTGAGTGCTGTTTAATATTGCTAATGCCTGTGCGCAGCTTGGAAATACATATGGAGGTCGCAGCTTGACAAGGGCCATTAATTGTCTTATCCCTATTTGTTGCTTCCTGTATCACATTCGGATTGGCTTCTCTAATACTGTTGTATATTACTTTTATCTATCTCTGCCATAATCATGACTTTTGCGTCTGCCTGTGTGGTTTAGTTTTGCATAGAATATATAGTTGATATGGTTAGGATATCTATCCATCAGTGTGTTGTTCCGTACATATGCATGAGAACAGGATCCCGATGAGATTACTGAGCCAAACGTTCCATTAAACCAGTAAATCACATCTATAACTTCTTAAGATATTCTGAAGACACGATTTATTTGCCATAATATCTGTGGATGAATCATGTGTACATCATATTTTCACACACTCATTGACTTGCATTCGCAATTTTCCGAACAATGGTTATTTGTGTTTCAAAAATGGGCTGCACAATATACTAGAATCTTTGTTGATTCAGAAAATACTTTATGATTGTAAAACCAGCTTTCTCAATTCATATTTCCTCAATACTGCAGTAGTTACAGTTTGCAATGATTTTCAGAGTTGGAATGATTTTCAGAGTTGGGGATCTAAGGTTCGATCATTCTATCTTTGATAGGCATATTGTCTAAAACACATTGATCTCTGGTGGAGGAACACATGATGACATTGTCTTTCTCATGGCTTTAAAACCAGTGCTACTCTGGAACGTGTTTGGTTTTCTGGGCATTCCTGCAGCTTGAAAATTTATCCCTTATTCTGGAGTTGCATTTCCTTCAATCTTAAAAGTTTGTCAAAAATTTGTTCCTGTCTAACGCTTTTTCAGAATCAGAAGTCATGCATCACTTTCTTCAATCTAAAGAGTCCCATCAAGAAATTATGCATAACCAAAATCTCAAAGCATTTAAGTACTTTTGTTTGAAAGCTTCAGCAGACAACTCACTCAACATTTTTCACGCTTTGTCAGCACTCAAGTATTCAACACAAATGATTGGGCCAGTATGGCATACTAGTTCACCAGCATATATTCCATGAAAAACAAATCACAGTCTGATAGTCCAGTCATCAATTTCAATTATAATGTCTCCTACCATTCTCATAATAACTTTTACTGGTTTGAAGCATATTGGTAGTGGGTAAGATCTAGAGATTTTCCCTTTGTCATGGTGTTCGGAGCTCTAAAATTTGCCAAAGTTTAAAGTCCCATCAGGCCCTATCATGATGGAAACCAATATTTTTGAAATAAATCACACAAATGAAGTGTAAATTCTTTGAATTATTTATTTATTTATTACTATAACTTACTAGGGCCAAGATACCCTTGGAAAAAATTAGCAAATTTGCTGCCTTGAGAGAGAATTTTCCTAATTTTACAATATCTTGCCTTTTTTTTTCAATTTCTCCAAGCTTTTAAATTTAGGCTCCTCTACTATGTATTAAAAAACTCAATACAAGTTATACTCCAATTAGGTAGGATGTGAAAGATATGAAGATCTCAATAAATTGTGTAGATAATAGTAATTCTGTAAAATTTTTCTCAAATTTTCTCCAATTCCTCTAAATTTTGGACTATAGCTTCTTTAATATGGTCTTAAAAAACCCTTTAATAATCTTTGAAAAATTTGCTAAAATCTGAAAGTCATGCTCTTCCCAAAATCACCCCAATGTTGAAAAAAAATCTTGCCTCTATGGTGCCAAGATCATGCTTTGATACCACTTGTAATGAAATAACTTGCACAATAGAAGAAATAATATGAAATATTATATAAATACTTGATAATAATTGAGAGTAATAGGCCACTTTGAGGGGACAACCTCCAAATATCTCCAATGAGAATACACTTCACAATATGATGTTGAAATAAGATTCGCAACCTCCTATATACACCTAATTATGCTTAGGTTGAATAGACACAACCCTACATAATGCCTAGGCCGACCTACCTACCTAAATAATATTATAATATTGATAATATGACTTAAGGATTAAGATAGCCACAAGTTGACTATTTATAACCCTATATACACCAATATTAAGGGCATAGCATAGGCATGGATGCAAAATCTTTGGAAGTAAAAACTATATTCAAGGAGATGACAATTTTGGCATGTTTGATGAAGGAATTTTTTTAGGATACTCTACCAGAAGCAAAGTGCATTGGTGTTATGACAAAAAGATAAATAAAGTTGGAGAAAGTACGAATGTGAGGGTTGTTAAAACTTGAGCCCAAAAATCAGTGATAATCAACAACAAGAAAAGAGCCAAAAATTGAAACAACAAACATCAGAAATATCTTGGGAAAACCCTTCAAGACTAAAGAGAAAAACCCAACCACAACAAAAGATCATTTTATTGAGAATAATTTTTTTGTGTACAAAGTCTATTGCTAGATGTGATATAAATACCTTAAGGAGAGACTCTTCACATAACGACCGAAAGTCTCTTCAAATATCCTAAAATGTAACACTTTAGTACAATTACAATTACAACTCTTTAAAGTTCCATGCCTAAATACATGGCGAATGACACGTCATTATATTAATATTACAATTTGAACATGAGAGTCCTTTTCAGCTGAAGGTGACAATAATGGTAATAACGCCCATCTTTCTAGAGATAAAGATCTCTATTGTAGCTACCATCTTCAACAACCCCTCTCAGCCAGAGAGAGATCTATAGAGGAACAATCACACAAAACTACAACCAAAATGTCAATGATAAAATATCATCACATAGATCCTATAAGATTCATGGAATCACTCAACATGAAAACTTGTAAAAAAAATCTCTTTGTTAATAATCTCAAAATGTTTTGCCCCTCTCGAAGACACACTTTTTCCCTAGGTGTGCGAGTATCACCTAGAACCATGTCTATAAATGAAAGGGGTTTATATCCGTAGAGTGCTTTGAAGGGTGCCATCCCAATAGACATGTGATAAGTTGTATTGTAACAATATTCCCCCAGATGCAACCATTTGATCTATCCTCCTTGCTGTGCTGAAACATAGTTTTGGAGGTAGCCTTCCAACCACTTGTTCACATTCTCTGTCCGTTCGTCAATCTGAGGGCCGTAGCTGGTACTTGGTGAAATTTTTGTTCCTTCCAACCGAAATAATTTTGTCTAGAAGATATTGAGAAATCAACAATTCCTATCACTAACAATATTTCGTAGTGCTGTGGTTTGACAATGTACGCCCTATTTGGTAACTCAAAATGGGGACTCCCTAGTTTCAAATTCCCCTGTGAGGCTCCTAGTTCGGAGCCTTGATCATTTTGGACCCTCCCCTTGGTCTGGGAAAAATCCCAGTCTCAAACTGGGAAGGCTTGGGCACCTAGAGAGAGAGAAAATCATTAATTTTGGATACAATTGTGCTTTAAGTGAGCATATATGCACTTGCATGCTTTACCCCCACCCTCGGAGGTGCGGACCTGTGCGGGTGTGCCGAGGCCTATATAAGGCCCCAACCCCCTCATTACCATTCACTCTGCTCTTGCTTGGTTCCAACGCCACACCTTTACACCCTGCTCCACCCTGCTCATACGCTTCTCTGGTCCCCTGCAAACTAAACATTAAGGTTAGATACCTTAGAGGTGCGCACATGCGCACCCCTACACCTCCACACACAGAAACTAAAACAAAGTAAGGCAATTCTCCCCCTCTATGCACTAAGCCTGTTGTGCACGTGCGCATGTGCAATGGTGCGCAACTACGCACAGCCATTTCTCAGGCTAATTAAGCACACTAGCGTACCTATAAGGGTGCGCTAGGTGCGTTAAATGGCACAACAGGCTATTTGGGGGAAAGTAAATGCATTTTGGTCTATTCTGACTAATTTTAACCTATTTTTAAGTCAGTCTAGGGTCTTTTTATATCCATTTTTGCCTTCTGATATCCATAAGGGTAATGTTTGCCTCTTTTGTGTAGATCAAATGACGTCACCATCATCCTCCATGGCTGAAAAAATGGCACCGAAACCTGTTGCTTTCAAGTACCAAGGAGCGCATAAGAAATCAAGATTCCAGGATGGGCATACAGAGATTAGAGCTACAAAGTTGGGCCACATTGACTGGAATGCCTTCTTGACAATTAGAAACAAACCCCAAGAAAGGTTAGCAATGGTATCTGCATTGATCCGGTCTGGGCTAGTTAATGCAACATCACATCCCACATTAGTTCAATCTTTTGAATTGATAATGACATTAGAAGAGCATTATGTGACTGAGGAGAAGGTAGTAAAAAGCGTTGCAGGAGAGATAGTCCCGGACCTTTGACCTCGAAACATAGAGAAAGTGTTTCAACTTCCAAGGGCTGATCAATACCTCTAGATCTCATATGATGGATCAAAATGGTGGTAAAAGGAGGATGAGAAAGAGGCGAAGGAACTAGTGCATACCTCATTTTTGATCGACAGGACACCTTTGGGCCGTAGAGTAGGCAAGGTGGATATGACTAGAGGGTATATAAAAGACATCGGATACTCGATCGCCCTCCTTAGTAGAGTAATGGGCCTTCCTGCAGTGGGTCAACTTCAAACATGGATGGTTCATTTCATTGAAAGCATAAGGACGGCCAAGATGCCCATTGATTGGGCCAACATCCTTATCAGTGTAAATAATTATTATTTACACTTTACTTAGGATAAATGCATTATTTTATTATTTATTAGGCAGTATGCGTACTCATATGAGTTGTTAGCAATTCTATTTTAGCACATGGTGTCTACAACATTGGAGTTTTCATAATCAACTGAGTTGTCATGTAGACAACACAGTTGTTCGCACTCTAATTAAGCACATGGTGTCTACAACATAATTTTACGTGACACACCTATGTAGGCTTATCCTCTCATCATCGCACTAACTCTTGTGCTCAATGGAGGATAACCCACTCTTGGTGGACATGTGCTTAGTTGTGAGGCTTATCATTTTGCTAACTCCTCGTCATTCTAGAAGCATTCTAGAGGCCTTTATATTCAGGCACTCCTAGTGTGTATGTACATTATTCATTATCATATTGTTATTATGATCATACATCATTTGGTCCATATTGTGCTTTGTTCTTGAGCTTCTTGATCTTGGTGTCATTTTTCCCTAAGGCAAATTCTTACATGGTATCAAAGCCATAGGAGCATCATTTCATAGCCATTGGAGACCATTCCTGCTTCACCTCTCGGAGGGCCACTGATTCAAATCCAGCGAATTTGTAGTCATTGGGAGCGTCTACAACCAAAGTGGACCTCACAATTGTGTCTGGAGCATCAATTCGGTGAATTTTGATTATAAATTCGCCTACCCTAGGCTATAATCAAAATTAAGGCAAATTTTTTTTGCAAATCGGCACTCGAAGACCCGATTTGCAAAATTTGGTATGATCTATTAAATTTGCGAATTTATTTTTTTAGATTTGTCATTTTCATTTCTTTGCAATTATTGTATTTTTCAAATTATTTTTTCGAAATTTTTTTCGGCCTATCAAGCCTGTAGAGAATTTTTTTTTGTAGGAACCGGGTGGTCAAATCTCGGCCCCCTTAGGGGAATATTCTTTGCGAGTTTCGGCATATTCTAGCAATTACAACATTCAACAATCCGTCAAATATTCCAACAGTTGGCATTTACAAATCCGGCCTTTACCATACCAGAAACTGGTGGCCGAGTCAACACCCGACAAGCTCCTCAATATCGATTGCCTCATTTTGCTTGAACAAAGGTGGGGTTTGTTTTTAAACAAAGCAAAGCTTTTTTTTGGCATGCATGTGGGATTAAAAGTCCCACACACTGCACCCGCCAATTTTCTTTTCGTTGGTGGCGTTCTCCTCCCCGGCACTGAACATCTATCCGGTGCTGTCCATCGACCGTTGCTTCGAACCTCAATGCCAGCCTTCCTCCCGCCATGCCGTGCTCTCGTAGCTTGCCACGTAGGGCTGCACATTAGCGCCGCCCAGACAGCACAACAGAGACCCCGACCACGTCAGCTTTTAGACACGTCAGCGGACACGTGAATCTACCACGTAGTCACCATGCAAGACATTTGTATAAGCCACCTCATAGTGCTGTACGCCTAGTTGATAGTCCCAGTCAGCAGGCACGTGGACTTTCGTACAATTGACGTCATCATTTTGTATAGTTGACATCAGCATCTATACCTGCCACGTCATTAGATTTTTTTTTTTGCTGACATAAGCATTTCACGGCATTAAATTTGACGACCGTTTGACCATCATCAGCAGGCCAAATTACACTACCGCGATAGGGAGAATTGATAATTGACTTAGGTGCCACACATCATATGAGTGTGTCAAAGAGAGATTTTTCTTCCATGACACCTTCTAAGTTACCTCACATCTTTGTAAAAGATGATACTAAAGTGGAAGTTGAAGGAAAAGGTGAAGTTGAGATGGACAATGGAGCATTCAAGGATGTTCTATATGTTCCTAATCTTACCTCCAACCTTCTTTCAGTCTACCAAATCACTCAATATGGAGGTGGAAATAAGGTTGAATTTTTTTTAGATTCAGTGGTAGTGAAAAGCATTAAGGATGACTCTATGGTTGCAATAGGTGAAGCCAATCATGATTCAAGGCTTTACACTTTCTCTTCCTTTGTGCCTAAATCTAATGCACAAGCCTTGTTAATGCATTCAAATACAGAAAGCAAACTATGGCATGAGAGATTTGGACATCTCAATTACAGGCATCTTCATCAGCTTAGCAGCAAGAAAATGGTTCATGGTCTACCTCAAGTCCAGTTTTTAGAAGGTGTTTGTTTAGGTTGCTCAATTGGGAAACATCTAGAAAAAATGTTTGACAAGGGGAAGTCTTGGAGAGCACAATGTGTTCTTGAACTAGTTCATAGTGATGTGGCGGGCCCATTTCCAGTGCCATCATTTGGCAAGTCTCGCTATGCACTCACCTTCATAGATGACTACTCTCGCTTTACTTGGGTCTTCTTCATGGCTCATAAGAGTGAAGTATTTGAAAGATTTCTCAGCTTCAAGGCTCAAGTAGAAAAGCAGTCAGGAAAAACCATCAAAATTCTTCAAACAGATAATGGGGGGGAGTATGCGAACTCAAGACTAATAGACTTTTGTACTCAAGAGGGAATTGACCTTTAGCATTCAGTACCATACATGCCACAACAGAATGGTATTGCCGAAAGGAAAAACCAAACCCTCAAGGAGATGACCAGTTGCATGCTACTAAACAAGTCTCTTGATTAAGTCTTTTGGGCTGAAGTAATGAATTGTGCTAACTATATCTAGAATATAAGTCCTCATAAAGCTTTGGATGGTATAACTCCTTTTGAAGCTTGGACTGGCAGGAAACCTTGGGTAAAGCACTTCAGAGTCTTTGGTTGTCCAGCATGGGCACAAATACCTCCATAGAAACGCAAGGCATTGGAAGCTCAACGCAAACTTTGCATCTTTGTTGGATATGCGGATTCACATAAAGCCTACAAGTTGATGGATCTAGAGACACATGACATATTCAATGAGAGGAGTGTACATTTTGAAGAAAGTTGTCCAAGCTTTACTTCTTCAACTCCTCCTTCTTCCTCCTTCATTGAATAAGAGTGATAGTGATGATAGTGACTTGGAAGATGTTCGTCCACGACCCAAACAGAGGCATCAGCCAGTAGAGGTTGAGGATATTCCTTCTACATCTTCTTCCACTAGACCTAAATGGGCTCAGCTGATATTGGATGCGTCAAGACCATTGGCAGGGAATCCTTCAAATACTAGGACAAGATCACAACACAACTCACTCCCACATGCTTATATTGTAGTTGTTTCCAATCCACAATCATTCAAAGAAGCTTCACGTATTCCAGAATGGGATAGAGCAATGGAGGAAGAATATAATTCTCTTATGAGAAATGATACATGGGACTTAGTCTCTCTTCCTAAGGGACAAAAATTGGTGCGATGTAAGTGGATCTATCGGACTAAGTTTGTAGTGGATGGAAGTGTTGATAAACATAAAGCTCGACTTGTTGCAAAAGGTTTCTCTCAGGTACCTGGCAATGATTACACTGAGACCTTTGCACCAGCTGAAAAAATGAATTCCATTCGTTTGACACTAGCTATAACAGCAGCTTAGAGATGGGTTGTTTATTAGATGGATGTGAAGAGAGCATTCTTGAATGGTGATCTTCATAAGGAGATTTATATGGAGCAGCCATAGGGATTTATTTAGGATTCTACCTTGGTTTGCAAATTGAAGAAATCTATCTATGGACTTAAACAAGCTCCAAGAGCTTGGTATGCCAAGATGGATTCTTTCCTTCTCTCCAAAGGGTTCACCAGATGTCATTCCGATCCAAATGTCTACATTCTTCAGAGGGATGATTCTCATTTGCTACTTGTGCTTTATGTTGATGATTTGATCATTATAGGAAGTACAACATCCATCATTGATAGTGTCAAGGCTACTTTGCAGGATAGGTTTTCGATGATAGAATTGGGTCTAATACATTATTTCCTTGGTATCGAGATACATCAGTCTTCATCAGGGATCACATTATCACAACCCAAGTATGCTCTTGATCTTCTTGCTCGGTTTCGCATGAGTGATTGCAAGGCTGCATCTACTCCATTCCTTTCAGGTGTTAAGTTAGAAGCAAAGTGTTCCACTCCACTTGTTGATGCTACTTTGTATAGACAGTTGGTTGGAAGCCTCATCTACTTAACACATACATGCCCTGACATCTCATTTGCAGTTGGCATGGTTTCTCGCTTCATGCAAGAGCCACATGAACTTCATTGGAAGGAAGCCAAACGAATCTTGCACTATATCCAGGGTACACATACATATGGGAGATGCTATGCAGCTGGTACTGGACTACAATTGGTGGGATATACAGACTTCGACTATGCAGGGGATCTTGATTCTCGCAAGTCTACTTAAGGATACATGTTTCATCTTTGTTCCGGTCCCATTTGTTGGCACAGTAAAAAGAAGAACACTATTGCTCTTTCATAGACTAAGGCTGAGTATCGAGGAGTTGTGAATGTGGCAACATAAGCTATTTGGTTGCAACAAATTTTGAAGGAGTTTGGCTTTGATCTACCTAGACCCACAATCATCCATTGTGATAATCAGAGTGCCATTGAAATCTCAAAACATCTAGTCCAACGTCAACAGACAAAACACATTGAGGTTCATATGCACTACATCAGAGAGCTGATTCATGAGCAGGTCATTGCATTGCAGTATTGTCCTACAGAGCAGCAGATAGCCGACATCTTCACCAAGCCCTTCACGGAGGTCAAGTATCTTCATTTGCGAGATCTCTTGGGGGTGAGGGATTTTTCACTAGGGGGATCACATGACTCTTCTCTTCTTTATTGTACTTATCTCTCTTTTTGGAGGGTTTTTCCCATGAGGTTTTCCCTCTTTCTCCGTTTTCAGAGAGATTGCATTTCATTGCATTGTATACACAACATTGCATTTGTACTTGGGTACCTAACATGGCCTAGTAGCCGGGACCCATTATGCATTTCATCATAGCTTTTGTGAGCTTAAGTGCATTCCCCTAAGTTGCACTTAAGGGGGGGTGTTAGTGTAAATAATTATTATTTACACTTAAGTTTACTTAGGATAAATGCATTATTTTATTATTTATTAGGTTAGATACCTTGGAGAATGCGTACTCATATGAGTTGTCATGTTGACAACACAAGAGTTAGCAACTCCATTTTTAGCACATGGTGTCTACAACATTGGAGTTTGCACGATCAACTGAGTTGTCATGTAGACAACACAGTTGTTCGCACTAATTAAGCACATAGTGTCTACAACATAATTTTACGTGACACACTTATGTAGGCTTATCCTCTCATCATCACACTAACTCCTGTGCTCAATGAAGGATACCACTCTTGGTAAGAGTGGACATGTGCTTAGTTGTGAGGCTTATTATTTTGCTAACTCCTAGTCATTTTAGAAGCATTCTAGAGGCCTTTATATTCAGGCACTCCTAGTGTGTATGTACATTATTCATTATCATATTGTTATTATGATCATACATCATTTGGTCTAGCTTGTGCTTTGTTCTTGAGCTTCTTGATCATGGCATCATTTTGCCCTAAGGAAAATTCTTACAATCCTAAGTGATAACTTGGATGAGCAGCTAGTCAACGTTAAAATTGATCTCTGTTTCTACATGACAGCATACATGGTGTACTTGCTAGTGGCCAGAACCACTGACTCTCCAAGGTTGTACAGAAGGGAAGCATGCAAGATGCAAATGCTTGGCCCCATGTGGTATACCCACAATTGGTAAAAATTAAGCTCTCACTATAGAGTGTGGAATCTAGAGTGGTCAATGATGGGTTCATCTTTGCCATCATTAGATTCATGGAAGGAGATTATGTGAAGAGAATGTCAGTAGAGGCAGCAATTAGAATCGAGAGATGTAATGTCCCCTCTTTAGTTCGACATGACATTGATCATGGATTTTGCCTATTCCAGACTCTCGTAGGCAAATGGTGTGGAGAGAGAGTCAATTCTGCGGATCAGATGGTCATATCTTGCTCTTGAAGAAGTGTTAAGAGGTTATATTTTATTATTATGTGTTATTGGGGCCTACATGTTATAATTTTAAGTTGAGTTGCACTTTTTATTTTATAAAATTACTTTATTATAAAAAGTGCATTATAATGAGATTTTATAAAGGATGTTTCTAGAAGTTCTAGAAAAAGTGCATTATAATGAGATTTTATAAAAGATGTTTCTAGAAGTTCTAGCAACTTCTTAGAAAAGTGAATAAATAGAGGGCTGGGCCTCTCAATTTGGACATGCCGGGATTTGAGATTTCTTCTACTTCTTCCATTGTGGAGCAAATTTGTAGTCTCTTGGGTCTGCAAATTATTTGATCTTTGGGAACGAATCACTCCCTTGGATTGGCGACTTTGAGGGTGTGAAATATCACCTGAATTGTTGCATTTGAGGAGTTGGTAATTCAGCCATCTCATTTGGACTTCATTGAGATTCAGTTATAAGGGTTTACTTTGGTTGGATTAAGGGTTTCAGTTGTGCCCTAGCATTTGTGGATTGATTAACAGGGTTTGTAGACACAGTTGTGCATTATTTTCAGACTGCCAGTCCAGGGTTTGGACCCACGTTTTTGCTCATAACTCCTAATTGGCTTGACGGATGAATTTCATATTTTAGGGGGTTATTCAGCAACCCTAGGCGCCCAGATTTATTGCTTTTGGAGTGACAAAAAAACGCTGCAATATTTTTATCTAGCAGCCGTACCAGGCCGTACCTGTACGGCCCTGTCAGTTGGGCAGCAGCAGCAACTTTGTGAGTCGGTTTGGGGCAGATTGTGAGGTCTTCGTGTGGCATTAATTCAGCATTCATGTCCGGCAAAATTGGAGCTATTCCAGGTGCTGTAAAAGTTTCGTCATTTGCATTCCAAATCTGAACTGGGTTATTGTTCATATCATAACATTGCATTGTCAAGAGCTTGATGTATTAGAAGTGCATAGTTGTGACAGTCTCTCATTGTAATCAGTTCTATTTGCTGTCATAAAAATCAGAGCATTGGACTTCATATTTGAGTTTCATATTGTCATCTATCTCTTAGATTGGTAGTGTTATAATCTGGAATTGTTGTTCATACATTATTGGCATCATATATTGAGGTTTCATTGTACAACAATTAGTAATATTGCAGCCTTATTCGGTTACATGCCAACTGTTTGACAAAATTCCTAAGTCCAGTTTGAGGGTTTCAGTGGCCTTTATAGTAAGGGTCATTACAAGAGATAGGAGCCTACTACATTCAATTCAAGACTTTTATGTATCTTCGAGTAATTGGTACTCTTCTGTGCACCAAAAAGCTTCCAAGATACCCTTTAGATAGGATCATACTCTTGGAGATAGCCCACCAACTCACTTTTTTTCTTATGACAAAGTGAGGAAACAACATAAGAAGACATGGGTTTGGCCAATTACAATTGGCGCATTCGAGGTGAAGCAAAAACAAGTTATTGCCACCTTTGACTCTGAATGGGATCAGTATCCCTTGGAAGAATATAACTCCCCTCGCGCGTTCTTTGACAACATTGGGATGGTTCAACATTTGGCAGGGAAAGAGTTTGTTCATGTTGAAGCCCTGGAAGATCACTGGATGAATGCTATAGATGAGTACAATGTCCGTATAAGGGACTAGTGTAGGATGATTCTATATTTAGTAGAAAATGTGCTCAAAATGAAGATTCCTCTAAGGCCGTAGAGAAGGATGCCCCTAAAGTTATGGATCCTTTGTATAATAGAGACAAAATCTACGACAGGCCTATCATGAATGCAGAGATAGGGTGAGAGGAAAACAATGACATAGATCATCAGGCTAGGCATGTGGTTGAATTGCAAAGGGAATGGATTCGAAAGCCATTTCGGATGGATCCATTTCCTGAGGCCATACCTCTACAACTCACAACTAGGCCTATCAAAGGTAAAGGTGCAAAGGTCACTATACCAACCTACCCCGCTCAATCCACAATAAGGCCGGAAACAATACAGCAACACGAGCGGGAGGTTGAGTACTTCGAGGTAGATAAGGGCAAGAAGAGGAAGAGGGTACCACCTAGGGCAAAGAGATAAGCAGTTGAGGCCCAAGCACCTCTAGAATAGGAACAACCCGAGCAAGGGCAAGCTGAGCCTCAAGAAAAGCTAGTAGATCAACCTATAGAGCAGGCACAACTAGAACAGGAGGAACAAATAGAGGAACAAAGGGTTCCACCGCCAACAAGCACAGAGGAAGAAGCCTCCTCCTTGGCTCCAAAGAGAGCGAGGACAGAAACAATTGTTGTGGGTACTCAGAGGAGGAAATTGACAAAGAAAAGTACTCCGTCCGGACCATCCTGGAAGCCGAGGATGAAGGGGAACAAATAGAGTTTGTCCCCTTAAGCCAAAGAACCTGCTTGGCTAAAGCCATGGTGGAAGAGAGGAGAAGAAGCTCTACACAAACACCTCCATTTGCTCCAAGAGAGCATATTCAAGAATCAACTTCAGAAGATGAACAACAAAAGTGGATAGCAGAGATGGAGAGTGTAGGAACTGATGTCTTCGACCTCTCGGACTTTGATTTTATGTCAGTGGGCACTGATATGATGTGAGGTAAGATTAGAGATACTCTGACAAGCGAGCCTTTAGGAGAGGATTGGAATCAATTGCCTCCTTTTCTTCAAGGACCTCTGGGAATTCCACTACCACCATCACAGGATATGGCTATTTTGGACAAAGGGTTAGTAACTCCATGTCCTTCGATCGTTCAAGTAGAAGTAGAAGAACAACAAACAAAGGAAGGAAAATTCCAATAGCGTTGTGCCAATGAAGTATTCGAGGGACAAATACTGGAAGAAACTCAACAAGCTCCTTGAGATATAGAGGCTAGATCCTTGGCCCAATCGAGAACAAAAGCTCCCATCGAAGATCTTCCTCAACATGAGAAGACTCTAGAAAGAAGTGATAATAGAAAGGAGTTTGCTGCAGAACCAACCTCTTTAGCTAAGTACCAGAGCAGCCAGTACCAGAACCCCAGATCACTGACATACAGGATCAGCTGAGGAGAGATTGGGAAGCAGGAGGTCCAGACTTTACAGCTGCAATCACCTTTAGAGAGTATATGGATGTGCGGATGAAGCATATGCCCCGTGGACATGACAGGACTCAGAGCTATGAGTTACGAAAGAAAGTAGGGAAACTTCAGTTACCATATTATGATGGCTCGGGGAAGTCTACAGCAAGAGCTTGGGTTCAAAAACTTGACACATACTTTCAATTGAACCCTATGTTTGAGGAAGAAGCTATTAAGTATGCAGCAATTCACCTGGATGGGTTAGCACACGAGTGGTGGCATCATGGTATGATCACTATGGGTCATGTACACATTACCTCATATGTGGAGTTTACGGAGAGACTGATTGAACGTTTTGATAAGAAGGATCCAGAACTCCATTTCAAGGAGTTAGCTCAACTTAACCAATGGGGATCATTGGAAACATACATTTCAGAGTTTCAGAAACTTGTAGTGTTAGTAACAGATGTATTTGAACGGAGGCTATTGGTTTTATTTATGGATGGGCTAGTTGATCCGTTGAGAGGGTGGATTAAAGCTCTCAACCCTCCCACTTTGCAGGAAGCCATTAAGAAAGCTCGTGACATGGATTCCTCTTCAGCTTCTAAAAATAAATTCTAGGCAAAGAGTTTCCCTTCAGGAAAAGATAGGGACAGGAAACCCTTTCATAGAGAGACACAACTACCTAAGGAGGAAAGTAAGAGGTTGGACAAGGAGACACTTAATGACTTGCATAGGAAGAAGCTATGCTTCTATTGCAAAGGCCCGTATGAGTATGGCCATGACTGTCCTATGAGGCCAAAAGGGAAGACCAACCGAGCAATGTGGGCTTATTACGAAGGTTCAGATTCAGATAGTTCAGAACATCATGATGAGGATCCTGATGAAGCAGAGGGAGAGCAGGAGATAGACAGTGCAGGGCAACAGCAAGGAACAGAGCTACATTTACAGGAAGCACGACTGTCTAGTATCCAGAGAGAGGGATCTTTCAGACTTCGGGGAGTTTTGGCTGGGCAAAAGGTTATTACATTATTGGACACAGGCGCCACACATAATTTCATTGATGCACGGTTCGTGGAGAAGCGTGAACTCATTACTGAGGAGTTCGTGGGACTAAGAGTCAAGGTAGCTGATGGATACACTCTTCGTTGTGACAAGATGGTACGAGACCTACCTTTGCGCCTGAACAACTATGAGTTTAAGGCGGACTATCATGTGGTCAACATGGGTGACATCGATATAGTACTTGGAATGCAGTGGCTACATTCATTGAAGGTGGTTACCCTGAGACTAGAGGATATGGAGATACAATTCGAAGTGAATGGTAGGACTCATGTGCTTAAGGCTATCCGTAATGGAGACATCAGGACTATCTCATTTAGGCGGCTGGAGAGATTAACTAGGCATAATGATATAGAGTGGGCAGTAGTTTGTACTTTGACACCTACACAGGAGGAGCAACATAAGACGGAATATCATCTTGATATTCAGAAATTGAGGATTAAGTACGAAAAGGTATTCAGCGAGATTCCACCAGGCAGGCCACCGGACAGAGGCATTGAGCATGTTATTGAGCTGGAGGAAGGTGCTAAGCCTATCATGATCACACCATATCGACACCCAAAGCGACTCAAGGATGAGATCGAAAGGACCATCGAGGAGTTGCTAGCTATGGGGCACATCCGACCAAGTAAGTCACCTTTTGCATCTTCTGTTGTTTTGGTAAAAAAGAAGGATGGAACTCTTTGGATGTGTGTTGATTACAGGGAATTAAATAAGAGAACCATTAAGAACAGGTATCCCATTCCTCGCATTGATGAGTTGATAGATGAATTGCATGGGGCTTGTTATTTCACGAAAATTGATTTGAGAACAGGATATCACCAGATCAGAGTCCGTGAACAGGATATTGAGAAAACTGCTTTCAGATGTCATTGTGGGCACTTTGAGTTTGTAGTCATGCCTTTCGGTCTGACCAATGCACCTGCCACTTTCCAGTCCACTATGAACAGAGTTTTCCACCATCAGTTGAGGAAATTCGTGCTGGTGTTTTTTGATGACATTTTGATCTATAGCCGATCATGGCAGGAGCATCTAGAGCATTTGGAGACAGTGTTGAGCATTTTACAGAAGGAGTCCTTGTATGCAAAAGAGTCCAAATGTGACTTAGGGATGACCGAGCTGTTATATTTGGGACACATTATTAGTGCAGATGGAGTGCGGATGGATCCTGAAAAGATTCGCGCTATTGTTGATTGGCCTCCACCAGAGAACCTTACACAGTTGAGGGGGTTACTTGGTTTATGTGGTTTCTATCGCAGGTTTGTCAGTGGCTACTCACGACATGCAACTCCCATGACAGATCTACTGAAAAAAGGGGAATTTGTGTGGACTCAGAAGCACAGGACTGTTTTATGAGATTTAAGGAGATAATGACTACGTGCCCAGTTCTAACATTACCTGATTTCACGAAGCCATTTGAGCTTCAATGTGATGCATCTGGAGAGGGAGTAGGTGCTGTACTTATGCAGAATAAGCACCCCATAGCTTATGAGAGTAGGAAGCTCAGAGGCCCCGAGCGTTCATTCAGTATATATGATAAGGAGACCTTGGCCATCATGCATGCTTTGGCCAAATTCAGACAATATCTTGTGGGTAGCAAGTTTTGTATTAAAACTGATCATAACAGTTTGAGGCATTTCTTGGGACAGCGGGACCTGAATGATCGCCAGCAAAAGTGGGTAAGTAAGTTGTAGGCATATGATTTTGACATCTCATATGTCAAGGGAACTCAGAATGTTGTTACAGATGCTCTTTCTCGAAGGCCACACCTCACTCTTATGGTTCAGATATCAGAGGATTGGCGACACTTGATTATAGCAGAGTATGCTAGGGATACATGGGCCTCCGATATAGTGGAGGGAACAGTGATTGATACCAGATACACACTTGTAGATGATTTAATCATTTACAAGAACAGGATTTACCTAGTCCCAGGATCGAAGGTTAAGCAACTGATTTTGAGAGCATTTCACGACTCACCGACAACAGGCCATCCCGGGTACTTCAAGACTTACAGGCCAGTTCGAGAGCGGTTCACTTGGAAGGGGCTGAAAGCTGATGTTTTGCAGTACGTTCGAGAGTGTCTTGTTTGCCAGCAAAACAAACAAGAACACACCTATCCGGCAGGGTTCCTACAGCCACTTCCGATCCCTGACAGGAAGTGGGAGTGCATCTCCATGGACTTTATCACAAGTTTGCCCAAGGTACAAGGACGAGATTGTATTTATGTGGTGGTAGATAGATTAACAAAATATGCTCATTTCTTTCCTATCACTACTACCCATTCAGCAGCTTAGGTGGCAGAGGTTTTCTTTCGGGAGGTTTTCAGATTGCACGGATTGCCTTGGAACATTGTGAGTGACAAGGATAGCCGTTTCATGAGTCATTTTTGGCAGGAGGTATTCCGATTATGTGGCACGGAGCTTACACCCAGCACTAGCTATCACCCACAAACCGATGGTCAGACGAAGATTGTGAACAAATGGGTGGAAGGGTATTTAAGGAATTATGTGGCAGCTCAGCAGCGAGCTTGGGTCAGATGGATATATCTCTGCGAGTATTGTTACAATACTACATATCACATCACTATACAGATGACACCCTTCATGGCACTTTACGGTTATGAAGCACCTAGTTTCTTGGATTTTTTGTTGGGCGACAGCCGGGTACCCAGTGCAGGAGAATTATTACAGGAGAGTAAGGATATAGTTGCTACTCTCAAAGATAATATTGCGAGAGCTCAGAACCAGCAGAAGCAGTATGCCGACCAGAAGAGGACTGAGCGTAATTTTGAGGTGGATGATATGGTTTACCTCATGTTGCAGCCATACAGGCAATCTACTCTTAAGAAGAGTGGTGCAGAGAAACTCAAGCCACGCTATTACGAACCATTCAGGGTTATCAGGCGAGTTGGTGAGGTGGCTTATGAGTTGGAGCTTCCGGCAGACAGCAGGGTGCACAATGTGTTTCATGTGTCCCGCCTCAAGAAGGCGTTGGGTCAGAATGTGGTACCTTCCGCAGTATTACCTCCTTTAGACGATGAGGGAAAATTGATTTTAGTGCCAGAATCCATCCTGGAGAGCAGAGAAAAGCAGCTTCGCAGAAGAGTGATCAGAGAATACTTGGTTAAGTGGAAAGATCTACCTGTTGAGGATGCTACTTGGGAGGGGGAAGCTATTTTGCAGCACCCGGCGTTGAGATTGCTTGAGGCCAAGCAATTTCAGGAGGGGCGGACTGTAATGTCCCCTCTTTAGTTCGACATGACATTGATCATGGATTTTGCCTATTCCAGACTCTCGTAGGCAAATGGTGTGGAGAGAGAGTCAATTCTGCGGATCAGATGGTCATATCTTGCTCTTGAAGAAGTGTTAAGAGGTTATATTTTATTATTATGTGTTATTGGGGCCTACATGTTATAATTTTAAGTTGAGTTGCACTTTTTATTTTATAAAATTACTTTATTATAAAAAGTGCATTATAATGAGATTTTATAAAGGATGTTTCTAGAAGTTCTAGAAAAAGTGCATTATAATGAGATTTTATAAAGGATGTTTCTAGAAGTTCTAGCAACTTCTTAGAAAAGTGAATAAATAGAGGGCTGGGCCTCTCAATTTGGACATGCCAGGATTTGAGATTTCTTATTCTTCCATTGTGGAGCAAATTTGTAGTCTCTTGGGTCTGCAAATTATTTGATCTTTGGGAACGAATCACTCCCTTGGATTGGCGACTTTGAGGGTGTGAAATATCACCTGAATTGTTGCATTTGAGGAGTTGGTAATTCAGCCATCTCATTTGGACTTCATTGAGATTCAGTTATAAGGGTTTACTTTGGTTGGAATAAGGGTTTCAGTTGTGCCCTAGCATTTGTGGATTGATTAACAGGGTTTGTAGACACAGTTGTGCATTATTTTCAGACTGCCAGTCCAGGGTTTGAACCCACGTTTTTGCTCATAACTCCTAATTGGCTTGACGGATGAATTTCATATTTTAGGGGGTTATTCAACAACCCTAGGCGCCCAGATTTATTGCTTTTGGAGTGACAAAAAAACGCTGCAATATTTTTATCTAGCAGCTGTACCAGGCCGTACCTGTACGACCCTGTCAGTTGGGCAGCAGCAGCAATTTTGTGAGTCGGTTTGGGGCAGATTGTGAGGTCTTCGTGTGGCATTAATTCAGCATTCATGTCCGGCAAAATTGGAGCTATTCCAGGTGCTGTAAAAGTTTCGTCATTTGCATTCCAAATCTGAACTGGGTTATTGTTCATATCATAACATTGCATTGTCAAGAGCTTGATGTATTAGAAGTGCATAGTTGTGACAGTCTCTCATTGTAATCAGTTCTATTTGCTGTCATAAAAATCAGAATTGCATTGGACTTCATATTTGAGTTTCATATTGTCATCTATCTCTTAGATTGGTAGTGTTATAATCTGGAATTGTTGTTCATACATTATTGGCATCATATATTGAGGTTTCATTGTACAACAATTAGTAATATTGCAGCCTTATTCGGTTACATGCCAACTGTTTGACAAAATTCCTAAGTCCAGTTTGAGGGTTTCAGTGGCCTTTATAGTAAGGGTCATTACAAGAGATAGGAGCCTACTACATTCAATTCAAGACTTTTATGTATCTTCGAGTAGTTGGTACTCTTCTGTGCACCAAAAAGCTTCCAAGATACCCTTTAGATAGGATCATACTCTTGGAGATAGCCCACCAACTCACTTTTTTTCTTATGACAAAGTGAGGAAACAACATAAGAAGACATGGGTTTGGCCAATTACAATTGGCGCATTCAAGGTGAAGCAAAAACAAGTTATTGCCACCTTTGACTCTGAATGGGATCAGTATCCCTTGGAAGAATATAACTCCCCTCGCGCATTCTTTGACAACATTGGGATGGTTCAACATTTGGCAGGGAAAGAGTTTGTTCATGTTGAAGCCCTGGAAGATCACTGGATGAATGCTATAGATGACTACAATGTCCGTATAAGGGACTAGTGTAGGATGATTCTATATTTAGTAGAAAATGTGCTCAAAATGAAGATTCCTCTTAAGGCCGTAGAGAAGGATGCCCCTAAAGTTATGGATCCTTTGTATAATAGAGACAAAATCTACGACAGGCCTATCATGAATGCAGAGATAGGGTGAGAGGAAAACAATGACATAGATCATCAGGCTAGGCATGTGGTTGAATTGCAAAGGGAATGGATTCGAAAGCCATTTCGGATGGATCCATTTCCTGAGGCCATACCTCTACAACTCACAACTAGGCCTATCAAAGGTAAAGGTGCAAAGGTCACTATACCAACCTACCCCGCTCAATCCACAATAAGGCCGGAAACAATACAGCAACACGAGCAGGAGGTTGAGTACTTCGAGGTAGATAAGGGCAAGAAGAGGAAGAGGGTACCACCTAGGGCAAAGAGATAAGCAGTTGAGGCCCAAGCACCTCCAGAATAGGAACAACCCGAGCAAGGGCAAGCTGAGCCTCAAGCAAAGCTAGTAGATCAACCTATAGAGCAGGCACAACTAGAACAGGAGGAACAAATAGAGGAACAAAGGGTTCCACCGCCAACAAGCACAGAGGAAGAAGCCTCCTCCTTGGCTCCAAAGAGAGCGAGGACAGAAACAATTGTTGTGGGTACTCAGAGGAGGAAATTGACAAAGAAAAGTACTCCGTCCGACCCATCCTGGAAGCCGAGGATGAAGGGGAACAAATAGAGTTTGTCCCCTTAAGCCAAAGAACCCGCTTGGCTAAAGCCATGGTGGAAGAGAGGAGAAGAAGCTCTACACAAACACCTCCATTTGCTCCAAGAGAGCATATTCAAGAATCAACTTCAGAAGATGAACAGCAAAAGTGGATAGCAGAGATGGAGAGTGTAGGAACTGATGTCTTCGACCTCTCGGACTTTGATTTTATGTTAGTGGGCACTGATATGATGTGAGGTAAGATTAGAGATACTCTGACAAGCGAGCCTTTAGGAGAGGATTGGAATCAATTGCCTCCTTTTCTTCAAGGATCTCTGGGAATTCCACTACCACCATCACAGGATATGGCTATTCTGGACAAAGGGTTAGTAACTCCACGTCCTTCGATCGTTCAAGTAGAAGTAGAAGAACAACAAACAAAGGAAGGAAAATTCCAATAGCGTTGTGCCAATGAAGTATTCGAGGGACAAATACTGGAAGAAACTCAACAAGCTCCTTGAGATATAGAGGCTAGATCCTTGGCCCAATTGAGAACAAAAGCTCCCTTCGAAGATCTTCCTCAACATGAGAAGACTCTAGAAAGAAGTGATAATAGAAAGGAGTTTGCTGCAGAACCAACCTCTTTAGCTAAGTATATGTCACGTATGGGGATCACACCATCATGGTTGAAGAGGGAGGTTATGTTTCGACAAAAGAGGCAGCTAGAGCTGACAACAGAGGAAGGAATGAAGGAATTCATTAAAGCGGTAAGAGGCCTAAGCCACCTAAGGGTGATGCAAGAACACTGGCCTTCATAATGAAAAACCAAGACCAAGACCTTGTCGCACATACCGCCATTCCTCCTCCTCATCCCGACACCAAATAACTGACTCCAAAGGATTACCAAATCAAGGAGGTCATGTTGGGAAAGCCCACAGTGGACACGCCAAATTATTGATCACTATAGGCCTAAAAGAGGTATTCCAACATATGGATCAGGATGAGACTGAATTGATAACACTCCATAAGCAGAATGAGCTACTCAGAGGCTACCTGAATGAAGTAGTAGGACCTATCGACCTAGAGAATCCAGAGGTCACTCTTGGAGTGGCATTAGGAAGAAAAGGGGCAGGAACTTAGTTGAATTCTTTTTTGGAGGCATGTCAGCAATGGTGGGACAGTTTTGAAGAGAGAGGAGTGCAAATAATACAAGGCAATTTGAACATGTTGCACAACATCCAATCAAATGCCGACAAGTTGGTTTCCATAGTGAACCAAGATTTTGGGATGACAGATGAAGTACGTACCTGGGCTAAGGACTTACAGGCATTAAGATCAATAAAGGGTCAAAGGTACCAGATGCTTATGGGGGTATACATTACTGAGGAGCTTGATAAGCTCAATGATTGGATTGAGAAAATATCGGTAGGTAATAAAATAATGGAGGGATTGCATGAGGAGATCCAATGGATTAAAGACAAAGCTCAAGAGCAATTTTTGGAAGCAGAGAGGTACTATAATGCCGTGTGCCTTGAGATTTTTGAAGATGAGTCTAAAACCAAGCTTTTTGTGGTGCAATCAATAGTTCAACATTTTAGAGGAACATTTGAAGAAGCTTCGTCAGAAGATGACGTTAGACAAGCGTTTACTATTGGAACTAGACACCAAGCTTGTGTATTTTGCGGAGACTCGAATAGAAGTTAGTAATTGCCGGCAAGTAGTGAAGAACAAGTACGAGGCTTTAGATTTACCAGAAGCTAGCCAAGTAGTAGAAATGATTGAGAAATCCAAGATTAAGCATCAAGACATTGTTTTGGTATAAGGGGAAGAAAATCTAGATGCTGAAAATTCAGTTTTGACACTTAGAAGATTTTTGGAACCTATCACCAAGGTGCGCAAGTGTGCTTTGTTGGAGTTAATGTTCCAATAGTAGTCAATAATAATTGTTGCACATGTGGCAAACCTTGTTGAGTTGCTGGCAACAAAAATTTAGTTTAGGTGTGAGTCAAAGAGTTCTAGTTTGAATCTAGTTCTTATTATAGATGTGTTTGAGTTAGGTATCCATAAGTTTCAATTAGCTGCAAGTTTGTGTGTGTTGTCAATCATGAAGTAGTTTTTTGGCAATCTAATTAGCAATGCTTTAAGAATGTTGTTGGGTCAAGCTATTATATAAATTTGCATCTATTATTCAATAAAATTAAGCTAAAAGTTCCTTCTCTCCGTTTAAAATCTAAGTTGCATGGGTACCTCTCCCCCCCCTCCCCCGCCGGACCAAGGTAAGTTCGAACCAGTTCGAAGTTCTGGTCTGGTTCGAACTTGGTTGGACTAGGGTGCAATTTTTGCACTCCTGGTTCAATTTGGTTTGAACTGGGTTCGAACTCGGGTGAACCACGTGAAAATTTTCGAACCAAGTTCAAACCCCCAGAAACAGACGGCTGGGAAGGTGTTTAATTAGCAATTTTAATACTATTTTGGCGTCCATAAAACCTAAAAGGTGTTATTAATTGGTTTTGTGCCCTCTCACGGTCATTTTATGTTTCTAAAGAGGTTATTTTGTCTTAAGGGAGAGCACATTAGTTTTTGAGCAAGCATCCGGTTGTGCAAGGAGGAGTTTGAAGATTGATTTGTTGGTGTTCTTCAAGTGCTTGTGCATCATTCATATACATTTTCAAGCTTACAATGGTTGGAAAAAGTAAGATCTTATTCCATTTGCTATTGTTTTTGTTCTAATTTTTAACTTTCTTCATCTTTCCATTTCTCTTTCAATCTTCATATGTTCTTTGGAATCTTTTGATTCTTTTTCAAATTTCCATTATTCCAAAATTTGTCATTTTCTTGCATTAAATTATGAACATGTATCTAATTTCTTGGCATAGGGAAAGGAATGTCATCTACCTCTTCATCCATAGGCAACACCGAACAAAGAATGAAACCCAACCCTGATTCTCCTCTATGGAAGTATGTACACATTTTAAAACCCCTTCTAGGAGGTGATGCATTCCGTTGGAGATGTTGAGGATGTGGTGTAGAAAGAAATAGTTCTTATTATCGTGTGGTAGGTCATTTGTGTGGTTACACGGAAAGAGGAGTCAAGAAGTGCCCTAGCAAAAAAGGTGCCCCTATACCAAATCAAACTGTGTTAAAATATATTAAAGAGCATGAGGCAGCAGAAAAGAGAGAAGGATGCAGGGCAACAAAACACAGTAGAAATGCCAATAACAGTAAAAGAGCAAAGGGAATGCAGTCCCCCCAGATGTTATAGTACAAGACCACTTGTTCTTTAGTACAACAGCGAACACTGACACTGAATCTATCCCCGTTGTACACAAAAGAAAGGGGCCACTAGAAGCTCCTTTTCAAAATAAGGGCCGGGAAATTGCTGACATTAACATGAGAAGGTGCCTATATGCAAATGGGTTGTCCTTTAATGTTGTCCACTCTCCATTTTGGAAGGACATGTTGAGGGGTGCCAATAAAGCTCCAAAAGGGTATTGCGGCCCCAGGTATGAGAAAGTGTGCACCACCTTGTTGGATGACGAGGTCCAACGGATTGAAAATCAATTGAAGCCCATAAGGGACTCATGGGTTGAGACAGAGGTGACAATTGTTTCAGATGGCTGGAAGGATTCCAGGAACCGTCCCTTGATCAATGTCCTTGCAGTGTCCCCTAAAGGGGCAATGTTTTTGAAAGCGGTGGATTGTGAGGGCAAAGTAAAAGATGGGCCATTTATTGCTGATATCCTGATTGGGGCCATTGAACAAGTGGGTGCAAGAAACCTTATCCAAGTCATAAGGGACAATGCAAAGACTTGTAGAGCAGCAGGTTTGTTGGTTGAATCACGATATCAACATATCTTTTGGAAACCTTGTGCAGTCCATTCACTCAATCTTATGCTACATAAGATTGGGAACCAAATTGAGTGGATCAAAACAATGTATGAAGAGGCTGAGGACATACAAATGTTTGTCACAGAGCACCACATGACTCAATCTCTTTTCACGAACTACTCAAAATTGGAGCTATTGAAGGTAAATGAACTTGAACTCAATTTAGTAATTTAATTTTTAATATTTGACAATTTTTGATTTTTCATATTTTACTTATGCAATGCGTATACTTTTTTCTAAAATATGTATCTAATAGTTCTTGTTTTTTGCTCTAATTTATGTCACAGGTTGTTGAGACCCATTTTGCATCACATATAGTCGTCTTAAGACGACTTGTGCAAGTGAAAGATGCACTTCAAGGTATGGTAATCAGCCACAATTGGGGTGTACAGAAGCAAAAGAACACTGAAAGGGAAAACAAAATAAAGGATAGGCTATTGGCTGAGTCATAGTGGGAACGTGTAGAGAATCTCCTTAAGATCACCAAGCCCATTATGAGCATGCTTAGGTACACTGACATGGATAGGCCTTTCCTTGGAGAGATCTATAAAGGATAGGCTATTGGCTGAGTCATAGTGGGAACGTGTAGAATATCTCCTTAAGATCACTGAGCCCATTAT
The DNA here is from genome assembly GCA_028749045.1 of Cupressus sempervirens. Classification (NCBI taxonomy): domain Eukaryota; kingdom Viridiplantae; phylum Streptophyta; class Pinopsida; order Cupressales; family Cupressaceae; genus Cupressus; species Cupressus sempervirens. Next base: position 397,511,255 of record CM053790.1, read on the forward strand.
GAGCATGCTTAGGTACACTGACATGGATAGGCCTTGCCTTGGAGAGATCTATGATGACATAGACTCAATGATTGAGAAGATCAAGCAAGTTATAAATGAGAAGGAGTAAGATCCGCAAGAGACCTTTTTCAAACAAGTGCAAAAAATAATTGATGAAAGATGGAACAAAATGACCACTCCATTACATTTTCTTGCCTATGCCTTGACCCCCAAATACTATAGCTCACAATATTGTGATCTACCAGGAAGGTTGCCACCATATAGAGATATATAAGTGTCTGATGGGTACCAATCAACATTTAGAAGAATATTTCTTGATGATGATATGAGAGATGAAATCATGGATGAGTTCATAGAGTTTGTCAATCCTAGAGGCCTAAGTAATGATGCTCTTCGTCACTGGTTCAAGAAGGATGCTCATGGTTGGTGGTACCTCCATGGCCAAAAATTCCAAACATTGCAGTCCCTTGAAATCAAAGTTATATCACAACTAAGTTTTATTTTAAAAAAATTAGCACACTTTATCTTCAAAAGAATCATGAATAGAAAGTGATTTTAATTTTTTATAAGATTGAATTAATTCTTTTTTAATTGCTTACCCTATGTTGTCTTTATAGGTTGCTAGTTCTTCTACATTAGAAAGAAATTGGAGCACCTGTAGTTTCATCCAATAAGTGAAGCGCAATAGGTTGCAATCAAAAAAAGCAGAGAACTGGGTATTTGTGCATAACAACTTGCGCCTTCTTTCGCACGAGTCAAAAATACAAAGGGGAGACAAAGAAGTGGGATGTAAGTGCAGAGATTGCGGATTTGGATGCTTCCACTGCTCGGCTTACAATTGATGATTTTGATGACTTTGATGTCAATACCATTGTTGATTATGCTGCTGATCCTTGGCCTTAGCACAAGTAATACTAGAGAAGAAGAAGAAGATGAATATGAAGAAGAAGATGAAGATTGAAGAACTTAGAATTAAGAACTTAAAATATTAATAAATTTATATTCCATTAGTTAAACAATGAACGTGAAACAATGATACTTGAACTTGATATTTTAAATGTTTTGAATCTTTGATGTTGAAGTTGATTGAACTATGTTATTATATGATGGTATAATTACAAGTTTAACTATTTATGGTATTTTAAAGTTTTTCTTGTTTAAATGTGTTTATGCCACTATGCTACATTCTAGTTTTAACTCATGCTTCATAAAAATGTATATATATATATATATATTTATAATTTTTACATGTTTTTGTACTAATGAACCCAAAACAAACCCAAACCCCTTTCCAAGATTTTATCGAACTTGTGAATCTGTTCTCAAACTTCGAACTTGGAACCGAACCCGAACCGACAACTTAGTTTAAAATCTACTGTTCTACTTTTCAATACGGTATCAGAGCCATCTCCGTTTCAAAGGAAGTTGCTGCTATGAGAATGTAAGTCTCGTGCTACTGCAGATTTTGTTGTTGTGCAACATTGGAAGGTATCTTCATATTTTTATTTTAGAAATTCTGAAAATGGATATACCTGTAGACAAATATAATGGTCAAAATTCTCATACATGGAAAGTGAAAATGCAAATGCAATTGATGAATAAAAGTTTGTGGGGCATAGTTAATGGCACTGAAATAGTACCTACAGATGCTAAAAAGAAGATTGATTGTGAAAGCAGAGATGAGAAAGCTAAGTCTATTATTGGTCTTGCTCTTTCAGATTCAGAACTACATCATGTTGATTTAGAGAAATCATCTAAACAAATTTGAGATGGACTAACTAAGTTGTTTGGAGCAAAAACAACAAATGCAAAATTTTCTTTAAAGTTGCAGCTATTTAGTTTTAAAATGTCTGATGAAATTACTATGTCTAACCACATTAGTAATTTGAGATCTCTAATCAAACAACTTGCTAAAGTTGGTGTTGTAATTGATAAAGATGATGCTAAAGCTATCTTGCTAAATAGTTTGGCTTCAAAATATAGCAATGCTGTTTTTACTCTCTGTCAAATGTCTTCATAGAATTTAGAAGATGTGATTTCGACACTCTTGGTTGAAGAAAAGAGAACAGTTACAAGAGATTCATGAGAGAATACTCAACCCACTCAAAGAACAATATGGGAAAGAGAATGTATGGTAAGAATGAAACTCAATGTTTCTATTGTAAAATGGTAGGACGTATTGCAATGGATTGTAAAATTTATGCAAATGACCTTCTCAAAGGTAAAATTAAAGAATCAACAACTATAGTTGTTCATGCTGAATCACTTGATGTTGTTAGTGATGATGACATCATTGAAAATGAAGATCTTGTTTTATTTTGAAGAAGTCTATGCTCTGAAAATAGGAAAGAATGTGGTCGAGGCTAGATGGATTCTCAAATAGTTTGAGGTACAATAGGATCGAAAAAACTATACCTTTACGAGGATTAATAGGCATTCCATGTGGAGATGGTGTGTCCAATAGTTTGGGGAGATTTGGAAATCTAGAAGCTTGGCATCGTACCTTTACAAGGGTTATGAGACATTTCATGTGGAGATGGTGTATCCAATGGTGTTTCGAAGCTGGATGATAGCTGCATAACTATGAGAAAGTTTTACTCCTCCATGACATATTTTCAAAGTATAATTTCTATATAATGTTTTCTTTAGTTGTCACATTAAGTGGGGCAGTTAATGTTCCAACAGTGGTCAATAATAATTGTTGCACATGTGGCAAACCTTGTTGAGTTGCTGGCAACACAAATTTAGTTTAGGTGTGGGTCAAAGAGTTCTAGTTTGAATCTTGTTCTTATTCTAGATGTATTTGAGTTAGGTGTCCATACGTTTTAGTTAGTTGTCAAGTTTGTGTGTGTTGTCAATCTAATTAACAATCATTTAGGAATGTTGTTGGGTCATGCTATTGTATATATTTGCATCTATTATTCAATAAAATTAAGCTAGAAGTTCCTTCTCTCTGTTTAAAATCTGTTGTTCTATTTTTCAATACGCTTTTCACAAAGGTGGGCCGACAATTTTGAATAAGAAGCAATACACCGACAGTTCCTAATTTAGAGCATTCCAGGCACCGAAAACACATTTTGACGATAGTTCAACTCTTAGAAACGCCTAGAGAAGGTAGAGCTTCCATTTTGAGAGTTTCCAAAGACTTCTAGATCATCTCCCAACTTCCTTCTTATTTTCTTATTATTTCATTCTTTTGTATCATGTAAAGGCTCATGCACCTAGTAATAGATAAAAACAAGGATGGAGACCTACTTAGCACCATTTAGAGAGTCAATTTGTATATAATTAGATTTCTTTTATTAGTTTTTAGCATAAGTTTGCATTTAAAGAGCTCTCACTCCCAACGCAAATGGAGGAGACGATTTCTTATAAATACATGGACGCAATATGTACTCCAAGCCGTTATTTCTTAGTTACCGGATTCGCCTAGAAAAGGCCGGATCCGGGCTCGGGTCCGATTCGGATCCGGATCCACATATGGATCCGTGAGGATCCGGGCAGGATTCGTAATCCTGCCCGGATCCTCGAGGATCCACGCGCGGATCTGCGTGAATCCGCGGCAATGACAGGAGGAGTATGCAAAAACGTGGGCCCATTATCATTTTTTAATATTTTTTTTTTGCCCTAAAGGCCCTAAACCCTAAAAACGACCCTCTAAATCACAATACAAGTTCATTTGCTCTCTATTTTGCTCTCTCATTTTGCTCTCTCATACTTGCTAGTTTGAAGTGAAGTGCTTGGATTCGAAGGAGATCGGTTGTGGAGCTTCAAATACCTTGCAAGAAGTGTTTAAGGTATGCATTTCAACCATATTTTTGAATTCTTTCATAGATTATTGATTTATTTTTAGTTTTCCAAATTTTCAAGTTTTTGTGCAAGTGTGAAGCATGGTTTTCTTTCACTTTTTCTAGATTGCAAGAATAGAACAATGAGTAGTCAAGGCTCAGTGGGGGGGGGTGGGGCTGCATCACCAAGCTTCAAAATTGATAAGGGGTCTCCTTTATGGAGACACACAACAAGAGTTGCACAATGTCCTGGGGGTGGGGCATACATATGGAAATGTAATTTTTGCAACATACAACATAGAAGCTCCTATTCCCGAGTGAAACTACATTTTTTGGGCCCTGCGGGTGAAGGAATTCACATGTGTCAAGGTAGTGATAAGAAGGGATTACCAGCTGCACAAATAGCAGCATTAGCAAAAGAGCAAGATGATGCTGATAGAGCAGTTGCAAAAGCAAAACGTGGTGCTTCCCAAAATACAAATATACCAACACCATCATTTGATCAAACAAACACAAGAACACATCCTTTTTTGCCTATGCCAACTACAAATGATGAAGATGAAGACCCATCTCCACTCACCCGCAAGAGAGGCCCACTAGATAGGGCATTCCAAATTGAAAAGAGAGACATTGCTGATCACAAAATTGGACGTTGTTTAATTGCAAATGGTGTTTCATTTAATTTTGCTAGATCACCTTATTTTAGGGAGATGGTGGAAGCAATAAATGATGCACCCCATGGTTACAAACCGCCTGGTTATGAGAAGTTGTGCACTACCATATTACATGATGAGAGGAAAAATGTAGAGGCTCAACTTCAACCAATAAGAGATTTTTGGGTTCAATCGGGTGTGTCTATTATTTCGGATGGTTGGAAAGATTGTAGAAACCGTCCATTGATCAATGTTATTGCTGTATGCCCTAAGGGGGCAATGTTCTTGAAGGCAGTTGATTGTGAAGGGCAAGTGAAAGATGCAGAATTTATTTCACGCATTCTCATTGATGCCATAGAGTCAGTGGGTCCTGATAATGTTGTTCAAGTGGTCACGGACAATGCAAAAGTTTGCAGGGCTGCAGGGATAATTGTAGAGTCTAGATATGATCATATCTTTTGGACACCATGCACCGTCCACTCTCTCAATTTAGTGATGAAAGCAATTGGCACCGAAATAGATTGGGTGAAAAGGATATATGAGGAAGCTGAAGAGATTCAAATGTTTGTGACAAATCACCACATGTCACAAGCAATTTTTTGGAGTTTCTCGGACTTGGAGTTATTGAAGGTAAATTTTTATATTTAATATATAATTGAATATTATTGGATTCCACAATTATTAATTTTTGTTGTTGTTTACATTAACATGTTTTAATTTTTAAATGTTTTACTAACTTGAGTTTAACATGTTCTTAGGTTGCTGAAACCCGCTTTGCCTCTCACACAATCGTCTTGATACGACTTGTGAAGGTAAAAGAAGCATTGAAGCATATGGTCATTAGCCCCCAATGGGGCATTTGGAAGAATTCCAATACAGCAAGAGCTTTAAATGTGAGAAGAATGATACTAGATGAGGATTGGTGGGGTCTTGTGAGTTATGTGTTGGAAATCACCGATCCAATAATGGCAATGCTTCGCTTCGCAGATAGTGATGAGCCATGCCTTGGGGATATTTATGATTCCATGGATAGTATGCTGGAAAAAATTAAAATGGTAAGTTTTACGCTCTTTTACAACAATTTTTTATTTGAGAGATATCTAGATTCTAAAGTTTAAATTGACATATTCACTAATTATAATTATTATTCATATTTCATATCTTAGGTTATACAGAGGAGGGAGAATGATCCTGAGGACACCCTTTACAAGAAGGTGGAAAAAATTGTTCATCATCGATGGAACAAGATGACCACACCTTTGCACCTCCTTGCATATGCTCTATCCTCGAGGTACTGTAGTTCTTATCAAATGTTTGTGCTATTGATATTTGATAGTGTTCAATTGTCTTTTGTTATCCCTAGGTACTATAGTGCAGATGTACTTCGCCTTCCAGGTAGAGTGCCACCATTTAGAGATGCAGAGGTTGCAGATGGGTATAAGAGGGCACTAGCTAAGATATTCCAAGATCCAGAGATTGGGGCAATTGTGAGGAGTGAATTTGCTGCTTTCAACTCAGGTGAGGATTTCGACCCTATTGCCATAGCAAACCAAAGCAGGATGGGTGCCATCAAATGGTGGTACCTTCATGGGCAAGCCTTCACGTACCTCCAACCTCTTGCCATAAAGGTCCTATCCCAAGTAAGTTTGTAAAATTAAGCTTAAGGTTAACATTCTCAATTCCTTGAATTTATTATTAATTTATTTATCTTGATTGTTGTATTGATAATTTTTAATTTCTCTTTAGGTTGCCAGCTCTTCTGCCGCTGAGCGGAATTGGAGTACTTACTCCTTTATCCACTCAATCAAACGCAACCGATTGGCTCCAAAAAAATCAGAAGACCTTGTGTTCATTCACAACAATTTGCGCTTGTTGTCACGGAAGGATCCTAAGTACAAGAAGGGGCCCGAAAAGCTTTGGGATGTAGCACCCGAGACTCCTGATTTAGATATGACCATCCGAGATCTTGCTAGATCCACTTTGATTGATGTGGATGATGAGGAGGAGGATTATGAGTTAACAATCCCCTCTACTACTAGTGGTTTGGGTTCCTCTACTAATACAAATGCAGCACTTGCAGCTCACCAGTACCCCTCTGATGCGGATTTTCTTGAAAATCCATTTGATGATTAAATAAAAAACTTTAGTGTTGACTCTTGACTCTTTTATGAGTAAATCATGTTATAAACTTTAAGTTTAATGATCTATATTTTGAATGTTACAAGCTTTCACTTTCAGTAATTCAATGTGAATGTGTTGATTTTCTTTATAATCGTGAAAATAGATTAATTATCAATGTCATTGATCAAGTATACTAGATTCATACTATGAAATGATTTAGTTTTAGAATTATGTATATTTCTCTTATTTTTTAGTATATATAATGCATATATATATATATATATATATGCACGAATCCTCCACGAATCATAATTGGGAAAAAAAAAAAATCCCGAATCCACGGATCCGATTCACGTGCCTGAATCGGATTTGTGTCACGAATCGGCAACTAAGCGTTATTTTGATGCAATAATATATGCTATTGGTGCCCTCATTCTGACTGTAGTTATTCTTGCCGGAGTGTGTTATTTTTGTGAATGCATGTTCATGAATCATAATGAAGCCAATGATTTTATTGTGTTGTTACAATTGTGCAAACTTTAGTTTTGGTGTTTGCCTTGTGTTAACAAATTCCGTTGTTGCGATGAATTGGAGAAAGGATCGTCTTTGTTCTTGCATAGTGTTTTGTCTCATGTGACCGCACTTTCTGTGGCCTCGCAATTTGGTGAAACATGAAACATCTTTCGGTTATTATTGAAGTTCCCATCAACGATTTGCATAAGTGGAGTTGAGGACGCGCTGCTCTTAATTTCAATGGTTTCCTACCTGATCCTTTTGATAATTTAATTTGCAGATGTGTTATTACCATTGACTTATGTCTGTTAGGAATTTCCCTTTCAGTTATTTGCTTTAATCTCTCGTTACTCTATCTTTGTTATTTTCTTTTCAAACACTTGGTTAAAATAGGAATTCATATAGTTGCATTGATAAATTGCATTCATCATAAAATAGAAAATACAAAAATATTTCTTTTGTGGTTACGTTTCAAACAACAACAGATTGTGCAGATTGGTTAGAACCAACAAAGGCCTCCTCCTGAACAGACACATTTATCTTCAATTAAGCAAACTGAGTAGGTTGCAAAACCCACCCAGAACCTTGGAGTTGGTCCTTGATCAGCTTTTCAAGAGAGGGATTCAAAAGGATCCCTGCTGTTGAACATCGTGCAAAACAACTCAACACATAGTAACTTGTGCAGGTGGAAAACTTTAAAAAAAAAAAGTCAGTTACTTGTGCGGCCTGAAAATCTGAGGAGATGACGAAGTGTGCATACTTCGTCAATTTGTCAACAACCATAAAGATACAATCCCTTCCATTTACCTTAGGAAGTCTAGTGATGAAGTCCATAGAGATACTTTCCCACTTCTGTTCTAGTGTTAGCAAGGGTTGTAATAGTCCGACAAGTAAGGTGTGTTCGGATTTGTTTTGCCAACATACTACACATTCTCGCACGTACATCGAAACATCATCTTTAAGTCCCTTCCAAGAGAACCTCTCCCTGAGCTATCTATAGGTCTTGAGAAAACCCACGTACCTGACCAAGGGTGATGCATGCATTTTCTTCAAGATCCTTTGCTTCAGTTTGGACTCCGGCACTAAGTATATTTGATCCTTATAGTAAATGATGTCATGTACCACCTTGTATTAGTCGTCTTGAGTGTTGCCATCCATTAGCTTACATGCAAATGTGTTTTTAGAATATTCCACCAATAAGTGTGCTTTCTAGTCAGTTGAAATCTGAGATAGTAAACAAATGGTGGGTTTTCTTGTCAAAGCATTTGCAACCATAATATTCTTTCCCTTCACATACTCGAAGTTGATGAACTTGGCACCCACTAGATATTGCTGAAACTTGGTTAGTGTATGCACAATGGCTAATATCTCTTTGTCATAAATGGAATATAAGCGCTCAACTTGTGAAAGCTTTTAGCTCTCATTGGCTATAGGGTGTCTTTCTTGCATCAACACAACACCAATGCCTTGTTGGACGCATCATACTCTAGAATGAATGGTTGAGTGAAATCAAGTAAGACGAGGACTGAGAAAGTGCTAATTGCATTTTTTAACTTATCAATAGTGTGTTGCACCTTTTCATTCCACTAGAAGGAGTCCTTCTTAGTTAAATCTGTAAATGGTGCATTGAGCAGAGAGAATCCTTTTACAAACCTTTACTAATAACTGCACAACCCCAAGAACCCTCACAAATTGGAGAATGGTTTTGACGGAGGCCAATCAAGAATAGCTTGAATCTTCTACTGGTGGACCTGTACTTCAAATTTACTGACAACGTGCCCTAGGTATAAAATTACTATTATTCGAAATTCGCACTTGGATTCCTTGGCAAACAAGGACTGAGCTTCCATGATCCCTAGGATTTCATCCAAATGTCTCAAGTGTTCTTTCCAGGTTTTATTGAAATAAGCATATTATCAAAGAATACCAACAAGTACTTATGCAATTGTTTGTTGAAGATGCGATTCATGCAAGACTAAAATGTAGCTGGTGCATTTAATAATCTGAACGACATGACAAGGAACTCATAATGCTTATAGTGGCAACGAAAAGTCTTCTCCACATCCTGTTCTCACATGTGGATCTGATGGTATCCAAATCAGATATCTATTTTAGAAAAATAAGCCAAACCATGCAACTCATCCAATAATTTATCGATCTTGGGGACAGGGTATCTATTTTTTATTGTCTTCTTATTCAATGTACAGTAGTCCATACACATGCATAAGATCCCATCCTTCTTTTTCACCAATGCCAATGATGATGCAAAAAGGCTAGAGCTAAAAAGGATCCATCCCTTCTTGAGTAGTTTTTGAATCGTCTTCTCAATCTGATCATTGAATTTTTTGGGGTGGCGGTATCGCGTGGTGATGACTACTTTGGTGTCGGCTTCTAACTCAATGGTATGCTCAAAACCATGATGGGAAGGTATGCCATGAGGGATGCCTGCAAAAACTTTATCATGGGTATTCACGATAGACTATAGATCATCATCCCTGTGATATGTCCATTGTCCTTTTAATGGTTCCGCTGAGACAAAGCAATGTGCCACTCATGCAATGTCTTCATGCTGAAAAATGGCCTCCATCCATTGTGCGAAAGGTTCCTTCGGTCCCTCATTGGCCATACCTTGGAGAACAACCTTCTTCCCATTGACAATAAAAGTGAAGTCCATCTTCTTGAAACTCTGTGTGTATTCATCCAGTGACTCCATCTACTATATGCCCAAAATAACCTCCATATCATTTAGGTCTACCATAAAGAAATCCTCTATCATAGAGTGGTTAGCCATGGTGATACTAAGTTGGGGAACAAGGTGTGTGCAGGGTAAGAGTGTTCCTTTGGCGACTTTGACTTGGAATGCTGCGTGTGCTTCTATAAGTAGACCTCTTCATTTCACCACAGATGATTTTATGAAATTTAGAGTGGCCTTGCTATCGAGCATTATAATGACCATTTGTCCCTAGAGCATTTCCCCTACCTAGAATACCATACATCTCACGCTTCACGCTAGGACGATGGTTCTTCCATGTTGTACCAATGTGGCTATATTCTCTGTACGCTTCAAGCTGACCATCTTGGAGTCCTCATGTGGGTGACCGCCCTCTAAGGGTAGATTTTCCAGATCATCCTTATCATCAGATACAACTTTGATATAGTGTATTTTCCCTTTTCCAAGGCATCTGTGCCCACATTCCCACGATTCCTTCGGATGTCTTGTCTGGTAACTTTGTCCAAAGAAGGCTTCTTTGGTGGAGCAAAGAAGGCTTCTTTGGTGGAGGTTTGTTATCTTTGTCTCTAGGAATCAACGGTGGTTTGGAGTTGGAGTAACCTCGAGAGGATGATATTGATGACATGCTATACTTTGTGCCTTTTTAATGGCCTCTTAGAGGGTTACAGGATTGGAACTCTTCACTCAACCCTCAGTGGTTCTATCAATCGATCCATGAATAGTACTATCCTTCTCCTTTCAAAAACGTTTGTAACCAAAACAGAGTTTTTGGAATTCCATGATGCATTGGTCAATCGATTACATTTAACTTAATTGTGCCAGTTCCTTTAAATTAAGTTTTGAATCTTTTCCATCAAACTGATCTATCAATCTTCTATTGAATTCTGCTTAAGTATTTACTTGGTCATGTCCTAGTGTAATGGTGCCATGATGCCACCATTCATGTGCCACTCCCTCCGACTGTAGTGCTGCAAATAATTGCTTCCTCTTTTGGCATTGGGTTGAGTTGGAAGTAGGTGTCGACCTTCATTACCGATGCCTAGGCAAATATGGATCTAGATCCATCAAATGGCAACATGTTCACTGTACTCAACTTTCTCCTGAGATCATCGTTTAAATATCCTAGGTTTCCACCTCCCAAATATCGCATTCTCAATTGCATGTAATCTTTGTAGGATATGTCCTCTTCAAGTTTGCATTCTTCCACTCTTCTTTCAATTGTGCATGAACTTCCTAAAAGGTTTGTAGCCTTCCTCTCTGTAGTACCCCTGTTTGTGGAGGGAAGGCTGGCCAGGAAGGTTGAGAGCATGCCAGGTGAGGATTTGTCTTTCCCGAGATAGAATCCGCACTGTGCCCATTTTGTTCGCCAGATATCTTATTGTCCACCAGTTTTTGAAGAGTTTCTTCCATAAGTCTCTGGGTGTCATTGATTTGTGCTTGATTCTGCGAAAGATCCCTCAATAGTGCCATGACTTCTGCCGGAGTGGGCTCTTGATCTACCATTCTATCAACTGAGTGGGATCTCTTTTGTTTCTGGCAATAAACTTTCATTCGCTGTCCATAAGCTGGTAGGATCACTGGATTTGATACCACTGTAATGTTCTCGACTACCAAGAGTCAAATATGCCTGAAGGTGATGAATTAGAGCGCAGGTTTTTTTAATTACTTAGGTGGCTAATTATGTGTTGTATGGTAAAGGATGTGCAAGATAGGGCATACGTTGTGGATGAGGTAGAGAATGCTCTGTCAGCAATAGTAATAGGCCGTATGGTAAGTATGAAGTTAGTCTATACTGTGTTCACCAAATGACTGTACTGTAGCCAAGATTGGTTGTATGAGGTGTGTGTTAAGTAAACAGAATGTCTTGGATGGTGGTCCACACGACGATATTGATATGCTAATATGGTGAGAGTAGAGATGGTGAGAGGGTGTACGGTGCAAACAAGAGATGTACACTTTGCAAGTCGTGCGTGGAGTTGTTTTCATGCCATGACTTCACCAAATACTGGACTAAATGCATATTTAGATATATATTTGCAATCGCATCAATTACACCAATAATAATAATTTATAAGACATAGAAAATGTTTGCAAGAGATATGCTAGAAATGAACAAGAATTTCTATAGATGGTGCTTGAACTTGCCTTATCCAAGCGAAGTAATACAAGAACGAAATAGGGTGAGGGTTGTGTTGGTTATCAAAACACTGGTTAGAAACCTACGAGCCTTGCCTGCTCGATGCTGGGTATCTAACTGACTTTGGCCAACGTAACAGGATTAAATCCTTTGCGCTTTAGGTTTCGCTGGACCAAGGCCTGTTTACCCATATCCAAAACTCGGATACAAGATGTATTATAGGGGATAAAAAACAAATTCCTCAACTAGCAAGCGTTAAGGAAAACTCCTAGATTTGCGATTAATAACTTCAAATTTGGATTGCTTACTAGAATTGTATTTTGCTGAAATAAAAAATTAAAAACGAATTACAAAGTGAAATCAAATTCTCAAAGAAAAAAGATAAGGAAATGCCAGCATTGGATTCAAAATTTATGAGCAGGATAATGACCAGTGCCGAATTGTAATTGGGTAATAGAGTCAAACGTACATTTCTTACATACAACTTTACAGTATTGATGGTATAGTATTTGCTAATAATTCAATTAATTTGATGGCACAAGTTGTTATATTTCAGCATCTTCAATTTAGTCTATTATGTTTTAACCATCATGTGGACACAATAGATACAAATAATGGGAAAGAAATGATTTCCTGCACTATTTGTATTAATCAAATTTGAACAGCATTAAACAATTTAATGTTCCTATCAAATTAATAAATTATGAACAAATAAATAATTAAACCATAAAGGACGAGAATATGTATAATTCAACTCTAAAACAAATATAATCTCTTACTGGTTTGATTGCTAAATAGATTTGTACTGAAGACACTCAGCTTTTTGATGTTCAATTCAATACATATTGATCCTCACAATATCCAGATTTAAGCTCAAAAAATCTCAGTCTCCTTTGCTTTGTTCAAATCCCAATTTTTTCCTTTAGAGAGATACAAAAGATTCAATGATCCCAATGAAAGATTTTTCTACAAGAAAACCTCTGTATAAATTTTAAATTGTATGCCTCATCATAGATAGAAGCCGTCTCTTTTAAAAGCAATGCTGAATATGAACACCCTGTCCCTTTTAATTCATTATATATTTATAAAGTTTGAAAGGTGCCGGTTACTTTTCCAAACGCCGCACCTCTTCATAACTAGCAACTGAAAACTATATGAAAAATAAACTAACTTCAAATGTCCCGATATATCTTTATGCTTGTAGAAGGTTAATCTGACTATGCATTACTGAAAAGGTAATCTCAACAACATTTTTATTGCAATATTTTGATTGCTATCGTGCATTTAATTTATCGCATTGTGCATCTGGATTGGTCGAAAGATGATTGGCGTCGCAAGTAGTCACAAATCTTCCGCCTTCTCAACTTCGTACTCCTTGTCCAATATCATTCGCCTGGGCACTTTTCTCTATATATTTGCGCACAGCGACCTCCATGATATGATTTTATATATGATAAAACCCCATACTCATGCGTATGCGATGTATCATGTGAATGATGAGAACACCCAAATTTGCTAAGGGCACGTCTATATTACTCTTCTTCTTTTGCTGTATATCTTCAAATCTCTTCGAATAACAACACTTTCTTCAGATGCGCCCAATGCTGGATTCTATCACTCCTTCCTCTAGACTGTGCTCACAGATTCCATGCTCCAGACCTGCAACAAAATATAAACTAACATTAGATATAAAATATAGAGAGAAATGATAAACAATATAACTTCACCGTTCAGGAAGCCCTACGAAGGATGGGTGCTAAAATTTCCAACCACCGCTGCTACTAGTGCATGACTTTTAACATTCACAGCATCTTATATTTTGCGAATATATCTTGCCGTTGCTTTATATTTTATATATTGTGGAGAGAGCCTCTGACCCCCGAAATATGGGAAGTAATTCTCATTCAATATTTTTCCTGACTCCTTAAAGAGCTTCTCATACCATAGGTAATTTCACTCTCAACCTCTCTGCATCCTTGATGGGATCAAGTTTGTATATATATTCCAGTTCATCCTCTGAGAAAGATATTGATGCCTAAGGCCAATGAAGCCACTCAAAATAAGGATCTTCCAGATTTTTTGGAAGGCACAGACCATGATCTATAGGTTCACATCTAACTTGAGGGTATCTTCCTACTCTTTCCATATCCTTCACAAGAAGGTTACTTGCATGTCTATCAGTATTAAGTATCCTAATATCTAAAATGCCAATCCTATATACAGAAAAAACTAGAAAACTAGAAGTTCCATGATCATTGGCATCAAAATCATGCAGGACAAACTGCTGAAAGGATCTTGCTTACATTAGGGGCTATTTACTATTTGTTTAATTTTTCTTTTTCTTTTCGAGTGCATATATGGATGAGAAGATTGTATGCTTCCATTAATGTATGCTGAGTCCTTTATTTCCATTTCAGTTGTAATAATTTGCCCCCATCCAAGAATAGTGCGGGCAGCCTTCGCTTTTAGGTTAAAAGCTTTCTTAAATCTTATTTATTGTAAATCTAATTGGGGAGTTGTACCCTGTAAAATTTAGAGGGCACTTGCATAATTTAATGGAAAGGTGACCCAATTGTTGGTATCTTTTTGTATCTTTTTGCATCTTCATTTTTGGGCAAATAAGAGTTATTTTGATGGTTTATTGTGTGAAGACAAATTTGTTTACCAACAATAGGTTAGAATCTTCTTGGATAACACTAAGGGGAGTATTGTTGGACTAACTACCAATTTTTCCCTTCAAGATTTGTGACATGACTTAACCATCTCATGTGTTCTATAAGTATAGTGGTTGTATCGACCATTGACATGTTAATCTTTTGGTGCAATGACAACCCTAGCATTGGAATAATTGCCAAAGTTTCCCTTTGGGATTTGTGACATGGCTTAATCTCCTTCTATGCTTTACAAATCTAGTGGTTGTATTGGGCATTGATAGATTGATCTTTTGGTGCATAATGACAACCTAGCTTCTAACAAGTGGTATCAAAGCTTGGTGACAAAATTGAACCTCCCTGGGTAACATTAAGGAGGAGATTATTGGACTAACTACCAACATTTCCCTCCAAAATTCATGATATGGCTTAACCACCTCATGTGCTCTATAAGTCCAGTGGTTATATCAAGCATGGACAAGTCGATCTTTTGGTGCAACAACCTTAGCTTGTAAAATGTACATCATCTTTGAATGTTTTTGGATTCAATTGTGAAAATTTAAAGATTATCTATAAAATGTGGAAACTTACTTTCTCTCACATGTATATCATGCCAATAATCATCTTTTATAAATAATTATTCATAATAATTCTAAAATTATTTTTTAATCTCGTATAGCTTTATGCAAAGAATAACAATTTCATCTTCAATAACTCCAAGGTACTCCTTCCTACCTTATAATCAGTAAAGTTGAAGAAGTATTTAGACCCCCCTTACTCTCCTTGGCCTAGTGTATCTTGCCTTGATTTTAACATCTTGAACCCTATAATTGACCCTTTTTTGAAGTTGTGATTCTAATATTGCTATCAAATTTTGTAAGTTAATATCATTAGGCCTACAATTCAATAATATTTTGTCATGTTCAAGATTTTCTTAGAGAGGTTTTTCTATACGACCAAGTTACTATGGGCGCACCATCCTCCTAAAAGCATGAAGGAATCTAACAAACCTTGAAATAGCATAATTTCTTATGTTTTGTAGTGCCTCTCCCATTTGACTTTTGTAAGTCATCCTGATGGATGCACCCTTGCTGATCTTTTGTTGTGATGGATCATGATTGTGACCTTGAGTGGTCTACACCGTCGAGGTGTTCGGATTTATGTTTCTATATCAGTTGCTTTGATTATGCTTTTGACTGATCTTTGAGATTATGATGTGATTTTTGGTTCACTAAGGTTTGTGCCAGTGGTTACCAAGATCAATGTGGTATCATGAGGTTGTTCCGTGATTACCCTAAGACGTGTGCAGAGATTGCACTATGTTCTTTTACCATGCTGCACTGGACTAGGTTCCTGTAGCAATGGTTAGTCATGTTTATGACTGTGTTTTCTTATGTGTTTTAAATGCCTTTTTAATGCAGAGTAATCAATCATTATTAAATGCTTAAGTAATTAGAATGGATTGTTCTTGTTGGATTATTTGGTTATGTGTTGCGGACATTTACCTTGTTTTATTTTGATCTAAGAGATATTTGTTCTTATGTGATGTTTTACATTTGAGATGACTTGAGGGTCAGATGTTACTCTTTGATTCCAGTATCATAGATGTTATACTACTATGTTGTTTAGTTAATCATATTGCATGATGATGCCATTTTGAGATGACAATGTGTTTTATGATGTTATCTGGTTATTTGGTATTTGGACATACCTCTGATTTTGTTATGTGATGGATTTAATGCTATGGTTATTTACTTCATTCCTGCGTTGCTATGCCTTTTGCGAACGTGAGTGATGTAAATAGATTATTTTAATATAATTAAATAAATGGTTAAATTAGGTGATTTAATACATTTATTGCTTTGGCTATGTTATTATATGCAATTGCACTTGATCGTGTTGTTTAGTGTGCAGGATTTATATCCCTGGCAGTGGCACATGGAGTTAGTGATTCAACCATTCATATTTTACCAATGTTGCCTTGTATGGTCGATGTATCCTTAATTAAATATTTTAATTTAAACCTTTCGGTGATTATTAAATCCGAACTCATTTGCATTATGTGATTAGACCAGTAAGCGTGTCTGTGCATTTAGAGTTTCGCTTTGTTGCGAAAGTTGTTCAAGAGATTTATGTGTTTTTGGGTTTTCGGGCTTTTTAATTGATTTATTTTAATTTTTGGCAGCTTTGCCATAAATGAATTCCTATTTATAGGAATAGCCTATTTTCGTTTGGGTCGATTCGGGGTTTAACTGGATTGGCTGGTTAAATGCCCTAATCGATTATTCACCCAAAAAGTGAATAAGTATCCAAAAAAGAATTTAATTCCTCACTTCTCACTTTCAAATTGGACAGTTGGAGAGTAAAACCTAAAATCCTCTTCATGAGTATTTACTGTTTTGTTTGTTGTGGGAGCCACGGGCGTGGGATCGTCGCGAGGTTGGGCTCATTGGATCCAGCTCGGGGAAACCTTGGATTGTCGCGATTTTCAGCTACTTCTGTGGGATATTTATTTTATGGTTCAGATTCCCGTTTTGCCCTTTTGGCTGTGAGGTAGGGCTTTCCTGTTTTATTGTTTCTGCTCCGTTTCTGCTTCTATTTTTGGTAACCATTCATTTGGAGGCTGAGAACTAGTGTTCCCCTCCGTTTCTGTATGCTAGTTCTACCCGGTTGGGCAGGTATGAACATTTCCCTTTTTTTTGGGATGAGGGTTTGGGATTTTACACCGTTATGCTGGCCGTTTTTGCATACGGTGTCCGATTACATTTATTTTTGGATTTTTGGGGTTTTTGAACCCAAAGGCCAAATGGGTTTTAATTTTGAAGTTTTTTCAATTTTGAGATTTTTACCTCGTTTTGCGTGCTGCCCTGTTTTCTCGGGTTTTCTTGGCACAATGTGGGTCATGGACCTTGATGATCCGTTTGGATATCAGTCAGACCACTTTTGCACTTTTATGTTGCATTGGGATGCGTGTTGCATCCGTACTCCCAACGTTGTGTTCGGTTGAGTGATTTTACACTTGTTATGGTTTTTGTTGGACCTTTGCTTTTGTTTCGTGAACGCTAGGATTAGTGTAGAATCCATACTCTCGGATTGAGGTCGATTGAGTGAGTTCATGATGTTTGGTCTTGTTACATCATTGGGATTCGTGTAGAATGCATACTCTCGGATTGAGGCCGGTTGAGTGATTTCATGATGTATGATTTTATTGGCTTTGGGATTCCTGTAGAATCTGTCCTTCCCGTGTTGCTTTCAGTTGGGTGTTTTCTTTGCATTGTGTTCTCATTCCTATCCTTGTGTTATGATCTTCGTGATGGTGGTGCGCCACACACGAGTACGTGCGCGTACATTTGTTGGGTGACTTGCGAGGCCCGATCTTTCGTGGATTTGCCAGAAGTTATGATCATTGGGGTTGGGATGGGAGTATGCATGCCCACGGGCACTTGTTGTAGGATGAGCATGGGTAGGGTAGGGAAGTCTTTCATTTTGAATTCGCTTTCAGTAATGGCTTTGTTAACATTTAAAAATTGAGTGTGTGATTTTAACGAGCACAATAAGGGACATCTTTGCAAAATGATCATGGTCTAAAAGATAAGCTGCCACTTCCGTGATTCCTGTCTCGCCCACTTTCACTGACCTCTTCAACCCTGGTTGCCCCAGAACTTTGCCCACAAAACCTTTGCCTGTTGCTTCCCGTCTCAATCATTTCCAAATTTATCTTCAATCCTTTATTTCGTGACTGTGGGCGAATTATACAGGCTGCTTCAAGTTTGACAATTATGATAATTGTTGACCACTATACCCTTCTCAATTTCTCTGTGTCCTCTTAACACTATGACTTCTGCAATTCGGGCTAAATGATTAGTTTAATTGGAGGTTGCTGGGAGGAGATAGGAAGACCTGATCATCTCTGGGTTGCTGCCAACACTTATAACTTCCACTGATGACTTGGATTGAATGGTATGTTGGGAATCATTATTATTTGCAAGTTTGGATGCTAATTGTTTAGACATATAGTATTAACTGGGGTCAAATATAAGTAAAGTGTATTCCTCTTTAGGACTGAAGTCTGCTTTTTAAATAGGTCCATTAAAACCTTATAATACCACACAAAATCTACTTCGAACATCCACATCTACAATCATCAGTTCTGAACCAGCAAAGAAGCTTGTAGCTGTTGATAATAAAGCTGATATTGCAAGTACTTCATATAAGCTTAAATTTTGAAAATTTTTAGAGTTCCATCAAGTTGAATACCATGATGTGTCAAAATAGCCAAATAGGGAAGATCTTCCACTTCCAAAATGGCAAACAATACAAAACTCCAATAGGAATTTGTAGAACTCCAAAATCACTGACATTATCCTCTCGAGGTTACTCCCACTCGAAACCACCATTGATTCCTAGAGACAAAGATAAGAAACCTCCACCGAAGAAGCCTTCATTGGATGAAGCTACCAGATAGGAATTCCGAAGGAAGAAATTATGTTTCACCTATAAGGAGTTGTGGGAACCTTGGCATAGGTGCCTTGGAAAAGGGAAAATACACTACATCAAAGTTGTATCTAATTAGGACGATTTGGAAAATCTACCCCTAGAGGGCGATCGCCCACATGAGGACTCAAAGATGATCAGCCTGACACGTGCAAAGAAGATAGGCACATTGGTACAACGTGGAGGAACCATTGCCCTGGTTGGAAGTTTGAGATGTACGATAATCCTGGTAAGGGGAACCCTTTAGGGACAGAGGGACATTGTGATGCTTGATAGCGGGGCCACTTTAAATTTCATAAACTCATCTCTAGTGAAATGAAGAGGTCTACCTATGGAGGCACACATAGGATTCCAAGTCAAGGTTGCCGGAGGAACACTCTTCCTCTACACACCTTGCCCCTCAATTGAATATCACTATGGCTAATCATAGTGTGATGAAGTATTTCTTTATAGTAGGCCTGGATGATATGGATGTTATTCTGGACATACAGTGGATGGAGTCCCTAGATGAATACACTCAGACTTTCAAGCAGATTGACTTTAGTTTTGTTGTAGATGGAAAGAAGGTTGTTCTCTGAGGGATGGCCAATAGGGTTTGAAGGAAGTTTCTGCACAATGGATGGAGACCACTTTCTGGCATGATGACATAACATGGATGGCACATTGCTTTGTTTAGACAAGACCAATAAAAGGACAATGGACATACCACCAGGATGATGATCTACAGGATATCTTGAATACCCATGATAAAGTTTTTGTAGACATTCGTCTTGGCATACCTCCCCATCATGGTTTCGAGCATACCATTGTGTTGGAAGCTGACGCCAAACTATTTATCGGCATGCCATATTGCAATCCCAAAAAATTCAAGAATGAGATTGAGAAGACAATTTAGGAAGTGTTTGAGAAGGGATGGATCTGTCCCATCTCTAGCCTTTTTGCATCACCGGTGGTATTGGTGAAAAAGGATGGAACATTACGCATGTGTGTGGACTACCATGCTATTAATAAGGAGACAAGAAAAATACTCTTATCTTTAGGATCAATGAATTATTGGATGAATTGCATGGTGTGCTTTATTTTTCTAAAATAGATCTCTGATCTGGATACCATCAAATCCGCATTTGGGAAGAGGAAATAGTGAAGACAACTTTTCGTTGTCACTATGGGCATTACGAGTTCCTCATTATGCAGTTCAGATTAACGAATGCACCAACTACTTCTCGTTCTTGCATGAAATGCATCTTCAACAAACAATTGCATAAGTACTTGCCAGTATTCTTTGATGATATCCTTATGTATAGTAAAACATGGGAAGCACACTTGAGACATTTGGATAAAGTCCTAGGGATCATGGAGGCTCTGTCATTGTTTGCCAAGAAATCCAAGTGCAAATTTGGAATGACAAAAATATTATACCTAGGGCATGTTGGAAGTAAATTTGGAGTACAGGTCTACTGGGAGAAGAATTCAAGCTATCCTTGATTGGCCTCCACCAAAATTGCATTGATGTTATATTGATGCAGGAAAGACACCCTATAGCCTATCAGACTTGGAAGCTTTCACAAGCTGAGTGCTTATAATCCATTTATGACAAAGAGATGTTGGCCATTGTGCATGCACTGACCAAATTTCAGCATTATCTGGTGGGTGCCAAGTTTGTCGTTCGTACCAATCATGATAGTCTAAGATATTTTCTAGAGTAGTGGGATCTGAATGAGAGGCAATAAAAATGGGTAAGCAAGATTCTAGTTTTTGATTTTGACATTGAATATGTGGAAGGAAAGAACAATGTGGTTGTAGATGCTTTGTCAAGAAAACCTGCATTTACTTAGTGTTTTAGATTTCAGCTGATTGGAAAGCACACTTATTAGTGGAATATTCTAAAAGCATTTGCATGTAAGCTAATGGATGGCGACACTCAGCATGACCAATACAAGGTAGTTGATGACATCGTTTACTATAAGGATTGGATATAATTAGTGCTTGAGTCCTAACTAAAGCAGAGAATTCTGCAGGAAATAGTTACCCTTGGTTGGACACCTAGGGTTTCTCAAAACAATAGATAACTCAAGGAGAGGTTCTCGTGGAAGGGACTTAAAGTTGATGTTTTGTAGTACGTCCAGGAATGTACAGAATGCCAACAAAACAAATCCGAACATACCTTAACTATCAAACTATTCCAAAAAAAAGTTCTGATATTACTAATGGATTGTGAAAATCAGATAACACTAATATTACAACTCTTGCCAATTCTCGAACATAAGTGGGAAAGTATCTCTATGAACTTCATTGCCGAACTTCCTAAGGCATATGGAAGGGATTGTATTTTGTGGTGGTTGACAAATTGACAAATCATGCACATTTCTTGCCCATCTCAAATTTCCAGGCCACACAGGTAGCCAACTTATTTTCCAAAGAAGTTTTCTGCCTACACAGGTTACCCCAAAACATTGTTAGTGACAGGGATGGTCGGTTTCTCAGTATCTTTTCGATAGAATTATTTCAGTTGGCAGGAACAAAATTGTCGCCAAATTCCAGCTAATAGCCTCAGATTGACGTACAAACAAAGATTGTGAGCAAGTGGTTGGAAGGCTACCTCTTGAACTATGTTTCAACATAGCAATGGGCGTGGGTCAAATGGCTGCATCTGGAGGAATACTGTTACAATACAAGTTATCACATGTCTATTGGGATGGCATGCTTCAAAGCACTCTACAGGTGTGAACCCCTTTTATTTATGGACATGGTTTTGGGTGACAATTGCGCACCTAGGGCAAAAGATTGGATTTAGGAAGGGCAAGACATTCTGAGATTCTTGAAAGAAAACTTGCAAAGGGCATAAAATCAACAAAAGATCTACACCAAGAGGCACCAGGTTGAGAGAAGTTTCGAGGTAAGCGATTTGGTCTATCTCAGACTCTAGCCATACAAGCACACGTCATTAAAGGAAAAAGGGAAAGAGAAATTGAGGGCATGTTCTTATGGTGCTTATTGTGTAACTCGTCGTATCAGTGAAGTTGCCTATGAATTTGAACTACCAAAAGGGAGTTGCATCCGCAAGGTCTTTCACATTTTGTGCTTGAAGAAAGCCGTGGGACAAAACATCGCAATAACTGCAAATCTTCCATCGCTCAATGAAGAAGGGACGCTGGTGTTGGAACTGGCTGAGATCATTTATGTACGAGAGAAGACACTGCAAAACAGTTCTATTAAGGAATACTTGGTACGCT
This sequence comes from Cupressus sempervirens, assembly GCA_028749045.1. Taxonomy (NCBI): domain Eukaryota; kingdom Viridiplantae; phylum Streptophyta; class Pinopsida; order Cupressales; family Cupressaceae; genus Cupressus; species Cupressus sempervirens. The sequence continues at coordinate 397,533,576 of CM053790.1, forward strand.
GGAAGCACTTGTCGCTAGATGATGCTACTAGGGAGGGTGAGCATATTCTTCAGCATCCAACATTCTGTTTGCTTGAGGATAAGCAAATTTTGGGATAGGAGGCTGTAATATTCCTGTCATAAAATAAATAGTTCAAAACTTTGTTTATGGGCCGATTGATTTAGTATATCTTGGTCCCATTTTTATTTTAATTGCATCTGTAGGTGTTGTTGTCGGCTCTCTTTGTAAACCCTCGACAGTTTCTCCAAAGGGTATTTAAGTACGACATGTAGGTAGTGATTGATATGTGATTTGGATTATTCTCATTGCATTGGAAATTCCTGTTGGAGTTTAGTATTGTTCACCACTTTAGAAGTGAAAGACTGTCCCTATTTGGCTATTCTGATTTCAATGGGATTCAACCCTCACCCTATTCCATTCTTGGTGATACTTGGCTCAGGTTTAGCGAATCCGGGTACTATCATTGTATGCATCTATACTTGCAGCTTTGATTTTGAATGAACAGTCATTTGCATATTTGGTATGAGCTTTGTACTTTTGACATATAATTGCCATTTATTGTTCATGCAAGTAATGAAGTTATGTTAAATCTGTGATGCTTCCTACCATTGTATGACCTATCTACCATATTGCTAGTAGACCCTACGTACGGCTACACCTTCTATCCTCCACAACCTCCTTTGATTTTCCATGTACGAATTCTTCTTGTCACATACAACTAGTCATGCGACCTAACCCTCATCTCCCTCATACTATACAACTCCAAGATCTACCCCAGTTAATAGTACGCAATCCACTCACTATACCCCTGTACACCTCTTGCTACCATATAGTCACAAAGATACCATACAACTACCAAATCCATCACCATATGATTGTTTTGAACACCTGTACGGATTATTGTTTGGAATTACAAAAGTGTAAGGCCTCCCATGTGCTGACTCCATCACACGACAAACTTGGTTGGCCATTTGACAAATTGAAATTTGGTCTCTAGAGCCATTATTCGACTTTGGGAGCAATTCAGGAGCATTATAGATTATTTTCTTTTGTTGCCTCTAAAGAGTTTTTGAGTTCTGATTTCTATGCCCTTGCTGAGGTAGAAGGGTTTGATTTTGAGTTGTGCATTAATTCCACAACTGAAGTATTGTGGATCAAATTCAGAGTATTGCATCTTCCATTTCTATGAATCTTGTTGCTTGGAAGAAATTAGATGTTGCTAAGGTATACCAATTTAACCTGACTTCTCCACTGTCATTATTGAAATGGAAAAGTTAATTATGTGAGTGGTAATTTGAATCTCTGAGGTTTGATAGGGAAGAAGTATTGGCCGTGGCTGCATTTTTGTTGCACCTGAAGTTCATAATGCGGGTCGAATTTGTGAAGTATTCCCTTGTTGAAATTGCATTCCATATTCCTGTGATTTCTGATTAAGTTCGGACTGATATTTAAAAAGGCTGCTGTCACCCCTGCAAGGCAGTCAATCATCACACTTTTGAGCTACATTCAACCTGGAATGCTGTGTTATCAAATTGGAGGGCCTGTTTTTCAGATAATACATCTGCACTTCGAAACCTAATATCAATGGACATTCGTGTTACTTTCTGAACAGGAGTTCAGCATTCCAAATCCTATTTCTCATGCCACATATCCTGTTGCTTCTGGTGTTGAATATATGTGTAAACTGATTGATCTAACCACCAAATTAGATGCTTGATTTCTAGTTGTTCAGATTGCTTTTTATCTGTGCAAACCTGGGCGCTAGCATTAGTATAGTCTACTGCTGCCAGGAAAATGTTTGGACAGAGGTTAGAATCATTGGTTTGCAGTTAAGTGTGGATTATCAGATTCATGTTGAATTTAAATAGAAATGATGAAATATGTTCAGTACAAGATATTTATGCAGAGTTAAATATTGTATTAGAATTTGCCTATTTATTAAATGATAATGCATTAGAATTTCTTGTTTATGCAAAGTTCATAGTGCAAAACTATATATTAATATCTGGCATAGCAAAAAATTTGCAAAATATTTCCTCTGACCCTCAGAGTTTTTATAAAAACAATGATTTGAGAGTGGTAATACGTAATTGAGGGATTTGCAAATCTAAAAACATTGGAGTTCATTTCGGTTACATGCCATGTTTTTGTCAAAATGCCAAATGTCAGAATAATTGATGTTTGATAAAAAGTTATAACTGAGAAGGGTTATTACAAACATCATTTAAAAAATCAGATTATTAGTGATAAGAATATGGGAGTTGTTACCAGAAGGCAGTGAAAGAACAAGCTTTATACTGTCTACTTTCAGAGATGAAAGAACAAGCTTTATACTGTCTACTTTCAGAGATCAACTGTATTTTGTGCAAAAGCTTGTAATGATCAAAGTTGGATCAAGGCAATAAAAGAAGAGCTGAATCGGATTGAGAAGAATCAGACTTAGGAGCTTGTTCCCAGATCAATAGGGAAGAATGTGATTGGTACAAAATTGAATTTCAGAAACAAGTTGGATGAGAATGGTAATGTTGTAATAAACAAAGCTCGACTTGTATGCAAGGGTTACTCTCAGATTGAATGAATTGATTTTGATGAGAGATATGCACTTGTTGCTCGGATGGAGCCCATTAGAATGTTCTTGGCATTTGCAGCCTCTAAAAATTTCAAAGTTTATCAGATGGATGTCAAATCGGCATTCATAAATGATGAGCAGAAGAAAGAAGTTTATATTGAGCAACAGGAAGGATCCAGATCAGAAGTAGATCCAGATGCAGTTTGTAGATTGAAGAAGGCACTTTATGGATTAAAATAGGCACCTAGAGCTTGGTATGGCAAGTTGGATAAATATTTGACCAGTCAAGGATTCAAGAAAGGTTGGGCAGATAGCAATCAGTACTTTAAAGCAGATACTGACAAAATTGTGATTGTTGTATATGTGAAAGATATCATATTTGGAGGCAAAGATGATTTGTGCCAGATGTTTGCTGAAGTGATCAAAGTTGGATCAAGGCAATCAAAGAAGAGCTGAATCAGATTGAGAAGAATCAGACTTAGGAGCTTGTTCCCAGATCAACAGGGAAGAATGTACAAAATTGATTTTCAGAAACAATTTGGATGAGAATGGTAATGCTGTAATAAATGAAGCTCAACTTGTATACAAGGGTTGCTCTCAGATTGAATGAATTGATTTTGATGAGAGATATGCACTTGTTGCTCGGATGGAGCCCATTAGAATGTTCTTGGCATTGGCAGCCTCCAAAAATTTCAAGGTTTATCAGATGGATGTCAAATTGGCATTTCTAAATGGTGAGCAGAAGAAAGAAGTTTACATTGAGCAACCAAAAGGATTCAGATCAGAAGTAGATCTAGATACAGTCTGTAGATTGAAGAAGGCACTTTATGGATTAAAATAGGCACCTAGAGCTTGGTATGGCAAGTTGGATAAATATCCGATCAGTCAAGGATTCAAGAAAGGTTGGGCAGATAGCAATCAGTACTTCAAAGCAGATACTGACAAAATTATGATTGTTGTATATGTGGAAGATATCATATTTGGAGGCAAAGATGATTTGTGCAAGATGTTTGCTAAAGAAATGCAGAAAGATTTTGAAGTGTCTGTGATTGGTGAACTGAATTTCTTTCTTGGATCACAGCTAAATCAGAACAGTATAGGTATTTTTATCATCAATCCAAGTCTGTAAAGGAATGGTTGAAGAAGTTTGGCTTAGAGAACTCTAAGCCAGTAAGCATTTCCATTGTTACTGGCTGCAAGTTGACTAAGGAGGATGACTCACCAAAAGCAGATGCGAGTAATTATAGATCAATGGTTGGAGGATTTTTTTACCTGACTGTGCATAGACCAATATCACTTATACAATATGTTTGGTAGCCAGATTTCAGCAAGAACCGAAAGAATCTCATGTTACGACTGTGAAAAGGATCTTCAAATACTTGGTATCTAAAAGGATCAAATTTCACACTGGCAGCACACACAAATATTGCTCGGGCAAGATCTTTAGATGACCAAAAGAATACTAGAGGGGAACCCTTCTTACTTGGCTCTTGATAAGTTGCTTGGTTAAGAAAGAAAAAATATTTTGTTTCAACTGTTGAGTCAAAATATATTGTACCATCCTCGTGTTGTACACAAGTATTATGAACAAAGAAGACATTGAAAAATAAGGGAATAAGTTTCTCTAAACCAGTTCTTATCCTATGTAATAATACCACTGCTATAAGTATGTCAAAGAATCCAGTAATGCATTGTAGAACAAAACATATTGACATTAGATATTCGTATCACTTTATCAGAGATAACGTTGAAGCGGGAGAAGTTAAATTGGAGTATGTACCATAAAAGAGCAGATTGCAGCCATATTTACAAAACCTTTGTGCAAGGATACATTCGAGCATCTCAAGCTTTTGAGTATCTCAGGATGAAGCTGGATATTCTGCTTCTTCCTTACATTCATTAGAATGCATCAGTGTGTGCATTGGTTCAGTCGTTTGAACACCTTTTTTCAAGATCAGTGCTAGCAGACTTCCTCTCAGTGGAGCAAAGTGTGCTAGTAATGGGGAGTAATGTTTGTCTCCTAATCTCTTGTCCTTGTTGTCAAAGAGGAAGAAGTCTGGAGTTTTTTGGAGTTGGTTTTTCTATGCTTTCTTATTGCTTTATGTTGCCACCAATGACAAAGGGAGAGATTGTTAGAATGTAAGGTTGATAGTTGGCATTGATGTCAACATCTTTTTCTCAGCATCTGGTGTGTGATAGTTGTGAACCGACAATTTGGTGTATCAATAGGTTGCATATTGATTATCTTTCATTGATAGCCTGTATATCAGCCTTTGTGCTTATTGTTGGTTGTGCAATAAATATTTTACCATTTCGTGCCTCAATGGTGCTGTACAACATTTTGGGGGATCATGCTTTTGGGTCCTTTGTATAGCGTGTAATTCAGTTGCAGTCCCAACAACTCTTCAAAAACATGTTCATTATAATCATTGGCACAAAACTTCATAGTAGAATGTTGGGATGCTCGAGAATCATTGTTACTCGAGGAGGTACCTATTTCAAATTTGTTATAGACAATAGATTTGAATGTAATATCCCGTCTCCCAAGATAATTATATATCAAATTTTAATTTAAATATATAATATAATTGATTGATTAATTAAATACCAACAAAATATTAAAATATAATCATAATAATATAAATTGTTATTAAATATATTAAATATATAATAAAGAATGGAACATTAACAATTTATAAATGAGTCAATATTATTATCTCATGAAACATTAATTAAATTCTATAACTAAAAATATTATATTATATTGGAATATAATATTTTCTTAGTAAAGATAATTATGGACCATTAACTGATACAACCATTAGAGAGATGAAATAGTATATAATAGAGTTATACAAAGGGGAGGATAGAGGATATGGACAGGAGGAAAATATTCTGTGTCTCAGACTTAGTGATGAGAAATTTCATAGAATGATAACATAGCAAGGAGGAGTTCATAAGGAGAATATGGAGTATTGATACCCGTAACTAAGCATCAATCGTTAGTAATTTTATTGATCAAAATCGTAAGGAACAATCGTTCCATAGACATTGTGTAATGAAGGCTATACATATAAGGAAGAAAAAAACATTATCAGCGATGTGGCAATGATTAGAAGAGATGTAAGATCATTATCAACAATGTGGCATAATTAGCAGAGACATAACAAAAGATGAAAGAGGTAACAAAAAAGTTAGAAGCCAACGATCGTAGTAGATAGGACAAATTAGATAAAGACATCGAAGAATCCTAGAATTACATCACGGAAGGAAATGGGGTCACATTGTAGAATGGAGAAAAGCAATCAAAAGACAAGATAGAAATTGATAATCAACCCAACAACTGTTCACATAAAGTGATAGAATTGGAAGGAGGAACGAAGGAGAGAGAATGGATTTGAATCGTATATAGCAAAAACAAACAAATTGACCATCCTAAAAAATTGGCACCTCATCATTCGCAGCAAAAGTACGTCCATTACCGGGTAGAGAAGTCGATATCCTACGCAGGGAGGAATGGGAAACAAGAATTCGACAACATACCAAGTCAGAATAGAGAACAAAGATAAAATAACTTAAAGCCCATAGATAGACAACCAACAGGTAGCGGACAAGACAGTTGAAAACACATAATAGAAGAGAACTAAGAGTACTGATGGCAACCAAGATAGTGATGAGAAAGGGATAGGGAATTAGTCTCAATCAAATCATTAGCAGTGATACAAGAGCTAACAAAGTAAGAACACTTAGCGACATAACTTGCTACTACGTGGAGTGACATACAGGCGTGTCATAGAAATAGTGACCACTGGGCAAGGAGAGATCGAATACAAGGGGAGAGTCAATAGTGATAGGAGACATTCATTGAGGAAGAGTAAATGAAGAAGCACAACAACAGTGAATAGAATAAGGATAGTTCACTATTCTTATTTGGTAGATTCAGGTCCTGATCTAAACAGATAATACAGAGATGCAGATGAAACTAAAAACCAAGTAAGATCATTTTTAAATTAAAGACAATATTAGGAGCAACATAGAGGTATACATTATTTTTTTGCTCGGGAGGAGCAGCAACTACCTTCCAGAGCGAGAACTCCAGGCTAGCCTACACCCGTTGTTCAATATTGATAGGTCCAATTCAAATCGATATGTGCAATCAATCCCAGGTCCTAAAATTATATGGCAACAGGTACGGGTCCAATAGAATACTCCCTTAGCCCCCCCCACCGAGCAGAAAGAACTATAACCGTCGGTCGAGACCCACTTGAGTGTGAAGTGGCTGAGCAATAATAGAGATTTCCGAGCTCGCTTATGTGATAATCATACGGGGATAAGAACTTTATAGTTCTTATAGAGACCAAGTTGATCTTAGTAGAGGGCATCCAACTATGGATATCAAGTTTCTCATAAGGAGAACTCAAAGACTAGAGGGCATTCTTAATTGAATGTCGAGATTCCAAATTGGAATCCAAGGATAGATTTGTATAGAATCTCTTAGAGACAATATATATTGTAGTAGTCAAACATATTCATATGTCAGAGATAAGAGACTTGGGTAGAGGTGGGATCTCTACCAAGTAATGTTACCAGAGATCCCAAAGAGGCCTGAGGAAGATATTCTTTATATGATAATTACCTAATCGAGATACAATTCTCACTAGAGGGTTAGGTGGTTTGAGAAGGATCTCTTCCAAAGGATTGGGAAGGGTAGCATGGTTAGTATTTAGATTGATTTTTACTTAATCCAATATTTTTAATGTATTTTGTAATGTTCCTGTTATAAAATAAATCATTAATCAAACTAGTGTTAATGGGTCAATTCATTTAATATATCTTGGACACATTTTTGTTTTGTTTCCGTAGTTTAAGTCGCCGTCGGCTATCTTTGTACACCCTTGCAAAGTTTACCTCGACGGGTATTTAAGCACGGTTTGTAGGTAGTCATTAGATATGCAATTTGGATTATTTTCTCTATATTGCAAATTCCTATTGGAGTTCTCTGTTGTTTGCCATTTTGGAAGTGAAAAACCTTCCCTGTTTGGTTATCCAGTTTCGGTGGGATTTAACCCTCACCCTATTCCATCACCTGTAACACTTTGCTCAGATCTGGCAAATTGGAGCATCATCTTTCAGCATATAATAATTGAAGGATTTTTTCGTATTATTGTGTTTGGATCTCACCTAAACCTATTGTGTTTATGTATGAACAAGATTGCATTCATAGCTGTGGTTTATCACTCTTGGCTTAGACGCCTAACCGTGCGGCTTCTGAAACATTCCCGTACTGCTTCCTCATTTTGCACAGCCTTAGTTTTGTCTTCCATACACCCCCATATACACTTCCGTACGACCCTCTTTCCATACTACCTTGGCGCACTGTCTAAGTACGGACACCAAACTGTACAGCCTTCACCTTCAGTCTACCATACGACCAATAGGCCTTTTCATATGGCCATCAGATCCCCCTTCGTATGGCCATCAGGCCCCCCTCTTTGTATGGTCATCAGATCCCCCTCCATACAGCCATTAGGCCCCCCTCTCCATACGGCCATCTAACTCTGCCAATTGTACCCGTCTACCATACTACCCACTTGTCACCTTATGACCAGTCTATTTCTATTCTGCACACCGTACAACCTCCACATCAAACATCTACTGCACGATAAATCTAGGCCTTCTTGTCGCCGGAGATATTTGGGCAATCTCCAGACACCCACACGCATGGATCTGTTACTAGGGGTCAGAGGAACTTTGGAACATTATAGTGGTATCAGAGCTTTGATCCTACAAGCGTGTGGATAGTGAATGAGAGTTTATAGCTAGAAGAGAAGAACCCATTCTATTGATATAATGGTTGCCGAACTAGAACCCACAGCTACCAAACTCGTGACACTACTAAGAGAACTTGTGAAGAATTGAGCAAAGATCAATGATACTCAACGACTCATGGAGGAGACTCAAGAAGTTGGCAAACAATAAAATATCTAGAGAACAAAATGGTCATAGCACGAACTCGGTGTTGAGTAAAGAAAAACCTCATCCAACATGCTCTCGACCTTCCATGCTGTCTTTTCCCCCTCGGATGGAGACACCACCCAGAGAAAAGCAGCCGACCTTTGAAGAAATGCAAGAACAGTTGAGAGCAAATTGGAAGAATGCAAATTTTGAGGAAGATATATCCTACAAAGATTATGTAGATCTGAGAATGAGATATTCGGGAGGTGGAAACAGAGGATATTTTAGATGATGATCTCAGGAGGAAGTTGAGTAAAGGTAATTTGTCTCCATTTGATGGATCCGGATCCGGATCCATATCTGCGCAAGCTTGGGTAATGAAGGTCGATACTTACTTCCAGCTTAATCCCATGTCAGAAGAAGCAATTAAATTTGCGGCATTGCACTTGGAGGGAGTAGCGCATGAATGGTGGCATCACAACACCATCACACTGGGGCCTGATCAAATAAATACTTATGCGGAATTCACTGAGAGATTGATAGATCGATTTGATGGTAAAGATGTGGAACTCAATTTCAAAGATTTGGCACAACTGAGGCAAACTGAATCGGTCGACTAGTGCATTGCAAAATTTCAAAAACTCTGTTTTGGTCATGGACATTTTTGAAAGAAGACAGATAGTGCTCTTCATGGACGAACTGACAGAACCATTGAAAGGTTGGGTACAGGGGTTCAATCCTGCCACTTGTCAGAGGCCATGAAGAAGGTAGGGAGTATGGCATCATCATCGACATCATCCTCGCGAAGTTACTGACATTCCAAACTGCTGGTGTTTCTAAGGGACAAAGATAATAAACCTTCGCCCAAGAAGCCGTTGTTGGACAAAGCTACTAGACAGGAGCTCTGAAGGAAGAAACTATGTTTCAACTGCAAGGGACCTTGGGAGCTTGGTCACAGATGCCTCAGAAAAGGAAAGATCCATTACATTGAGGTCATGTCTGATGATGAGGACGAATAGAAAGAAATACTTGCCAAAGACAACCAACATCACGACAACACCAACATGGTTATTTTGAACTGTACGGAAAGAATTGCAGCATTGGTACGTTGTGGAGGAACTATCGCTCCAGCCGGTAGCCCAAGGTGTACAGTATTTCATGTATGGGGAACCCTTCAAGGACAAAGGGTTATGGTGATGCTCGATAGCAGAGCAACCCTCAACTTCATAAACTCATCTCTGGTGAAGCGAAGAGGTCTACCTACGGAGACACGTGGGATTTCAGGTCAAGGTTGCCAGAGGGACTCTTCTGCCCTGCACACACCTTGTTCTTCGGCTAACTATTGCAATGGCGAATCACACGGTGACCAAGGATTTTTTCATAGTGGACCTTGACGACATGGAGGTTATTTTTGGCATATAGTGGATGGAGACACTTGATGAATACACTCAGAGCTTCAAACAGATGGATTTCACTTTGTTGTCAATGGAAAGAAGGTTGTTCTCTGCAGAATGGCAAATAAGGGTCCGAAGGAAGTTTCTACACATCGGATGGAAGCAATTTTTCGGTGTGATGATGTTGCTTGTGTTGCACATTGTTTTGTTTTGATAGAACCTTTAAAAGGGCAATAGACACCTTCCCAGGATGATGATCTCCAGAAGATTTTGAGCAATCAAGATAAAGTTTTTATAGACATTCCTCCTAGCATACCACCTCATCGAGGGTTTGAACATACTATCGAGTTAGAAGCAGGAGCCAAACCGGTCATAACCACACTGTATCACCATCCCAAGAAATTCAAAGATGAGATCAAAAAGATGATTCAGGAACTGCTAGAGAAAGGATGGATCCGTCCCAGTTCTAGCTCTTTTGTGTCATCAGTGGTATTGGTCAAAAAGGATAGGACGATGCGCATGTGTGTGGACTATTGTGTGTTGAACAAAAAAACAATAAAGAATAGTTATCCCATTCCAAGGATAGATGAATTGCTGGATGAATTACATGGCATAATCTATTTTTCAAAAATAGATCTTCGTTCCGGATACCATCAGATCCACATGAGGGAGGAAGACGTGGAAAAGATGGCCTTTCATTGTCACTATGGGCATTATGAGTTCCTGATCATGGCGTTCGGATTAACGAATGCAACTGCTACATTCCAATCATGCATGAATTGCATCTTCAACAAACAATTGTATAAGTACTTACTAGTATTTTTTGATGACCTTATTTATAGCAGGACATGGGAAGAGCAACTGAAACATTTGGATGAAGTCCTGAGGATCATGCAGGATCAGTCTTTGTTCGCCAAGCAATCCAAGTGTGAATTTGGTATGACAGAAATATTGTACCTGGGACATGTTGTTAGTAAATATGGCATTCAAGTTCATCAGGAGATGATTTAAGCTATCCTTGATTGGCCTCCCCCAAAATCACTCACGGAGTTGCGGGATTTTTTGGACTGTGCAACTATTACCAGAGGTTTGTAAAGGGGTTCTCTCAACTCAATGCACCACTAACATATCTTCCTTCCAATCGAATGAAAAGGCACAACTCACCTTTGATAAGCTGAAGGAAGCAATGAGCACTTGTCCTGTGCTAGCTTTACCTGATTTCACTCGAACGTTCATTCTGGAGTGCAATGCATCTAGAGAAGGCATTGGCATAGTACTGATGCAAGATAGACACCCTATAGCCTATGAGAGCAGGAAGCTTACGCAAACAAAATGCTTGTATTCCATCTACGACAAAGAGATGTTGGCCATCGTACATGCACTAACCAAGTTTCGACAGTATCTGGTAGGTGCCAAGTTTGTTGTTTGTATGGATCAAAATAGTTTGAGATATTTTCTGGAGCAACGAGATTTGAATGAGAGGCAACAAAAATGGGTAAGCAAGGTTCAGGCTTTTGATTTTGACATTGAATATGTGAAAGGAAAGAACAATGTGGTTGCAGATGCTTTGTCCAGGAAACCCACCATCTGCTAACTAACCTAGATTTCAACTGACTAGAAAACACATTTGTTGGTAGATTATTCCAAAAAACACATTTTCCTATGAGCTAATGGATGGCAACACTGATGATGATCAGTACAAAGTAGTGAATGACATCATTTACTATAAGAATCAGATATTTTAAGTGTCAGAATTCAAATTGAAGCAGAAAATCTTGAAGGAGGTGCACGATTCACCCTTGGCAAGACACCCAAGCTTCCTCAAAATGTACAGATGCCTCAAGGAGAGGCTTTTATGAAAAGGACTTAAAGGAGACGTATTGTAATATGTAAGAGAGTGTGTGGTTTGCTAGCAGAACAAATCTGAATATACTCTACCTGCCAGGTTACTGCAACATCTGCCAATTCCAAAACATAAGAGGGAAAGTATCTGGATGGATTTCATAATTGGACTTCCCAAGGTGAATAGAAAAGATTGTATGTTCATGGTGGTTGACAGATTGACAAAGTATGCACATTTCTTCGCCATTCCCTCAGATTTTTAGGCTGCACAAGTTGCCGATCTATTTTTAGAGAAGTCTTTCGTTTGCACGGGTTACCTCGAAACATTGTCAGTGATTGGGATGGGCGATTCATCAATATTTTTTGGACAAAAGTGTTTCAGTTGGCAAGGACAAAATTCTCACCAAGTGCTAGTTACCACCCTTAGACAGACAGACAAACGAAGATTGTGAACGAGTGGCTCGAAGGTTACCTTCGGAACTATGTTTCGGCACAACAATGGGTGTGGGTCAAATGGATACACCTAGGGGAATATTGTTACAATACCACGTACCACATGTCTATCAAAATGACACCATTCAAAGCTCTATACAGGTACGAACCCCTTTCCTTCATTGACACAGTTTTGGATGACAGTCGTGCACTGAGGGCGAGGGACTGGCTTCAAGAGGGACAGGACATCCTCAGATGCCTGAAGGAAAACTTACAACGGGCACAAAATCAACAAAAGATGTATGTCGACAGACATCGAATGGAGAGGAGTTTCAAAGTAGGGGACTTGGTTTATCTCAAGCTAAACCATATCGACAATCCTCATTGAAGGAAAAGGGAGAAGCAAAACTGCAAACACAATTTTATGGCCCTGATCGTGTAGTTCGTCGCATTGGTGAAGTTGCCTATGAGCTGAAAATTCTGGAGGGAAGTCGTATTCATAACATCTTTCATGTTTCATGCCTGAAGAAGGCCGTGGGGTAGAATGTCATGGTAGTCATTGACCTTCCATCGCTTAATGGAGAAAAGCTCATATTGGAACCAATTGAGATAATTGAAGTACATGAGAAGACCCTGCGAAACTGCATGGTGAAGGAATATTTGGTGCGTTGGAAACACTTGTCATTAGACAACGCGACGTGGGAGGGTGAGCACATTCTTTAGCACCTGACATTGCATTTGGTTGAGGACAAGCAAAATTTGACATGGGAGGACTGTAATGTTCCCATTATAAAATAAATCATTAATCAAACTATTGTTAATAGGCCGATTGATTTAATATATCTTAGACCCATTTTTGTTTTGTTTCCATAGTTTGAGTCATCATTGGCTATCTTTGCACACCCTCGGAAAGTTTTCCCCAACGGGCATTTAAGCACAGCTTGTAGGTAGTCATTAGGTATGCAATTTGGATTGTTTTGTTTGTACTGCGAATTCCTATTAGAGTTCTTTGTTGTTCGCTATTTCAGAAGTGAAAGACCTTCCCTATCTGGTTATCCAGTTTCGGTGGGATTTAATCCTCACCCTATTCCATCGCCTATAACACTTCACTCGGATCTAGCAAATTGGAGCATCATCTTTCGACATATAATAATTGAAGAATTATTTTGTATTATTGTGTCTAGATCTCACCTAAATCTATTGTGTTTATGTATGAACAAGATTGCATTCATAGCTATGGTTTATCACTCCTAGTTTAGATGCCTAACCATGTGACTTTTGAAACATTCTTGTACTGCTTCCTCATTTTGCACGGCCTTAGTTTTGTCTTCCATACACCCCCATACACACTTCCATACGACCCTCTTTATGTACTAACTTGGCGCACTGTTTATGTATAGACACCACACCATACGGCCTTCACCTTTAGTCTACCATATGACCAACATGTCTTTTCGTATGGCCATCAAATCCCCCTCCGTATGGCCATTAGATCCCCTCTCCGTATGGCCATCTAACTCTGCTAGCCGTACCTGTCTACCGTATGACTAGTTTGTTTCTATCCTGCACATTGTACGACCTCCACATCAAACAGCTACCGTACAACAAATCTAGGCCTTCCTATCGCCGGAGGTATCTGGGCAGTCCCAGACACCCACACGCATGGATCTGTTACTAGGGGTCAAGGGAACATCGAAACATTACATATTTCACATACAATTTTTCTATATTACACTAACGAATGGTTGTAGGTTACAACATTCAAATTTAATCTAGAAGAGGGGACATTACATTGAAGCATGCATCCAATATAACTAATGTACCGTCTTTATAGGGATGTATGCAAGTCTCTAATTCATGATTGTATCCATGCAATCTTATTGCTTATATGCAAGCTATATGTGATGCAAGTGCTAACAAGGAGGTGGAGACAGTAGCAACCTCTAATTGTAGAGTCTCAACAATTATATATTTTGTGGTGGTTTCTATTCCATCTATCATTTACTAGCTATAAACCTATTGGAAGTGAGCCTTATTGTATTTTTGGGGCATAGGCACCCTGGCAATGAAGCCAACCAACAATATGCTTTGTTACAGTGCGCATTTTAGGCAGTTAGCCTTGTTGTACAAAATCACCTTATCTAATGCCACCCTAAGAGGTGTTTTTCATTTCATGTGAATTAGCCTATGTTCTTCGTAGATAGGGTTTTCCACGTAAATGCTGATGTTGATAGTGTCAGTGTTCCTATGCTTTCACACTTATCTTTCTTATGGTGATTTTTTGTCCTTTAACTGAAATGTCTCAAGTATTGGTTGGATGTTTGTTAACAATTAACTAACAATTGAAAAGATTTGGTAACTGTGTGGGAATAATTGCCACCCCATGTATATTATTTGGCTTGTTCAACAATTTTTTCATAACTAGCATTTCATGTACTATTTGTATAATGTATAGCATATACCATAGTTCCAAGAATTGCAGCGATTCAATTCAAGCCAATTTTTTTTTTTGTGAATTGGTGAATCAAATTAGTGATATAGGGTTTATGAAATAAGTTACTAAATTTCAAGGCTTTTTTAAATTTGCTGATTCGTGTTCGATTCATGGCCAATTCACGATTTGATTCGGCCTTGTCGATTCCGATCCGATTCCAATTCTTGTTACTTAGGTATATACAAACCCCTGTCCAGAAAACTCATTCCCTTGTTTTGGGTCCTCCATCCCGCAAGCCTCGTGTTACACTTGTATATTATTACACCATAGCCTACTAGTGTGGTAAACAAAATTAAGTATACAAATCAACAAGTCTTAATAAGTATCTACTTTAAATGTATATTAGGCAATGATAAGAGTGTTTAGTGAAATTGTAAAACATCCAAATAGAAATAATAGAGTAAAATTGATTCCTAAATTATATAATCAAAACAATAGGTTCACTGAATGGAAAATAGTAGAGTGCAACCAATTCCTAGATTACAGAATCAGAATAACTGGTTGTGGAGTAGAAAATAGTAGAGTAAAATCAATTACTAGATTATAGATATAGAACAAAAGGTTTATTGAACTTCAACAAACCTAAGATTGTACAAAATCCGTTGAAGAATGTCAGCCCATAGTATGCTTGGATTGCCTTAGAAGGACCTATCTGAATTAAAATTTTACACACTCTGAAGTACAATCTCACCAATGCTCTACAAGATTTACTAAGGCGAGTGTCATTGTTGAAAGAAGTATATCACTTTATTACACCACATACATGGCAAAGTAATTTCTTTGTTTTTAAATAATTTAAATAGAGGACTTTCTTATTAAACAAAGGTTGATAACAAGTATCTTATTATATCCATTTGCATCCAAATTATATAAATAAAAGCACTTTGTTATTAAATATAATGAAGACCTATTTGTAGCATGAAGTTATCTATAATGCATTTGAATACAAGTTGAGCTTGTATGAGGGCTAAGAAAATATAACTACCTTGTACAATCATGACAAATGTCTAGTACTTCAAAACAATAAGGTTCAAATTAAATTTATTTCAAAGAAGACATTAAGTCCAGCTTGTTATGTCAATATTATGCCATTAAAGGAGAAAGAATAGCTACATCGCCTACCATTGGCCTATGAATTTCCACTAGAAGAATTAAGAACTATTTTACATACCATCTGCCTGTGTGATTTGCTTCCCATTTTGCCCAATATCTCTTCAAGAATTCTTTCACCACATTTTTGTATGGACTAGGAATTGCATTACCAGCAGCATAACCCTGTCCATGAGAACTATAAACATTTAATAACATAACAAAAATTGTAAGAACCCATATTACTTATTAGCAATAGTAACTCCAAAAGAAAGAACTGCAACACATATCTATACAATTCAATTCTTCTTGTTATTAATTCAAGAAAGGAGTAGACACTATGATCACAAAAAACATTGGATGGCATATAAAATCAATATGTTGCAACTTGCGACAAATAGAAGAACCAACAACTATTATGTTAGATACATTCTCTTGCTCATTCAGTTTATGTCCTACCCTATGCATTTCCTCCAATGTTTTATGTCTAATATTGTTTTACAGTTAACCACACCAGATTAAAGGTGTGGTCACATGGATGGTTGCGAAATGGTTCTAAAAACCACATCTTTTTGTATTTAAAGATACTATTGTACATTGTTTTAATATATGTAATGTCCCCTTCCTAAGCTAGTCTAGCATGGAGAACCATTGGCCTATTTATGAGAATTCTGCAGGCTAATGAGTGGGTTTAGGGAATCCTAGAGATGTTATCAGAACCAATTTCATCTTCAAATGGAATTAAGGAGCACAATGCCCTTTTCTAGAGCCATTTCAGTAAGTCTTTTATGCAGTGGCTATTTTTAGAACTTAGTATTTATAATAAGTTTCAATGCATATTCAATTGGGCTGATTTGGCATTTGGACACACTATTTTTAGAAACTACAATTTTTAGTAAGTGTCCATTTTCAGCAGTTGGGTCAGCCTGTATTTCTTCAAGTCATAATGGAAATGTTGGGTGAAGTTTTAATATGTTCATAGAAATATATTTTGATTTTAATCTCCTTAAGTCTCTTACATTGCGACTTTATGACTCAACTGGTTCGTACCCCTTGGCCTAGTAACATGTGTTTTAAAAAGGGGCTATTCAACATCCTAAATTAATGTGTAAGGAGGAGGAAAAATTATTGTTTTATTTAATCCCAAATGACTTGGTGAAGGGGTGAACCTCTTGAGAATGGTATTTAAAGGAAACTCTGTGGAGCTCAATAGGTTGTTGAAGATTTGGATATTGCTATGCTTTTCATTTTTGAGAGTTGCAGCTTTTTCTTCTTGATCTGTGAGGGAACCCCTTGGAAACATGATTTGTCACATTGTTGAAAGAAACAATTTGGGAAATTTAAGTTGGTGATTTCATACAGAGCTCGCAGTTGTGTTTTATTGGTGTATCGGCTGTTCATTGTTCTTCAATTTGAGAGTTTGAATTGGACATCTAGGGTTTCTTATTGATTTGGCGCAGCACGTTCATCATTTTCAGTTATCAAAATTTGGGGTTTCTTAGATATATGATAATATATTCCCATCTGGGCATCTCAAGTTTAATCTCTGCATTGAATTTCCAAGTTCATTGCATATTATAAACATTCTTGAATGCAGTGATGGTGAAAAACCCCACTTGATTAGATAGCGGCATGTTCATTTTCTATTTCATGTTATTGTACTAAATGAGTTGAAACGGACATCCCCCACTACTCAAGTTATTTATCTTTAAGAGCATTAGATTTGTGTGTTTTGTAAATGTCAGTTTGAGTTGCATCCATATAATCTAAAGCTAACAATCAGCAAAAGATATATCTTGTTTCATTTATTTCAAGTGAAAAAAACCAAGGGTGGTTATATAATATATCTTGGAGAAATACAGAGTTTTCTATTCAAAGGTATTTATTCCTATTCTTTTATCCATTGTGTATAGTCTAATGTACCTTGCTTTCATTTCATATCAAAGAATCTAATGTTTCTATCCATGCGAAACATTCATGTCTATATTTATTATTTACCACATTAAGATCAGTAATCTTAATGGTATCAAATCCATTGTTGAACACATAATATTTTTGAAGCAGCTGAAGATCAAGAGAGGAAAATACATTTGAGGGTGTATTAGGATGTGTAGCAAGCAATGCCATAAGACTCTCTTGCATCATAAAAACTCCTTTTGGAAACAAGCAATCCCATTCAGAAGCTATCAATGCCTCTTTAGGGAGTTCTACAGTAGTACGTAATTCTACCATGTAAATCCATTCTGGAGAGCCTAGGATGCAAACATTTCTTTTTGTGATGTCTTGATTTTTTTGATTGCTAAGATTTCTATGTGAGTAAATTGGCAGTGAAAATTCATATTAAGAAAATCGAATTCACTCACACATATTTGTAATAACCTCTAGGAATTTTTTTATCAGAGCTTGCAGTTTTCAGAAGTTTTGCTAAGCAGCCATTCTGTCAAACAATTTGCATTCTGCGATTTAAGCTTGTAATTTCACTTGTCTTGAAGGACATTTGTAATAACATCAGAATATTGGATTTCTTATTCCAAATATGGGATAGAATTCATTTGACAAAAGTTATAGTGCAAAAATTAGTTTTTAAGTAACACATGTATTGTTGATGCAAAACAATACAATATGCTCTGAAATTACAACAATGAAATTCTTAATTAAATCTCATTTTCCTAAATTCCAAATGACTCACTCGCCTGACCTCCTTGAGCTGCTTGAACATCTTCTGTTCACTGGACAAATAACTCCTCCAAATTTCAGACTTCTCTTACAGTTGTACCATAGGAATTAGAGATCCTAATGAACTAAACTCTAATAATTTTTTCAGCTGCCACATTAATTTTTTTCACTTCTACAATAGAATAGTGGCTAGATACGGGATGACCTATTTGGATTAGAACTCTCTTTAAAGAAAACTTCTTCAGCTGTCTTTTTGCCCTTCATGCATCCTTTAGCTTGGTTCTTTATTTATTAAATGCTGTGGTCCCCTTTTCTGGAGTCCAAGTATGTCAGGACTCTTATTTATTTATTTTGTGTTGGTTCTTCCACATGTATCCTTATTAGCCACAACTAGTTTAAACCCCTTCTCAATATAATTAACAGGTTATTACTATATCATAGAGGTAGATGCTCGAGGTACGACTCGATGATATTCAGCAATATTGACCAATAAATCTACTTTTCATAATATTTATCACCTGGACACAAATCCTGATAAATATAAGCCCTCAGCAGAAGACAAACCTTGAAATGTATTTATTCCAGGAACAAAAACAAAATCCCGATAAAATGGTATAACTCTTCAGCATAATCTTCTTCAATATGTTATCATTTTGAACACATGAATACTCAATGAATCCGCCATGGATTAACTAGGTGTTTTTTGGTCCAGAAAAGCAATATTGCCTTCGGATTTTCATCCTAGGCTGAATAGCTGAACAAAAGCTCAGACTCCCAAAAAGAATTTCAGCAAAATGAAATCGAATATTCTGATGTGAATTTGCTTCACTTTTTCTTGTTTTTGCTTACATTAAAAGAAGATATATTTTTATCGAGCCCAACAAGATGATCCCTAATTCTCATCACTTTTGTTTCTTGTGACCTTCAATCCCTAACTCCACCCAATTGCTTCCTCACCAAAACTTCTTTTGTTAAAATTGCAAATTTAGAGGATTCAAATACTTTTCTCATGATCATTCAATATTGGTCTCATGAATCATACAGATTTGACCTCATGTTATAGTTGTCTATATTGCCATCAGCATTACATCAATAGCCCCTCATCTCTTGATCCCAATAGCAATCACAAGATCTTATAGAACCCATGAGATTTTTTACAAGAATAGTGCAGAGTTAAAATTGTGGGGATGATGAAAGATAGTTAAGTTTCCCATAAAATGAAGTTTCCTCGATTGGTCTTTCATTGGTTGATAATTCCATGCCATTACTTGTAGATTTGACCTTTTCAGCACTCTCCTCTCACTATACACTAATTATCTCCATTTCCCCTTCCCCATGAAATCTACTTAGTGTGCTCTATATTGAACCATCATATGATCCTATAATCACTAGTACCTAGAATATAGAATACAATTTCATGTGTTTTCCGATTTATGACCCAACATTAATCTTACAAATACATACATTGAAGGCCAAGAAGAAAAGGGATTAGTATAATCACCTTGTCATAAACCTAAAAATCTTATAGTGCAATCGAAATCTCAATCAATTATTTGTGAACATGTGGTGAAGTGGGCACCTTGATGCCTTCATTAGCTAGGAATACTATGACATTGGCAGTGCCTTGATAGTAGTGCCTCTTCAAATCATATGCTTCATTAAGGATTTCTATTAGTTTTCTTCTTGGTGTAATGGTTGTGTTTAAAAACAATAATAAAAATGATTAAATCAACCCAAAATTCCATTTATTCATAATTAGCTTGACAATATTTTAATTGTGAACTGAACTTTAGCCTATGCCTCTTTATCAATGCCCCTTAGGATGTGACCCAAGATACCCGTACAATCACCTAGCTATTCTTTAGCAATAATCCTACTCTAGATCTATCTATATTGTAGTTCCAAGACTCAGACTCAACACAGACTCGACTAAAGACTCAGAAAAAAAAATGCAGTACTCAGCAAAAACTAGGTTTCTAGGGAGTTATGCCTAAGACAATTTTCTGGAGAGTTACAGGTCACTAGGACTCAGCCAAGGTGATTCAACTTGGAGCTCACCAAGACAAAGAGTCTTTGAGAAACTAGGAACTACGATCTAAGTTATCATTTCCATATCCACAAAAAATTTCTTTCTTATAACTTTCAATTAAAGGCCTCCATTTCTAACAAACTATATAATTCTTCTTAGTTCCTTTCAAGTGGAATCCTACAAGTAATGTTTCTCTTCAAAGAGCCTTTCTTTCAATCTTAACCAAATTTCTAACACAGAGATAAGTAGATAAGATAGATAAATCTATTAATGTCAAGCAAGCGACCACAAAGATGGTCTAAGGGACTGGAATACATACAACAATAGGACACCAAATGGTTCTCAGGGAAAGAACAAACAAGAAAGAACCAACAAAGACTAGGAGAGCAGAACCAAAAGCAACTAAAGCCTTCTAGTTGAAGAGTAATCAAATATCAAGGAATAGGGTTTGGGGCAAGAGTAGGACCCGGATTGTCTCAAAGAAGCTTTGGAGGTAGGTGTTGTAGCCGAGAGTAGCTGAGAGTGCAATAATACTCTGGATACACAAAATTTTATGACACTGATTATAATAACTGAAAAATATAATGCCGCTAATAAACTCTTAGAACTGAATAAATATGAGCATTCCTAGACGATAACACTACGACCTCTGGAAACATTAGAAAAACATTATACAAAAGTTTAATCCCAATAGCATAGAAAAGTGACAATAATGTCAAAATTGAATGGTCGCTCATCCACATTAAACAACAACAATTACAATATACACATGGAAACTATTATTTCCCATTTTAAGACATAATTTTAATAATGACTAAATAATAGAATATTATTAGATAAATAATGATAATAAAATCATATATTAAAATTAATATAAAATATAAAAATAACAAATAATCAAAAATTATTATTATAAAATAAATAATAACATATGATATAATCTATTATTAATAAAATAAGATTTAAAAATAAATAATAATAAAATTACAATGAATGAATAAATAAATAAAATTAATTCAAGAATCAATATTGTAAAAAGTATGTTACCTTTCTAAATAGGATAAAAATAATAAGGATATAAAACTAAAATAAACAAGTAAATAATATAATATAATATAAAATAGTATGAATAAAGTAAATCTAATGTAATCTCAAGATATTTAATAAAGAGTTGTGACTCGTTCAAAATAAGATATAAAAGGGAAGAGAGTTTATTTGAAAGAGGGAAGAAGAGGAGAAGATAGGAGTTTAAACAGGATTACTAGAAGAGGAAAAAAATGGGAAGAAAATAAGGGACCTTTTCAAAAGGTTGCAATGATAAAAAGATGCGACTCTTTCAAAAAGGTTGTAATTATGAAGTGTTGTGACTTTTCGAAAGGACTGTGATTAAGAAAGGTTGTAACTTTCAGAAAGAGATACATATGACAAATAAAACAAGATTTATAAATCACCATTGAATAAGAAAAAAAAAAGAATCGTATCCAAAGGAGAAAACAGAATAAGAAAACAAAAGAGATGTAATTGCATACCACTTGGCATCTATTTAAATTTTAACATGAGAAATAAGGCAACTTTAAAAAGGGGTAAAGGCATAGAAAAGGTACATGTATGAGGTATCTTATATATTCAAAGTTTTCTTTACATTATTATATGATATGTTAATAAATACATGATTGGCTATATAATTATATTTTGTAAATATATCTAAGTATATAAGAATGTATATATATAAAAGGACATATACATAGATATACACATTAATTCAAAATAATAATATTTGGTGATTATTTAAATTTGATATTGTGTTCATTAATGAATACAAAGAAATAATAGATCGAACTCCCTTAGTACCATTGTAGGGATTGTGTTCAACTCTATATAAATGGCTAAGTACAAGTGGAGGGATTGGGATCATCTCTATATAAATGGCTATGCTAGGATTAATAAAACTCCATAGTGTCAATGTAGGGATTGTGCTCAACTCTATATAAATGGTTAAGTGTTAGTGTAGGGATTGGGATAATCTCTATATCAATGGCCAATTTGGGATTAATGAAACCTTGTAGTGCCAGTGCAAGAGGTCAATATAACCTCTGTATAAATGGCTAACAATTCTAGAGCAGGAGGTCAAAATAACCCCTGTATAAATGGCCAAATGAGATCGATATAATCTTCGTAATACAAAAATATTTTTAAAAGTCAACATATGCATATGTGATAAGCCTTGGATAAAGGATGTCCCTTCTAAGAAGAGACCTTAGGGGTGCACTGTAGAGAAGACAGTGAAATAACAAAGGGTTAGGGAACCCAATCTGGAGATGCCTGTAATGTCCCCGTTTTTGGCAAGTCTACACATTAAATGGAGTTAGCTCATCATAGCGACCCTCGTGACCTGACAGGGTGTTTTGGGGGTTCCAATTGTGGACTTCCTATTTTTAGTAAGCCTATTTTTGACAATGAAGTAGGTGGCTTTGACAATTGGTCATCACCTGTAGTTATAAGGTTAATAATTGCATGAGCTCTTATTTATTCAGTAATTATCAATGGTATTTGTATTATTATAATAATGACATTAAGTGTTATTTTTAGCAAGTGTGTTGGAAAGTTTCTAGTGTTGAGTTCTTTTGGGAAACTTCTACAATTTCTGAAGTGGAGTTTTTTGGAAACTTTGCCCAACGAAGGATTATAAATGAGAGCTCATTTCATTGGGAAAAACACGCTTGAATATATTTTTACTTTTTCTGCCTTTGTGGCTTTTTCCTTGAGTTCTGAATTGTGTGCCCTTGCTGAAGCATAAGGGTTGAGTCTGAGAAGTTCTTGACAATTGTGCTGAAGTATACAATTGACCAACATCTCCTACTGTATTTTTTGTAGCTAAGGAAAATAATCTTGAGTATATTTTATTTCCTTCTAGATTATCTAGCTAAGGGTTTTTAGAATTTCCTAAGAATTGTTGCAAATCGTTGTTGTGGTATAACAATCAGCATATCCCCTATTGTGCATATTGTGTCTTGGAGATTGGTTTGAGATTACTGCTTGGATAGTGAGGAGAATCGAATTTGCTCATCCATACTAGAGACGACATTCTGGAAATTCAATTTGTGGTTACTGAAGGCTGCTCATTGACATTCAGTGACAACGTCCCATATAGTAATATTTGCTTGGGTGAGCTTGGAGCCGAAATTCATCTACCAAAAGGTTGGGCGACATTGGTTTCAAGACCTGCGATATACTGCCAATCGTGTGAGAACCCAAACGTTAGCCGCGTATGCAAATTGTAGACCTGTGGCTAATGTGTATGAGCTTGCAGAAGCCATTGGGTGTATACACATTGCTTGGACGGGTCGGTTTTGCATCTAAGTCACTTGCGTTTTCCTTGGAGGGCCGATTTGCACATTCAACTTTATAGCAGGTTCCTTTTCTAAATTACTTTCAGCATAATTGAAGATTCAGATTTAGCGTTTTGGTCCAGGATATGATCAAACTAATAAATATTGCAAAACACTTCAAAATCAGGCTCATTCAAATTTGTTCTGTCAAGCAATAAATAAAGTTATTTGATGTTTCAATTACTTGTGGTGTGAAATTTGGACTGAAGTAATTATTTTCTTTTAAGTAATTTCTTTATTCAAAATTGCAAAAATCATCAAAAGGATTTTAATATAAACATTATAAATCGAAGAAATTAGTTACACTCAGTATCCAAGCTAGAGACTAGTCCGACTCTTTACAATGCCTTTAAGATTTGAGGTTAGAATTAAGGTAGAAATTGTACTTAGAACCTTATAGGTAAGTTTGTTATTGCTAAATCTAGCATTTCTTTGCAGATCCTACTCATTGAAAGATGACACTAGTAGCATGGCATATACAGTGGCATCAAAGCATGATCCTCCCATCTTGTAGGGTAAAAGATGATAGATGCAAATAATCCATACAAAAGAATAATGTGGAAAGTCAATGGAGATTGGAACAGGTTCGATTATAGCCACCACAACAACCTAAGAATTTGGACTAAAAAATGTACATCATTCGAATCATAAAAATAAATTATCTAATTGCTTTAGGACAAGCAATTTGAGAAATGGCGGGTTGTCATGCCCCCAATGACATAATCTCAAAATAAGAATTAAAATAATAATAATAAAATCAACTAGAAGAAACAATATTGTAAGTTATCTTTGTAAATAGGATTTAATAATAAATGATAATAAACTTAAAACAAATAAGTGAATAATATAATATAATAAAGTATACATAAATTAACTAAATCTAATGAAAGATAAGGAGATATTTAATTAAGAGTTGTGACTCCAAAATAAGGAATCAAAGGAAGGAGAGTTTAATTGAAAGAGGAGGGAAAAAGACAAGAAGATCCTCAAGTTTTGTGATCCTCAAAAAAGACATAGCTTACGTGGTCTGTACTATGACTTATGTGATTGAACTCTTGATGACACTTCATACCTTTGTTCAAAGTTGTTGATATAAAATCTATTAGGATTTATTGTAGATGTGTCTACAAGTTTGTCTCCATTCAAACCTTGTCGCTTTCTTTGCCGTAAAAACTCTAACACTCAAATCTTTTGAATCCAATGGTGTCTAGTGTGGATTCCTTCATTCTTCAATAATAAACTATGCACAACCTTTATTGCATGTTCGAACTTCCGATGGCTTGAGCCTTCCATTGCTAAAGATGTGTATCGAACTTGGAGATTTTCAATGCAGAGCCTTTACCATACGAAAAATATTATTCGAACCTTTTCATGTGCCATTATCTCTGGCAAGGCTTGCCTTCTATCATTGCCACTGTGCATGGTTTTGTCTTTACCAAGCAAGAACTGCTGGCTGGGTTATGTAGCTTGCATATTATCAATGCCCTTATTTCCCACAAAGTCACACGACACCTTATTATATCCCTACTATATAGACATTGCCGCTAGTTCTCATATAAGTCTTCATTTAACTTGGAATTATAATTGTTGTTTGACTAGAATCGATGTTGGTTGTCTATAGTTTTTGTTCGATCAATAAGTATTCGCTTAGTCTTATTTTGTCACCACCCCGTTCTCTTACTTTATTAAATCATTACTTTGGTCTTGATATGTCTTACCATATCAGCACTCTTAATACATCTTCAAACTTGTTCTTGTTTGCAACCAATGGCGATCCTTATTTGTACCTTTGACATCAACCCTTTAACATTAATTTTCAAATAAAGGCCCTAATTTGCCAAAATAAGGGCTCCATCATCAGGTATAGAAAGGAAATGCTATGGATGTATAAAGTTGCAATCTTATGCGATGACGGAATAATGGAGTAGTGTGATTATGGTGTTGGATGGGTGGAATGTGCAAGAGGATGACTTTATGGTCAAGTGCAAGAGTCTTATGGAGGTGAATGAAAGAACTGTAAGATGTGTTACCGAATTGATCAACAATGTTGCCACAAACACAGAGATTGATAATTAGGTCTTTGAGTTGCCAAATGAATGAAACACAAAATACACACAAAACATCAATTGATAGAAGAATAAAGATTATAGTTACAGATAATGATGATGCTCCTATTTGCCAGATTAGAGCAAGTAATACCAGGACAGAATAGGTGAGGGTCAAATCCCACCGAAACCATGATAGCCAAGTAGGGAAGGTCATTCACTTCCAAAATGGCAAACAATATTGAACTCCAATGTGAATTCAAAGTACATTAAAAATAATCCAAATTACATACCTGCAATAGCTAACCCAATGAATATATATACCTCGTCGAAGGAAAACTCTCGAGGAAGAAACAATGCGCAGACACATGACGTGGCAAACACCTATGCCTATAAAAAATAAAAAATGAGCCCATTCCAAAAATTGCTTGCCCTCAAGCAATTGTAAATCGAATTCTGGGAAGCCTTCCGTAATCATCTTCTTTAGTTTGGAATCAAGCACCAAATAGATCTTATCGCCATAGTAAATGATATCATCAATCACTTTGTATCTTTCATCCTATATATAGCCATCCATCAACTGGCATGCAAAAGTGTTCTTGGAGTACTTGACCAATAAATGGGCTTGCCAATCATCTAAGGAATGGGGTAAATTGTTGACTATCCCTTTTTACTTGCCACTGCAATGTCGAAGTTACATTCTAGGATCATATTTGGTTTAAAAATGGTCTCCATCTTCTTGATTGTGACATCCCTGGTCCTTTATTTGACGTTCCTCTTAACAGCACCATCTTGCCATCCGTCTCAAATGAAAAATCCATCCTCTTGAAGCTTTGGGTATATTGATCAATGGTCTCCATTCACTGGATGCACAATATGATATCAATGTCAACTAGATCTATGACAAAGAAATCATTTGTCAAGGTATAGTTTCCCATGGCAACGCTGAGCCATGGAATCACATTAGTGCAAGGTAACAAGGTCCCTCTCAAAAACTTAACCTCAAATCCTCCATACTCTACTGTGTACAAGGCCTTACTAGCGACCAATGATGAATTGATGAAATTGAGTTTGGCACCACTATCAATCATGAATGTGACTCGTTTACCATGAAGTGTGCCATGGACCCTAAAGATACTACTTCCAGTTGTTGTAGTGAGGGTAGCAATGGAACCTCCTTTTTTTAGGAGTGCAATTATTCTCTCTATTCTCTCTACTTGGTTAGTGTCTTCACCAATTATTCTAGATACTTGACCTTCCTGATCATCAGGAAACACCTCAATGTAATGAATCTTCCCCTTCTCAAATCAGTGGTGACCCCTTCCCCACAGCTCTTTGCAAGTGAACCAAAGCTTTTTCCTTCGGAGGTCTTGTGAAGAGGCTTCATCTAGTGAAGGCTTTTTTTGAATTGGCTCCTTGTCTTTTTCTTCTTGTGGGGTGGGTGTTGGAGTAGCTAAGTGGGTTTTGGATGAAGATGTGGTCATGTTTTGCACCTTAATAGTTTCGTTGAGTGTGCACGGATTAAGCCAAAGATCCACCCTCTCAAGGGTTCCCTCAGCACATTCATAAATCACACGATTCAACGTCTCTCACAGTTGTTTGTGACCTGTAATAGCCTTTAAAACTCTGTGATGTGATTATCTTCCTTACTTGTTTACCTTAGTTGCGTCATATCTTTCCTTCCCATTGAAACAGTCAATGAGTCTCTCAATGAACTTGACGTAAGAGGTCACTTGGTCATGGACGAGAGTGACGAATCCCTGGTGCCACCATTCTTGCGTCACTCCTTCTAGATGGAGTGCTCCGAACTTGATTTCTTCCTCTTCAGGCATCAGATTGAGCTGAAAATAGATGTCTACCTTCAAAACCCATGCTTGTGTGGTGATGGCTCCAGATCCATCAAATGGTGATGAGTTTACTTTTCTGATCTTTCTCCTGAGATGAATAAATTAACCATTATTTCCCTTGCCTAAATATCTCAGTCTTAAATTAATAGTCTTTGTAGGATATAACACCTTCCATATTTGTGTTCCTCCAATCTTCTCGAAGTTTATCTTGAATTTCTTGGAAAGTGGGTTTTCTTTCTTTGCGTGGTGCTTCCATCCTTGGAAGGAACATTGATATCGAAGATCAAGAGCAAGAGTGTTGAGGGTTTTTCCTTCCCATAACAGAGTCATTGCTATGCCCTTTTTGTTCTCCCATTGCCTTTCCCTCAACCAATATTTTTAATGTTTCGTACATAAGCCTTTGGGTTTCATTGATCTGCATTTGGTTTCTGCTGAGCTCTCTTAAAACATTCATGAGTTCTGTCATAGGATCTTGTGGATCCCCCATTCTACCAACAAAGTGATCTTGCCTTCTCCTTCCGGTATAAACTTGCATTCACTTCCATAGGTTGACAGAATCACTGGCTCTGATACAACAGTAATGTTCACAAACTCACTTTACTCTTGTACGCATGAAATCAGCTGAAAGCTGGACCAATGTCTGTACAAGTGTGGCTATTGGACTGGCATACTTTGGCCAATGTTCATACGGTATGTGACAATGGGAGAGCTAAATGTTCGTACAGTAGGGGATGATAGGAAACCTACCGTACATGAGGGACTATTCGTACGGTAGTGCTAGGAATGTTGTTGTGCAATGTGAGGTAAATGAAGATGGGAGACCATATGGTTAGAGGGAAAATATTTGACCTATGGTGTGATGTGAACAAAGAGGGGCAATTGTATGATTGGAGGGAAAATATTTTAAGGATGGAGAAGGGGAATGTATGGTTGGAGAGTCAGGTGTAGGGTACAGAGAGTAAATGCTATGGGCATATAGAGTTGCAATTGTATGCGATGAGGGAATGATGGAGAGGTGTAGTAATGGTGCTGGGTGGGCATACAGACTAGGTTCATATGGGTGGAATGTGCAAGAAAGTGACTTTACGATCAACTGCAAGGGTTGTACAGAGGTGAACAAAGGAACACTAAGAGGTGTTATTGAATTGATCAACAATGTTGCCACGAACATAGAGATTAATAATTACCTTCAAGTTGCCAAATGAATGAAACACAGAAAATATGCACAAAACATCAATTGATAGTAGAACGAAGATCATAGTTGCAGATAATGATGGTGCTTTGATTTGCAAAATCCAAGCAAGTAGTACCAAAACAAAATAGAATGAGGATTAAATCCCACTAAAACCATGATAGCCAAGTAGGGAAGGTCTTTCGCTTATCAAATGGCAAACAGTGCTAAACTCCAATAGGAATTTGCAATAAAAAAAAAAATCCAAATCGCATACCTCCAACAACTTACCCAATGAACATATATACCCCATTGGAGGAAAACTCTCGAGGGGGAAACATCATGCTGACACGACACAAAAAGCACCTATGCCTACAAAAAATTAAAGATGAGCCCGAGATATAATAAATCAATCGAGACCCCAAATAAAGTTATTTTATTTAATGATGGGATATTACATCATATGCATATGTGATAATGTGATAATGTGATGATTCAATCTGATCATCTCTTTGAAGAACAAAATAAATATATTTTTTAAATTATTATTTCCAATTTTGTGCTGAACTCTTCCTCATGTTCTTCCATTATATACCTTATGTGTTGAATGGTTGTGTCCTTTAGATTTAAAAAATAACATTTTATTTTATATTTGAGATTATTTTTATTATAATATTTGTCTTATTTAATAAAGAATAATTTTTATTTTATAACACATGTAATATGATAATATTATATTTAATATAGTTAAATAATAAGTTATATTATTTAATATTGGTAGATTATTAATATTACATTGATTTTTATTTAATGCTTAATATCATACTTATCAATAATAGTAATAAGGTATTTAAATAAACTACACTGTATTTTTAAAATATATTTGTATTGTTTAGGCTAATTAGGGCTCATGATGGATAAGCTTTGGAAAGAGGATGGCCCTTCCAAGAAGAGACTTAGGTGGGGGTGCACTTCAAAGAAAACAATGAAATAACTCAAGGTTAGGGAACCCAATTTGGAGACATCTTTAAGGTTTGGTGTTGAACCTAGGTAGCACTTACACCTAGAATATTATGGTTAAGCTTGATTTTTTTCAATTTAATATTTCTTTGCAGGTTCTACACATCCAAAGCTAATACTAGTAGTGGGGACTGTTGGTGTTTTGAAACCTCACAGTTTCAAATTACCCTAATGAGAATATAATACATCTAGGGGCAACTAGTTCCCATCTGCAACATATCTTTTCAGACACCGAGCCAACTAAAAGGCTAGATAGGTGGACCTATTAGATTCTTCATATGGTACTAGTGTTCCAAAAAGCATACAATTAAATCTAAAGCAAAGCATATTAAAACCCTTATATCTTATGTACTTATGCAAAGATCCTAGACATGAAATAGCTAATAACATAACCTAAGAACTTGACAAGCCAAGCAAGGGCAACACTTTTCAGTTCCTTCAACATTAAAGGGAAAAATATTTGATTAATGATGTTGATTTCAGCAAAACCAAGACATGAACAACATAACACCTTGATCCTGTGGCTGATTAGTGCCTCATCTATTGGGCAATCCCACAAACCCCTAACACACATCCTTGAAAGTCATTAACATATCCCATACATTAAGACTTCCTGATCTATCCATTCACCTTGTGAATCAGACATCTACATCTCTCTGAATCTTAGACTCGACCTATCCCTTCATTAGATTTGCAACCCTATGATGATAAACCAAGCATTTACATGACTCCTTGAGTCATAAGCAAAACATATCAACATATAGGATCTAAAACAGATTGCAACTAGATAATATGCACCTTGTATATATATCATAGAATATCACAAACAACATGAACAGGAGACAAAATTCAGATAGAAGATTAACTTGCTGCTGCACTTTTATTTATTTCCTTAAAACAAATACAAAAATGTAATGTTCCCAATTTTAATTAATTTGGGGCCCAAGTAGTTAATGTTTGTATTGGTGGGTTCCGATTGATTTAGTATATCTCGGATCCATTTTTAATTAATTGTTCCATAGGTGTTGATCGTCGGCTATCTTTGTCACCCTTGGGATGTTTATCCGAAGGGTATTTGAGCATGGCATGTAGATTGTAGTCAGTATGCAATTTGGATTATTTTCTACGTATTGGGAATTCCTGTTGGAGTTCTTTGTTGTTTTCCATTTTGGAAGTGAAAGATCTTCCCTATTTGGCTCTTTAGGTTTTAGTGGGATTCAACCCTCACCCTATTCTGTCGCCTGTAGCACTTTGCTCGGATCCAGCAAATCAGAGCACTATTATCTTGCGAATTGATGAAGTCATTATTATCAAATTCTTGTGTTGAATGAATAAGGTATTTCACAAAGCATTCTGTGTTTTCTTTCTTTGCATTTTACCTTCCACTCTATTGTCTGCAAATTCCGTATTCACCCTCCTCTTGTGCATTGATCATACAACCCTCTTTATCCCACCGTACGGCCTTCTTGTATGACTCACCACACACTTCATAACCCTTTGGAAATCACCGTACGGCCCCATTGCATCTTCTTGTTTGCCTCCCATATGGTCTTCCATCTGTACGGCCTCCCCATCAACACCGTACGACCAAGCTTCCTACGTACGGCTCATAGTGTCCTTCGTATGGCCATCACTTCTCCAACAACCATACGCCATCAACCTCCTTCCACACTCATCGTACGACATCCTTAATCTATACCGTATGGTCCTTCCTGTGCCATCGTACGACACATCCTTTGCCCCACATTAGACTGTACGACCTGTACCGTACGACTTCCCTCAAGTGTTTGTACATCAGCAAAGAAACATTTGTACGCCATCTCCACTCAGCCGTACTAGCCTCTAGGTCACCGTAGACATTCCAATTGATTGTCAAATTGTTCGGAGAAAAGTGTTTGTAAACCATATACTGGAACGAAACAATACAAAAAAGATGCATGAAATTGAATCATAAAATTGCCTAACAGATCAGAACTATTTGTATTCTTATTACTTGCTGTTCATTACAAGAAAAAAAGCTGAAGAATGTAGTGGAATCAATTTTGGATCCTACCTTGCGGCATCACAGACTAACTAGAACCAACCTGGTCTCATAGTGAAAACTGCCAACCCTTACAATGGATGAGAAAGAGAAAGATATAGGAAAGGGATGTAATCTCGGATCTGACCTGGAAGCGACATTTGTCCACTTGAATCTTCATTCCCTGCTGTTGCAATGCATCTCTCATCTTTCTATAACCAAAATCTGATATGATTATGATCATTCTTGTGTAACGAACTTGAAAATATTTCTTCCTTAATGATAAAGACCCTTGTTTGCCAAAATATCTGAAATGCTGATAATACCTTCATCAAACTGACTTGGAGGTGAAAATATCCATTCCTAATTGTATCTCCATTGCCTCTGATGTTCATCCAGTGCACCATTTCATCGAAAATTAAATCTAAATTGACATAACTAAACGAGGTTGAAAAATGAGAATCTGACACAAAACCCTGAATAGCTCGAGCAGATGGCTTCCTGTGTGAAAACAAACTCCAAAAATAAAAAGTTCGTTCTCTCTTGGTTCCGACGATATATAATAGTCCTATATCTGCATATTGGAGATGCCCAAAATCTCAAAATGAAAAATAGGCTCCTGGCATTGCTTTCTGGTCTGCCTTTACTTGCAAGTATTTAATTTTTTCTAAAGTTTAGACTATATGTTAAAACTAGAGTTTATTTGAACTGCCTGCACATTTAGAAACAAGAAAATAATAAAAATAAATTATTTTATGAACTTCGGTTTTTCCCTACATCTATGTATTTTGGGTCAAATTGAATTTGACTTTCTTGTGGCACATGTCACATTCTAATTCACTCGATTCCTACCCTGTCATCTGATTTGTCCGTACTTTTGCCACTCGGGTGCCATGTGGCGCCATCAGATTGGTCCTTATTCTGCCAAAAATCTGCTTGGACCTCCTACCACGTGGCAGCCTCTGATTGGGTCGCCATGTTGTGATCCTCATTAGGATGGTCGCCACATCATTGCGACATAGAGACACATGGCACCTCTGTCCACGTCACTGTCCAATCATTTGCCTCGTAATAGTTGCCACATCACTGGCTTTGCCACGCGATGGCCTGCTGCTATGTCGCTATAGGATCTTAGGTTCGTTATGTCACTAGTGACATAGTAACGTCACGACACCTCTCCAAACTCACCATGTCATTGCCTCAGGAAGCGCACCAGGCTTTGAAGACC
This sequence comes from Cupressus sempervirens, assembly GCA_028749045.1. NCBI lineage: Eukaryota > Viridiplantae > Streptophyta > Pinopsida > Cupressales > Cupressaceae > Cupressus > Cupressus sempervirens. The sequence continues at coordinate 397,566,776 of CM053790.1, forward strand.
ACTGCCACGTGTCACTATCAAATTTGTCATCAATTTGCCACATCATTACTGACGTCACTGCCCATGGAAACCATCCATGTCGGCTCTTGTTCAAAATTTTGCTACGTGCATTCCAGCCGACAAGGTGGGCCTCTTGTGCATGAGCTTGTGTCTCAAAAGGGGGGAAGCCTTTTAGACATTAAGGATAATGTGTGGTTTGGTATTTAGACACTAAAATAAGCCTCTGCCCAACAAATGTGTAACTAAAACCATCAATTGTCTTTGGAAATCATGCACTTCTCTCAGCGTGTGTTCGTTGCATAAATAGTAATGGCGCCTTTCTTGTCTAAAATATTCAACATTTAGCTCCAATGTCTCTTAGAAAACCATTCACTCTAATTGCAAAACTAAGATCTTATAGAGAGCATCATTTTCCCCATGATGGCTTTCGAGCCACACAATACTCTACGCTGCTAGAAGCAATATCCGAATTCAAATCATGGAAAACAGGGAAAGGTGCATGTTTGGCGGAAAAGTCTTAGGATGGGTAGATCTTCGTCATCCCTCAGTTTTATGTTGTGGTATAGAGGAACGACGACCAAGGCTTGGAGTGGATCATCTTCAAGCTCAGTGATTCTCAGCTTCGTACCATCTTTTAAGATGTTCCCTGCAGTTGATGTGAATGATTCTGATTTTCTCACCTTGATCACTGAAGGAAAAAGGCAAACACAAGCATTGGCTGGACTTTCCTGAAATAATCTTCCATCTTCCTTGCATGCATGTGCATGCTCTGCCAGATTCGATAGTGTAGGCTCCTCCTTTGTTGTTTTGACTCCACTTGCCACCTCGAAAGTATTCTCATAACTATTGGGTCTTTGCAATGTGTGAGGCTTTTCAAGGACCTTACCAATCCAAAAAAGAAACTGCCCCCCTTCTCATGCATTCAAAACCTAATCAAATGTATAAAAAGGCATGCTTGAAATCCAATTTTTGCCTGGCAGCACTGAGAAACAAAACTATTGCATTAGGCAAATGATTTGGGAAGGTACATCAAAACTAACATTAGCTCTCAACGAGCAATTACATCCATGTTACAAAGCTCCCACCGTATGCACTCTCCCCCGAAAATATGGCGTGCCAATTGATCCCTTTATTGTCAATGGACTGTGATCAATCAATGTGTTTCTATGTGGCATTTGGATAAAACATGATTCTTCATTTCACAAGACAAGATCATACTACGTATTCAATCACATATTTAACCTACTCTACTTGAAAGTAAGAAACTGGTCTGACGTTCCTGTCCTAGCTAGCTTGAAATTGTCCCAACGAATTCTTTGGTTTTATTCATACATCAATCATTAAATAAGTCACGAGTTTCTTTTCCAATCACATTCATTATTGAAATGATCATTACCATAATATAAGAGCAAATCTGCCAACCTTGTTTGCATATGAATTGACCTTTTGATGGCACGTACTCCTCCCTTTATACACCTTTTGATTTAAATCAGCTGATTCTCATTATGTTCAAACGAAACACATCTCTAGGCCTAAACCATCTCCTCTGTTTAAAATTCTCATATCCTCATATTTCTTATCAGACTGATGCAATTAGTCAGGCCCCAAAGTGGGTTCGGCTAAAAAAAATTTCATTTTCAAACAACTGAACCCTCAAAATGATCCAATGAGCATCTAGTATTGATCAAGATCGAATTTGACCATTGAAATACCAATTAAAACTCAATTTACCATTTCTTGCAAATTGTAACTTTCGTGCCAAGGGGTCCTCTGACCAGCTTTAAAAATTGACAAAAGCACCTGACTAGGCTTTGAAATTAGACATGTTGATTCTTTACCCCACATTCTCTTACCATGTCAGATCTCATCTCATGACGACTTTGGGGTCAAAAGATATTGACTGTCAAAGCTGCATTCTTAAAACTACTTGCAAGCAAACATGTCATAAAACCATAAATTGCATTCGATTTTGGCTTCAAAAACAGGTCAATTCGACACTTGGCGGCACAAAAACTGGGGCATTAGTTCACCATCCCGAGAAGAGTATAAATCTGTGATTAGGGCTCATGACGAATAACAGGGCACAATTGGCAAACGCTCAAAGTGGCTACTTGGATTTGCAGAACTGAAAACAATAGCAGAAAAATGATTTTTACAAATGGAATGGACCTAGGAAAGTGTGTTCGAGACTTGCAAATTGGCACACTTAAAGTATTTTCAGAGTAGAACACGACGGTACAATCCGGTTTATTCTATACGGATGTGAAGTGTGGGGCGGTAGTATGTCTGAACAGAAATGGTGTCAGGTACAAAGAATTCAAAAACACTTCATCACATGCAATCTTAAAGTCAAGACCACGGTGTCAAATGAGATCTTATTGGCGGAGGTGGGTTCCTTTTTGTTAGAAGCTGTTGCATTGGTTTGGATGTTAAGCTATTTAAAAAAAACCCAAGGTCTAGAAACACATCGCTGGCCCAAGCTAGTCGTAGAGGAAAAACTTGTCAGACGGAAAAGCACATGGATGAAGCAAAATGACAAATGGATGCAAAAGTGAGATATCAACATACATACTTGCCTAGATAACATTAAAGAAATAAAGAAATTTGTCATGGAAAAATTTCGCAATATTTTATGGACAAGGCACATAGGGTGGAATTTTTTTTATTACATTAAAGAATTTAACCCCACTTCTAGTCATGATCAAAAGGCCTATATAAGAGCACCTATTAATTGGAAAGCAAAAATGCTGATGGCACAACTCAGAAGTAGTTCACACTGACTGCAATGTGAGATTGGTAGATGGCAAGTTCCAAAGGAAGAGGGGCAGATAGAACGTATTTATTTTGTAATATGGGACTAGTAGAGACGGAGCAACACTTCGTCAAGGATTCTCTGGCATACAATGACATTTGATCTGGTTATACAGAGACATTGTAAAACAAGGACTTCGACTACTTATTCGGGGAAGATCAAGTGAAGAGAACAACGGCTCTGATTATTAAATTTCAAAGAAGGAGAGACAAGTTAACCAAAACTTTGCAGCTAGATTAGCTCCACTCCTGCCTTGGGGGGGGGGGGGGGGGGTGATTGTGTGGGTCCCATAGGCTACTTTAGCCTCGTGGATGTCATTAAAATCTATCATGTCATCATCATATCAATCCATTCGGTCTCACCTATCATGGATTTAGAGTTATGACATCCCGAAAAGGAGTATCAATCAATCTGCACTTTTTGACACTAGTAAAACTTTAAAAATTGCATTTGGAATCGTGTTCGAAAACTGATCAAACAGATTCTTCATAAGCTCAAATTTGAAACATAACAAGTCTTTGACCTCTAGAATGCAATGCAAAAGGAATTTTCTCATTTTAGTCAATTGGGTCAAAGTTAAAATAGGTCAAACAGGGCCTCCCAGAATTCTAAATAATTTACCTCAGCATGACAATAATAAACAATTGACTTTGAGGGATTCAAAACCTAGTCAAAACATATCGAAACAACTTGAAATCTAAAACATAGGTTCTCTGATATGCGTACTAAACATTCCCAAAGCGGTGAGTTATGAAACATAACCGGGTGCAAGATATTCAATTGCAAACAAGGCTACCTATTGCTGTTTGACACTACGCAAAAATGTAGATTTGAACATTGCTCAAAATGAGACTGGAATGACTTGGAATGACAATTTATCTTCATAGAATGCATGGATATGCTGAATACAAGGTGCTAGAAATATTAAACAGCTCTTAGGCCTCAAACGGACAGCCGAGTACATGTGCATAAAAATGTGCTCATAGGGCTCAAAAGCTTGGAATAGCACTCAAATCAGGAAGGCAATTTAAAGTCCCAACAGGGACAATACAAAAAATTTAATATATGAACCAACATCTTCAGAAAGAGGATCATCAATCTTTGAAAAGGACAAACAACATCCATAAATTATGTGAATGTCTTCAAATCTGTCATGGTAACCATATGCAGATTAAGATGCCAAGTCAACGAAGACATGGTGCTAGGTGTGACACAATCATGATGAAGCACGATCACAATAAAATAATAGGTAGAGCAATGTACAAAGTGAATATAATAAACACGATGAATCATGAACTGCTACAGGTCATCCACAATAGAGACATAGAAGCAAACACAAGAAGAAAATAATAACATCCCTACATAGGAAGTGCTTACAAGCCACTTACAGAAATGAATAGGAAGAAAAAATGAAGCTCATCAAAACAGAAATCTTCAAATAGGCTCGTGGCGTTTGTTGATTGGAATTGCTGTAAACATTTATATTCAATTCCAGCAAATGAATATGTTGAATTTGTGCTTATAATCTGCTTTAGTCATCTAGGTAATCACAATTTGTGAATTATTATTTCATTTTCAAAATTGCATTAGATTTTGAGTAATTAAGTTTAAAGTTTTTCAACATATAATTATTTCCATTTATTTGCAATATAAATCTATCATTCAAATATATTATATCTTCTCTTTCCAAGCTTATTAAAAGAAATAGAGATACAAATAGGGTGCACACTACAGTGGTATCAAAGCAATGTAACTTGACATATTGGTGGTTACAAAATAATTGGATAGTGATAATGACAAATTGGAGTATGCAATCATGGACTTGTCATTATACATCACATAGAAACAAGGCAAGGTGTAATGTCCCCTTTTTCTTGCCATTTACCTCTGATGCGTCATTAGCCTTTTCCATCATGGTCTTGTGGGCTAACCAGTTCTTTCCCACATATTAGCATGAGTTTCGACATAGACATCTTCACTTTTAGATAGATAGGAGTCGAGATAGCAAAGGTTCCTGATACTTACTCTTTATAGTAAGTTAGTTGGGGTCCACAACTCCAGGATATTTACATTAATGTTTGAAGATTAGATTGTTTTAATAAAGTGACTTCAAAATTAAAAAGAGGAATTAGTAAATCACTTTATCTTATAAAGCTATATTATTCTCTTTAGTGGAAAAAAGACGATTAAAAGGGAAAAGAGAATTAAAAAATGAAGAGATGGGAAAGGGAATATGAAGTGTCATCTTGTTGTGCTTACAATGAGAATAGGGAGTTCATTCTCAACATGCTTGGTTTTATTATTTTGGATCTGGTTTTGAGTTTCTCCTGGAGAAACATTGGGGGAACTTATAGCTTTCTACTCAAACTTGAGGATGAAAATCTTCAAGCCATTTCTGGTGGATTCGATGTACATCCAATTCATCATAGCAGTGGATTCAAGACAAAGGTCACACTGAGCTTATAGGTTCTTTCTTGTATTTCCAAGTTGTTACATCCCAATTTTTGCCCTAAAATTTTAAACTGATTATAGCCGTTGAACCAAATTATTTCTTCATGTTTTTGTGAAATTGAATTAGTTCATTATAGCTGTTGTTATAACATGTTAGTTATAGTTGTTACTTATTCCTTCATATTCATGTGAAATTGAATTAGTTAATTATAGCCATTGCATCGATTTAATTATCATATGAAATTGAGTTAGTTAATTCTAGCCATTGTATCAATTTATTCATGATCACGTGAAATAGAGTCAGTTAATTGTAGCCGTTGTACATATATAATGAACAAGTTAGTTATGATATTGATGAAATTCCTAATGGTCACTTGATGATTTTAATTAACAATTTATAAATCTTGAATTGATGTCTTGGCGAGAATGTTGTTTTGAATGATTACAGGACGAAGACTGGAGAGAGAGGGGAAGCATTGCGAAACGAGGTCATCGGAAGGGCATGGTCATAAGGTTCAGTCATCAGAAGCGACAAGTTTGACCTAAAACCATCTTGGCAAGGTTATTAGGACTTGGCAACATATTTCATGGTAGAACTGCATGAGCTAAAAGTAAAAATGTTATAATAAAACAATACAAAATAAACATAAGTTTTTACCTTTAAGAAATTATTAAAATAATAATATCATTTAAATATTATTTTATTCTCTCAACTATGGTCATAGGTAAATAATAATTAAATGACACCATTACATTAAACACATTAATCCAACGATGTCACCTTATCATTACGTACCTATAAACATACTCAAGAAAATAAAACAAATATAAATAATATTAATTATTTAAAAACTCTTCATCTTCTTTTCCTTTTCAATTTTCCCTCCTTTTTTCTTTTTAGCCGATTTGATTAAAGATTTCAAATATGATCTTGTAACCAATGGTAGCTGTAAGGTTGGGCTTAAGCTTATTAAATAAACCTTTAAACATTCTTGGCATTCATCCTGTTTTCGGCATCCTGCACCTGTTTATTTCATCGACCTTTCTTTTTCTTGGCAACCCAAGATTCTATGTTAGCCGTTTGTAGAGGTTAAGTTCGACCCTGTTTGTAATCCGCTTGGAAAATCAAATCAATTGTATTCACAACCACTGAGCCAGGGTAGATACCACGTGTGGACTCTTCTCAGGATTGGATTTAGAGTCGAGTAAGATACTCCAACTCTTGTAATCATTTCTTTTTATGCTTTCCTTGTTATCATGTTTGCTTTCTTGAGTTGCCAGTTTAATATGAGAAAAAAAAGCCCGTATAGAATATAAGATACTGCATTTTAGTACCAGTAAACCATTTTCCATGTGTTTTCGAATTGAAGTATGTATGTTCCAGTCATAAACAGTGGAGCTTGATATGTTTCCAGTCTGTCGACTGTTTACTTTAATATCATTGCAATTAACATATGTTAAATCAGACATCTTCCTTTACTGTCCGAATGTGTAATTATCTGTTTTCCCCTTTTTAAGAATGATGTCTTTTTCTCAAGTATATATCAAATACATCCTGCTATAAAATTTAATAACTGAGATTGAGATAATGAACTGTAAGCACCAAGGTATTCACCAGGCAAATGCCAGAATATGGTGAAAAAGGTGTAAAGTCTTTGAGTGAAGCTATTCAAAAGGCACCAAGGAATCACCGACTTGATGGCCTGATTATGGTGAGGAGGTGTAAATGAACCTGTAAAAACAAGAAAGATATCAGAATCAAATAAATAATAATTAATTAATGCATTAGCTCATGCAAGTTCCACATGTGAAATAAGTTGTCAAGTTGAGTGGTGGAGATCGGGTTGTAAACCCATTTTGAAACCCTTGGCCAAGGTGGAATTAGGCAGACTTGCCGAAACAATTGATCTTGTTGTTGTCTAGACACTTCAGTTATTTCGTCGAATAACTGTTGGGACTTCAACCCACTTGGATACTTTGATGGCTGGATCAATGAATGTCCCAAGCCCGACTTTGGGGTAGGGAGGGCTGTTCTATTAAATTAGAACTTGTGGGGATAAGTAATGGTCCGCGGATGGGAGGTTAAGCCTTTGTCAATGCTTCTCCTCTCACCAACGCCAGAGCTTGGACAACCATTAAAGGAAACTCCACAAGATAAACAATATGTTCTTTAACCTCTGTTTGTTAGTTAATGCTTATCAAGTTGAAGATCTTTTCCTTTATAATTAGTTGCTACAGTTAGGAATATTTCAGTTTGGAATTCCTTGCAAATAATATATATAAATTTTGCTGAAACCCAGAAGTAGTTGAATGATTACATCTGATATTTACTTTCATCTGATTAAATAGCTTAATTACGCTTCAATTTGTGTTCTTGGAAAATTCAGCATTGTAATTAGGTTTATTTTAGTTTATATAGCAGTTGGAAATCTTAGTCATGTGAATAAGGGTTAGAAATCAGTTAGTTTAAAACTGAAAATAGTTAGTAAAAATCCGTATGTTACACAAGTCGACGGTAATATCTATATTTAAGGCTGGATTTTGGTATTATGAGGTTATTGTATTGTCAGTTTATAATGCAATCATTTATGAAGATATTCATATGAGCATATTGCTGGTTATTTTACTGGTCTTTATTGCATGAGCTATCTGTTGTATTCTGAAATTTGTTTGTGAGAAAACTTGGGGAAAAATATCCAGAAGGATATTTCACAAGGTTAGGAGGACAAGAGGATCCAAAAGAGAACTTAGGCATAGGTACACAAAACATAGGCAATATGGGTGAAACAGAGATATGAGAGGAGAGATTTTTTAACTTGTTGGATGCACTAATGTAGACATGTTAACAAGCACAACAGAGTGCTCAACAACAAAAACAGCAGCAAGACCTTTTGACTCAGTTGATGGCTCCATGGATGGGGTTGACAGAATTGAAGCAAAGTTATCAAACACAGTGAGAGTTGTCAAAATTACAGAGATTTTTGGGAAAAATTTAAAGTCCTTGCATAAGCATTGTGGGTGATTAAGATTCAATTTTAGAAAGAAAGTAGAAGTAAATGAAAAAAGATTCTTCTAGTGCAAGCAAGGACAAAAAATAAATGAAAAATGATTCCGACCAGCTTATTTAAATGGAGATAGTGAATTGATACATAAAGAACATTTGACAGAGTTTCAAAAAGGCCCTTTGGCCATGCATGCAGTTATTGTTGATGTGTTTGTTCATGAAGCAAAAGATAAAACAGCAGCCTTGAAATTGAGTTCAGATATTTCAAGTATTGATGGTTCAAACAGATACAGGCTGAATGATCACACACAACCTTTTGAGAGAAGTACTTATGAAGACATCCATGCTAGTGAGTTTGGTAGTGACTCTCTCACAAAGGTGGTTAACCACTCATGAGGAGGACAATAATAACTTTATTTCTGAACAAAGCAATCAACCTTTTGAAACATGGGATCCATGTGTGATGGCACCTAGGTATGATGAAGATCTTGCACAAGATGAATTTCATTTTGATTGTGATGATAACCATAATGCAAGTATGGAGGATAGCATTAATGATTGTGATAAAGATCTTAGAACAACATCTGATTTATCTTTGCATGAGGCTGACTTTGAGCAGAAGTTCAGGAACTTGGATTATTTGTATCCACAATATACTAATGAAAATAATAATGAGGATGCACAAAATATTTGGGACAGCCTTGAAGTCATTGACGAAGATATAATAACTCTGACTTTGATATTCATCATAGCAATAGTTGGCTTGGTTTGCATAAGCGTGGCTGGAAGAATCAATTTGAGGTGCTCATTAATAACCCATTATTTGGGATTGGCAATAGGAAGACTGTTGTCAGTAAAATCTATATTGTAGCCGATGGGTAGAGTTGATATCCGAAAGGTCGCGTGATAGTTGAGTCACCCATTTGGAAAGTATATGCACATCGTTTGAATGGACTCATGGATGATCATTGTGTTTGGAATTGCATATGTGCTAATATGAATAAAGTATTTGTTCTGTGTTACATTCTATTCTATTAATCCGATAAATATTCGTTTACCTTGTATAGTAACCATTTGGCGCCATTGCTAGTCAAACTTGGTATACAAGAGGGTTATGAAGATTAATGCCAAATCTACTCAATAAGGATATGAATAAAATAAAAGACAAGGATGAGATACGCACAGCACGGGAAGCATTAATGCTCACACAATAGGAGGAACGAAAGTAGAAGTATCAATAGCTTACCAATGGGCACCGAGGGGGTGAAGGAGCATGAACTGAGGGAGTGCATTCACCTAGCAGACCGAGGAGTGCGAAGGACTTGCTTGAGGAAATGCGATAGAGATTAAATTTGGTAGAAGAGACACAAGAGGAGTTCCTAAACTTGTATACGCCAAGGGTAGAGAATCTGAACGGAAGGGAAGTTACCCGCACAGCCCGAAGTGCCAAAGGAGCACGAGCATGAGGTGAACTCTTTGTTACCAATACACCTGACGAACGGGTACAAGTAGAGAATCAAGCAACTTCACTTGAAGAGGATCTCTTCACACCAAATAACACGGTTGTCCAAAGTAGCATGGTTGTGCAGAACAACGCAGGTACTCAGACCAGCGCCGGTACTTAGAACAATGTAGGTGTACAACAAATACCACAAATTTAGAAGAAATTAACAATGACAAGACCGAAAGCAAAATTGCCGAAATTTAATGCCAATGGGACAACGGATCCAGTCAGACACTGTAAAACATGTGAAACAATATGGATGGCAAATAGTGTAATGCACTAGGATGATTGGGTTCGACAGTTTCCGACGACCCTACAAGGTGTAGCAATTGATAGGATTTCGGATGCCGATCCACAAAAGTTAACTTCATAGTTGAACGTCAAGAAAGAATTCATAGCAGAGTTCCAACCATTGAGGGATGACAACGAGATTGTAGCAGAAATCTATAGTAGTAAGTAGGGAAAGAATGAAATAATCTGCGTATATGCAAGTAGGCTGAAAGAGCTAGTAGGAAAAATGGAAAGCCAACCAATGGACGGATTGAAGAAAAGGTGGTTTGTCAAACGGCTACGACCAACATTGAAAAAGAAGATGAAAATTGTATCTCCAACATCATACGTGGATGCATATAACTGGGCAATGGACTTGGAGAGCAAACAGAAAATGGGTAAAAAGAAGAAAAACAAATCATCGGACTCAGAAGATTCATCCTCTAAAAGTAGCAACAACGAGGAGTCAAGTAAGAAGGTACGAGAACTACAAAAGGACATGTTACATATGATGGAGTTCAAAAATATGAAAAAGAATCTTGGCCAAGCGAGAGAAGGGGAACTATGGTGTACAGATTGTAAGGAGGGCCAAACAAAGGGCTCTTGTCCAGAAAAACAATTTTGCGATATTTGCCAAACTGTAGGACATTCCACAAAGGAATGTCCATTCAATATGAAAATGAAGGGACATCAGCAAGTATTACTGATAGAGGAAGTGTCCACCTTAGGAGTAGGAATGAATACGAACAATGACACAACCTTAGGAGGGTACCGCAACAACTGGTGAGGACGGGGCGATAACAACAACAATAATAATAACAATAATGGGGGTTGAAGCTGGATACAATACAATCCGAGTGGATGACCGATGATACAATGCCACGCATGCAACCTTTGGGGACACTTCGCCAGAGACTGTACTATGAAGGGAACACCACAGCTATTGTGCAGATGATGTGGCCCTAGAGACCACGAGGATTCAAAATGCCCTAAGTGCGAGGTGAACCTGTTAAGTATAGAAATATGTGATGATGAGGAGACATTAGCCATCACTCGCACGCAAGTGAAAATGTATCTAGACTCAGAGGAGGAAAAGAAAAGGTTGCAACAAGTATGAGTAGAATTAGAAAAAGAAATGGAGGTTGAAAAATCGCAACCAAAGGTTACTGCCGGCACCTCAATGAGGAACCTCACAAAACAAAATATCATACCGCAGGTAATGCAAGTCGAGGTTCCCATGAAGCTGAATGACCTTACAATGCCTCAGTTATAGATTGCAATCCTAAACATGACACCACTTCCAAAGGCGATAGAAGAGCCAGAAAAAGACACACAAGGTGGTAGCGGAACAACTGTAGCAGACCCGAAGCTACTTGCAATCACTACAAGAAGACACCCTGTAGTAGTAGAAATGGGTATCATGGGAACCGTCCTCATGGACACAATTGTAGATGGAGGATCAGGATTGAATGTACTACTAGAAGATATATGGGAGAAGTTGGGGCAACCTACATTGTGGCCATCTACATTTCAACTGCTCATCGTTGATCAACACGAGATCAAGCCTTTAAGGACCTTGATGGTGCAACTTGTAACCATTGGGACACAGTCGTTCTTACTGGATTTCGTGGTTATACCATTAAAAAGAAGAGGGTACGATGCCATCCTCGGACGAGGTTGGCTAGTACATGCAAAAGTAAAACATGATTGAAAACATAATACTTTGTCTATGGAAAGCGGAGGTTAGAGATTTATAATTGACCTACATACACAAATGGTAGGAGAGGAGGCAGCATTGTCGGATTCCAAAGGCGAAGGCGGAGGAGATGACGAAGGGAAGAAACAAATGGAGCCTAATAAAAAAGGAATATTGAGATTGGAAAGAGGGTCTAACGATGACGACTTGGACTCGATGAATGACCTACTCCATTGGCAGATGGAGGACTATGAGCTCTTCTCAAACTATAACATGTTAGGGGTTGAGGATGGAAATAAAGGAGAGAAGAATAAATTCCCGAAGGAGTATAGAGAAGTGAAGGAAGGAGAAGCATAGATAGATGAAACACCTGTGCATACATATAGTACAGACAAACCTATTAAATACGAAGAACCTATAGTAAAAACAATGAACTTAGGGGATGAGGCTAACCAGAAAATATATTTGTGGGAGATGACTGGAATCCAGTTCTAAAAGCGGCAATGTTTAAAATATTCATGGAATATAAGGATGTTTTTGCATGGACATATAAGGACCTAAAAGGGGTACCGCCGAAACTATGCATCCACCGTATACCATTGATAGGAGCAGTACTTATACGAAAGAGGCCATATCGGATAAACAAAAACTATGTTGCACAGGTCATTGATGAGATCAGCCGAATGCTTGAATTAGGCATTATTTTTAGGGTATAGACAAGTGAGTCAGTATCACCGATTGTGATATCTGTAAAAAAAAGACACTACTCAAATAAGGGCATGTGTGGACTTCCTATGCTTGAATGCAGTAATGATTAAGGAACCATTTCCAATACAGTTCACTGCCATGATTTTAGAAGAAGTCGTGGGGCATGAAATCTATTCATTCATGGATGGAAGAAGATAGGCTTAAAACAACCTCATAGTAGAAGATGGAGTATATGCCTACAATAGAATGCCGTTCGGACTATGCGATTCCCTGACAACGTTTCAAAGAATTATCTTGCACATCTTTGACAAGATGTCAGTTGGGAACTTCAAGGCATTTTTGGATGATCGGTCAATTTTTAGTGCAGAGGACAAGCATTTGACTGCACTCAGAGAATGAATGGAAAGATGCAGATGGATAGCACTGGCATTAAATCCAAAGAAGTGCAGATTCATGGTATCGCAGGGGAAGCTGTTGGGATAGATAGAGTATGCAAAGCAGGATTAAAGACGAATCCTATCAAAATATGGGTAATCATGAAAATGTCACCTTCGACCGATGTAACGGAGGTAAAATCATTCCTTAGACATAGGATATTACCGAAGGTTTATTAAGAATTTTGCGAATATATCCTACTTGCTTGACAAACTAACCTACAAGGGAGAACCCTACAAATGGGAAGTAGAGAAGAATGAGGCCTTCGAAGGACTGAAAACAAGATTAGCCACAACACCTATCCTAGATTATCTGAATTGGGACAAGGAGTTCCATGTCCATATTGATTCATCGTAATACGCAATTGGAGCATCGTTGGCACATACAAGTGATCACAGATTGGATCATCCGATGTACTTTGCGAGTAGACTACTATCTAAAGCAGAAAAGAATCACAATACAATAGAACGAGAGGCTCTCGGAATGGTATATGTCGTACAAAAGTTAAGATATTACCTACTGGCAACTCCATTCATATTCTATGTAGATCATCAAGCGCTGTTATATCTCGTGAACAAAGGACGGATAAGTAGATGGCTATTACTGTGGCAAGAGTTTACATTTAAAATTGTGGTACAACCTAGGAAGAGCCATGTAAGTGCAGATCATTTATCAAGGACCAAATTGGGAGAACCATCGGAGGGAGTCAATGATGGTTTTCCAGACACAACTATTCTAGTTTGCCGTACTACCATCTTGGTACACGAGTATTGGGGAATATCTTTCGATAGGGCAATTTCCTAGGGAAATGCCACCAAACGAGAGGAGGAAACTAGTGCTAAGAAGTTGAACATTTCAATTGATCAACAGGTTGCTGTATAAGATGGGACTAGACTAGATTTTATGACGATGTGTTTTAGAAGAAGAAATACCAAAGGTGTTGAAGGAAGCACATGAAGCACCTGCAGGAGGATATATGGGGCCGGATATAACTGTGCAAAAGATACTTCTGGTAGGGTTATGGTGGCCAATCGCGCACAATGACACCAGGGAGTGGGTTGTTGTGTGTGAGACATGTCAGTGGGCTGGGAAACCACTGAAGAGGGATTTCATGGCTTTGAACCCCTCTCACTCACAGGAATTATTTGAATGTTGGGGGTTGGACTTTGTCAAACCCCTCAAGGTAAGTAAAACCCAGAGATGCAAGTACATTGTGGTAGTGAAGAAGTACCTTACAAGTGGGTAGAGGTGCGGGGCCTACCAGATAACTCTGCCAGTAGCACGAGAGGATTCATCTATGAGCAGATCATCACAAGGTACGAAATCTTGCTATATTTGACAATCAACCATGGGGGACATTTCGTCAATCACGTCATCTAACTACTGACCACAAAGTTCAAGATATACCATTCTCTATTGAGCCTGTACTATCCTAGAGAAAATAGACAAGTAGAAGCCACAAACAAAATCTTGGTTGCAATAATCTACAAGTCTTGCATAGTTGAAGGTGAGGATTGGGAGGAAAAGCTGCCATCAGCATTATGGGCATATTGGACCTTGTACAAAGTCACCACAGGACACTCCATTCCAGCTGATGTATGGTCAGGAAGCTGTAGTACCAATAGAATTCATGGTACCAAGTTTGCAAATAGTGATTGAAAACAAGTTGGTAGATATGGAAAGTCTCAGGGAAAGATTGCACAACCTAAATAAACTTGATTAACGATGATTACAAGCATAATGGGCTACCGAAGTTTCACAGTGTAGATGCAAGGTATGGCATGACAAACACTTAAAACTAAACAAGTTTCAACAGGGCCAATTGGTATTAAAGTATAACGTGCGTAACGAGATCAAACCAGGCAAATTTAAGGTGAAGTAGGTCGGGCCATATAAAATTCGTAAAGTAGGCGATAATGGAGCAATAAAGCTATGGATGTTAGATGAAAAGGAGGTGACGGATGCAGTAAATAGGTCGAAATTAAAAATATATCATGAATAGAATAAGGTCCTGTGAGAGAATGAGACCCCGACAAATGACTCAAAAGAAGTATAAAAATATAATAGTGATAAATAGTAGTTAACAATAATAATTGTATATATGTAATAATAATAAAGGAAAAAAAGCAAAGTTATATACCATACAACTTAGAAAGAGAATGAGCTCTGAAAAGCATAACACAACCGTATGGCTCTTAAAGAGCCAAAAAGCAATACTTTTAAGTTATCACTATACAAAAGGGAGAAAAGAGGAAGACAACATGTGTATTGTATGGTGCACAAACGATATAGAGCAAAATAGACTACCGTAGAGCGAGCACAAAAGCAACCATACCGTACCGCCAGAACACCACTGTACGGAGGGGCATAACACTGAGTGTCTAGGAAGAACACCACTGTACGAAAGGCATAGCACTGAGGGTCCAGGAAGAACACCACCGTACAAAAGGCATAAAACTGAGTGGAGACCATCACTGAGGGGAGACTGTAAGGCCTTACAGCTTTGATGAAATTACAGGGGTAAAGCAACATGGCAAGGATAGACTAGAATTTACCATATGACCTCCAAAGCAAATAGGAAGAATACTGTACGACATTGGAAGCAACAAGGCAGGATACTGTAACTGTATGGCCAAACAAAAGTTAAAAGCACCGTACGGCAGTAGTTATAAATAGATTCAAAACAAAATAGAAGAGAGTTGTACGACTGTATGGCTTAGGAAAATAAAGAGTGAAGGAACATACCCTATGGCTAAGTACGGATCCAAATATAAAAAGACCACACGGCCTAGAAGAATAAAGAGTTTCATACCACACGATGTACGAACTGACAGATGGAAAAGATTTATAACGTATGTTGTCTGGACCTAGCAAGGAGTATTAAGGGTGTCGTATGATAGCATGGAAATTAAAAGAAGTCACCATATAGCCTAGCAGATTTTACGATAGAGAAAAGTATTATAAACAGGCACAACAAAGCCTAGAGAGGCCGTACAGTCGTACCAGCACGAAAGCAATAAACTTCAAAGGGCTATTTCGCAAGAGTTGTATGGAAGCAGAAGAATCCTCGAGATAAGTTGTACAAAGGAGTCCAAGCAACTGACCTAACCGTTTTTGGTCCTCTTCACATAAAAAGACAAAGGAGGTGATAGTTATGCAGTCAGCCAGAAAAAGGGCTTGGAAAAAGAAGTTAGAGGAAGATTAAGGAACGAGCACAACCATGAACAAAAATGTGAAGACCTTGCCGTCAGGAGTGCGTGTTGCAAAAGGCACAAGCACATGAGCAAGTAGAAAGAAAGACAAGCAAACAACACAGCCAACTGCAATCGATCACCTCACAGCATAGAATATCTCTTTTGAGGGCTTGAATGGAGCAGAATGCAGGAAATGGTGGCAGAAGACACTTGATAACCATCTTGTGAAGAATAGCATTCGAAAGGCATAGTTGGAGTGGGAAATACAAATGCCGGTGTTTTGCATTCGAGGTTATGAAGGCTTCTTGCGCATGATGATAGAGACTTATGATAGGTTCTCTCAAAGTAGTTTCCCTACCTTGGATGTGACCTTGTAATTTCACTCAAAGCACTAGATTTCAGATGGGTATTTGGAATACTTGGTCATTCATAGGGTGGAAAGAAAATTGACAAGCCGAAAAAATTAAGTTGACAGGTGAAGGCGCAGTCGATATAGTTGGTATGCGAGGATTTGTCGCAGACATAGAAAGAAGCCCTCATGAACACTTCGAAGGGGAGAGGACTGAAGAAGTCCAATATTTAGGAAGAGCACTAGTGTTGTCTCATGGACTCAGTAAAGAGTCGCCTCACAGGATCAAGTCGTGCATCTGGCTTTTCATTTTCGTAGGTCACAATGATGAACGAGATCCTATAAGGGAGAGTGTACAAGAGGGCTGCACTATTGGCAGAAAGGATGTACGAATTCATGACACTTCAACATAAGACATTCTACATGCCACGCTATGCAGTTGGGTTATTCTTGGAGGCCACAATGTAGATGATTTCCCATGATAGGCTAGAGGCCAAGCCTGGGCCACTCAGGATAGGCGAGCCCCCTATTATGCAGTGGAGACATCTAGACACACTTAGTAGCAAGACCATGGTCAAATAAAAGCGACCAAGACAAGATGCAAGAGATACTGATGCTGGTCGGAAGGAGACTTCATCCAACGAGAGTGGGGTTGACGAAGAGGAGGTGGAAGTGATCACAGCAACACCACTACTATTTCCGCAACCTGCACTTTCAGCAACAACGCATTTGGTTCCGGTGGGTACGACACATATCCCAGGGTTTGGTTAGTTCTACTAGCCAGTGATGATGACCTCGGTTACCGTAGCAATTCAGGTAGCTATAGAGACACCAACCATTCTAGAGGCCGTAGCCGTAGTTGGGATAGAGTCACAGCCGTCACCGATGATAGCTGTACTAGAGGAAGCAATGGAGTTATCGAAAGGGGTTGTCTAAGAGGCTTTGCTAGTCGTACCAGAGGTAGGGACTGAGATACTTATACCCGATGATGAGGTAGACACTAGGAGGTAGTGATGGAGATACCAATATAGGCAAAAACAGGTGAGGGTTTGAGGACACCTAGTGTTCACTTGGACGTAGTGGGCTCGGACGCGGTGGTTACAATAGATGCGGTGTTGTTAGTAACGCCAGTAGTTGAGGAGCCGAGTAGAGCAAGTGAATCTCAGAAGTTGAGCACATACTTGAGTACGAGGTTTAAATGTACACCAACATGACGGGTGTCAGGCATTCTTTCACCTGAGCGAAAAGTAGGATTGGAAGAAGATCATGTAGGCACACAGACACAGGTGGAGTCACCTGACCTAGACCTATGAGATACCAACTCCTCCATGGATAGCACTGCTGAGTGGAGGGTAGAAGCAGTGAAGAAGGCCATGGGTGCTCAACAGCCTACAGTGAGGCCAGGGACATTGATGGGAGAGGACGTGGAGACATTTCTCACGGATGTAGTGACTCAAGCTTGCTGAGTGATCTCTACGTAGACACATGCATTGGATTCAATGGTGAAGGAGCTGGAGCATGTCATATCCTTCATAGAATTAGGGTGGTCAGCTGCCTTTTCAATCTGTTTTGAGGAGCACGGGTGGCCTAGAGTAGAGACTTCAGAGATGCACTAGGATTGGGCCACCATTGGAGAGCCGCATAGAGACTCTAACTCGAGAGGTAGTCCAGATATACCAGGATGCTTATTATGTTCTTTAGAGGAGCCAGGAAGATTAGGTAGTCGCAGAGAGGGCTCGGGAGGAGTTAGCTACCTGTTTAGCAGTAGTGAAGGCGGATCTAGCTGCAGAGAAGGCAGCTCAAGAATTAAGGTACATAAAAATCTTCCATTCTTAATTCTAGCCATGAAACTAACTCACTGCCCAACTATAGAGTGTTGATCACTCAAATTTTTTAGCATGTGAACTCAATGATTTCCAACCCCAGCGGTATGGCAGGAAAACACTCTAATACAATGTAATAAAACTAGCTTCCAACTTGTAATTTCACACAACACATTTAAACAAACGGTTGGCATGTGTGCAATGATCTGATAGCATTGTGATGAACCCTGTTGGTTCAATCTTTACCAACACTAAATTTTCTTTGCCAATGGTTGATATTTTTGACTTGATTTGGAATGTGTTTTATTTTGTTTTGAGATATATTTGCCTTTTTTGGTTTTGATTGCACATATGAGAAATAAGGGAAATGCTTGAAATATAAAAGCTATAACAGCGATGAGTATTCACCATGATTCAACCATCTTGCAATGCATCAACACGATTTGATATACAATCTGACATATATACTAAAAGATTGAAATTAGAAAACAATGATGCCAAATACAAAGTCTAATTTTAAAAACCATAGAATCGCATGAAGCCTGTGAAACTCCAAATATTAATGTTACAGCCAAATGGATGACTTTCCCCAAAATATTATGCTGCTGCAAATGATATCTAACCCATCTGCCACAAACAAAGGTGATTTGGAGCTCAGACCCCTAGGCATTTTACTGTTCATTGTACTCTAGCATTGCAGGTACTGTAGCAAAAAATAAAAAACTTGAAATCTGATATTAATAGCTGCAAATAAGAGCTACAAGTCTGCCATTAATGGAGTCTTCAATCTGCAATGAATTTCTTTTGATATGCTTGAAATTCCTTCGCTAATATGCTCTATTTTGACCTCTGAGATGAAGCCAAACCCAAGGACAATCTCCAGCTGATCTTTCACAACCTCAGAATGCCAAATCACTGAAAAGTGCATGCTCTCCAATGCTGGTATGAATAATTCTTCCATAGAAAACCTTGTTTCTCATGCACACCTCCCAAAGACAATGAAGCAAAATCAAATAATCATCAAGCATGAGGTCGGTGCTCTTTTTGGAGGCTTACATACTTTTCTTGCCCATGGTCAATCTCATGAAGTGCTTTTAATTGACTTTTAACTTTCAAGTTGGATCTGACGATGATTAGGGGATCTTGTATTATGACTTCCCTAGCTAAATCGAGGTACAAGAGCATAAGAGTATTGTATGGTGACATGTTTGTAATTCATTTTTTGTATCTCACTGCTCTTTGATCTGGTTGTGGATACTTATTTTTATTTTCTGCACTGCATATCCTATGTATCTTTTCATATTGTTTCTGTTGCTCTATATAAAAATTGTCACTATATTTGAGTTCTCTGCACCTAGGGTCACAGAGGGCTATAATGACTTACAAGAACAGTATTCTTCCTGCAAAATTACAAATAGAAAAATCTTAGCATAAATCCCTTAAGCATGAGAGTATTCCTTCAAATGTTGAAATAATACCTCAAAAGGGAAGGTCATATGTATTCATCCCTACCAATATTGAACTACCCCCTTATGTTGAAGTCTAGCCAAAAAATTAACAGATATAATTTTTGGAAAAAGTCTCTCTAGTGTAGTTCCATACATGCACACGCTAAAATTGCAACCCAAAAAATTAGAAATTGTACTCAGATGAGATATGTGAATCAGTATGGACACACATTACAATACTGAATTATTGTTAGATATAGACAGCAATCTGCGTTAAATGAAAAATAATCATCTGCAATAGCAGTCCAGATTGTATGTAATGAAGAACCTGAAAAATAAGTCCACATAGAAGAACTACATGCACTTTAAAGTGTAAAAACATCCCATGTATACATGCATGAGAGGGCATGCAAATAATTTGCCTAGAATTCAAACTATTCAGTAGTAAATTAATCTCTATAATAATGTTTAAAGAAAATTCATGATGATGAATATTTAGGAATGAATACTGGATGATGATAGAGCAACAAACCTCGAGGGAACGGCGAACATCTTCAACAGATGGCCAGATTATTTGGATGCTTCCAGAACCTAAAGGTTGCTTCTCAAAAGTATGCCCTGAGAACATTGATGAATTGAACTCTGCCATCCATTTCTCATCCAGTGATCCAAGAGAAGAAAACTACAAATGTATTCAAATTAAATTGTCATAGCTATAACTTGCTGACAATTTAAATTAAAAAGTATTTGAGAATTTTGAATTTGAAATTGACTGTGGATGCTGCTGTAGGAGTTAATACACAGGAATTTTCCACAATTAGCATACATTTAAGAATATTAGTTTTCCACAATCTGTCAGATTTGTTGCATTAAAAAAAATCAGCATACATATTTGCGAAAAAATAAGCGCACATATTTATGACCAAAAACAGAAAATCCTGAAAATAAGGTACACTAGAACGTCAAATTACTCAAGCATATTCTTTAGCTTAGAATTTGATGGAAAATGAATTCCATAAATTTTGCTTTGCATAAGAATTATATCATCGTAGTTTTGGTAGCTAATTTGCATTCATATTTTCTGGACCATGTGCTACGCTTTAATTAACAATATTCAATTAAAAATCATCACTGTAAGTTAAAAAATATAGATTATAGTATAATGTTATAATCTCAGGAACTGCCCAAAAGGACATTGATGATGTTACTCCTTAAGAGCAAGTACATTTCCACAATCCATGAGATCATCTGCAATTTTGTTTCTTGATTCAACTGTGTAATTATTTTTGCATCAACGTTTCAGATCACACTTTGTGATCCACCATCTGGATGAGCATGAGAGATATAAGGAGTAAATGAAATAAAGTAGCTCCTTGTGCTCTCTCTAATGCTCATGCTGATGATGGATCACAGTGTGATCCTAAATGTCGATGCAAAATATTTTCACAATTGAATCGAGAAACAACATTGCAAATGTTACTCCTATTAATGCAGATGCATGTTCAGCAATCTACTACATATGTTAAAACATTGTACAACATTTTCTCTCAACGCAATCTTCCACAGTTGGCACACTCTCAAAACCTTCAAGATTCAATGGCCTCTCTATTTCAATTTGTATCAAACCCAAAAGAACTTTGGGTATCTACTCAATACTCATGCCTGTTGTGAAAAAATCAATGTCATTTTCCCTCTTCTTGTAATGTTCCCTTTCTAAAATGAGATTTTATAATAAAAAATAGAAATATATTAATACACCAATATAGTAACATAATATATCAAATAAATCAAATATTATCATTTATATAATCGTGTAATATAAATAATTGAAATATAAATATATACTTATGACTATATATACAATGATCACTAAATATCATAATATAAAACTAAAATATATTATAATATATTAAATATTAATAAAATTATATTATTGTAATATCCTACTCGGATATCCCTTTCCAATTCTTTCTCACTTCAATTTCAGAATCATAAACAAGAACTTATGCAATAATAACCAGCAACATTAACCAGTACACAACCAACAAATACTCATTAAAGAACTCCAAAATTCGTTATTGCATTATAAACCAGCAATACAATAACATGAATAATGTCTAGTGCAATCTTAAACACAGTGCTAACACTCAGATTGGAAAAAGAACATAAAATGCACCAGTAATCTCAGATGTGAATTATGATATAAATCCACCACAAAAGATGAATCAGGGCTATGTCCAATTCACCCAAGAAGAGCACATAAGTTTCTATCCTCAAGAACTTCAAAGAAGTTGAAGCTTCCTTAATTTTGCCAAGAGAAATCTCAAATCAAATCAATATCCAAGCCTGCTGAAAATGAGATTCTTGTCCTTCTTATATGCTCAAAACGACGACTCTTCAGTTTCCTTCTCTTGACCTTTCGTCTTTTTTCCTTCTTGACACCTTTAACCCACTTTATTAATATTAATTTGGCCCATTTTATAAATTGGCATTAAGCTCCCCAAAGCCAAAATTAATATTTTATAAGTTTGGCTTCAAAATTCCTAATGTCCCAAAAAGGGGACATTACAAGTCCTCCCTCCTCAAGATTGTTTGTCCTCAAGTAACCGATGCTAGGATCCCATATAAATCTGCAAGTAGCCCTTTAGCCTAATCTGAAAACTACTGCTACACCCATCTACTGCACTACTCTGATTTACACTACTCCAAGCCCAAGATTAAATAGAAACTTATCATAATCCTCAAGAGGTAAATCACTCATCCTATCAACTCCCAAATCCCAAACCAGCCTCAAAAATGCTCCAACAACTTGCTGTACTACTCTAATATAAGTAATGGGTCCAAAATTGTGAAGCCACTCATCAATACACTATTGAAGTAAAGCATCAATCATACCAATAGTAGGATCCCACACTATAAGACTATCACAACCATCAAATATGAGAAGATATTCATGTCTTGAGGGGCTATTAATGTTGAATAATTCTCTTTGAGTGATCTCAAATGGAAATGCATACTAATCTCCAACATAACTGTCCATCTTGAACTACTGATGAAGGAATCAAACTGCTCAGTATTTGAAATCAATACCAAAGGTTCAAAGAGGTCATACATTTTGTCAATAGTTTGAAATACACCTACGTACATTGTTGTCATGAGTAAAGAAAGAACTAAGGGCCCATTTGGTTGCAAGAATTGCCGAATGCGACATTCATCTATGTTGGAATAAGCTCTTTTCTGGTATTTGCGCATTCTTAAAATAAGTTTTGAAATATCATTTGGACCTATTTGGTTGACCTAGAAGAGGAGTCGAAATATGCATATTCTGTGTTTGGTTGCGACAATTGACATAGGAATAGGAATAAGTTTTTTTTCTTTTTTTTAATAATTTATTTTTTTTAGTTTGGAAATATTTTAAATAAATGAGATTTTTTATTTATAAAAACTGACTTTTTATTATTTTTTTAAAGGCAAACTATTTGAAGTAGCCTTTATTTTATTTTTTAAATTGACTTTATCATGAAAGGTATACCACAGCCTTTGAAATTCTTTGAAATTCAAAGGACATTATATTGTAAATTTAAATTTAAATTCTTAATTAAATCAAATTGTTTTAAAATCATATTCAATATTATTTATAGCTACTTGTTTATAAGTGAGATTTTTAAACATTTATGTTTATAATTAAAAAAATTAAAGTCAATGTTTTAAATTATAAATATTTGATAGAATTTTCTAAAAATTTAAAAAATATAAGTATAAGAACAAAATTAAAATCATTTTATTTTTTAATATATTAAAGAAAATAAAAAATACTAATAAGTTGAGCTCATTAATATGATGTCTAAATCATCTTTCAACAAAGTTTAAATTATAAGACTAAACACAAGATTTATTTGTAAAGATAATCTTATAAAAGTTTATAAAAGATATCAAATCTAATATTAGTCTTTTTGTCATTATAAAAATCACATATTAAACTTTAAATAATGTTGACCTAGTTTATATTGAAGGATATAGTCCAAAAATGCATTTGAGTGGCAAAATGCAATCGAGTGGCAAAGTCATGGACCCAACAACCCATCGAATTGGGTTTATTAAAAAATGGAATAAGAATAAGCTATTCTTATTCCACCTTTTTCTAGGAATACCACTATGCTCATTTTGGGGTCAAATTAGAATAGACGAATTCTAATTCTAATTTTGTATGTTGCAAACAAAAGTTAAATTGGCAAATGTGGGTATTTAAATTTCCTATTCCCACCCAATTCTTACAACTAAACAGGGCCTAAGAATCCATCATCTATGATCAAATTATAACTCCCATCAACCCTCAACCAAGATCTATTCAGCTGGTGAAGGAATCTATCCAACTCGTGTAAGTTGATCCAAGAACGATAAACATTGTTAAATCTTAAAATTGGGTCACCACACCAATCCTATGAACTAAACTCACCACAAGGAATTGCAACTAGGTCCCATGTCCCCCAGTCAAGATCATCCTCATCATAGAAACCAGAAAGATGTTTTTTATTCAGCTCAAAAAGTGGATTATCAAATGTCCAATCAGCATCCACTTCAAACAAAGAATTGTCCACTAGCTTAATATGATCCAAAATTTGGTTACTTGATCTCTTGGGCCAGCTATCCAAGTCTCAAGTCTATTGAATGCTATGAAGTTTCATAATCACTACTTGGAAAAACTCACGCCTTTCTTTATCCTCCTGTTCCCTGGATTGATTAATGACAATAATTAAATTTTCTATTTCATGAAGAGCAAGCTGTGTATCATCCAAGCCTCTCGAGCATCCTTGACCTCCCTATTGAGCTTATTAACTTCATTCTCCTTTTCCCTTAATGGATCAGCATAATTTTCAGCAACTTTTAAGATGTAGGCCCTGTCTAATCTGATTTCAAAGTTTCCAAGGCTACTTTAACCCCTTGTTAATCAGCAATATAAGAATCTCTTTCCATTCCCATTTGCTTCTTCTCCATTTGTGCCTTCATGTGAAGATCCTCAACAATCCTATGAGCGTCATCATCGCATACTAAGGCTGCAACAAACATATCTTCAGTAGATTTCAGCTGCTCCTTCAAGGATTGATTCTCATCCTTGTCATTATGAAGTGCATTCTCTGATTGGTCATTCAAAACATCGTCACCCTTGAATACCACTGTTGTTTAGTCCTTTGAATCCCAATCATGCATAAGTGAGTTGCTGATCTAAGAAACACAAGACTCATCATATCCCTCAAACTCCCTATTTGATTGAATTGTGTGCAAAGACAAGTGTGTTGCTATGTTATTAAACAATTCTTCATGACATGAGGTTTGGAGCCCCTTTACAATCATCCAACAAGCCCTTACTTTGAGTATGACTATCTGTAATAGAATGTTTGTCAATTTTCAATCTCTAAATCACCAATGTAGAGTTTCGAATGTCCCATACCATCGACAATACTTGAATTCATGTCATCGCCACTAATGGTGTTGCTTTGTAAGGTCAAAAGGTAAAATTCTTATCAGCTCTATTGCTGGTATGTATTTCTTTGGTGATCCCATCACCACAAACATGACCGAGTGTCCAAGATTGGTGACATGTGAAACAGATCTGCTCTCTCGTCATTAGATTCTTGCTCATTTTTGGAGATCCCTCAACCTGTATGCCTGCTGAAATTGGCTCATTTTCACTCATATATTCCTTGAACCTGTCAAGCTTATGTTCAATCGATTGTTCCACAAGCTCGTGCACCATGGGTGAAGTTATATTCTCCCTTCTCCATATGGCCAACAATTCTGATTTTAGGAGTTTGCATATGTCATCATTCTCATCTAGTATTAATGACATGATGGATTTGATGCATGCTCTTACATTGTTCATATAATGCTTTCTAGACCCACTTAAAAAACAATGAAACAAATGGAGAATCATGCCATGACAACTGAGATCCAACATGAGGATAAAGTATCTAGCCTAAGCCATAGTCTCCAAAGTCATAACCTTCTTACCAAAGGTAGGGCTACTGATATCATGTCATTCATACAAGCTGTCCACTATCAACTGAAGAACCTTCTTCAATATGTTGTCATTATAAGGTGCAAAAGGAGCTTTTATTCTAAGGATTTCATTGGGACCTGAAGCCACTGTGAGTCTAACATCTTTATGAGGATGTTCTACAAGCCTGTGTTGGACCAAAGCAAGCATTAAGGGCTGCAAAGCCCAACTGAGAAGCTTCTGATCTGATTGTTCAACTTTAGATAGATGTGAATCCAACTCTTCTAATCTGGAAAGAACTTCACTGAGATTTTTCATAGACACTAATTCTAAGCCAAGAAGATACAACCAATTGCCTACTTTTTCTTACCTCAAGTCCCAAAGTTGTTCACCATTAAATGTGTCATTGAAATCTTTAGAGAGAAGATTGCTTCTCAGATTTCCCATTTGAAACTGTTGCACTGAAGAATACCCCATCCCCTTAATCTGCAATTTTGCACTCACTAATCTTATAGTTCTGTTTCCTAATCACTAATTTTGATCACGCAAACACCACAGGTTTGTGCTTCTTTTGATTTTTAGTTTGTTTGTTTCTTTCTCTGCCTTGCTGAATAATTTTCAGACTGAGAATTTCACAAAATGTCAGATCCAATGAGAGCTAGTCAATGCAGATGAATGTAGGCAGTCTATAGAAATCTCAGTTTTCTATATTTGCAGGGATTCCACTGCAAGTAGACCAATTCTCAGCGGCTTAACTTCTGCAGGAAACTGTAGTGGTAGATTGTTCAGTTATTTCTTTCCACTGTTTGGAATATACATTCAAAATGCTTGCCTCTTGAAGGTTATCTGTTGCTGCAAATCAATACCTTTGCTTCTGTTTATCCAAACTCTCAATGGCTCCAACCGGCTTCATAGGGAGCTTCCCAACAAACACTATTTCTTAGGAATCTGTAGAGATCGGGTAGAAACCCAATGCAAGAAGTACACGAACCTATGCAAGAAGATTGAAATGAGAATGTCTACCACCCATCTTTTCACGGAGAAGTCAAGATTAGAGTTTGGAAGTCTTGGAGTGAATGTGGACTTGGTAAACCAAAAAGAAGAGTCAGGGATTTGAACTTGGTGGGGAGTTTCTTGTGGAAGAAGACAAAGTTAAATCTCCTTAGTGGTGAGGGATGTCTAGAGTGAGCCCTAGGGACTAAGGAAGTAGTCCTAATAGTAGTAGGCCTAGAGAGGAAGGTCTAGAGGTGGAAATCCTAAGAAATAGGGTTCGTCAGGAAGCTCCCTATCAAATTGATATCAGAGCCCTAAGAAGATTTGGGCTAGGACATTGTGTTGAAACAATTGATTAATTGTTTGTTGTCTTTGATGTTACACAAAATGTCATATCATTATCAGTCAGAGCATACTGAGCTCACTCGGGTATTGAAGACAGTTTTTTGTGGCTACCAAGCGTTCCAGAGTTTGTCTAGTTCAGAAGGTAGTATCTATCGAGTTCACTTGGGCGCCAAAGGAAAGTCTGTGGAAGATGAGTGTTAACCGAGCTCACTCAATTAATGAAGGAAATGTTGGATGGAACCAGTGTTAACCAAGCTCACTTGGTTACCAAAGGAACTGTGCGAATATACAGTGTTGATCGAGCTCACTTGGTTAATATAGGAAAATAATTTCTGTGGTAGTGTCTACCAAGAAAGGTTGGCTACCGAAGGATTTTCTTGTTTTGGCATATTGAGTTCAAATGATTTATCTATTGGTTCTAATCAACTGAGTAGTGAATATTAATTATTCTAAGTTGTATTCTAGCCAATTTGACAATATGAAAGAAAGGTCAAGTTGAGGATTAGAAGTGTGTGAAGAGTGCATGGAAGATAGTTGAAGATTTAATGATGCTAAGAGGAAGCGAATCAAGAAAGATAAGAAGAATATCCTTGAGAAGTTGAAAAGACATATTCGATTAGGAAGGATCAAGTATACAAGTCAGAATTGAGATCTGTAATCAGCAATTCAATTACATCGAGAATCAGGTTATGTCATTGTTACTCCCTAACCATTGTGGCAGTAATCTAAATCTCTTAACAAAGTTGGCTTGACAGCTATTTTTAACTCCTCTAACAAGGTTACATTTCTATTGAAGTGTCTAAAGACCTCTAATAAGGTCACTCCTAATAGGGTGATTAAATCCTCTAACAGGGTCGCACCTAACAATGTGTTTTATAACCTTTAATAGGGTTGGCTCCTAACAGGGCTCACTTCAGAAAAGTGAAAAACAATAACTAGTTGCAATTGGTGGTTTTTCCCAAATTGGGTTTCCACGTTAAATCTTGGTGTCAAATGTGTTCATCATATTTCTTTTATGTGTTTGCAACTAAGTTAAAGTAATAAGTAATCACAGATAACATCTTAAGATTTACATGTTAAGTGTTTCCCGAGCAATCTCAATATTTACTAAGCTACAACATTTTTAGTGTGTTTGCCGAGCAACAACAGAGTTTAGTTTTCAGAGTTTATTTTTGTACTGACATCTAAGGGATCTGAGAATTATTTTTGTAGTAATTGAATCACCCTCCCCTCTCAATTACTCCTTTTATATTTCCAACAATTGGTATCAAAGTTTTTGGTGCTTGCAGTGAAGGTTTTAAGGACCTAAGCTAAGGATCAAGATGTCTTACAGAAGAATAGAGGCAACTTTGCAGCATGGCAAGGACTTATGAGGTTACATCTGGCAACTATCAGTGATTCAGGTTGTAAGTATCTTGATATTGAATACAAGACTCCTTCTGGAACATTATTAGTTGAAGATATTGCTGAAAAGAAAAATCATAACATCATGATGATTGATATCATCTGCTCTTAGTTATGCTGAATTTGATGAAGTAAAAGACTACACTATAGCTCATGCAATGTGGATCAAACTAAAAGATATTTATGGAGGAGATGACAATGTAAAAAGAGCTAAAGCAGAAAGTCTCAGAGATCAATTTGATCAGATGAAAATGAGAGAAGATGAAAATGTTGCAAAATATGTGGAAAGAATCAAAGCAAGTGTGAGCGCAATCAAAGCATTTGGAGGAGACATTGATGACAAAACAGCTGTAAGAAAGGTACTCAGAACTCTTGTTCCTATTTATGCAATTAGAGTATCTGTTATTCAAGAGATGAGATGTTATCCAAATAGCAAAATAACTTTGGATGCTCTAGTTGGAAGATTGATAGCTTTTGAGTTGGATGACTATGATAACTATGTTCCTAGATACAAAGGTATTGAGTTCTACATTTGAAGCCAAACTCTCACTTAAGAAAAAAAGTAAAAAATCAAAGGCCAATCAATCAGGAAGTGAAGGAGAAACATAAGAAAGTTCTGATAGTGATCTTGAAGTTGTTGAAGCCCTACTTGCAAGAAAATATTCCAAAGGTAGAGGAAAGTACAAAGGTAAAATTCCTCTAATCTGCTTTTCTTGTAAAGAAGTTGGTCATATTGCTACTAGGTGCCCAAACAGAGAAAACAAGGATGAAAAGAAAAGTAATAAGTACAAAAGCAAGAAGGAATTCAAGAACTACAAGGACAAAAGTAAGAAATCTTGTTTTATGGCTAAAGATTCTAATAATAGTGAAGATAAGATAAGATAATAATATTAATGTCCACGGAAAACCAAAACGGTTTATGGGACTAAGCATACAACAGAAGAGCCGGCCAAAGCAGATGCATCAGACAGTGACTAAGAAGAAACAAAAGAAAGAGACAAAAAATAAAGAAGACAAGGTAAGGACTAAGGGTCCTTCCTTGCCACAAAGAAATCAGTAATAGAGAGATACATCCATGAACTATACATATCCTTAGAATGTCATGAAGAATTGCTATAGGACTGTTGTTGTCTGGAGAGATTGGTACAATGTTTGACTGATCTGGAATGAGAAGTAGTGGAAGGCCTTTTCAAACCCCGTGGAGGAGACAAGGGAGAGAAAAAGGCGGTAATGAGCTGATCTGAAGTACGCCCCTGAGAAATAAAATACTGTAGGGTAATCTCTCGAAGATGAGTGGTCTCTTGAAGAAAAAGTGCAAGACACCACTGATCAATATAGCTGAAGAATATCGAAAGAGAAGAACAGTCTCTAAAAAGGCAATAAAATCTCCCTCTAATCTAATAGTAAAGAGGACAACGAAATATGAAGTGGATCTCAGTCTCAACCTCCACCAAAGTACATAATTGACATAACCTATCAGCCTGATCCATATGGTGGTCAGTCCGAACTCTGAGGCGATGAGAACCAACTCTAAATGATCCTAGAGAAAATCGTAAGGTCTGATTCCAACATCGATAGAGACAAGTAGGGCGAACAACAATACCATCCTGAATCTCAAAAAAATGCTCAGTATAGAAGGCCATCCTAGGTCGTAGACCCCCTGGGGGATTATTCCAGGTAGTGGTAATGTACTGTCTATAAATATCCTACGGACATGCTCATTCAACTCCTGACGTGAGGGGAGAAGATGAGCAAGAGCATCCAACAAAAACTGATAAGGAGGAAGACAATCAATGTCAACCCCGATTAAACCCAACAAAGAGGTGGCTTGAGCATAACAGCATCGAGACCTAGCAGAATTGTCGGATCTCATAATCTCCACCAAAGAACAGTATGCGAGATGAGAGTATCTATGCTGGTCAACACAAAATTGTATGATAAGATAAGATAAGATGAAACTTATAAATCTGCCAAATGAAATGATATACATTGTTGTAAAAGATGAATCTCATGATGAAAGAGATGAGATGGAACTTATCTCTCATGTTAGCAAAAATGATACATGGATTATTGACAGTGGTTGCTCACATCATATGACTGGAGATAAATCAAAGTTTGAACACATGGAATATTATGATGGTGGTATTGTGAGATTTGGAAATAATGAACCTTGTTGCATAAAAGGAAAATGATGTATTTCATTAACCAATTAACTTATATGTGATAATGGTTATTGGGTTGAAGGACTAAAACATAATCTCCTAAGTGTGGCACAATTGAACAACATTGGGTTCAAGGTAGAATTTATGAATGGGAAGGCCAAACAACTGGATGGAAAAGGAAATCTGATTGGATCTGGAAAACAAACAAAAGGTAAACTATTCTATCTTTACCTCAATAAAATTTCATGTTTTATTGCTCAAATAAAAGAAAGTTGGTTGTAGCACAAAAGATTATGTCATGTAAACTTTGATAATCTGGTTAAGATAAACAAACATAGAAGAGTAAGAGGTATTCCTCGCTTGAGGAAACCTGATACGGGTTTATGCAAAAATTGTCAAATTGGTAAGATGGGAAAGACTAGTTTCAAAAGAAAAAACTATCATTCTGAAGAAGTCTTAGAGCTTGTGCATATAGACTTATGTGGACCTATTGGGATAGAGAGTTACAGTGGAGGAATTTTTTTCATTCTTTTTCTTAATGACTATTTTAGAATGATGACCGTAATATATCTAAAAGAAGAATCAGAAGCCTTTCAAAAATTCAAGTGGTATTCGGCAAGAGTACAAAAAGAAACTGGAAAGAAATTGAAATGTTTGAGATCAGACAGAGGTTGTGAAATCATCTCAAATGAATTCAATGAATTCTGCATATAAAAAGGAATCAAAAGACAAGTATTAGTTCCTGGTACACCTTAGCAGAATGGTATAGCTGAAAGAAGGAATAGATCCATCATGGATTGTGCAAGAACATTGATGATAGAAAAAAATGTTGCAATCAAATACTGAAAGAAAGCTATCAACATTGTAGTTCATACTTTGAATAGAGTACAGCTGAAGAAAGACTCAAATCAAACTCTTTATAAACTATGGTATGGCTATAAACCTAATGTAAGTTACTTTAAAGTATTTGGTAGCAAATGTTACATCTTTAAGGAATCTAGGAAAGGAAAATTTGATGTCAAAAGTGATGAAAACATATTCCTAGAATATACCTGCAGAAGTGAAGCATACAAGTGTTTGAATTTTTCTACTCATAAAATCATAAAAATTGCACATGTGAGAATTGATGAGTTTGCAGAAAAGAGTGAAGAAGAAAGCAACAAAGAGCCTGAGGATTACAGAAGAATTGTTTACTATGAACCTGATACCCTACCAAATCTATTTGAAAGAAAGGAAGCTTCACCTCCCAAGTCCCCAAAATCTCCAACAGCTACTGAGTTGCAAATAGTGCAACTCAAATCGCAGTCAGAGGCTACTGAGCTACTACAAGAGAAAACCAAGTCTGATGGACCCAAATCACAAACAGAGGTACTCGAGCTTGATACTGAAGTTCATGATGAAATCAATGAAACTCATTCCAAATTCAAAGAACCTGTGTTAGCAAAATATGTCAGAAGACATCATGCACCTGATCAGATCATTGGAGACAAATCAGATGAAACAATGACAAGAAGCAAATTGAAAGGTACATGTTTACATGTTGAATTTGAATCTAGAAATGTTAAAGATGCTTTGAAAAATGAAAGTTGGATTGAAACAATGAATGAAGAAATAGAACAGATAGAAAAGAATAAAAATTGGACTCTTGTTTCTAGACCAAAGGATAAAAATGTAATTGGCGCAAAGTGGGTATTTAGAAACAAGTTGAATGAAGATGGAAAAGTTTCCAGAAACAAAGCAAGGTTGGTGTGTAATGGCTATTCTTAAGAAGAAGGTATTGATTATGGTGAAACTTTTGCTCCTATTGCAAGATTAAAAGGTGTTTGGACTTTACTAACATATGCAACTCACAAAGGATTTAAAGTTTATCAAATGGATGTAAAATCTGCATTCTTGAATGGAATGCTTGATGAAGAAGTCTACATTAAACAGCTTGGAGGTTTTGTAGATCCTAGCAAAAAGGACATGTTCTGCAAATTAAATAAGGCATTATATGGTTTCAAACAAGCTCCCAAAGCTTGGTATAAAAGACTTCATAACTATTTGATACAGATTGGTTTTTAAAAGACTAATGATAATAGTAGTTTGTATATCAAAGGACCAAACAAAAAGATTGTGTTGGCAGAAATATTTGTTGACGATACCTTATTCACAGGAAATAATGACTTGTGCAAGGCATTTTCAAAGGAAATGAGTAAAGAATTTGAGATGTCTATGTTTGGAGAGATAAAATTCTTTGTTGGATTACAGATTCAATAGAAGAATGATGGTATTTACATTACTCAATCTAAATATATCAAGGAAATACTAAAGAAATTTGGAATGAAAGACTCAAGACCAGTTGGAACCCCTATGTCTATTGGACATAAGCTTTCCAAAAATGATGATTCCAAAGAGGTAGATTAGATCACATACAGATCAATGATTGAAAAATTGTAGTATGTAGTGCACACAAGACTTGATATTGCATTAGCAGTCAGAATGGAGGAAAGATTCTCAGCAAATCCCAAAAAAAATCACATGATGGTAATTAAAACAATTATGAGATATCTTAAAGGTACTGAAGAATATGGTATATAGTACAAAATAGGAAGCAATTTGGATTTAAAAGTATTCATAGATGCTGATTGGGCAGGAAGTATTGATGATAGAAAAAGCACTAGTGGTGGAGCATTCTTTCTTGGTAAAAGACTAGTGTTTTGGACAAGTATCTCTCGGTCCACAATAGAGGCATAATATGTGGCAGCAACAGTCAATTGTTCTAATATTGTTTGGTTCAAACAATTGATGGCAAGTATGAAGGCAAAGATCAAAGATCCAATAGTTACATACTGTGATAACACCAGCGCAATGAATATATCAAATAACCCAGTGATGCATACCAAAACAAAACACATTGCTATAAAATATCATTTCTTGAGAGAACCAATTCAAGATAAAGAAGTCAGATTGGAATATGTAAATACAAAAGAGAAAATTGCAAACATATTCACCAAACTATTACATAAGGATGCATTGTTGTATCTAAGAGCTAAGGGTCATTCCCCTATTTGAAGCTCACTAAATGAAGTTTGGTGATGCATCAATTAAAGCATTATTGAAGATCAATCAGTTGGTGCAATATTGACAAGGGCATATTGCAAATGAATCAATACTTGAGGTACATTGATATTAACCGATTATTGTCTTTGGCATGAGATGTCAAAAAGGGAGAAGTTTGTTGTCATATCTCATAGAAATTTTGTGGAAAAATTTACTGTCACATCTCATAGAAATTGAAAGAGTTGTCAAAGAGGGAGAATTGACTTGGCAGAAGTTCTAGCAGACAGAAGTTTTCTAATAGAGGGAGTTCTCATGGATGAGAATCAGAATGCAACTAAAGATATTTCCCTTACTTTATTCTTGCTCCAAAATTTCATTGTATTATGACATGTATTGCCATCAATGCCAAAGAGGGAGATTGTTGAAACAATTGATTAATTGTGTATTGTCTTTGATGTTACACAAAATGTCATATCATTAACAGTCAGAGTATACTGAGCTCACTCGGGCATTGAAGATAGTTTTCTGTGGCTACCAAGCATTCCAAAGTTTGTTTAGTTCAGAAGGCAGTATTTATCGAGTTCACTTGGGCACCAAAGGAAAGTCTGTGGAAGATGAGTGCTAACCGAGCTCACTCGGTTAATGAAGGAAACGTTGGATGGAACCAATGGTAACTAAGCTCACTTGGTTAGGAAAGGAATTGTGCAAATATGTAGTGTTGACCAAGTTCAATTGGTTAATACAGGAAAATTGTTTCTGAGTTAGTGTCTATCGAGCAGGGTTGGCTAATGAAGGATTTTCTTGTTTTGGCATATTGAGTTCAATTCATTTATTTCTCGGTTCTAGCCGACTGAGTAGATGAATATTAATTATTCTAAGTTGTATTCTAGCCGACTTGACAATATGAAAGATATAAATATAAGGTCAAGTTAAGGATTAAAGTGTGTGAAGAGTGCATGGAAGATAATTGAAGATTTAATGATGCTAAGAGGAAGCGAATCAAGAAGGATAAGAAGAATATCCTTGAGAATCTGAAAAGACATATTCGATCAGGAAGGATCAAGTATACAAGCCAGAATTGAGATCTGTAATCAGCAATTCAGTTGCATCAAGAATCAGGGCATGTCATTGTTACTCTCTAACCATTGTAGCAATAATCTAAATCTCTTAATAGAGTTGGCTTAATAGCTATTTGTAAATTCTCTAACAAGGCCACTCCTAACAGGGTGATTAAATCCTTTAATAGGGTCAAACCTAACATTGTGTTTTGTAACCTTTAACATGGTTGGCTCCTAACAGGGCTCACTTCAAAAGAGTGAAAAATAATAACTAGTTGCAATTGGTGGTTTTTCCTAAATTGGGTTTCCATGTTAAATCTTGGTGTCAAATGTGTTCATGATATTTCTTGTGTTTGCAACTAAGTTAAAGTAATAAGTAGTCACAAATAACATCTTAAGATTTACATGTTAAGTATTTGCCAAACAATCTCAGTATTTACCGAGTTACAACATTTTTTGTGTGTTTACTGAGCAACAATAGAAGTCAGTTTTCAGAGTTTATTTTTGTATTGACATCTAAGGGATTTGGGAATTATTTTTGTAGTTATTGATTCACCCCTCCCCTCTCAGTTACTCCTCTTATATTTCCAACACATTGTACATGTCAAAGTCAGTGGGTGAAACAACCATGGTGACAAATGTTGAGTTGGCAAAGGAGGTGACATAAATAAAGGAGAATGGGCTCCTCAAAGAGGCTCTAGAAACTATGAAAAGAAAATTGGATGAAGTGGTAGAAAAGGCTGATAAGGCTAGTGAAAGATTAAAGGATGATGATGATAAGGTTAAGTCAATAGCCATTGAGAAAAAAGTCCCAGAACTAGACCCACCATTGTAGGAAGAACCTTTCCTTACAGCAATCTAGGCAATAGAAGGAAAGGCATTGGAGGGAGTTTCCTTGTGGCAAGATGGAACCAGAGCTGGTTATGGAATGGATAGAAGGGATAGAGAACCACTTTGAATGTGAAGGTATCTTAGAGGCACAAAAAGTGAAGGTGGCCAAATCAAGGATGAGGGGATCAACTCTAACTTGGTGGAAGTTGCTACAAGTAGGTAGAGAGAGAGAGAGAGAGAGAGAGAGAGAGAAGCCCATTGCTTCTTGGATAGCCATGGAGGCTAAAGTTAGAGAGAACTATCTGCCAAAGGACTATGAAGTCCAATTACATAGGAAAAGACAAAGTTTTAGGAAGAAAGCTCTTGATGTGGCTGCCTATACAAAGGAATTTTACAAGTTGTGTCTGAGATCTAAGGTATAGGAAGATGAGAGTCTTAAGGTGGCTAGATATCTAAATGATCTTAGATGGAATATACAAGAGGAGCTTAGCCTTTTGAGCACTAATATTGTGCACAAGTGTTTTCAACTTGCCTTTAAAGTAGAAGAGAAGAGTAAGAAGAAACAAGATATCCAATCTAGGGATAGAGGAAGAGGAAAAGATACTAGAGGACACATGGGTGGTTATGGTGGCGGAGGTAGTGACACTAGGTCACAAGGTGAATCCAAACTTGCAAAGCAGAGTGCTGACTCCAATTCAAGAGGAGGATGAAGTAGAGGTAGAGGATTTTGGGCTGTAAAGTCTCCCAAGGTGAACTTAGACTCAGAGAGTGGAGAGAATCTAATGTTTAGAAGGATCTTAATCAAGTGTAATGTCACTCACTTGACTCAACTATCAAACTAGCAATATGCATGAAATCTTATCTTTGTTTCTACTAATTCCTTGTCTATGTTATGAATATTCAGATTTATATGTGCCCCTTGTGTTCTTGTTGATAGTAATTGAATATACAATTTAACACCAATTCCTTGCAAAGATAGTTATTTTGAAAATATATATGATGCACCAAAGAAACACTGAATTTCACATTTATTTGATAAAATGTGAAAATACAATTGAAGGAAATATCAAATTGGACAATTGATACTGAAACTTCACCATGGAATTTTATTAACTTCTAGAAAAACTGAAATTTACAAATGCAACTAATGGCACCTGATTTTTATAGCATATGCACTCTTCTCTTGCATTGATCACTGCTCAATTCTATGGTAATGGCAGCCTTTGGCAAATTGCTGGCTCCAAAACATCAGATCACAAGCTTATAATGTAGACCAACTACAAAGACCCTCAAACTGAAAATGCAAACCTGTCATAAAAGGTAGCAATGCCAAGAAATATGGAACACAGGCCTTGTGCTGTGCATTTCCAGCCCTAAATAATTCATAGCCTCCTGAATATGAATCACATGCACTATAGAAATAACGTCCCTCCACCAAGATTGATATCTCAGCTTTGGCAATGGGCCTAGACGTTAGCAATACCTAAACATAACCTCCAGATGAAAAATGACAATCTAAAATATGCTCAAATTGACATATTTTCCTAATTATTATTTTCCAGATTATTTGGAATATTTTGATACACATTTGGATTATTATTTTTAATGATTATTTGGAATAAGAATTGATATATTTTCCTATTTTTTAAGGATAACTTTTTAGTCGCTGAAAAATGCTTAAAATTAGGGGTCTATTTCCCACCATAAAACAATATGAAAATAAGCCTTTTTCCCTTTGATCTTAAATTATGTTATATATGACATATACAGTTATATCCAGGGTAACGTGACTCGCGGCGAGTCACGTGAGTCAGGCGAGTCAGCGAGCTGCACTGACCTCGCCGAGTCACAATGACTCGTGACTCGCGAGCGGCGAGTGACTCGCGTGACCCGGCCTGCTTGACTCGGCCGCGACGGGCATGAAACCGGGCCATAAAAATATAATTTTTTACATTTTTTTTTACATATCTCACTCATATAACCCTAAAAGGGCTCCCATAACAGTGTATAGTGAAAAGAAGAAAGAGAGAGAGAGGTAGAAGAGAAATAGAAGTTTCTTGTTTTGCAATCAGCTGAAAGGAGGAGGAGAAAAGCTTGCATTTGTGACATTGGAACTTGCATTTAGATCATCAAGGAGTTTATAGGAGCTCTTCTCAACACTTCCCAAAGCATTTGAAAGAGGTAAGACTTGATTGTTTAGATTTTGATGATTTTTTTGTCTATGCTTATGGATTTTTTGCATGAATTTTTTTTGTTTGTTTATGAGTTTTTTTTTACTTTAGATCTTCATAAAATGCAATGCTGAAATGGTAATATTTGGTCTAAAATGTCTTATTGCAGCAACCTTTACATTGTTCCTTAATTAAGTCATAATGGCTTCTGGAGGTAAAAAACCCAAGCTCTCTAAAGGCAACAAAAAAGATGAGTGTTGGAAGTTCACCATAGAATTTCCGCGTAGAAAGAGAACTCAAACAAAATGCCTATTTTGCAAAACCATTAATAGTGGGGGGATAAATAGATTAAAATACCATATTGCTGGCTTACGTGGTCATGATATTGAGTCTTGTGGAGTTGCATCTGTTGAGGCTCAACGTTTTCGTTATGTAGCCTTGGAAAAATATGAACAAGAAAATTTTTTTTAAAAAAAAATTAGAAGAGTTAGCTTTGATTGGTTCTAGTTCCCTTCCACGCTCATCTGCAAATGTTTCTGAGTCAGTAGGCTGTGTTGGAGAAGGTTCTTCCCGTCCCCCCTATCGTCCTAGTGCTTCTGTTGCTCGTGCTTCTTCTACATCTATTCCTTGCACTTCTAGTGATGCTACTGCTGCTGCCCCTTCTAGTAGTGCTGCTCTTCTTCGTCCTAGAGTCAGAAAATCTAGTAAGTTGGACAACTTTTTTGTACTGGTACCACTCCTAGTGCGCAACCCTCACTTGAGAGCATGGGCTGGAATAGGGAGATACATGAAGCTGGAGTAAGAGCAATTTGCAAGTTTTCGTTTTTCTGCGAGATTCCATTTATAGCAGCCAGGTACTTCAAGTTTTCA
The DNA here is from genome assembly GCA_028749045.1 of Cupressus sempervirens. Classification (NCBI taxonomy): domain Eukaryota; kingdom Viridiplantae; phylum Streptophyta; class Pinopsida; order Cupressales; family Cupressaceae; genus Cupressus; species Cupressus sempervirens. The sequence goes on from CM053790.1 coordinate 397,605,341, forward strand.
ACTTCATTTATATTTGATTGTTTTACGTTTTAAGTTTTAAAATTTATATTCAATTTTATACTTTTAACTTGATGTTGAAAATTTGAAATATGCTAATTAAAATGTTTTTATAAATGTAATAGGACTCCTTATTGGCAGGGGATGATTGATGCAGTTTCCATCTGTGGTGCGGGGTTCAAAGCCCCCACTGAAGATGAGTTGAGTGGCCCCCTCTTGCTAGATATGGTTGAGGAGATGAAACTTGAATTGGAGGACCACAAAAAGATTTGGAGCCAAATGGGGTGTACCATCATGACAGATGGATGGACAGATAGGAGGTCCAGAACCCTCCTAAATTTTCTTGTTTCTAGCAGAGGTAATTCATCATGCTCTACTTCTTGAAGTCTAAAATTTAATGTATACTATTATTGAATAACGAAAATTTGTTTTATTGAGTATTGATTCTTGATTCTTGAATGATAATTATTTTGTTTAATTTTCACTTTCAGGATCCACCATGTTTTTGAGGTCCATAGATGCTTCCTCATGTGTGAAAAAATGCAAAATTCTTATGTAGGACTATTGAGGAGGTCATAAGGGAGGTGGGGGAAGACAATGTTGTCCAAGTGGTGATAGATAATGCAGCTAATTATGTTGCTGCAGGTAAAATTTGAACTTCTAACTTTCTAAGTTCTACTTTTAAAAAATTTGTTTTAGTTTTTCATTAAATTTTGAAAATTAAAAGTTTTTTAATACATCAAAAATTTTCATTGTTTACTAACTAATTTAAAATTGCTGCAGGAAAACTATTGATGGAGAGACACCCAAAAATCTTTTAGACTCCATGTGCGGCCCATTGCATTGACCTCATGTTAGAGGATATTGGCAAGCTTGTATGGGTGAAATCATGTGTTACCAAGGCCAAAAATCTTTGTAAGTTCATCTATAATCATGCCTTGGTCCTCAGCACTATGAGGAAATACACGAAAGGAAAGGAGTTGGCTCGTCCTGGTATCACAAGATTTGCCTCTAACTTTATCACACTAAAATCCTTGCTGAGTTCAAGGTTAGAGTTGAGGTGCATGTTTGTTGGTCCAGAATGGAGTTCCTCCTACTTTGCGAGCAGCCCTGCAGGGATAGATGCAACAAAATGCATTTATGATGATGATGATTTTTGGGAGCCATGTTCGAAGATTGTGGAGGTAATTTAAAATTTAAATTTTAAATTTTAAAAGCTTAAGTCTTAAAATTTTATAAATTAATTTGTCTCATACATATTTTTGATTTATATTCATTGTGCAACTTTGCAAAGTTTCATCATTCACTAAATTGTTTTTTTGTTTAATTGTTTTGTAGATCACCGAGCCCCTTGTAGCCCTCCTACGAGTTGCTGATGGCGAGAAGCCCTTTATGGGCTACATTTATGAGGGCATGGATAGGGTCAAGTAGACTATTAAGGCCAAATATGTAGGAGTTGAGGAAAACTATGGCCCTATTTGGGACATAATTGATAGGAGATGGCAAAATCAGCTTCATAAGCCTATCCATGCAGCAGCCTATTACCTCAATCCGGAATACCGTTTCCTTGATGATTTCAAGGCAGATGAGGAGGTTCTTAGTGGCCTATACACAGTGGTATCGAAGATGTCTCCTAATCCCATAGATATATTGCTTGAGATGGATGCCTATAATAATGCATCAGGGCCCATTTTTTCAAGTCAAATTTGCAAAGAAGGTCGTACAAAATTGCAGCCAGGTAAAGATTGCAGCTTAAGCCTTATACAATCTAGTTTATAAATTTCTAGCTTTAAACTTAAAGTTCAAATTTTGAAATGAGACTAATATTTTTTTGTTTTCCTTTTTTCAAAATTCAGATAGATGATGGCAAATGTTTGGGCCTTCAACCAAAAACCTTCAACAAATCACCATCCGCATTTTGAGCCAACCAAGTAGCGCTTTTGGATATGAGCGCAACTGAAGCATGTTCGAGCACATACACTCAAAGAGGCATAATAGGTTGTCTGTGCAGAAAATGAATAGTCTAGTCTTTGTGCACTACAACCTGCGCATTAGGATCAGGGAGATTTTGGATAGTGACACCTCTCCGATTACTCTAGAGGAGGTTGATCTAGAGTCTAATTGGATCACTGAGGCTACTGATCCTGTCTTTGATGATGAGGACCTACAGTGGCTTAACCAGGCAGATAGAGAGGGCCAAGATGAGGCTGTGGCTATGGCAGCAGAGGACCAGAGAGCTCCAATTGTTCCTAGTGGCAGCTCACAGACATTGGCAGAGCCAGAGGCAGAGAGTACAGTTGATCCTAGAGGCACCTCACGAGCTGATGCTATGGCTACTGAGACATCCAGGACCTACCTTAGATGCCTTACTAAGAGGCATTTTGTAGATTATACTGAGCCTGAGCCTGAGGTTGAGGATGAGGTTGGGGATGAGGATGAGGATGAGGATGATGATGAGGATGATGATGATGATGAGGACTTCGACTAGGAGCCATAGTTGTAGACTTATAGTCTTGTTTTAACTTTTTGTTTAACAGTTTAACAATAACTTAATATATGATCAGCATTTGGAACATTTGAATTTGATGATGACTATTGAATCTTGATGTGTTGGACTTCATAATGCATAAATGATAATACATATACATTTTGATGGTTTGCATGGATTTATCTTAGTTTGACTTTAATTACTAGTAATATGGTATTCACTTTTAGCAATTTACCTTTGTAAGTTTGTAACTTTGTAGTTTGTAGTATTGTACATATGTAATCGATGTTTGACTTTTAAGTTTTAAGTTTTTAACTTTAAGTATGTGGCATGTGCATTATGATCAAATTATCTTCTATTTAATGATGTTATTGTGTCTTTATGCTTTATTCAATAATGGGTGCATGGAATGTTCTTTAAATCCTAAAAAATCTCAAAATTTCAAGGTTTTTTCACTTTGCTGAGTCACCGCCGAGCCGGGTCACGAGTCAGTGCCGGGTCACGAGTCAAGTTACCCTTGCCGAGTCCGAGCCTCGTCTGAGTCTCGTTACACTGGTTATATCAATAAAAAATAAAAAATTGGATTTTGACCTATATTATCTCTTTTATAAAATTTAAATTTCTAGTCACTTGAAATCGATAGTTTTCATCTCCCACCACATTTTCCAAAATAAATCTATTCTAACCAAAATAAAAATTACACATTCTAGAATTGGATTCTCTCCTCTACGATGTCATATGCTTTTTAATTTTTTTTAATATGATTTACTTTTTTCTCTCTCAAAACCAACATCTTCTTGAGTGTTAAAATACAAACTTGTAGTATTTTTTAATTACAATATACTATATCTAATTAAAATACTAAAAACTCTATATGGGGATATTCTTGACTTTGAGCTCTATAAAATGGTGTTTATATGTTATTGAAAAAATATCATTAAAAAGAGTAAGAGTTATTAAGATGTTAGTTTTCTAAAATAAATTAACTTCTTTAGTAATTGGACACATACTAGTATAAAACATGCATTTAATAGACATTTCTTATTGGAAAAGTATGAGAACATATATAATTTAGCTAGAAAGAATTTATGTTTAGATAGAAATTCTCAAATTCAATCATTCAAGTTAGCTTGAAAGGTGACAGAACTTTGTACTTTTACCCTCAAGGATTACATAGGTAGATTTGTAGTGGTCTATCTAAATGATATCCTTATTTTTAGCAAAACTAAGGAGGAGCACTTGAAGCACCTAGAGATAGTGTTGAAAAGGTTGCATGAAGAGAAGTTAGCCATCAACCTAGAGAAATGTGAATTCATGAGACAAGAACTGGTGTACTTAGGATTTGTGGTTTCACAAGGAAGCCTAAGGATGGATCCAAGCAAGGTTGATGCTATCTTGATTTGGCCTACTTCAAGAACAGGAACTAAAGTAAGAAGTTTTTATGGGTTGGCTCAATTCTATAGGAAGTTTATTAGGGGATTCAATGAAATTTGTGTGTTTATCTTAGACACCATAAAAGGTGGTGTTGGTTCCCAAAACTGTACATTGGACTCCTACAAGCCTTGCCTATTTGATGTTGGGTTATCGAACTAGTTAAGGCCAACTTGACGGAACTGAACAGTGCGGTCTGAGTTCCCTACAGTTCTGGCTCCGCAAAACCAAGGCGAGTATACCTGATCTTGGACAAAACACTTAGATCCAAGACGCTTATAGCAGATTGATTAGAACGCGAATGTATTGAAAGTTTTCCAAATGGCAAGAATTATAGAAAACTTCAAATTTGCAGATTGTGAATTGAGAATAAAAGTAAATGATTGTATGAATGTTTTTAAAATAAGAATAAGTATAGAGTAATGCAACAAAATGAATATATTAATTCTTCAATGGAAAGAAATGAAACAGTTGCTAGCATATGGATTATAAATCAAGAGCAAAAGACCAGTGCTTAATTAAATGGGCAATCAGAGTCAATATTATAAGTTGAAACGTTCAACTTTATAAAGTTCAATATATTTAAACTATAAACAATTTTAACAATTCAGAAGTGACAAGTCAATTATATGAATACAATTTTTAACTAGTCTAGGATGCACTTTAACTCCTGTGATATGGAGACAAACTAGGTATAAATACGAAAACAATTAAATATTTAACAATATCTATGTTTATCAAATTTAAAATGCAATTATGACCCAGTCCACTTATCTGAATATTAAAATATTTATAGAAATTAATAAAAAATATTTATAAAGGACACAATTTATTAATAAATTTAAACTCCAAAATTTAAAATAAATAACTATGCTAAAAATAAAATCGCAATAAAGACACTCCTTACAGATGATCTATTTAATGCATTTCAATTCCGGAATCACATATAAATTTGCTCCATGGGCTTTGTTCAAAACTTGAATTATCCGCCAATAAAAGAATATAATCTATCATAGTGCATCATAATATATAAAATTTTTAGAATATCAATATGAATTTGCTTGTCATTTGTTTTCAAACTCTTATTTATAGAGAATGATGGGTCATATGGTTATTTCCAAATGACACACCACTTCAAAACAAATAACTAAATACTTATTTTACATACCGTGAGCTTTTAATTTATAATTAGGTATGATCATTCTCAGCTTTTCTAAACAGCAATGGGTAGTGATATAGGTGGCTTTTGAGTCTCTCTAGTTTTTCCAAGGAACGACTATAATATTCTCACAATATTCCAGACTCCAAGTCCGCAAGGAACCCTTCAACCTGCATATGTCTCCAAATCCTTCATTTTGCAGATAAGCAATTGCATCTTGCAGAACAGCCAACAAAGCCTCCTAATATATTCTACATGCTCAAGACATTTCGTGACCATGCTCATATATTTGCAATATCGGTATAAAACTGGGCACTTCATCCCATGGTGCAAGTAGTGTCAGGGGTAATATTACTTTCGAATATCTTCATCTACTAATTCAATCATTCTGCCTTCAAAAAGCGATCATCACGTGCTAGCAATATTCATACTCCCAAGTCTGAACGGGGCTCTTCCAACCTACATCAAATACACAATAACATTAAATATTAATAAAAGCTCCTCAACGATTGGTGGCAATCGAAACAAAACTCCTTGCTATTCACTCTTGTAACTCTGTCGTTCCTATACTCAAGAAAATTCATGAAGCAATTGGTGTGCCATTTCAATATGATTGACTTGGATATTTGCCGGGTGATAGTCTGTGTATTATGATTTTCCAAATCACATTAATTACTTCACTTTTCAGAATGCTTCAATCAGGGCTTCCACATCCAACTATATCTGCATAAAAAACTTGTTGATGCTTTCTATCCATTGAATCTACGGTGATTGCTTGTCTTTGTTCATCGTTCTGCATATAAATACTCATGATACCTTTAGTCAATCTGTAGAAGCCTTCTGATTCGATCTTCCAATATTATCAAGCTCTTAACATTTGTTGCCATCACTTTCTATTGCTCTTTGTCAACGACAGGGCCTTCTCGTTATAGCTTTGTTAGCGGGAGTCCTCATCAGATAATTCATGTCTTTGGCCTGATGTAATCTCCTTATTATTGTTCTGTTGCTGAAAGTTAGTGTCAGTTCTATTATTTTTTATCTTTCTTCTCAATTGTGTTATCGATAAGCTTTCCCGCGATGACCTCCCGCATCGATATCCTACGTGTTTCGTCCCGCGTCGAGCCCTTCTCTTCAGTCGTTTGCACGAATGGCCTTGGATGACTATGATCTATCGTCACCATTCTTTTTGCCGTCGGGATACTGGAAGTGTCATCACCATTCTTGTGCTGTGATCTGCGTTTTTCCTGTGCTTTCCGCTTTGTGTTTTCTCGTCGTCGTCGTCGTTCCTTCTCAACACGACGTTGGGTTCCTATGGCTTCCGTCCACCCTTCTCTCCCCGTAGCGTCGGGTTTCTGTGGCTTTCGTCCAAGGGTTCTGTCGCTTCCGTCCAACCTTTTCCCCACGGCATCGGGTTCCTAGAACCTCTGGTCAGCCTTCTCCCCGCGTTGAGGGTTTCTATTGCTCACGTTTTGCCTTCCACGACATTTGATTGCTCCACTGCGGGGTTGGGTCTTGGAGTATTTTCGCTGGCTAGGATTTTTGGATTTGCTTGGATGCCGCTATTCATAGATTTCACAGATTTTCGGGTGAGGGTTTTACACCTGTTATTGCACCAGCGTTTCTGCATCTTCTCCCTCTGCAGGTTGGGTGTAGGTTACCTGCTATTATGGCTCCAACAGACAACTGTCCTTCTTCCCTGGCCTATACTCTAACCTATCAAAGGCTTTGTGATAGAGTGGTCAAGTTAGAAGCCGACAACATCATATTGAGAGATCAGATTGGGACCTTGACGACAAAACTCACAAATCTCAAACAGTCAACTGAATCAAATATCAAACATTTCTCAGATACCTTCATCTCTGAAACAACAATGCTGAAATCCAATATCGAGGCAGTTATTGAACTTGTTGGACTGGATCAAATCAAGGATCAGCATACCGAAATGGCTACAATACACTCTACTCTGATTGCGGAAATGGAACAAAACGTGAAATCATGGGCTTCACTTTGCACCAATACTGATACTACTACTCCGAGACTGAGCATAGAAAAGATTGTTCAAAATAAGATTGATGACGAGAGAGTGCAGCGGGCACGTGAGCTCAACTTGCGTGTTCGGGGCCTTTCACCCACTTCTGACCTTGCTGCTACTGGACATGCCTTTCTCTCTGAGCAACTTGGCATTTCGGACATCACCTTGGATAGATGCTGGTTTGGTACGGGAGACATCCTTTTTATCAGATTCTTCTCTTTTCCGGATAGGCTTTGTGCCCTTAGAGTGAAGAGAAAGTTGTTCTCTTTCCCCTCTAAAATTTATCTGGATGAAGATCTTACTAAGGCACAAGTTGCAGAACTCAAACAGGCTCGAGGTATTGTGGCAGAGGCTAGGCGTGCTGGGAAATGGGCTGTTATTCAAAATCTTAAGGCAGTGGTCCGTGATTCTCCTCCTACTGGTTGGGTAGAGAGGACAACCTCCAAATCAGCATGACGGTTCCAACAGCAGTCTGACAAGAAGAGACCTTCTTCTCTTCTTGTCAACTTTTGGAATGGTAATGGCTCTTTATGGTCATTACCTATTCTTTTTCAGGATGTGGTGGGGTCTTCAGATATTTTGGCCATTATTGAGACTCACGAGAGCCCTATGCGTCCTCTTCCAGGTTATCATGGTTATCAGTGGTTGTTAGTGTGTAGGGATGAGGTTCGAACGTCTAGTGGGGTCCGTGGGTCTGGGGGTGTTGCTTGTTTGGTTCGAGATGATATCTTCAGGGTTACATTGGTTGTTCACTCTGATGCCTTTGCCAGATTTATGTGGGTCCGGATTGGTCGGTGGAAATATAGACAAAGAGATATTTTTATAGTTGTTTGTTATTTTCCTCCGACCTCTTCTCCCTATGCTATTCATGACCCGGAGGATGGAGATCCCTATTTTGACCTTTAGGAGAGTATTTCGCAGTTTGAGGCTTTAGGAGATATTGTTATTTTGGGTGATTTCAATGCTCGTACCAAGGATTGTTAGATCCCTTTACATGATCGTGGCTTTGATTCAAACTGCATTTCTGAGTTAGATCCGACTACTATGGGCCTACAACGCACTTCGGAGGATGTTCTTGGGCCATTCTCTATTTATGGTTGCCACCTCCTCTAGCTTTGAGTCTTTTGGGTTGTTGATCTTGAATGGGTTATCCTTCCTTCTGGATCGGACCTCTTTACCTGGCCGCACTGTGGTGGTGTGAGTGTTGTTGACTGTCATTTCCTCTCCTTCCATTTCTTCCATTCGTAGTTTCACCATTGCGCGTCTTCCACTGGCCGATCATGCTCTCCTTAGCATTTCTATTTGCGTTTCACCCCATCCTTCCCTGTCCTTGCTCTACCCGACTAGTATCGTCTCCCTTCCTTCTTGCTTTCATTACCCTAAGAGTGATGGTGAGCTCTTTACTTACCACCTTAGGCGACTTTTGTCACTGGCTAGTTTTAATGAGTTGCTGGCTGCCTCAGACATGTTTGATTCGCTTGCCTCTGCCATATGGGATTTTGCTCTCCTTTCTATTCCCCACCATTACCCTCTCTCTCTCAGAGCTAACCGTCGGAATACCTGCCCTATGAATAAATGGTTTGATGTCGAGTGCAAAGCTTTCCATCGCTCTATTCGTGTCGCCTTTGAAGCTTAGTCTCTTACCTTTACCCATCTGTGCGTTTCTTATCTGCATTTTCTTCGTCATAAGAAGCGTTCCTTTGCCTCTTTTTAGTGCAGAACCCTTTGCTCCACGCTTATCCAGAATCTCCAGATCTTTTGGTGTACCCTTTTCCCTCGTTGCTCCCCCCATCCTCCACTCTCGACTATCGTTCTCTGGCCTCCCATATCACGACACTTTATGACATTCCCAGGCAGCCTCCTCTCTACTCCACTCCACCTCCCCACTGCCATTTGTTCACCTATTCTAGCATTATGGAGGCCATCAGATCTTTGAGATGCAGTAGAGCAGCTAATGAAGAGGGTTTCCAGGCAGAACTTTTCAAACTTGGTGCTTCAGTTCTTGGATCTTACCTTCTTACACTCTTTAATAGAGTGGTTTGCACTGGGTTTCCTGATTCATGGTCTAGACATGTTATTTATCCTATTCACAAGTTTAGGCTTGCTTCTGATCCGGGAAATTACAGAACTATTATGATTGGTCATACTTTTGCCAAACTTTATGCCACTGCTCTGAACACCATGTTATCCAGTGAGCTTGATAGACGGGGATGTAGGGCGAGAGGTCAGGCTGGCTTTCGGGCAAACTACCAGACTATGGATCATGTTTTCACATTGCGGGCTATCATTGAGGAGGCTAGACATCGCTCTCAGAAGGTCTATTGTAGTTTTGTGGACTTCTGTAAGGCTTTTGATTCTGTTCCTAGGTTGGCTTTATTTCAGCGGCTTCAGGAGATTGGGATTTCAAATATGTTACAAACTACTATTTTGAGACTTTATGAGAAGGTTACTGGTAGGCTTAGGACTCCAGAGGGCTTTTCTAATCCGATTCAGAGCACCATTGGCGTAAAGCAGGGTTGTCCTCTTTCTCCTACACTATTTGGCTTGTATATTGATGAGTTGGAGGATTTCCTTATGAAATCCTCTCAACCGGGAGATGGGTGTTATTTACATCAGATCTTGATCTCTATTCTCCTCTTTGCTGATGATGTGGTTCTCTTGGCCTCTTCTCCTGATAGCTTACAGAGACTCCTTGATGGTCTTGCTTCTTTCTGTACTCAGCGACAGCTTGTGGTCAACTTGTCTAAGACACGGGTTATGGTCTTTAACTGTTTAAAGACCTCTCATCTTCATTTCTTCTTCCAGGGGAAGGAGGTTGAGATCACTCCCTCTTACATGTATCTTGGTGTGAAGTTCTTAGGACCACGTTTTAGTTTGAGACCTACTATTCAGTCTAGAGTCAGTAAGGGTATGGGCTCCCTAGCTTTGCTGGAGAGACAATGCTTCAAGCATCATTTTCAGGAAATTTCGTCCAAGTTGTTCCTTTTTGACTCCTTGGTTCGTCCGACTGTCCTCTATGGTTCTGTGGTTTGGGGACCTTCTCTTATTGCTTCTGATTGGGCTTCTATTGAGCGGGTTCAGATGCTGTTGTTGCGTCGTATCATTAGGTGTCACAGATTCACCCCTCACAGCATTGTTTTAGCGGAGTTCGGTGCTCATCCTCTCAAACTTGCTGTCATTTTTGACTTGATTTGGTTTCTTCATCGGCTTCGTGGTTTTATGGAGACATGTGCTGACCGACATAGATACTCTTATCTGGCATATTGTTCTTCGGTGGAGATTATGAGATCTGACACTTGTGCTAGATCTAGATGCTGGTATGCTCAAGCCACCTCTCTGTTGGGTTTGATCAGGATTGAGATTAATCGTCTTCCTCCTTATTAGTTTTCGCTGGATGCCCTAGCTCATCTTCTTCCCTCTTGTGAGGAGTTGAATGAGCATGTCAGACAGGATATCTATAGACAGTACATTACCACTACTTGGTGTCATCTCCTAGGTGGTTTGCGACCTAAGATGGCCTTCTATGCTAAGCATTTTCTTGTTATTCAAGATGGTATTGTTGTTCGCCTTGCCTATCTTTACCGGCGTTGGAATCATACATTACGGTTCTCTTTGGGCTCTTTTAGGGTTGGTTCTCATCGTCTTAGGGCTCGGACTGACCACCATATGGATCAGGCTGATCGATTATGCCAGTTATGCACTCTGATGGAGGTTGAGACTGAGATTCACTTCATATTTCGTTGTCCTCTTTACTATGAGATTAGAGGGAGATTTTATTGCCTTTTCTGAGACTGTTCTTCTCTCTTGATGTTCTTCAGTTATATTGATTAGCGGTGTTTAGCACTTTATCTTCAGGAGGCCACCTCTCTTCGAGAGAATACCCTGCAGTCCTTTCATTAGAGACGGACTTCTGATTAGCTCATTACCACCTTTTTCTCTCCCTTGTCTCCTCCACGGGGTCTGAAAAGGCCTTCCACTACTTCACATTCCAGATCATTCAGATATTGTACCAGTCTCTACAGGCAGCAATAGTCCTATAGGGGTTCTTCATGGCATCCGAAGACTATGGATTGTCCACGGATGTACCTCTCTATTATGGATTTCTTTGTGACAATGAAGGACCCTTAGTCCTTGCCTTCTCTTTCTTTCTTCTTGTTGCTTTGTTTCATTTTCAGTCACCGTTTGGTGCCTTTGCTTGGCCGACTCTTCTATTTGTATGCTCAGTCCCATAAACCGTTTTGGTTTTTCGTGGTCATTAATAATTTTATCTTATCTTATATTAACTATTAATAGTTAACTGTTATTGCTCATAGCTATAGTTTACATATAATATTGTGCAGTCCTTCATTGCTGTCTTGAAATTTTGAAAAGTCTACTACCAATACTCTTAAATGTCTGTTGTATTCACTTAACCATTCTCTCTGTCACCAGCACAAACTCATCAATATGAATATCAGCAACTGGACACCTCTGACACTAACTTTCAAAAATGGTAATATTGCTGCTTCTGCATAATCAAATCTGTACATACTGTCCGGTCTATTCTGAATCCATGTAATCATCTAAATGCTCCATATTTCTACCATCTGAAGGAATAACTGCTGCCTCAGACTGAAGTAAATACATCAGTCTTTTCATATTGTGACTAGTATAAGCACAGTTTAAATTTTTCTTATTGTGATATATGAATTTGCCAAAACATATTCTTCAGCGATATGTTTATAGAATCAATTCATAATGTAATTATTTTTTATGTAAAGTCTTTGAAACCTCTGTTTACCGTACAGGTAAAGTAAATGAACGCATACAGAAAGTAACAGCAGAACAGTAGCATAATATTCGCAATAGTAAGTGAATGATGATTTACAATGATCCCAGACGGGATATAAATACTACCGCCGAACCTTCCCGAAGGAGTCTGTCGGCCGCAAATATTTTATCCGTTACAATTATTTACCGCCGGACCGTCGGCTACAGAAACCTTGCCGGAACCAGCCAGTCGGCTAACACCATCCCCCCCAAAAAAACAGTCGTCTCCTGACGACTCACAAAATTAGGAGACAACTTACATACTACAGAAAAAACTAGAGAGAAGGGGGCGTCCCAGAAGTGTGCTGCTGGCGACGTAACTCATACACCTGCTCTGTCCTGATACGGAGATCTGTCTGGATCTGAGAGTTCACTTCGACGGCCTCCTTTAGAAGAAGTGTCGCGTCCATGGCCTGCGTCCTGGCTAACTGCATCTCATACTCAGCCGCATCCTTATCTCGAACCGCTGCCTCCATACTTTGCTTAGCCAAGTCCTTCTCCTGCACCGCGGCTGCCAAATCTACCAGTAGTGCTGTCCGCTCTGTGGCCCATGCTGCCTGCTGGGCGGTCAAGTCGGTGGCTAGTTTCTGTCTAGCCTCAGTTTCAGCTGCCAATGACTGCTCTGCTGTGACTCTGTTCGCCTCCGCACGCTGACGACCGTAGTAAACATCTTTGTACAGTCCCACAATCTCATGCGCCAGCTTCATCATAGGAGTGTCAATGGGTCCCAATTCCGGCTCTGTGGCCCAATCTGCCAGCATCTCCTCTGTCTCCATTGCCGGCCAGCCCCTATCTATAAAGCAAGTCTTGAATCGCCGAGGACAAATCCCACTGATATATGCTCTGATCAAGTGCCATTCCCTCCACCGAGTCAGGGCCTGAATTGCCACATCGTGGCCCTTCTTTAATGCAGATTTCATAGTCCTAAGGTAATCCCGACACCTGTCTTCATCTGACCCATAGTCCTCCTTGGCAAAAGCCTCCAATGACCATTCAGCATCACTGTGTCCCCCCTCGTCAGTGGGAGCCATGCCCACATCCGGTGTTGCCGTCTGTGTTGTTGGCGCAACCACGACATGTGGCATTCCCTCCTGAGGTTGAGGCTGGGGTTCCGCCGGCCATGTTTCGAAACACCCAGGAGACTGAATGGAGGGACCCCGCTTCACCGGAGTGAGTTGGAACTGCTGCCTCAGGAACTCACTAGCTCTATCCATCACCTCCGGTTGTTCGACCCGCGCAAGCTCCATATTCATCTTCTGTACTGGCTGGGCTGACTCGACCTCTGCTAAAAAGGATGATAAAACGGTGACCACTGCGTCACAATCAATGACCTCCAACCGAACCTACGGCTCAGACTGTGGTAGTGGTGGCTCTGCGACAGTGACATCCGTTGGTGTAGCTGGAACCACTTCTGCTACAGCCATCGGCAGTGGCTCGGCAACTATCTGTGGGACGGTATCCGGTACTGTGTGCGGAACCACCTCAGCCACTGTCCGTGGGACATCTGCCTCCGCTGGAGGAGTCATAAGAACTGGGGCATGGCGCTGACCAAAGGCCGGAATGATCGTCGAAGAGGTAGTCAAGTGCGCTGAGGTTGACAGCTGAGGCAGGGTAAAGAATGTAGGCCCACCACCTGCTGTCTCTCCGTCAACTTCAGCCGATGTGCTCTCCTCTTCTTCCCCAGATTCAGCCCCGTCACTCATTGAAGTGCCCTCCCGCCCGCTATCTGTTTCTCCGGAAAGGGCCAATTCGCGGAGTACTTTCCTGTGTCCAGCAGCTGACCCTCCTGTATCCAGGTGTCGCCAGTAGAATATGGGAGGCTCCCCGTCTGCCAACTTGCCCCGTGGAGGAGCCTCAAAGCCATCCATAGGGATCTGATTAGCTGCTGCCTCTAAAAACAACCCGATGGCATGGTGCGGCATAAAAAATGTTCGGTGCTGAAGCGTCATGAATTCTTCCATTCTATCGGCAAGCACTGAGGCCCAATCATAGACCACTCCCTGCATGATACCATTCATAAACACAATCTGTGGCAGTGCGATAACTGAAGCTCGAGTGGCACCTGTCAACCTGCTCTTGATGACGTCCATGATACAACGCCAATGGCCCTCTCGAATAAAGTCCCTGCGAAGCCCTCTGCACTTTGTCCCCTGAACTACTGCCTCCTTCTCCATGGGTGTAAGGTCCCTGCATACTAGGGCTATCCAATGCTCCTTCCGTTCCTGCGACAGTTTATGATTCTTTATTTCCACTTTCTTCCCGCCGGGGCCAGGAATGCCGAAGACCCTGGTGAAATCTCTCGGTTTAAAGGACACCGTCATCCGCTGCTTTTTGTACAAGAATGTACTTGTTCTGCTCTGGACACTATATGTCTCTATCATGGTGCGCAATACTGATTCAAACATCCGAATGGAAAAGATGGGAAGCTGAATAGCGCAATGTACCTGTGCCCGCATCAAAATTTGTTTAATTTGGTCTGCCTCCGGGGTCTCCTGCCACCACTTCCGGCATTCGCTTCCACTAAGACTCTCAAACTGGATGGTGAGATAAGTGAGTTCTTCCTTGGTCTTCTGTTTCTTGCTACTCGAACTGGAGGGGCCTGCAACTCGAATTCCCGATGCCAAAACTCTTGAAGTCTTCTCCATATTTGCCAACTGACTCTTCCACGGCTTCCGCTTACCCGCTGACTCCATGCCAAAAATGATTTATTCTTCCTATTGCCGGCTTCTTAAATTTCCCGCGGAAACACTCTAACTGACGGCGGAGGTTGAAGTTTTCTCCCGCGGCGATTCTCTTTTCTATCCACGGCGTTGAAGTTTCTCCTGTGGCCGCAGTCCTTTGAGGCCTCAATATCCGTCTCAGAAATTTTGAAGTTATTACTTACTGGCAATGATGAGATCTGCTGGTAACTTTCTCCTCTTCTTGCTGAGTTTTAGACTCATTTTTCTTGCATAGCAGAAAATTCCTTGTTCCCAAAGCTCCAATCATTTGGCATGGTTCCAAAGCTTGACCATAGTCGCTGTTAGCACAATGTAGCTCGAACTGCTTGACGTTATGCCAAAAAAACGGGCAAACGGCCCTCGCGAGCATAGGATTTGAGGGCGGTTTCTATTAATTTCTGCACTGGATCATCACAACTCGCCAGAACCTCAAGGGGCCAGCACTGCCCAATACATTTATGGTCACCAGCAAACGGTTAACCTCATTGCCCTTCACCTGAGTCTTCTTGAGCATGGAAGCAATTGGCGACTTCTGAAATTGACGAGGATCACTGCCTGTCTACAGATGGAAGAACTGATCTTGGTAACGCAATATTGATTCTAGGCAAATCGAAATGTGTATGTAGAACAGCAGTGCCCGCACGGCTTCTCACGGCATGTAGCTCTGTCAATAGCATCCGACGTAGGAGCAGAGGTTTTTAATATCGAAATGTTCTCCCATCACCAACGCTGCGGAAAGTGTTTCTCTCAGGCGACGGCAACTTCCGCGGAAGTCTTTCGCCCGCGGACCCGCGGGGCTTTAAGTGCCCGCGGACAGGCAGTCGCCCGCGGGACTTTCAGTCCGCGGGCCTTCCTTCCCGCGGGACTTCCAATCCGCGGGGTCTGCGGGGCCTGCGGGACTCTCAGGCCGTGGAACGAACTTTTTTTTATTTTTTTATTTTTTTTTGACAAATGGAATACATTAATCAACAGCAGTACCTCTGAGTGATGTCATCGCCAAGGAATGCTGTACTGAAGACAAGGAAGAATTCAACGTCGGCGAGTACTTCCTTACACGATATGGTTTCAACTTGGATCCGTTAACTGGCCGAGTTATCTCCTGTCTGTCCAAGGTTGCCAATTTCATTGTCCCCGTGTCGCCAATTTCTCGGATCTGATATGGTCCAATCCATCGCACTTTGAATTTGCCCGGCTTGATTTCGTTACGGCCATCATACTTCAGTACTAACTGTCCTATCTGGAATCTGCTATGTCTCAGATGCTTGTCATGCCAGAGTTTGCGTCTGTTCTGTGCCACTTTTGTTGCCCACTGTGCCAACAACCGTTTCTCCTCCAGTTTATTCAAATTAGTCAATCGCTCTTGTAGACTTCCGTCATCATCCAGTTTGTTTTCCAACGCTATTCGAAGACTTGGAATCATGAATTCTGCGGGGACCACTGCTTCTTGTCCAAACATTAACTGGAATGGTGTGTACCCGGTCGTCACTTTGTATGCCGTGCGGTACGCCCAGAGAGCAGCAGGTAAGTTCTCTTCCCAATCCGCTCCTTCCACCGCGCAGGATTTGTAGATGATGGATACCAAAATTTTATTGGTGGCTTCTGCCTGCCCGTTTGCTCTTGCATAGTACGGACTTGACAGCGAATGATAAATCTTGAACTGAGTAGTGAGCAGTCGAATAACATGATTAACGAAATGACCTCCCCTATCACTTGTTAATTGTAATGGAATTCCATACCTTGTGATGATCTGTTCATAAATAAACTTCGCGGTACTGACGGCCGAGTTATCCGGTAACGCACGGGCCTCCACCCACTTGGTCAGGTACTCCGTTGCAACAATGATGTAGCGACACCGTCGAGTCGTGCTCACCCTCAGTGGTCCAATGAAATCTAGTCCCCATCGCTCAAAAAGTTCCTGCGCATGAGAGGGTTGAAGTGGCATGAAATCTCTCTTCAGCGGTTTCCCAGTCCGTTGGCAAGTGTCACATCCGACGACCCATTCCCGTGCATCATTGTACACCATTGGCCACCAAAGTCCTGCAAGCAATATCTTCCATGCAGTGGTGTCAGGCCCCATGTGGCCTCCTGCGGGACCCTCATGGGCTTCTTTTAACACCTGCGGTATCTCTTCTTCCAGCACACATCGTCGAAGAATGTGATCCGGCCCCATTTTGTAGAGCAACCCATTGATTAATTGAAATGTACGACTCCTAATTATCAATTTGCGTCTATCGTTTGGTGACATCCCCGTGGGAAATTGTCCTGTTGATAGGTATTCACCAATACTCTTGTACCATTCTGGCAGTATCCCAATCTGAAACAGCTGTGCGTCAGGAAAGTCGTCATTCACACCATCCGTTGGTTCCCCCGTTTTGATCCGTGACAGGTGGTCGGCACTGACGTGTTTCTTTCCTTGGATGATTTTGAAAGTAAATTCTTGCAACAGTAGCAACCATCGGCTGATCCTCCCTTGGATGACGGGTTTGTTAATCAGGTACAACAGGGCCTGGTGATCAACATAAAACACAAACGGTGTAGCAAGCAAATAATGGCGGAATTTTTGTACGGCATAAACCATTCCCAAAGCTTCTCTTTCAGTCGTGCTATAGTTTTGCTCGGCCTTTGATAACAACCGGCTGGCAAAGTATATTGGATGATCCAATCCGTGATTACCAGTCTGTGCCAGGGTTGCGCCGATCGCATAATTAGAGGCAACCACATGAACATGAAATTCTTTATTCCAATCCGGATATGCCAGGATGGGTACCGTAGCCAGTCGTACCTTTAGCCCTTCAAATGCCTCATCCTGCTCTTTCTCCCATCTAAATGCTTCTTCCTTGCATGTTAGCTTATCCAATGGCTGTGACACCTTGGCAAAATTTTTAATAAATCTCCGATAATAATCTATATGTCCGAGAAAAGATTTTACCTCCGTGACATTAGTAGATGGCTGCATTTCTAGAATAACTCTCACCTTGTCGGGATCCGTCTTTAATCCTTCCTTACAGACAATGTGTCCGAGCAGTCTGCCGTGTGGAACCATGAACCGGCACTTCTTGGGGTTTAATGCTAGCCGGGCTCTGCGACATCTCTCCATACATTCACCAAGTGCTACCAGATGTCCGTCTTCTGCGCTGAATATTGACCAATCATCCAAGAAGGCCTTGAAATTTCCCACAGACATCTTGTCGAAGATATGCAGCACAATCCGTTGGAATGTGGCCGGTGCATTACACAACCCAAAAGGCATCCGATTGTACGCGTAGACCCCATCTTCAACAACAAACGTCGTCTTCAACTTATCTTCCTCCGCTATAGAAATCTGATTATATCTGGAAAACCCGTCCATGAATGAGTATATTTCATGTCCCACGACCTCCTCCAGAATGCTATCTGTGAATGGAATTGGAAAAGGATCTTTGATTGTTACTGCATTTAGGCATCTGAAATCAACACATATCTGAATCTGAATAGTATCCTTCTTTAAGGAAATGACTATTGGTGACACCCATTCGCTGGTCTGTACTTTGAAGATAATGCCATCGTCCAGCATCCAGTTGATTTCCTCCGTAACGCGTGCGGCATAGTTCTTATTCATCCTGTAGGGTCGCTTCCGTACAGGGACAGCTCCATCCATCAGCGGAATGCGGTGCACACATAATTCCGGCGGTACTCCTTTGAGGTCCTTGTATGTCCATGCAAACACATCCTTGTAGTCCATAAATATCTTAAATGCCGCGGCTTTGAGTACTGGATCCCAATTATCTCCCACTAGGATGTTCTTCGGTTCTGCCTCGTCCCCTAGATTCATCGTTTGCAGTGTAGCTTCATTATACTTGATCGGCTCTCCTTCATTGAATGCATGAGCGGGTGTAACATGCAATGGTGCCTCCCCCTCCTTAACTTCAGTAAACTCCTTTGGATATTCGTTCTCAATTGACAGAACATTGCAACTCGGAAATAATTCATAGTCCTCTAGTTGCCAGTGGTATAAACCGTTGACGGAATCCAAGTCGTCATCCGTTATTCCCCCGTCCAATCGGAGGACACCCTCTTGATCTGGTTCCATCCGTCGCCTCCCTCCGTCCTCCTCGCCCTCAGAATCGGATGACAAGGCCTCTTCCCCTATCATTTGGGTATGCAGATCGATGACAAATCGACAGCCTTTACTTTCAAGGGATAAAGTGTTCTGCTAGTCGTGTCGGGCTCTTGCTTCTATAAGCCAACCGTAGCCTAGGATGGCGTCATAACCTTTCTTTTTCAATGGAATCACCACGAAATCCATCAGAAACGGCTGGGTGCCAATGGTTACCGGCTGTGCCATGAGAATACCCAGTGGTTTAATACCATGTTGATCAGCGGTTAGTAGCTGAAAACTTGGAGGCCATAATGTTGACTGTCCAAGTTTCCTCCAAGTTTCTTCTGGCAATACACTCACGCCGGACCCTCCGTCCACTATCGTGTCTGTGAGAACATGTCCAAGTATCCCCATTTCGACAACTGCAGGGTGCCGTCCTGATGTCAATGCCAACAACATCTGGTCTTCTCCTCCCGTAACAATTTCCTTTTCTTTCCGTCGACTTGGTTCTCCTGGTGGCTTTTCCTTCTCAAGGCTTGCTTCCCCTGTCATATTTGAAAAAGCAGATCGAAGTTGGGGCATGGTGAGAAGCAAATCACTTACCTTTATTTGCACCTCTGTTTGCAAAATTTGGCGTATTATGTTTTGTTCGGCGGAATTCCTTGCTGAGGTGGCGGCAGTGGTCGGAGGTGTTACTGCTTGAGATACTTTGCCAACCTCTGCCCGTGCTGCCGCAAACTTCTTTTTTTCTTCGGCGGGGTCCGGATATCCTTTTGCTTGTTGCCGCGTAATGGCCAGAACTTCTTCTTCATTGGTTCCAACCGCGATTAAGTTCACTCCGGATTTTGGGCATTTTGAGTCATCGTGATCGCCGGGTCCGCACCATTGGGACAATAGGTGAGGTGTATTTGCTGTTGGACATTCTCGCGCAAAATGCCCCCACAAGTTACATGCTCGGCACTGAATAATTGGTCGTCCGTTTGCATCATACTGAATCCGGCTTCTGCTCGTATTGGTGTTGTTATTGTTGTTGTTATTCTGTCCACGTCAATTATTTCTGTATCCTCCAAATGTAGCGCCTGCGTTGGTGTTTCCGTTACCCCCTGACGGGGAAGCCTCCTGTGTGAGAAGCACCTGTGAAGATCCTCTTGTTTTCATGTTAAAGGGACAGTCCTTTGTCGAATGGCCCATGATCTGACAGATGTCACAGAATTGGTTCTTCGGACATGATCCCTTAGTATGACCGTCGGTCTTACATTCTGTGCACCACAGTTCACTACTTTTTGGCTCTTTCTGCATTTTTTAAACTCCATCATTCGAACCATATCTTCTGTAAGGCACGAACCTTTTTGTTACTACCTTCGTCGTCGCTGCTATCATCCTGAGCGGATTCATCATCATCAGAGTCAGAGGAGCTGGTTTTCTTCTTCTTTGTCTTCTGCGCACTTTCAAGGTCGAGTGCTCTGTTGTAAGCATCGGCATATGATGACGGTGGCACAATTTTCATTTTCCTCCGCAATTTCGAGCGTAGGCCGTCCACAAACCACCTTTTCTGCAATCCGTCCGCTGGCTTGCTTTCCATTTTGTTTATTAAGTCTTTCAATCTCCTGGCGTAGACACGAACAGTTTCGTGCTTCCCTTGCTTGGTATTGAAAATTTCCGCTACAATTTCATTATCATCCCGCAAGAGTTTAAATTCGGCCAAGAACTCCTTTTTAATGTTATCCCATTTATCCAGCTTCTGCGGATCCATATCCGAAAACCAATCAATCGCGACACCCCGTAGGGTTGCCGAGAATTGCCTGGCCCATTCGTCGGCATCTGTGATTCCATTTGCCCGCTAGATCGTCTCACATGTCTTACAATGTCGAAGGGGGTTGGCTGTACCATCGCCTTCAAATTTTGGTAATTTTTCTTTGGGTCCTGCCATAACTCTGGAGGTCTGCACTCCTACAGTGGTTGGCACTCCCACACCGGCAGGCTGAACTCCCACACCGGTGGTCTGCACTCCCACACCGACAATCGGCACTGCCACACCGGCAGTCTGCACTCCTACACCAGAGGTGTCGACAGCTGCAACCCTTGGTGAAGACGGAGGATCCTCCGAAATTGTTTCCCGTGGAAGTCTATCCTGGACGAAGAGGTCACTCCACGCTCGTGCTCCATCGGCACTGCGAGCCGTGCGAGTTGATGCTCTGGCGTCTGAATTTTCTTCCCTCGGCGAACACAAATCCAAGAGTTCCTCCCGTGCTTCTTCCACCAATTCTACCCGCTGCCGAATCTCCTCCAACAATTCCTCCGCACTACGATTTCCGTCGGCAATCCTCTGAAATCTTCATCGGCGTTCGACTTGCTGTGCTAGAATTAAATTCTCTTGCGCAATACGGATTCCATCTTTTCCCTTCGCTTTATTCCGATCCTTGTTAAGCTGATTTGGCATTAATCTTCATTCCTCCCACCTTCCAGATTCATAAGGCAACGGCGCCAAATGTTTACCGTACAGGTAAAGTAAATGAACGCATACAAAAAGTAACAGCAGAACAGTAGCATAATATTCGCAATAGTACGTGAATGATGATTTACAATGATCCCAGACGGGATATAAATACTACCGCCGAACCTTCCCGAAGGAGTCCGTCGGCCGCAAATATTTTATCCGTTACAATTATTTACCGCCGGACCGTCAGCTACAAAACACCGCCGGACCGTCGGCTACAGAAACCTTGCCGAAACCAGCCAGTCCAGTTGGAGGCAGTGCAGCGACACTTGGCTCAGGGTACCGAGGAATTGAAAACAGAGAAAGTAGCATAGGTGGCTATCAAGGTCAGCTTGAGGAGACAGTGTTGTGTTAGCAGAGGCTATAGGCACGGGACGAAGGTGACAGTGATGTGTCGGAAGCAGATTTCTCTTGTTGTAGTCACTCTGTAAATGTATTTTTTGCTAATTTGTCTTAGATATTGTCAGTCGTCAGGAGACGACTTTTCTTTTTGGGGGGGATGGTGTTAGCCGACTGGATGGTTTCGGCGGTATTTTGTATTCTGTAGCCGACGGTCCGGCGATGTTTCTGTAGCAAACGGTCCGGCGGTGTTCCTGTAGCCGACGGTCCGCCGATGTTCTATAGTCGACGGTCTGGCGGTGTTCTTGTAGCCGACGGTCCGGCGGTAAATAGTTTGTAGCGGATAGAATAATTGTGGCCGACAGACTCCTTCGGGAAGGTTCGGCAGTAGTATTTATATCCCGTTTGGGATCATTGTAAAGAATAATTAATCTAATATTGCGAATATTATTCTGCTATTCTGCTATTATTGTCGGTATGTGTTGACTTCTTCACCTGTACGGTAAACAACCTCTAATTGTATATGAAATTTGACTATTATTTCCTTCATCATTGTTCATCTGATATAAACTTCCAGTTATATTGCATGACTTTCCCAGTATTGTAACTAACACCTTCATATTGAATGCCTGTAATATGAATTACTAATAAATAATATGCAAGAAAAGATTAATGAATAAATACTGAATCGAAACAACAAACCTAGATGTGTGAACATAAATCTCTGAACCCCGCTTGTTCCAAATCTCCATATCATGTTTTCTTTTTAGATGACTAGTTCACGTAACTGGAGACTTTACACTCATCATATGCAGACCTCAACAAAAAAGCAACTTTGATTGTAAGGAGAGCAGAGTGAAATCTTTTCTATGAAATAGGTTTTTGTATACCAAGACTCTAAAATTAGAGTTCCATTAGGCGGAATGAAGACTAAATATAAATGGACTGAAGTAGCCAATAAAGGGTTTGAAAAACTGAAGAAAAAGGTTGCAACTCAAACCATTTTAGTTCTTCCAAGTTTTGACAAATTATTTACTATAGAATGTGATGTCAGTAATGTTGCAATGGGGGCACTACTCGGAGTGGCAATTTTCAGTAAAACATTGAATGAGGCCAAGAAGTACTCTTCTTATGACTTGGAGTTACTCGGAGTGGCATTTTTCAGTGAAAAGTTGAATGAGGCCAAGAAGTACTCTTCTTATGACTTGGAGTTGTATGCATAGGTGCAAGCCCTTAAAAAATGGAGGCATTGTTTATTGCCTAAAGAATTTGTGGTATTCATAGACAATCAGACCCTAAGCCTCATTAGCACTCAAGATAAGTTGAGTAACAGGCATATCAAGTGGGTGGAGTTCCTGCAGTCCTATACATTCACTATTAAGCACAAGAAGGGTCAGACCAATAAAGTTGTTGATGCACTTAGTAGGAGGTTACTGACAGTAAGTGAGATTCAGTAGCAGAGTATTGGAGTTCAAGGACCTATACATGGAGGATGAAGACTTTGCAGAGGCTTATAAGGTACGCTTAGAGTTCAGCAATCATTTTCATAGCAAGTATGCAAATTACACCTTACAAAATGGATTGCTTTTCAAAAGTAGTCAGTTGTAGGTACCTCGAAAATTTGATGCAGGATAAGCATAACAGGATTCTTAGTGGGCATTTTGGCCTAAATAAGACATTAGAGTTGGTTAAAAGGTTCTACTACTGGCTTAAAATGAAGAGGGATGTTAGAAAGTATGTGGAGTATGTCAAAGGGCAAAGGGCACTGCTACAAATGCAAGACTTTATCAACCACTTCCTGTACCAAATAGGCCATGGCAATGCAAGATGAGCCATTTCATACCTTGGAAAACAACTCATGATGTTAACCATATTGCTCAACTCTTCTTCAAGAATATAGTAAGAATGCATGGCTTACCATTAAGCATTGTATCAAACAGAGATGTGAAATTCATGGGTCATTTTTGGAAGACCCTGTGGATAAAGTTGGGTACAAACTTATCCCTTGGCTTTGCCTACCATCCACAAACAGATGGCCAAACAAAGGTCATTAATAGAGTGTTGGGTAACCTATTGAGATGCTTGACTAAGAAGTATAGTCAAATGTGGGATCAAGTTCTAGTCCAAGTTGAGTTTTCTTACAATGACATTGTGAATAGGACCACTAGCAAAAGTCCTTTTAAGAGTGTATGAGATACACCCAAGAGGGGTATGTGAACTCAGGGACCTTGGAGACCAGATAGGGAAAAGTGGCCATACTAAGGACTTTGCATAGTCCATGACCAAGTTAAAAAAGCATTAATTGATGCCAATCAAAAACTCACGGCTAAACAAGATACCAAGAAGAAAGACCTACAATTTGAAGTAGGGGGCTTGGTAATGATTCATCTCACCAAAGCAAGGTTATAGAAAGGTGTTCCAAGTAAGCTCCAAATGAGGAGGATAGGACCATGTAGAATCTTGGAGAAGTATGGACATAATGCCTATAAGGTGGAGCTACCATCAGAATTAGCTATCTCTCCTATATTCAATGTGCAAGATCTTACAAAACATAAGGATCAAATAACACTAGACAGGGAATTGGGTACAGAGATGGACAAGGATCTCAAGTTGCTTTACGAAAAAAGAAGGAATTAAAAGTTGAGAAGGTTCTAGATTTTAGAGTCAAGAAAAAAACCAGACTTGGGGTCTAGATGGAACATCTCATCAAATGGGAGCACCTACCAAAATCAGAGGTCACTTGGGTAGCCGAATGTGAATTCAAGAAGTGGGGTATTAGTAAAGATCTCCTATCTCTGGGTGTGACTTGATTTCTTGTTTTTAGGGGAAAATGGCATAGGAGCACCTAGGGTAGGCATATTGAAACCCTACGTCTCCTAGGTCAATTTTGGCTTGTAGTGACCTCAGCCAAGTCACTAGAAAATAATAGGACATTTAGGATCATAGGAGTGTGTTTATGTGGTAGGGTGATCAATTAGGTGGTTAGGAGGCAAATTGTCAAATTGTGATTGAAAGTTGCTCAAGTGGACAAAAGTTGCTCAAATTGCTTCTAAATGTGTGAAATTGGTCTTGGGGCCCAAAATGGTTGGAGAAACCTTGAAAAGGGATTAAAATGTGGTAAAAGGTCTAATGTGACCAAAAGGCATCAATTTGGCGGGTCCCAGACAAGTTTGAGAAGGAGATGCAAAAAATTGCAAAAGTTGTCATTGACAACATGTTTTGAAAAGTTGCTTTTCAACCCCTACTAGTTATGGAACTATTCCAACTGATGGAACTGATGGAGTTAGAATATTTAAGGTCATCTATGGCTTGTTTGGGGGGTTGGACGCTCATTTGCATGAATTTGAATAACAAAGCCACTCATCTTTTGTGTGCAATTTTGTCACAGTTACCTTGCAAGTTGAGCACTTTGATTGGTTTGAATTGAACAACATTATTGTACATAATGGATAGTTAGCTTGATGTGTTTACTTGCTCTCTATGCTAGATTAGGAGTCCTTGAATTCATTTTCTTAAGTTTTTAAAAATTCTTTCCTTCCTCGACAGTTCACTAGTCTAAACAGGATTAGGAAGAGTAAAATGCATCTCCCATAAAATCCCACCGTGGAATCATTATGGCCTGTTGGGACATGGGAGTACACTCAATGTATAGCGTAAATATCCATTTTGGAGGACATACAAGGAGGTTTTCTATTGTTAAACTCTTGCCCTAAGCGAGACAATAGGATCTCGACGAGGAGCAAGAGCAATCACAGTTTGATTTAAAAGCTTGAATGGATTGATGGGTACGAAGATTGGATTTGGAAGTGCTCATGGGAGGTGTTAGATATTAGGGAAAGTAAGGGGAATAAGATTGGGATCCCCAAAACCAAGATTCAAACCCATTCTCACAAGGTTGCGGATTTGCCTTTGATATTTTGGGCTAATTGGGGTTAGGGTTGCACGGATAGGTCGGAAACCCTAGACTAAGAAAATCTTAAAGTTCAGCCAAAAGGGTATCTGAAATGGTAATCAGTTCAGGGGGTCATAAAGGAAGTTGTAGAGAAATGGCCAAAAATCTAGTTTTGGAGGCCTAATTGCAACTAGGTCTTGTAGCCCTACTTTCTAGGGATTTGTAGAGATCGGGTAGAAATCCAATGCAAAAAGTACCCAAACCTATGCAAGAAGATTTAAATGAGAATGTCTACCACCATTCCATCCATGGAGAAGTCAAGATTAGAATTTGGAAGTCTTGGAGTACATGTGGACTTGGTAAACCAAGAAGAACAGTCAGGGATTTGAACTTGGGGAGTTTCTTGTGGTAGGAGACAGAGTTAAATCTCCTAAGTGGTGAGGGATGTCTAGAGTGACCCCTGAGGACTAAGGAAGTAATCTTAATAGCAGTAGGCCTGGAGAGGAAGATCTAGAGGTGGAAACACTAAGAAATAGGGTTTGTTTGGAAGCTCCCTATCACGGCTTCCTTCTTGGACCACACTTCACTTTGAATTCTAGTCACTTGCAAGAAATAGATGGTCATACTTAATCTGTATCCGAAGTATTGGTGTCATAAACAGATGAAATCCCTATTATAAGTGCAACCCCCTTTTTGTCCAAGTGTATACCAGATTCCCTGTGCAGTCTTCAGTCGCTCATCTCAATAGGCTAATAGGCAGTCTATATACTGAGACCAGTCAATATTGGTTAAACACATATACTACTTATTCCTACAGTGCATGCTTCATATCCTCAGACCAGACTGCAAATTCTGTCCATACTAATAATTTAAGACTTGGATGAGATGCAGTTCATGAACGGTTCCCAGAGCAGAAAGAACTGCAGTTCATAAATGAATAAATAGCTGCATACTGCATAAACTATTGATTTGAATCTCGATGCCTGTTGCTTCTTGGACCTCACGCAAGGGTGATGCAGGGCATCAAATAATTTTTCCAAAGTTGCACATTAACACTTAATTATTATCATGAAATTGCCAGAATAGAGGCAACATTCTGCATATTCACACTTTCTTTCTCATGAACAACTATGTCACTGGTTATTCCAAATAATTTCCCTGTAGAAAGAGTCCATTCTTTATCCAAGATCCAATTGTCATTCTTATTAATCTATCTTCTTTACCCGTTCAACATGAACAAATTAATTAAATTCACATTTGGTTGCATGGTCATTGAAATTCAGAATTTCCAAGTACAACTTGCTCTTAAAGATAGCCTTAATTTTAAGTTCAACTTGGGCTCAAAAATCATAAATTTATTCCCACTAAAATTGGTCACAGAAATCATTATTAAACTCTGAATTTGCTTCTCCAAATCTGCACTAAGATTCCTGACACAAACTGATTTCATAAAACCAAAAACCATATTAAACTATGGTCAAACCAAAATCTGTATTAAATCTCCTTGAACAACACCATTATCATTCTTGCCAACATACCAAATTAGAATTAAAAATCAGATTTTCCAAACAGAAACTCTGCTCTATGTTTCTAATCTAAATGGATATCTTATTCAGCCCAAATTTGCACAGATCAACTCTTGAAATCTTTCTCCATATTCCATGCCAATACTGTATACCATTGGATGGTAATTGTATACAATTTATGAGATGATTCAATAGAAACAAAAATCTACAAAAAGAATAAGAGCAAGCTTTCCAAAAACGATAAAGAATCGGATTGTTCATATAAGCAATTTCTGATTTTAATGTTGGGATTCTTCTAAAATGTTTGGATCATTCAGTTTTGAGGAAGTTATGACATTTTTGAGGAAACTTACTGTTTTTAGATTTGAGAACTCTTGCAATCAGTCATGTTGCAGCGTTTGACACAGGCACATTTGGATGAGTTTTGGCCTATAATTGGATTCATTGCAATGATATGTGAATAATATTTTTTTTGCTTTTGTTTTGAATAATAGAAGGAAATTGTGATCGTGGAGGGATGAGAAGGCAATCCCACCACACCAAACAAAACAAAGGAGCTAAGGAGACTGACAAAAAACCCAACATGTAAGGATAATCTGTAGATGTGGCTGCGGAGCCATGTCGATGTCGATGGTGTTGTTGCCTTTGCCTCTGGATGTGTCTCGTACCTGAAGAGGTGGTAAGGCTGGAACTGGATCTCTATAAATGGGATCTCCTTAGTCTCACGGATCTAGGTAGGGAAGGCAGGTCAAAATGGCCTTTTGTGCCACAAACCATCCTATACAAGAAAATGGTAATTAGTTGATCCAACAAGGGGTGCACGAGGCACTGGAAGGTATGGTCTCATTAGTGGGTAGCCTCTTGAAGATAAAGGGCCACACAACACTTGTCCATATACCTGAAGAAGCATGAGATGAGGCAAGACTCTCTGAAGAGACAATAGAACCTACCTCTCATCTTATAATAAATAGGACAGAAAATGACGAAGTGCTCCACAGACTACACCTCTCTAAGAGTACACTGCTAACAAATTTGTCACCTCTATCCAATAAATGGTTGGTCTCAACAAGGAGATGGTGAGAATTGACTCTAAAATATCCAAGAGGAAACCTGAGAGGGTTGACTGTGTAAAGAGGTGTAAGAATGGCAAATGATGATGTCATCTTGAATCTCTAAGAAGTGCCAGCATAGAAAACCATCTTCAGTAGGAGCCCCTCACGGGGGTTAACCCAAGTAGTGTGAATGTACTATCTATAAGTATCCTATTTGAATCATCTGCTCAGATCCTACTTGGAGGGGAGAAGATGGGGAGGGGCACCCAAACAGTACTGGAATGGGGGAAGATGGGCGATCGAGATCCCGATATTACTGAAAAGGGAGGCAGCCCCAACAAGCTAACCACAAGATTGGCGACCCTCTTGGGAATCAACAAACCCACGATTATGATGGAGGAACCAATCAAAATGGTATCAAGAATAAAATGGTGGGCCCCAAACTCAGCTAGGACAATATTATGAGGAATGGACTATCTACATTTGATAAAATGTCAAAGGAGATGGATCTAAACCCACTCAATAGAGGACCAATTGAACTCCAAGGAGAAGGCCCCCAAACCACAAACCTATAGAGAGACATGGAACACATGATAGTGTCAAGAAGTGTCATCTTAGTTGAGATGTCTAGGAAGTGATGCCTGAAGCACTGTCTCTCAAGAAGAGCAGGGGAACCAAACCCTTTGCAGATACAAAACATAATAGAAGGCCTCAAACTAAAACAAGGATTAGGGAACATAATCCCTAAGCAAGTATATGCTAAAACAATCTCAATCTTGTAAACATCAAAAGTGAAGTGAAGATGGGAAGTCTTAAATTAAAGACCATTACCTTAGTCTTACCCAGGCTCACAAATAATTGTATTAGATCACAAAAGGAGGCCAAGCAGTCCAATTGTCTCGGTAAGCCCTCAAGGGAGAACCCAAAAGAACCATGTCGTTCACAAAGAGCAATATATGTATCAATACATGGTGAAGAAGGCAACCATCGCCCATCGAAAGGTGATCACAAAGAAAATCCTCGAGCTCAGCAATATTGATCCCAACTAGAGTAGGGGAGAGCGAACATCCCTCTTTCACCTCAATGGTGTTGATAATGAAGCAAGAGAGACCAGTAGTGGTCCTGATACAACCAAGAACTGTTTCATAGACTCTCATGATGACGGTGATAAGCATCTCAAAAATGTTGATATCCCTTAATCTCTGGAAAAGGGTGTGTGGTACCATGTCGAAGGCTTTGTAGAAGTCAACAAAGTAGCAAAAGACCTTTAAAGAGCGAGAGCGCGACTCCTTAATAATGGTGTGGAGAGTCAAAACATAGGTCCATTTTCTCATAATCATGTCTAAAACCCACTTGCCCCCTCGGCTTAGCCTAGAGTTGATCAAGCTCTCTAGAAACAAGGATATTGAGGGACGTAGCATATAAAATTTATAAGGTGTGGCTTGTCATGATAGTTTTTTAGCTGATAGGATTAGAGATAGGGCCCGCCTTATGGATTGGATGGATAATATGATGGAATCAAGGAGGGAATCCCAAGCAAACCACACAGTTAAGGAGCTTCGAGAGAAGGGGACCAAGGGAAATGGCCCTGAGCATAAAGATCTTAATCTGAAAGCCCTCCTCATTAGCACCTCTATTAGAATTCATGTATATGATAGCCTCCAAAACAATCAAACAAGTGAAAAGGTAACACGAGGGTGGGGAGTGGGTTGGATGGGAGGGCTGATCAGGGATATCATATAGAGAGAGGAAATGTGGGAGAAAAGGGTGTTTTGTATAAGTTCAAGAGGAGGTGTCAAGTGACGAGGGAACAAAGTACACCAGAAGGACTCAGGCACGGAAGGGCCAATCTGTGATGGGCAATGTACCAAGACTTCTTGTCGTGGAGTAGGCGATAGGACAACCGCAAGAAGGGGAAGGAGGGATGATGGTGGGTGAAGGTATGGCGAAGGTGAGAATGGAATGCCTTACAATCCGTATCATATCATGTTGGAATAATCATGCCCTAAGATTACTAAGAGGGGGCGTGAATAGTAATCTACGACAAATCAAAAACTCACATCTAGTAAAACTTATTCTTTAAACCTCAAAACATGCATGCAATTATGAACTTTTACTTATAATGAAACAACCAACAAGAAATAACCATCCAAACACATTCAACACATGACACAAGGATTTTTCTCATGGAAACCCAATTTGGGTGAAAACCATGATGGCATTGATACCCATGAATATGAAATGCACTCCTTTAAAGCACACTCAGTCAAGGGCTTAGCCCTATTAGGAGCTCACAATAAGTTATGTTAAGAAATGGCCCTGTTAGGAGCCACCCAGTTAAGGGATTTCCCTCTAACCCTATTAAGAGCTTTCCCTTGTTAGGAGTATCCTTGTGAAAGAATTTCAAACATAAGCTAAGGTGCCACCCTGTTAAAAGATTTACAAAAGAAATCTATTAGAATCTACCTAATTTAAGAATTAAGCTTGTTGCAACTGTTAGGGAAAAATAAGTAGGAATGATCTGAAAATAGCATTAATGCCTTGCTTGTATAAATCTAATTAAGCTCACACTTCTTCCTCGTATGTAGATTGACTTATCCTCTAGATCAGACTCCTCGATTCACGATCTATCACCATCGCACACACAATCTTTGCACTCTGTTCTCTTTTTTTTCATACATAAAATGATATTAATACATTTCATCAATTAGGGTCTTCGATCGCCTCAACATTTCATATCAAATTCAAATTTCCCTCATTAGAAGTCCACCAAACAAGTTTGAACCATTTTCCAACTCATGCCGATGTCAGGATCCAATCACACTTTGATTTGACAACAAGAGCCAAAACATATTATACATCCCTAGGTTCATGTATGTCTTCATGAATTATAGATCATATTGATAAATAAAAATCATACTTAGGATTCCATGTTGTTGTGGGAACATCACCAAATAACTTCAATCTTCAATTGGCTTCACAAATAGATCTTCCTTCATCGATAAAAAATCTAACTACTTGTTCTTCACTTCTTTACTGTCAAAATATCAAACTTCTATAACTTTGTCCACTAATCGCCAATCATGTCATGGTTGCAACAACAACTCAATAACATCATAAAGATCAATTGCCTCCAATCACAATACTTGATTCCATTCTTATCGACCATACCAGTCAAATCTTCTCCTTTGTTCCTATTCCCATTCCTACACTGCCAACCAATTTCCTATTTACACCAAATTTACTATAACTTGCACCGAATGTATCATGAACATGTGCGATCGTAGAGATAGCATAATAAACACCTCTAGAAACTATGACCATGACCATGCACCATAATTCACAACATAACTCTCACTTCACCTATTCTATCATGACTTAGTAAATCAAGAACATAGTCAACCAAGAACACAAAGACTGACATCATAGATAACAATATAATTGGTAGAACACATCATCAAGCTAGCAATATACTTCCTCATCTCATAAGCATCAATTATGCCAACATACTAACGGTTCACAAGATAGGAATGCCTAGGCTTAGCATCGAAGGGGATAACCGAATGAGGAAAGGGCAGAGGGGAAGCCTCCCAGTAGTAATGGCAAGGTGGGAGAATAAAATGAGGGGGACACAAGCAAGGAAATGCGAGGGGAAGGTGTCTGCCAAAAGGAGTCGTCTTGGATGCAAGGAAAAGAGCATAGGGTCACCTTCCTCGAGGTGGAGAATTGTATGAGGGGGCAAATGGAAGTGGGAAGAGGAGGCAAGGAGGCGGAGGTGAGGAGGGATTGGTCGGGTAGATGGAGAGGCAAAGTAGAGAGTGGTTGGCCAAGGAGAAAGGGGTAATGGAGAACCAAGAGATGAAGGGAATTAAGGGCTGGTAGGCAAGCACATAATCAACCACACTAGCCCCACCACCAAGTGAAGCCATGAGATCATGCAAAGAACTGGAGCCCATTGCAGATCACAAGGTGCATGACTCACAAAGATGATGAAGATGTATTCCATATTTGTGAACAAGCCCGCCAAGTTAGCTGAACATCTTTGCAGGCCAGACACACCAACCTTAATGTCCTCAATACATAAAAAATCAGAAACCTTGACATGAAGTTGAATCTGATTTGTGTACTGGCATTAAAGTCTCCAAAAATAAGGTCACTATCGGCTACAAACTGGCAGATACTATTAAAAAGA
The DNA here is from genome assembly GCA_028749045.1 of Cupressus sempervirens. Classification (NCBI taxonomy): domain Eukaryota; kingdom Viridiplantae; phylum Streptophyta; class Pinopsida; order Cupressales; family Cupressaceae; genus Cupressus; species Cupressus sempervirens. Next base: position 397,637,553 of record CM053790.1, read on the forward strand.
TGATTGTGTGGGTCTCCATCAATGTTGTTGTGAATGACATAGAAAGAAAAGGCTAGGGAGGAAGTAACAGACTGCAACAAAGAGATCTTTGAAAAGACTGGTAGCGCGGTAAACACAAACACATGAATCTAGCCAAGTGTCAGAATAAAGTACACAAACCTAATTCCAGATACCATCCCGAACTAATCATCCTACACCACCAAAGCCCTGAACACCACCTAAGAATCCAAACTCCATCCAACAAACAACCAACCATTGAAAGCCCATGATGCATGGGAGTGGATGAACCAAGCTTCCATGAATCACAGTAAGAAAAAGGATATCCTAAATACCTAAAGCATCAAAAATAAGCCATAGTGAAGACCAAACAGAGCCATTGCCATTCCCATTGTTGAACGCAAGGTTAGAGTCAAGAGAATTCCCACAGATCTGCAGATTATGTAAACATCATTTGCCAGCCTCAGGCTGGCTCTTTGACTAGTCAAAAGGAAAGAGTCCTTGATGACAGATTTGAGATTACGAATAACTGCCCATTTACCATTTCTTCTAGCCTCAACAAATAGGATCCTAGATTCTTTAAGTTCAACAACCTACGTTTTGGTCAAGTCTTCATCAAGATACACCTTAGAAGGCAACCAGAAAAGCTTACGTCCTTCCTTGAGGCCACAAAAACGAACAACAATAGACTTGAACCAATGAAACAAAGGAATCAAACCCAAACCATGCTCTATCAAGAATGATCCCTAAGAGAACAAGGTACTTGATGTGGAATGTACCATATTCTGCCATAGGGTCATGTGCTAACTGTGGGAGCCCACAAACCCTACATTAAGCACTTAGAATCTTCTTGACCTGTCCTCAGTGACTTTTGATAATACAAGTGCCTCAACACCCATGTAAAAAGAAGAAGATTCATTTCTACAAGTGCTGCCAAAGGATGCCTAGGACAGTAATTTCTTATCAGTCTAAGCAATGAATTTATTGTAGGAAGATAATAGTTCCATTTGTTTAGCCTTGAGTTCGGAGATATCAGAATCTTGGCAATAGGTTCTAAGATGTTAGAGTTAAGCAATTTAGGAAGTTTTGTATTCTTGGTAGCTAGTTTTGAAGCTGAGGCACACAAGTCTAAAGCCAAGACCTTTAAAGAGACATTAACTTGTTCACACTGTACAAGGTGTTCTGGGAATTCACAGCGTTGTGTCTAAAAGCTTCAGGCATTAGCAAATAAGAAGAGGAGTAGAGGAGATCATATGATCCATGGGATAATGATCATCTATAGAGTCTGATATCATGGATTTGGGCACAAAAATGCCAAACAACTTGCTTGTGAAGTAGGGATGTCAAACACGACCAAGAAAGCTCTGTAAAAGGTCGGAAGTGATGGACCCCTATTTTTAGGGGCTCTATTTATCTTTTCAATCTATTATTAATATGGTTGGTTTATTTTGCATATAAAATCTTGCATGATTAGCGAATTGATCAACCATTTTGATATTATAGACAATCCTCATTTCTATCCCTATTCCAGTATTATTATAGGTGCATATTCACAACAGACTTTTGCAATCAGGTAACATACAAAGTGCCACTTACATGGTTGAAAGTTTTGATGTAAGCTGAAGATGTAAACAGTGGTTCATAACTAAGCAGAAATGATAAAATGTGAGATAAAAGTTGCATGTAGTCACAATACTTCTGAATGAGAACAACCAGATAGACAGACTACCAAACAGCAAGAAGTGCTCAGGTACTCTCCAGTGCATGAATAATGTGTTTCAACATGAGAAATATCTTATGTTGAATCTGTTATGAAGAGGGCTTGAGCTCCCCTTTCTTGGAAAGCTGTTTGGGATATTGTCTGGACAAGAACACTGCTAGCTGTATATAGTTTTCAAGCTTCTCAAACGCAAATGCTCAGCATGCAGATTATACTTGATTGGTGAAGACCTCAAAGACAAGAACTTCAAAATATACTCTGCAAAGTACTTTCTACATGTTCTCTAATCCGCCAGTGGTGCTCTATATAGAACCATAAGTCTGAAAGCAAATTTGGAAAACAATTTTGATATACTCTTAATCTGGGCAGAAAATACCGTATTAGGATAATAATGGATAATGAAGCAAATGTTTTCTTCATTGTACATCAGATTACCATTTATTTTGTGAAAGGCCAAAAGCAATTGTTAATTAGAACAAGACCTCTATGTGTATAAAATTGGCGGAGTGCCACTGAGTATAGGTGTATCAAAATTCTGAATCTTACAGGTCTTTGGAGTACACTTTTGGAAAGGTTGCACGTCATATACAACTGCATGTACAACAGTTGAGGATGAGGATTGAACTATGATTCAGAATGTTGTCCAAAATAGCATGCTCCAGAAAATAGTGTGGAAATGGGATCAATAGTATATCTGCATATGTTAAAAGCACCAAACATATGAAATGTCCAAAACACTGAACATGTTTTAGACACGTGGGCAATGAAGAAAGGGATCCACGAACTATGTTTATGCATTGATAATGACACTTTCGAATAATATATAACAATATTTTTAATTTATCATAGGTTTGGAGATAGCGGGAAACAGAACAAAGTAGTCATCAAATTCAGATATCTAGTGATGAATACACTCGGATGCGGAGAAAGATGGTGTCACCGCATCAAGGAGTCTGATTCTCATTCAAGGAGACCTTCCCCCATATCTTGCAGATCTGCTGCGGACTACTTACCATTTTTGAAACATATTCAAAAATCCGAAAATGTACCAAGGAGCCTTTGCGGATACTAAGAATGTTCTATTTTATTCCAATATCGTTCAAACCTTTCAAAACCGGTCCTAATTAACACCGAAGACAAAGAAATACTATTGCCAAGTCATGGTTACTCTTTATGAAAATTACATTAAAGTTTCATATTCAGTTAATTGTTATGAAGGGGTGTGATTTTTAGAAGGGAAAACAATACCCTTTGTTGCCTTATAAATATATGATGTAAAATACAAATATAGACAATTCATATTCATATTAAAAAATTTACATATTCTATGCACACTTTGATATATTATATTCTTTCATTGGTAAGGAAACAAGTGATTGAACAAAGCTCGTGGATTTGAATCATTGGGCAAATTTTATTTATGCGGTGCCGATAAATTTGCAGTAGATGGATCATCCATAAGGAGTGTCTCTATGTGCAATTTCTATTTCCGGCATAATCTGTAAGCATATCTATTTTATTTATTTGATTAGGATTTAAAATATTATTAAGTTGTGTCCTTCATAATTATTTTTTAAATTCTATAAATATTTTAATGTTTGGACAAGTGGACTAGGTCATTATTGCATTTTAAACTTGATAAACATAGATATTGTGAGATATTTAATTGTTCCTGTATTTATGTCTAGTTTGTCTCCATAATACAAGAGTTAAAGTGCATCCTATGCTAGTTTAAAATTGCATTCATATAATTGATCCGTTGTGTCTGAATTGTTAAAATTGTTTATAGTTTGAATACATTGAACTTTATAAAGTTGTACGTTTCAACTTATAATATTGACTTTGATTGCCCATTTAATTAAGCACTGGTCTTTATATTACTCTTGATTCATAATCCATATGTAGCAATTGTTTAATCTCTTTCTTTTGAAGAATTAATATATTCATGTGTGGCATTAATCTATACTTTTATTTAAAAAACATTCATATATTTATTTATTATTCTCAATTCATGATTTGCAAATTTGAAGTTTTCTATAATTCTTGTCATTTGAAAAACTTTTTATTGTATTCGCATTCCAACCAATTTGCTTTAAGTATCTTGGATTCAAGGTTGTCCAAAATCAAGTACACCCGCCTTGGTTTTGTAGAGCCAGGAGTGCAAGGGATTTGGATCGCATCGATTGATCCTGTCAAATTCGCCATAACCGGTTGGATATCCCAGCATTGAGTTGGCAAGACTCGTAGGATTTCAATCTGTGGTTTTGGAAAACAACTGATTGGTGACTTTACTAGGGAATGTTGCAAAATAAACCCTAAGAGTTTTTGATTGTAGACTAGTAAGAGTTAGATTCTATTTAATTTGTTAAAACATTTTGATATATTTGAAATTCTAAATTGATAAGTTTTTTATAGTGCATTTAATTTCCTTGAAGATTTCAATCTCCCGTAATTATTTTATAAATCTAAATTGCTTTATGAAGATTTGATCTTGTAGAAGCATTGTATGTTTTTCTTTAAGCTTTTTTTGCAGATTCAATATTTAGTGAGGTATACTCTACTAGTGAGAAGAACTCAGATTCTTGAAAAACTATCTATTTCCTCTATTTAGAGGTGGTGACTTTACTGTGTTTTGATTGGTACTTCAACAAAAGGAGTGCTCAGATCATTAGTGACTCTGGTGAGGGAGAAGACTCAAAAGGAAGTGCTATACAATTTTTTCAAATGCATCTACCATTTCAGAGAAAGCCTTTTATTTCAGATGGCATCAAGCCATTGGATTTCAGCAATTTTGATTATGACCCTTGCAAGTTATCCCTGAAATTTTCACAACTTGTACCAAAGTTCCATGGATAATGGGATGAATCGACAATTTGACATTTGGATGCATTCTATACATCTATAGAAGACTATGAGATTGTGAGGAAGATCAAGAGATGAAGTTGTTTATCAGAACATTGAAGGACAATGCAAGACAAGTGTATGAATCATTACCCACACAATGTATCTCATCTTGGAAAGAATTTGAAGGATGGTTCCTATCTAAATTTCAAGGTTTAGTCATTTCGTTAAGCAATTAGCAAACAAGCTCTGATATCTCTGAAATAATCCCAGCAAGATAGTTGCTTCTTAAACACGAAATCTTAATACAAACAATGCTTAATCTGTGATGGAGCATTAATCACTTATTTTTAAATAAAGGAAAATTCTTGTGAATTAGCCAACTTAAAGGATTGCTTGGTTATTTCACTGAAAGTGTAGGAAATAAATTTTTGCAATAATAATTCTGATCTACATTTACTAATCCGAAAACAACACTTTACATTGTTTATGAAAATGTTGCATGAAGCTCCAATCTACAATTATTGGAAGCGATACCAAAGGGACCCCGAAATTTCTTACTCTTAGTGAAGTCCGCCGTTTGTAGTGCCACCCTGCAGGTTTACCCGTATGTCATCATGCTGTAGCGATCTGTGAACCGTGCGCTCGATATCTCGCTGTAATTGAGTCAGGATAATTTCTGATATATTCGCTAACCACAACCATGCCTCCTTAACTTGGTGCGCCCCAAATCGTTCGCATTTGAAAGTCAATGCATCTGCCTTGCCGATATGAAGGAGTGATTACGGGATTGACCCGTAACTTACTGTCGAGCTCAACTTATGACCTACGGAATTTGTCCTTGCGTTCACCGCCACAGATAAAATTATGGTGCTCGGGTTGCAGTCTGTAATTATTATTTTGGAAACCGCTATGGAGGACGTCCTTCCTAATATGCTCTGGTTATGATAGGAAACCCTCAAGACTCGACTTTAAAACCCCATGCTGCAATCGCTCAACAGCTTCCGACTCACGTTTTTTTGCTAAATAAGCCTCAAGACTTCCGCCCTTCCTGATTGTAACAATTTGCCTCGCCCTCCTTGTTAGCTCAAACCTTTGATTAAAAACAATTCTTTAATCCATCCACCATGAAATGGTAGAAGATCATCTCCAATGTGCAACCCTTCGGAGGATATCTCACCACCTCAGTTATGCAGATCCAAGGGAGTTTTTTTCGTTGCCAAAGACCTAATAGAAATTTGCAGACCAATGGCTAGAAATCGAATCCACAAAACCGCTTGCCCAAATGGGAGCCTTATGTCCTCTATTTATTCACTTCGCTGAGAAGTTACTGGAAGTTTTCCGGAATCATCTTTTAATTATTAAACTTTATAAAATTAAATAAATAACTTTATAAAGTTAGAGTATAATCTTAATTTAATATTAGAACGAGTAGGCCCCACTTACTGAATTATTATTTTTCGAAAGCAAAATGTAATTATCGGAAGACAAAAATGACCCTCTTCCCATAATCATTTGCCTACGAGAGTCGATGATAGGCAAATTCTCTGTTAAAATTATGTCATTAGAAAGGGGACATGACAGTCCGCCCTTCCTGAAATTGCTTGCCCTCAAGCAATCTCAAAGCTGGATGCTGCAAAATTGTTTCATTTTCCCAAGTAGCATCTTCGACTGGTAGATCCTTCCATTTAACCAAATATTCTCTGATTACCCTTTTGCGAAGCTGTTTTTCCCTGCTTTCTAAAATGAATTCCGGCACTAAGATCAATTTCCCTTCATCATCCAAAGGCGGTAGTATGGTAGAAGGTACCACATTCTGTCCCAATGCCTTTTTGAGGCGCGATACATGAAACACATTATATACTTTTCTATCTGCTGGAAGCTCAAGCTCATAAGCCAATTCCCCTATTCGCCTGGTGATCCTGAAAAGCCCATAATACCTAGGCTTAAGTTTCTCTGACCCACTCTTTTTGAGAGTAGATTGTCGAAATGGCTGAAGCATTAGGTAAACCGTGTCACCTACCTCAAAGCTCCTTTCCGTCCTCTTTTGATCTGCATATTGCTTATACTGATTCTGTGCCCGAGCTATGTTATCCCGTAGAGTGCTAATAATGTCTTTACTTTCTTGAACCAAACTCCCGGCACGTGGAACCCGAACATCACCCATCAACAAATCAATGAAACTCGGTGCATTATACTCATACAATGCTCGGAAAGGTGTCATTTGAATAGATATGTGATAAGTGGTGTTATAACAGTATTCACACAAATAAATCCATCTTACCCAAGCCTTCTGCTGATCAGCCACGTAATTCCTCAAATAGCCTTCCACCCATTTGTTTACTATCTCTGTCTGTCCATCAGTCTGTGGATGATAACTGATACTGGGTGTGAGCTCAGTGCCACATAATCGGAACACCTCTCGCCAAAAATGACTCAAGAATCTACTATCCCTGTCACTGACAATACTGCGGGGTATCCCATGTAACCTGAAAACCTCTCTGAAGAATACCTCGGCTACCTGAACTGCGGTATAGGTAGTGGTGATGGGAAAGAAATGAGCATATTTCGTTAGTCTATCTACCACTACATAAATGCAATCACGACCTTGAGCCTTGGGCAACCCGGTAATGAAATCAATGGATATGCATTCCCACTTCCGATCTGGAATAGGAAGTGGCTAAAGGAGTCCTGTTGGGAAGGTGTGTTCTTGCTTATTTTGCTGACAGACAGGACACTCACGGACATACTGCAATACATCTACCTTGAGTCCCTTCCAGGTGAATCGTTCTCGCACCTGCCTATATGTTTTGAAGTATCCGGGGTGTCCAGCTATAGGTGCATCATGAAGAGCTCGCAAAATAGACTGCTTCACCTTTGATCCTGGGACTAAAAATATCCTGCTCTTGTAAATAATCAATTCATCCAGAAGCGTATACCTGGTATCAACAATTGTTCCATCAATTATCCCAGATGCCCATGAGTCTCTAACATATTCTGCAATAATCAGATGCTTCCAATCCTCAGAGATCTCAATCATTGAACTAAGATGTGGTCTGCGTGACAAGGCATCTGCTACCACATTCTGTGTGCCCTTGACATAAGATATATCAAAATCATATGCTTGTAGCTTACTCACCCATTTCTGCTGTCTATCATTGAGATCCCTTTGCCCAAGGAAATGTCTCAAACTGTTGTGGTCAGTTTTAATACAAAACTTACCACCTACTAAGTACTGCCTAAACTTAGCTAATGCATGCATGATAGCTAACATCTCCTTGTGATAAATGCTGAATGTTTTCTCTGGTCCGCAGAGCTTCCTCCTCTCATATGCAATTGGGTGTTTGTCCTGCATCAAAACAGCCCCAATACCATCTCTTGAAGCATCACACTGGAGTTCAAAGGGTTTCGAGAAATTAGGCAATGCTAGTACCGGACATGAAGTCATGATTTCCTTAAATTTGTCGAAACAAGCCTGTGCCTTTGCTGTCCAAACGAAAGCTCTCTTTTTCAGTAAATCGGTCATAGGAGCCGCGTGTCGCGAATATCCGCAAACAAATCTGCGGTAGAAACCACATAAACCAAGGAACCCTCTCAGCTATGTCAGGTTCTCAGGAGTAGGCCATTCCACAATAGCACGAATCTTATCAGGATCCATCCGTACTCCTTCTTTACTGATAATATGTCCCAAGTATAACAATTTGGTCATGCCTAAATCACATTTAGACTCTTTTGCATACAAGGACTCTGCTTGCAAGGTCTCCAATACTGTTTCTAGATGCGCCATGTGCTCATGCCATGTTCGACTGTATACCAAGATATCATCAAAGAATACCAACACGAATTTTCTCAGCTGATGATGGAAGACCTTATTCATGGTGGACTGGAAAGTAGTTGGTGCATTGGTCAACCCAAATGGCATTACTACAAACTCAAAATGCCCATTGTGACATCTGAATGCAGTCTTCTCTATGTCTTGTTCTCGGACTCTAATCTGGTGGTAGCCGGATCTCAAGTCAATCTTACTAAAGTAGCATGCCCCATGTAGTTCATCTATTAGCTCATCAATCTGTGGAATATGATATCTATTCTTAATGGTTTTCTTATTCAGCATCCTGTAATCTATACACATCCGTAACAAACCATCTTTCTTCTTAACCAAAACTACTGAAGAAGCAAAAGGAGACTTACTAGGTCTGATGTGTCCCATCGCGAGAAGCTCCTTAATGGTTTTCTCTATTTCATCTTTAAGCCTCTTTGGATGCCGGTATGGAGTGATCATGACTGGTTTAGCACCTTCTTCTAATTCGATGATGTGCTCAATCCCTCTATCAGGAGGTGTACCAGGTGGAATATTGCTAAATACCTTACTATACTTTTCCCTTAATATCTGTATGTCAGGATGATATTCTGTCTTTTGTTGTTCCTCCTGTGTAGGCATGAGTGTACACATGGCTGCCCATTCAATATCTTCATGTCTCATCAATTTTTCGAATCGTCTGAGAGAAATTGTTCGGATATCACTATTCCGGATAGCTCTCAACACATGTTGTTTCCCATCTATTTCAAACTTGATCTCCATGTCCTTAAGTCGAAAAGTGACCTCACCCAATAAACGTAGCCATGTCATACCTAAAACGATATCCAAGTCACCCATATTAACCACATGATAGTCTGCTTTGAACTCATAATTATTCAGGCGTAACGGCATGTCTCTAACCATCTTGTTACACTTAAGAGTATATCCATCAGCAACCTATACTCGGAGACCCTCGAATTCTTCTGTCTTAAGACCACGGCGCTCTACCAGTCGTGTATCGATGAAATTGTGTGTAGCTCCTGTATCAACCAATGTGATCACCTTCTGTCCTGCTAGAACACCACGTAATCTAAAAGATCCTTCCTGCTGAATGCTAGACAAACGCCCTTGCTGTAAATGCAATTCAGGTTCCTCTTTTTGCTCTGAATTCCCTATTTCGCCTTCAGGCTCTGAATTACTGTGATCATCTTCATGTGTTGCACTGTCGGAATCTGATCCTTCATAATATGCCCACATAACTCTATTGGCTTTTCCTTTAGGTCTCAAAGGACAATCATGATCCCTGTCATATGGGCCTTTGCAATAGAAACATAATTTCTTCCTGCGCAAGTCGTTTAATGTTTCTGTATCCAGGGGTGTAATAGATTTTCCTTTGGTTTCAATGCTCTTTCCTTTACTCTTATCAAACTTCTTATTATCTCTAAAAGGGGTAGTACTCCGAGAGTTGAACCTGCTAGAAGGTGTTGTAAGCTCCATACTCCGTGCTTTCCTCATAGCTTCCTGCAGTGTTGGTGGGTCAAATGCTTTAATCCATCCCTTGAGAGGTTCAAACAATCCTTCTGTAAATAAGATAACTAACCTTCTCTCAGACACATCCTGTACCATGACTGACAACCTTTGAAATTCACTAATATAAACCTCCAAATTACCAGACTGTCTTAATTGTGCAAGGTCGCAAAAATAAATCTCTGGATCCTTCTTATCAAAACGCTCAACCAATCTATCCACAAAGTCCTGGTACATTGTTACCTGATTGTGCTGCAAAGTATCCATTCCATGTGACCACCAATCATGAGCTGCGCCTTCCAGATGCAAGGTGGCATACCTGATGGCATCTATCTCAGACATAGGCCTTAATGCTAGGAAGGTGTCCAACTTATGAATCCAAGCTTGCGCTGTCATCTGACCACTACCATCGAAAAATGGTAAAGTGAGTTTGCTAACAGCTTGCTGTAACTCACTATCATGACCTCCTCTAGGCCTCCTACTCTGGCGGTTGCTCCTCATATGTTCTCTCCTTTGGTTTAGATAGCGATCAAAGTTCAATAGTTCACGCACATACGGGGGTAATGCCTGCCATTCTGCAGTTGCAGCCCTAAGATCATCTTGAAAGTCATCCGGTAAATCATCTTCTCCCATCTCCGGAGCCTCTTCCCTTAGGAAAGTGGGACGAGTAGGCCTATTTGCAGTCCATGATCTGTGCCTAGGAGCACCCTGTGAACCTGCCACACTTCTATTATCATGATCAGATGTACCTCTTCCTTGTTCCTGAATCCTGGGCTAAACAACTCTTTCCATTATGGTAGTCAAAGCTTGTAATGACTGAGCTATTTCTTGCTGTCTTGTAGTCATGATTCTGTAAAACTCTCTTGTTTCATCATCATCAATTCTGGGAAATCTCGGTGGACTCTGTGATTGTCTTTCCCCCATATTTCTGCCTTTATGTCTAGTCCTCCTGCGAATATAATATCTAGAATATGATTGCATAAGATATCCTACCCAACAGGATGGCAGGAACACTGCTCTGATACCACTGAAATAACCCCTGCTGGTTATATCTACTTCTAGTACCAAAAACTCACTACTTCAAGGTTTAGTCATTTCGTTAAGCAATTAGCAAACAAGCTCTGATATCTCTGAAATAATCCCAGCAAGATAGTTGGTTCTTAAACACGAAATCTTAATACAAACAATGCTTAATCTGTGATGGAGCATTAATCACTTATTTTTAAATAAAGGAAAATTCTTTTGAATTAGCCAACTTAAAGGATTGCTTGGTTATTTCACTAAAAGTGCAGGAAATAAATTTTTGCAATAATAATTCTGATCTACATTTACTAATCCGAAAACAACACTTTACATTGTTTATGAAAATGTTGCATGAAGCTCCAATCTACAATTATTGGAAGCGATACCAAAGGGACCCCGAAATTTCTTACTCTTAGTGAAGTCCGCCGTTTGTAGTGCCACCCTGCAAGTTTACCCGTATGTCATCATGCTGTCGCGATCTGTGAACCGTGCACTCGATATCTCGCTGTAATTGAGTCAGGATAATTTCTGATATATTCGCTAACCACAACCATGCCTCCTTAACTTGGTGCGCCCCAAATCGTTCGCATTTGAAAGTCAATGCATCCGCCTTGCCGATATGAAGGAGTGATTACGCGATTGACCCATAACTTACTATCGAGCTCAACTTATGACCTACAGAATTTGTCCTTGCGTTCACCGCCACAGATAAAATTATGGTGCTCGGGTTGCAGTCTGTAATTATTATTTTGGAAACTGCTATGGAGGACATCCTTCCTAATATGCTCTGGTTATGATACGAAACCCTCAAGACTCGACTTTAAAACCCCATGCTGCAATCGCTCGACAGCTTCTGACTCACGTTTTTTTGCTAAATAAGCCTCAAGACTTCCGCCCTTCCTGATTGTAACAATTTGCCTCGCCCTCCTTGTTAGCTCAAACCTTTGATTAAAAACAATTCTTTAATCCATCCACCATGAAATGGTAGAAGACCATCTCCAATGTGCAACCCTTTGGAGGATATCTCACCACCTCAGTTATGCAGATCCAAGGGAGTTTTTTTCGTTCCCAAAGACCTAATAGAAATTTGCAGACCAATGGCTAGAAATCGAATCCACAAAACCGCTTGCCCAAATGGGAGCCTTATGTCCTCTATTTATTCACTTCGCTGAGAAGTTACTGGAAGTTTTCCGGAATCATCTTTTAATTATTAAACTTTATAAAATTAAATAAATAACTTTATAAAGTTAGAGTACAATCTTAATTTAATATTAGAATGAGTAGGCCCCACTTACTGAATTATTATTTTCCGAGAGCAAAATGTAATTATCAAAAGACAAAAATGACCCTCTTCCCATAATCATTTGCCTACGAGAGTCGATGATAGGCAAATTCTCTGTTAAAATTATGTCATTAGAAAGGGGACATGACAATTCTATACATCTATAGAAGACTATGAGATTGTGAGGAAGATCAAGAGATGAAGTTGTTTATCAGAACATTGAAGGACAATGCAAGACAAGTGTATGAATCATTACCCACACAATGTATCTCATCTTGGAAAGAATTTGAAGGATGGTTCCTATCTAAATTTGATGTGCAAGCCATGAAGAAGTGATGTGTTATGAACAATATGAAGATCAAAATTGCAGCATAGAAGATCTCAACACGTTTCTACTTGATGCCTTTTTCAATATAGAAAGCTATGAGGGCGAGACTTCAGCACATTTGTTTTCTAGAATGATGAAAACTTATCATGAGATTCCATTAAGCCTTAAGCCTCCATACAAGGAACATCTAAACAAAATTCTTGAGTTGAGAATCTCGCCAAAGGACCCTAATATGAAGCTTCTTCTTTAAATAGGGGATCAAGCTATTAAAGATGAAGAAAAAGATACTAAAGTAATACAAGACCATAATGATATTTCAGCTTCAAGTAAAGAAGAAATTGAAGAAGAATCTGATCATGATGAGACTGGTAAGGAATCAAACTATGAAGATCATGGAAATAAGGAAGAGGATTCTCTTAGCATGGATGAAATTTCAGCCTTATTAGAGACAGAATATAAGATGTATGTTGAAAAGAATGGCCCAAATTTTTTCTCAAAGCGAAATAATGGACCAACTCATATTCAGAAAGTGTTTGATAAATCCCAAGAAGGAAAAATATTTGATGAACGTGTAATTGATCTTGAGAGTTTATTAGATTTAATCCCCTATAAGGCATGAAGAATTACTTTTCGGAAACAAAGCACCTTGTGAAGTCAATCCATATTGCTTCCATGAAGAAACTAATGAACCAGAAGGATCATACACTTCTCAGAAAGATGATATATTTGTTGAAGATGTGCATTGTGGTCTGAGTATAGAAATTGATCAATTTGGATACAATTTCAAAGGATTTTCAGATCCCATATATGATGAATTGACAAAAGGGAATGAAGAATATAGCTCTCATATACTTCTGGATCTTGAGGAAAATGCAAAAATTCGAGAAGAGGGAGAAAGTGCATCTGAGAATGATTTCAAAATCATTTCAAACCTCTTATGTAGTGAAACAATAGAGAATCCGGACACAATATTTTGTGAAAGTGAAGTAGAACAGCATGAGAAAATGTTGGATGAAGGATCTCATGTAAATTTTCCCAAGCAATCTATATCCTTGAGTCCATTGTTTGAAGAAGATTTTTTATATCAAATATATCAGCACTATGATAACATGCTTAAGGATGATTCTGAAAATAATGAAAATCATAGCATAAGTGGAGAAATATATTTAGAGGAAGAGCCATTTTCCAATCCATTTTATGATCAATCTTTGCATTTAAAATGTGAAGATGAGATGGAATTGAATGTGCATAATGAGGAGGACATGTCGGAAGTTAGTTCTGAAAATTTTTCAAATATCTCAATTGATCAGATTCTTGACAAAACGGAAGTAATAATCTTTGAATATGGGTTATATTCAAAATCTTCTTCTGAAGATAATTGTTCGGAATGTGGGGCAGATTGTGTGCAAAAGGAAAATCAAACAAAGGTGACTCATTCTGATGCAGGTATGACTGATTACATACAAACCTTCCATTCAGCAAAGATCACAATAAACTTAACAACTTCTCAACAGCAAAACAAAAGTCAAATACCAAAGATTGCATTGATGAAGCACAATCAATAAGTATTGCCTATGAGAATGATGCATTTGATATAGGTATGAAGTATGAGAAGCTTACTAAGGTAAGTATCCCTGAAAACTCTATTAATAAGATGCTTAGTGAAATGTTTCTAAGTTTTCATCATAATTCTTTTAAGGATTTTACTTCTCTGTATACTAATCAAATGGATGATGCAAGAGTTCAGATATTTGGATGAAATGATAATGAGGTATATTTCTTTTCTATTGATCTTGTTGATAAGACAAAGATAAATGCTAAACTGAGACAAGTGATGAAGGAAGATGACAAATTATGTAGTGGTCTGAATTTCACTAGAACAGCTAATCAAGTAAAGCAAGGATATAGTACCATGATCAAAAGCAATGAGTTATTACGAGATCAAAATCAAGTGTTTGACAGAGGGAAGAGTTGGTGCTCATTTTTTGGGGGCTCCAGGGCCACCCAATTTCATGTGCATCATTCTAAGCATGGATGCACAGTCTACTCTTCCAGAGATAACTGGAATCTCACCATGCTCACAAGGAGCACATGTCCCCTGCAAGAGCCACTGATGGACCCCTATTTTTAGGGGATCCATTTCATGCACTATCCTTAATCTTTTCAATCTATGATTAATATGGTTGGTTTATTTTGCTTATAAAATTTTGCATGATTGGCGAATTGATCAACCATTTTGATATTATAGACAATCCTCATTTCTATCCCTATTCCATTATTATTATAGGTACATATTCACATCAGACTTTTGGAATCAGGTAACATACAAAGTGCCACTTACAGGATTGAAAGTTTTGATGTAAGCTGAAGATGTAAACAGTGGTTTGTCATTAAGCGGAAATGATAAAATGTGAGATAAAAGGTGCATGTGGTCACAATACTTCTGAATCAGAACAACCAGATAGACAGACAGACTACCAAACAGCAAGAAGTGCTACAGTACTCTCCAGCGCATGAATAATGTTTTTCAACATGATAAATATCTTAAGTTGAATCTGATATGAAGTGGGCTTGAGCTACCCTTTCTTGGAAAATTGTTTGGGATATTATCTGGACAAGAACACTGCTAGTTGTATATAGTTTTCAAGTTTCTCAAACACAAATGCTCAGCATGCAGATTATACTTGATTGGTGAAGACTTCAAAGACAAGAACTTCAAAATATACTCTGCAAAGTACTTTCTACATGTTCTCTGATCCGCCAGTGGTGCTCTATAAAGAACCATAAGTCTGAAAGCAAATTTGGAAAACATTTGTGATATCCTCTTAATCTGGGCAGAAAATACTGTATTAGGATAATAATGGATAATGAAGCCAATGTTTTTTTCATTGTAAATCAGATTACCATTTATTTTGTGAAAGGCCAAAAGAAATTGCTAATTGGAACAAGACCTCTATGTGTATAAAATTGGTGGAGAGCCATTGAGTATAGGTGTATCAAAATTCTGAATCTTACAGGTCTTTGGAGTACGTTTTTGGAAAGGTTGCACATCATATACAACTGCATGTACAATGGTTAAGGATGAGGGTCAAACTATGATTCAAAATGTTGTCCAAAATAGCATGCTCTAGAAAATAGTGTGGAAATGGGATTAATAGTGTATCTGCATATGTTAAAAGCACCAAACATATGAAACATCCAAAATACCGAATATGTTTTATACACATGGGCGATGGAGAAAGGGATCCACAAACTATGTTTATACATTGGTAATGACACTTTCCAATAATATATATCTAACAATATTTTTTATTTATCATAGGTCTGGAGATAGCGAGCACCAGAACGAAGTGGTCATCGAATTTAGATATCCAATGATGAATACACTCGGATGTGGAGAAAGATGGTGTCACCGCATCAACAAGTTTGATTCTCATTCAAGGAGACCTTCCCCCATATCTTGCAAATCTGCTGCGGACTACTTACCATTTTTGAGACATTCAGAAATCCAGAAATGTACCAAGGAGCCTTTGTGGATACTGAGAATGAAGTTCTATTTTATTCCAATATCGTTCAAACCGGTCCTAATTAACACCGAAGACAAAGAAATAAGATTGCCAAGTCACGATTACTCTTTATGAAAATTAAATTAAAGTTTCATATTCAATTAATTGTTATGAAGGGGTACGATTTTTAGAAGGGAAACCAATAGCCTTTGTTGCCTTATAAATATAAGATGTAAAATGTAAATATAGACAATTCATATTCATATTTAAAATTGTACATATTCTATGAACACTTTGATATATTATATTCTTTCATTGGTAAGGAAATGAGTGATTGAACAAAGTTCATGGATTTGTATTATTGGGTAAATTTTATTTATGTGGTCTTGATAAATTTGCAGTAGATGGATCATTCGTAAGGAGTGTCTCTATGTGCAATTTCTATCTCCGGCATAATCTGTAAGTGTATCTATTTTATTTATTTGATTAGGGTTTAAAATATTATTAAGTTGTGTCCTTTATAATCATTTTTAAAATTCTATAAATATTTTAATGTTTGGAAAAGCTGACTGGGTCATTATTGCATTTTAAACTTGATAAACAAAGATATTGTGAGATATTTAATTGTTTCTGTATTCATGTCTAGTTTGTCTCCATACCATAGGAGTTAAAGTGCATCCCAAACTAGTTTAAAATTGCATACATATAATTGATCTGTTGCATCTGAATTGTTAAAATTGTTTATAGTTTAAATACATTGAACTTTATAAAATTGTATGTTTCAACTTATAATACTGACTCTGATTGCCCATTTAATTAAGCACTGGTCTTTATATTACTCTTGATTCATAATCCATATGTGGCAATTGTTTCATCTCTTTCCTTTGAAGAATTAATATATTCATTTGTGGCATTAATCTATACTTGTATTTAAAAAGCATTCATATATTTATTTATTATTCTCAATTCATGATTTGCAAATTTGAAGTTTTCTATAATTCTTGTCATTTGGAAAACTTTCATTGTATTCATGTTTTAACCAATCCGCTTTAAGCATCTTGGATTTAAGGTTGTTGTCTAGGATAAGGTACAACCACCTTGGTTTTGCAGAGCCAGAGTTGCAGGGGATTTAGATTGCATCAATCAATCCTGTCAAGTTGGCCATAACCGGTTGGATATCCCAGCTTCGAGTTGGCAAGACTCATAGGATTCCACTTTGTGGTTTTGGGAAACAACAGGACAAAGAAGAGTCACGAAATGGTAGTAACACACACACAACTGACAATAAATGTTGGACTAGATGCACAAGCCTTGAGAATTCACAGGGAGGACAACACACAACCCACAAACAGTAAACCTAATGATAGCCGATGCCCGAACCCACCAAAACTAAGATAATGCAAATGGTAAACAATTCAAAATAGGAACATGTTATATACATGAGTTGTTTGTCAAAATGTCTTTGGATCTAAAACTAAATTTTGAGTGTAGATAGGCGAGTTATATTACACTTCATTACAGAACTGCATGACTATCATAAGCATTCAATTAGGAAAGTATTAAAGTTTCAACAACAAATGCATACCATGGTAAACCAATATTTTAGAGTCATAAATTAGGAACATCAATGTCTCATATTGGCAGGTCTATACCCAATTGTCGAATTGATTTAATGACATGATCTGGAAATGGCAATCAGATTTTGATATAGATCCATGTTGTCTTCCCTGTTCCATGCTTAAGAATACTACAGTTTATTGGATTTAATTATTTGTTTTCTAATAGGGACATTATAGTGGCATCTGAGCATGATCGTGCCATCCTACAGGGTAAAAGATAAACAAAGGGGTTTGAATCATAGTTATAGGACTCTGCAAGTCCTAGCAAGACTCAGTGAGTCCCGAGGCAAGTCCAACTCACAAAGTCATTTTGCCATGGCTTGTTGACCTAATCAAGTCTTGTAGGATTTGTATAGTCCAACGACTCTGTGGACTCGGTGAGTCAAGTAAACAAGATTTTTGTGTCCAGCTTGACGTTGAGAGCAAAAATTAAGTATTTTAGTTATTTTTAACCATTATTTTTGTGTCATATGCCTTCACTAAGACCTAAATAGGTCACTCCATCTTTTGCAAACACTTGGAAGGGAGAGAATAGGATTAGGAGAAGAATATAGAGGTTTTTGTAAAGAGATTAGCAAATCTATTGGCTCTCATATATCGATTGTCGATTGTTTGTGCTAGCTCCGAGCTTGTACTCACGCATTCAAAGGAGCTAAATAAGCATTTGAAAGATGCTTCTATCTGTTTGAGTTGCATTTCTTCATTTTTGAATTAATTTTGAAAAAGTGAGTACATTTTTGTGTTGTTTTCAGAATTTTTTAGATACAAATTTACATATTTCTAATTGGTTTATAGTTGTTGTTCTTTTACTCTTTAGAATTTAAAATTTATTACATTTTTTTAAGAAAAAGTGATAGAAAACTTGTATTTTATTAGTATATATAGCTTGTTCAGGATTTTATTAGTATATATAGCTCGTTCAGTAGGCTCCTCAAAGAAAGAACTGGAAAGAAAATTCTGATTCACAGCCCAAGTACAAAGAGAAATCTAAAGAGCAAAAAGTTCAACTTCCTTCTTACATACGTAAACAACTATTTCCAAATCCCATCATTACAATAATTGTAGATTGAATGGGACATTTGGGCAGCATGTGATATTGAGCAGTGTGTGAGGCAAGAATGACATATGCAAAGTTGGAGCGCATGATAAAAATTCTGTTTCACTACAACAGATTTGAATGTTGTTAGTCAGCTTGTATGCGGAAGACCCACATCTATGCTGAATGATCTATGCATAATTGACTTGCCCTTGTATACCGAATGTGTTGAAAGAGCTTGTATGCTGAATGTACTGAATGTGCTAAGTCTATCATAACCATAGTTACACTGCCCTAGAAGACGGGGGGACGGCGAGACAAGCAGATGAGTTTCTGAGACGAGGGGACAAAGGGGCCTTGATTTGGGGACGATGGGGGAATGACAGGGAGATGGCAGTGGGGGATGGGCGGGTGGGGAGCAGGGGTGTATATACTGTACATATGGTACTTAAAATGCTAGTTATGAAAAGATGTACTACAATTATACAATATAACTTGATATAATCATATAAAAATGTAAAAATAGTGATCTTAAACAATAAAAAATTGAAATTGAACATTGCATTGAACTTTTGAACTGGAACATCATGATATATGATCAAATGACAAACAAACAATGAATACTGATGACATTGAACATCAGCAAATATTAGTCTATATATCAGTCTTCAGATCAATAGTATGAGTATATAGATTCTACTATCTAAAAGTAATCAATGATCATATGAGTCATGAGTCATGAGTCATGATATAAAGATGATTACAATAAGTATCACGTGCCATGAATCATGATATCAAAATAAGTATATAATATTATAATGCAAACAAAAACTACAAGTCTCCCTTCACCCACAATAAAGGAGACTCCGCCACGTCCCCCCGCAATAAAGGAGACTTTGTTGCGTCCCCCTACACCCCCATAGGAGATGTCTCGCCATCTTGGAGATGTCTTTGTCATCTCAGAGACGTCTCGCCGTCTCTGGCGGAGGTGGTGCTCTAAGTGGCCCCACCCGAAACACCAAGATGTTGTCCCCTCATCCCAGGGATGTCCCCGTCTCCGAGACAGACCAAGTTTTTTGAGGTGGGGATGTGTCCCCGTGTTACACTGATCATAACTGACAGTAGACTTGTCCAATGTACTCTAATTCAATCTGTGATACATCCAACTCACAACGCAAATCCAAACATAGATCTTGCATTCTCAAAGAAATTTGAGTAAACCAAATGTAGATAATGGTATTGTAATCTTCGAACCAAGATGCCACCTCCCTAGCTAGTTGTGCCAGTACATCTCCAGCTCAACTCTGGTTTAGATGAATATTCCAAACTGAAAATTGACCACCACAGGGAATTAATTAATCACCATAAATCTGATAAAGTGAAAAAGAATCATAAAATTTTGGTATTTCTTGAAGAATGTTCTCAAAGCTGTTCATTTAATTAACATAATTTTTTGGATGTAGAGATTCAATGTGCATACCATCACATCCCCAATTAGCCAACAAGTTTGCAACTCTATTGCCTTCACAAAGAGTATGGGAAATATGGGTGTCCTGAAAAGAATCAATTAACTACCAAACCTGATTCATGATATATGATATCTTCCAATTGAATGATCACCTATTGGTACAAGAGTTAATGATCACCATAGAGTCTCCTTCAATATGCACCTTACAGAAGCCTCCCCTTTAAGCCAGTGCTAAACTATGAAGGACAAGATAAGCTTCACCTATATTATTAGTTCTTGGAGGAATGGAGGAAGCTCCGATCACTTAAACTTGTCCATAGTAATCTTGTATACAAATACCAATCCTCAACTTTCCTGGATTACCCCTAGATGAGTCGTCAAAATTTAATTTAACAAAGTCTTGAAGAGAAGGAAACCACTTGACATTCCTTCTATCGATAGCTGGAACAACATTCCACTGAGGAATAGATCCAAATGGAACTACAATGTCCTTCCAAGCTCTGTTTATGCTGCCATCAGATTTCTTACATTTTATGTTGATGAAAAAACTTGAAAAGTAAGAGGCCCTAGTTTTTTATTTTCTTTCTTTATTGTACATGAATAATTTTATTTATTTGTGATATATTGCAGCAGCCGTAGTATAATGTCTCGGCCTAAGGGTAGTTGAGTTCATCCTAAACCTCCATTTAACCCATATGCAAACCTTGCTCATGTAGCAAGGGACAAGGCTTGGAAACATGCCATCACCGGCCCAAAAAAAGTAGTAGTTATATGTTGACATTGTAAAGTTTAACGATTAATCTTTTTGTACTTTTCAATTGTGGGTGTTGAAGCCCTTGATTAGAATTTTCTTCTTGGTAGGTGTGGATCAAACCCCAATGGGTTAGCTTAATGAGGCCATACATCTAGCCAAGGATGCTATTGAAAATGGATATAAGGGGACAACTCAAATTTGACTCTACATGGGAAATTATTGATAAGAAGTCGAACTGAAAGATCCCTAATGGATCTCTGCTGCAAATCTGCTGTAGATTTATTTTATTTTTGTTTTTTCCTGTTTATTAATGTTTTCTTGTAGAACTAGATGGAAATGCAGAAGAGTTTGTTTGTTTTTGTGTTTTTGATGATTATTTCACATAGAAATGAGAAGTAGCAAATGGCAAGAAAAGAGTCTGAAAATAAATAACAATATGCAGTAAAGTCAGAGTTGATACAAATCATACCAGGCAGATCTCTGAATTATAGAGCCAAATAAAAGATCCAGTACATTTCCTCTAACAATGACGCCACAACTGGCTGATGAAAACGGGCTGATAAGATGCAAGAATTTGCTGCTGAGTAACCAATTTTTCTATGTATCCAAGTGCTGCAAATGACAAAGTACGGCTGCAAGTACGGCTGCAAGAAATGGCAGTGTACGGCTGCTAGAATTCACCTCCCATACGCCAAAGAACATGCCCAACAAAACAAACTGTAGGCCCAAGCTGAAGTGGCGACTACCTTCCTCCTGAATACTGTTGAAACTACTGACAAACCAATACCCAATGCTGCTGAGGGTTATGTCCCAGCCAGCAATTACCCTGGGGTTTGCGTCCCAGAATGCAAATCGCTCGAGCAGAGCAAATTTGAAAAGAAGTGTTTGAAAAATATGCATAATCATGAGAAATGGCGCCCATCTCCTTATAACCCCTTGCAAAGAAATTCGAACCCTAAAGTGACCCCCAATTGGCATTGGCTATAAAAAATGAATTAAATCTTATTTTAAAGTGATCATGTCAGTAGAAAATGACCTTTTCCACCATAGTAATAAATCCGTTCACCGAATTGCCCTAAGACCAAAGAGGAAGATTTAGAGAATTTCAAGACCTTTCCAACGAGCTATCATAACATGGGATACGCATCCAGATGAGGCCAAAATTCCCTTATTACTCCAAGATGGCTATTAACTTAGCCTTATTTAAATATTAAACGCTAATTTAGGAAATATTAAAAATATAACCCAAATAGCCACAAACTGCCCAACTGACATCACAAACCATAAAATCATCCTGTCACCTATCTGTGACTGAAGTCGGAAATCAAGGATCCACTGGCAGTCTCATCCCTAAAATCTAGGGATGTTCCTAAAATTTAGGAAACAAGCCCTATCCCTCTGAAATTGAACCCAAAGGGTCATCTCATGGAAACCCAACCCTGGGCATGATCATACCTCCTAAAAAGTAGGAATGAACCCCATAAATGTAGGAACTGCCTCCTAAAAACAAGGAACGTCACCCAACTGATTAATATCCACCAGAAAACCAAGTCCCCAACACTGAATAACCATACTGGGTCTCTATCCAACCCTGTCAGCCTACAAGACCCCATAATAAGCTGACTCACATGTCTCTGTTAGACTGAGCTAGAGTGGGGACATGACAGTCCTCTCCTCTAGGAGATGCTTGCCCACAAGCAACTGTAATGCAGGATGCTGTAAAATGCTCTCACCCTCCTAGGTGGCATCCGTTATGGGAAGATCTCTCCATCGAACCAAATGCTCTCGAACCACCCGGCTTCTCAGCCGCCGTTCCCTCACCTCAAGAATCTCATCAGGGACCAAAATCAATTTACCTTCCTCATCCATAGGAGGTAATTCGGGTGAAACTATAATATGTTGTCCAAGGGCCTTTTTCAGGCAAGATACATGAAATACATTATGAACTTTGCTGCCATGTGGTAACTCAACCTCATATGCAACCTCTCCCACTCGCTTGAGTATCCTGTATGGACCATAAAAACGTGGTTTGAGCTTCTCAACTCCCCCCCTTTTTAGGGTGCTCTGCCAATATGGTTGTAAACGCAGAAAGACCATATCATCCACCTCAAATGCCCTCTCAATCCTATGCCTGTCAGCGTACATCTTTTGCTGATTTTGGGCCTGCTGCGAATTCTCCCTAAGAGATCTCATGACATGTTGGTTCTCTTGTAACCAATCCTAAGCCAAGGGAACTCTACTGTCACCAAATGCCAAATCAGTGAAAGATAATGCCTCATATCCATAGAGAGCTTTGAAAGGCGTCATGCCAATGCACATATGATGCGTAGTATTATAACAATACTCGCCCAAATGCAGCCAACGCACCCATGCTTTTTGCTGCCCTGACACATAGTTACGCAAATATCCCTCAACCCATTTGTTAACTATTTCTGTCTGCCCATCCGTTTGAGGGTGGTAACTAGTACTAGGTGTTAACAAAGTACCAGCTAGTGTAAAAAGTTCCTGCCAAAAGGAACTCATGAATCTACTGTCCCTATCACTCAAAATGCTCTTGGGAAGACCATGAAGTCTAAACACCTCCCTGAAGAACAACTCAGCCACCTGCAATGCTGTAAAATCTAATGCAATGGGAAAGAAGTGGGCATACTTCGTTAGCCTATCCACAACAACATAGATGCAATCTTTCCCCTGAACCCGAGGGAGACTTGTAATGAAATCCATGGAGATCCCTGTCCACTTCTGTTCCGGTATAGGCAAGGGCTGCAATAATCCCGTTTGGTAGGCATGCTCCGACTTGTTCTGCTGACAAGTCATACACTCACGGACATGGCGTAAAACATCATCTTTGAGACCCTTCCAAGAGAATCTCTCACGTACCGCCCTGTAAGTCTTACCATATCCTGGTTGTCCGGCTGTAGGAATATCATGGAGAGCATGCAAAATTTGTTCCTTCAACTGAGAACCCGAAACAAGGTAAACCCTGTCTTTATAGTAGATAATATCATCTACCACACTATATCTGTCATCCACTATCAATCCCTCCATAATCTCACAAGCATGTTGATCTTTGGAGTATTCAACTAAAAGTTGAGCCTTCCAATCTGCTGAAATCTCGCTCAATGAACATAAGGCAGCCAATGAAGGTTTCCTAGAGAGTGCATCAGCCACAGTATTATTCTTCCCCTTTATGAATTCGATATCAAAGTCAGAAGCCTGAATTTTGCTAACCCATTTTTGTTGTCGATCATTGAGCTCTGTTTGATTTAGGAAATACTTCAAACTGTTATGGTCTGTTCTCACCACAAATTTACTGCCAACAAGATACTGTCTGAACTTGGCTAACGCATGCATAATAGCCAACATTTCCTTATCATAGGTAGAGTACAACTTTTCATTGTTTTGCAACTTCCTGCTCTCATAGGCAATGGGGTGTCTATTCTGCATCAACACCGCTCCTATACCCAAGCCCGACGCATCATACTCCAGGATAAACGACGCATCACACTCCAGGATAAATGGCTGCGAGAAATCAGGTAGTGCCAAAACGGGGCAAGTACTCATAACCTCCTTGAGTCTATCAAAGACCCCCTGTGCTTGTTCTGTCCATCTGAACAATCCTTTCTTTGTGAGATCTGTCAAAGGTGCTGCCAGCTGTGTGAAACCCTTCACAAATCTTCTATAATAAGCACACAATCCAAGGAACCCTTGTAACTCAGTAATGTTCCGAGGAACAGGCCAATTCTGAATCATCTGAATCTTCTCTTCATGCACCTTCACCCCCTCAGCACTGATCACATGACCCAAATATAACACCTCCCCCAATCCAAACTCACATTTGGAAAGCTTAGCAAATAGAGACTGACTCTCCATTATGCTAAGTATCTCCTCGAGATGTCTGAGATGGTCCTCCCAAGTACTGCTGCAAATCAATATGTCGTCAAAAAACACTAGAACCGATTTCCTCAACTGCTTGTTGAAGATATGATTCATACATGACTGGAAAGTAGCTGGTGCATTGGTAAGGCCAAAAGGCATTACCAGAAACTCATAGTGCCCATAATGACAACAGAAGGCGGTCTTGTATACATCCTCTGCTCGTACACTTATCTGATGATAACCTGAACAAAGATCAATCTTAGAGAAGTAGATAGCCCCATGTAACTCATCTAACAACTCATCAATGCGCGGAATGGGATATCTATTTTTTATTGTCTTCTTGTTCAAAGCTCTATATTCTACACACATCCGTAGAGTCCCATCCTTCTTCTTAACAAGCACTATAGAAGAAGCAAAGGGGCTGGAACTAGGTCGAATGAAACCCATGTCCAATAGCTTATGAATAGTCTTCTCAATTTCATCCTTATAGGCTCTAGGATGACGGTATGGGGTAGTAATCACTGGCTTCGCTCCATCCTCCAACTCTATACCATGCTCAAACCCTCTATCTGGTGGCACTCCAGGAGGTATATCACCAAACACTCTACTGTGATGATCCATCACTGACTGAATGTCCACGTGAAATACACGGCCATCCTGAGATATGGGTGTTTTGGATTTAACCAAACAGTGTGTAGCCCAAAGCACATCATTATGCCTAAGGATGGTCTCCATCCTGCGAAAGTCACCTCCCTGGGTCCACCATCTGACGCTGCCCTCAAAATCACCTTCTGCCCGCCAAAAAGAAACTCTAACTGCATACGGTGGTGATCAATAATGTAACGCCCAATACCCTGTAACCACTGCATACCCAAAACCACATCATAATCTTCTATGGGAAGCACATAGAAGTCATCAGTCAAAGTATAATCTCCCATCTGAATACTAAGCTGTGGAATCCGCTTGGTACAACCCAAAATGGCACCATCAGCCACCTTCACTCCAAAACCACCAAACTCCTCGTACTGTAAGCCACACCTCTCAACTAATTTTTGATCAATAAAGTTATGCGTAGCACTTGTGTCTACCAAATTGGTGATCCGCTTACCCTTAAGTGTACCTTTCAACTGGAAGGCATGAAACTTAGGATAACTGGAGAGGGTAGCCATAGCTACTCTAGCTGATGCTACAGGCTCAGCGGTGTCTAACTCCAACTGTGTCGAAAACTGCTCAACATCCTCTGTATTATCCTCAATATCAATATCAGGAACCTCCTCATCCCCTAACTCAGAAGTCACCTCAATCAAATGAATCTTCCTTTACCCATGCAACGATGTCCTGGTTCCCATGGTTCTTTGCAGGAAAAATACAACTTTTTCCTCCTCAATTCATTCCTCGTCTCCTGATTCATCCAAGGAGTTTTACATGAGGTCCCTCCTTTGTTTTGTGTCGTATTGGCCTTCTGTGCAGGCCGTGAATCTCTAAATGGTTTCTTATCTGCCTGATAAGAAGTGGGAACAGTATCCAATCTCAATGTCACATCAATAGCCTCCTTAAGAGTAGCTGGTTGGAAAGCACGTACCAATCCTTTTAGTCTATCCTGCAAACCCTCAATGAACAACATCACACTATGTTTCTGGGGCATATCCGGTACCATAACTGCAATATGTTGGAACTCATTAATATAGGCTTCTGCATGACCAGTTTGTTTAAGGTGAGCCAACTCCCTGTAATAAAGTTCTGTATCCTTACGGTCAAATCGTGCAATGAGTCGCTCGGTGAACTGAGCATAGGAGTGAACTAAGGCGTGATCCTGGGTGACCAATCCATGGTGGCACCAATCATAGGCAATCCCCTCTAAATGCAACACAGCAAACTAAATAGCCTCACGCTTAGGCATGGGCCTCAATGAAAGGTATATGTCCAGCTTGTGGACCCAAGCTCGTGCACTAGTGTCTCCTGAGCCATTATATGGGGCCAATGTAATCTTCCCAGTAGCTCTATTGAGGTCATAATTTTGCTGCTGTTGTGGTAGTCTATTACCACGATCTCCCCTGAACCTGGTTGTATCTCTACGCTGTAAACAATACTGGGGAAGAGGGAACATGTCCCTAACCTCAGGAGGTAGAGCTCTCCACTCAGCTGTGGCCGCCAAAACTGACTCCTGAAACCCCACTTCTGGTGGTTCCACCTGCGCTGGCCGTTCACCTGGTATGAATTGGGGAAGCAATGGCCTATTCATAGTAGGTGTACAATGGCAATGCCTCCTACTGGAATGAAGGGAGCTCCCAACTGAAGAATGGGACTGATGGTTGCGCTGACTACCAGCCACTAAAACTGATCTACTTTGCCTGCCTCTGTGTCCACCCATCTCCAAACGCTCCAAGGTATCCTGTAACCTGTCTAGAGCCTGAGCGATCCTGGGCTGAGTAGTGAATAGGGTCCGCACCATCTCTCTTTCTTCTACCTCTGTAGGCATGCCGTCGCCAGCAGCACCCTGTGCCTCACCCATAGCTGGTATCTGTGCGTCTCTGGCGGCCTCTACTTGCCACTGGTTTCTCCTGCGCTAGTAGAATTTGTGTATTTCTCCACCAGGATGCATAGATTTGTATTCAATCCACCAACTAGTGACTACCCAGATGCTGAAATGATTTATAAAAAACTTTTATCCAATACCCAAATGCCAAAATCTGTTGTGCCAACTTCTCACAAACCCTACAGGCTGGCAGGATGTAAGCTCTGATACCACTGAAAGATCCCTGATGGATCTCTGCTTCAAATCTGCTGTAGATTTATTTTATTTTTGTTTTTTGCTGTTTATTAATGTTAACTTGTAGAACTAGACGGAAATGCAGAAGAGTTTGTTTGTTTTTGTGTTTTGGATGATTATTCCACATAGAAATAAGAAGTAGCAAATGGCAAGAAAAGAGTCTGAAAATAAATAACAATATGTAGTAAAGTCAGAGTTGATACAAATCGTACCAGGCAGATCTCTGAATTATAGAGCCAAATAAAAGATCCAATACATTTCCTCTAACAATGACGCCACAACTGGCTGATGAAAACGGGCTGATAAGATGCAAGAATCTGCTGCTAAGTAACCGATTTTTCTATGTATCCAAGTGCTGCAAATGACAGAGTACGGCTGCAAGTACGGCTGCAAGAAATGGCAGTGTACGGCTGCTAGAATTCACCTCCCATACGCCAAAGAACATGCCCAACAAAACAAACTGTAGGCCCGAGCTGAAGTGGTGACTACCTTCCTCCTGAATACTGTTGAAACTACTGACAAATCAATACTGAATGCTGCTGAGGGTTACGTCCCAGCCAACAATTACCCTGGGGTTTGTGTCCCAGAACGCAAATCGCTCAAGCAGAGCAAATCTGAAAATAAGTGTTTGAAAAATATGCATAATCATGAGAAATGGCGCCCATCTCCTTATAACCCCTTGCAAAGCAATTCGAACCCTAAAGTGACCCCCAATTGGCGTTGGCTATAAAAAAGAATTAAATCTTATTTTAAAGTGACCATGTCACTAGAAAATGACCTTTTCGACCATAGTAATAAATCCGTTCACTGAATTGCCCTGAGACCAAAGAGGAATATTTAGAGAATTTCAAGACCTTTCCAACGAGCTATCATAACATGGGATACGCATCCAGATGAGGCCAAAATTCCCTTATTACTCCAAAATGGCTATTAACTTAGCCTTATTTAAATATTAAACGCTAACTTAGGAAATATTAAAAATATAACCCAAATAGCCACAAACTGCCCAACTGACATCACAAATCATAAAATCATCCTATCACCTGTCTGTGACTGAAGTCGAAAATCAAGGATCCACTGGCAGTCTCATCCCTAAAATCTAGGGATGTTCCTAAAATTTAGGAAACAAGCTCTATCCCTCTGAAATTGAACCCAAAGGGTCATCTCATGGAAACCCAGCCCTGGGCATGATCATACCTCCTAAAAAGTAGGAATAAACCCCATAAATGTAGGAACTACCTCCTAAAAACAAGGAATGTCACCCAATTGATCAATACCCACCAGAAAACCAAGTCCCCAACACTGAATAACCATACTGGGTCTCTATCCAACCCTATCAACCTACAAGACCCCATAGTAAGCTGACTCACATGTCTCTGTTAGACTGAGCTAGAGTGGGGACATGACAGGAATAATCAGTTCCACCAACCCATTCATGTAGTAGGGTTCTACCTCAACCCTCCTTTTTGCTTCTCACCATCCTACTCAGATCCCAATGGAGGGTATCACTAAATGCATGCGAAGTATGATACCCAAGGTTAAGGTGAAGGGCCTCAGTCGTTCTGAAATGGACATGTACCGGAATGCAAGGGCTGAGCTATTCTCTTCAAACATTGCCAAGAGAGGAAGAAAAACTTAAACCCCAAGTAAAATATTTGGAATTTTGGAGACTTTCACATGTATGATAAGTAGATAAAAATTAAAATATCTGTAATGACCCTCCTCAAATCTGCTCTCAAAAATGCGGATGAAAGCTCAAGGAATTTCATCAAATAATTCACATGCAAGGGACGTATGACTGATATAGTATTTCAGCTGGCTTTAAATGACTCTTTTTCAATTTGCATTAATGAGAATCTTGTGCTAGAAGACTCCAAATGGACTACACAATGGCCTAACATGAGTGTGCTACTAATTTTGACAATATTCAGTGCATATATATGATCTAAGCATGAGAAATGAACACCTACAGCCAACTGGCATTTTTAGAAACAGTTGGTATGCAAACTAACTAGCTGATAAATAATGATATTGAATTGCTTAAATGACACCGGCAACTATTATCTTCTTAATTTGCAATGAAATTTCTAATACAATGCTCATGAAATATGGCCAAGACTTTTGGCATTTACATGGATTACAAAATGATAATGCTGGTATAATGCACACTTACAACTGAAACTTATAACACCCTAAAAGCAATACTAACAAAGGAACCTGGTTGTAGATGGCTGTAATAATTTCCTTCAATGCTACCCCTTCTGCTTTGCTTTTCCAATTTGCTTTTTCGACTACTTTTTCAGATCCGCTTTTTGAATTGCTTTTACGGATTTGTTTTTTGAACTGCTTTTTCGGCTTGCTTTTTCGGTTCCACTTTTTCGGACTGCTTTTTCGTATCTTCTTTTTTTGGACTGCTACCCTGTTGAATCTCAAGACCATATCTTTCAATGGGGTCAAGATTTCCATCTTGAAGGGATTTTGTCCTTCAAACTATTGAGACATAATCTCCAAAAAATTTCCCAATTTTTTTGATATTTCCAAGCATACTAAAAAGAAGCTCTTCCCTTTCTTTTATAGTGTTCTCACAAGAGCTCAATCCTTCGTTTTCTCAATGTGGGATAAAACATCACTCCCTTTATATAACTTATGTCTCCAATGTGTTATAAAATAAAGGGGACTCTTTTAATTTAAATATTTCCCACAAACTATAGTCTATGCATTAATAAGGTTAAATATTTAAATTTAACTTTATAAAATAGCTTTATCAATGCATAAAAAATCTTATCAATGATAAACAAGTGTTCTTGCCGATTTTAAACAATTACCATCGACATACGGCTGCCACTGGATGTCTGACCATATCCAAGATGACTTACTATAAATAGTAAGTATGCCCAAAATTGCCTCAAAACCCTTCAAAAAGACTTGCAACTGAAACTATCTAGGCCAAATGGCCTCTAAGTCCCTTTAATGTCTTGGTTAGCCTACGGGACCGTGGGGAAATAGGCTAACGACAACATCATGCTATGAATGCTAAAAAAAAGGGGACATTACAATATCATTACAATGTTTTCTAACTCCTCAATATATTATTTTGCAAATGCTTGCTTGGCAAAATTGGGGTGGATATGTCCCGAAGCTGCAAAGACTTGCCCTCTAAGTCGTACACCATCCTTGTAGGTTATCCAATTGTGAGCCCAAATGGAGCTTGTTCAAGGTCATGAAAAAGAGGAACAAGTTATCATATAAACACCTCAATGAGCTTGTCTTTGTGCAATATAAAATTCAGTTGTGCACAATGAAAGTAGAGGAAACATCAGCTAGTCCACTTGATTTGGATGACATAAATCCTTTCTATAATTGGACATCATGGGACTAGCCTCCATTGTTTATAGAGGATAAGAATTGCGATTTTGACAGGTAGGCTATGAAGGAGGGGGATGGATTTGTGGTGGGATTGGATGACATCAAGGAGGACGAGGAGGTTGAGGATGATGATTCATTGTGAACTCTAGTATGATCTACAATGGACTCCTAGGACTAGACCCTATACCTTCCAGTAGTTTTTACTAGAATTGTCGGTAAGGGGTATGTTAATGTTTTGTAGCTTCACTCTGATAAACTCTAGTGAAGATTATATATATATATATATATATATATTAGAGAAAGAGACAATATATTATTTGTATGTATATAATTATAATGATTAATATTATTAATAGACATGTCTGTCTATTCATAACTCATTCTTCATATATATATATATATATATATATATTGATAGCTGCATTTGAAGAACATATACCAAAATAGGCAATGTTATTACATTTGCAGAGATCTTGATAACATTAACATGGTATCAGAATCAACTCCAAATGTAATAAAGTGTTCAAATGCATTTGATAAAGAGTACCAATTTCAATTAACAATAATAGAAATGGTACAAACATCTCTGTCATGTCACGACACTTGCAAATAGTTTAAGGAGAAAATTCAGAAAAAGTGGACAAATCCAATATCATAAAACATACAACCCTAAAGCACGCCAAAAGTAGATCGCGGTATACCTAGACAAGAGGCTCTTTAAGCCTATGAGCCACAACGTGACAGAATTGCAACAAATCTTTAGAGGGAGCAGTAGTTTATTTCAAACTGTTAAGAGACAAAATTCCAAGCAAAATCACACAAGTCATGAACTAAGTAGAAAGTTTATTTCACTAAACCCTTGACAGTTTGAAATCAAGAGCAATGTTAATAGGGTCAAATTATAAGAATACAAAGTCGAATTATAGTTTGCTTGACTTGACATACCTTCTTCATTACATGATGAAATTGTCTGCAATGAGAGGAGCACGGACCCCACATGAATTAAAAGCGTTAACTATGAAATTAATCAAAATGCACATTCATTAGATGATGTCAGCATGGATAGGTGGATGAAAGAAAGATCACAAAACTATTGCAGGAAGCTAAGGATTGGGTAAGTCAATTATCCCTGTGGTACACATCACCGACAGATATGACAAAAACGAAGATGAATTGTGTCTCACCTTGATCGCGAGAAAATAATTCCACACTAGATTAGTTGTTGCTTACTTGGACAAATAAGGAGATTAGTACATGGATAGTACAAGACCAAATAATAAACATTGAAGTATCAAGTGGACCACTAAGAATCAAGCAAGAGGAACAATATGACAAATGGTAATTTCCACAAGGATGCCAATCTTGGTCAACCTGAAAAGATAACATTACCTCGTACATGATAGGGCACTCAATCTGCATATGATATAAGATATATCCTTATTGGTTAAAGTATGAGTATATTAGATGTAGTAAACTCAAATCCTATATATATAGGATTAAAATTGATTATGAATTAAGTATAGTATCCAATTTCTAAAGCTCTTATAATTATTGAGAATAATTATTAAAGGTATTTTTACTATTATTATAAGAATTATGTGCCTTGATCTTTTCCTCAGAGAATGTTATTGTAGGAAAAGGAAGATTAATTTCAAATTTAGAGGGAGATTGATATTCAAAAGGAGCCTGACATTTCAATAGATGCAACCTTAAAAGAAAGGCAGCAGATAGAGGAGATGGCTCCATCAACCTTCAATGATCTCGAACATATTGATTCAAAGGGAGTAGACCATGTTGAAGATGGATTCTCCAATAATCAATAAATTGTAGGAGTCAAGAGGATTGTGATTCTATTCTTCCGAACTATATGGGCCTACCTGTGTATATCATGAGGAAGTGATGGCTTCCAAATGATTATCACTTGCATTTGCAAAAGTTATTGAAAGGTGACGATCTTTCAATAACTTAATCTATTATGATGGATATCTTACAATGCCTATGTAAATCATGATAGATTATGCTTAGCATGGTGGATGTTTATATGCTATGCATTATGAGAATGCGAGTGCACATACCTTATAAACACTTTGAGTACATGGTGAATGGTACACAAATTGATGTTCAGGAGGCCAATACACAGAGTACTTGGTGAATGTCAAATAAATTGACTTTAGGAGGCCATTACTCACAACACTTAGTGAATATCTCACGACTTGACATTTGAGAAACCATTACTCAAAGGCACCTAGTGAATGTCAAATGAGTTGACATACAAATGTCGAATGAGTCAACATTTAGAAAAAAAATGTCAAATGAGTTGATATTCAAACGTCAAATGATTGACACCATAATGTCAAATGAGTTGACGTTTAATTTTCTTATATTGCATTTAGCTATTATTTGGTTGTGTTTATCCTCCCTAGCTAAGAGGGAGTGTTAATGTTTTGTAGCTTCGCTCTGATAAACTCTGGTGAAGATATAATTATAATATATAATTATAATGATTAATATTATGAATAGACATGGGCTATCTATTCATAACTCATTCTTCATACATATATAGCTGCATTTGAAAAACATATACCAATATAGGCAACATTATTACATTTGCAGAGATCTTGCGAACTTTAACAGGGAACAAGATGTAAACTATTTTGATGTTGTACTTGTATATACTTATAATTTTACAAAGACAATTTTTTATTTTTATTTTGCTTCAAACTATCAAGCTACCAAACATCGACGTTCCACATCAAGATTCTATTTTGTACCCCATTTTCATTTAAAGATATCTAGGTTCTGTTGGTTCCCAAAACCGCAGATTGGAAATCCAAGAGCCTGCCACTTCTCCGGTAGGATCTCTCAATCAAATTTTGGCCAACGAACGGAAATCGCTTAGATTCCCCTGCACTTAGGGCTCCGCTACACCCAGGCGGGTAAGCCTTCACCTTGAACACTGACTACTCAATTCAAGGGTTTTTTATAGCGAATTTTGGTTTTGATTGAGAGATCCTACCGAAGAAGTGGCAGGCTCTTGGATTTCCAATCTACCGTTTTGGGAACCAACAGGTTCAACTTGTTTCTTTTGTTTACTCATTTACAGACTCATTAGATGTGTCATGTGCATGAGTTATGATGTTTTGAATATGACTCATATTTCTGAACCAAGAGGAATTCCTGTGATGTTGTTCATCATGATGCATATATGGTTTTGATATTGATGTCCTATTTGTTATGTAGACAAATGAGGATCCTAGCTTGATTTTGAGTTATTATGCTCATTGTTTTCAGTTCAATTATAGAGGTGGGTTTTTAGGAGCATCATTGGGGAGTGGCTTGTAATGGGGCCTAGGGCCCTAAGAGGTTGCCAAGGTATCCCATTGTAGATTTGATAATCAAGTGATAACCGAATAAAATGAATTGGGTTGGGATCACACATTAATCAAGATAAATAAGTTCCTCACTCATAACCTTGAGTGCTTGTATAGCCCAAGGATGGGTTTGAGAAGGCATGGTAGTTTGTAGGGTGTTGATCTGACAAATCGATTCCTTGTCCTTGTGAAAGGTTGTTGGTTCCACATGAGTTTGCATCTAGGGGTCGGCATATGTGATGACACTCTACTACGTGTCTTAGGATCCCCTCCGATTAGCCTCATGGTTTGCCTCTGGTATCCCATGTTATATCCCTTATGTAACCCTTGTTTTATCCCATATGTTGTCCCTTGTGGTATTCTTGTGCTTATGCATTTTTGTCCTATCTCTGTGTTTGTTTGTGTGGTGTGGGGGCTTATGTGTTCACATGGTTGGATGGTAGTGTTCTTTCTTCTTTGTCGATTTTTTGACATTTGTTTGAGAGCTTATTAAATGGGCCTTACATCTTCATTGCAATTTCATGCAAATAAATGATTCTTATTTTACATGTGTACCATGCTATGTATCATTCAGTATATGCAGAGATGTTGTAATTAACACTCCTTGAGGAGACTGATGTAACTGTAAACCTATAACAATTTATTATTGGAATCTAATATTTAAGTTAGATAGATCGGTGTTGGTATCAACTATCATTATGTGCTTGTACATTATCCTGTTGTGTAAGAATAAAACATGAACACTTCGATTAGAGGTTTGAAATGAATCTAATTTGAAGATCTTAACCTTGCACATTAATTCTTTATTGTTTTATTGGATTAGCTAAGTGTTTATACATTTCTTAGAATTGATAAGTAGGAGATATTTTCCACAAGTCAAATTGTGATATGTTTGTTTCTAAGCAGTGACATTGGAGATTCTAAGGTGACGTAGTTTAGCATTTGATGGTAGTATTTCATAATGTATCATTTACCATTATTTGTAAATGCAAATATAATGTTTAAGTTGATGTTGTTATTGTTGTTTGAAAACAAAATGGCATGTTCTTTAGTAATTATATATTTGTCCTCTCGGGTTCCTAAGCAGGGGCATTATAGGCCTCAACTTCCTCTTAGCATATTTTTGTTAAATACCATAACATAATTCCAATGACATTTTTCCCACACTCGATATTTCTTTGAATATAGATTGGATGCAACCCCTTGTTATAAGTGGGCAATTATACCTTTCCATCAAGACATATATTTAAAAACTAATGAAATAGACTTATATTAAGGTAGTAATTAATTGATCTAGTCAATTTTAATATGGGTTAAAATTAAACTATATATAAGGTAAAAACTCATATCAAGTAGGGCCTTATTAACATTTTTGTGAACACTTTAAATGAGTGTAGACCTAAATAAAGATTTTTCTCTAATAGGAACCTAAAGTCATGCAAGTGGCATTCCCTACACAACATATCAATCATTTAACATTTCCAATTTTGTAATAATGTCTCCAAATGCAAAGGGATATGACAAGTTCTTATGGATGTCTATAAGGACATAAATGCCCATCATTTTTTTTTCTAGGAGGGAGAATGACTAGGAGATGTTTTGTCCCAATCCCTACAAATTCTAGGAATGGTTCTTAACAAAAGCTCGACTCAATGTAAATTCCTAGAACATTAGCCACTGCTTACATATGATACTTTGACAAATTGCATGCAACACCTTTACCAAAAACACATCTTGTGTCCTATTTGCACCATCCTTCAAAACTTGAGCCAAGCATTTCCTCAAATACTATTTATGCAACTACCATCAACTCTGATACTATGTCTCATGAATGTTCAACACAATGCATATTAATAGTGTCTCACAATTACTTTTCATTAGTTTCCATACATACACTATTTCAATGTGTATTCATAGAGAGAGCTAAAACTTAACATTTTTCAATGAGCGATTACAGTTTACTCTTTGAACTATGATTTTCCCATCTAATAGTGGGGAATGTGTATTATAGATATATGTGATAAGACAAGATGTTTGAAAAATCAATAACAAGTCAATCGCAGAAATCTAAGATTATAAAGTTACATGGTCTTCCATAACCCATCTTATAGGACAATATCCCTTTAGCTATTTTTATATGTTCCTTGTCAATTTTTTGGATTTAATGCATACATGACTTAGCTTTGTTTATTACAATGTTATTTTACAGTCACCAGTTTTCTTTATTCATTGCCAGTTTGACACCCAACAAAATCTCCATTATTGACATCTCTTAGCATATTTTGTAATATTACGTAGCTAGATCTAAATGTGTCAAGTATATAATTATATGCAAATATATCATCCTAATGAAAAAAGATTGAAACAAAATTAATCATTCCATCGTATTTCATCTTGAAAGATGATTCTACCTGGTAAACAAGAGGGGAACCCTGGAATTCTTTTTCAAAACATTGCTCTTGCAAGATCGTTCTAATCTTCATATGCCCCCACTTTTTCATCCTAGAGCCTTGATGATACCCTGGGACAGATGCTACCAAACGGACCTGAAATAATAGCCAAAAAATACAAACGATTTACCCCAAAAGCACACAATTAATTTAGAATCGATATCTAAACCTATTAGATGTAGCTTCAACAAAGTTTGGCTGAAAGATAGAAGGAATGCAGTCTATACCATTCTCAAGTTCATCCCAAACTATTCTAACCATTAATTACAAATAACACATCATAACTATAGCACAATTTAAAAATTAAAATTGAAAAATTACTCAAAAGATTAGTAAAGTGGTACTTAAGGATATGATACATGAAACATGACCATTATTTACATAACAGAAACCTATGGACATACTATAAAGTATGCCCCTTGATCTAAACATTTCTATGAATTCTCCAATTTTCAATCTTTCAAGGCAATATTTTGATTCAAATTTTAGCAATGTCAACTTGTACCCATCAGTACCCTATTGTAATGTGGTAAACCATCATCATCATTTTTTTTGGACAGCTCTATATATTTTGCACCTAAGGTATTCTATTTTTTGTACTAATTTCAGTCATTTATCATCCTAGCATCAAATCCAAAAATATTTGAAGATTCTTTCAAAAAGTTTCTGCTTCGGAAAATGGAACAAATGGTTACAATTTGCATATGCATTGGTGGTGTAGGTTTTCATCATTTTAATTAGTTTATTATTTACTTTCCTACACATGATTTAGCTTGCCTAGGCTAGGAAAAATATTAGTGATAAGGTGAGAAGCTTTACACTTTCTTGAGTGTTTACCTTGCTATTGGATGAGATATGTACTTTCTTTCACCTTGCAATTTTCATAAATGCATTCGCACTTGATTAATGGAATGGCCTTATTCTAGCTAGTTGATTTTTCATTCTTCAATATACCAATTACATTTTGGTTATTTTCTCAATATTAGATCTTGGTTTTCTTTTCTTATATAGAAGTATAGCATGGTATTAGAGACATAATGTCCTAGTTTCATCCATAGTCTACATCAAGAGTTTAAGAGTTCAGAACTTTTAGCAAGGTTGATTAGTGTTGATCGGTAGTGTTTTTTACCTCAACATTGTGCTGAAAAGTTTTAAAATGGTAAGAATGGGCTTTTGTTTTGTCTAAATTTCGCATCAAGAAAACAACCTAGGTTCAAATACATGGTTTATGATCTCTTTTGGCTAATTGAGGAGAGTTTGATCCTAGGATCAAGCAGTCATTCACTCAAATTTAATAACTTTGCCTAGGGACCTGATCATCCTTCCTACTGAGACATGGATTGAGAATGGTTCTAGGCTATTGTGCAGCATGTATTGTATAATGATAAAGGTCAATTGAAGGTTTTAGGATGTCCTATAATGTTTGGGAGGGGTCAAGCTCACTTTTACTAAGTTTGAGGTTTGCACTAGCTAAGGTTTGTAGTAGGCATTCAAATTCCTCTTTTAGTCTTATAGTCGAAATAGCAGCCAGCCGGAACTACCAGCTTGCATTCCTAGCTCAACACCATATTTTTCAATGGCACATCAATTCTATCTAATCAAGGTAAAATAAAAAAGTTTGGTTCCTTGTGAGATAATGCTGAGTGAAATTGGGGAAACTCCTATTGAAGCAATTCTGATAGTGTCTCATAAGATATCAAAAGGAATTGAGCAAATGTGAGTTAGTAGATGGCCTAAGGTTGTCTTCAATGACAACATGAGCAAAAGAAAAGAAATGGATGAAACAAAACGACAAATGGATGAGCAAATGGAATATTTACTTGGATGCTTTCCCCACAAATAACAAACAGATAAAAGCATATGTTTCAAATATTTTTTACGTTAGTCTATGGGGTAAAGTGCTAGGAAGAAAAAGATAAGCATGATCTTAAGAGTTCAACCCCATGTTTGATCATCAAAAGTGCAGATAACAACCAATATTGCATGGAAAGCTACGAATTTTATTGCTCAACAAAGAAACAACTCATTAACTAAGATGTGAAAAGTGGGAGTGGAAAAGACCTAAAGAATCAAGGGAAGAAAGGGTGTATGTTTTTTGCAATATTGGGGCAGTGGAATCAGAAAAGCAGTTTACTCTAGAGTGTGATGCCTTCATGGCCATCAAAGACAAGCGGGCCAATATAATGACAACTATTTCTGGGCATAGTTTGTTCAATGAGGAGACTATTCAGAAGATGGGAGAGCTTATCATCTTCTAAATAAAAAAAAGCATGAAATGTAGAAGACCAAAATGACAAGGCTGGTTGTCCCATACATCATTTTTGCCTTGTGGGCATTAAGAAGATAGATCTATCTACAAGATAACCAAAATAATCGAGGACACTCTTAAGATTATCCAGTCCCTACATCAACCCATCCTTGAACCATTGAGAATTGTTGATCCTTACCCTTTGCTCATTTTTATTGGCTTTACTCTAAGCTTTAATCCTAGGATACCAATTCGTATGGAAAGGTGGAGGCTTCCACATTGGATGCGGGATGCTTTCGGAAGCCTTGTGGATGTTGGTCAGAAGCTAGCTGTAGGCTCCAGACTGCGTCTGGAAGCCAACATTAGCAAGGCTTTCGAACGCATTCAAGAGCGTCTGTAGGACCAGCAGCCGAACAAGTGAACAAAAAACATTTTAAAACACTTAAGTTGCCCATTAAACATGTGTTGTAACTGCATTTTTAGGTTTTTTTTGCCACGTAACCCTAAAACGACCCTAAAGGTGAATACTGAAGCATACACAACTCATTTTGGAACTTTGTTTGCACCTACAGCCACTTATCATTTGGTCTCTAGTTTTCATTTTCATTGTGAAGCCAAGTTCAACATTTTAGAAGAGGATCAATCGAAGAGGGAGAGATAGCTTTCTCAAAGGAGTTTAAATCATTCAAGGTAAGTGATCAATCCCATTCTTGAGTATTTTGATGATTTTTTTCAAGTTCTCAAAGATTTTTTTCAATCTTTTTTTTTGAAAGATATGTAGAAGCAATTTTGGGTATCTATTTTAGTAGTTTTTTCTCACTTCTTTCCACTTGTATGCATGATGTTCATAGTTTTTAGGACCTAATTAAAATTTATTTATTTTCTTATAGAATAGGTTGCAAAAAACTAGGCAAGAATGGATATTGATGGTAGTGCTAGTCAAAGTTCAGTGGGGGGCCAAGGAGGGTAAGGGACTGATACTTTAAAAATTGATATAGGTTCTCCTTTGTGGAGACATACAATACGGATATCATAGGTTTCAGGAAATGGCTCATACTATTGGAAGTGCAATTATTATCAAAGTAACAAAGGAAAACCTTTCAATAGCTCATATTCCTGAGTGAAGCTTCATTTTATGGGCCTTGCCGGCAAAGGATTTGGAATGTACAAAGGCAAAAATGGTACTAGTGCAGAAATACTTTCATTTGTAAGAGAATAAGAAGCTACTAATGCATTGATCAATAGATAAAAAAAAGCTACTCTCAAGGTCCTTTCTCAAAGAGCAAGCTGCATGCACCCACTAAACCAATTGCATCCTCCCAACACCCATTCTTGGAGGTAACTGTGCCAAGAGAGGATGAGGAAGAAGTGGGAATTTCAACCCGCAAAACAGGCCCATTGCACACTGCATTTAAATTGGAGGCAAGAGACCGCACTGATGAGGCTATTGCACATTGCCTCTATGTGAATGGGCTTCCTTTCAACTTGGTGACATAGCCATATTGGAAGAAAATGGTGGCAGTAATCAAAGAATCACCAGCTGACTACACAAGCCCGAGGTACGAAAAGGTGCGTACGACTCTATTGCAACAAGAGAAGACACATATAGAGAAAGACCTTCAACCAATCAAAAAATCTTGGAGAACTTCGGGTCTAACTATTGTGTCAGATGGTTGGAAGGATACAAGAAAATAGCCACTGATTAATGTGATTGCAATTTCCCCCAAAGGGGCAATTTTTTTGAAAGCTATTGATTGTGAGGGGCAAGTGAAGGATTCATAATTCATTTCTAGAATTCCCATCGAGGCCATCGAGATGGTGATACAATTTTTATACAAAAGGCAGTTGCTTACAAATCATAGAACACTTGCACAAATAGTTGTATTAAATAATAATTGCTTCTCTATGATGCTCAAAAATATTCCTGTATAATGAAATAGTAACACCCAATCTCCCAGGGAAATTCTCCGGAAAACTAAAGACAGTATGAAAATGAATTCGGAATGACTTGGATAATGAAATTATTTTCATTTTATTTATAGAAAGAGAAAAAAATCTGCACTATCTTTGTTAGATATTCCAGCTCGAATTAAATGGAGGAGTCTTAAGCTCTAATTACTTTTGAATTGAAAGAAAGAAAGGGTATCAAAGAGTGAGAATGTGGTACAAGTGGTCACAGACAATGCCAAAAATTGTAGGGATGCGGGTGCTTTAGTTGAGAGTCGGTATGAGCATTTTTTTTGGACCCCATGCACAGTTCACTCCCTTAACTTGATCATGCAGAGGATTGGCACTAAAGTAGAGTGGGTGAAGAAAATGTGCGATTAGGGGGAGGACATATAGATGTTTGTGACCAACCACCACATGTCACAATCCATTTTTAGAACATACTCCAAATTGGAGTTGCTGAAGGTAAATTGATTTTTTTTAAATTACTAAGTTTCATGGATATGTGATTTAGTTAAAAATTAAAATTTATAATTATATTGTCAATTGACATATTGTTAACTTGCTTAGGTTGCTGAGACCCATTTTGCATCTCATATAATTGTTAGGAGACGGCTCCTCAAGGTAAAAGTTGCATTAAGCCAAATGGTCATTGGTAATCAATGGGGCGTATGGAAGATCTCAAATTCAAAAAGAGCACAAAGGATCAGGGATTTGATCTTGAATGAGAGTTGGTGGGCTCATGTGGCATATGTATTGGATTTCACCGAGCCCATCATGACCATGCTCTATTTTGTTGATATAGATACACCTTGCTTGGGAGATGTATATGATGGCATGGACACCATGGTTGAGAAGGTAAAACATTCTATACAGGCACATGATAGTGACCCCACACAATGTGAACAAGTGCAAGCAATTATCCACCATCGTTGGAATAAGATGACTACCCCATTGCACCTCCTTGCATATGCCTTATCTCCTAGGTACTATAGTGAGGAGGTAGTTGGTATGCCAGGTAGAGTTGCACCATTTGCGAATGAGGAGGTTGCTGAGGGGTGCCACAAAGCTCTTACAAGACTTCCCACTGGAAGAAATGCATGAAAAAGTGAGGGAAGAATTTGGGTTGTTTGCTTCGGTGTTAAGGCATCCTCCATTTGCACTAAAGGACCAAAATAGAATGGGCGCTATCACATGGTGGTACATGTATGGTCAATCTTTCAAGCATCTTCAACCTCTTGCAATCAAGGTCCTATCACAGGTAAGTTTTTTATTTTGTTTTGTAAATTTATTTTAAACTTTTATGTTTACACTTGTATTCTAGAATTTAGTGTTTCACACATTCTTTAAAATTAATTTGTTTTTCATTTGTATGTTTTGTGACAACTATTTAGGTTCCTAGTTCTTTTGCTGCTGAAAGGATTTGGAGTTCATACTCTTTTATCCATTACGTGAAGCACAACTGGTTGGGCTCCAAGAAAGATGAGGACTTGGTCTTCGTCCACGCCAACTTGCATCTTTTGTCATTTAAGAATGATCATTACAAGGAAGGGGGAACAAAGCTTTGGCATGTAGCCACTAAGTGTGCAGATTTTAATGCAACACTTCATGATCTTATTACAGTCAGAGACGGTGATGATGATAGTGTGGCATGTGGTGCATCTAGCATAAGTTGAACCATGTCTGAATCAAATGATTTTTCAGCAGTTGGAGATGATGATGAGAATATGGATTTTCTTGTGAATCCCTATGATTCAGAGTTAGACTCTGATTGATTGAATCTTCAATCATTAACTATGTTTTTATTTTGTTGGAATCTTGAACATAACCTATTTGAACTTATTGTCTAAGACAATGCTAATGTTGGACAAGCACATATTGATATTCATATATCATATGAATTTTGAAATATCTTGAATTTTGATAAAGGGTTAAGTATCATAGATTCATAGTCATACTATCAAATGATTTTTTTTAATATTTCTTGCATTTCTTTGCATATATTATATATAAATAATATATATGTATATATATTTAAAAATATATATACACATTTCCTCCCGCATCCCATATCCACTTCTAGAATCCGCATTCAAATTAGTAACTTAGCTTTAATCTTGTAAACAATATTTGGCATTTTCTTTGATTTTCTTGCAGTGTAAAATAAGATGTCCAGTAGTATATAGCTATGCTTTATTATTATTTCATCTTCGTGTTATTTGCTGAAAAATAATGTATTTTACAAGGATCAGAAAAGTTTCCATTCGACCAGTCTTTCTTGTCTATCCTTAGAGTCAGAAGCAATATCTGGGATTCAGAATTTTATCTTGAGGATTGGTACAGTTGCATAATAGCAATGCACAGCGATAAATTACAAAGCAAAATCCAAATGTTTTTGTTACATGACAAGGTTAACTGTTAATATAACATAATGTTATGATAGGCATTAAATGATTAACTAGCTAACTTCAAATTGTACAGATAATCCAATGAGTTGAAAGATTAGGGTTTGGGCTGTTTCCTTGCATTCCAAGAACGAAAAATCCTACAACTGACAGCTTCAAGCTAATGTGAACTTTGAATCTAGATCAAGCTTACATGTATATTTCAGTAAAGAGACAGTGTTTCCTAGGGTTCTGAACTATAGAGAAAAAAATCTTGGAAAGATGATACTGATTCCTAAACATGAATAACAGCCACAAAGATGTAAGAGGAGGTGACTGTATATAGTATATATGAACACTAGACCATATCAGTATTCAATAAGCCATAAATTTTGAGCTGGTGTGTCATTTTTAAGTCTTTAGGAAATATCTTATAGCTTTCTACTTTAGAATGTAATGTTCATTTTCCTTCTTAAAACTTGATACAAACAGAGAAAATTGTTCACTTCAAAACAAGGCAGTAAATCGATAGTTAGATTTGACTTGAAAAGAA
This sequence comes from Cupressus sempervirens, assembly GCA_028749045.1. Lineage (NCBI taxonomy): Eukaryota > Viridiplantae > Streptophyta > Pinopsida > Cupressales > Cupressaceae > Cupressus > Cupressus sempervirens. The sequence goes on from CM053790.1 coordinate 397,681,421, forward strand.
TAAATCCAATATAATTTGTCATCTCACTTGCAATATAATACATAACCAGTTAAACTGTGAAATTGTGTTACGAAAAAAGTTCATAAATTTATTTATACAAATGCACATCTAGAAATTATATTCCAGGGCTCAATAAAAAGGTAAGTCGTAAGAACTTGGTTAAAAAGACAGCAAAGTTGCCAAAACTTAATGGCTCATTTTTGAACAAAGGTATTGCTATTAAATTCTAATCAAAACAAATAAGCTAAAAAAGGAAGAATGCTCATGAAAATCAACAATACCGCTGCAGCACTGTAATCAAACCTCCTGAAGTATGCAGCATTCATCATGACATCACCAGTTTGTGGTAAGGGAGCACTGAATCCAGCCCACTGCACCAATACAGAGAACTATTAACATATGTGAACAGTTTTTCCAAAAATAAAGAAGAAATATTCAATGGTCAATCCAAGACAGTATGCATTCTAAAGGCATGATCAATAAACATTAAAATTTGACATAATTCAAACTTTCACACTCTAATGCCCCCGCACTTGAGAAGCTTCCTTCTGGAACTATATTTAGAAATTTCCACCTTACCTACATTCATGACATGTGAATGATCACAGAACTAATGGAAAGATGTCCTTTTTTTCTCTACTGCCTGACGTTTTCTTATCACTATCAGTTCAAACTTCAAACTTTCTATTAGAATCACACTTATTCAAAACTTCAATTAAAAATATATTTAATATCCAAAACCAAATACATTGCAAAATTTTCAGACTACCCTTTCTGTACCTTTTGTTTGTGTGAAAATGAAGGACAATGCCAAAATAGTTAACACAATCCATAGGTTTGCTTGAACTCTTGAAGGAATCCCAAAATTAAGCTAGAATAGGACACAGAAAACAATGCCAAGAGCATTAGTCTGAAATGGATTAATTATGTTAGTAATAATGTCTATTGTCGGTAAAGTTATAAAATAGTCGACAGGTAGATTAGCATGTAGTCGGTAATTATCATGTAGCCGACGAGTGGAATTAATTATTTCTAAATGAGTGCGATGGTTGAGTCACCTCTTCAGAATGGTATATGTACACCGTCTGAAATGGACTTTGGATTATTGTTGTAATCATCATTGGAAGCACTATGTAATCTCTTCGGCATATACGCGAATAATAAAAGGAGTACTGCTGCGTTACATGTTCTTGTCTATTGTTTGTATGCATTAAACTATTTACCCCATATGGTAAACATCTGACCCCCCAAAAAGAAAAGTCGTCTCCGGACGATAATGTCTAACATGTGATGTCCCCAATTTAGCATTTCATTGCTCTTTGGTTGGCTTTGACCTTGTTGGTGGATGCTTGTCTTGCCCAAGGGACTATTTAATGTTGTCAATAAGTTTTGTTAGTCTTGAGGACGCATATCCCACTTTCCAAAGGAATTTCAAGATTTTGATGTGTTCTTCAAGAATCTTGGAGTGGACATCTATATTTAGTAATTTGCTATTATTAGCTCAAACTGACTTCCTCCTCATCAACAGCACCCCAGCACCTTCAATTTTCTATTTGATGATCAGTTGTCTTTTCCACAACTTAATTGGGTCAAATTTAAATTAAATGGTAAAGTTCAATGTTTACACTTCTTAAGTTTTTAGAATTTAATTGCTTAATATTTAAATCAAGACTTTAGTTTGAGTACAAGCATTTAAATATGAAATATTTCATTATTTTACTTAAGTTAATTTGAAAGTGGTCATAAAGTTTACAATAAGATGTAAGGGGATTATAATAACATTTTATTTTCTCCCATTTTTGTCCTAGAGTTTGAGGATATATAAGTGACTTCAGTTCATTTGCATTTTTATGTGGGTAATGTATTTGTTGGAGAAGCTCTGTTCGTTTGTTCGTGGAACTCTCGGAAGAAGAAACCCTACCTAGAGTATCATCTCTGGTAGTAAAAGATCTATTCTTGGGTGATTGTTGGTAGATTCATAGAGGATCTGCAGTGGTGCTTCATTGGTGATAGATTGTTAGTGATTTTGGTTTATATTTATGAGAAATATGAAGACCTTCACAGTATTTTGAGTTGCAAGTTGAAATCATGTGTTTGTCAAGCAAGCATTGGAGGTAATATATGTATGTGAGTTGTGAACTGATTATTGCAATTCATCATCTGGGTGTACAACTTGCCATGAGTGTTTGAACAATCTTGAGTCAACTAAGACAATCCATTGGAGAGGTTGTTGTTGGGTGTTGTTCCTAATACTATTCTTCAGCCAGGTGACAAGTCCATGGGGATAGGGAGCTTCATAGCCATACAAAGCCATAAAAGGTGACATGTTGATCAACATGTGGTATGTAGGACTTTTAACAATACTCACCCAGGTATAACCATTTAAACCATGCTTGGTACTTCCCTGAAATGCAATTTTGGAGATATGCTTCCACCCACATATTAACAATCTCAGTCTACCCTTCTGTTTGTGGGTAATGTCATATTAAGAATGTCCCATCAAAATAAAAGTTCCTGCCAAAATAAGCTCAAGAATATTCTCTCCCTGTCACTGATTATGTTCCTAGGTAATCCATGTACCCTAAGAATATCTCTGAAGAACGAATCTGCCACTTGTGTTGCTGTATTTACTGCCAAATTGTAAATATACCCATTAACTTTCACATTATGAATCATTAATTCTCCACTCTTCCCTTGAAGTGCATTTAATCAAACAGTTGACACACTGCTATGTAAATCAAATAGTATTGTTTTAATTTGATGATTTAGGTTCAAGTATGTTTAAACCTACTATCAATGTGTATTTCAGTACATAAACCTATGATAGCATGTTCAAATAGAACTATAAGTTTGTAAAAAATTTGCCAACAATGTATAGATTAACCAATGACTGATATTCACAAAAATTGCCGAATGAGAGATTGACTTCTAACCTGAATATTTATAGACCATTCATTTATATTATCCATCCTCAGCTGGCTAGTAAAACATAAAGACCAAAAAACTTTGAAAAACATTCCGTGATTAGGGAAAAAGCACCCTAAAAACCAAAGTAACTTGAATCGGAATCGGCAAGGCCGAATCGAATCATGAATCGGCAATGAATCGGCAAATTTGAAAAAACCCTTTAAATTTAAAGATTTTAACAATTTAAAACTTATTTCATGTACCCTTTATTGAATATAACTTAAACACACTATAACATCATCAAATAGAAGTTAAAACTTAACATACATAAACATGGAACATATAATCCATCACATACGTAACTATGTTATCTAAAATGTAAATTGTAGACTAGCTGAAGTAAATAGAAATCAAATGATCATCATGATTTAAATCATAGAATGTAAGATGATCCATAAGACATCAAATCATAAATGTGTGTAAGAATCTAAGATGAAGATCCATGAAAGTTTGAAACATATGTCTATCAATGATTCAGTATCAATATCTGTAAACAAAATATAAAAGCAAGGCTCCAGCTCAAGCCTCAGGCTCATAGTCATCATCATCCTCAACACCATCCTCAAGCTCGGCTGCAACCTCAGCCTCAACCTCTGAGTATCCAGTCTGCCTAGTAGCAAGGCGTCTAATGTAGGTCCTAGAGGACTGCCGAGCCATATCTCCCGCATGTAAGATGGGCTCACGAACATTACTAGGGCCTGTGTCTGTGCGTGCACGTGTGCGTTTACCAATGCCTGAAGAACGTGCTCTAGATGCCTTAGCCTCTATATCCACCTGGTCAATCCACACACGGTCCCCCTCAGTGAAGACTGGATCCACAACCTCTGTGAGCCACTCTGATTCTGGATCAATCTCCTCCAGAATGATCGGAAAGGAGTCAGTGCCCAAAATCTGTCTGATCCTAAGACGGAGGTTGTAATGAACAAAGACAAGATCATTCAACCTCTGCACTGTCAACCTATTTCTCCTCTTCGAGTGGATGTGTTTGAACATGGACCAACTGCGCTCACATCCAGAAGCGCTGCTTGGCTGACTCAGAATACGGATGGCAATTTTTTGAAGTTTTGGGGTTGTGGCCCCAAACATTTGCCACCATCTATCTGAAATAAGGGAAAATAAAAACAATTAGTCTCATTTACAAATTACAAATTACAAGTTAACTCTAAAATTACATAATCAACTTTAAGTTTAGAATCTAGATTTATGAATATTGAATATATTATTTAATTTTTACCTGGTTGTATTGTTTCCCGAGCATCTATGGCCATCCTGCTAGAGAAAAGTGGCCCTTCTTCATTATTGAACTTATCAAGCTCAATAATTGCAGCACTGCTATCCTCATCAATACTCAACCTCTGGGCCACTATATATAATCCGATGAGAACCTCCTCATTCGCCTTGAAGTCAGGACGGAAACGAGATGCTGGATTCAAAAAGTAAGTTGCTGCATGGATGGGTCTGTGGAGCTGATTCTGCCATCTCCTATCAATGATGTCCCAAATAGGGGCATACTTCTCCTGCACTCCTGCATACTGGGCTCTAATGGCCTCCTTGGCCCTATCCATGCCCTCATTTATGTAGCCCATAGAGGGCTTCTCCCCATCAGCAGTTTGTAGGAGAGATACAAAGGGCTCAGTGGCCTACATATAAAGTAAAACAAAAATTTGAGTCAAAACTTAAATATAGAATAATTCAATAATATAACTTAAGGTAAAACTAAATCATTAAACAATTAGCATAGTAAACTATAAAATATTAAATGTTAAATTGCAATAAATTTACCTTAAGGATTTCTCTAGCAAGTTTCCAAAAACCATCATCATCAAATATGTAATCCACCACATCTATCCCTGCAGTGGTCGTAGCATAGGAAGATGAAATCCACTCCCGCCCAACAAACATGCTCCTCAAATCATCCCTTGATGTCAACAAGAACTGCAAGGTGATGAAATTCGAGGCAAACCTCGTGATCCCTGGACAAGCTAACTCTTTGTCTCTTGTGTACTTCCTCATTGTGCTAAGGACAAATGAATGATTATAAATAAACTTGCATATGTTTTTTGCCCTTTCCACACATGACTTGACCCACTCAAGTTTGCCAATTTCCTCCAACATGAGGTCAATGCAGTGTGCCGCACAAGGGGACCAAAATATGGGGGGGTGCCTCTCCATCAAAAGTTTACCTACAACAATTTTAAGTTAATTAGAAATTCAAATTTCAAACATGTTAGAACTTAGGAAACTTAGAAATTCTAAGTTAGAATTAGAAAAAGTTCAAAATTCAAATAAATTTATTTTCAAAACTTGAAAAGTTTAAAGTTTACCTGCAGGAACATAACTTGCTGCATTATCTGTCACCACTTGCACCATATGTTGTTCCCCCACCTCTGCTATAACTTCCTCAATAACCTCACATAAGTATGTGGCGTTTTTTCCATGAGCAGAAGCATCAATGGATTTGAGGAACATGGTATATCCTACAAGTAACAAAACAACGAATTATAATTACTATTAGCAATCAACAAATCAAAATTTGAAATAGTCAATCACGATACATAATTATGTATGTAGAAAAGTAGAATGATCAATCACCTACACAGGATACAAGAAAATTGAGGAGTATTCTTCCCCTCCTATCTGTCCAACCATCAGTCATGATGATGCAACCCTTTTCGATCCACTCCTTTCAGTTGTCCTCAAGCTCATGCCTCATATCCTCAACCATTTCATCTAGGAGGTATCCACTCAACTTAGCCTCAGTTGGGGCTTTAAACCCCGGACCACAAATGGCAATTGCATCTATCATGTTCTGCCAATAAGGAGCCCTGTCACAAATAGATAATAATATTGATTAGAAATTTAGATGTCAAAAACTCAAATCATAAAACAAGTAGATATAATTAAAGTTTTACTTTTACTTTTAACTTAAAAAATAACAAAGAAAAAATAATCAATTACCTGGCTGCAATAAATGGAATGTTGCAAAAGTACCAGAATTTGCAAATCTCTTTTCTAGCAGCATCATGAATCTCCTTGTTCAAACCCATGCCCTCAAGCGTGAGTTGGGAGCCAGGAGTAGTGCGGGGCACAAAGTAACTATCCATTCTATTTTTCCGCACTCTAGGCCGCAATAGGTTGGTGTTGGACTCTATCTCAGTATAAGACCGACTACCACTAGCACTAACACTCACATGAGCACTAGCACTAGCATGAAAAGGAGGCCTGAAAGAACCCTCTCCAACACAACCTACGGATGCGGAAGCTGATGCAGATGCAGATGTAGATGCAGTTGCGGATGTGGGAGCACGGGAGCCAATACCTCTTAACCCTTCAAGTTGCATTTTCCTATTCAACTTGTCTTGTTCAATTTTTTCTAATGCCACTAAACAAGTGCGTTTTGCCTCAGCAGTTTGATGAGTGCAAACTGTGACATCATGGCCAGGTATGCCAGCAATGTGGTATTTCAATCTATAGATACCTCCCGAATTTATTTTTTCTTTGCAAAATATACATTTTGTTTGATATTTGGTTCTCTCAGGAAACTCTTCATTATATTTTCAGCATTCATCTTTTTTACCCATTGTGGAAATTGGAAAATGAAAACAAAGGGCTGCTGCAATAAAAAAATTCATGTAAAATATCAAAGTTTGCAACTAATAAACAAAAACTACAAAACAACAAACCCTAGTTTGCAATTTATTAGAAATAAAAAACATTAAAGATTTGCAAATGAACACTAAAAAAAATTAACAAAAAATGCATAATACACTAACATGCAAAAAAAAAACCAGCACTTACCTCTTGCAAATGAGTTTAGGAGTGTTGATATTGACTCCTTAATGCTCCCAATGCAATTTATGGCCTCCCCAGATGGACTTCTAATCTCTTTGGTGCTCTTCTTTCTTGCCAGTTGGAAACCTATGGATTTTATTTTTTCTTCTTCTCTCTCACTCTTCCTCTCTTCTACTCATGCTAAGAAAATAGAAGGCTCTTTAGGGTTATAACAAAGAGGAAAGACAAATTAGAAAGCAACTAAAACATGTCTGTTTTTTTTAAATCCAACTTTTTATGCTTGCTGGCGCGGCCGATTTTTGGAGATACCTGATGGCGATTCTGGCCATTTTTGCCATGAATCGCCGATTTGGGCGATTCAGGCGATTCACAAGAAAAAATCGCCTTCAGCGATTTTCGATCCCAAAAAAATCGGAAGTCATGAATCTTATTGCCAAATCGGCGATTTTGGTGATTTCAAGGCGAGTTTTGGAACTATGGTAAAACTCATCAGTTTTTCTTAAGCTTCCTTGGAGCAAGCAAAATTTTCCTTGTATACCACGATGTGAATATTCAAAACCACCCAGACATCAGTTCTTCATGCAACGCAAAAAATATTATGGTCAAGGTCTGAGATTTCTACAGTAGAGAAATATGACTTATGCCATGTACAGAATGCTAACATAGAAATTGAACATCCGCCTGAACCTATGAAGAATCCAGTTCTACCCAAAAATCTTTCTCCCTTTCTCTACTTCATAAAGATCAGAATATATTTCCTACAAGCTAATTCCATTAATAGAATCACCCACTAGACAAGTTGTTATATAAAGATCCGCTCGGCAAAACCAGATGTTGGTGTCAAATAACCAATGCTCCCAAAGCCACAAACTACAAGCAATTTCTATTGTGCAATGCAATAATACTGATGCCAACTGCAACCGTATCATGTTCCATTTCAATATTGCCCTCTCCACTTAAGTATTAGGATTCACCCAAACAAAGATTATACCAGTTTGACTATAATCAAAATGCTGGATTTCCATTTATTTATGACCAACACTGGAATATTTAATTAAATAATTAAATTGATTCCATATAAGTTCCACCAATAATGAGAGTATTTATCTCTTGATACATGCAGTTCTTCAAGTGACAAATTGTTAATAAGCATTACTTGATAAACATTACAACAAATAGACATTCTAACACATATCTCATTCGCTAGTTGAAATAATCGGTTTCTTCATATAATAATCATGCAAATATAAATATAAATAGAGCAAATGACAGACTTTCATTGAACTATACCTCTTCTCAACATTAAAGGATATGCTAGCCTTTTATCTCTCCTCAACATTAAAGGATGTGCTAGCTTTTGATTTCATCCTTACATGATATACCAATATTCATTGATACTATGGCTCATAGTTTAAAAATTTGGTATTGGCAATATCTCGGCTGACCCAAAAATTTCGAAAATCTTGAAATCAACAAAAACTTGGCAATAAATCGGCACTTTTATCGAACAGTTGAAAATATCCCATATTTCCATTAAAATTATTAAAACGGTAAAAATTAAAATAGAATTACTAGTTTAATATTGTATGACAATATTAAATATTAATAAACATAGTATAATAAAATATAAATTATAAACTATTACTATTTAATAATATTGTATTTCATAATATATGTATTTTACTATTTTATATATACTGCAAGATTGTAAGTCTATTTAATTAATCAATATAGGTTATATATTATTTAATAATACATAATAGTAAAGTTACATATAGATACAATATTATATTATATTGATTGAAACACTGCATAATTTAATTATTACTAAATTAAATATAATTTAATAATGTAAAATTACAATGGAATACAAATACAAATTGCATATAAATCCACCCAACCTGGTCGATTCTTCCTACAACCAGTGACTTTAGCCCAATTGATTCTACCTGCAACTAATTAATTCAGCAAAATCACCAGACGATTCAGATTCAGCAAATCACCATCAAGATTCAGCAAATGCCCACACGACAATTCAGATTCAGCAAATGCCCACACGATTCAGCAAGCAAACATGAAAATAGTCAAAACAAAATATGCATTCAATACTAGCTATCCATGGTAAAACCTAATAAGAGTTTGACATCTTTTAATATATAAAATGCTCAACGAAAATCCATATTTTCAACCCTATTTATCTGCGGGATTTGGCAATTTTTTGAAAATCAAACGCTGTGATTTTCTGAGAAAACCAGTACCGATACTTTGGGCAATTATATTGGCTATAACATTCATCTGTGATATTTCGCGCGACTAGTGATATCTTGCTGCTTTTTTAACTATGCTATAGCTAAAGCAATACAATGCCATTGTAATTCTACAGTCAAAATATTAATTTTGGCATAAGAGAGCTTAATGAAATATTTATAAAATGGGTCAAGTTAATATTATTAAGTGGGTTAAAGGTGACAAAGACGGAAACGACAAAAAGATAGAAGTGGAAACTAAAGTCACTATTCAACATTAAAGGGGGAGTATCATTCATTGTCAGCTACACTTGAATTTGAGATTGGATTTTTAGTTTCTCCTTGGAGAACATTGGGAAGCTGAGGATGGAACCTTCAGGATTTCTTGGTAGATTGGACATAGCCCTAATTCATTGTCTGTAGTAGATTCATATCAGAATTTTCATTTGGGATTACAGGTGCATGTTATTGTTTCTCTCTAATATGAGTGTAACACAATGTTTCTAAGATTGGATTTTATGTTTTTGGTTGTTGTATTGCTGATTTATAATAGTAAATACAGTAAAAATTCTGAAGTTATTGGCAATCTTTCAATCATCTATGGATAACGTCCATTCATATATAGGGCCTTGGAATAGTTTTGCGACATTGAGAATCTCAGAAAGCAGATGATTTAGTGTGGAAATTTTCAGAATCGTATGCACAGGGTATTTCAGGTTGGACTTTGTGTTATTTTGGCAGATTATTCCAAGGGAATATTATAGGCACTGGTCCATTGAGACATTCGCACAGCTCTTGGGTTACTATTCTTGCTTAAGCGGCTGAAAATCATTTGGAATAAGGACTAATAATCCAATTGCACTATTGCATCTAATTCTCTCCAAAGCGTTACATGAAAACAAGTTGGGTATGCTTCCTATGTGTAAGACCAGGTCAGAGCTGTTTCAAATCTGATATTGGGTACTTCAATGATGATATGAATATCCAGTGAAATAATTGACGAAGTGACTTTGATAAAATTTTGACCTCTCAATAAAGTGTTGCTATAGTTTGTGTTAATAGCCACAGTGGGTTCCTCATTCATTATTGTGTTCGTACAGGAGGGAAAATGAAAAAATCAATCATTTATGCTGCTATCCTTGGCGGGAGTCATAAATATATTTGATATATTTATTCTGGAGTAAATATACATCCGCTAAGAAGGCTGAAAATATATTTGCCTCAGCATAGAAAGGAGTTTGCACCAAGGAAACTGACTATCCAGGATCACATCATTGTTGGCACAATATCCCCAGTGCTTCTTCTGTTGCATTATGTGTAAAGCAGCCATACCTTTCTAGTTACCGCTGTTCAGTTTAACAATATCTTCAATGATATTTGGATAGACATTTCAACCTACAAATTGTGTTATTTCAATCAAGACAGATTTCAGTATTACATGTTATATTTGTAGGCACGAAAGTTGGTTTTAGCAAGAGTAAAGTGTGAAGTTTTTATCAGAAATCATCTATTATAAGTTGATTAAATATTGGTGAATGGGAGTGTATAAACTACATCTGTAGATTCGACAAGCCAAAGTTCTATTTAACATTTGTTTGTAAAATTGTAGTATGCAATCATTCCTATTACGAAGTAATTGGTAAAATACTTGTTTGTTATTAACAATGATCAAGACATTAATTTATATAAGAGACTGAATGATGTTTCCTTAAGAAACAATCATAAATAATATAAACATTATTCTAGAAACAAAAAACTAAATATTAGAAACATTCTAATATTTACAGAAGATCACAATAGATTACTAAGTGCTTATACAATAGCTAATAGAGCACAATAATTTACAATAGATTATAATAATCTTTTGTAATAGGCTACAATAGAATACAATAGATAATAGAGCACAAAGTTGTCAAAAAAGCATAAAAGGCAAATTCTATTTGCTCAAGGTTCTCCGCACTGTTCGTTGTGGTTGCGAACCAGATTGCTTAGATAGGGTAGCTAAGTGCTTCCGATATTCAACCTTAATGTGCCCAAACTTGTGGCAATAGTTGCATTGAATGTTTTTCTTCTGGAAGCCTTCTGAATCTAAAGTAGAGGATGTCTCCTAAGAAGATTGTTGAAACTGGCCTTTATCCTTCTAAAAGGATTTGGTAGCAAAGGCTTGCGTTGTGGAGGTGGAGTTGGAACTGCTATTGAACTGTTATTTCTGCCGATCTTGTTGAAGCAGAAGTGTGCAGAGATTAGTAAACTTTAGATCAACACTAGAAGACGTGATGTTGAGTGTCTCAATAAAATGCTCGTAGGACTTTGGTAAACTCTAGAGAGTGATAACCACAACATCCTCTTCCTCCATTTTGTGACCAATGGCAAGCATCTAATAAAAAATTTCTTGAATCCAATTCAAGTGAGCCTGGAGCAAGGTTCACTTATCCATGATAATAGAAAGCACAATGCTCTTCAAGAAGAAAGCTTTGCTCTTGTCACAAGTCTCATGAAGGCCTTTGAGATGTGCCCATATCTCGGTAGTCGTCTTGCCGGATGGAATTTAAGAGAGTTGATCATCAGCCATGGATAATTTGAGAAGCATCACCACCTCTCGATTATTCCAATCCCATTAATCTTGATCAATACTAGGGGCAGTCGGACGTTGTGTAACACCCAGACAATCTGATCGGTATTCCAATATTCAAAAAATGCTATATCTGTTGCTTCCAAGTGCCATAATTTCTACCATTGAATTTTGAATTGCTCTTGAGCATAATATTGGTCAATGAAGAAGTATTCTTGTTTGTTGGCCATAACTAATTGTGGAATCCTGTCGGAGAATTGCCAAACTCCTAAATATCCAATCTGTGGTTTTGGAAACCAACAGATTGTTGACTTTACTAGGAGAGCTGCTCACAATACATATTGTTAAGTTATCCAAAAAATTTAATTTCACAAATCATAAATCATTCGTAATAGTTTGTTTGGAAGCATACTCTACTAGAAGTGAGAACCTCGAAGATCAACATTTGCCTCAAAAGAAGGGGCAGCTCTATTCAAAAATTCAATTTGTATCTCTACTAAGGGAGAAAACTCGGACAGAGATGGTAGATAGTTTTTCAAATGTATCGGTCATTTCAAAGAAAGCCCTTCATTCCAGATGGCATCAGGCCATTGGATTTCAAAAAATTTGATTATGAACCTAGCAAACTATCCCCAAAACTTTCACAACTTGTACCAAAATTCCACGAAGAATGGGATGAATCAACACTTCAACATTTGGATGCGTTTTATACATTCATAGAAGATTATGAGATCGATGCAGAAGATTTGGTGATGAAGCTATTTGTTGGGACATTAAAGGATAATGCAAGAAAAGCATATGAATCATTACCTACATAAAGTATCTCATCTTAGAAAGAGTTTGAACAATGATTCTTATATGAATTTCATGATGCAAGCGAGGAAGATGAGATGTGTTATGAAAAGTGTGAAGAGCAAAACTGCGGCACGAAAGAAGATCCTGACATGTCTCCACTTGATGCCTTTTTCGGTTTAGAGAGATTTGAAGGGGTCTTTGGCACATTTGTACATGAGGATAACAACCATTTATCATGAGATACCATCAAACATCACACACCCATACGTGGAATTTATAAAGATTTGTTTTGAATTGGGAGTCTCACCAAGTGACCCCGATTTGAAACTTCTTTTTCAGATATTGGAAGAAAGTGATGGAGCTGAAGAAAGATATATCGAAGTGCTACAAGAACATAATGATCTTTCAGATTTGAATGGAGAAGTTTCTAGTCAGTCTGAGGAAGAATCCATCCATGATGATACTTGTATAACAACAGATGTTAGTGAATGTGAAAATGAGGAAGAAGATTCTCTCAATGTGGAAGAAATTTCAGCCTTGTTAGACATAGAGTATCAGAAACTTGTTGAGAAAAATAGTCCTAAATTTTTCTCAATCCACCATAATAAACAAGTTAATGGATTAGCACATACTCAAGAGGTATTAGAGGAAGTAGGAGAAGACATGGTTGAGATAAGATAAGATAATAATATTAATGTCCAACAAAAAAACTAAAGAGGTTTATGGGACTGAGCATACAAACAGAAGAGTTGGCAGCAGCAGGATCACCAAATGGTGACAGAAAAGAAACAACAAAATAAGAAACAGGACCAAACACCAAGTAAGGACTAAGAATCCTTCCTAGGTACAAAGTAATCAATCACAGAAGGATATAACCATCGACGATACAACGTGATAGATCGTCGCTGAGATCCGCTGGAGGAGTGTCCCTGTCTGGAAAGACTGGTGCAATGTCTGACGGATCTGGAAGGAGTAATGTTGGAAGGCCTTTTCATGCCCCGTGACTGAGATGAAGGGAAGAAAAAGGCGGTGATGAGCTTATCAAAGTGTGGTTCTGAGATGTGGTTGTCTGAAGGGAATGTTCACGAAGCTGGGTGGCCTCTCGAAGATAAAGTGCGAGACATCGTTGATCCTCATATTTGAAGAACTCAGAGAGAGAGAAACAATCTCTGAAAAGAGAATAGTATCTCACCCTAATCTCATAGTAGATAGGGCAACAAAATAAGAAATGAGTCTCTGTCTCAACCTCAACCAATGTACACAATCTACAAATATGATCCTCTCTGTCCTAATGGTGATCAGTTTGGACCCGAAGATGATGAGAACCAACTTTAAAGGAACCCAAGGAGAATCGAAGAGCGTGACACCAACGCCGATAGAGATACCTGGGACGCACAATAATGCAAATTTGAATCTCAAGAAAATGCTCTGCATAAAATGCCATCTTAGGGCTTAATCCACCAGAAGGATTACACCAAGTAGTGATAATATACTAGCTGTAAATATCCTGTCTAACATAATCATTCAACACTTGTTGAGAGGGGAGGAGATCAGCAAGAGCGTCCAATAAGAACTGGTATGGAGGAAGATGATCAATATCAATCCCAATCGAACCCAACAAAGAAGTGGCCAGAGCATACCAACAACGAGATCTAGTGCTAGTATTGAATCTCGTAATTTGAACCAAAAAACACTATGCCAGATGAGAGTATCTATGACGATCAACATCTGAACCCATGAAACCACGAAGTCGATGAAGAAACCAGATCAAATAAAAAATGGTCACAAGTCTAAAAGGATGAGCACCAAACTCAGCTAGGACAATGTTGTGAGGGGTGAATCTATGACATCTAATGATGCGTCGTAAAAACATCTAAATACGTTCAACATGTTGGTTCCCAAAACCGCAGATTGGAAATCCAAGAGCCTGCAACTTCTCTGATAGGATTCCACAATTAGTTCTAGCCAACGAATGGGAATACTTATCATTTCCCTTGCACTTTAGGCTCCGCTACACCCAGGCGGGTAAACCTTCACCTGAAATGCTAGTTGTCTGGTTTAAGGCTTTTCTATAGCGAATTTAAGCTTCTGGAGTTCTTTGGTTGGCAAATCCCTTGAAATCAATCTCACCGAAATTGAATGTTGAGTTTTTGAAATAACTGAAAGAATTGTATAATGTTTGTCAATAATGAATTTTATGCTTGTAAAAGGAATATATAGATTTTTTGACTTCAATAATAAAGAGACCAATGCCTCTGCTCATCCGGGCAATAGAGTCAATTTCAATGAATTTTCACGTACAACTTCATAATGTTTTACACACTTTACTGCCAACAATTAAATAATCAAGATGCGACAGATCAATTGTTATGCAATCTTAAATTAGTCCAGATTGAATGTTAACTCCTCTGGGAGATAAACTAGATAGATACGGAAACAATTAAATATATCACACTATCTGTGATGATCAAATTTAAATGCTAAATGACCTTATCCACTTATTTGACATTTAAATTGTATACAGAATTCCAAAGATTAATTACAAAGGACGATTCGCCTGTAGTTTAAATCTCCACGCCTTTAATAATAAACAAAGAACATTTTATTTTATTATTGAAATAAAATAATAGAACTTTTATTACAAAGTCATAATGAGCTCCTTATACCTCCATACAAAATAATATAAAATACTTCTTGTGAATATCTGAATATGGATCTAAATGTTTTTCGAATCTTTTTCCTCCAAATGAAATATCTCTACAACTATTTATATTGTGTATACAATAGGATGTGACCTTTAAATTCAAAAGTCATATTATTTAATTGCTTTGCTTCATTAATAAAATATCTTATTTTGATTGTATAATAAACTTCACAGTTAATATTATTGTGGCTTCTCCTTTTTAATTAATAAACCTTTTGCATAATTAACCACAAATATAAATGGCTTCCTTCATTACCAAGTTATGATTTAGCGGATACTATTGTCAATATAATCGGCTATGGCTTTTATTTTCAAATATGATATCCTTCGATATCCCTGAAGTATGTGAGTTTCTGACTATGTTGCATGAGTTACTCTTTTTAAATAACAAATGTGATCATGCGTACCCCGTAGTCCATCTTTGGCATTATAATCATGATTTTATTGCCATGGAATTTAAATAAATTCTTGCGGGCATATGGATTCTTCATCGCAAATTCATTCCAAACATGTCAGCTTCCACTTGCGTACTCTTCTTGTTCAGGCAGATCTCAAAATCCACGCGATGACGGGTTCCATTGGATTCTCATTGCTTGAATTACGTCCTATCTTTCTTGATGGTCATCAAACTTAGATTGAACTTTCACATCTGCTATTACATGTCAGTCACTTTATTGTTGGGCATATCAACTCAGACATTTCCTATTGCTAACTCGAGCTGCTCATTTCTGGGTGATATATATTTTGTGACCTCCACAAAACTCCAATTTTTGTTTCTAGACGATAATAGGCACCAAAAGTAGGTTCACGGCAACACAAGAGGGCTACCTCTTGAGTTATATTATAGTCACTAACAACCACTTACATAGTATAATTCCTTAATCATTCCAAGCAGATTACTTCTGCAAGTTTTCTTTCATTTGTTTGAATGCATATGATGTATGGTGTGGATTTAGGAATTGAATTGTTGCTTTTGCAATCTTTGTTTGACTTCTAGATTTCATATCGCTATAGTTTGGATATTGTTTTTATCACAATACGGCCAAACAATCCTTGCTCTTTGTTACTATTTCCAAATCATTGTTCAAGCAAGATATAAACATTGCAGTTTGTAGAATCTGTCAATAACATTTCTTTATCTCCAAGTTTGAGCACTAAGAACACCTTCTCTCATATTAGAAATGAATTTTATATACTATGTAAGAGCATTTTCATACTTATGGTAAGATTGAAAGTTGGGAAAGAATTTAAATGCTAGATAGTAGTGCACATATACATCATCAAAAGCTGAGACAGAGGATTGTATTGCCTTCATCAAAAAGAGATGGAACTCGAACATTAGTTGTAATTGCTTGGCATTATCCAAATTTTTACACAATTTTTGCCTATAGAAAAGATGCTTCCTAGTAAACTTCTCATCTTGCAATACTTTCTTCCAAAAATTCTAGTCCTTTTCTCTTTATCTATTGCTTATGCAATTGTGTTGCCATTATTATTGATACATGCTCTATGATTATGAATTCTTCATAGGTACCTTGTCCATCTAAATATTTTTACCTTTTCATCACTCTTCACCATAAAGAATGAAGACTAAAACTAAGGCTCCATTAGTGGCTCTTGTTGGGGACATATGTCCCTTGCGGGCATAATGGGATTCCAGCTATCTCTGGAAGAGCAGACCGAGCATCCATGCTTAGCATGATGCAAGGTGAAGGTGGGTGGCCCCAAGGCCCCCAAAAAAAATGAACATAGATCTTTCCTCTATTGAACACCCGATTCTGATCATGTAACACCTTGGATATCCTAATCATGATATCATATTGTTCCTTAATAGAATTTGATCCATTAGCAAATGTTAGAAAACAACCATCATTTGATATATGCCTTTCTTTCATCATTTCAGTCTGCCGCTCATATATCAAACTTGATTTAGATGCACCATCCTCATGGATGATGGTTATTGGCTCTACTTCTTCAATGTAGTATTTAGGATCTGATTTATGTTTAGCCTCTAAGAAGTCATCAAGTACACTATCATCTTTGCTAGGTGGAAGATCTTTATGCATACAATCTGATCCATTTTCACAAAAAGAAATCGAAGATAACTCATATTCAAGAACTTGATCAGGTAGGATATTGGAACAATTTTCAGAACTATTCTCCAACATATCCTCCCCATTATGCATGGCTGATTCCACCTCACCTTCACATGTTTGATGTTCCTCCTACTCATAGGATGGACTGAAAGATGTTTCACCTTCTGAATACACTTCATGGGTTTCATCAATTTCAACATCAGACTTGTTATCTTCATCATGGTGCTGATGGATTTGGCTACATGGAAAATCTTCCTCAAATAAAGGATTCAAGAACATAGTGAACTCAAACACATCCCTTTCTGCTTTCTCTTCAAACAATGGGTTTAGGAATATAGAATATTCAGACGTGCCTTCATGAGAGCTCTAGAACATAGAATATTCAGACATGCCTTCATGAGAGCTTTCATTTGGATCATCAAGTGTGTCATCAACAAAGCTGATTTCTTCATCAACATTACCTTTGGAACTTTCCTCTTGTTCATACACCATATAATGTTCTACTTCATCCTCACTATATGATTCCTCGGAACGATCATCTCTTTCATCCAATGCCCTTTGAGAATGCACTATTCCATCAACTTGCTCACCATAGTGATTTAAGAAAAAAATTGGACCATTTCTTTCAACATGTTTTTGATACTCCATATCTAACAAGGCTGAAATCTCCTCCACACTAAGAGAATCCTCTTCCACATTTTTACATTCATTTTCATCTATAGGCATATAAGTATCATCATGGGTTGATTTTCCTTCAAAATTTTCATCTCCATTCAAATCTCTAACTTCACTTGACTCATATATTACTTCAATCTCGCATTCATTTCATTCTATAGTCAGTTCATTATCCATAAGTTTGAGAAAGTTAAGAAACTAATGATCATATAAGAGGCCTAATTCCTGCATCCTGTAGAGAAGATCAGATGATGGAGGCCTCTATTCTAAAGGTATTTCTTGATAAGCATTAAACATCCTTATAAAGAATTGTGTTGCAAATTCATCTTCTTGCTTTTATAAATTCAAATATGCGTCCAAAGGAGATATATAACTTGAACTTTCATCCAATATTTGGAAAAGAAGCATCAAATCAGGATCTTTTGGTGAGATTCCCAACTCACAGAACTTATCAATTCCTTGCGTAGAGGCATGATTTCTGAAGGTACCTCCTAAAAAATATTCAACATCCTTACAAACAAATGTGCGGATGTCTCACCTTCATATCTTTCCAAATTGAAAAATTCATCTAAAGGGTGTATTTATTCTTCCTCCATGGTGTAACATAGATCCGCCTCTTGATCGTCGTATTCTTTCTCCATGTTAAGTAATCAAATCATCTCCTTCTAAGTCCTCTCCCTCAGCAGAGTTACCAACTGAAACTTTATTGAATACAATTGCCACCTCTTTTGAGGAATGTATTGATCTTTCAGGTTCTTACTTCCAGCAGAGTACACTTCCACTCAAACTGTTACAACTTCTTTCTAATATTGATCTACAAAATTAGAAGTTTTGAGTAACTTCGCAATATGTATTGCGAGTAACTCTCCCCAGCGGAGTCGCCAATATGTTGGTTCCTAAAACTACAGATTGGAAATCCAAGAGCCTATCACTTCTCCGATAGGATTCCACAATCAGTTCTGGGAAACGAATGGGAATACTTTTCAATTCCCCTACACTTCAGGGTCCGCTACACCCAGGCAGGTAAACCTTCACCTCAAACGCTGATTGTCTGGTTTCAGGCTTTTCTGTAGCGAATTTAAGCTTCTGGAGTTCTTCGGTTGGCAAATCCCTTGAACTCGATCTCACTGAAATTGAATGTTGAGTTTTTGAAATAACTGAAAGAATTGTATAATGTTTGTCAATAATGAATTTTATGCTTGTAAAAGGAATATATAGATTTTCTGACTTCAATAATAAAGAGACCGGTGCCTTTTCTCATCCGGACAATAGAGTCAATTTTAGCGAATTTTCATGTACAACTTCATAACGTTTTACACACTTAACTACCAACAATTAAATAATCAAGATGCGACAGATCAATTGTTACGCAATCTTAAATTAGTCCAAATTGAATTTTAACTCCTCTGGGAGACAAACTAGACACAGATACGGAAACAATTAAATATATCACACTATCTGTGATGATCGAATTTAAATGCTAAATGACCTTGTCCACTTATCTGATATTTAAATTGTATATAGAATTTCAAAAATTAATTACGAAGGATGATTCGCCTGTAGTTTAAATCTCCACGCCTTTAATAATAAACAAAGAACATTTTATTTTATTATTGAAATAAAATAATAGAACTTTTTTTACAAAGTCATAATGAGCTCCTTATACCTCCATACAAAATAATATAAAATACTTCTTGTGAATATCTGAATATGGATCTAAATGTTTTTTGAATCTTTTTCCTCAAAATGAAATATCTCTACAACTATTTATATTGTGTATACAATAGGATGTGACCTTTAAATTCAAAAGTCACATTATTTAATTGCATTGCTTCATTAATAAAATATCCTTATTTTGATTGTATAATAAACTTCACACTTAATATTATCGTGGCTTCCCCTTTTTAATTAATAGACCTTTTGCATAATTAACCACAAATATAATTGGCTTCCTTCATTACCAAGTTATGATTTAGCAGATACTATTGTCAATATAATCGGTTATGGCTTTTATTTTCAAATATGATATCCTTCGATAGCCCTAAAGTATGTGAGTTTACTACTATGTTGCACGAGTTACTCTTTTTAAATAACAAATGTGATCATGCATACCCCGTAGTCCATCTTTGGCATTATAATCATGATTTTATTGCGGTGGATTTTAAATAAACTCCTGAGGGCATATGGATTCTTGATCGCAAATTCATTCCAAACATGTCCACTTCCACTTGTGTACTCTTCTTTGTTCAGGCAGATCTCAAAATCCACGCGATGTTGGTTCCATCGGATTCTCATTGCTTGAATTACGTCTTGTCTTTCTTGATGGTCATCGAACTTAGATTGAACTTTCTCATCTACTATTACACGTCAATCACTTCATTGTTGGGCATATCAACTCAGACATTTCCTGTTGCTAACTCAAGCTGCTCATTTCAGGGTGATATATATTTTGTGACCTCCGCAAAACTCCAGTTTTTGTTTCTAGATGATGATAGGCAACCAAAAGTAGTTCACAGCAACACGAGAGTGCTCCCTCTTGAGTTATATTATAGTTACTAGCAACCACTTACATAGTATAATTCCTTAATCATTCCAAGTGGATTACTTATGCAGGTTTTGTTTCATCAATTTGAATGCATATGATGTATGGCATGGATTTAGGAATTGAATTGTTGCTTTTGAAATCTCTATTTGACTTCTAGATTTCATATCGCTATAGTTTGGATATTGTTTTTATCACAGTACGACCAAACAATCCTTGGTCTTCGTTACCATTTCCAAATCATTGTTTAGGTAAGATATAAACATTGCAGTCTGTAGAATTTGTCAATAACGTGTCTTTATCCCCAAGTTTGAGCACCGAGAACACCTTCACTCATATTAGAAATGAATTTTATATACTATGTAAGAGCATTTTCATACTTATGGTAAGATTGAAAGTTGGGAAAGAGTTTAAATGCTAGATAGTAGTGCACAGATACATCATCAAAAGCTGAGACAAAGGATTGTATTGCTTTCATCAAAAATAGATGGAACTCGAACATTAGTTGTAATTGCTTGGCATGATCCAAATTTTTACACAATTTTTGCCTATAGAAAAGATGCTTCCCAGTAAACTTCTCATCTTGCAATACTTTCTTCCAAAAATTCTACTCCTTTTTCTCTTTATCTATTGCTTATGCAATTTTGTTGACATTATTATTGATACATGCTCTATGATTATGAATTCTTCATAGTTACCTTGTCCATCTAAATATTCTCACCTTTTCATCACTCTTCACCATAAAGAATGAAGACTAAAATTAAGGCTCCATCACAATAGAAGCCCAATCTGAAGCAAGAAGAGAAGGTCCCCAAACCACTAAACCATAAAGAATGGTTGGTCTAACCAAGGAGTCTAAGAGGGACAACTTGGACGAAATGTCCTGAAAATGATGTCTAAAGCACTATCACTCAATCATGGCTAGAGACCCCATTCCCTTACTAATTCTAGATTGAATAGCCAATCTCAAACTGAAGCGGGGTCCCAAAAACTTAATTCGAGATACATATATGAAGAAGTGATCTCAACCTCCTATCCTTGGAAAAGAAATAAAAATGAGAGCTCTTTAAGCAGTTAAAGATCATAACCCGAGTCTTAGCCAGATTGACCATAAGCTGACGCTGATCACAAAAAGAAGCCAGAGCATTAAGAAGTCTCTGTAAGCTATTAGGAGAAGAGGCTAGGAGAACCACATTATCAACAAAGAGGAGAATGGAGATCAAAACCTGATGTAAATAACACCCATCACCAAATTGCGAGGAGTTCATAAGAAAATCCTCAAGCTCATCAATATACAAACTGAACAAAGTAGGAGAAAGAGGACAACCCTGCTTCACCCCAGTAGTACTCTGAATCAGATCTGAGAAACCCTCTGGAGTCTTGAGTCTACCAATCACCTTCTCATACAGTCTCATAATAGTAGTCAATAACACATCTGAGATCCCAATCTCCCTAAGTCTCTGAAATAAGGCCATCCTAGGAATAGACCCAAAAGCCTTACGGAAATCAACAAAACAATAGTAGACTTTCTCAGAGCGATGGCTAGCTTCCTCAATAATAGCCCTCATCGTAAAGATATGATCCATAGTCTGATAATCAACACAAAAACCAGCCTATCCTTTGGCACTACAATCTTTCCTATCTAGCTCTCTAGATAACATAGTATTCAGAGCCGTGGCATAAAGTTTGGCAAATGTATGTCCAATCATTATGGTCCCGTAGTTACTGGGGTCCGAAGCTGGTCCAGACTTATGAATAGGATAAATCACGTGTCACGACCAGGTCTCAGGAAACCCAGTGCAAACCACTCTATTGAAGAGTGTAGGAAGATATGAACTGAGAACAGAAGCACCAAGTTTGAAAAGTTTGGCCTGAAAACCATCCTCATCCGCAGCTCTACTACATTTCATAGATCTAATGGCCTCAAGGATACTGGAGGAAGTGAACAAATCACAATAAGGAGGTGGGATGGAGTGAAGGGAAGGCTGACCCGGGATGTCATACAGCAAAATGGTGTGGGAAGTCAAAGAGTGAGAGTCAAGGATGGAGGGCAGGGGGGAGAACGAGGGAAAAGGGTAGGCCAGAAACTCTGGGGATTCTGGATAAGCGTCGAGCAAAGGGATATGCACACTTCTTTTGACGAAGAAAGCAGAGATTAGATAAACGCACGTG
The DNA here is from genome assembly GCA_028749045.1 of Cupressus sempervirens. Lineage (NCBI taxonomy): Eukaryota > Viridiplantae > Streptophyta > Pinopsida > Cupressales > Cupressaceae > Cupressus > Cupressus sempervirens. The sequence goes on from CM053790.1 coordinate 397,703,982, forward strand.
AGCGAAGACAAGGGAGTGAGTCTCAAAAGCAGAGTGAATAGACCAATGAAAAGCTTTACAATCAGCATCAAACCATTTATTCATAGGACATGTACTTTGATGCTTGGACCCGAGAGAAGGAATGGAGCGGTGAGGAATGGATAGGAGGGCGGACTCACAAATAGTAGAAGCAAGAAAAGCAAACATGGTAGAGGCTGCCTGCGAATCAGTAAAGCTAGCTGGTGTCAGAAGTCTCCTAAGATGATAGGAAAAGAGCTCACCATCACTCTCGGAATAGCAAAAAAAAGGAGGAATGCGATCTTCTATGCAATCGAATCCAACGGGGACTATTCTCACATTTGGAGTTCTAATAATTTTACAAGAGACTATAGTGCGAGACCCAAGTCTCATATTCATAAGATGACACATTCAAAAAAATTGGTGAGAATAATACTTTAAAGAGACCTTCATTATTTTGTAAACAATTAAAAGTATGGGTGAAGAGATACTCAATTAATTTTGGATAATTTTCATTAACTTGTGCCAGGCATTTAAAATCAAGAACAAGAGTGTGGGTTTGAAAGGTGTAGCAAACCTTGAAGTGTAGGGGGATAAAGAAGTATTCTCGTTTGTTGGCAAGAATTGATTGTGGAATCCTGTCGGAGAATTGGCAAACTCCTAAATTTTCAAGCTGTGGTTTTGTAAACTAACACGGACTATTTTGAAGCTTGGAGTTTTAATAATTTTAGAAGAGCTATAGTGCGGGACCCAAGTCTCATATTCATAAAACGACACATTCAAATAATTTGGCAAGAATAATACTTGAAAGCGACCTTCATTATTGTGCAAATGATAAAATTGCAGGTGAAGAGAAAATCAATTAACTTTGGATAAATTTCATTAACTTGTGCCAAGCATTTAAAATCAAGAACAAGAGTGTGGGTTTGAAAAACCAATTAAACTGTTCATTTTGGAGTTGTTGGCAATCTTTGAATCATCTGTCGACAACATCCATTCATATATCGGGTCTTGGAACAGTTTTGGGACATTGAGAATCTCAGACAGCATACAATTTAGTGTGGAAATTTGCAGAGTCGTGTGCACAGGGTATTTAAGGCTGGACTTTGTATTATTTTGGCAAATTATTCTAAGGGAATATTGCAGGCATCGATCCATTGATACATTTGCACAGCTCTTGGGTTACTATTCTTGCTTGAGCAGCAGAAAATCATTTGGAATAAGGACTAATAATCCAATTGCACTATTTTGTCTAATTCTTGCCCAAGCGTTACAAGGAAACAAGTTTGGCATGCTTCCTACGTGTAAGACTAGGTCAAAGTAGTTTCAAATATGAGGTTGGGCAGTTGAATGGTGATTTGAATATTTGGCGAAATAATTGACGAAGTGACTTTGATTAAGTTTCAACTTTTAAATAAGGCATTGCTATTGTTTTTGTTAATACCCGCAGTGGGTTGTGTTTGTATGTGAGGGAAAATAAAAAACTTTATTATTTATGCTGTTATCCTCAGCGGGAGTCATAAATATATTCGATATATTTATTTAGAACTCAATATACATATGCTAAGAATTGAGAGTGAAAACATTTTTGCCTCAACATAGAAAGCAGTTTGCACATGGAAAACTAACTATCTGGGATCACATCATTGTTGGCATAGTATCCCCAGTGTTTCTTCAGATGCATTGTGTAAAGCAACCATACCTTTCTGGGTATAGTTGTTCAATTTAACAATATCTTTAGTGCTATTTGGATAGACTTTTCAACCTATAGATTGTCTTATTTCAATCTAGTCAGATTTCAGTATCATACATTATATCTGCAAGCATGAAAGTTGGTTTGAGCAAGAGTAAACTGTGAAGCTTTTATTAGAAATCGTCTATTACTAGTTGATTAAATATTGGTGAATGGGTGTGTATAAACTACATCTACAGATTTGACAGGCCGAAATTCTACTTAACATCTGTTTGTAAAATTATATTATACAGTCATTCTTCAAGGTGTTTCTTGAAATGCTCATAGCTTGGTCACCACTTCTAATTCAAGTAGAATGGAAAACTAAGACTAGTTTATTTATCTATAGTAGGGAAGAAGCACAATGGTTTTGTTGTGTCTGTTAGCTTGCCACATCTTCAATATTCATGTAAAATAAACCTCCAACAACTATAAAACCCTATGCAAAGAAACAAAAAACTATTAAAGAATAGAAGACATCATAAAGTTGCAGAACAGTTTGATAGAAAGTCTTGTAGTTGAATTAGTGACGTGCATAAAATTGGAACCAAATTCATTGTCAGATCCTTTCAGTGTAAGATTCACTAACTGGTTATCATAAGATACATTAGCAGTAGTAACTGTGACTAAATTTGCAGTCCAACAATCTCGTATGTTACCAACAAACATTTCACTCCTAAATTTTTAGGCTTCATTTGGGCGTTGGTAAGTTGTAAGGTTATCAAATTGTTGTTATTTGTGAAAACTTGATCCCTATGGGAGCCATTTAGGGGAGTCATGAATTAATCGGCAGGTGTTGTCAGCTACTGTTCTGTGATGGGAGTAGCGAACTTCAGCTAAGTATTTGATGTTATGCCCATGTCTTGAATTAGCAAAAATGCCATTAAGTTTCCTAGCTAGAACTAGTGAGGGGCATTTGCACACTTTGTTCATTCGATCATATTCTGATCATAAGTTGCAATACAATCAGGTATCTTTCATTTCAATTGGAGTCAACAAAATTGCAAATGGGGAAAATATATGGCTACGAAAAATCAAGAAAGACATTGTTAAATTGCAACAACAATTAGCCCAAAATTTCCAACCTGATATGAGGACTGAAATAATGACCATATATGATGAGTACAAAAAATTTCCTCCACAGATTCAAAAAAAATTACCCTTCATGGGTTATGATCACTTTCGTCCAAAGCTACAAAACTAGACAAATATGGCAAAAATGAAATATTATGATTTCAACACTTATCTCCTTACGAAATATAAGTACATATATTTGTATAAGAAAGACAATAATCAGCCTACCGGTGATCTTGGAAAAGAAGACCAACCAACTACCATACCTTCTCACGATCATGTAGGAGATGTTAAACATGGTAGAGGTTTATTGATTGGTAGTATGGAGGTACAGGTCTCTTGCAGGGCTGGAGACACTAGTGCTCTTGATAAGCATATTGGTAAATCTTTGGAGGAGATTGTCTAATTAATCAATGAAAAGGAATCAACATCTTTTGTGAGTGTTGATGCTGATTTTGATTCAGACTTGCAGATCTCTACATTTGGTATGGATTCTCCTTGTGATGCATTTATTTCTGAATGCGATGTTCCCTTTTTTCTTTTTTTTACAATTGAGTGTAAATGATGGCATTGGTGATATGGATATGTATGTTAAAAGACTTTCTCCCACCTCATACACATTTGACTCATCTCATGAACCTACTAGTTCACCTTATTTGGAGAGTCAAATGAAAGTAATAGAACATAAGATTATTTCAGCTCTGTCAAATTTTGATAACATTTATGAGATGGTTAAAAAACAATTTTGGAGGGAACAATTAGAGAGCAAAGAAAAAGGATTCCAAGAGGAGTTGTCACGTTTGTAGGTAATTAAGGAAGGGATGAGAATCAGATTACCTGCACCTTTCAGATTGTGATGACATCTTTGACCTTGCACAAATTTACTCAGAAGCACTGAGGAAGAAGCAGAAGTAGACATATGCACATATGAGCTCACAAATGACAAGGACACCCTTGAGGCTACTTTAGTGGCATTTCGTGAAGCTGAAAATCAGATTGCTTATTTAACTTGGAAATTAGGCTTGGCATGCTCTAATTGAGACCAATGTTCAGAAATGACCATTAAGGAGATTGTCAATGATGATAGTGCAAAGACTTTTACTCATCCACTTGCAGCGGACAAATTGTATTGTATGATAAGTCATTAACAAAGGTTGGAGTTATTTTTTGTGACTATACAATTTGTCTGATCCACACATCGAGGATTTGATAAGGCACAATTATGCGTTGACTCAAAGATTGTATCATCCATTATGGGATGAAGGTCTGCAATCTTCTAGAGATGGTATTAGAGGCTACACGCATTTGAATCAAGCGGCAATGGGAGATAACTTATAGGGGCACCAACCAGTTTTTCACTATAGTGATATGTATCCAAGTGTCTTGCTTACTTCTATGTCATAGGAGTGTCATGTGAATACAAGTTTACAAGATGGTTATGGTATCAATTGCTACCAATTGGGTTACATGTAGAGTCAGCACATTCATAGAGGTCTTACAGAGGTCTAATGTAGTTGTGAGATTGCAAATTCGTTCAATGATTTGTACTTCCTTATAGATGATGCATGTGAGAGCAATTTCCTTTGAGACCTGAGTATTGACAGAGTTAGTAGTATAGCTTGGTTGGGTTCCATTGATGGGCTTCACCAATCTTGGTATGGTGAAGATGAGGTCAAAGTCATGCTACTGGAGTCTGATGATCTTCTTGGATATGTTTTGATTTTGATGGATTCCTCTTATGCGCAAAATTTGGATACTTGGCGTGGTGTGTGTCCTTATACAATTGAGGGAGGCGAGACAGAATGGCTTTCTGAGTCACTCTCTTTTGAGATGTTAATTCTTGTGCATCTACTTTTGGAGTACTCTACGACTTCCAACAAGGTGCTATGGTTTATGAGGTAATTTCACAAATAGTATCCTCTTCATGGGCACAAGTATTACAGGAGTTAGTGGGTGCTATCACGGACATCACAGGTTTTTATTTGGGATCCAAGAATCATAGTGGTAGACTAGTTGCATCCTTATTGTTGGTTCCGCAGTTTGGCATATTTTGATTATATAGTTACTAGTACCAGCTGTGGAGTGGCTTGCAAATAGACATGGGACCTTGGTATTGAATTATGGACTTGTGATTGCTTGAGAGCAAGCTATCTCGAGGAGGGAGGATTTGTAATGTCCCCTTTTTGGAACATTAGAAATTATTAAGTCAAATTCATAAAATATTAATTTTGGCCTAACAAAGCTTAATGAAAAAGTTATAAAATGGGTCAAGTTGATATTATTAAGTGGGCTAACGGTGACAAAGAAGGAAACGACATAAAGATAGAGAAGTGGGCTAACCATGTCACTTTTGAGAATTAAAAACGGGAGTCTCATTCATTTTCAGCTATGCTTGGATTTGAGATTCAATTTCTCTTTTCTCCTTGGAGAACACTGGAAAGCTTCTAGCTTTCTTTGCTAGAGCCTAAGGACGGAAAACCTTCAAGATTTCTTGGTGGATTGGATGTAGCCCCGTTTCATCATATGTGGTGGATTCATATCAGAATTCACATTTGAGATTATAGGTGCATGTTGTTGTTTCTCTCCAATCCGACTGTAACACACTATTTTTAAGATTGGATTTTATGCTTTTTGGTTGTTGTATTGTTGATTTATAACACAATGACAATTTTGAAGTCCTATTAAAACTGAGTATTCTGGTTCATTGCTGGTTTAATCTGCTTGTTCAATTTGCAAAATATGTATGTGGTTTTTCTGAAAATTATTTTGAGTGAATTTTGGGTAAATATCCCACTGGGTTATTATAGTCATAATCTTCAAACTTGAATCTTACTTCGACCAAAGGATGATTTAGTAATCCTCACACCAGCATCTAAACATCTCATGTTTACAATGCAAAAAAATAATTCAATGCCAAGGTTATGGTATCTTCATGAAATTATTTTCATGAAACACAAATATTTGATTATTTAATTCTTATTTCTGAAAAATAATCTTTGAGTAACATAGAAATCCAAAACTACTTTATCCTGATTATAAAAAAAAAAATTTGCAACCCAAACTGTAAATCTAACTGACGAATCTTTGTCATTTTTCCAAGACCACCGAGGATAGAGATCTCACATTGCTAAAATTGGTGATTCCCAGGATTTAAACCCTACAATAGACTCAAATCTTCGCAAAAGAGAAATTATTAAATCATTTCATACCTTTCAGCAGTTCCCAAAGTTGCTTCTATTATTATTATTTTCAGTTTCTTCAGTTCCTACATCGATATTTATTAATGATTTGAATGAATCCTTTTGAGTGAAGTCACTTTAATCAATTACTAATAACATTACTATTTAATTAGATTTTTAGGTACTAATATTAAATAATTAATTTTAATTCTTTTTACCCCCCCTTTAGCCATCAGAAATAAAAAGGGATATTACATGAAATAGCAAAGAAATAGGCAAATTTGATTAACATATCAACCAAAATATAGATGCAATCCTTCCTGCAACCCTATCATCTGTAATGTCCCTTTTTCTATAAACTGAGATACTACTTGTAATTTGGCAATCAAAGGAATATACAATAATTGCTAATAAATAAATTCTATTGTATGATGCTCAATCCAAATGCATATGCTGTCACAAATGATAAAGACTGATATTTTATATGATGCTTAATTCCAAATATATAGCTGCTATAGAATGATAATGGTTGTATAACAATACTATCAGCAATATATGATGGTTGTGTCTGATATGCAGATAATTATATGCTCAACTGATAGTAATTTCAGTCACCTGGTATTGTTGTCTCTGATATACAATTGATAACATGCGAGTATGCAGGCTGTCTTGTGACAACAATAATGATATACACTGTATATTGTAACAGGCTGTATCTGATGTATCAATATTATTATGCTCTGAACAATGTGAAAGGCGTCTCTGATATATCAATATAAATATGCTTCAAGTATGATGCTGTCTCTGACTGATCTTTATGCACTTCCACTGATGATTGCCAAAGGCAATAAAGCTCTAACCAGAGCAATCCACAAAGGATACAATATATTCTCCAATAATTCAATTCATGTCTATAATTGATTGTCCTCAATCAATCAATATATCCTCCCCAACGAAGGGTTGTGTCTCTTAAACTTCAAGTGACATGTCTTCTTCATAATTGGTTCTTAATTATAGCGACTCTTCTTCACTAATGGATTTAATTATCAAACTTGATCACGTCTTTAAGACATATCCCTTAATCATGATCAATATCCTTATTGGATCAATTAACTATCAATTAGATTGATAGAAATTGTATGGGAATCACTATTATTCATCGGCTTGTTCCTAGTCTTCATGCTACTACTGCTCTTAGACCATAACCAATGCCAGTCATATCATTACCCTACATCATAGTAATAGATTCTCATTAGCCATTAGTATAGTAATTACATGTTTGTCTTTCTATTTGGTTGGTCTATATTGCCAACATGGATCACTAATCAACACCAATTTGTTTGTGGTCACCACTACCATCAACGGACTAATTGATGAGTCAATATTTCTTTTAATCATGTAACTCATACTTAATGACCATGTTATCGTTGCCACCTCACCATATGTCGTGTATTAAAAGTAGAATCTGCATCGACCGATATTGGTTGACACTATTTAACCACATAACTACCTCATCTCCAACTCAGATTCCATCTTGTGACTTTCATATAATTTATGACTGAAGAGTAGATACCCTTCATAGTGCTATATGATTGTATCAATACTTCATGATATCGTTTTTTATCTATGTTCCCCGGGGACGCGTACCTGGCCTAAAACCTGATGTTTCAGGGACGAGGACGTCCCGAGGACTGGGGGATGGGTATGGGACGTCCCCCAGCCGTCCCCAAATGTCCCCTTTTTTTAGGGGACGTTTCGGAAACTTGGGGACGGGGGGGGACCAAAAGGGGACGTCCCGCCGTACTCGGTATGGAAAGGGGACGTCTAGCCATCCCCCGACCGTACCGGGTATGGCCGGCCGTTCCCCTTTTTTGTATGCTCAAAACTTTTTTAAAAACACCATTAAAAAAAATTTAATTCCTCCTCCTTGGTCAGCTAGTGGGCCCCACTCCTCCTAAAACCCTAAAATGTATATAACACCACACATTTAAGTTGTTTTAACAATTGTTTGGTTTTCATTTTATGTTGCAGCCAGCTGAAGTTTTCATTTTGCAAGTAGAGGAGGTAATATTTTTGCTTCCAAGAGCTTGACCAAGGGTTTGATCTTCTATTTTGTCCACCAAGTATAAAACTCTTTGTGCTTTCATCTATCAATTTTTTAATAAATTTGCAGCTTGCAAAATCTGATTTTTTTTTATTTTTTCATTGTTTCAGCTCATATATCTATTCAATTGCATATTTAAACACAATGAGCAGCAGTGGGAGTACGAGTAGTAGTAGTGAAGAAGAAAATGTAGGGGTTGATGTTGCTAGTAGTGACACTAGTCAAAAACCCAATCCTAAAGCTGATTTGTTTAAATGCCCTTCCGCCATTATAAAGAATTTTGCAAAGGGTCCTTTCAATAGGAAAAAACCTCTTCTCCAATATGTCACACCTCAGCCAAAAGATAAAAGGAATTCGGGAGGGACTAGGATTTGGGATTGCCATGTTTGTCTTGATGATTTTAGGGGTAGCTATACAAGAGTGAAGTCATATTTTTTAGGTGTTTCATGCCAAGGAGTCAAAGCTTGTCCTAACCTAACCGATGAATAAAAATTAGAATGTCAAAGATTGCACTTAGAGGCTGAAATGGAGGGACAAAATTTGACAATGACATCACCATCTATTCCCTCACAATCATCTAGGCATATTTCATCCGCCATTGGTACTAGTGGCAGACCTAGTGGGTCTAGAGGGAAGAGAAAGATAAGTAGTGGTGAGAAGGGCTCGGTGGAAAGTATGTTCAATGCACAGGCAAAGGAGAAGTGTGAGGCATCCATTGATAGAATCTGTGTTGTTAATGGTATCCCATATAATGCAGCCCGTTCCACTTACTATAAACAAATGGTGAAAGATATTTTGAGCATGAATTCATCATTTGTACCCCCCGATGAGCATAAGCTACGAACCACTATCCTAGATGAAGAGTACTCAAAGGTTGCTTTGTTATTTGAGGATATGAGACGCACTTGGGTTAGGACGGGTTGCTCTGTTGTGATGGATGGGTGGACCGATGTTAGACATCGCCCACTCATCAATATCATTGTCACATCCCCTGCTAGCTCTTATTTTTTGAGAGCCATAGATTGCTCAGGAAAGAAGAAGGATGCAGATTTCCAGTTCACCATTTTGTGAGATGCCATAGAGGAGATTGGGCCCTCTAATGTTGTACAGGTTATCACAGATTCTGCACCTGTGTGCAAATCAGCTGGTTTGATGATAGAGGGTGCTTATAGGCACATATATTGGACCCCTTGTTGTGTTCATTCCTTGAACAATGCATTAAATGACATAGGGAAGATTGAATGGGTGAAACAAGTGGTGCTAGAAGCTAGAGAAGTGCAAATGTTTATTTGCAACCACCACACTTCACTTGCTCTATTCAGGTCCTTCTCTAAGGAGTTCCTCAAACCAGCCGAGACAAGGTATGTCAATTATAATTATAGTTTACTTTTAGTTTATTTTAACTTTAGTTATTAAAAAAAATTATTTATAAGTTTACCTACATGTGATGCATTTTGTTTTAAATTTTAATCATTAATGTTTAAGTTTAAATTTTTAATTTTTAATTATTGCTATAGGTATTGCACATATTTCATCTTGATGGAGAGGATGATTGAGGTGTATGAGGCCCTTCAATTGATGGTGGTGAATCCAGAGTGGGGACGATGGTCTCATTCTAAGTCCTCTGAAGGAAAAGCGATGAGGCAAAGGATCCTTGATGAGAGTTGGTGGTCCACAATGAAGTAAGTTGTTGATTTTTAAATTTACTATTAGTCTTTTGCTTGCTGATTTTCCTACTAATAGTCTTAAAATTCTTAAAATTCTAATTCTGATTTTTATTTTTGTTGGCATCTTAATCTTGCAGATATATTTGCTCTGTCATAGCACCTATTGTTGATATCATTAGATATGCTGATACTGATGGTCCTAGTTTGGGAGAGATCTATGAGACTATTGACAGCATGTTGGGTAAGATGAAGAGAATTGTTGTGGCAAAGGATCCTACATTGGGCTTTTATGAGGAGCATATTAGGCCTATTGTGATGCGGAGGTGGAACATAATGAATACCCCGCTTCATATGGAAGCCTTTGCTCTAAATCCCAAATGGTATGCACAGTTGGGTGGAAGGGGCCTCCCATGTGATGATCCTGAGGTTTTGGATGGCTTCACAAGAGCAATTGATAAGATGTATTCAGCTCAAGATGCCTCTACTCTTCTTGCACAATTCCTTGACTTCACCAACCTTTGTGGCTCAAACTTGGGTAAGCCACAAGCAAGGTTGGATAGAGTTGTTTTGGCACAGAGGGATCCTATTGGATGGTGGACCTGGCATGGGAGAGATACACCTGAGTTAAAGATACTTGCCAGTCGCCTCCTTTCACAGGTTACTAGTTCCTCAGCTGCAGAGAGGAATTGGTCCACATATTCATATATCCACTCTATCAAGAGGAAGACTTACCTCTAAAAGAGCGGAAAGGCTAGTGATAGTGCATCATGCTCTTCGACTTGCCGATCGTCAGACTCCAGAGTATAGGCAGACACCAGCTTTGCGATGGGATGTTGAGCCTGAGGATGTGGCCCAGATAGATGAGGATGACACAGCACCAGGACTGGTTGGGGTTCCATTAGATGAGACTACGCTTCCTGTGGAGGATGACAGTGAGGAGGACTCTAATTTTGATGCCATGGCAGTAGAGGCAGAATAGGAGCAGCAATCTGCTTCATTTTCTATGTTTTGCTTTTTGTGTTGAACATGAACATAATTATGATACATTGATAATATGATACTTATTACTTTATGGCAGCCCTCTACCCTTTGGGCCTATAGCTTTGGGCATATTTTGATTTTGATTTTCAGATTTATCATGGTTATCATTATGAGTTTTATGATATTGACAATTGTTAATAACTTAATGTTCATTGTTCAATGTTCTCTGATATTGTATTAATATGCATTTTGACAATTGGGTAGTTAAATAGTAAAATCAGATATTATTTCATAGATGGCATTCAAATTTTGTATGTTATGGTTATATTATGTTTAAATGACATGCTTTGTACTTAGTTTCATATGAATGACATGTATGTTTACAAATTTCAATGTATATTTTAAAATTTTCCTATATATATATATATAGCTGTCCCCGTTTGCCGTCCCCCCCGTCCCCAAAATCGCCAAAAAAATCTATCGTCCCAGAAACCCATCCCGCCATCCCCCGCCGTCCCATACCGGAAACTTGGGGGAACATAGTTTTTTATCTTCTGTTGTTTGTATTGGATTTATATAAATAAATTTCAATCTTAAACTAAAAAATATTATAATCGTATTCTTAATGCCCTGAGTTGGGAACATTACAAGATCCATCAATATAATTTCCCATTGTTTACTGGAAATTTGTAGGGGCTGCAATGAATCAGGAAGAAAAGTATGTTCATTTTTGTTTTACTGACATTTGGGAGACTCCTAGACATACTTAATAGAGCTTCATTCTTAAGTCCATTCTGTGTAAACCTCTCCTTGATTTGCATCTATGTCTTGAAAAACCCAGGTGACAAGCCATAAGAGTATCATGAAAAGATATCATAGCTATCACCATAAATTATAGAGCGGATATCAAATATAATCTGCCTTTGTAAATAATAAGCTCACTATTTACTATTTACTAGTCATCTTGTGAAGTACCCTCAATGATGCTGAAAGCCGAAGAATCCATAGCTTACTCACCTGAAATTAGTAAATTACCTCTCCAAGATGTTATAATCTCCACAAAAGATTACTCTGTTACTCTTCCCCTTGACATAAACTATCAAAGTTGTTTCCTTTTAAACCCTTCAAAGAACACAAAAATGACTAAACAAAAGCAACCGAAGAAAACCACATTTAGACTATTATTTATTCCTATTTTATTCTACTTAAAAAAGCAATTACTTAATTCACAAAAAATTGTAATATAAGGAATAAATATTTCTCATACGTATAGAGATGTGTAATGGTAGGTGACAGTAACTGATTCGAAATGCTAAGTGCCACAAGCATTATGTTTGAGGTGGGAACAGAAAAAGCTTGAAGGATAGTTTAACTTTACCCCCTCAAACTTCTGAACACTATGACTCAACTTCTCACACACTAGCACAATTCCTATATCTCCACCTAGTATAGATCCCTTTACATCTCATGCAAACTTTCACTTCTTCAAATAACTTCCATAACAACCCATGTAGTTATCAAGGAAGAAAAATTCGTCTAATTCAAGAAGCAGATATAGTGTGTGTGAATTTGTCATTAAATTTAAGATAATATAATATAAGAAAACCATGATGTATGAGCTATGCTAGCCATGTTATTTTACTTCTGATTGTATGAGTTGTCCAAACAACATTGTTCCCTAAGCATAGCACCAAGCATCCAAGACCTCTCATAAATCTATTTATTGTATCCCCCATATAACTTGGAGTGCATGCAAGGGTGCCTAGATGTAGGGAATAGAACCGGGAGAAAATAGTTGTGGTCCGACACTCTACATCATAATGTAACAAAAATAGAAGACTCCATTTTATCCAATTTGTATTATTTTTACCATGATGTTTGTTTATTAATTATGTAAGTTGGATGGTGTGGGTAATTTATCCCACCCAATTGTTGATGAGAGCCATTTACATCCAATTTTATTTAATGTTTTAGCCTTGTTCAATAAGTCTTAATATCCACATTCATAATCCATTTTCATTCCATATTATCTATTTTTACCATCTTTCGTTTATTATGAATAAATATAAACTAAAATATCATTTTGGGGTAAAATATAAAAAAGATTGAATTTACTAACAAGCATTATCAGTTTAAGTCAGAAAATAATTTCCAGCAAGCTACTGGAGAAGAGAACAAATTTCCTGAATTCTTACTTGCACTTGCCAACAAATAGATTCAAGTTGATTAATAATTGCTGGATATTTTATATATCCTATGGTTACTGCATGTTATTTTGTTATGTATTCTATTTCATTGTATGGCCACAGGTTAAAATAAGAAACCATGATCTAAATAAAATTGTTTGTTAAATCACTCCCTATTATCTTGGCTTATATGTTGCAGGACATGGGTTATTAAATCAGCATAAAGTTTAAACCATGCCATGAGATGGGTGGAAAATATTGCAGAAATATATGAAGAGAAGGCATGAGAGAGCATGGAGAATTTACTAATGTAATGAGTGTCAGAAATGAGAGTCTAAAATACAATGTAGAAATACAGTAACAATTTAGGGAGTGGGGCAGTGAAATAAGACTGGTAAATAGCACAGTAATAATGTCTAGTAAAGGATATTGCGGAGATGTAATAGCATAGAAATTATAGTAGTATAGAACAGAGGTTTATATTTTTTTTGTATCAGCAAGATTTTGTGGTGCTATAAACAATACAATAAGCATTTCCAGCTGCCGCATGGAAGAAGAGGGCTCCCTCTGATGAAATGCAGTGACATCATTTTATTTTTCTTTTAAATATGATATTAGTAATAAAAGTGTATGAACAGCAACCAGGAAAATGAGTTATATTTAGCGAAAAAAAATTGCTGGTTGTGTTGTCAACTTCATTTTCAATTTTCAATGTCAATTGCAATAATCAATAATTTGCGTAGCTCCTCTAGCAGCCTACACAGTTTCTGTAGACGACTACTGTAGTAGATTTTTTATCTGTTTAGCAGAGTTCTTGTAGTAATTTTAATAAACATCTTTCTGGCTGCATTTCATCCACACTCACCTCACTACCTACAGTGGCTGTGCACATAGCCAGTATGCCTTTCGCAAGATTTCACCCCCAGATTGACACTTAAAACCAACCTGTATGTGTATATATATATATATATATATATATATATAACTATAACTCACTAGTTAACATCAATCTGATGTCTACTTCTTGTGCAACAAAGCTAAATGTCAGTCCACACAACAACAAGTCTCTATTTAGAAAGATGTCACATAAATTAAATTCAACAAACTATACGCAAAACAAATTTCATAGAAACTGCACCAACAAAAAACGGGCAATATCATTTTTCAATATCTACAGAAGACAAATGCAAACCATCAAACAGTCTAATGAATTTTAATCAAGAAGAGACAGACAGAAGTTTGAAAAAGTAATCTAAAAGTTGGATCAAAGCAGTTATCAAATAAGTTGCACTTTTTCTTGACCTAAAGTCAGTGATATTTGATTAATTATATAATAAATTATACAAAAAATGTTGTCGAAGCTATTAATACTGAAAGATTTAAAAAATGAATACTTCCTTACCTCTAGAGCTTCAAGATATTCAACAAGGTCATTTTCAAAAGGTGATGTTGTCCTCACATCCTTTTCCTCTTTCAAGGGGAAGTCTTGCATCCACAAACCTTGAGTCTTGTTGTTCCAGTCAACATATATTAAATTTGCAGTGTGGACAACCACTCGAACCCCTGTTCTATACACTAGCAGCATAGCTTTTGAATGATGTGTCCCATAAGAAAGGCGCAAAGGTGGCTTGTACAATAACCAATTTGAAGGCTTTTTCTTCTTCAAGTGGGGGAAACAAAATCAGACAGACATGAAAATGAACTAAGATAACTAATACAAGATTCAGAGTGGTGAAGAGAACCCAATTATTGAATACCTTTTACATCATAACAGTTGAAGTCATACCTTCAAATATTCCAATGTTCCACCACTTTCTCCATGTATTACCAACACATGAGGAATTGTCCTTAGAATTGGAGAAGCTGTCAAAATAAATCCAAGTAAATTGTAAAGAATGTATTACTGTAATGTGAAGAGCAATCAAAAAGGTTAACTATATTCAAGCATAGGATTGTACCGGAAGATTCTAAATTGCAATCCTTAGGCTCCATAAATGTTGGAAAGTAACTTAAGGTCAAATCCCTTTCTAATACCACATGACTAAGTGAATCTCAGAGACAACAGAAATGTCAGTTGTGACTTTGATTATATCATGTCTAGTTTTTCAGATAAAATTTAGACATTTTCAAACAACTACAAGCAAATTGTTACAGACACCATTTTCATTGTTTAGCTGCAGAACCTGTACAACAACCATGCACATTCACACTCATGGTTGGTCAATTAATTTTATCCAGTCATATTAATAAATTGATACTTCACCAAAACTTAAGATTGTTTCAGCTTCCAAATGCACAAACTGTTAAAACTATAACTTCGATCCTCATACTGGTCTGACTGTGCAGATCGCACAACCTTCATCATTCATATAATACCGTTTTGAAAGATATTAATACATTGCCCCTTGGTTAGGCATGATCGGCAATCTTTGGTGATGACTATATGTTAGCATGAACATCAATTAAATTAGTTTTGTTTGTTTGTTAAACTAAATCTCCTTCAAGGCGCCGATTATGAGAAGGCATTGTGGGTCGACCTAGATAGGGTCATGTCCCCTTTGGTTATGGTATATGAGGAGGGTATGGTTGTAGTTAAAGAGCACACAAAAGAACACCAAGTCTGCCACAAATCGAATACTTGCTATGATAAATATATATTTCAAAAGGACAATTAATATTGTCATCTCATTTCAAGGTCAGACAAGAAGGAAGATCAGAACAGCAAGCATATAAAGGTATTATCTCAGATCTGATTATTTAGAATTTGCAGAACTTTACATAGTATCAAAGCCCTCGTAGTCGAACCTAGGCTATGCAAATTAAACAATCAAACTAAGTATATCTAGCAACATTCTCCTATCTTCAATGGCATACACAATTAGACCCAAGGACAAGTTTGATGGGAAAGAACATTTCGATGCTTGGAAATTCAGAATCATGATGATTCTTGAAAAAAATGATGTGAAACAGTTTGTTGATAAAGCATCCAAGCTACCTGATACTAAACCTAATAAAACTATCTAGAGTAAAGGAAACAGGAAAGCCATGCATATCATATTAGACGGAGTAAAACATGAAATAGTACCCATGCTAACGAAACATCAAACGACATTCAATATGATGAATGCATTATTGAATGCATATAAGGTTGACAATGCAGCTAGAGTCCTCGCACTAAAAAGGCAACTAGATCATATACAGATAAAAAAGGGAGAATCGATGAATTCTTACTTCCTAAGGGTTGTCAATCTAAGAGATGAACTTGCAAGTATAGGAACCATAATTGCTCACAAAGAATTAACACTGATGGCTATAGATGGATTACCAAATTCATGTGAAATATTTGCACAAGGAGTAAGTGCTAGAGACAATCTTCCTGACTTCAATAGACTTAAAGGAGATTGTCTTCAAGAAGAATCCAGAAGACTTAAGAAAGGGGGAAAGTTGAAAATAGAAGACGAAGAACTTCATGTTCTAAACACAAATTCCTATAAGAAAAAGCATTTCAAGAAGAAGGTTAATCAAAGGAATGACAAACCTAAGAAAGATCTATCCAAAGTAAAATGCTTCAAATGCGAAAAAATTGGACACTACAGATCTAATTGCCCTAAGAATTCTAACAGCAAGTAAACTGTACAAACATTACAAAAGAAGATAACTATGTTCCTGAGAATCATGTATTGTATTCGGCACTATCAAATGAAGTATCAAGCAAGGCATGGGTGATTGACAGTGGATCATCCTGACATATTACAAGATACAAAGAAGCACTAGACTCTATATCAGAAAAAGTTAATGGCAAAGTCACCATCGGTGATAATTCAGCACATTCCGTTAAAGGAATTGGAAATTGCACCTTGAAACTAAAGTCGGTAGTTCTCTTCTTCTCAAAGCAGTACTCTATGTACCAAGAATATAAAGGAATCTAATCTCGGTTACAACACTTGAAGATGATGGACATAATGTTCCATTCATGGATGGTAAAGTAATGACTTAAGCTAAGAACTCCTCATTTAAGAAAGCAAAATTGATTGGTCAAACAAAGTGGTACTTGTATGAATTAAATTCATAACCTAGTCGAACTATTCAAGCCTTAATTCATGAAGCTGGTGATATAAACGAAATATGGCACAGAAGGTTAGTACATCTAAATTTCAAAACTTTATCAACTATGGAGAAGATGGTTACTGGTTTACCTAAGTTGAATAAAGATCACTCAAGCATATGCAAAAGATGTGCTCTGGGTAAGAACACCAAAAGTAGATTTCATGATAGCACTAGAAAAACTAACATGTTTTGGAATTAATCCCCTTAGATTTATGTGGACCTATGTTTGTTCCTTCTCTTGGAGGATTTTGGTACTATATACTTTTTATAGATGACTTCTCTAGAAAAACATGGATTTACTTCTTAAAATGTAAAGAATCTGAAGAAATCTTTAAGAAATTTAAAGAATTTAAAGCCTTAACTGAAAACTTATCAGGACATAAAATTAAAACTCTTAGGACTGATAATGGAAGGGAATATACCTCATATTTGTTTAAAGAGTTTTGTAAAGAAACAGGAATTAAGAGGGAGTATACTGTTCCTTATAACCCATAACAAAATGGGGTAGCAAAAAGGAAGAATAAGACAATTATGGAAGTTGGAAGAGCTATGATATTTGATCAAAATCTAGAATATTATCTTTGAGCAAAAGCCTCTTGTACTACTATCTATATTCAAAACAGAAGTCTTCACTCCTACCTTAGAGATAAAACTCCTGAAGAAGTCTTTACTAAAGTTAAACCTAATATAAGTCATCTTAGGATTTTTTGGTGTCCAGTATATATACATGTTCCAAAAGAAAAGAGAACTAAGTTAGAACCCTCCGAGAGGAACGGTATTTTTGTTGGGTACAGTGAAACATATAAAGCGTATAGGACTCATACCTGGTTAGAAAAATATTGAACTTAGTAAGGATGTAATTTTTTAAGAAGATTTAGCATTTAAAAGAGCTCTAAGTTCTGAAGAACCCTCTCCCTTACCTAGTTCTGAATGAAATACTGAATCTGAGTCTCAGAGGGAGAACATTGAAGAAATTTAAGATGAAAATCAAAACATCAATCTTGAAGAAACCTAAAATTCTAAGAAAAGACCACTTTGGGCCGTTAAGACAATAGAGGAAGGACAAGACTTTGCTACACCATCTAGAACATTCAAAGAAAGCAAATGACCCAAAAGATTTTCTAGTTATGCAGCAAACATGAATGATTTTATCTAAATTAGAACCAACCAATGTTTCAAATGCTATTAAACATACAACTTGGAAGGATGCCATGATAGAAGAATACCAATCCATTATGAAGAATGATGTTTGAGAAATTGTTCCAAGACTTGAAGCAAAATCTATTGTTTCTTCCAAGTGAATATTTAAAATCAAACATGTTGTTCACAGTAGCATTGAAAAATATAAAGCCAAATTCGTAGTCAAGGGATTATCTCAAAAAGAAGGGATTGATTATGAAGAAACCTTTGCTCTTGTTGCCAAATACACCTCTATACGAGCAATCCTAGCTATCGCAGCATCAAAGGGATGGAAAGTACATCAAATGGATATAAAAACAACATTTCTAAATGGAAAAATTACAAAAGAGGTATATTTAGAGCAACTTAAAGGATTTGAAACTCGTAACCCTAAAAATTTTGTTTGCAAGCTCAAAGAAGCTCTCTATGGGCTTAAATAGGCTCCAAGGGCATGGTATGAAAGAATTGATAAGTATCTCACCGGCTTAGGATTCTCAAGAATGAAGCTGATCCAAATCTATATTATAAAAGGGATAAAGATGATATGGTAATTTTGATACTATATCTTGATGATTTACTAATAACAGGTGATGATCATCTCATAGATCAATGCAAGAAAGATCTAATCAAAGAATTTGAGATGAAAGATTTAGGACTCCTTCATTACTTCCTAGGACCGGAAGTATGGCAAAATTTTGACAGCATCATACTCAATCGAGGAAAGTATACACTAGACATCTTGAAGAGATTTAGAATGTGGAACTGCAGGCCTATGTCTTCTCCCACTAAGACTAATTTAGATAAACTTAAGGAAGCACTAGCAAAATCACCTTCCATAGATTATGCTCTTTACAAATAGACGATTGGGTCCCTTATGTACTTGGTAAATACAAGACCTGACATTTGATATGTTGTTAATGAATTAAGTCAGTTTATGTGTGAGCCAAAGGAGATTCACGTAGTTGTAGTCAAACACATCATGAGATACTTACAAGGCACTCTTAACCTTGGGCTCAAGTATGAGAAAGTTGAATTAGATCTACATGGATACATAAGCTCAGATTGGGTTGGAAGTGTTACTGATAGGAAAAGCACTTCAAGATGTTGTTTCTGTTTAGGCTGGCGATGATATCATGGATATGCTGAAAGCAATCTTCAGTAGCACAAAGTTCCATAGAAGTCAAATACATTGCAGCAGCGATGGCCTCTCGAGAAGCGGTTTGGCTTAGAAAGTTACTTGTGGGATTATTTGGTCAAGCCATGAATCCTACGATTATTCATTGTGATAATCAGAGTTCAATCAAACTTTCTGTGAAACCAATTTTTCATGATAGGTCTAAAGATATCGAAATTCCTTACCATTATGTAAGAGATATGGTAGACAAGAATACTATAAAATTAGAATACATTTGCACTAGAGGTCAAACAATAGATATTCTCACCAAACCTCTCTCTCGAGTAAAGTTAGATCACTTCAGGAAAAGACTTGGTATGGTTGAATTGTAATTCATTTGTATTCTTTAAAATATGAATAAAATAATTTTATTGTAAGGCTATTGACTGTTATGGGCTCCACCATTTGTATTAATTATTTTAGAGGTGACGATCTCTGAGATAATAAACACTTGTATGAAAGACATTATGAGAGATGACGATCTCTTAAATAATGTGCTAAACAATAGAGATCTACTGTCAGATCTAGATGAGTTCAAGATCACATTGCGATGTAGACATTGTTATGCCTTTAAGTCACAATTTGGATAAAGGAATAATTTTATTATTCTCCCGAGTTTATCCTATGTTCTGGTAGATCTTAACGCGGGATCATGTTGTGATATAGGAATGCCAGTACCTATGAGTAACAACTTGGATAGGAAAAATGTAAGGTTTTTCAAAATGTAAGGTACATCTCACTTCCGATTGCCCTCTCAATCCAAAATGTAAGGAAAAAGGGTAGGTTTTTCAACCTACCCAAGATAAAGAGAAGTGATGGGAAGACCAAACCTTAGAATTTCATCTAACAAGAAAGGCAATATATAATTTTATAAAATTTAAATTTAAGAATAAAACAAAGAAAATGTTCTTTCACAGTTTTTGATATTTCCCTTTTCCTTGGAAACTTATTAAAAAATGAGATTGTCTTAAACATCAAATTTTCACAACACAAATTTTGGGAAGTATAATTAACATACTAGCTCTTACCAGAGAGAAGCCAATCCATGTCCACCATGTAGTTTGATAGAATAGCCACAAGCACATCACCCTGTACAAAACAACTATCCATTCATTAGATATTAATGTTCATTTATTTGATTTTCAGGTGAAACAGATTACTATATATTCATGTTCATGTATATGATTTACTAGGATTTTTTATTTTTATAATGGTTGATACTATTTTGAGGGCAACAAAAGAAGCCTTGGGATTATTGAAACACGATAGGTTTCAAAATAATCATATCAAATCTTTATTGATTCAAGATGCGTATGCCTTCCAAAATATGATGCAGAAGCATCTAAAGATTTAAAGCAACCTTGCATCACCAAAAAAAGTTTAAAAATATAATTAATACAGATGTTTAGATGGTGATGTTTTAGGTATAGAAATAATGTAATAGAGCCTAAATATATAGTAATTATTTGGCCAAGTCCTAATGTATCAGCTTTCTTAGGAGTTATACACATGTTGATGGCATCTCTACAAGGAATACCCTAAGAACCTTCATTTTTGCAACCAACTTGGATTTTAAAAGAAAGTTTCCATCCATGATCTTTCAAGTACTCCAAATTTGAGCACCCAAATACACTTGGCAATGCATGCCTATTTTGGATCCCACAAGAGTAATGGAGTTACTAATTTGACTAGTTGAGGTGGAAGTGTCCATGTGCAGTTCAAGTGGACCAATTAATGCAATTATCTAAGTATATGGGCAGCCTCCTAAGCTTGGCATGGAATTATTAAGCTAGTTTCCAACTCATGGTTTTGAGAGACAATCGTTTTTCCTTTATTAAATCGCTATAAATTGGGAGCCAAAGTTAGAAAGTGGAGAGTTTTGCAGGTTAGAGTTTGAGAAGCAAGCTGAAGAGCACAAATCAAATTTGAGTGTGGTGTTACTGCTGTACTTTTAACTTGCAGGTGTTGCTGGTTTTTATATCAGATTGCTCATTTATGTTTGAAGGTGTAGAATGTTTATTGACGCAGGTTATGTTGGTTCCCAAAACCACAGATTGGAAATCCAAGAGCCTACCACTTCTCGGATAGGATTCCACAGTCAGTTTTGGCCAACGAATGAGAATCACCTTGATTCCCCTGCACTTCAGGCTCCGCTACACCTAGGTGGGTAGACCTTCTCCCTGAACCTGATCACTTGGTTCGGAGCTTTTCTAAAGCAAGTGTAAGCTTTGGAGAGTTATTCGGATGGAAAAGTCCTTGAACTTGATCAAAATAAAACAAAATGTTGAGTGGTTGAATTGAATGAATTGTATAAGGTTTTAGCAATGGATTTGAGGTTTGCAAGAAGGAAGTTATAAATTTTTTGACTTCAAATATAAATCCAATACTTTAATGATAAAAGACCAGTGCTTTAGCTTATTCGAGCAATAGAGTCAACTAAAATGAAGATTTTCATGTACAACTTTATAAAATTCTACGCACTTATACCATCAAGAATTAAATAATCAAGATGCGATAGATCAAATATATACACACTTATACCATCAACAATTAAACAATCAAGATGCGATAGATCAAATATATATGCAATCTTAAATTAGTCTAGATTGAATTTTAACTCCTTTGGTAGAGAGACAAACTGGACACAGATACGGAAACAATTATATATTTCACTATATCTATGATGATCATATTCAAGATGCTAAAGGACCATGTCCACTTATCTTAAATTTAAATTGTATACAGAATTTGAAAAATGATTATAAAGGACAAATCATTTGCAGTTTAATTCTCCATGCATTAAATAATAAACAAAAAGCAAAACAGACTTTTATTTATTCATTAAATAATAAATTATAATAAATAAATTAAATTTACGAAGTCATATTTTTAGCCCCTTATTCCTCCCTACAGATGAATATATAAATACTTCTTGTGTAATGTCGTTTTTTCGAATGTCTTTTATTTTTTTGTAAATACTGATCTCTTTTGTCATAGGTAGAAACTGTGTCTGCCGATTGGATTGTCGTTGGTGTTTCTGTAGCCGACGGAGTGATTGTCGGCGGTGTTTTTGTAGCCGACGGGTAAATAGTTTGTAGCGGACATAATGTTTGTGGCCAACGGACTCCTTCAGGAAGGTTCGGCGAATAGTATTTATATCTCATCTGGGATCATTGTAATTCATCATTCATCTTATGAAGCATAATGTAATGTCTGCATATGCGAATAATCTAAAGAGTTCTGCTATTCGTGTTTATTATCTGTGTGCACTTCTTAGTTAACCTATGCGGTAAACATTTGGCGCCGTTGCCTTATGAACCTGGAAGGTGGGAGGAATGAAGATTAATGCCAAATCAGCTTAACAAGGATCGAAATAAGGTCAAGGGAAAAGATGGAATTCATACTACGCAAGAAAATTTAATTCTGGCATAGCAAGCTGAACGCCGAAGGAGATTCCAAAAGATTGTCGACGGAAACTAGAGCACGGAAGACTTGTTGGAGGAAACTCGGTAGCGGGTGGAATTGGTGGAAGAAGCACGGGAAGAGTTTTTGAATTTGTGTTCGCTGAGGGAAGAGAATCCAGACGGAAGAGCATCGACTCGCACAGCTCGAAGTGCCGACGAAGCAAGAGCGTGGAGTGAACTCTTCGTCCGGGATATACTTCCGCAGGGGGCAACTTTAGAACACCCTTCTTCACCAAGGTTCGGAGCTGTTGAGTCTGCTGGTGTGGGAGTGCAGTCCGTCGGTGTGGGAGTGCAGACCGCCAGTGTGGGAGTGCAATCCGCCTGTGTGGGATAACAGTTCGCCGATGTGGGAGTGCAGTCCGCCAGTGTGGGAGTGCAGTCTGCTGGTGTGGGAGACCAGTCCGCTGGTGTGGGATTAAACAGTGCCAGTATTGCAAGACCGAGCAACGTCTGTTTATAGAAACCAATCGTGATGGCGGGACCGAAAGAGAAACTGCCGAAGTTCAATGGCGATGGTACGACTGATCCCATTCGACATTGCAAAACATGTGAAATGATCTGGAGGGCAAATGGGATAACTGATGAAGACGACTGGATGAGGCAATTTCCGGCAACCCTACGAGGTGTGGCAATTGACTGGTTTACTAGTACAAATCCACAGAAGCTGGACATTTGGAATAACATTAAAAAAGAGTTTTTGGCCGAATTTCAACTGTTGCGTGACTATAATGAAATTGTAGCAGAGATCTTCAATACCAAACAAGGAAAAAACGAAACTGTCCACGTTTACACCAAGAAATTAAAAGACTTGATAAACAAAATGGAAAGTAAGCCGGCGGACGGACTTCAGAAAAGATGGTTCGTGGAAGGCCTATGCTCGAAGTTGCGGAGGAAAATGAAAATTGTGCCACTGTCGTCATATATGGAAGCTTATAACAGAGCATTGGACCTCGAAAGTGAGCTGAAGACAAAGAAGAAGACGAATACTAGCTCATCTGATTCGGATGACGACGAGCTTGCCAGAGGTGATAGCAGCGACGATGAAGGAAACAGTAAGAAGGTTCGTGCCCTACAGAAGGACATGATCCGCATGATGGAGTTTAAAAACATGCAGAAGGAGCCAAAAGGTAGTGAGCTGTGGTGCACAGAGTGTAAGACCAACGGTCATACTAAAGGATCATGTCCAAAGAACCAATTTTGTGACATTTGTCAGATCATGGGCCATTCGACAAAAGAGTGCCCCTTTAACATGAAGACAAGAGGATCTCCGCAGGTGCTTCTTGCACAGGAGGCTTCCCCGTCGGGCAGTAGCGGAAATACGAATAACGCAGGTGCCACATCCGGAGGGTACAGGAATAATAAAAGAGGGCAAAATAACAACAATGCGAACAATAACAATAATAATGGGAGCTGAAGTCGAACCCAGTATGATGCAAATGGACGACCGATCGTTCAATGCCGAGCATGTAATTTGTGGGGTCATTTTGCACGAGATTGTACAGCGGCAAACACACCGAAATTATTATGCAGATGGTGCGGACCCAGCGACCATGAAGATGCCAAGTGCCCAAAGTCTGGAGTAAACTTGATCACTATCAGCACGGATGAAGAGGAGGTTCTGGCAATTATGCGGAGGCAAGCAAAATTGCTAGTGTAGGAAAAAAAAATTGGGGGAAGTGTAGGCGGAAATTGTAAAGGCATCATCGGCAAGGACATCTCAGTTGAAGGACATCACCGACAACTTGGCAAGGAACTTCGCAAAACAAAACATTGTATGACAAATCTTACAAACGGAGATACCGGTCAAGATAAGTGACCTCACAATGCCCCAGTTACGGACGACCATTCTGAATCATACACCATTTCCGAAAGCAACAGAGGACATAGGAAGGGACAGTAGTCCAATGACGGCAACAGACCCAATGCTTCTGGAGCTCACGACAGGAAGACATCCGGCGATCGTCGAGATGGGGATCTTGGGAAATGTTTTAACAGACACAATTGTTGACGGAGGGTCCGGTGTGAATGTCTTACCGAAGGATACTTGGAAGAAGTTGGGAAAGCCGACGCTTTGGCCACCTACATTCCAGTTGCTCACGGTGGACCAGCATGGGATCAAACCGTTGAGAACCCTAAGGGCGCAACCGGTAACTATTGGAACACAGCCATTTTTATTGGATTTCATAGTCATTCCATTGAAAAGAAAAGGATATGATGCTATTTTGGGACGGAATTGGTTGGTGCAAGCAAAAGTAAAACATGATTGGAAACAAAATACCCTATCAATGGAGCGTGGAGGCAAAAGATTCATAATTGACCTACACACACAAATGGTAGGTGAGGAGGCAGCATCATCAGACTCAGAAGCTGAAGGCGACAATGACGACGAAAGAAATGATGATGAAGGAAAGAGGAGAATGGAACCAGACGACGAAGGAGTATTGACACTAGAAGGATCGAATGACAACGACCTAGACTCCGTGAATGGCCTTTACCATTGGCAAATAGAAGACTACAAACTCTTTCCGAGTTGTAATATGCTAAGGGTCGACAAAGGTGAGGAAAAAGAGAAAAATGAGTGTCCGAAGGAATACAGAGAAGCAGATGATGCAAAGGAGGTTATAGCTGAAGAAGGGAAGGACATACAATACAAACCCAAAAAAAAAAAAATTCCATCATCTGATACACAGTGAACGGACCGCACAAGAAGAAAAGAATGCATCGCACCATAAAATTAGTTAAAGGGTGCCGACAGAAATAAATAATCTAGATGCGTGACGATCGCAGGCACAGTGGGCAACGGAGGTGACACAGAACAAACATAAGGCGTGGCATGACAAACTTAACAGGTTTTAGTTAAGTTATTAAAAACAAAAAATATCATAACATATAATCATAAATCATCAAAAATTGAAACTAAATCAGAAAAATAAGCTGAAATCTTTTTGGGTGATATTTTCATTTTAAAAATCATTATCTCCTCAGGTTCTGATTTGTCACAATAAATAGCTATTTTTTCCCTAATTTCTGCTACTATGATCTGAGTCACCTTGTCTTGGAAAATAGGATGATTGTCAATCTTTTACTCATTGAATTTCAAAAGTATAATGGTGTAAAGTAGTAACCTACAACTTTGAATGCAGAGATTCGTACATGTCAACACTGACAGGTTTCTAGTCACTGACTTAAAACAATACATGAGGCCAAATGAATTACCTTGGGTGAGATCCACAAGAAGAGGATTTTTGAAATAGCCACCACTAAGACGGTTATCTGAAAGCTAAAAAACATATCTAGCGGATTCTGCAAGGAAAGTTATTTCTATAGCCAGAGCATAGGAGTTGAACAGACATTACAGCAAGGTAATATAACTACTGCCCTTGCTTCTTCCCAGGACGGTACTGAATCCTCTTAGTGTCAAAGTCTCCACAGGCACACCAATAAATCTCAAGGGGAGGATAGAAGTAGATGAAGTTTTCGATATAGCATAGTGTAATGTTTTATTTATTTTGTAGTACAACTATGTATAATAGTCTCAAATTATCAACCTAATTTAAAATCTTTTATCATTTGCAAACAACATCAAATCAAAGCTTGCATTTATAAGAATGAGATTGCATACACTTTTGGCTGATCATTCAAATTAGAATTTTTAAAACAAGAAAACAAAACCAAAATCAAGAAAAACATAACACCTTTATCACATCACCAATTGTAACTGATCCTGTATTTGCCCATGTCGGCAAACCTTGAACATGCATGAGACGAAATGATGAAGACTGAAATTGTTGAGGTACATAAAATTGTTGAATTGGCTCGGATTGATCATTCTTCATCAAGTTGTCCACATCTCTAAGGC
The DNA here is from genome assembly GCA_028749045.1 of Cupressus sempervirens. Classification (NCBI taxonomy): domain Eukaryota; kingdom Viridiplantae; phylum Streptophyta; class Pinopsida; order Cupressales; family Cupressaceae; genus Cupressus; species Cupressus sempervirens. Next base: position 397,730,685 of record CM053790.1, read on the forward strand.
CTTGGCAATGGCCAGCATTGGTTGTATTCGTAGATGAACAATTCTCTCTTGAACCAGCACATACTTGTTCAATCTCAAAAGCCTGTTAAAGGATGAAAAATCTTGTTCAAAAAAATGATTACTAAAGGAATAAAAAATAATAATACCAATCATTTGTGTTATTACTGTAACTATTTATTCAAGGAAATCCCAAGCATGTCATAAGACACCTCCACTTCATTAGTATAAGCCAATAAAATCATATTACTAAGTTGTCATAAAGCACAACTAATGAACTCAGCTTGTAAAATCACTTTTTACACACTTTACTAAGTCACTCCAACAAGTTAGTAAATCAACAATCTTGATGAGGCTTTCCAATATCCAACAGAAAAGTCTAAATTTTAATATAATCAACAAGGGCATAAACAACATAAAGCTTTTTAAGAAGTGATCAAAAAGAGGAAAACTAGAGCCATTGATTACTTAAATATGAAATTTTCTGTCTAACCAATTATATGTCTCAAAGTTTCAATTGGACACATGGACAAGAAGTATATTCATAAAGCTTACAAATGTTGTGAGATTGATAATTTAACTTTATTCTATTTACAAATATTGCCTCCACGTTCCTTAAATATATGAGCCCCTAAGCTCACTTTAGACATAAACATCACAATATATTGATGCAGCAGTATCAAGCTATCAACGTGAACAATGATAAAGCCAAATCAAAAATAAAATAATATTTATCCCTTCTTGCACTTTCTCTTAGCTGCTAAAACTCTAAAATTTGACTTTCAATGATCTATATTTTAGTAAAAGACAATAAAAACATATTTCTAAGTTACTATAGACTACAACTAACAAACTCAGCTTCTAAAATCATTTTCTAGGTATGGATACTAAATCATTCTAAAGGATTAGAAAATCAACAATCCTTATGAGGCCTTTAGATATACAGAAGAGAATTCTAAGTTTGAATAAAATCGACTAGTACTTAAAGAACATAAAGCTTAGCCATCGATTATTTGAGGATGACATTTTTGTCTAATTAATTATTTATGTCTCATAGTTTTAATTCAACACATGAACAAGAAGTATACTTGTAAAGTTTGCAAACACTGCAATATGGGTAGTTTATTCTATGATAGAAAATGCCCACATGTTACTCCTAATTTTCATTTATATGCCCCCAAGCTCACTCTAAACATAAACATCACAATATATTGATGTAGTAGCATTAAGCTGTGAGCGTAAACAATGACAAAGCCAATCCAAAATTAAAATTATCAATTATCACTTCACGCACTCCCTCTGAGCTTCTATTACTCTAACTTATTGATTTGCTATAACTCTTAGCTGTTCTGTCATAAGTACATATAACACTATATGGTAAATTGATGTTGTATCTGTATTAAACAAAGGAGATGAAAGCTCCTTACATAAATTTACAAAGATGATATTTCTAAAAGAAATGTTTGTGAACTAAAAGGCGAAAATAGAAACTACTTAATAAACTAAAGACTATATGACCATTAGAGAAACATTATATTATTCTAGTACCCTCCCTTAATGGTCATCATTTAACTATTGTCTTTTGGTCACAAATTCTTCAAAACATTCTTTTGTTATTGAGACCCTCCCTAGATATGCAAAATATAAATGACCACAAAGCCAAAATGTTTCCATAAAAGAACAAAGGGTGCCCCCTTCTTTAGAAAGTTTTGCAAAGAGAGACAAGAGCATTCCATTGACTCTGCCAGTGAGATGTGTTTGCTACTAACCCTCCTCGAATCAGCAAAATAATTGACCAAAAATAATCCAAACATCATCCAACCTGATGCTGGATAACTAAGTTGCTCTTTCTTGGAGGTAGAGACAAACACTGAGAACAACTAGCACGATTTTGAGGAAAAATCAGCAAACGCTCCAAACTTTGCAGATGAGCATGATGCCCAAAAACAAACTGCAAAAAGCCACAATTTTTCAAGAGAAAATCGAAAAAAGAAGACATGATTTTTTAGGTGAAAAATCGATCAAACCCAAACAACAAAATCCGGGACATGGATCAGAGAATACAGAGCTTTGTTTTTTAGGAGAAATAGTAAAACCCAACATATAACTTTTAGGAAACAATTATAGACCTTTGTTTATAATTTTTGAGGAAAAATTATAAACAAACAAACGAATCCCACAAAACTTTGCAAATTACAGAATCAAAATATTTTTGAGAGACAAAATTATGAAAACCAATCAAGTAATTTTTTAAGGGAAAAAATAATGAAAACCCATAGGAAAAATCTTCATGCATCAAAACACAAAACTTTGCATGGTAAAACAGCATATGAAAAAACATGCAACTCACAAAAATCACATGCAAGTACATGCAACTTTCAAAAATCAAATGCAAGTACATGTTATTATAATAGTATCGAAGTGGTTTTCTCCCACCTCATAGGAAATTGGGGCTCAGTATATTAGTGAATAGTATTTATTTAGAGCTTGTTCAAAGATTGATAGTGCTATCAACATTATGGCTCAGAGATTCATTCTGGGTATGCACTATGCCCACAGAGGGCGTACTCCTCCACCTAGGGATAGAGAGCCTAATATTAATTTTGGTTCTATAGGTGACAAGGGTGTCGGTAGTCCGGGTGGTTCAGTTGGTACAGGATTCAGAGATGTTGCCACAGAGTCTGAGATTGACAAAGGCTAGAGAGACATTCAGGGACTTGCAAGTTTTTGTCTTGTATTTTGCCACTACAAAATGTAGGTAATAGTATGAAACTATTCCCAATAGAGTTTTGTGTTTCTTGGAGATAATTCATTATTTAATTGACCAAATAATTCATTATTTAATTGGCCAAAATTGATCAACCAATTGTTCCCAATCCATATAATGAATCCTTTTACTAAAGGCTATCGTCAAGTCTTTTCTATTTTTCAGTTTGTTAGCCTATACTTGATTTTTGAGGCCTTCAAAGTCCTTTTTGCATTTTTTAGTGTTTGTTTAGATTGTTTTAATATTTTTGTTTCCTTCAATCTCTTGCCTTCAGTTTTCCCTTTGATTTGGTATCTCTTGGGGCTTAATCGGAGTTATCAATCAAAAGATATCAGGGTTTAAGTGCCTAAAAGGTGGGTTCTCCAAGTTCAATTGAATATTTTAAAATAATGACCTTATATTCTAATGTTGAGTTGCACTTTTTGAAAAATATAACTTAAAATGACTTTATGTTATACTTTTAAGTTACTTTATCACTTTAGATTTATCATGTAAGTGATTATAGCCCACTTTATGTGATTATTTATTGTTGAGTTGCTTTTTAATTTTTCACTTAAGTGAATTTATGCACTTTATAGTCTAATTTAATGTTGAGATTTACTTTAATGTTTTATTTTAAAACATTTAAGGGAAATGTTACTTTTTTAATATATTAACACATCATATGTAAACTAGTTATTGTAAATATTGTATTTGACCCCTTTAAGTGATATTTGCTCAATAATCAATTAGACATGTGCTAGATAGGAAACTTAATTGATGCAACTTCATTAAATGTTCCTTTTTTAAATGACTTATATGTAAATGCATCTAGAGAACCCGATTTTGGCTTTGATATGTAATTGCATTGCATATTTAAAACAAGCAATCACTCCAAAAGAGTGTGAATTTGGCTTGGAGGTAGAGTTTTGGTACAAATACATGTAAGTGCATAACATGTAAATGCAAGGCAAGAAAACATGACATGCAATGGGCCCTTCTAACCCCAATTTTGGCCTATGGATGGGTTTCATGACTTTGCCTTTTATATTTTAAACTGGCATTTGATCATTCTCAACCCGAGTTTGCATTTGCATCTAAAAATGTCCCATGTAATGGCATGTAAAGACAATGATTCCCTTCTAAATGCAAATATATAACATGTAAAAGGGTTTGAAGACCCTAATTTTACTTGCAATATGACTTGCATGCATCCATGTTGCATATTTAAAACATGTGTTTGCATATGGAAACCCCAATTTTGGGCTTCAACTCCAAAAACACCTGAACACATGTCTTTCCCTTGCATATTCAAAACATGCAAATGCCCTTGGAGAGTGTAATTTTCTATTGGACTCACAAAAATGCATGCAAATGCCTTTGTGGAACACGTTTTTTCTTTGCATGCTAATACATGACATGCAATTGGTCTCCAAGACTCTGTTTTTGCTCTCCAAGGGAAAATGTTCAGACTTGAGCAATACCAATGCACATTTTAAAACATGCTATGAGGCTTGGAGAACCCGAGTTACATTGAGGGCATGCGTTTCCATCAAAAATGTCACATGTAAATACCTTTGTAGAATGCAATTTGGGTTGCAATACAAAAAGCTTGTATTTGCCTTGCATTTTCTATTCATGTGTTTGGAGTTAAGAGACCCTGATTTGCCTTGAACAAGTGCATTTACAACAAAAAAGTGACATGTATTAGCCTCCAAAGAACCCGATTTGGACTTGGGACGAAAGCTTACATTTACCTTGCATTTTCAATACATGTGTTTGGCTCTCAATATCCCTATTCGCTGCTCCAAAGCCACAAATGTTGATGCAATAGGGCATTCTAAACCCGACCTTGCATAAAATGTTGGAGAGAAAAGCTTTTCAAGACATTTGCATCAATTACATGCACATGTGGAGACCACGATCGGCCTTGTAGATGCATTTTCAAACATGGAAATCATTCCCATAAGTGCGATCAGCACTTAGGAAGACATGTGCAATCACAATGGCAATACCTTGCACATGCATTTGCATCTTGCAACCACAATTTGAAGCTAAACTTTAAATGTTTCAAAGATATTTGGTTACCATATTCAAATACACTTGGAGAATCTAGTTTTGGAAAAGACAAGTTTTTCCTAACTTCTCTTTCTTCCAAAATTTGCGCATTGCTCTCCAAGTGTGAGGATTCGATTTTGATTGTATTTCTTGCTTGTTTTGCACATTTTTCTTGGCTCTTTGTTATCCTTTTGCTCAAATGCAGCCCTAGTTTTTTGCATTAAGTTATTAAATAAGCTTGAAAGCTTTGTCTTTGCTGCAAATGCCAAGCTCTTCCATCTAAAAAACGAAATTGCATACAAAGTGAAGTACTGAAATTTGTCAAAGTTTGAGTCAAAGCAAGAGATGTGTCTTTTTTATTTTTAGTTTTTGTATATATTTGTTGCTTGTTTTGGTTTTTTTTGAAGAAAAGCTCAAGATTTTCCCCCTAGGAATGTAAGTGCATTTTCATGCTTTCATGTCAATCCATTTTCCAAACACATTCCTTCCATATTCCTTCACATGCAATTGCATTTTTACACACCCAATTGTATATTTACATCAAGTGAAAATGATGGATTTTTACCACTAATTGCCTCTCACAAACCTGATTTTGGTAAAAACCCACATTTTTAAAAACCAAAATTATCATTATGCACACATCCTTATGCTTCTAACTTGCATTCCTGGCCATGTGAAACAAAAGCCCCACTTTGCCCACATGTAATCCATCATTCTAAACCTGATATTGGTCAATTTTGCTCAAAATACAAGCTGTCCCATTCATTTCCAGCCTTCAAATGTGTTTAATAAGTATCTAATCCATGCTTCAAACACCTATCCTTCATCGATCCGTCACTGAGATTCAAAACCCCTCACGGATTCTATCCCATTGAATGATGTTTTCCCTCTTCGGAATGCTCATGTTGCAGCAAACTCTTCAACATATGTCAAAATTCCTTCAAAGAATAAAGACATCCTGTCAAGAAGATATGCTATGATTCTCCAGAAGCAATTATTCATGTGCTCTCCACTTTTCCAATAGCAGCCTTGGAACCTAAGTTTGTGTGGGAAAGCGCCAAGCAAAAAAAAAATCAATTAAAGATGCGGATTTGAAAGTTCTTTGTTTGCATTGGAACATCACTGAGAAGGTCTTCAAAGTGTCAAATAATTCAAAATGTGCAAATATGACAAAGAAGAACTTGCGACAATTGTGAAATGAGGAAAAGCTTGATTACATCAAGTTTTTAAATGACAATGGCCATTCATCAAAGAGAATCAAAGGCTATCAAAAGACGCAACACCATGGTTATCAAGGTGAATGCAATGGCACAAAACACAAGAACTTCCAATCCTGTGATCATTTGCGATTGCATCATCAAGAACAAGGCCTTTGCCAACAATCTACAGGATTGATTCATTCAAAATCAATAGTTTTAACATTTTCTTCAAGTGTAATTTTAGCTTTGTAGTTGCAGAAGATAGATTACGTGCAATCCAATTGCATGTAATCTAATTACACCAATCTTCAGTCATATAATCGAATAAATCTTTTTTCCTTTCTTGACTTAGTCAAGGTGGTTGTGTTTCCCCCAGCTTTTATTCCTCTCTCTCATTTTTCCTATATAAGGTGTAATAACCCCAATAGGTTATAACTTCTTCAAACACCAAAAAATCTTTATACTTCAGTTGTTTGACATTTCGTCAAACACTTTGCAAGCAAGCTCTGATACCACTGTAATAACCCTCCTCAAATCTGCCCTCAAAAATGTTGATGAAAGCTCAAAGAATTTCATCAAACAATTCACATACAAGGGACGTATGACTGATATAGTATTTCAGCTAGCTTCAAATGACTTTTTTACAATTTACATCAATGAAAATCTTGTGCTAGAAGACTACAATGGACTACACAATGATGTAACATGAGTGTGCTACTAATTTTGACAATATTCAGTGCATATATATGATCTAAGCATGAGAAATGAACACCTACAGCCAACTGGCATTTTTACAAACAGTTGGTAATCAAACTAACCAGCTGATAAATAATGATATTAAATTGCTTAAATGACACCAGCAACTATTATCTTCTTAATTGCAATGAAAATTACAATGCTCATGAAATATGGCCAAGACTTTGGCATTTACATGGATTACAAAATGATAATGCTGGTATAATGCACACTTACAGCTGAAAGCTTATAACACCCTAAAAAATAATACTAACAAAAGAACCTAGTTGTAGATGGCTGAAATAATTTCCTTCTATGCTGCCCTTTTTGCTTTGCTTTTTTCGAACTGCTTTTTCAGCCTGGTTTTTCGTACCCGCTTTTTTAGCCTGCTTTTTCGGTTTCGCTTTTTTCGGACAGCTTTTTTCGTACCCGCTTTTTTCAGCCTACTTTTTCGGTTCCACTTTTTCGGACTGCTACTATGTTGAATCTCAAGACCATATCTTTCAATGGCGTCAAGATTTCCAGCTTGAAGGGATTTCGTCCTCCAAACTATTGAGACATAATCTCCAGAAAATTTTCCAATTTCTTTGATATTTTCAAGCATGCATAAAAGAAGCTCTTTCATTTCTTTTATAGTGTTCTCACAAGAGCTCCATCCTTCGTTTTCTCAATGTGGGATAAAACATAACTCCCTTTATGTAACTTATGTCTCCAATGTGTTATAAAATAAAGGGGACTCTTTTAATTTAAATATTTCCCACAAACTATAGTCTATGCATTAATAAAGTTAAATATTTAAATTTAACTTTATAAAATAGCTTTATCAATGCATAACAAATCTTATTAATGATAAACAAGTCTCCTTGTCGATTTTAAACAATTACCATCGACATACTGCTGCCACTAAATGTCCGACCATGTCCAAGATGACTTACTATAAATAGTAAGTATGCCCAAAGTTGCCTCAAAATCCATCAGAAAGATCTGCAACTAAAACTATCTAGGCCAAATGGCCTCGAAGTCCCTTTAATGTCCTGGTTAGCCTACGGGACAGTGGGGAATAGGCCAACGACAACAACATGCTATGAATGCTTTAAAAGGGAGCATTACATAAGGAGTGAACCCCCATTGTAAAAATCATTTTTTATTTTATGCAAGAGAGCTCTACCAAACTTGTGCAAGCATAACTTTGATTGTGTCGTACCAATTTGGAAGAAAAGTGAATAAAAAGAAGCAATTGGATTCAAAGCTTTGAATAGAAGCAATTGCGATAGAGCAAATTAGAAGCTTTGACTGTGATTTGTCTATTGTCTTTGATTCATGTTACTATTGTATGTTTATTAGAGCAAGTGAGTAAAAGAAACAATTGGAGCCGAAGCTTTGACTAAAAGCAATTGTGGTAATATAAGACTAGAAGCTTTCACAATACATTATATTACTATTTGATACTCATGCACTTTGTTAGGTTTAAGTTACTTTCATGTCTTTCAACTGAAATAACTTATAGGATGATAACATAGAAATCATCTACTTATGGAAGTCTTTGCACCCCAATAGTAGTGATTTACTTTAATAGCGTAGAACAACAGGATTCAGATCCAAGCCGGTACGCTTTCATGCAGTCTTTGAGTCAGTGTTGGTTTATCAGTATCATTGTTTCCAATTTGTACATACAAGTGTAACTTAGAGGTTCTTCTTGCCCATTACCCGCTCCGCGCCGCGAGTAAGTGGACTCTTTCCTAAAACAAGAGGAAAGAATATTGATAACACACTTCAAAGTGCCTCTTACTTCTTGCTTACCTTGAGTTGATCCAAGGAAGAGTGAGAAGGTGGAGCCTTCCCTTTAAGGTAGGAGAAACTTTGTCTCACATGCTGCAGTTAGTCATCCTATTTTGCGACTGAATTTGCCTAAATTGTTGGTTGCAAAATATCTGCCTAAACTGTCAGTTGCAAAATATCCACCCAACAAGATATAGAGATGGCGACAGGGCTAGATTTGAGGATCGTGGCAAGATAGCTGACAAGGTTCACAGGACTAGATAGATGAGCACATATGACAGGCCATAGAGGCCCACATTTTTTAGACCCAAGCCAAATACAGTCAGTACTGAGTCTAAGGCCGCACCTTTTGCAAATGATGTAGTGGCATACTTTGCAGAGTGGGATGCTCTACTGCAAGTGATTAAGCAACATCTAAATTTTGATAGATTTTGACACATAAGCAAGAGCATTCTAGAGCTAGGCTTGCGTCCGATAGATAGAAGCCTAGATAGGTGGCTAGTAAGATGGTGCATCTTGATACCACAATAGCTACGGATGCGCAGGACATTCCATTGGAATCACCACATGATAGTGCTCAAGTGTTGGACACATTGAATGTAAAGTATGATTGGGATTCATGTCAACTTGAGTTGGATGATGCAGATGTTGGCATGAGTTTCCAGGATCATGCAATCAATGGTGATGCAGTGATAGTGATAGTCAAATCAGTAGCTACTTTCATGCCAATTGAGCCATTTGTTGAGATGTTTAGCAGCATCCATGCAGTTGTTGATGTGTGCACTGATGTTAATATTTAGAGTGATGTAGTGATAGTGTCAAGTCATACTGCAAATCAACGCATTGTTGAGGCTTACTTGGTGGCCAACCCTATGTCCAACATGGATACAACATTGACTTATGATAATCCACTTTTTGAGGTTGAAGTTGATCACTCACCTGAGTGGAGCTGCGCACAATTTACACTATGTGCAGATAGAGTTAAGTTTCCTATAGTAGCAATTGGTGATGATCGAGATTTTAGTGTAGTATATATTGTGGGAAGTGCATATAGCTTCATATTTGATCCTCATGTTCATATTTGATCCTCATGTACATGATATATATCTAGTGCAGAGCTTGCTTGTGCCTATGTTGGATTGTTACCAGGTTAGTTGGGTGGATAGAGTGAAGGAAAATATACTAAGATTTCCTTTGGAGTTAATTCTTTGGTGATGCCCTGACTTCTACTTCATCAATGTAGGCTCAAGGTGCTATGTTGCAGGTTATGTTGTCTGTCGGTTATGACTTTAACAAATATTGTCATCGGTAAAATTGTATATTAGCCGACGGGGGGTTTCGGGAAGGTTCTTTTTATGTAGCTGACAGGCCCTTTGGTAATTGTCATGTAGCCAACGGACCCCTTCGGAAGGTTCTTCGGAAAGTATATATACACCCTTCGGAACATTGTAATGATCAGGAATAGCATAATGTAATGTCTCTAGCATATGCAAATAAGAAAACGAGTTTTGTTGTTCTTATCTATTGTCTATATGCATTAATTCATTTACCCCATACGGTAAACATTTGGCGTTGTTGCCCGATGGACCTGGTACGAAGGCAAAGGAATGAAACAAAACAGGAGAAGAATGAAACACTCCGAGTCTACGCCAAGAAATTAAAAGACCTAATAAATAAAATGGAAAATAAGCTGGCTGATGGGCTGCAAAAAAGATGGTTCATTGAAGGCCTACACCCGAAGTTGTGGAAGAAGATGAAGATTGTGCTGCCATCGTCATACACTGAAGCATACAATTGGGCGATAAACTTGGAAAGTGAATAGAAAACAAAAAAGAAGAAGAGTAGCTCATCCGAGTTAGACAACAATGCGTCTTCGGAAGAAGAGAGCAGCAATGACGAAAAGGGCGTCAAAAGGTCCGAGCTCTCCAAAAGGATATGATCCGAATGATGAAAGAATTTAAGAACATGCAGAAGGAGACCAAGGGAAATGAGCTATGGTGCACAGACTGCAAGACAGAAAGCCATACGAAGGGATCATATCCGAAGAACCAGTTCTACGAGATCAGCCAGATCATGGGACATTCCACAAAGGAATGCCCGTTCAATATGAAAACAAGAGGACCTCAACAAGTGTTCCTGACACAGGAGGCTTCCGCGTCAGAAGGGAACGGAAACACCAATACGGAGGGTGCCACCTCGGGAGGGTACCGAAATAATAGATGAGGGCAAAACAACAACAATGCCAATAATAATAGTGGGAACTGCAGCCGGATTCAGTACGATGCGAATGCCCATCTAATGGTACAATGCTGCGCATGCAATTTGTGGGGCCACTTTGCCCGAGATTGTACAATGGCAAATGCACCAAAGTTGTTATGGAGATGGTGCAGTCCTGGAGATCATGAAGATGCCAAGTGCCCGAAATCAGGAGTGAATTTGATCACCATCAGGACGGATGAAGAGGAGGTTCTGGCAATCACTCGGAAGCAAGCAAAACTATACCTCAACCCAACAGAAGAAAAGAAGAGACTGGGGGAAGCACGGGCAGAAATCCAAAAAGCAACGCAAGTGGAGAAAACACATCTGAAGGACACTACCAGTACCTCAGCAAGGAATTGTGCGAAACAGAACATCGTACGACAGATATTACAAACTGAAGTACCCATCAAAGTAAGCGACCTACTGCTCTCAATGCCTCAACTCTGATCAGCACTCACAAACATCGCCCCAATAGCTAAATTACCGGCAGAACATGGAAGGGAGAAAGAAAGTGGCGCAAGTGTCGAGGATCTAATGCTACTAGCCCTCTCATCCGAACGACATCTGGTAGTCGTCAAAATGGGAATTTGGGAACTGTCCTAACAGACATGATTGTGAACGGAGGGTCCAACGTGAATGTGTTACCAGAGGATACCTGGAAGAGGTTAGGGCAGCCAACATTGTGGCCACCTACATTCCAATTGCTAATAGCGAACCAACACGGGATCAAACTATTGGGAGTCCCGATGGCACAGCCCATGACTATTGGAACACAACCGTTCCTGCTGGACTTCGTCATCATCCCGCTTAAGAGGAATGTAATGTCCCTTTTTTCTGAGACATTATAATTCTTTGTGGCTAGCTCACTTCGCCTAGGTTTTAGGGGGCGAAAAGGTTCTTTACAGGGTTCAGTTTGAGATGTGGCCTAGACATTGCCAGTTCTAGACCCATCAGAGCAGTTTTGGCAAGTTGTCCAGATGCTTACTATTTTTAGTAAGTGATTAGAGCTCAGTATTTTTGGTACATCAATGTTGGGTTGGAAGCATCTCGCCGAGAGCTTTCCAACAAGCTTATCTGAGTTCATTTGGTCAATTATTTTAATGCCTGACGATTTTATGGTTTATTAAGTGACTTTGAAAGTTTATTTAACTTGTCACTTTATTTTTAAAAGTACTATGTTCATTTAAGTGACTAGAGGACAAAAAGGTGCTTTATCCCACATTGCTTAAAGATGCGTGCATCCCATTGGGAAAAGTGATAAAGGTACAACAGACTCTACATGGGAGGATATGAAGATTATAGTATTCAAGCAAATATTAATCTGGGAGCTGGAAACAGTTGCTAGTTATTCTTTGAGGACGCAAACCCTTGAAGAAGTGTTTGAAGGTTGGACGCAAACCTAGCCTTCTTACAGGTTTCATTTACATTTCCAATTTGACTATCATTTCTGTTTATAAAATTGGATTACCTGAGTTGTTGCACGTAGTAGTGCATTTGTGGTTATTGTTGTAATTCCTAGTTTATATAAGTATTTCTAAATATTGGAGGAAATAAACGAACCTTTCTGAGTTTTTCTTGTGTTGAAATCTACTGGTTATAAATCTATTAAGTTCTAGCAATTGTATCAAGTGTTGGTTTTCTATTCGGTTTTAAATCTGCACCTTATATCACAAGATTTAGGGAAAATATCTGGAAGGGGATATTACAGTGGTATCAGAGCCATGTATTTTGCCAATCTGTGTGGTTATCGAAAATCGTCTATCAAAAGGTTTATCAGAGAAAAAGTTTTAAGAATTAATTTAAAATCCGACTAAAGTTCACAGAGATTGTAGGAAACATTGTTGATCATCAATCTTGTGGTGGTTTTGCAAATAGATAACTTTGCTCTTTATGATCGTCTGATTAATAGGGGTTACAGGGGTTGCCGTGGCACTGTGTTCCTCTTTGGTATGTGGAACTTGGTGTTGAAAATCTGAAGAATCTGGAGTGCTGCTTATTTGTACTCTTCCCTTATCTATCATATATGTTAGCTGAGGGCTTTGGCCTTTCTGGAATCGTCACTATACTGTTCTGTGGAATTGTTTTGAAACATTATATATTTTCAAAATTATCAGAGAAGTCTCAAACTCCAACAGCTGGAATTTTTTGAAATAATCTCATCTTTGGCTGAGATTTGGGTAGAAAACACGCCCAGATTTTGTGGTCAGGATTAGGGAGACGTGAGGTGAAAAAGATTTTTTTTTGGAGGTGGATATACCAAGTTTGAGGGCATTATTTCACAGGCTATTGGAAATAATAATGATGCGTGAGATATGGATAACGTGGCATATTGAAGTCATTAGCTTCACTGTCAACTGGTAGGGCATTCGTGATTCAGTGTGAAAGCCACGGGTTTCTTTGAGGCGCCAAGGGCATTCCAGAAGCGTGTAATAGAAGAGTTGACTCCAATCGCAGGTGTGGCATTAAGGCCATAAATTATCAGTCGCACCCATTGCTCACGGACTGTCAGCGAAGTAAGGAACGTGAGTGGAGATATTTGGCGGCTTAATGGGTTTTCAGTTACTGGTAATCAATTACTGAGCTCGTGAGCAGTATTACTAGTGGCGCAGCAAGTTTTTCAAGGGTTATTGACGGGTTTTGAAGGTCGCAGGAAATCTCTTGAGCCTGTACTCCCCCGTCCAGCGTGTGGAAACTCTCGACTGTTGAAGTTTAAACTAGTGTCGCATGGATTGTAAACGTTGACTTATTTTGCTAGAGTTTTCTTGGTTAGCGTCAAATGCAAGTGTATGACTGTGTAAATGACATTAGTGAAACTCCTCTGCAACTAAGTCAAGTATTATTTCATTTGGAAGTGTGTGAATTAACGAGATGGATGCATAGCTTATTGCATAAGGGAAATATAAATACATGCTCGGGTCCCAGCGAACAGCAACTTAAAGCATATACAGGTTGCATCTACAGGGTGCTTGGTAACTGTTTGGCTAAATTCCCCCCCAATGATATAACTAGTATTTTGATTTTACATCTAAAACAAGACCAGTATCATATGGCTAGAGCAGTTTGAGTATGTTTGAAAACTGTTTGATGTAATTCCTATCCGCAGTGATCAGTAGTTTGAACTCATAACTAGGACAGAGAATATTTCCTTGATTACAGGGTGCTCGGGTACAAACCAACATCCTCAGTCTTATCAAAAGAATATGGGTCTATCACTCTTGCCAGTACAATTTGATATTATTGTTAGACAATCTCTGTTGTAACAGTTGTTCTCTGATTTAAAGTCATGCCCAATTGGAGAGAATGAATATTCAATTCAGTGATACCATTCTTTGTTGAAATCTGGAAATGTTATTATGCTCAATGTGTTAGATTTCTAGTATACAATTTTCATATGCAATAGTTCAAGCTGTGTCAAGTACTGTTCTGAATGTACTTGAGAGTGTGGTATAACTGTTTAACGAATTTTCAGTTACAATTCCGAACTTTCTAATTTAAAATTAATCCAGAATATTACAGTATGGGAATCCTTGGTGTTATTAATGTTTTCTAAGGACAGTGGACCCAAAAGGATGCTAGGATTGGTACAGGCATAGATTCGTTTTATGAGTACCTTCTGAAATCTGTGGTGAGATCATTTATAGGCATTGAAATTCGTTCCGTAAGTCCATTATTATTGTTGTGAATTGGATACTCAAAGACTGCACTTTCGGTTATATGAGGTCATCATCAGTGTAACTCATCCAATGGTAGGTCACTTGAAATAAGAAAGGGATCAGTTGCCACAGTGGCTGCATATAAATAAAATGATTTTAACAAATAAGGCCAAAGAATTAAAAAAATGTATAGCAGCCAAACAAGGGTCAGTACAGTGGTTTCAATCCAAGCAAGAGAGCAAATTTTTTGTGTGTGTTAATCTAAATCCAATGATGATGCTTATGATGAATTAAGTGCTTAAGAGTTGGGGAATAATTTATTCACAGGGGCTGATTGTGGATGCTGATACATACTGCAGAGACCTCTATTGCAAGTAGATTTACTTTCATTGGTCACCATTTGAGGCTAAGATTAAGTAGTCTGAGGGTTATTTCCTTCCTTTATCAATCCAGTTCATTCCTATGATCGGGTTGTAGTTAACATCTACTAAACAAATTTGCAAATGGAGAAAATATATGGTGACAAAAAGGTCAAGGAGGACATGGTTAAGTCACAACAACGGATAGCCAAAAAATTTCCAGTTTGATATGAGGACTGAAATAATGAGCATATATGATGGGTACAACAAATTTCCTCAACAGATTCAGAAAGAATTACCTTTCATGGACTATGTTGACTCTCAGCTAGAGCTGCAAAACCAGCCGGATATGATAAGAAACAAATACCTTGAATTGGCTCGAGATCTCCTTGCAGAGTACAGTTACAAAAATTTGCATAAGGAGGACATTAATCAGCTTGATAGTAGTACTGAAAAACAAGAGCAATCTTTGCATGCTAATATACAAAACAATAATAATGGCAACTTCCCTTCATATTCAAACAAGGAAAACACCAGCATTCTATTTGGCGACATGGAAATTAACTTGGATAAATTCTACTGTGATACTAAGCTGGAAATTACGTCAAATATTGAGGAGGAGCGAAGGGACTCCAATGTGGACAAGATAGTTGATCCAGCACACGTTGAGTTAGAGGATATCTCTGAAACTGTTGTTCCCCTAAGTGATGAGAAATCAGAAAATTCTTTGGAGAACAGCCCATTCGTGTTTGAAGGAGATTGTCAAAAACCATTATCTTTCTTGGACTTATTGGATATGTTTTTGGTCAAAGAGGACAAACTTGTCCAAGTGTTGACAAGGATGGAAGAAGCTTCTAATTTGGTTGAGGATCTCATGCGAAAGATTGTGATAGAAGAGAGGCATGGAAATGTGTGTGGTGTCACAAGTCCTCTCTTACGAACTATTTTTGAAACCTTGAAAATGATAAAATATGATTACTTGCAGCTTTTAATGGATAGAGATCTAGCAATTAAATTTGGGAAGGACAAGGAGAGTAAAATAGATGAGCTATGCCTTCAATTGAGCTTAGCACATTACACCATCCACAAAGCTGAAAATCAAACAAGTAGGGCAGCTACTTATGAAGAAGATAACCATGGTTCAAGGGCACAAGAAATCACACAAATCATTGAAGTAATTCATAAAATGGGTAGATGTGAAGGCAAACAATGTGATTCAATCACGTGTTCCCCGTTTGAGACTTTCTATGGTAAGAACAATTTTATGGATCAGCAAGTTGATAAGACTGAAAATTCTGATTTTTATGACAGCAGTTGTACATTTTTACAGGAGGACATGTTTAGTGATACAACAAGTGAGGATAATTCAGAGTTTTCAAGTAATGGTGAACCTTCCTTTTATGAAGACCTTGACATGAACGAGAGTACTCATGGTGGAGTGGGAAGTTCAAATTTATCCTTTGCATGCACTGAGGGATTTTTTAGCTTACCTAGAGTTTTATCACCTAGTTCTTATGAGATGGTCACGAACTACTTATTGATTGGTGATTTTACTTGTTAGTATATTCCAACTATTAGTGGTTTGTCGGTGTATGATGGTAGTATATCCGCTGATTCTATTTGGCTTTTAAGGGTTAATGAGTTATTTGCAGCTAAGTGGGGAGAGCATACATTACCCTACGTACCACATGAGGCGTCTACATTTTGTACTCGGCAATATACTGGAGATAGTGTTAGCATTCATGATGTTGGTGATTCACCAACCACTCTTTCCTTTACCCAGGATCATGTTGATTGGGTGATCGGGGATCCAAGTACTAATAGTATCTTACATCTGGTGGTTTATGCTGCGTTGTTACACAATCACAGGGTTATGATCTGTGTGTTTCAGCCTTCTGACATATCAGAGATCCAGAGTTCAGGATTACTTTGTTTTCACTTGGGTGATATAGTGATTGAGTTAGATTGGCCAGATCTATCATTATCATCAATACAAATATTGCAGGGGTGGTACAGTGGTACATTGGTGCAGATATTACAAGAGTTGGTCAGAGGTATGTTAGACAACGCACAAGTTCTCACTTGGGATCCAGGGAGAGCAACCTTATGTATTGCCTTTCATCGGGGAGCTAGGAGGAGAATTTGGATGTTATCATCTTGTGGAGGATATTGGCATAGTGTCGAGCTCCCATTTTCACTTGACAGTAGAGACTCACAGGGTCACTCATGGAGTGAGACATTCATTATGACTGAGGGTATGGGTACACAAGGCAACAGCAGATGCCAGTTGGTGACCCTTAATGGTGAACCTTGGGACTCAGGCATTTAGTTATTTGGCACATCGATTCCTCTTGTATTGTTTCGCCATTCGAGATTTGAGACAATGCATGCTGAGTTACATCGACTGAGGAGTAGAATCGCCTTCTCAAGGCGAGTTTGGGATCCTGGCATTTGATTTCTGCAGGTATGAGCGGATTGCTTGAGGGCAAGCAATCTTTGAGAGGGGAGGCTTTGTAATGTCCCTTTTTTCTGGGACATTATAATTCTTTGTGGCCAGCTCACTTTGCCTATGTTTCGGGGGGCGAAAAGGTTCTTTACAGGGTTCAATTCGAGATGTGGCCTAGACATTTCCAGTTCCAAACCCATCGGAGCAATTTTGGCAAGTTGTCCAGATACTTACTATTTTTAGTAAGTAATTAGAACTCAGTATTTTTGGTACTTCAATGTTGGGTTGGAAGTGTCTCGCCGAGAGCTTTCCAACGAGCTATTGCACGAGCTTATCCGAGTTCGTTTGGTTAGTTATTTTAATGTCTGACAATTTTATGATTTACTGGCTAAGTGACTTGGAAGGTTTATTTAACTTGTCACTTTATTTTAAAAAGTACTATGTTTATTTAAGTAACTAGAGGACAAAAAGGTGCTTTATCCCACATTGCTTAAAGATGCGTGCATCCCATTGGAAAAAGTGATAAAGGTACAACAGACTCTACATGGAAGAATATGAAGATTATAATATTCAAGCAAATATTAATCTGGGAGTTGGAAACAATTGCTGGTTATTTCTTTGAGGACGCAAACCCTTGAAGAAGTGTTTAAAGGTTGGACGCAAACCTAGCCTTCTTAGAGGTTTCATTTACATTTCCAGTCTGACTATCATTTCCATATATAAGATTGGATTACCTGAGTTGTTGCACGTTATTGTATTGCTATTGTATAATACAGTAGTGCATTTGTGGTTATTGTTGTAATTCCTGGTTTATATAAGTATTTCTGAATATTGGAGGAAATAAACGAACCTTTCTGAGTTTTCCTCGTATTGAAATCTGCTGGTTATAAATTTATTAAGTTTTGGAAATTGTATCAAGTCTTGGTTTTTTGTTTGGTTTTAAATCTCCACTTTATATCACAGGATTTAGGGAAAATATCTGGAAGGGGATATTACAAGGAAAGGATACGATGCCATTATGGGCCGAGGATGGCTCATACAAGCCAAAGTTAAACATGACTAGAAGAAGAATACTCTGCCACTCGAGAGCAAAGGGCGGAAATTCATCATTGATTTACACACCCAAATGGTGGGAGAAGAAGCTCTGTCATCAGATTCCGAAGAAGAGGATGAATGGAGGCAGCGTATGGAACCAAATTAGGAGGGAGTCCTATGATTGGAAGGAGGATCAACAGATGACGATTTGGATTCAATGAACGGTCTTTTCCACTAGCAAATGGAGGACTATGAGTTGTTCTAGAGCTGCAATATACTAACGATAGAGGAAGGGCAAAGCAAAGATGAATTTCCAAGAGAATTCATGGAAATAAAAGAGGGGGATGCGTTGCTAGATGAAACAACTGCCCATGCATTCAGTGAGGGGGAGCCCATCAAATACAACGAAGCCACACTGCAAACCATCAACTTGGGAGATGAGGCGGAACCAAGAAACATATTGGTAGGAGATAATTGGGATCCAATACTGAAAGCAACAGCACTAAAGATATTTTTGGAATACAAGGATGTATTCGCATGGACATACAAGGATCTGAAAGGAGTACCGTTGGAGTTGTGTGTGCACCGCATCACATTGGTCGAAGGAGCAGTGCCTGTACAGAAGCGACCTTATAGGATGAATAAGAACTATGCAGCATGAGTCATAGAAGAAATCAACTAGATGCTGGAAGCCAGCATTATTTTCAAGGTTCAGACAAGTGAATGGGTGTCACCCATAGTAATCTCACTGAAGAAGGATACCACCCAGATCCGTATATGCGTAGAGTTTAGATGCCTTAATGCAGTCACAATCAAGGACCCTTTCCCGATTCCATTTACAGACAGTATCTTGGAGGAAGTAGCAAGACATGAAATTTATTCCTTTATGGATGGGTTTTTGGGGTATAATCAAATTTCCACAGCAAAGGAGGACAAGCTGAAGATGACATTTGTCGCAGAAGATGGAGTGTACACATACAACTGGATGCCATTTGGCCTGTGCAATGCACCTACTATGTTCCAGCGGATCATACTGCACATATTCGACAAGATGTCTATCGAAAACTTCAAGGCATTCCTAGATGACTGGTCTGTATTCAACACCGAAGACAAACATCTGGCGGTGTTGGGCGAATGCATGGAGAGATCTCGACGGGCGCGACTAGCCTTGAAACCCAAGAAATGCAGATTCATGGTTCCGCAAGGAAGATTGCTTGGACATATCGTCTGTAAGGAGGGTTTGAAAATAGATCCGAACAAAGTCAAAGTCATAATGGAGATGCAGCCATCCACAAACGTAACAAAGGTAAAGTCTTTCCTAAGACACATAAGCTATTATAGAAGGTTCATTAAAAATTTTGCCAAAGTATCAAACCCGCTGGACAGGTTAACATGCAAAGGAGAACCGTTTCGATGAGAGAAAAAATAGGATGAGTCATTTGAAGGGCTGAAGGTACGATCAGCTACAGCACCCATTTTGGCGTACTCAGATTGGAACAAGGAATTTCATGTTCATGTCGACACGTCCAATTATGCAATCGAAGCAATCTTGGCACAGACAAGTAGCTACGGGTTGGATCACCCGATATACTTTGCTAGCCGGCTGCTATCAAAAGCAGAGCAGAACTACATTACGACAGAATGGGAAGCCCTAAGAATGGTCTACGTCGTGCAGAAGTTTTGTCATTACTTGTTGGCGACACCGTTCATGCTCTATGTCGACCATCAAGCCCTCTTGTATCTGGTCAATAAACCTATCATACAAGGAAGAATCAGTCGATGGTTACTTTTTCTGTAGAAGTTCACTTTCAAGATCATTGTATGGCCTGGGAAGAAACATGTCAGCGCAGACAATCTGTCGCGAATTAAAACAAGGGAACCAGTGGACAAAGTGAACGACGATTTTCCTGATGCACAGTTGTTTCAGATTGTAGTACTGCCGAAATGGTACATGAGCATTGGAGAATACCTTTCGACAGCACAGTTTCCAAGTGAGATGCCACCAAATGAAAGGCGAAAATTGGTAATCAGAAGCCGTACATTTCAATTGATCAACGGATTACTCTACAAGATGGGGCTTGATCACATCCTACGTCGGTGTGTGTTAGAGGAAGAAATACCACAGGTGTTGAAGGAAGCACATGAGGGTCCAACAGGAGGACACATGGGACCTGATACAACAGCACGGAAAATATCGTTGGCAAGACTGTGGTGGCCAATAGTGTACAACGACACGCGGGAACAAGTCGTCAGGTGTGACACTTGCCAACGGGCTTGAAAGCCACTAAAGAGAGACTTCATGCCGCTTAACCCCTACCACACACAGGAACTCTTTGAAAGATGGGGACTGGATTTCATCGAACCTTTGAAAGTGAGCAAAACTAGAAGGTGTCGATACATTGTCATAGCGACGGAGTACCTAACCAAGTGGGTGGAGGCACGCGCACTACTAGATAACTCGGCCATAAACACAACTAGATTTATTTATGAGAAAATCATTACCAAGTATGGGATTCCATTACAGTTAACCAGTGATAGGGGTGGACACTTCGTTAACCATGTTATCCGACTACTCACCATTGAATTCAAGATCTATCATTCATTATTGAGCTCGTACTACCCGCGAGCAAACGGACAAGCCGAGGTTACAAACAAGATCCTGGTATCAATTATCTACAAGTCATGTGCAGTGGAAGATGAAGATTGGGAGGAAAAACTACCCTCTTCCCTTTCGGCATGCCGCATGGCGTACAAGGTCACAATGGGACACACACCGTTCCAGTTGATGTTCAGACAGGAGGCAGTGGTACCAGCAGAATTCATGATACCGAGCCTAAGAATCACACTAGAAAATAAGTTAGGCGACATGGCAAGCTTGAAGGAGAGGCTGCATAATCTGAACAAGCTCGAGGAGAAGCAGTTATTGGCACAGTGGGCCACAGAGGTGACAAAACAGGCGCAAGGCGTGGCACAATAAACACCTAAAAATGAACAAGTTTCAGCCGAGGCAGTTGGTGTTGAAGTATGACAGACGAAATGAAATCAAACCAAGAAAGTTTAAGGTTAGATGGGTAGGGCCATACCAAATCTAGGAGGTAGGTGACAATGGAGCAATAAAATTGTGGACTTTAGACGAACAAGAAATACCTCAAGCAGTCAACGGTTCGAAGCTGAAGATGTACCATGCCAGGAAGAATTCCTCATCATCACAGAATGACGAAGTCCAGAGGGAGAATTGAGTTTGTTGATTTTTGTTATAAAAAAAAAGAGCAAATAAGTCACTGTACGGCCTTCTTTCTAACCTGTACGACTTTCCTTTATAACCCTACGGTAGCACAAACAAGGTACGGATTTACATTCAAACGAAAGTTATCACTGTGCAGTCATTCTTATGGTCTGTGGGTGTCATACGGTTTTCATTCAGGAGAATAAGAAAAATATTTGAGGCATTCAATGTGATGTCTGTGCGTCCAAAAAGAACATGAATTTGATTGTTCAAAGTGCAGGAGATCTCCGTACAACTGCAGTCCTTTATATACAGTGAAGAGTGATTAAGCTCTCAGTTGACCACCGTACGGATTCTGAAACGTTAAAATAGCTGCAATATGGATTTTGAAAGATAAGTTGCTTGCATGCTTCAGTACGGATTTCTAGAATACAATTTGGTGTACAGATTTCAAGAACACAGTTTGCTGTATGGATTTCAACAACACAGTTTTCCGTACGGATTTCAACAATACAAGTTGGCATACGGATTTCAAGAATACAGTTAGGCGAATGCAGCTTGGCATACGGAATTGAAGAATAAAGTTTGGCATCCGGAGTTGAACAATAAGGTACCTGATCACCACCGTACAGACTGCAACTAGGGTTTAAGATATTTAAATTATAATCGTGCGGGTTCCTATTGTTGTATCAGTACGACGACTTATTCAAGGAATGAACGGCTTCTTCTAGTAGCCTGAGATCCGTATGGGCCCTACAGTTCAGAAACAAGAAAACAAAATATATATATATATATATATATACACATCAGCACAGTACGGCATCACAATTCATCTCCAAGGGCAAACAAAGGAAGGAGGCAAGATAGTAAATTCGTATGAAAATTGAAGCCATTTACAAAGTATTCAAGGAGAGGCCATACGGCCTACCAGATGAAATAACTGAACAAAATTGTTGAATGAGTCTGAAGGCTAGACCATTCGGCTGTGCAGGTGAGGGATTGTTTAGCTTTCATCCAAGGAAGGGCCGTACGGATCCGTACGAACGTTTGGAAGGGGAAAGAAATTGTGTAGAAAAATAACTGACCTAAAAATATATGGAGTCTGCGGGCAAGAGAAAGTGGAAAAAGCAATTGGAATAATCTATAGCTGAGGAGGGTAGGAAAATGGCGATCGCAGGTAACCAGAATGAAGGCACCAGCAAGCAGAAACATAAGGCTCAAGCACCTGCAACCACTGAGATCACACCACAAATTATAGCATTTGAAGGGTTGAGCGGAATGGACTGTAGAAAGTGGTGGCAAGAAACTCCTAACGACCATGCAGTAAAAGCCAACATCAAAAGGGCACAGGTGGAATGGGCGATTCAGATGCCTGATTTTTGCATTCTGGACTACGAGGGTTTCCTACGCGCCATGATCGAAACTTATGGCAAGGGCTCTTGGACAAGCACATTTCAGTACTTGGACAGAGACCTGGTCGTTTCATTCAAGGCAGTGGATTTCACACGAGTGTTTGGCATACTAGGGCCGCAGGGCAAGAAGGTTCAACCTAAGAAAATTTCTGAGGTAAAATTGTTT
The DNA here is from genome assembly GCA_028749045.1 of Cupressus sempervirens. Lineage (NCBI taxonomy): Eukaryota > Viridiplantae > Streptophyta > Pinopsida > Cupressales > Cupressaceae > Cupressus > Cupressus sempervirens. Next base: position 397,753,755 of record CM053790.1, read on the forward strand.
TTGATTAGACTGGTATGTGGAGACATGACTAAAGCAGAACAGGAAGCATTGGCTGAAACATCAAAAGGTAGGGGATTGAAGAAAACAAACATACAGGAGGGCTCGTGGCGATGCCTGGTGGATTTAGTTAAGAGCAAACTTACAGGATCAAGTAGGGCATCCAATATTTCCTTTCCCCAGGTATTTATGATGAATGGCATAATAAATGGAAAGGTGTATGATTGGGCATCTGTGCTGGCTGAACGTATGCATGAATTTATGACTCTCCAGCATAAGACATTTTATATGCCACATTATGTCATAGAACTATTCCTCGATGCTACAGCGCGAATGATTCCAGAGGATAGGTTGGAGGAGAAACCTGGGCCATTAGCTCCCGGAGAACCCCCTATCATGTAGTGGAGACACTTAGACTCAGCTATTGTGCAGAAGGGTCTTGCAGGACAGAAGAAACTCCGGCTTGATACAGGAGGTGATAAGGACAGCAGATGGCAGGAGACATCTTCCGAGGAGAACAGTGTGGGGGAGGAAGAAGGGGAGGACGACGACGAAGAGGTTGAGATTGTCACAGCCACTCCCTTATTATTCTCGCACCCTACCTTATCCACCACATCCTGTCTAGTCCCAGCGGTTCTGCACATGGCTCATACACGAGGGTTTGGACAAACATGGTGGCTGATAGTAATAACTACATCACCTCAGCAGGTAGTTGCAGTAGCAGCACCCTAGAAACACGAGGTAAGGCCTTCCCCAATCTGACCAACAGATGGGTTTGCTGTAGGATTTGCACAAGTGGAAGCACCTATCAACTGAGGGAGTATGCTAGCTCCTACTGAAGCATTTCTGGTAGCAGAAACAATGGCACCTGCAAAAACACAACTAGCAGCAGAAACTGGCGCACCTACAATAGAGAGCGTACCAGAGGCAAGGGAAGAGACTACCATGAAGGTACCTGACTTTCTAGTACCAGAGATAGCAGAGAGCCAGACTATGCCGGGTGTACACTTGGATGTAGTACGGTCAGATGCCATAGTTATGGTGGATGCAGCACTCTTGGCATCACCCGAGCATGACAAGGATAGTAGAGCGTAGAGGTTGAGTACTTACTTGAGTACGTGGTTCCACCGTACCCCAGTCCCTCAGATGGCCAGCATACAGACACCTACGTGGGATGAAATTCCGGAGGGAGGTACTCAGCAAGAACAGGTAGTGGAGCCAGTTCAGGATGAGGGACCATCGCATAGTGTTGTTGAGCGTATGGTGGAAGTAGTAGAGGTGGCAATGGGTGTGCAGCAAGAACATTTAGTAGCACAAGAGACAGGGATGAGAGAGACACTTCTTGTTGATGTAGCAACTCTAGCATCTCTAGCGTCTCAAGTTCGCCAGGTGTTAGCTTCGATGAAGACTCAGGCATTGGACTCAGTCGTGAAGGAGCTCGAGAGGGTTATACCTTTTATGAGATTGGGATGCCCAGCTACCTTTACTGTTTGCTTTGAAGAGCGAGGATGGCCGGATGTGGAGACTGTAGAGATGCGGTAGGATTGAGCTACGACAAGGGATCCCGATATGGACAGCCAAGTAGAGGCTTTGATTCATGAGGTAGTGAAGATATACAGGGAGGTGTATTACACTCTTCGGAAGAGTCAGGCAGATCGGGTAGCAGCTGAGAGAGCTCAGGAGGAGTCAACAGTCAAGTTAGCTTCAGGAAAGGCAGCCTGGGAATCTGAGAGGATGGCCTAGAACTCCGAGAGGGCAACCTTGTTGGATAGACAAAGTCAGCTAGAGAAGTTAGCAGCAGAAAAGGAGTAGTTGGCAGCTGAAAAGGAGCAAGTGGCAGTAGCAAAGGAAAAAGAATTAGGGGAAATTGCAAACATGATGTAGTCAGCTCTAGAGCTTCAAATGGAGGCAGAAGCAGAACTGAAGGTTAGGAAAGAACAAGTCTACAAGCTGTGAGCAGAGCTGAACAAGTTGAGAGCGCGGACGACCACTATGCCAGGGACCGATCCTATTGTTTAGTATTTTGATGTACTTGGGTTATTTGTTATTTTGAGTTTTGTTGTATTGTCGTCCGGAGACAACTTTTCTTTTTGGGGGGGATGATGTTGTCGGTAAAATTGTATATCAGCTGACGAGGGGTTCCGGGAAGGTTCTTTTTATGTAGCCAACGGGCCCTTCGGTAATTGTCATGTAGCCGACGGACACCTTCGAGAAGGTTCTTCGAAAAGTATATATACACCCTTCAAAACATTGTAATGATCGAAAATAGCATAATGTAATGTCTCTTGCATATGCGAATAATAAAATGAGTTCTGTTGTTCTTATCTATTGTCTGTATGCATTAATTCATTTACCCCATACAGTAAATAAATATCAACTTTCCTTACTAATCAAAGATTTGGCATTTAGTCAAACACTTAGCAAACAATATTAAGGAACTCCAAATGTTTGGCAATTCGTAATTTTCTCAATTCCAAAGTACCACACCCAAAATATAAAAAATAGAGGCAATTTTCTAAATAACCATGATGAAGGACAAGCTAATGTACTGAATTCTGAGTTGGCCTCTATCCAAAATGCTGATGCAACTGAACAATGTTTATTTTTTTTTTTTTTTGAAAATCAAAATGATTGCTTTATTTAATTGCATAAAATACTAATAGCAAAAAATGCAGCACTTAGAACCTGGTTGTAAGGCAATTTGATTTTTCAAACTGACAAGCAAATCCCTATCCAAACTTCCAAGCGGATCTCCCAAAGATCAAATACAATTTTATCCGATCACCTCTTGCACACATTAATGGAGGAAATGCAATCGAAGCCAAATCGTAGGTGTGAATGCTTGGATGTTGAACTGGATATGTTCACATGTTTCCACATGTGCAGATCGCAGCTACAAATGGTGGACCCCTGGCTTGCTGAATTGAGTGTGGCTGATAGGGCAGTTTCACCACAGCTTGTAATTAAGTGCATACCCAATATACAATGTCGTCCAGTCCAAGAAGGACGAAAATTGGCTCCAGACTCACCTCGATTTCACACCAACAAAAAACATTGCCTTCTAGATTGAGTTCGACTATCAATTCTGCCCCCAATTCAAATCTCCACCAAACTCAGTAATTTTGACAACTCAAAACTGATTGAAATCTCTCCATAAACCCCTGAACTCTCCAACAACTAGTCTCCTTAGACACAGATTGTCTAGTAGGAGTAAAGAAGAAAATTGTTATAAATCGGCAACAATTTGCACAACACTCAAAACAAATCTCAGATTTGAAACAACTCAGAATTCAAACCCTTATACTTCAGCAAGGGCACAAAAATCAAAACTCAGGAAAAAGCGACAAAGGCAACGAAAGAAAATTAATTTTCAAGCATGTTTTTCCCAATGAAATGAGCTCCCATTTATAATCCTTTGTTGGCCAAAGTTTCCTAAAAAACTGCACTTCAGAAATTGTTTTTTTAGTTTCCTAAAAGAACTCAACACTTGAAACTTTCCAACACACTTTTTAGAAATATCTCTTAATGTCATTATTATAATAATATAAATATCATTATAATAATGCAACTTAATAATTAATGAATAAATAAGAGCTCATGCAATTATTAACCTTATTTACTATAGGTGATGACCAACAACGAAAGCCACCCACAACACTGCCAAAAATAGACTTACTAAAAATAATAAGTCCACAGGTAGGACCCCTAAAACACCCTGTCAGCACATGAGGGCCACTATGATGAGCTAACTCCATCAACTACATAGACTTGCCAAAAATGGGGACATTACAGTCCTCCCTGCTAGAAATCACTTGTCCTCAAGCAATCTGACATTATACAAAAACCTCCACTGGGATCCCATAAGAAGCAAGTGATGTCGCTGTCCTCACCGAACCAACTGAATGTCAATACCATCATCAAAACCAATAACATGACCTGCAATATAGCACCGAATACTTGTGTTGGTGATGTAAAAGTTGAAACATCACTATTAGACAAATCAACAGGAAATCTCAACACACTCTCCTTCATTATACCTACCCAATCATCTTGCAGACAATCCAACTTAGGCTCAGACCAACTTTACACCCGATGTAAATCTTGAACATGTGAGTTGAATACCAAGTTATAAATACTCATCCTCAATCACACCAGTGTAAACCCACATACCACGATTCGCTACTCCCTTCGGCCTCAACTCACAAGTATGACCTTTAAAAAAAGGCCCCTTCCAGTACTAGCAAAGTTGACGCCTCCTCAAATCCTCTCTAGAAATATCATCAACCACTAACTTACCCTTGTCCTCAACAACTAGTGGGGGCTCATCATCGGGTGCAAGAACAGAAGATATCAAAACAACCTTGCTTCGAGAAGAGGACTCCAAGTCCTATGCCTTCCTCGTCGCTACCTATAGAGAAGATGGTTCTAATGACTTCACACATCCATGGAGTGGCTCAGTCAATCCCTCCATAAAGAACATCACTCATTTGTGCTCTGAAATATCATAAACCATGACTAAAAGCCTCTAGAACTAATGTAACTCTCCAATCCACCAGACTGCTTCAGCTGAACCAACTCATGGAAGTACACCTCTATATCCTTCCTATCAAATCTCTTGATTAGGCGATTCATGAACTCCTGATAGGAAGTGATCTGATCATGTTGCAAAGAAACTAACCCATCGTACCACCAGTCATGGGCAGCTCCGTCCAGATGCAACACTCCAAATCTAATAGTGTTCACCTATAACATAGGACGCAACGCCAAATATGTGTCAAGCTTATGAATCCAAGCTTGAGTTGTAACTCTCACAGTACCATCAAAGTGCTCCAACGTCATCTTATTAGCAACTTGTAACTCAATCTGTCGAGGTCGTTGTCTCTCAGGTGCCAACCTCACTCTGGAATGCTCCCTTTTGTGAGCCATCAGTGTTAATTTTGTATCATTAATGATGGTTCCTGTACTTGAAAGTTCATCTGTTAGGCTAGCAACCCTTAGGAAGTAAGAATTCATCGATTCTCCCTTCTTTATTTGAATGTGATTTGGTTGCCTTTTTAGTGCAAGAACTCTAGTTGCATTGTTAACCTCATATGCATTTAGTAATGCATTCATCATATTAAATGTTGTATGATGTTTCATTAGATTGGGTACTATATCATTTTTCACTCCATCTAATATGATCTGAACGGCTTTCCTATTTATTTACTCCAGATAGATTTATGAGATTCAACGGTAGGTTGTCTGGATTCTGAATCAACAAATTGTTTTACATCATTTTCTTCAAGAATCATCATGATTCTGAATTTCCAGGCATCGAAGTGTTTTTTCCCATCAAACCTACCCTCAGGTCTGATTGTGTATGCCATTGAAGATAGGAGAATGATGCTAGATATATATCAAGTCTGATTATTTAATTTGCAGAGCCTAGGTTCGACTACCAAAGCTCTAATACCATGTAAAATTTTTGCAAATTCTATAGGTTCAAATCTAAGATAACACCTTTAGTCTTTGTTGTTGTTCTGATCTTCTTCCTCTTCTAAATGTATAAGATAATTTTCAGAATATTTAATGCTATTCTGAAACTTGTTTGTCTCTACAATAACTCGTATAGGGCAATATTGTTTTAAGGAGCAGACTTCAATATATTGTGTTTTCTTAAACTACAATAACACCCACCTATTATACCATGACCAAAGGGCATATCCCTTAAAGGGACATGACCCTCTCTAGGTTGGCCCATACTTCACTTCTAGAAATCGGTGCCCAAGAGGGAGATTACACATATATTACCTAGCATAACTATTAGTTATAGTTAGTGTATAGCAATGTTATTGTCAAGGATCATTGCCCATTCTTATTTGCTAAGTGTAAAGTATATAATGCTTTCAAATGGTATAGAAGGGGAGAAGATTAAAGTGCAGTCTACACTCTCAGACCAGTATGAATATCACTGTTATAAATTTAACAAGTCACTTTTGCAGTATTACCTTATTGCCTTCATGCCAAGTGCGATGCCAAACTATCAACGATGATGGGAGTCCAATTTCTATTTGTCCTGTGGTTATTAATACCAACTAGGCATAATCCCAAACCTATGTATCATCCTGCATTCACATTACTCTGTCACACCTTTGCTCACATATCTTGTAATATGTATTGTCCAGTTCTTTTTTCGATGGTCAATATGATGTGGGTCCCCCCTTATAAACAAGGTGACGTAACTCATGGGAGAGTTGCGTCCCAAGACCATTCACCCTCGATATTTACGAAATGAACAACTATCAATTTGATAATAGTTAGGGCTTACAACAGTTCGACCCCGTTAGATTATTTTACTTGTGAACCATATTATTATTAATTTATTATTGCTTTAATAATAAGGACTTATTGATTTAATTAAATAATATTTCATATCTAATTATATTGACCCTTAGGAATATCAAATCAATATTACCAATAACAATATCAAATCAATTTTAACAATAATATAGAATATATCAAATTACTATTAATATATAATAACATAAATCTCGTCAAATGTATTTATTATTAAATTTATATATACATTATTAAGGGCTTGTTACTCTATAGTCATTATCTATAATTAGGGCTCATGACACCAACCCTTGTGAGCTGATAGTGAGATTTGAGGGTCTCGGTTGTGGACTTACTTCTTTTAGTAAGTCTAATTTGGGCAGTTGTCATATTTGGCAGAACAGTTGGTGAAGCTGGCAATTGGTCATCACCTGCATTGGATGGGGCTATTTATTGCACAGGTTCATTTTTAATAATTAATTATTAAGTATACATTAGTATAAGGCACTTTATTATATTTAATATTATAAAATGATGTGTTAATGAAGCTTCTTAAGTGGAAGTTGTGTTTGGGATATTAAGTGTCAATTAGGGATTATAAATACGAGCCCATTGTGAAGGAAATATCATAAAATTGTCTATTTGATTTTTACTTTTAGTGTCTTTGTGAGGGTTTCTGCTTTGTGAATTCCATTCCCTTGCTGAGCTATAAGGGTTTGTTCTAAAGCATTTCTCTATTGCTGAAGTATAGTGGAGATTGGGATTTATGAATTCTAGGAATTGGAGTCTTCTCAACTATGTTTACTGTAGCTGAGAACCTAAGAAATTATGAAATTGTTGATTGTCTTCCATAAACTATGACTTCCTCTAGCTAAGCACACAATATTGGCATTGGGAATTTTGGGGTTGTCACCATTGTTTTTGGGCACCTAAATAATCCATTTGTTGGCGTCATTCCTATCTGCAACAAGGCATAAAAGATCTTGCTATTACCTCTGTGTTCGGCGGTATTATTTGTATGTTGCGAGTCGTCATTCATCAACAAGTTGCCATTTTTATCACCTACTTTGAACATCATTGTATCTGCCATAGTTCCGAAAATCGCCCAAAAATCGCCGGAATCACCGATTTTGTGAGTCGACTCGACCAAGCCGAGTTTTTGTGAATCATGAATCGTAATCGGCAATTTTTTGGCATGAATCGCCGATTCAAGCAATTCATGCCAAAAATCCCCTGAATCGGCCACGGCAACCCAAAAAGTTGCATTGAGTTTTTTTTTAAAAATACATATTTGTATTCCTTTCTTTTAAGCCTTTCCTCTCTGTTTTAACCCTAAAGGGCCTTCTAATTGTTAAGCATGAGTAGAAGAGAAGAAAAGTGAGAGAGAAGAAGAGAAAATAAAAACCACAGGTTTCTGACCGGCAACAAGGAAGAGCACCAAAGAGATCAAAAGTCCATCTGGAGAGGCCATAAATTGCATTAGGAGCATTAAGGAGTCAATATCAACACTCCTCAACTCATTTGCAAGAGGTAAGTGCTGATTTTTTTTGCATGTTAGTATATTACGCATTTTTTGTTAAATTTTTTTAGTTTTCATTTGCAAATCTTGAATGTCTTTTAGTTTTACTAAATTGCAAACTAAGGTTTGTTGTTTTGTAGCTTTTGTTTATCAGTTTCAAACTTTGATATTTTACATGAATTTTTTTATTGCAGCGGTCGTTTGCTTTCATTTTCCGCAATGGTTAAAACAGATGAATGTTGGAAATAGAGCGAAGAGTTTCCTGGAAAAACCAAATTTCAAACAAAATGTATATTTTCTAAAGAAAAAATAAATTCTGAAGGTATTTATAGATTGAAATACCACATTGCTGCTATGCCTGGACATGATGTTACAATTTGCACTCAACAAACTGCTCAGACAAAACACACTTGTTTAGTGGCATTAAAAAAAATTGAACAAGACAAATTGAATAAGAAAATGCAACTTGAAGGGTTAAGGAGTATTGGCTCCCATGCTCTCATAGCCGTATCTACATCTGCATCAACTTCCACTTCCGTAGGTTGCATTGGAGAGGGTTCTTCTAGGCCTCCTTTTCGTCCTAGTTCTAGTACTCATGCGAGTGCTAGTACTAGTCGGTCTTATACTAAGACTAAGTCCAACTCCAACCTATTGTGGCCTAAAGTGCGGAAAAAAAAAATGGATAGTTACTTTGTGCCCCACACTACTCTTGGCTCCCAACCCATGCTTGAGGGCATGGGTTTGAACAAGGAGATTCATGATGCTGTCAGAAAAGAGAATTGTAAATTTTGGTATTTTTACAACATTCCATTTGTTGCAGCCAGGTAATTGATTCTTTTTTCTTTGATTTATTTAAGGTTAAACTTAAAAGTAAAAGTAAAACTTTAATTATATCTACTTGTTTTATGATTCATTCATTAATCATAGATTCGCTTTACAAGCTTACATAATGATTCGAGTCTTTGACATCTAAATTTTTAATCATTATCTATTTGTGACAGGGCTCCTTATTGGCAAAATATGATAGATGCAGTTGTTATTTGTGGTCCGAGGTTTAAAGCCCCAACTGAGGCTGTTTCGAGTGGATACCTCTTGGATGATATAGTAGAGGATATGAGGGTTGAGCTTGAGAACCGAAAAGAGTGGATTGAAAAGGGTTGCACCATCATGACTAATGGTTGGACAGATAGGAGGAATCGAACACTCCTCAATTTTCTTATATCCTATGGAGGTGATTGATCATTCTACTTTCCTACATACATAATTGTGAATCGTGATTGACTATTTCAAATTTTGATTTGTTGATGATCCATTATAATTCGTTGTTTTGTAGGATATACCATGTTTCTCAAATCCATTGATGCTTCTACTCATGTAAAAAATGTCACATACTTATGTGAGGTTATTGCGGAAGTCATAGCAGAGGTGGGGGAACATGTGGTGCAAGTGGTGACGGATAATGCAGCAAGTTATGTTGCTGCAGGTAAACTTTTAACTTTTCAACTTTTGAAAATAAATTTATTTGAATTTTGAACTTTTTCTAATTCTAAGTTTCCTAAGTTCTAATATATTTGAAATTTGAATTTCTAATTAACTTAAAATTGTTGTAGGTAAACTTTTGATGGAGAGGCACCCCACCATATTTTGGGCCCCTTGTGCAGCACACTGCATTGACCTCATATTGGAGGAAACTGGCAAGCTTGAGTGGGTCAAGTCGTGTCAAAAGGGCAAAAAATATATGCAAGTTTATTTATAATTATTCATTTGTCCTTAGCACAATGAGGAAGTACACAGGAGGCAAGGAGTTAGCTCATCCAGGCATCATGAGGTTTGCCTCGAATTTCATCACACTGCAGTCCTTGTTGACATCAAGAGACGATTTGAGGAGCATGTTTGTTGGATGGGAGTGGATTTCATATTCTTATGTTGCGACCACTGTAGGGGTAGATGTGGTGGATTGCATATTTGATGATGATTGTTTTTGGAAACCTGCTAGAGAAATCCTTAAGGTAAATTTATTGCAATTTAACATTTAGTATTTTATGGTTTACTATTTAGTATTTAATATTTGATATTTAATTGTTTAATGATTTAGTTTTACTTTAAGTTATATCATTTTATATTTAAGTTTTGACTCAAATTTTTGTTTTACTTTATATGTAGGTCACTGAGCCCCTTGTATCTCTCCTACGAACTGTTGATGGGGAGAAGCCCTCTATGGGCTACATATATGAGGGCATGGATAGGGCCAAGGAGGCCATTAGAGCCCAATATGCAGGAGTACAGGAGAAGTATGCCCCTATTTGGGATATCATTGATAGGAGATGGTAGAATCAACTCCACCGACCCATCTATGCAGCAACTTACTTTTTTGAATCCGGCATTTCGTTTCCATCCTGACTTCAAGGTGGATGAGGAAGTTCTCACCATCTTATATACAGTGATCCAGAGGTTGAATTGTGATGAGGATAGCGCAACTGCAATCATTGAGCTCGACAAGTTCAATAATAAAGAAGGGCCACTTTTCTCTGGCAGGATGGCCATAGATGCTCAAGCAACAATACAGCTAGGTAAAAATTAAATAATATATTCAATGTTCATGAATCTAAACTTAAAGTTTATGACTTATAGTTATAAGTTGTGCATTTTAAATTTTAATTGTTGATTATGTAATTTTAAAGTTGTAAATGAGACTAATTGTTTTTTGTTTTCCTTATTTCAAATAGATGGTGGCAAATGTTTGGGGCCACAACCCCAAAACTTCAAAAAATTGCCATTCGTATTCTGAGTCAGCCAAGCAGCGCTTCTGGATGTGAGTGCAGTTGGTCCATGTTCGAGCACATCCACTCGAAGAGGAGAAATAGGTTGCTTGTGCAGAGGTTGAATGATCTTGTCTTTGTTCATTACAACCTTCATCTTAGGATTAGACAAATTTTGGGCCCTGACTCCTCTTCGATCATTCTACAGGAGATTGATCCAAAATCAGAGTGGCTCACAAAGGTTGTGGATCCAATCTTCACTGAGGAAGACTGTGCGTGGGTTGACCAGGTGGATATAGAGGCTGACGCTGTGGCCATGGCAGAGGAGGTAGCTAGAGCACGTTCAGGCACTCATAGACGCACGCGCACACACAGACACAGGCCCTAGCAATGTTGTTTGTGAGCCCATCTTACCTGCAGGGGATATGGCTCGGCGGTCCTCTAGGACCTACCTTAGACACCTTTCTAGTAGGCAGACTGGATACTCAAAGGCTGAGACTGAGGCTGAGGTTGCGGCCGAGCTTGAGGATGATGATGAGGATGATGATGAGGCTTGAGCTGGAGCCTTTTTTTTAATTTTGTTTATAGATATTGAATCACTGATAGACATACGTTTCAAACTTTCATGGATCTTCATCTTAGATTCTTACATACATTTATGATTTGATGTCTTATGGATCTTCATCTTACATACATTCTATGATTTGAATCATTATGATCATTTGATTTCTATTTACTTCACCTAGCCTACAATTTAAATTTTACATAACATAGTTATGTATGTGATGGATTTTATGTTCCATGTTTATGTATGTTAAGTTTTAACTTCCATTTGATGATGTCATAGTGTGTTTAAGTTATATTCAATAAAGGGTGCAAGAAATAAGTTTTAAATTGTTAAAATCTCTAAATTTAAAGGGTTTTTTCAAATTTGCCGATTCATTGTTGATTCATGGCTGATTCAAAATTCAATTCGGTTTTGCCGATTCCGATCTGATTCCAATTCTCGTTACTTTGGTATCTACATTCAAGGGTGAATTAAATTATTGTTCATTGACACTATTTGCTAGTGTCTCAAGGATGTCAATTGCATATGAAGCAGTGTTTGTCAAGGGTTTGCATTTAGGATTTGAAGGCCTGTGTTTTATTTTTTGGGGCTTGCTATCAAGGTTAAAGTGCATGTGTTCAAGCTTGAAGGTGTTGGTATAAGTTGGTGAAGACTATTCTAGTTGCAAGTGGAGTTGGGAAGATTCAGCTAGGCAGAATTTTGCATTTCTAGTGTTACAATCTCAACAATATAAACCTACGTTCCCTAGGGACACTTCCCCCCCCACCCTTAAACACCAATTTTCATAAACAGGGATGTCCCGAGGACAATAGGACAAGTACAAGACATCCCATTTTGCCAGAATGTCGCGTCCTGAAAACTTGGGGATGAGAGAGAGAAAAAGGAGGGACATATGAACATCCCCAGGACAGTTGGGGATGCCACAGACGTCCCTCGATTGTCTCAAGGATGGTCGTCTATCCCCCTTGGTTTGCACAACAAAAACAAAAATAATAAAGTTTTAAATGTGTTTTTTTTTTTGCATTGACTTGAATGCCTAATGGGCCCCGCCTCCCCAACAGCCCTAAAAGGGCAAAAACAATCACATTATGCTATTGTTGACATTTATTTTGGTTTGCATGTGAAGCTTGATTTTATAGCAGCAGGTGGGGTTTTCATTCTACAAGAAGAGGAGGTGATTTTTTTTATCCCAAGAGCTTGTGCAAGGGTTTGAGTTTCTTCTATTCTGCACCAAGTATGAAAATTTGTATGCTTCCGTTTTTCATATTTTAAATAAATTTGCAGCTTGAAAGAGTGATTTTTTATTCTTTTTCATTGTTTCAGCCATAGTTTTTAAGCTCAGCAAGTTCTTCCCAGAATAACTCGCAAAAGTTAAAACTCGGCCCAAGCGCAAAAAATTGTCGATTACTTGCCGCTGACATAGACCCAATTAAGAAACCCACATGTTGTGACAGAAATAAAGGGCAAAATTTTTATTTTTTTGCAACGTCTACTGCATTTGTGCACTCTAGAGGCTTGAAGTGTGGAGAGAAGAAGGTTTGGAGGCATTCTTAAGTGATTGGAAGTGATGCAAGTGATTCAAGGCAGATTTGAGTGGATTTGTAGAGGATTCTAACCGGTTTTAGAAGACAAATCTCTTTCTAGGTATGTTTTTTTTATCATAGTTGGAAAACTTTTTATAGTTTTAAAAAATGTTCTATTATTTTTGTTGTTGTTTGTAAATGAATTCAAATTATTTAAAAGCATTTTAACTCTATGTTTGAATCATTTGAAAGCCATTCAGGTCTATGTTCTACAATTTTTTTTGAAGAATATGTAAGATTTTCTAAAAATAAACCCTAGTTGTTCTAACTTTGTTTATTCATTTTTCTATAAATTTGTGTAGGGTAGCAGTTAAGCATTAAAAAAGCATTGACAAATCCACAGGAAGAGTGGCCACAAACACCATGCCCATCTAAATATATAGGCACTCAGCCTAGAAATGCAAGAGATAAGGCATGGCAGTATGCCTATGAAACTCCAAATGATGTTGGGAAGGTTATATGCATTCCATGTGAAGAACTTATTTCTGGAGGCATAAACTGCTTCATATACCACCTTGTAGGCATAAAGAAACATGATTCAAATCCTTGTCTCAAGGTAATTGAAGAAGAAAAAAGATTCATCAATGCCCTACTTGTAGCTGTTGAAGCGAAAAAATTGAATAGGGAGAGGGCAAAATTAGCTATGACGGCAGCCATAGTTGAATCTCAAGGAGCTCCTTTTGATATGCAAGAAGAAGAAGAAGCACTTGAGAATGTACCAGGATTTCTTTGTGGCCCACAAATCCATAAACAAAATGCCTCTTTTTCCGGTTCTACTTCTTCTACATTTCCTAGTTCTTCATCACCATCTGCATTGGGGATAGGGAGTTATTTTGTGCCTAAGAACACAGTTGGATCACAGCCATCATTAGAGAGCATTGGATGGTTCAAAGAGGTGCATGAGCAAATTGATATTGCAACAACTAATTTTTGGTTTTTCAACAATATCTCAATGTATGCTGCTGATAGTCCCTACTGGTTGAATTTGGTGAATGCAATTTCAATATTGAGCAAAGGGTACAAGCCGCCTTCTCGAAAGGATTTGAGTGGAAGGTTAATATTTTACTATTTAGTAATTGTAAGTAATTGTGATTCACTTCAGGTTCATTGTTATATTTTAAATCTTAATTGTTATTTCCTATTTTTTATTAACACTTTAGTACACCTAAATTTTGTAGGTTGCTTGACCATGCGGTTGGTAGGGCAAGAGTATTGATAGAAGACCAAAAGAAAGAGTGGAAGAAATATGGCTACAAAATTTTATCTGATGGGTGGACAGATGGAAGAAGTAGAACCATTATTAATTTTTTGATTGCTTGCAAAGATGATGTGGTGTTTTGGAAATTTGTTGACGCCTCCAACAAAGTGAAAAATGCAAACACATTGATTTTAATGTTGGAGAATGTTGTCATGGAGGTGGGAGTAGAGAATGTGGTGAAAATCATCACAGATAATGTAGCAGCATATGTGGCAACAAGCAAATTTAATTTTTTATGTTCAATATGAATCATGAATGTAATGCTATGGTATTATTCAATTTAGATTTGATGTAAATATTGAAGGTTTGTAACTAATTATTGATTTTTTACTAATCTTTTAGGTAGAATCCTCCAAGAGAGGCATCCCACACTTTTTTGGTCACTTTGTGCAACACATGTTCTTGACCTTCTTTTGGAGGACATAGGAAAACTTGATGGGGTGAGTCCAGTTATGAATGATGCTAGGCGAGTCACCAAATATATCTATAATCACCCATGGGTTCTTAGTTTGATGAGAAAAACCTCTAAAGGCAAAGATTTGATGAGACCAGCTATGACAAAGTTTGCAACGGTGTTCTTGATGTTGCAAAGTATTCTCGACCACATATTAGCTCTGAAACAAATGTTTGTGTGTGCTGATTGGGTTGCTTCATCTTAGTCAAAGAAGCCCGAAGGAGAGGCTATGGCACGGATAGTCTTTGATGATAGTTTTTTAGCAAAGGCTAAGGAGATTGTGGAGGTAACTTCAAGAATCAAAAAATTATATTTTTAGTTTATTCAAGTTTCATTATTAATTCATAACTTACTATCTTATTAACTAATTTGTATTTTTCAAATTTCAAATGTAGATGTTTATGCCCCTAGTTAGAGTCTTGCGCATATGTGATAGGCAACAATCCCCAATAGGGGGTCTTTATGAGGCCATGGATAAGGCCAAAAAGGCTGTTAGAAATTACAATCATGCAGACACACTCAAATTTGACCCCATTTGGGAAATAATTCATAGGAGGTGGAGCAATATGCTCCACCAACCCATTCATGCAGTAGGCTACTTCCTCAACCCCAAATTCAGGTACTAAGATTGTCCTTGAAGTTGAGATTTTACTATGACTTTATTTTACTTTACGTTTTAAGGTTGTATAATAAGACTTGATATCATTTTCTATTTGTTTTAGGGCTAATGATTCCTACTCAGATCCTAACGGAGAGGTCATGGAAGGTCTCTCTACATGCATTGAGAGAATGATATCCAATGAAGTGGAGAGAGACCTTGTTGTGACTGAAGAAGAAGTTTATGTGGAATTGAGGAGTAATTTGTTCTCTTCTATGCTAGCAAAGAGAGCAAGATCTACTCAAGCACCAGATGAAGTGTCAAACTTTAAAACTTTTGCAAATTGATAAGTTGTGTTTTCTGATTATCTTTTTTCATTGGTTTATAACTTTTTATATTTTTTTTTGCAGATGCTTGGTGGGCAAGTTCGGGTGGCAATAACCCCAATTTAAAGAATTTTGCTCTCAGATTCCTATGCCAACCTTTTAGCACATCTCATTGTGAGTGCAATTGGAGCTTATTTGAGTCCATCCACACAAAGAAAAGAAACAACATGACTCAAAAACAGCTTAATTACCTTGTTTATGTGCGCTATAATCTTAAGTTGCGCATAAAAAGGGCACAGAGTTCAGCACTACCTGGTCCACTTGATCTGGAAGAGATAGATCCTTATTCTGATTGGACGGCACAGGAGCCAAGTCCACTGTTTTCACCGGATGAGATCAATGATTCGGAGAGGCAGGCCATGGAGGGGGATGTCGGAACAGATTTTCATTTCACAATGGATGACATTAAGGACGGGGAAGATAATGATTCAAGCTCAAAGGACGAGGCATTACCAGTGCCACATATAGGAGGAGATACATCCTCTTCCAAGACGTCGAGCCAGTCAGTGTGCTTCATTTTTCTTAGTTTTTATATTTTGTTTTTTATGTTGAACTTGAACATGATAAAACTTTATGTCAGCCCTCAAACTTTGGACATATTTAAATTTCCATATTTCTATAATACTATTCACTACTAAACATAAATTTTTGTTCACATATTTATATGCATATTGACAATTGAGTATAGAATCGGTTATTATTTCCTAGACGGCATTCAAAATGGTGTATGGTAGGTTCTATAATGTTTAAATGACATGCTTTATGCTTAGTTTCATATGAATGAGATGTATAATTCCAAATTTCAGGGTATATTTTAAATTTTCTCTATATGTATATATGTGCGTGTGTGTGTGTGTGTGTGTGTGTGTAGCCGTCACCATTTGTGCTCCTGGACCCCCCCCCCAAAAAAAAAAAAAAAAAAAATTGGCAAAAGAATTTGCCATCCCAAAAACCCATCTTGTCGTCCCCGTCCCAGAAACTAGAGGGAACATAGATATAAACAAGTACCATGTTTGTTTGTTGTTGCATATCATTCCAGGACTGCACTCTGTGGTGAAGCTAAACGTTAATTGTGCATATCATTTCTAGGTTCCATGTTCTCAATTTTAATAAATGAAGTGTAATTTGTAATTGCTTTTAGTAAACAGTGGATGGTAGAAAAATTTGTCTTTGTTGTTCATCATTAAACTGGCATCATAACTTCGCTAGCAGACTTTGTGAAGGCATTGGAATTAATTGTAAATGATTGCTATATGGAAAAATGCTTGCCAAGTGTTTGACAAAATGTCAAACCATTGAATTGTGAAAGAAATTGAAGTCTGATTAAAGTATATCTGGTTGAGGGTTATTACATTGGTTTATCATTTGGATTTGTTTTATGAGTTTCTCTTGGAGAAACATAGGGAGTGCTTTCAGCTTTCCGATCAGAACTTGGGGCGGGAAACCTTCAGGCTCAGCTCACCAGATCAAATGCCAACCAAGTTCAGCATTATAGGTGGACTCACATGAAAGTTCACATTAGGTGATACAAGTATTTTTCTATATATTTCTAATCAAACTATTATTGTTGTCTGTAAGATTGGATTTTATGCATGTTATTGTATTGATGGTATATAATACAATAGAAAATCTGAAGTGTTAAAACCGAGTATTTTAATGAGCATATTGGTTTGTTAGCCGGTTTGTATTGCTGGATTATACTCCATAATTTATCTATTTATATTTTTATAATTATATTAAGAAAACATTGGGAGAATATCCATTCCGGATATAATAGTGGTCTCGGAGCATCAAACCTACCAGCCTGTGAGGTTTCACAAAATTATTGTAGTTCTGAATTTGTTGAAAAGTTGGCGGAGTTCAGAGGTATTTTATCTCATTTACAAGAGCAAAGAATTTTTTCATTGTCTAAATGTTAATGGTAGTCCTTCCAAGCGATTTCTAGTGTGATTTGCCAACATGGAGGTATTGGAAGAATTGGCGGCATCTAAAGTTGTCACATATACTATCTGTAGTCGTGAGTTTGTAGAAAGCCCTATATTGTTTGGCAAAAACATTAGAAAATTAATATGCAGAGCTATATATTTATTTTTCAAAGACAGTATTGGAAATTTGGACCATCTGGATTATAACAGTTCTCGTGTATTATAATATTTTTCTTTGGTGCCATTTTATTGGCAAGAGCTTTGTCAGCCTTCAAGTACAAATTTAATTTAGGCTTTATTGTTTCTAATAGGCCGATAAAGATATTAAAAGTTAAAGGAAAATAGAGCACAGAGAATTTATTATTAAGTCGAGCTTATAGAATGAAATTTGAAGCTAATATTTCATATCTCCACTTGACTAAAATGATTCTTATTTATTAAAGTTGAGAGATTAAATTTATGTATTCAGTATTCACAAAGAAGCTTCCAATTAGTTAAATTAAATTTTTGGCCAAGCTACAACTTTAGAATAAATTGATTTTTGCAGTTAAAAAAAAAAAGAATAAATTAAATTTTGCGTAATCTTATTCTTGACATGGGACTGAATGACCTAATACACACCATCTTTCAATATTTTTTTGTTACAATCAAGGAAGAATGTAATGTCCCTATTTTTAGCAAGGTTTTGCAGTTGGCTTGGTCAATTCACCATCGCAACTCTCCTAAGCTAACAGCGGGATTCAATGGTCTCAGTTGTGGGGTTAGAGGCCTTCCAACAGCCTATGTTGTTTTTTGGCTCTATTTGAGGGACTTACTATTTATAGTAAGTCAGTTGTTGATTATGATGAGCTCAGTTAGGTTAGAGGAGTTGAGTGATGCTCTCAATTTTTATTTTTGGCTTCTAGTTTGGGCTCCAAGAATCTTGGAGGGAGCGTCTATTTATAGTAAGTCACCCAGTTAGGTTTATTCATCATCTTTCACGATCAAATCACTTTGGCGTTGTTAGATTTTGATTATGATGCTTCTTTTATTGTTTCACATGACATGTGAATTATTATTATTCGTCTAAATATGTTGAGGTTGTTATTTTTGTTGGTGTTGCATGTTGGTTACCTCAGTATCATAGCTCGTTGGAACCGGGTTGAAAAGTTTTAAATCGTGGACACAAGAAACAATAGCCTTGTGTGTCAAAATATTATGTTATGGTGGAAAAGGTCATTTTTGGAAGCCAAAAGCAATTAATAAATTATATTATAATGGCACTATATTATATTTTAATGTTGTGGAGTTTATTTGAGAAACTTGTGTCATTTAGAGATTAAAATATGAGCCCATTTGATGAGAAAATTATTTGATTATTTGATTATCTTATTTTCTTCTATTGTCTTGGTGACACTTCTGAGGCTTTGATTTTGTGCCCTTGCTAGAGTATAAGGGTTTGGGATCTACAACTGACGTATTGTAGATTCAATTCTAAGATTTATTCCAAGATTGCTTGGTAAATTGTGTTGAGGTATACAATTTGTCATTTCTCCTATTGTATTAATAGTTGCTAAGGAGAAGTTTAATTTTTCTTGCTGCAAGACGTTGTTCTAGAATTTATGAAGGGATTCACTAGAATTGTTATATCAAATTATGTGCTAGTTAATTTGAAGTTGGTTGAGCACCCATTTATATCTACTAATAGGCGTCACTTTCTATATGCACTTTGGTAGCAGCATTTTCCAAATCTGCAATAGCATTTGTTTGTTGAATTCTTTTGCTGCTAATAGCCTTCATTTCAGAGGGTTTCAAGACATGTTTTACCTGTATGTTCATGGATTGTAAATTCTAATTTTTCTAAGTACTGTTGATTTGGATAATAGGGTATATTTTATCAATTAGGTTGTTGGTAATTTGTGAAAATACTCAATATCTAAGTTGATATTAAAATCTGAGATTTTCAGCTATATATTCCCTATGTAATATCCAAATATTTAAGCTGAAATTATTATTGCAATATCTTCTATTTTGCTACTATATCATTGTATCAAAAATTGCAAAACCTCAAAAAACTAAGAACTAAAAGAAATCCCTTCAACATAGATTGTTTAAGAGCTAACAAGGCTTATTACAGTGGTATCAAATCGGTTTTCTGCCATCTTATGGAGGAGGAAAAGAATTGTTATTTCAGATTTGTTGTATTTGGAGTGACCAGCACTCTAACTTTTTCCAGCTATGGACAGATACATGAGGCCTAGTAGTTTAGGGAGCTGGCGAAGTAATGAGGAAGATAGCAGGAAAATTAATGTTTGGAGAGAGAGTATAGAAAGACTTAGCCTTCATTAGTATAGGTTGGCAGAGAGACTATCAGATCCAAAGATGATCGATGAGGAAGCAAGATATAAGGTACCCAATTTTAGGAGACTGGCACTGAGGATGCAAGGAAGAAGGCTTAAGTTCTCTATGATTGGCATTCAAGAGGCAGATGTACCTGTGTTCACTACAGCACCCACTATTCCTATCTGTGGTTCTGATGATGGACTTTCCACACAGAGAGATGTAGATGTGTTAGTGTCATTGGTCGACAGCAGCACTAAGCATTAGTAGGTTAAGGATTTCAAAGTTGTGGCTATGGGTATTGCAGGTGCTATTGGGGCAATACTTATTGTTGATTGTTCAGCCTCTCTCAAGGAGGGGATTGTTATTGGAGATTTATATCTCAACTGTCATAGTGTTTCTCTAGTGCAAGAGGCAGTTGCTTCCTTAGATGGGACCGATGCATGTATGGAGTCACCCAATTGTGATTTTGATGATTTGGGTGTTACAACAAAGTCAACTAATGTATTGATTCATAGCATGGCATAGAGTCATGTGTGCATAGTCAAGTGTCAGCAGTTAAGGTTTTATTAAATGATTTGGATGCAGATAATATGGACACGTCTGATGATCCGTTTGATGATGCTATGAGCTGCACTAGGTATAATACCGCTTGCAAGTTATTGTGTGATGACTCCAAGGAGGTTTTAGATGGATCTCGGGATTAGGATTTACAGGGACTTTCTGTTAAGGAGGAACTAGAAGCATGCGAGGGGTTTGATACAGCAAGGACTTCCACTTCTCTAGAGGAAGTGTTTGTTGAGATAATGAGTAGTTGTATCTTAGTTGCAAAGGTGTGCGAGGGCAATAACACACATGTGGTGAGAAATTTTGATTCAGTTTCCTATTGCAACACAGATACTGAGGCAGTGTGCTTGTAGAGGAGTTGGGGGTTATAGAGGCATCATGTGACTAGTGATTTTGGTTTTCAAAGAGTGGGGTTCCTTCTAGAGATTTCCATTTTTGGAACAATCTTCTTCTATATAGTGACATAGCTTATCACCCTATTCTTGATTTAGGGTGGTTTTGATGTTAGGATCTATATCTAGGGAGTCTAGTGGTTTATAACCTGCCCACGAAAGAGCATATTGTAAAAAGACATCCTTTGATGTTGTGCATATTCAAAGGATCTCTTTTTACAATATGCTCTTTCCCTTTAATGTTGTGTTATTAATTGATCTGATCATGTGTTTATTTAGTGCAAGTAGATTGATTAATTCAATTGCCAGTAATGTAATAGAACATATGATAGCTAAACTCGTGAAAGGATCATATCTAATACACCAAAGTAAGTGCTATGAAATGACAAATGAGGAATCAAACTCAACTTGAGAGTCAATAAGAGGGCCCAATTCAAATCTGAAAACCAGTTGTTAGATGGTGATAGAAACAAGAACATAGCTAGATTCAAGACCCTGAAATTTTCCCATGATGTTTTCCGTCTTTCTCTACTTTATGAGAGATTTCATTGCTTTTGCATATTGTACATGGGTATCTAACATGGCCTAGTAATCGAGACCCATCATGCATTGTCATCTAGCCTTGTTAGCTTAAGTGCATTACCCTAAGTTGCACTTAGGGGGGGTGTCAGTGTAACTAAATATTACATTTTACACTTTACTTAAGTTTACTTAGGGTAATGCATTTGCATATTAGTTGTCATATAGACACGTGAGTTTGCATTTCATTTTAGCACATGGTGTTAAAGTGATCCACTCAAGGTGGAGTGTCCTATAATCTCTCTTTAGATACAGCGACCAGTGGTGTCTTACACTTTATCTGCGGGAGGCCATGTGCCTCCAGAATCACATTCTTGAGCCTTAGTTCCCACCGAGGCAAACTTCAGACCAGCTCATCACCTCCTTATTCACTCCCGGATCTCTTACCAGGGGGTTTCTTCTACTTCTTTGAGCCACACTAGATCCATGATACCTTGCAGTAGGTACACTTGGCAGCACCACCCTACCTCCAGCAATACCTTGAGACAACACAGAGCCATTACACACCTTTGCCAATACCATATCCTTCGGTTCTAGCCTACTTCTCGCCTGTGAGAAGTACTTAGGTTTTCTTTTCTCTATCTTTTCTTTTTTCTTTCCTATTTTTTTCTTTCTGTGGACACCATCTAGTGCTCCCATTGCTGGCCACGGCCTTGCAATTTTTTCAATCCCTTAGATCCATTTGTGGTCTCTTGTTGGAAATTAACAAATTTGGCTTATCTCATCTCTTATCTTTGTGTGAGATCCACCTTTAATGCTCCTATCACATTATCATCCTCTCAATGTTGCATATACTTTGTTGTATAGTGGAGGATGATCCACCACATGTAATTACACCTAGTGTGATTGATAGGTTATCTCATTTATCATGCATTTCTTATATATTCAGGCATATCTAAATTGTACATATTTGAATATTGATTGGACATCCATTATCATTCGATCAATATTGAATCAATCATTTGATCTATCATTTTGTCTCTCATATTTGTGCTATCAATTGAACTTCTCGATCTTGGCGTTTTCATTCTTTGCCTTAGGCAAATTCTTACAAATATAAAATTCAATAATAATAATTTGTTTTGAAGCCAACATAAAAAATATTTAATTATTTCCTTATTCATAAATAAAATAACATCCAAAGCTCGGATTGAGATGTCATCTAAAATGAGATGATCCCTTTTTCTAACTGAGTCCCTCCAAGTTGTCTCTCAATCCCTCCTAAACTTTAGGAACTCGCCCTAAAATTTAGTAACTACCTGAAATGAATCTCAAAGTCCCTGCAACACTCTATGAGCTTCCAAGTGAATCCCCTAACCATCCCGTTGGCCTGCAGGAACTCAATAGGCCAACCTGCTACTCGTCTCCTGTGACCTAGAAAGGGGACATTAAATGTTTGACCTTTCACTAAACATTGTGGGAAAAAGGGAGATTTGGATTCAAACAAATTAAATAAGAATCAGACCAAATAAGAAACAAATAAATTATGGTACAGCCCTTGCATAGAAATGTTCAGTTTAGGAATCAGTCCCAACAGAGTTGTCATCTAATGACAAAAGAAAAGAAATAGATCAACTAGTCACATATGGAAACCAAATAATCATGCGGCATCAGATCGGTCGAGTATATGACTAACATGTGCAAATAATTGATGAATCTTACAATCTAATGCAAATTCAAGGATGACATATTCGTTGTAACATGGCACTGATAGTTCTCTTACACAATATGGGAAACTGTAATTTTTTGAAAACAGAGTTCGGATATCATGGTTTAAGGTCAAAACTACACTTTCTAATTCACACATAGAGACATCAAAAAGTATTCCTAATCTAATTTTCTTTGTGAAGAATTTGCATTGGTCAGTGCATGAGATATAT
The DNA here is from genome assembly GCA_028749045.1 of Cupressus sempervirens. NCBI lineage: Eukaryota > Viridiplantae > Streptophyta > Pinopsida > Cupressales > Cupressaceae > Cupressus > Cupressus sempervirens. The sequence goes on from CM053790.1 coordinate 397,776,854, forward strand.
CGAATTAAATTAATGTCTACATATGATCAAAACATTATCTCCTACTTATCAATTGATGAGCTTAAGGGGCTTTCTAATGAATGGTTCATAAGGCGCAACACTTGGTGAAGGTTTTGCAAATGGGGTTGCAAGCTTTGGGTTTAACCATGGAGGAAACTCCGTAATTAAGTGCGCTCAGGCTGGAGTAGCACTGGGATGGGTGACCTCTCGGGAAGTCCCGGTGCTTCACCCCTGTGAGCATCACCTAGATCCATGGGTTTAACCATGGAGGAAACTCCGTAATTAAGTGCGCTCAGGCTGGAGTAGCACTGGGATGGGTGACCTCTCGGGAAGTCCCGGTGCTTCACCCCTGTGAGCATCACCTAGATCCAATGAGTGCTAAGTGTTCCATTTATTCTCATGAGAGATGGATTCATGTTGAATCACTACTCATGAAACATAGGTCAATGAGTTGGACTCGAAAATCACACAGTTAAATCCTGATAGTAATATCACAATTCGACTTGCTGTGGAAATTATCTCCTACTTATCAACCCCAAGAGACTTAACAGAAAATGCAGAAATAACTATAAGAAGCCAAAAGTGTGGTCCAATGCATAACAGAAACAACAGTAGGCTAACACCAATGTGCACAACAAAAAAACAGTCTAACTAGAAAGAGAAGAGAACTCAAAATGCATAAATTTTTAACAAGTTAGAGAATACAGCAAAATGTACTACAAAGTTACAAACATTACAAATGACTATGGTAGAGGAAGATCAAGTGGTAAAGAAGATAAAGCCAATTGAGACCATGAATGGAGAAACCCCGACTAATTTGTATCTGACTGTAGAGCGTGTTAGTGAATAGTTTTTCCCTCCCAGTTACTTTGAAGTTGTATCAACAAGAAAAACAATTTCACCACAAATGAGAGACTTGCACAGACTCTCTATGTTTAAAGGCACAGCTCCCTTCTACAATAATTTATCAATGCAACTCTTATTGTAAATGAATTATAGCAGTCGTTCTTTTAACTTGAAAGAACTTAAGGGAAATGAAAACATCCTTTCATAACCATAAGAGAATGTTGCCGATTTAATTGCTAACATTTGATATATATGCCATATGACACATTGCTTAGAACTCTAGAATTATGATCAAACTCACCAAACCAATAAAAAGGAAAAGAACTATAACACCGCTAATGAAACAGCATCCATACGGAAATGAATTTCACACAAGTTTCACCACCAACAAGATAACCGCACAATTATCAAATAGATACAGCATATATAACCATACGATCACTTCTATTATCATTAACTTACTGTACAACAACAACCAAAAGGAAATAACTAAAACTTACTAGCAAAAGTGAAATAGTGCCATGTCTAGAGAGTCAACCCTCTAGATTGATTATAACATTACATATATAGCCACACAGGGCTTTCCAAATTCCTTCAAAATTTGACTCCCTTAAGGAAGTTCAAACATTTCTTTAAAACGGCAGAGTTTTAAAAACAAAGATAACTAAAAATAAGAAAATGATGTGGGTGACTCTTCAATTCTTCCTAGGCTCCAGCTGTATCATCAATATTGGCAAGAGGTTCTTGAGCATCAGAGTAACCACCATCATTTTCCTTCCATACTCTATGGACTACAAGGAAACCGACCAGCTCTCTTTGTTGCGGGACACCTAACTGCTCCAGGCAAAGTTTCCACATCCTCATGATTCTGCAGATATGATCCATCTTTTTGTCTTGTACCTCCAGATGATCAGTACAGATAATCATCATGGAGTCTGCCTTGGCGACAATGGTCAGATCTTGGACTAAGACTTCGCTCGTTTCTTTCAGCAGCTTAACTTTGGAGAAAAAAGCTATCTCCACTTCCTTAGGGGGGTTTTGACCTCAATCTTCATTTCCCATAATTTTAACATCGATGCATTTTATATCAGCAACTAGGATTTCCTTCAAGCATCCTACCTCCTTTAGCAGTTCAAAGTATTCTTCTAACCTATAGTCGAAATAAAGTAACTATTATGTTTAGTACTTGTTAAGCTAGTCAGGTTGGGTAGTTAGGTGGTAAGGAAATGCGTCGGTTCGTTTCCAACCAACCGACCCTTCTATAAGTACTTGGAGGATCGTCAATGTATTCACGTTGTTTTTTGGGTATTAATAGAGAAACCATTTCCTTGCCTACTAGTATTGTGGTATTATTGGTACATTCTATGTTTTACGTATGTGTATATCAATTGTGTTATTTTGTATCTGTGAACTTGAGTGATATTCCCACTCTACATTTTTGGCGTCATTGCCTAAGTCTGAACCTAGAGGTTGACAAGATGGAGTAATGAGAAGGGTCGTTGTCCCGAGTAACAAATAGTGACGGGAAGAGGAGGAAATAACCAGGGAAGATTAGTTGGCATGTGATCTGGTGTCGGCTTGGGAAGTTGCAATCGATCAGTACGTACGAAGGGAAGCCCGAGAGAACAGTCCCTAAGGTATGATACACGATGAATTTCTAGTGCCACCTATGGTGTACGATCTCCTGGGAGAGATTCCTCGCCTGTTAGCAAGCATTTTGTTACGAGTAAAAGAGAAAGACAATAAAATTGATTCATGCCCTTGATTCCAAATATATATCCCAGGTGGGTACAAGAAGAAGAAACCGAGGAAGAAGTCGCCTTGAGGGTACTACGTCTCCAGCAACAACAAGAGACGTTGCAACTTGAAGGGAGGACAAGGGGATTCCACAAGAATCCAAGAAGCGCCGATCGAGCATACAATTGAAGGTATAGCAAAATTGGTCATCTCAGAGACACCAACAAAGAAGTTGGGATACAAAAATCTAGAGACACCGGTAGGAGGAGACTTTTGATAGGAGAATAGTCAAGAAGAAGGGGATACTTTCAATAGTTCCTCCTCAAGAATGAACTTTCAGTCGAGAGGGAGTGTTCCATCGGGAGGAAGTGTTCCAGTGGGAGAAAGTGTTCCATCGGGAAGTGGTGTTCCATCGAGAGGTGTTCCATCGGGAAGTAGTGTTCCATCGGGAGGGGTTCAAATAATGGCAATAGACAAACAAAAATTACCAAGATTCACAAGGGACGGCTCGGAGGACCCTGCTCGCCACTGTAAAACATGTATAACAACATGGTAGGCGAATGGACAAAATGACACAGCGAAATGGCTAAAAGCCTTTCTGGCCACATTAAGGGGTATTGCCATTGATTGGTATACCGACTTGGAGGTAGGAAAGAAAAACACATGGAATAACATCCGTGTAGCCTTCGAGGAAGAATTCAAACTCCTACAAGATGACGATGAAATAGTAACGAAAATCTATAACACAAGACAAGGGAAGAGCGAATCTATCAATGCCTATAGCAGAAGAATGAAAGAGCTAGTAGGAAAACTAGATAACAAGCCGGCCAATGGACTCAAGAAACGGTGGTTCATAGAAGGATTAACACCATCCCTTAGGAGAAAAATGAAGATAGTCCCACCATCAACCTTTGCAGATGCATGTACCTATGCCATGGACATAGAGAGTGAGAGTAAAACTTCCAAGGCAAGAAGGCATGGAAGTTCAAGTGAAAGTTCGAAGGAGAGCGAGGAAGAATCTAAAACCATTCAAGCCCTCAGAAAATATCTAAGGCGCTTGATGAAGGAAGTGACAGGGAGCAAGGAAGAAAAGAAAGAAGAGAACTTTGGTGTACGAAGTGTGACAAAGAAGGCCATACTAAGAGAGCATGCCTGAAGAAAGCATTTTGTGAGATCTATCAGGTACTGGGGCATGAAATTAAAGATTGCCCCTATAATTTGAAAACAAGGAGCAGCCAAGTATTCCTGACCCAAGGGGGGTAATCCACACCTCCTTCCACTCCACCGAAGAATACAAATACGGAAGCCTCACCAGGAGGATATAGAAACAACAAGAGAGGAAGTAACAATAATAGCAATGACAATAGCAATAACAACACACCTCGGCGTTCAGTTTAGTATGATTCCAAAGGAAGACCAATGGTCCAGTGTAGGAGATGCAATGAATGGGGACACTTGCACGAGATTGCCAGAGTGGAGGAGGACAAAATGGAGGGATGCTCTGTAAATGGTGTGGGCTAGGCAATCATGAAGATGCAAATTGCTCAAGACAGAAGGTAGTAAATATGTTAGACATTGAAGATGTAGAAGACGAAATTCTTGCGATCACCAGGATACAAGCCAGAAATTTAACCTACCCAAATGCTAGTACAGAGACGGAAAGATTTCATGAAGCAAAAAAAGACATTTAAGATAGCACGGGAGAGCGAGGAAAGACAAATTCAGAAAAACCTACTTCCAGTAGGGGTATAACGAATATTGTGAGGCAAGTACTGGAAACTGTTATCCTAGTAACAATAGGTGATTTATTAGAAACATTACCCCAATTGCAGGTGGCACTAACACAGGAGGCAAAACCGAAGGAGACAACCTCAAAGAAAGAGAAGGAGAAGTACACACAAAAGACAATACATTGTTCACCATAGGGATGGAGAGAACACCAGGGGTAATAGAGATGGAGATACTAGGGTGCAAACTCTCAAATACTATTGTGGATGGAGGCTCCAGTGTAAATGTCTTATCAAAAGAAAAATGGAAGGAATTAGGGAAACCTACACTCTAGTCCCCCACATTTCAACTAGTAGGAGCGGACCAACATGGAATCAAAAGTATAGGAACGCTAATGGGACAAAAAGTCATCGTTGGTACACAACAATTCTTTATTGATTTTGTGGTTATCCCTTTAGAAAAGAAAGGGTTCGATGCTTTATTCGGCAGAGGATGGTTGGTCATAGCCAAAGCTACCCACAGCTAGAAATGAAACACGCCATCTATTGAGACTGAAGGAAGAAAGTACATCATAGATCTCAGGAACCAGTCAGTAAGTCAGGACTTGGCATCAGACTCTAAAGGAGAAAACTATGAAGGGATGGAACCTAATGAGAAAGGGGTGTTTAGATTAGGGGAATACTCAGATGATGACACAAATTCCCTTAATGGATTATTCCACTAGCAGATGGGAGACTATGAAGTTTTCCACGCAGAATGTAATATTTTACAAATACAAAACTCTCAATCGGAAGGAAGGTACCCGAAGGAGTACACTAAGTATAAAGAGGATGGGATAGTAAAGTTATCTACTTTGGATAACAAACCTATCAGAGATCTAGTAAATGGGTCTAAGTTAAAAGCGTATGAGAAAGGGAATAAATTAGCAAGTAGCTATTATATAAATATAAAAGAGGAAACAAAAGAAAAAGAGAAAAAACCGAACCAAGCCCTCATAAAGAGACAGAGTCACAAAACATTTTCCAAAACATTAGCCGAAGTGGCAGAGAAGGAATTACCATTACCAGAGAAGGAAGTGACAGACAGGAAAGTGGAGAGGCAGTTGAAGTTGTACGAACAATTGTACCAAAGGGAAGAGTAGTCGTACGGACAGCCGTAGGAATGGAAAGGGTGGTTGTACAGACAACCATACAGCAGGAGAGAAGGATGGACAAAGCAATAAGAAACATAGCCATACCGAGGGGGTCAGAACTCGTACGATCATTGCAGGAAAAGAGCTCGTATGGACGAGTAGTAAAGAGAAGACCACCATACGACAGACCTGCATACGGCAAACCAGCAGGTAGATCACCGTACGGACTAAGCGTATGGCAATTTTTGAACGTACTTGTACAGGCAGTGAATAAGGTCATACGACAAGAGTTATTAGAGATCAAATCCGTATGACAAAGAAACAATTTCGTGCTACAGTTGGGAAACCATTCCATACGGTGGCAGCACAAGGGAGGTGATTTCGTACGGCACAAAGTGAGAAATCCTTACGGGATGAAGGAATTACGCTAGTACTTGACCATGACATCATACGAAAAAGTTGCATGGACAGCAAGCCCGTGCAGCAGAAGCACACATCTGTACGGCAACAATTTTCACAAGAGGAGTCCATAAGGCAACACCCACCCGTATGGCATAAGCAGTCTGGGAAATCCATACAGCATGAGCAGGCATGGAAATCTGTACGATATGTGCAGTCATTAACATTCATACAGGAATTGGAGTCATTGACATCTATACGTGAGGAAGAGGAAATATCCGTATGGCCTATCAATTCTGAGACCGAAAAAGGGTTTTGTTACAAGCAATCACATCATAGGAACAGTTGGTACAAGTGGCACATACACGCAGTTCAAGAAGAAGTAATAAGGGAAATGGCACTAAAAGCAAAGGAAGAGATAAGGGAGATGGCAAAGGGCAAGGGTGAGATGGCAAAGGGCAGCGAAAGCATTGGCAGGTTATGGCTGCCACCTCTCATCAATGGGAAGCAAAAAAGTGGCCATGGAGGAAGCCTGGAAGATAGAGAAAGCACATCCAAACACAGGGATGTCCTCCCATTCCTCTTCTTGAAGTCAAAGTTCTTTTTTTGTTGTTTTCATGTTCAGCAGTCGTCTGGAAGACGACTTCTTTTTTGGAGGGGATAGATGTAGTCGGAATAAAGTAACTATTATGTTTAGTACTTGTTAAGCTAGTCGGGTTGCGTAGTTAAGTGGTAAGAAAATGCGTTAGGTGGTTTCCAACCAACCAACCCTTCTATAAGTACTTGGAGGATTGTCAATGTACTCACGTTGTTTTTCAGGTATTAATAAAGAAATTTTTTCAGGTATTGTGGTATTATTGGTACATTCTATGTTTTACGTATGTGTACATCAATTGTGTTATTTTGTATCTGTGAACTTGAGTGATATTCCCACTCTACATAACCCCTGTTCCATCACTACGTTTCTCCACTCTAGATTAGCTCGGGCAATGAACAAAAAGTCAACATCGAATTTGGCTACTAGATTTTCTTTCACGAATTTGTCTATGTCATATTCCTGAACTTCAGAAATGTTGATGATATACTCATCCCATTTGATCTTCTCGGATTCCCAAGCGTTATAGTCAATTTATCAGCTCTTGCATTGGTATTGGTAAAATGAGAGAAGTAGTTGGTCGCCTAAGCATGAACAGTGTTCAACCACTCACCGCAAGCTTGGGCAATGGAGTGATCTCTTTTAACCTACTCGATGAAGCTCTTGTTCAAGGGAGACTCAACATCAATAACAGTTATGGCAGTAGGCAGGGCTTCTGCATGTGGGCTCTGCATCTCACGAATGTATTCAGCCATTTTTCGCATCGATTGCTTTAACTCTAGTTTATGCCTCTGATCTTTCCATATCTGCTGGGAAATCCTGGTGTTCCTTACTTCCATATTTTCATATCAGTGGCCCTTGAAGCAAGGCCAAGAATAGTCTTCTCCGCCACATAATCTTGAGGCTGTATTTCATCTATACCTTTCTCAATCATTGGCTTCATTACCTCTGCAACCCACTGCCCTGAATCCTCATCGATGTTTAGCATAGTTTCAATCTTGGGCCTTTTGGTCTTCAGAGTCTTCCCAAGGCATCTGTTTACCATGTCGCCCACAGGGAGGGTCGCTGGCACTATATTTCTTTTCTTTCTCACTGATAGCTCAAACCAATTAGGTACAAGAGGATTGACTTTGGGAGGAGTCATCTATAACTATGTAACACAGGTGATGAACTAAGATACATTGCACTCAGAGTGTTAGCACCTTCCATCGCTTGTTGACACCCCTGTTCCATCTCACCAATTAGGGATTCCCATGTTTCTTCTGTCTCTTCTCTTAGGTCACACTCTATTGTTGTTGGTTTGTCATGAGTCTCGTTCAAGCTCTTCGATTGCTCCTACTTCCTCCTGCTATGAGAATGGGTCCACTTAACAAATGGAGGGAGATGAACTGAACCTTGAATGGAGTGTTTAGGTTCAACACTTGACTTTGGCTTTCCTACAACGGGAGAAGTAACAACCTCATTAGAACCGAGAACAACCAAAGGTGAACTTGACCTAGCATGAACCCTTTGAACATTAAAAGCCACCGATCTTGACTGCCTCTTGCTTATGAGCCACTGCTTTGTTTAGGTTAGGACGATTAGCGTTCTTGTATGCAAGTCGTCTTCCTCTGGCATTGTCCAATCAATCTCATGCAAAGGGTAAGCTTCTACTTTCTCAATGTAAGCAAGGTCAACAATCTCCTCATTTTCTTCTCCAGTTACCCCCGAGATGTCAAACAAGAGATTGAAGTCTTTAATCTATGCTAGCGTCAGTCTAGACCATAGCTTCTTTCTAACCCCAAAATCATCCTAACAATCGGCCCAGAAATCCTCTAAATGGGGAACGTGGAGAGCAGAGGAACTTAGTCCCAAGTACTTTAGGGCAAACTCTATTACGAGGTAATTGGTAAATACTTGCTTGTTAATAACAGAGACCGAAAGGTCAATTTATATAAAAGAATGAGACGATGTTTCCTTAGGAAACGATCGTAAAGAATAGAAACAGTCTATTCCAGAGAAAGCAAAAAACGAAAGCAAACTAAAGCTAAAGATATTTACAAGATAACCATTAACTAATAATAGTAGTCTTATCTATTATTGTAATACCCTCCCTTAATGGTTAATCTATCTAACACACCAAGCTATCCTCGGAATTTGACAAACTTATCAGGACCAAGAGGCTTGGTGAGAATGTCTACAGTCTGATCTGTGGTAGGAACATACTGCAGATCTATAGTCCCATCTTCAACCAGCTGTCGTATGTAATGACAATGAACATCCACATGCTTGGTTCGTTCATGGAAGATTGGATTCCGTGCTAACTTGATAACGCCTTCTTTATCAACAAACAGAGTAGTTGGTCCTGCTGGTGACATCTGCATATCCCCAAGCATCCGACGAAGCCAGACAGCTTCACATCTTGCCTTAACAGTCCCTCTGTATTCAGCCTCTGTAGAAGAGAGAGAAACTGCCTGCTGCTTCTTGCTGGTCCATGTGACTGCACCGGATCCCAAACTGAACACATATCCAGATGTTGACTTTTTATCATCAACAGAGCCTGCCCAATCTGAATCTGTGAACCCACTGAGTTTAGGATTAGAACTCTGAGAATACAGAAGTCCATAATCAGAGGTGCCCTTCACATAAAGAAGCACACGCTTTGCTGCCATCCAATGATCAGCCTTAGGAGCTGTCATAAAGCGTGAAATATAGCTGACTGCGAAGCTGATATCAGGCCTAGTAGCAGATAGGTAGATGAGGCTGCCTACGAGTTGCCTATACGTAGTATCATCAACGGAAGGAGAATTAGACTTGGCTGATAACTTGAGACCTTTCTCCATAGGTGTAGATGCAGTTTTGCAATCCTGCATTCGGAATTTGTCTAACAAGGCCCTGGCATATTTGGACTGAGAGATGAATATACCAGAAGACTATTGCCAAACTTCAACACCTAAGCAATAATGCATGAGCCCAAGGTCAGTCATATCAAAAGACTGGCATAAGTGTTGTTTGATTCCCTAAATCAAAGATGTCGAACTGCTAGTGATGATCAGATCATCCAACATAGATAACCAGAAGGATGATGTCACTATCAGTAGTCTTGATGTACAGATTTGAGTCTGAAGAACTCCTCTTGAAGCCTTGATCACTGAGGTACGTATCAATCTTGATGTACCATGCCCGAGGGGCCTGCTTCAAACCATAGAGAGCTTTTACCAATCTGAGAACCTGATGGTCTTTACCAGCAACCTTGAAACCAGGAGACTGCGTCATGTAGACCTCTTTATGGAGATCACCATTCAGGAAAGCACTCTTTACATCCATCTGATGGACCTTCCAGCCAAACTGTGTTGCCATGGCTAGGACTAATCTGATGGTGCTCATCTTTGCAGTAGGAGCAAAGGTCTCCTCATAATCAATGCCCTGACGCTGAGAAAAGCCCTTTGCCACTAAACGAGCTTTGTACTTATCCAAAGTACCATCTGATTTGTATTTGATTTTGTAGACCCATTTGCAGCTAATGGGTTTCTTCCCTCGGGGAAGATCAGAAAGGACCCAAGTGTTGTTCTTCAGCAGGCTCTGGTGTTCAGATTGCATGGCCTGTTCCCACTTTGGAATTCCTTTAGCCTCGGAATATGTTTGAGGTTCAAACACACTGTGAATGTTGGCCCCAAGAGCAAAGTTAACAGAATCTGTAGTTTTGCTCTTTTTCCGTGCAGTTCTCCCATCAATGAGCTCGTCATCATGAAGATCAGCAAGTGTCTTAGCCCACCACTTAGGCCGGAGAGGAGAATGACCAACAATAGTACTAGGAGATGCTTGATCAGCAGGATCCTCATCAGAAGAATCTGGATCAAACTCAGGTGAAGCATCTTCAAAACGAGGTGATCCTACAGGAGAAGCCGGAGGTGTCTGTATAGGTATCACTGGCAGGACTGGAGCTGTAGGAGCTATTGGAGCCCTCCCATCAGGTGGACCTAATGGAAGCCGAACTCCCAAATCATGAACCTGCATAGGCTGGTCTGCTGGATCAGGAACAGGGGAAACAGGCATGAATGGTCCTCGCTGCTCATCAAAGACTACATCGCGGCTGTATATGAGACGAGATGTCTCAACATCAATAAGGCGGTAGGCTTTGTGAAGACTGCTATATCCAACAAGCATCAGTTTCTGACTCTTGGCATCCAACTTGGTGCGTGAAGCATCAAGGATCCAAACAAAAGCAAGAGAACCAAAAACCTTCAGGTGACTGATTCTGGGCTTACGACCTGACCAGGCCTCTTCCGGAGTTTTACCTTTGACCGCCACTGTGGGTGACCGGTTCAACAGATAAACTGCAGTGTTAACTGCTTCTACCCAAAAACGCTTCGGAACATGTCTGTGTTCGAGCATGGAACGAGCCATCTCGATGATTGTCCTGTTCCGACGTTCAACTACACTGTTCTGTTGTGGCGTGTGGGGTGTGGTGAACTGGCGTTGGATGCCATGTGTATCCAAGAAGCTGGAGAAAACATTTGAACAAAATTCCCCCCCATTGTCTGATCTAAGAGTAATAATAGATTTCCCAAACTCTTTTTCAACTAAGGGTTTAAACTTCTGAAATACAGTAAATGCATCGGATTTCTTTTTAAGGAAATACACCCACATTCTTCTACTGAAATCATCTACAAACAACAGAAAATACCTGTACCCAAGAACAGGAGGAGTGGCCATAGGACCGCAGATATCAGCATGAACAAGCTGAAGGACTTGAGAAGCTCGCCAAGAATCGCTACTGGGGAAAGGTGTGCGATGTTGCTTCCCAGCCTGACATGCGTCACAAACTCCAAGGTGTTGGGTTTGAATCTCTGGCAAATCAAGAACAAGCTCATCCCAAGCAAGTTGTGAGAGATAATGTACATTTAAGTGCCCATATCGTTGATGCCAAAGTGTGCTGATGGAAGATCGCCGAGCAGCCATAGCTAAGTCCTGAGAATTACCAGAATCAGTAAGTCTGAAAAGACCATGATCCTCAAGACCAACTGCAACAGTAGACTTAGTCGCCCGATCAGTGATGGTGCACTGATGTGAATTGAAGGTGACTGCCAAGTGTGGAGAATGTCGCAGCAACTGACGGACCGAGAGTAGATTTAGTTCCATCCCTGGAACGTAGTACACATCAAGGAATATGAGCTTCCTCCCAACAGACTGAATTTGAATGTTGCCTTTACCAACAACCGTGTACTCTTCTCCACCACCAAAGATAACAGAATCTGAATAAGGCTAGTAGTCAGTAAACCAATCTCTGCGGTGAGTGAAATGTCGAGAGGCACCTGAATCAATGTACCAAGTAGATGACTGCACATGATCTGCGGGTCTTTTAGCCATGAAGGCGTAAAAGGCAGATTTTGCCTACTCAGTGTGCTCTGCACTGTTCGCTTTGGGTTGCGAACCTGATTGCTTAGACTGGGCAGCTAAGCGTTTCCGACATGCAACCTTCATGTGACCATACTTGTGGCAATAGTTGCATTGAATGTTCTTCTTTTTGGTACCATCGGATGCTGGAGCAGAAGACTTCTACTGAGATGGTTGCTGAAACTTGCCCTTATCCTTCTGAAAGGATTTCGCAGCAAAGGCTTGCTCAGTGGAGGTGGAACTGGAGCTGCTACCGAACTGTTGTTTCCACCGATCTTGCTGAAGCAGCAGGGTGCAGAGATCAGTGAACTTTAGATCAACACCAGTAGATGTGATGTCGAGAGTCTCGATAAAATGCTCATAGGAATTTCGTAAACTCCGAAGAGTGATTACCACAATATCCTCTTCCTCCATCTTGCGACCAATGGCAAGTAACTGATCACGGATTTCCTGAATCCGATTCAGGTGTGCCTGGAGCGAGGTGCGCTCATCCATGACAATAGAAAACAGAGTGTTTTTCAGAAAGAAGGCTCTGCTCTTATCAGAAGTCTCATGAAGACCTTTGAGATGTGTCCCGATTTCGGCCGCTGTCTTGCCGGATGGAATCTGAGAAAGCTGGTCATCAACTACGGATAGTTTGACAAGCATTACTACCTCTCGATTGTTCAGATCCCATGTATCTTGATCAGGACCCGAAGAAGTCGGACGCTGCTTAACACCCAGAACAAGTTGATCATTGTTTCGATATTCGAAGATTGCGATGATGCGCTGCTTCCAGGTTCCATAATTGCGACCATTGAATTTGGAATCATGCTTGAGCAGAATATTTGTCAGAGATGCCATGGCACGTTTTTCAATAAAAAACTGTGAAAATCTGTGAAGGCACGTTCTTCGAGGCAAAAATACGGAAGACCCAGAAGAATCAGAGAATGACCCAGAAGAGAGCTCGAAAAACTCAGAAGGAATCTACTATCGTTTTTTTATCCGCTGGCTCGAAAATCGAGGCACCCAGAAAAAACGGACGACAACCCAGTTGAGCTCTCGAAAAACCCACCAAGAATCTGCAAACAAAAAAATTTTCGACCCCAAAAATTAGGGTTTCGAAAAAAAAAGGCCCTAGTTGAAAAAAGTTTGAAAAAACTTCAAATTTCTTGATAAAAATGGTGGTTTTCAGTCGACTAAAGTTGGTCACGGCAGTATGGAGGTCAGAAAACCGACGCCTTGAGGTTAGGCACAGGAAAAAACGACCATAAAAAATGCAGATGACTGATTTCCAAAATCCGAGTCATTTAAAGAAAAACACAGAGCCGTTTTTGGTGTAAAATCACTGATGATTTCCAGAAAAACTGCACTTTTCCCTGCGAAAATTACTATGTGAAGATCCAGACAGATGCAAATCGCGCGGGATGCAGAATTTTTTTTTCTTCAAACCTGGCCGAAAACTATTATAGTTGCGATTTTTTAAAAACTCAACAAAAAAACCTTAGTCGAAAATCTGAGGTTTTTAGAAAGCAAGAATCACAGAATAATTTTGAAAATTGGCTCTCATAATTTCGGAAAAGAAATTATAATTTTCGAAAAAATTAAGAACTATGCTCTGATACCATATTACGAGGTAATTGGTAAATACTTGCTTGTTAATAACAGAGACCGAAAGGTCAATTTATACAAAAGAATGAGACGATGTTTCCTTAGGAAATGATTGTAAAGAATAGAAACATTCTATTCCAGAGAAAGCAAAAAACGAAAGCAAACTAAAGCTAAAGATATTTACAAGATAACCATTAACTAATAATAGACGTCTTATCTATTATTGTAATAAACTCCTCACTGTCAAAGTTGGGTCTAGCATAGTAAGTTAGTAAGCTCGTGGATTTGATCTCAGCTTTGAGCTTGAGGGCATCTCGAATGGTTTTGCATTTATAATGTCCAAGCCCAACAAGGAACATGTAACCCAAATCTTTCCTTGTTTTACAGCTCAATTCAACCTCTACCAATTGTCTACATATCTCAATCAAGACAAAACGGTCTAGGCAATGTCGAGGTAGCCACGTGGCTTACCTTCATATCCCCCGATCCTCAGATAAGTGAATTTTGGGAAATTGGGTAAAGAAAATGCCATAAACATCAATTAACTGGATGGCTTCTTCTGTTAACCTCACATTTTCTTTTCCTTGCAATTCAAACACCAAATTGGCAACCTACAGAGTTTTTACTCTTCTGCAAGAGAGGGTAATACTCATAGATAGGCATGCTTGGGTTCCAGTCTGAGTGTGGTAAACCTTTCCATTCTCTATCACTGGTTAGGATATAAAACAAATAAGCGGTCATATAGAAACCAAACATTTCAGAAGCTTGAGAGAGTTCCTCCTACAGCCTAGTAGCTATTATGTCTGCCTAATCAATGAACTTATCTTCCCCCATAATAGTCTGAATGAAAAAGTACATCGAGTTCTCCCAATGAAAAACATGCAAGTTTCCCTTCACCCTGTTCAACAGCATAATGACATCCTTAATTTCAGGGATCATGTGTTCTCTAGTCAATGGACGTGCAAGGCGGGAACCTCCTCTCTCGGATTTGAAAAGCCAGCTTTTCACACTGTTGTTAAATTTTTGTGACATAAGTCGAAAATTGGGCATAAGAACTAATAGTCTAGTCTTCATAAATTTCACGTAGGGGAATTCTCAGAGCACCCATGACAGCAACTCGACTGACATACACCAAGACCTCGCCATTAAAGCCACGAATGCACTTTTCGACTGCAACATATCTATCTCTACATGCTAAGACTAATTCAGGACAAGGGAAAGCTTCTGGGAAAACAGATGCTTGCAGCAGACCACCATCTAAGACTTTCTGGGATATGGAACCGGTTTTTGGGTTTTCAAATTTAGCCAGTAATTTGCTCATGTCCTCTTTAGCAAGGAATGTGTCTTCCATATCAGGCAAGATACTACTAATAACGGACTCCCTAACCTTATCAGGTAGTTTTAGGCAGAATGAGGTGCCCATGATAAGGGTTTAACCAAAACAAAACAAAAACAAAAAGAATACATAGCCTTAAGAAATGCAAAAAGAAATGACACTTGAAAGATGAAAGGCTAGAAACTCACCGTGCTGAGTGCATGCAAACTTGCAGAGACAAAAAGCTTAAGCTATCGCCACGTACATCCAAACAAGACGAGGTAATCTTTACCAAAAGCAGAAATGGCAAGGGAATGAAAACAAGGCAGCTTCAATTTAAAACATAAACCTCGACCTGACTCATGTGGATGGGTGACAAGACAGATGACAGGACAAGTATTTAAATCATTAAAAGCTCACCCAAGATCCACACGTGCCGCAACATGCCTTAAATCATTACCTTTAACTCCCAATTAATACAAATCTTTTCCGTAGATTCGGTAAACATTACACTCTTGCCGAGCTGTCCGCATGGACATGTGTCATCAAAGGCATCAATCTTTATTGAACTACAAAACAGTTCAATGTTCAAGTTCAATAGTTGTGATATATTGGAAACCGCTGTCATAATCAAAAAGTAAGGGCAAAAACACACACAAAATTTTTATTTTTATTTTGTTAAACTAATTAAGATGATAGGGTCGACAAATGATCATAGGTTTAACTAAGATTAGATAAGATAACATGGTCAAAAAGGTTTTAAGGGTTTAACTAAAATGGTACAATCATGATCAATTGTTACAACCTTAAGGATGGTTTAATTAACTAGGCCCATACTACTAAATGAATAACTTGTACGTCGTTACAACTTTGATCAATTGCTCTAGGCTTAATGTCATTAATTAACTTCTACCATCTTCATTCTAATTACGTTAAAAACTTTAATCTCAAATCTAAGGTTAACCTTAAAATTCCTCAACATACTTATAACCATCTAATTAATTAATTTATTGTTTGCTATTAAAATTGATGACTAGTACAAGTTCAAATAAATCTATAAGTTACTAAACTTGTTCAAACCTTATTAAAATTTAAGGTCCAACATTGAAATGTCAATCATTACAATAAACTAACTAACTCATAAATAGTATCGAACTAGTTATAAAACATTAAGCCTATTTTAATTTGAATATCCTAATATCAACTTAAACCTTTAAATTCGAACTTATAATAACCTACATTTAAATTTCTATTCCATACTAACCTCATTGTAACATTATGGTTAATGCTTAACTATCAACCTAAGCATATATGCATAACACAAAAAAAAATCCTAAATTAACCAAGCTCAATATAAAAACAAGAGACAATTTAAATGCTCCCTAATCTTATAGAGTAATTATAATATAATCTAATTACTAAATTAGTAAGATTCTAATCTAAGCTAACAGTAGAATCTATCCACGAACTAATGATACCAACTTCTAGTCGTATTCTACATTTAAGGTGAAACTTTTAAACAATTATCAATTGACTAACACTAATTTCTACTAACTCAATTTAAACAATTCTAATACTAATTAAATTACAACTAAATCTAGACTATCTTAACTTTAAGATTGCCATAATACCAAACTAAAACAACAATCTATGAATTTTAAAACATGAATACAATAACTACTATACTAACAAGTATATTTAACCATACTAACCCAAGACTATTCCCTAACTACTAACCTAACTAACTTACTAATTAAACTTACAATCAAAACATGAAATAAAGTAATGAAATTAATAACCTACTCTACAACAACAAAGAAAAACAATTTTTAAAACAAACAATACTAATATAATACTAAACGACCCCCCCCTCACCCCTAACCTAAGACCTAACCCTACCTGCCACCTAAGCCAAGTGGCCCGCCCCACCATGGCCCCCACTTCCCAAGGGGACAGTGCACTGTCCTAGGTCTGCCGAGCACAGGCCTGTCCCGCGCTGCTCTAGGTCTGCAGTACGCAGACCTGTCCCCCCCCCCCCTCATTCTCATTAAGACTTGCGTGTATGGGGAGGATGAAGTCAGCGTTTGGGTGGAGGGTGGCGGCCTTAACATTACATTCAATTTTTTTTTTGAAATACTTACCTTGCCTCCCTACGACGTGACCTGGCCATCAAGTGGCTTGGGTAATAATTGCAGGTGGTGGTTAAGTCCACACCTAGCATTGATATGGCGATGGAATAGTATAGAAGAAAATAATATTAAAGTGGGGTGCTTAGGATTAATAAAAGGAATGGACCTAAAGTATTAGACTAGCACCATGCCTCCTAGTCCTTAGGAATTAAATGCGGAAGTAAAGTTTGTTGAGGAGTGTCAATGAAAAGTTCTTTTAATTATTATAATTTTCAAATGCATTGAACTTATATTCCTTTTAAAGATTTAGTATTAATTTTAGTGCAATCTAAAAGAATAATACAGAGAATATTCTCTGTGGTCTTGGGAAGATTAAAATTCCTCCCATACATTTTCCAGAGAGGTTATTTTTGACCTGGAGATGCACATTTTAATTGGAAGCCAATTTTGGCTAAGTGTTGGCTTAATTTCTTTGCTCTATATTTCTTGTTTAATAGTTCATCTTACATCAAAGGTATATGGGCCTCTTATTTTGAATCCAAGTAGATGCATAATTCCTTAATCACATTGGTTTTGTCAATTATATAATTTAACAAGGTGTGAGATAAATTTGTTGTCTACAATGTAGGATTGTTCATGTCCTCACAATACCTAAAACATCGAATTAGAGCTTCAGTATATCTAATTTGCATTTCATTAACATAATTGGAACTTGATAGTTTATAATTCAATGACATTATATACATCAACCCATTTCTCACAACATAAGCAAAATTTGGAACCACTTGAGGGCATTGCAAGTATAATTTTCATAATCTTCTTTATTTCCTCTATTATTCATCCTGGTTCAAGGCTCCATCTGGAAAAAACCAGTAAGAAAACCCGATGTCTTTGCCACTACATCAAAATCAATTACAACTTACAAAATATTACAATTCAATGAGTTTTCTTCAAGGCTTTCACAAGAAATCTTTTATCAAATGTCTTCATTGCATCAAGGAACAACATGAAGGAGACAAGAACCAACATGGAGGTAACAACACAAGGAGATAAGAAAATTGAACATGCATTCCCACCTGGTTGCACAATAGGTCCAACAATGAACCAATATAGGGGAAAGGTGGATTTTCTCAATAGGAGAAGTCAATCACCATACCTTCACTTAGCCCTTTCGGGGCTTAAAACTTCAAGAATTTTCATTCTTTCACAAGGCCCTTTCGGGGCTATATCCACAAAGATTTTCATTCTTTTCTACATTCAAGAATTCTCAATAACAACAAGGTATGGGATGACAAGTAGGGGCCCATACACCCTACCCTTTCTCCCTCCTCTCTCCATGAGAGGAGACTCTACACTATTGAGGTCCAGCTAATGCCCTTTCCCCAAGCATGGCCACTTCTTCCCTATCCAAGGGTGAGTGTTGCCAAAAACATCCCCATGAAAATCTCTCAAAAACAATCAACACACCAAGAAGGCATATGAATAACATCAAAAGAAAACAAGATAAAATTCCTCCCAATCCACCCCAACACACAACAAGAATGCAACATTACATAATGTCTCCAACATGATTCAAGCAAGATTCAAAACATGAACACACATAAAGAACCATTCATGGAGTGAAGATCTCCTACCTTCATAAAAGAGTTATGGCAATGATGGTTTGAGAAGAGCTTCCCTTTTCTTCCTTCAATCTTCAAAAATTCCTCCAAAACTAGAGGATTGGGTGACCAAAAACTAAGCTCCCCCAAAATGCCTCTAAGTATGGTCCTTAACTCCACTAAGCTTCAAGTAACTCAAAATGGAGGTTTGGTTTCACTAACCCAAGTAAAGAGCAACCCCATTTTCGAAATCAGCCTATAATAGGGTTTTTAAGAGAACCTAAGAGTCAACCTAAGAGGCTAAAGGGTTGGAAAGTACCCCCACCCATATCCTTACCCATAGGGGTACTTAAATTTAATGTTTCTAAGCCTTTAAAGGCTTATTAGGAACAATTAAAAGTTAGGAGAATAGTAAGATCAAATTACAACCTTTAAAGAATTACAATATAAGGTTAGCACAAAATTAACAAGTAGTTTAGCTCCGCTTTCCATTGAGTTGTCTCGGCTAATTTTCCTGCACACTCATTGCACACATCAATAGGTCCAAAACCACATGCATAATGTGAATTACATATTAGAGGAATTATATAAATTAAAGCATCCATTTCTCAATAAATAGTTGTTTATCTAATTCTACTCATATTTCTAACCTTTCGACTTGCATAACCAAATGTGTTAGTGCTGCATACATTTTCTTCATCGTTATGCATATTTATAAGCATTAAATGACAAAATCAAATAACTGAAGTAAACATCACACATTGTAAAAAAAATAGCTTAACAATGTTCAATGTATCCAATAATGTTCTGACATAACAAGCATGAGTATCAAAATAACAATGTATCATCGGTGCTAGGTTGGGTCGGGGCGAGGCCTCACAACCGCCCTCATAACAACAAACTAGACACAAAGGTGAAACCGTGTTCAACGTTGACAATGAGCGACAGTATCCGTAGGTGATTAACTTTTCCCGACTTGACCAAGAGAACCGATGAACTTATGAACCTTGAACATTGAACAAAGTGTTCAATGTTCAAGTTCACATATTTGTTCAACCAAAAGACTTAAAAACAAAGAACATCAAAAAAGTTGAGATTCACGATGGGAATTCCATAATAGACCATCCTTTTACCAAAGCTTAAATATTACTATGATTATGTGCAAGAAATAAATGTGGACTATTCATGGGTAACAGAGCGTATGGAGGACTCGAATCCTTGTTGACCACCATGAAAAGGCTAGCAATCTTTTAGTGACCAAGGTTAAGTGAGCCCGGCAGGGAAATGCATGTAGAACGCCCAAAAACAGCTCTTCGAGATTCTTCTCAAAATGAATTACATCAAGCCAATAATCTAAGAGTTCATCATCATATCAAAACATTTATTGCTTGCATCATGGAATATGCTAAAATGCACTAAATCAGAACAGTGGCTCCTACTTTAAGAAATCTATTTATCATGAAGAAGAATTTATCTCACTTGTAAAGGGCATTTTCTGTAGACGAAGAGCAAAAGGACCATCAATGCTTCAATTGGACAAAGTCAAATGAATAATTCAAGATAACCTCAGAAAAGTAGACAAATTCCATTACTTCCAATTTTTGGTTAAGGGAGAGAGTGACGACAAAAATTGCAAACCTGCAAAGTTCTTGCAAATTCTTCATCTTCTAGCAGTTGTCTTCTCCTTTTAGAAAAGACTTCATCATTGACCACTTGCCTCTTTCCTTTGAGAGAGAACTTTTCACCTTCAGTTGATTCCATGACATTGAGTGCAGGATTTGAAAACTCATTAACTTGTTGAGGATTTATTGATGCAGGGTCTTCTAATGTAGCTTCTGATGTTCCCTTATACTTGAAAGGGTATTTCCCTGGAATCAATTCTATGATATCACCATCTTTAAGTACAGCACATTTTCGTGGAGAAAGCCTTTTCCTTGAGGTCCCTGACCTAAGACTGATAGGGTTCTGTCCTTCCTGTAAATAACAATAACAATGGAGCTAATTTAGCTCAAATGAGTTTCAGAAACAAACTTAATCTTGAGCAAAAGCCAGTTTCAAAAACAAGAATCAACTTCTGTATTAAGTTTTAAATTGCATATTTTATATAAAGTGTACTCCTAAAACTGAAGATCTTCTAAATTGTGTCAATATTGTATTTTGCAGCCACATGCCAAGCTGCAAAATTCTGGCAAAAAAGCACATAAGTGGCCTTTCTTGTAACATACGTCATTGAGATGTATTCCATTTCAATTTTCTCCTTTCTCTATTTTGAGCACTTCAACCTTGGTGTTGCCAAGTGGCCAAAGTGGAAAGTCTAAGAGAGTAAATTATTCTATGCTAAAAAACTTATCTCCAGAAAATAAGTAAACTAGATATTTTTTATTCAAGTTCCTTCTGTTCTTTCAGCTTTTGTTGATTGTTGAGATCAAAGCCCAAATATCCAAATTTTGGATACAAAGTGAGCATGCATTTATTATTAAAGAACCTTGCCAAATACATTTCACTTTATTTATGAATATAACAATTTTTTCTTCGAACAGTATTTTCTTTTGAAATTCAATTGAACATGGAAAAGTACAGGACCCGTGTATCTTCCTTAAGTGCATAACATTAATAGTTTAACTGAAAGATATATCACAATGATTCCAGTAAATATTGCCATGTACTCTATCAGCCCCAAAGGCAACCATTACTACTGCAAGTTTGGACTGCACCAAAGTAAGCCAGAAAGTGTATCCTGAAAATAGTTGACAAGATAATGATGCCAGAAAAGTATTTAATTCCATGAATATTCATCCCACGTAAAAAAATTAACTATTTGTTCTGATAAGGCATTCTGTTGCCCAAGTACTTTAAAAGACCATACGAAGATTGAACCCAATTACTGATAATTGGGCCCAGAAATTAGGAATTGGTCCAAAATCTTCCGGAAGTTAGTTTCACCACATCATGATTCTGGCAATGAGATTTGAATTACAAGACTGTGCATAGTGTTTTGGTTATTGGTTTGGGAGGGTGTGGATGCTTCCCCCAACAGCCTTCTTTCGTCGCTGGGTCTTTTCTCACCAGTAGGGATCAATTACCAAGCCAGGATATTTTTATTTAGAAAAGATCCGAAAGACATCATGCTAGATTTGTGATGTAAGACCTGTGTTTTTAAAGATGAAATACATTGTTTCCCCTGTTCGTGCTAAATTAAACAAGAATTAAGTATAAATCCGATCTACGAAAATGGTGAGAATCAAGCATAAAGTTATTTTAGTTAGTAGGATGAGAATATACAATAAAATTCTGTCAACAAAAGCAAAAAATGATTACAGTCTATTCTAGAAGTAGAATACAGGAAAAAAACAATGAATAATAACATTTTGAAAAAATAAAGCAAAACAACTGATTTGGGAAGATAAAAAGGGGCACATGTAATTTTGAAGAAGTTTTTTACAAGTGTGCCATGACTTACTGTAATAAACGAATTATTGTTTTGAAGATTGTCTGGTGGTTGACCCAGGGCTCAGTACTTCAATGATCTGTATGCCTTTGCAATTGGGGACTAGCTCACATAAGAGTTTTCTCTGTAATGAACACTGTTGATAATCAGAAGAGAGTTTTTTTGTGTTTTTTATATTAGAAAGCTCATTTAGTTAAATCAGTTTTCCTTTTGGATTTCAGAAATTCATAACCAATTTTAGGAAAATTTATGATTTGTGATTTCCTGGATATCAAGATTCAATAACATTACCAGTTACACTTAGGCTTGGAATGAGAATTTGAGTGCAGATTTCGTTTTCACATTTTGGTTCATTTTGGTGTTATCAGCAGTTTGGTTCATTACAGATGGCCTATGTTAAATTTGTGTATTCAAGCAAAAGTTGTTCATTTTCCGATAGTCATCTCGATGATAAAATCCTTCCATTTGAACTTTTAGAGATTTGTTAATTTCTCTTAGCTCACTGTTTTTGATACAACTCTCTAGTATTCACTGTATTCTTCCTTTTTCCATCAAAATCAGACAAATCTGTTTCAAAGCTCACATTTTGCCCTGTCAACTTCGATAAGCGACAAATAGAAGATATCTAATTTTAAGATGTGTGGTAGCCAAGAGCATATGGTACTTCTCCATTCCTCTCTTGCATTTTCTAGGGTTCATAAAATCTGGAGACAGCTTTCCCTAACCTTTTATTTACTGAGGCATATAGAAGGTCACTTCTTTTTTAATCAGCTTATTCTTTTTAATTTTTAGGTCATTTATGAATTATATTGAAGAAGATGAAGGCTATCTTGTGCTTCACTCTGATAGTCATTTGTGGCTTTTACTTCCAAAGCATCAGGAAGTTAAATCGTGGTACTAACTATATGATTCATTGATATAAGACCTTAGACAGAGTCATTTTTATACCAATCACAAAAACAATGCACAAAGATGTTTAGAAAACTAAAATGGAGCAACAACAAGCATTTATGTTGCATGATGCATTAAATTCTATCACCAATATGATCCATCATATTGCACAAAAGTATAGGAGGATTTTATGAGAGTATCCTTTATACAATACAGGAATGGTAGAAAAATGTAGTGGTTTTACAAAGGATCAAGAAAAGTATGTGCATGACATGCAATGCGAAAAGTAAAAGTAGGCTTGAATACATGTCGTTTTTTGGAGGGAGGGGGCTTGTATTTTTTTAAGCTTTTTTGGTGGAGAAGCTATGAAACCCAGGGAAGGAGGAGCTTGATGTAGAGTCCACTACCAATTGCAAGAGAGACTGACTCGTGCAACCAGCTCTGGTAATGTTTTCTTTCTTACACAGAGCTATGGCACATGGGCTAACTTGCATGCATTGCTTTTACTACAAATTGTTTTTGTAAGTTTATTGATTAAAAATATAAGATTTTTTAGATTTTCTTGGAATGTATTATGGTAATGGTACCTGTCTATTGAACAAACAGTGAAACTTGATCTCTTCTTTCATATTATAACCTTAATATGTTTTCAAAAACATTTTTTCGTTAAAACTTAGAAGCCGTTGGAAACAAGCCAGTTTGAATGCATATTCCTCTGCTCTCTTCAATCAGATTGGGCTTCATCTTAAGATTTGTAGCAATATAAAATAGCATGTAAATAGATTTTATTGCTGTGTATATCCAGCTTTTAGGCCTTCAAACCACTCTGCAACATTATGGGTGTAAATAATTATTTAAGTTTGTATGTGTTTTCCGTGTTTTACATGGTTAAACAGACTTAGTATATTGATATGTGTAGAGTAAGCATTAAAAAATGAATAAAAGCTTGCTAAAACTAGAACATCTGTGAGTATAAAACCATACAGAAAACATGCAGACAATGCTATTTAGAAAAATTCAGAAAACAATAAAACAGATGCCTGTCCTTTACAATTAGAACAGAGACTACATAAAGTACATTAGCAAGTACAAGCTTCTTCTACTTAATGTATGCCTAAGAAACAATTGTTCTGATTTATCCAAGCATTCTGTTTTTATTTGGTTATTTTAGATGTGCTATAACTTATTTACATATAACATAAGACTAAAATACTTAACAAAGTCAACCTGACAAAGATGTAAGAAATCAATCAAAAAGTTACCAAATTCAGAAGATGTCAGGAGACTGTATCTTGAAAAGTTAGCGAAAAGACAGAATATCTTACTAGATACTTTTTAATAAAAAATGGATGGTAGAATTGATCAAGAATCATGAAAGAGCTCAAGTAATAATTAATTATCAGTTATATAAAAGGTAATTCAAAGATGTTATATATATATATATATATATACAGTACATATGTGTGTGTGTGTGCACACACCAACACACATATCTGTGTGCATGTGCCTGTGTTTTGACAACCTAATTTAAAGAACCTCAACTGTTGAATAGACGTATATTTTAGAAAAAAAGAAAAAAGAAAAGTGCAAAATAGCAAGGAAATGCATACCAGAGTGATTTCGGCAGACCCATCTGAAAAACCATTCAAAATGATATGTTTGCGGCTCACTAGCTTATCAGAGATTGGTAAGTTGCTCCGTCCAACTATATTTGAGCCTTGGAAAACTGGTAATGTTGGGCTTGAATAATCATCTTCATCATTCCCCTTCAGTGGTACTAAAGCCCCAACTTTTACCTGAAACATCCCAGCCCATTTTTAGAAGTGATTTATATGAATCAAGTGTCAATACTCATTAAATTGTTCAATGGAACTCAACTACACCTCAAGGTATTGAGTTCATAAATAAAACATGGACTAAAAGTCATACAGAAAGCAACATAGCATGACCTCAATCAGGAAAAGTGAATGGGTTCAAAATTCAAAATTGTTTCTCATTTGCCAGATTTATTTTCATACATTTCTGAATTACTTTATTTAACTGGATTTTATACCCTACACAACAAAAGATTAAAAAATTTACCAAATACTCCAATGATTGCACAAACTAATTGTGTCACTTATAAGGCATACAATAAGGTTATATAGCAAGAACTGGTAGTTATGAAAAATTATTAATCAATCATTGACAATTGTAGAATTCCATTCCATATTCCTTCCAATAATAACTGTATTGCAAGAAGTTGTGGTCATGAAAATATGTTGATCAACCCAAGTAGAATTTCATTCCATATTCCTTAAATTAATAGATTCTCAACTAAATCTGGTTTCTGAAAAATAAAGATATGTGATCTCTGAAAAATAAATATATGTGATCTCTGAAAAATAAAGGTATAATACAAGAGACATTTCAGAATGGTGATTCATTATGCAGCACTTTAACTCCTAACATGTAAGAAGATAGATAAATTATCTTGACATAACCTTTCTTTGGATAGCATGCACCTCAAAAGAGCTAATGAGTGATACACAAATTAATCCATCACCTACCAAGTGTCCTACCATGATAGTGGTGGTTGGGTCTCCAGCCCCCTCTTCTTCCCACCCACCACATAGGGCAGAGGTATAGTTTGGTCACCAACTAACAAGCACAATGTGATCCATCACCTACTGAGTGCTCTATCATAACAATGGTGGTTGGGTCCCCAAACCCCTCTTCCTCCCCAATCCTATAGGGCACAACTGCATGTCAATTGCCCACCTACACTCCTATTGACCCTAAGGCATATTAGTGCAAAACACTAAGTCATTTATTGGGCAATGTTGGTCGGTCATCATTGCGACCGAGTCATCATACAGGCTGAGCTATTAAGTAGAGAAGTGAAGAAGTTCAATTGGATCCGAAGCAAATATATTTGTCAAGTGCACAAGTGCCGCCAAGCATTTCAGTAGTTGCCGAGTGATTCAGGAGGCAACATGCGTCAAGCAAACCAGAAGTTAAAATCAGTTATAGCCAAGTCAAGTTCATGACGAGGGACACCATGTTGGAACAAGCAAAGCCAAGTGCCAAAAGCTATATGAGCCAAGTAACATAGTTTGTTGTATTTGAGTTTGAAATGGCACAAACTAAAATGTAAACCATTTTGCTGAGTTGGAAGCATATTTATATGATCAAGGAGTCAATCATGGAGATAAATGTGCCTATAATTGTGGATCATTAATCCCTATGTTATGTAATTAGCCCATCATAAAATTGAAAAGGTCAAGCAGCAAAAAGAATGAATCCTAATCGTTGATCAAGATCTAGAAACTTCATCAGATGGTTATTAGAGAGGGGTCTTAGCCAGGATTTCATGTTGTTGAAGTTGTAAGAGAGAGCTGATTGTGCAGTTGAAGGTGAACTAGAGGTTGAAGGACTAAGGCAACTGAGTAGTGCAGAGAGGAGATAAAGTAAATCTGTCACAATGAGAAGACCTGTCATCAACAATCAAAGTGCAAACCGAAGGATTGTGGTGCTAATTACATTCTAACCAGTGTATCAGGTGAATCTCTTAACAGAGTGGTCCTAACAAGCCTATTGTAAATCTCCTAACAAAGTGCTCATTTTATTGTGATGTAAAATCCTTTAATCAAGGTAGACTTAACAGTCTTGTACGCTCTTAGCAAGGCAAGCCCCTTATAGGGTACATCATCAAAAGTGATCAAACTTTGTAGCCCTAACAGGCACACTTTATTGTTTTAGTAGCGAAGATTTTGCGGCCACGGTTTTACCTTCACCTTGGAGGGTTTCTCATTACCATATCTGGTGTCATGTGTTGATCTATTGATTATATGTCATATTCATGTTATTAGATGTTAGATATGATATTGCATGGTGTTATATGAAGATGCATGTTAAGGTTAAGGCAGAGATGTGTGTGGTGAATTCTGTATGAATGTGATTCATGTTTGAAGTAGTAGAAGTTTATAGATCTTAATTCAACCCCCCCCCCCCCCCCCCCTCTCAGCATCTTACTTTCCCTATTAGATTTCCAACAATTGGTATCAAAGCTGAGTTCTCCAAGGAAGAAGTCTAACCACTTGAGAGTCAAAGATCTTGGAGATGGAATCCTACAAGTTGGGAAAGGTGACTGAGAATCAAATGCTTGGCTTGCAGCTTGCATACGAACAAGTTAAAAGTGCAAAGGAGGAACTAAAGAAATCCTTAAATAGAAGGAGGGAGATGGCAATTCAGCAAATGACACACAATACAAGGAAAAAAGCATTGAGAACTTATGTGATGAAGGCAGATCTAGTGAAACTGATGCAGCAATAGCAAATCTATTGGAAAAGAACATCGTCCTAAATGAAGAAGTAAGATCCCTGAAAAAAGCACATGAAATACAATCAGTGAGGCTATGTGAAGTTACTGAACAAAAGAAAAACGTTGAAGAAGACAAGATAACGGCTAATGAGGACAAAAGACAGATGGCTACAAGTCTTGATGAAAGGATTAATTAGGTACAAAGGCTGACTCACAATCAATTTGAAATGGTCAATCAGTTAATAAGTGGCATTCATGAGATTACTAGGAAGGTGGAAGAGATTGGAAATCTGAGACCTAAGAACAATCAACTGAAAGCTGAGTTGAGCGCTGAAAAGGAGATCATTGAAAGGATGAATAGATCTAGAGAGGCTATGAGGCAACTTGAGACAACTTGATGAACAGTTAAAAGCACAAAGAAGATCTCATGACATTATTGGATTAGGCTACATTGAGTTCGTATCATCTACCGAGCAAGGAGAATCATCAAAACATGGAGAACAAAACCAAAGAACAAGAAGCCTACATGCTATCACTATGGAAAACCACGTCACATAGAAAAAATTTGCAGGAGCAAAACTGGAAAGTCAAATCCTAGGCCCAAATTCAATGGAAATTGTTTCGATTGTAACAAGCATGGACATCAAGCACATGAATGTAGATCAAAGACCGATAAGACACAAGCTACATCTAGATTTGAAGGTTACTATTACACATGTCAGAAGTATGGTCATAAGGCACAAGATCACAAATCTAATGCAAAACACAGTTGAACACCCAAAAGTCGAGGCAATGCAACTAGGCAAGGTAGTACTATAAATTGGGATTACAATACTTGGGTCAATTGTCAATTATGCAATAAGTATGGACACATTTCAGCAAATTGTTCAAAGATGCATCTTAGAGGAAGATCAGGAAATTGGAGAAATTTTGGTCCAGTATGTTTTAACTGTCAAAAGGTTGGTCAACTAAGCTGAGACTGTATGAATAGAGCATCAGCATCCAGTAATGAAGAGAACAATGGCAAAGCAAAGGTCAATGCTGAAGAAGTGAGAAATTCAATGAATCAAACCTGGAAGAAGAAAATTGATGAAGGCAATAGCTCAAATGATGAAGTTGTGATCACGCAATCCAATGGATTAGGTGATACCCCCATCACAAACCAAATGAAAAGGTATGTATGGAACTATTCTAAATTGCTAAATCATACATCAATTCCTAATATTGAAATTGCAAAAGTCCAAATCAGCATAAGTAAAGATGCTTTGGGACAGATTTGAAGTTTATATCAAGTGAAGTCTAGAAGCTGAACTAAGAAGTTAATGATTGTCGAGTATCAGCATTGAATTAAGCGACCAAGTGAGATTACTAGTATTTACCAAGCTAGTGTATTAGTCGGGTTGAAGACTGAACGAAGTATGACTACCAAATTTTACAGAATGGATCGAGACAATTGTCATGCACCCACTATATGTATGAAGCATTTATGAGGCCCTAAAATTAAATTTTCAACCCTTACAATGATTTTTTGTCAATTATTTTGAACACCTTCCATTTGAGATTTCAAAGTAGAGCAGAGTTAGAGCGAAGTTGAGCAATTGGTTTGAAGATCTTATAGCATGCTGTCAGCAATTGAAGTGATTGAAGGTTGTGTTATCACCGAGCGAAGCAAAGTCAAATTTCAAACCCAAAACGCAGAAACGGCATCAAGTTTGACAGTTGAGAAGGGTGAAGCATCAAAGGTCAGTGATGTGCAATGAATTTGTAACAAAGTTGTTAAACCACCAAAGTTTGAAGCATATTTAGAAATTGCATTAAAGGGTGATGTGTCTGATGCCCTAGCATCAATCCCACCTAGGGTTATAATGATTCATGATGTGAGGTCATGCTATATGTGCAAAATTGGTGAAATAGTAGATTTCAAGTTGAGGATGCATATGAGATGTTATGCATTGATGGGAAACTCAAAGAGGAGCACAAGCATATCGTCAAGGCAAGACTCACCCGAGCCCTATTTTTCCTGAAGATTTTCATAGTTGAGTGGATTAAGATTGTTCTTAGCCAAGTGACTAGTTACCCTACGATAGACAAAGTGAAAACTATTCAATGTCAAAGTAAAGATGTGATCGAGGTGAATACTATGGCAGTGTGGAATAAGCGTGATATGACAATCTCTACCATTGAGGATGCCGAGACAAACTTTTCTATAAGGGTTAAAGTCACAAGTTTTACCAATCAAGCCCGCCAGACAACGTTCCTTGTGTTGTAGTAGATGTTGCTTGAAGAATGCAAAGAAAGGCCACTCCTGCGACCTAGCCGACCTGCAACTGCAACAGCTAGATAAAAACTTGAAAAGCATCAGAAAGGCGAAAAATGCAATGTGTAAGTTTGGCTTTATGTGCAAAACTCTTTTCCTACTAAAGTAACATAACGTGGAGTAAGAAGAAGCCGGTCACCCAACAGATTAATGAGTTTATTAATCAATTGGGATACAACTTTGAGACTATTTTGGATGGTTATTTTGATGAATTCAAGCAGAAAAATGAGAAATAGGTCAAGGATCCCCAACTCATTAGTTGACAAGTACTATGAGAGCATTTATTTTCTAGTAGATACGAATAGCCCTTATATCCAAGCTGTCATACCTAGAATTGCATGGTTGAAGCCACTAGGTTATGAGATTAACAGTGATGAAACAGTTGCAACAATCATAGCATTGTTGGATGAACCCATAGATAAGGAAGTCAAGCCATTCGGCACAAATGAAACTACCAAAAAAAGGATCATGATGGAGACTAAAGTCCCCTAAGATGGACAGGAAGAGAAAAGGGATGATAAAGAATCTAGAGAGACTTTTGGGTGAAGGTGTCGAGAGGAAGGCACCATTGCAAATCACTCAAGGCAAAGGAGAAGATCTATCTAGTGATAATGAGGAAAATGAAGAAGCAAGAAATGACGACGAATAAAATCATGAAGAAGAAGAGGCCGAGGGAAAGGGTAATGAAATAGTTGTGGCCAAGCCATAGACCAGTAAAGGTAAGAAGAAAGAGCCAAAGCCTACCATTGAAACACAAAAAGTAACTACACAAAGAACTATGGCAACTACTACTACAGTTGTCGAGCCACAAAGGAAAGGAGTAGTGAATGTCACAAACCAGCTCAAGGCAAGAGTGCAATAAAGAGGAAAGATAATCCAAACAAGGTCGAGTCGAGCAAACCAGTGAAGAATTTGAGGGCGAGGCTTGTGGTTGCTAAGGATGATGATGAAAAAAGAATAGATTCATATAGGCCAATTCAAAGTGGTTGTGTACAAGAAGCCCCAAACAAATGATGAGGTATGTGAAAATATTAGGGGGACTGCAAGATTATTTGAATTTCATTTTATTAAGTTTGATAAATTGAGTAATGAGGACAAGAACAAAGTGGAACAAGCATTGTTAGATATGATGGAAAACTTCAAATATACACCATTAGAGTTGGGGAATATGATACCCAATGAGCTCTATGGTAGAATAGATGGAAAATGGAAGTATGCATTGACAAATGAAAGGCAAATTAGAGAAGGCACACTTGCCCAAGTCATGCTTGACTTATATAAGAAACAAATTTCAAAATCCATGAAAGAGTTCAATAATAGATTTGTACCTAAGAGGAGGGCTTTCCTAATCTTGAAAAACAAAACTGAAAATGTTGTAGAGGAAACCAAAAATGATATGGAAGAAAATATATGGATTGATTCCTAAGGATGGACAGAAGGAAGAAGCAGAAAAATATGAATAGGAACACCTGGAACTAGATAATACTGAATGATGGCCCAAGTAACTTTGTTGATACATTTCACAATTTGGTGCAACTCAGTGAAGGGTAGACAAAAGCAATGGTCATTGATGAAGAACCTAAAACAAGCCCTGATAGAAATGTGTTAAGTGAAGAAAACGTCACAGCTGAGCCAAGGGAACAAAGTGAAGATCATGTACAAGCCGAGTCAGTACAAATGCCATCTCGTGAGAAGTCGATGGACCCAATCCTATGATTGTGCAAGTAAAGGACTATCAAAAGATCGATGCACAAGAGTCCACACAACAGGTACAAACTACATCTGTTACTCCTATTCCAGTTGTCACAATCAATCAAGAACAAGGACAAGGAGATGTAAGTGATAGTCATGACGAGCAACAAGAAGTGTCGGCCAATGAAGAGCAAAATAATCCAGTGCAAGAACAACAAAATGATGCCAATGAAGGAAATGTTAATTTTAATGTGAATACTGAAGAAGAAAGGCATGAAAAGAGCCAGAATGATCAAGTGGATCTGTCCACTGCAGATGAAAGACCAAGTGCCTCAGGACCTCAGATTGAGGGAGCAAAGGAGGCTGGACAACCGAGTTCCATAAGTGAACTCAGTACCAATGTTGAGAAGGAAAGGAGAATGCATATGAATAGTAGGTGACTATGACTAAGGGTCAAATAGCAATTGTGAAGCATACACAAACTGAGGAGACACATAGACTGAGCATAAGTGTACAACTTGAAGATCTATTGTTGACTATGCCGAGCTCCAACACCCCAAACTCAAAGGGGAAGAGGATAAAGAAAAAGAAAATAAAGTCTCCAAAGGGAATTCAAAGTAAACCTGTTACCTTGGATGAAGTGATCGTGATCCCCAATTGGGACACAAACAATTTAACTCTTGATCAGTTGAAAACATTAACCGAGTTGTTTGCAAGGAAAACAAAGCAAAAAGAATTGAGAAGAGAACATCAACAAAAGCAAGTAATACATGAGATCAAGCATATATTTCTTGAAACCACTAATGTTGAGAACTTGAATGAATAGGCCCCAATCATTGAACAGTTAGTTCAAGTTGAGGAAAATTTGAATGACCCTAATATAGATACAAGAGAAAAGCTTATGCAGAGATCAGAGAGAAAATTTGAGAATAAAGTGATGGAGAAGGTTGCAACAGAGATTGCAGCTAAGCAAGTTGAACTTTCTAACTTTGTAATGATAGTTCAAAATGTAAAAGATTTTATTTATGAAGCTATGTTATATCCCATCATTTACAAAAGAAATAAGAGATCAGATGGACAAGATTGATGCTGATTTGCAGTAGAGTGGAGACACATAGACCTTGGATGCTAGTTCAAGCTTAGTACATTTTTCAAAATTGAGATTTTTGCAAGGAAGGCAATCTGAGTTGCTACGGGAAGACAGCAAAATAAGGGCCGAAATTATTACAATTCAAGCTTTCTTGACACCTCATTTGGAGGTCATGCAAAGACATTTGCAAACTATGAAGAATTTGATTCAGAGTAATCAGAATTTATCCATTGCAAACAATATGGTAGACTTAGCTGCTAGATTGGAAATTGAACGCCAAATTCTTGAGACACTCAAGACTAATTAGGATGCTACAATGGATCTCATCTTGCAATGGCACAAACCATTTTTGGCTAAGTATGGTTTAATTCCCATTCTCCAACTTACTATTAGATGGCAACCATGACAAAAACAAGGGGAAATGTACAGAGATCAAAGATCACAAGGGAAATTTTTGTATACAAAGGAGCAAAACACTATATATAATTACTAAGCTGAGGTATGGAGTTTACCCAAAGGGGGAGTTCTAGTTTTGAAGTTTTGTTATGTATGAATTTTTTATAATGATAAGTGTTTTTGCCACTAATGCCAAAGGGGGAGATTGTTGACCCTAAAGGTAAAACTTGTCTATTAGTGCAAAACACTTGGTCATTTACTAGGCAATGTTGGTCGGTCATCATTGCGACCGAGTCATCATATAGGCTGAGCTATTAAGTAGAGAAGTGGAGAAGTTCAGTTGGTGCTGAGGCAAATATAGTTGTCGAGTGCATAAGTGTCGCCAAGCATTTCAGTAGTTGCTGAGTGATTCAAGAGGCAACATGCGTCAAGCAATCCAGAAGGTAAAATCGGTTATAGTCGAGTCAAGTTCATGCCGAGGGACAACATGTTAGAACAAGCAAAGCCAAGTGCCAGAAGCTATATGAGCCGAGTAACACAGTTTGTTGTATTTGAGTTTGAAATGGCACAAACTCATTGTAAACCGTTTTGTCAAGTTAGAAGCGTGTTTATATGATCGAGGAGATGGAGATAATTACGCCTATAATTGGGGATCATTAATCCCTATGTTATGTGATTAGCCAATCAAAAAATTGGAAAGGTCAAGCAGCAAAAAGAACGAATCCTAATTGTTGATCAAGATCTAGAAGCTTCACCAAATGGTTATAAAAGAAGGGATTTAGCTAGGAATTCGTTTTATTGAAGTTGTAAGAGAGAGGATTGCACAGTTTAAGGTGAATCAGAGGTTGAATGACTAAGGCGACCGAGCAGTGCAGAGAGGAGATAAAGTATATCTGTCATAGTGAGTTGATTGTATATTGGAAAGAGAAGATCTTTCATCAGCAATCAAAGTGCAAACCGAATGATCATGGTACTAATTACATTCTAACCAATGTATCAGGTGAATCTCTTAACAAAATACTCACTTTATTGTGATGTAAAATCCTTTAATCAAGATAGACCTAATAGTCTTGTAAGCTCTTAGCAGGGCAGACCCCTCATAGGGTAGATCATCAGAAATTATCAAACTTTGAAGCCCTAACAAGCACACTTTATTGTTGCAGTCTATGTCACAAGGTTCGAGTTCAAGTTTGACGACAATACAATTTGGATGAAGTTCGTCAAGATTAAAAAAAATCGTAAAAAAATTGACATTAAGTTTGCTCTATATATATATATATATGAATTTTTTAACAATATATAAATAATAAATCAATTAAGCTATCAAAATAATTTTAAAATACTTATACGAAATTATATTATATTATCAAATTAAATAGTCAAATCTTTTATTTTATTGAAACAAATAAGATTATATTAATTGTACATGAATATACATAGAAGTCACTTATTTAATTAAAATTATTAAAAATAAATCAACATTACTAAATTTAGTTACATAATAATAAATTTAAAAATAATGTAATATAAATGTGGTCAAAATTAATATATTAATTGTATGTTAAAGTTTTTATAGGTCGCCAAGTTTAGACGGATTTTCAATTCCGTCATATGTAGTGTGTGACAGGGTTTTCCTTCCAGGCTCCCGACACAGTGATTTTTTTGGTATAGGGTGTGACGAACTTTTGTGTGGAATACTTCATTTTCCCCATCAGTGCCCGAAATTGGCTCTCGTGTAACCTACTTAGAAATGTTCCACATAAAACCAAATCATAAATGGTTAGTTTATGGCACAGTTTCTACTTGAATGGGCTCATATACTCATCAAAGCAATTAGAGATGGATTTTTTATGAATCCTGAACACAAAAGCACACAAACTTTGTGCCGTACGAATTTATAGATGAACTTGAACAATTTTTTTAATTTTATACAAGTTCAGGGATTTTTGAACTTCATACACAGTTCCGCAAACCCTGTGACACAGGCTGCAGTAGTGAAGATTTTGCGGTGTCATCCCAACCACAGTTTTACCTTCACCTTGGAGGGTTTCTGCATTACCATATCTGGCATCATGTGTTGATCTATTGCTTATATTTGTTATTCATGTTATTAGATGTTAGATCTGATATTACATGTTGTAAGATGCATGTTAAGGTTAAGGCAGAGATGTGTGTGGTGAATTAAGTATGAATGTGATTCATGTTTTAAGTAGTAGAAATTTTATAGATCGTGATTCACACCCCCTCCCCCTCTCAGCATCTTACTTTCCCTACTAGATTTCCAGCAACTCCATCACTCTCTCCTTCCCTTAATTTGAGGGGCTCTATATAGTTGTAAAGAAAAGGTCACTTGATTTATCAATTGGAGCACACATAGTTCGTGAGATAGAATGTTAGCACAACCAAAGTATGTTTGAGCACATATATTCCAAAAAGCCTGATAAATTGTCAGCGCAAAGGTTGAGTGGACTTGTGTATGTTCATTACAACCTTTGCCTTTGTCCCAAACAGATCTTGGGCATTGAAACATCGACTAGCACTTCAGAGTAAGTTGATCTATAGTCAAAGTGAATAACTAAAATTGGAAATTTTGTCTTTAACAATGATGACCTGGCATGGGCTGATCACATGGATTTAGAGGCAGAGATTGTACCGATGGCAAAGGAGAAGGTTAGAGCACAGGGAGAGCCATTGGAGGATCTCGAGGATGATGTAGATGTCATTGAATCTGAGCGTCAGCTTGAGACCAACAAATATCATGGCTGTAACATCGTCCAAAACTTATCTTAGGCTCACATGTAGGAGGGTCAGAGTGTCAAGTGATAGATTCCTCTCAGCAATATACTTCTAGCTTTTATTTTGATATTTGGTTTGAAATTTTGATGCCATTTATTTCATATTACATGAGTTTTGTAGACATTTGACACTATTTATACATCCAGTGTGTTATTTGACATATTTCCTCCGGCTAAACTTTGTGTTTATACTTATGTGATAAAATGTAAACATGTGTATGTGTTCAAAGTAGCCTCCATTAGATGAAATTATTGTGTTTTAAAAAATTTAATTATTAAAGCGTGCATGAAACAAGTTTTGAATCCATAAAGATCTTTGAATTTCCCGGGATGTTCAATTTGTCAAGTTTTTGCCGACTCCGAGTCAAAAATCAGCTTGTTGAGTCTGAATTAAGTCCGGGTCTTGTAACACTAGCTTCAACCCATAGAGCTAAGCAGCAAATTGCATGGCAGCGTAAGGTCAAAGCATAGAGGATGGTTACATGCAAAAAGCATGTGCCAGGCAAATTTCTAGCAGGTAATATTTATCATCACCACCGGCAATGTTAAGTGAGCAGGCTTAGTCTGCTTAGTGTCTATCAACCCACTACAACATTCGGCACTGACAAGTCAGCAGGCCAATTCTCCTTGGTGTATTTTTGCGGTAACTTCAACTTGTAACGTGATGGCATTGATTAAAATAGCAATATCATCTTTTACAGACACTAGGCATTTTCAGATTGGTTCTTGTGGTTACAGTGGAAAATTTAAATACCAGGAAAATTTGGGACGAGTGACCTACAACTATCTATCACTAGGCCAAGTTGCCTTGTCAGCACACAATCAGGCAACATGGACAATGTGAATCCTGAACTCCAATGTTAGTGACATGAATCTAAGGGAAGATCAAAGATTTAACAGCCAGCAGATTAATGTCTCTTCTTATAGCTGGTAGCGATACTACTCACCATACTCACCGTATGATGGCAAAATATGGATGTATGTAAAGTTCCAGGTGTGAGGCAGATCACAGTGTCTGCAACAAAGATGACTATATTCTGAGTATGGTTATGTATGGGATAAAATTCTTCGCCAAAGAGTTTATGACACCCTACGCAGGCAACTATTAGGACGTTTATTATAATTAAAAGAATGTAAACGCCTATAGGAGCCATTCGATAAATGAGCGATGGAAAATTGTTTATCAAGACCAGAAAAGTAAAGTGAGAGTTTATAATTTTAAGAAGAGTTTAACCTTCACTGTAAATGAGTCAAGCAAAGAACTATTATTCAATGTGAAGTGTGAAGCATACCCTAGAGACCATAGTTTCAGTGGACAAAATTTGGTATGGACACGAGAAAGCTCCCCTGCTCACCGACTAACACCAAATGAATACATCAGCACCCCGCTCATCGACTAACAGCAAATGAGTGCAGCAGCTCCCATGTGGCCGGTTAGATAACTGAAATTTTTGGTACTTATTGGGTTCCCTATTTATTGTTGCTGTATCAAGTGTTAA
Organism: Cupressus sempervirens; assembly: GCA_028749045.1. Classification (NCBI taxonomy): domain Eukaryota; kingdom Viridiplantae; phylum Streptophyta; class Pinopsida; order Cupressales; family Cupressaceae; genus Cupressus; species Cupressus sempervirens. The sequence continues at coordinate 397,813,732 of CM053790.1, forward strand.
ATAGTTAAAGGATTTATATTTTCATTCAAAAAGGTGCATATAAGTTGCATCGGAGGGGAAATAAGAAAGAAAGAAATATGGACATTTATTAAAATAAAATAGTCATAACAATAAAATCAACATCTATTGGTGCAGAAGATCAATTAGAAAAAAAATTATTTATTTTATCTATACATTCATGCAAGACGTGAGATTAATTGGTTGGTCATTTAACAAAGGATATTGTATGTGCACAAAGAGAGAGAGATTTTGGGGTGAAAAGGTGTTGAGATGACAAGATGGAGTAATCAGATACAATCACTATGAAGTAGTCGATAAAAATTAGAGATACCCAGTCACGCTATCACTATTAATCTAAGTCGATATGTTGGCTAGTCATAATATGGGAGTCGGCCAAAGAAAGAAAGATCACATGATATGTTAGCAGATAATATAAATCGCTAAGCAAGTATTCTTATGGTTACAAATGGCGATCATTGTAAACATTAAAATTTGTCTCGTGCATGACATTTTTACTAATATTAATTAATTAATTGAGTAATATTTATTATTTAATTAAATGGTATCTTTTTTCATATTCAAATTTTAAGATCATCATTTCCCTCTAATTCCAGTAACTAAATATTTTAACTAATTTTTTTTTTATATTAAAAGCAAAAACCAAGAAAGTTGTCCCTTATCAACTACAACCTTAAGGCATAAAGACAAAAGATAATTACAAATGTCAAAAAAAGACCACTAACAACAGACTAGTAGCAAAACCAATGACCCACATCAAGTACAGGTAAACAACTCACCCACAGCTTTGCGAAAAGGGTTAGAGATTGCAAAGTGATTCTTCCTTCATCGGTTAACAACCATCCAAGTGATACCATCAAGAGGATCCCCAACATAAGATAGTGGGACCCTTAGAGAGAGAGAATCAACATCACGAAGTGTAATCCGAAATGTTAATGAAAAAATACTCACATAATCTAATCTGGAAGAAGCATTCAAATAATACTCATGGATTGTGAAAATCTGCTCACTATTATTTTACAATCAACATCATCAACAAGACTAGAGTGCTAACTAGGTTAGACCTTAGCAACCATGTGCTAAATAATATTAGTATCAAACTTCATAGAAGAGTCAACACTGCTAGAGGGGGTTGAATTAGCAACAATGGACAAAGCTTATATACACAGGTATTAAGGAGGTGGCAATAGAAAGAGCATCACCAAAAGGGAGATATCATCAACATAAAGAGTGTCATTAGGGGAAGAGTCAATGGACTAGATAATCGAATGATCACCATTTGCATCCTTCATCCATGTGGCAACATTCTTAAAATGTGAAAGAGAACTATTCATGTCCAAATAAACAGTAAAGAAGTGTTTCCTACATTTGAAGGGGAGGCCCTCAAAATTCAACAGTTGGGTCCATTGCCTATCCCCGGCCATGAAAACAACACCACCCAAAAGGTATGTGGAGATGTCAAGGTCAACCATAATGTGAAGTAAATTAGATCGAATTACTTCAGATGCATCCTCATTCATCTCTAAAAAATGGCCAATAGAGTTTCTTATGGCCTCAAGGTAAGAAATATCCAAAAAATGAAGGGGAAGATTTCAAAGATAGGCCCACACACACATTAAGTGATTTAGTAAGAGAGTTAAACAAGAGTGTCCAAGATTTGGCAGAGAGAGACAAAGAGATTCCCCCACATCCACAATTTACTCAATGTCAAATAACTTCATCATATTTCATTACTTAACATTTAGTTAATATTCCTTCAAGATTCTCTAGTTATTACTCTAAAGATTAACTTGTATTTTTTATTATTTAATTTGTATTTTCTCTAAATTGTGATTAAATAATTATATTATTTAATTAAATTACTTATTCCTATTTTTATCACTGAAATTAAATATACTTTTTTTGTATTAGATACAAGATGATTAAAAGGAATATGTATCAATTATTTAAATCCAAAAGTATATACTAACAAAATTTGCAGCATGAGTTCATAAATTGTTCTATCTAATACAAAAAAAAAAAAAGATGTCAAGTATAGTAATCAAATAAATCATATAAAGATTTGTAGTCTATAGTTAGATATACAAAGTTTTAAGTATATATCTTGTTGAAACTATACTAGAAGATCTCGTTTATGTCCAAGTTAATGCCTCTTCTCTCAATCTAGGAAATCCTTCATAAATGTCGATCCATCCATCTCAACATTTTCTCATCCTGAATTTTTTGAGCATGGGCTTGTGTGGTCCTCTCTACAAATGGGATAGCTACAACTAGATGAACAATTATTAATGGTGTCACTATTGTTGGGGCCTCACTATGCAACCACTCACTTCTATACTGATGTTTAGTCCTAACCACGAAATTATGCAATGTTGTTCCAAATGGGGATCTATCAGCCAATCTTTGTGTCCATGTGTTCTCCTAGGATCTCTCACATCTAAATACCCTAGTAGTTCCATCTTGTAGAAGATCCTCAAACTTATTTTTGGGAAGCTTCATTGTGATTGAAACCTAAATGTAAATATCATGAAAAATGAGTCTCCTTGGAGACTTAGTAAGATTTTTAGCAGGATTCCATCGATTATGTTGTTATGGATAGAAAAAAAACTTTGTAATATTATTGAAGGCCCAAGATATTGCCAAACACAATCTCTAGAATTTTTATGATTTTTATATGTTGAAGATCATTTACAAACATTGTGCTCATTTGAGCAACACCATGAGACTTGCAAGATTATTTGAGCTCCTTACAAGCAACCACATCAGAAACAACAATTGGAAGACTAAGAGTCACAACGTAGAATCCACATTTTACAATGAGATGAATACAACCAATGGAAGACTAAGAGTCACAACTTAGAATTGCACAAAGATGCCCCTGGATTTGACCAAGGTCTCCACAATGAGAACGCATTGCTTTAACCAACTAAGTTAAACCCTCAAAGTCACCCATGCCACGGCCACCACCCTCCAACTGCTGGCATAGGAAAAGGAGGATACTAGAATGGATATGGAGGACCATAAGCTGCTCTTCAAATTTCTTGCTGATGACTGGTCTTGAATTCTACTGGTTGTGAAGGGGAAGGAGAAAAAATAAATTTGAGTTTTTTAGTTTTATGGGATCCTCAGATTCAAGACTTTTATGTTTATCTGTTGTTTTTGTTTTTTCTGGTATCCAACTGTAATTAAGACTTGGTGTTGGCCTATTATGCCAATAGTTATCTAGATGAACTTTCATAGTATTAGATCTTCTGGACTTTTTAGTTTAGTTGTTCCTAGTATTATGTTGTTTAGTTTCTAGTTGAAGGCTCTTTGGTTTTTTGAAGTTTTAGTTAGTTTTTTGCTTGCTATTGGACATTGCTGGTAATGTGCTAGTTACCAGCTTTTTGCTTGTAAGGGTCAACCCCCTAGTTTTGATCGCTTTTATTTCAAAAACTAAGCTAAACCCTTTAGATAGAATTGTTATGTTTTTTTTAATAGGAAGCCCAAATAATCCCATGTCTTTATGGAAAACATACAATCAAAAAATAGATGCTTTAGAGTCTTGAGTTTTCCATAAAATAGTGCAAAGAATAAAATCACCATTAGGTTGCTTAAGTAGAAGCACATGCATAACCAACTTCTAGAAAAAAAGCAATTCTTCTTGGGTTCCACTTGAGGCTCGCAAAACATTTACACCACTAAGAGGGTTCAAAGTTCATAACATAGCAAGAGTTTAGGTTGTAGAAAATATCATTGTTGTCAACATGAAAGGAGTAGATACTCTTAGCTTTAATATATGGGAGAGGAGCTCCATTAGGCCAATGATAGGAAAGAAATCTAGTATAATCAAAGTCACGTTGTTTGGTAAGGGGGAGGTTCTGACATGCTTCTTTCAAACTAGAGTATGTTCTCTCGTGTCCTTTTGGATTATCAAAATCAAGGCTAATTACTTCCATTATATAAGTTGCCCTTTTTAATAATATAACATACATACTTGTTATGTCTTTTTTCTACTAAGTTTTTAGTTGAGTGTTATTCCAACAAATCAAGGGGTTTTTCCTTGTATCTTACCTTCTGCCACATAGATCTATCCTCATAGATCTTAGTATTACCCAAGATAGTATCATTATGATAGATAACATGCGTCTCAATATGATATATAACATGTGTCTCAAGTGATACAACCCTCTCCAAATTGCATTGAACAGTTTAGAACTAGTAACCTTGAATGAGAAGGTACCAACAATGAGATCACATAGGGAGTGTCATATCAAGAAGTCCATTTGCAAGGCACTAACTCTGCTAAATTATTTTTTATCAAAACCTTTCAAGGATCTTTTCCTTACAAGGTTTTCCAAATCTTCTTTCTAGTAAGGGTTATTCCTTAAAACCTGAGGTCTTTTAGGCCAAGACCCCCTACTCCTTTGCTCATGGTACAATACTATTTTTTAGTAAACTAAGTTATCTTTTTTACAAATACTTTCAAAATGACTCTTGAATACCCATATTAGAATACAAGACTAAAACTAATAGTTGAGTAACTTGCAATGGCTATGTGCAAGAAATCTCTAAATTTTAATATGAATGTTTGACTCCCTTCATTTGATTTACAATGAATGATATTCTAATCATGCCTTTAACCAAAAGGAAAAGAAGGCACACTGACATTCGCCCATCAATATGGAATAAAATATTAAGTTAAGGAATCATGTCTAGAAAAAAAAAGGTGATAGGTGTAAAATGAAAGAGAAAATTATATAAACTATAGAGTACCTATCCCATTTTTAAAAAAAAAATTTAATCAATAATTACTTTTGACTAGAGCTTCAAACCTTCGGGGCCACATCTTGGGGACCCCATCTCCTTAGCCGAATCATACAATCAATCATTATTTAGTATTTATTTTAGGTATGAACACCTTTATTTTTTATTCTTAGCATTAGAGTGGGCAGACAATTAATCCTCAAGAATATCCTGCTCAAGATTCTTACCTACTAAGCTACCAATTAAAATCCAACAAAAACTACACCACTCCTACACATGATCCCTCTATAACAAATCCTTATCACTCCATCCATCATATCTCTAACACCGTATCACTCCATCATCTCCTTATCACCAATCATTTGTTGAGGACATCGAACAACAACAACAACACACACACACACACACACACACACACAATCCCTTATCTCTCCAACACCTTATCACTTCATCATCTCCTTATCACTCCAATTAGTTGTTAAGGAAATTGAACAATAGCATTGACACACATAAAGGAAATATTGGATGCACCTCAAGAAAGCACAAGTATCATGGTGATAACGGGGAAGTGAGGGGAAGACTAACAAATGAGGGTAGACAATTAATCAACAACATCCAACATAATTTGTTTGGGCATCATGGGAATCTGGGTGGGAAATCTACAAGATGGAAATATGAGCAGTGTTGAGAGGAATCAAACTCTTGACCTCCCTTTTGGGAGTCTCATGACATACCATCATGTTGCAGGGTGAACCAAATTCCTATCTTGTTATTACTTTGTTGACCTAATGTCTCACTTATATAGTTTGCTTGATAAAATTAAATATTATATACAAAAATAAAAGAGAGGAATATATTTACAAAGAAAATTATTAGAATAGAATAAATTCCCCTAGTTATATTGTTCACCAGGGTAGAATTCATTCTATAGTCTAGTGATGGAAATAAGATTATTACTATAAAAATAATAAGAACAAAGAAACTATAAAAACATTTAATCTTTAAAATATCACTACTATTATCTATTTTATTAAAGACCATATTTGTGTTTTTATTCCTTCCTAGCTTTCATTATAAAACGTGTCTAAATATGCTTAACTAAAGTCAACATGCATTGTTGTGGCTTTTGAAAGTCATGCGGCATTACTTTGAATATAAATAAATCAACTTTGAAAACATAGAAAATGTTAAGCTAGAGATTACATATGTCTCAATGTTAATGACAATTTAAATTTTTAAAGACTAGGGCTCTAAGAGATAGAATCAATGCCAAGGAGGAATACTCACATGCATTTGGACATGTCAATAAGAGATATGAAAACACATCAAGTTTGAGAATTCTATATTAATTAATGAATCAATGATTGCATTAGAGATTTCTAGTGTTTTTTATTGTCAATATTTGATTTTGGTTCATGCCCTCCATCGTAACATGTAAACCTCTCCTCTTTGTATAAGTAATAAGGAGAAGGTGTGGCATCTTGTCAAAAATGCATCTATCTTATTTGTGCGTTCACATCTTCCACACTCTTCTAAATGTGGTTTGTCATATTTCATACAAGTGTTGAAGGTGATGTTACCTACAACCTTTGCTAGTATCAATCCTCCATGCTCATGCGAAAATGAGATATTTGAGACAAGGATGAGCATCCATGAAAGTGTAAAAGGTAGAGAGTTTTGTTAAATGTTGTAGTTGCAATTGCCCTAGTAGATGTGTGCAAAATATGGAATCCAAATTCCTACTAGTGATAAATTGAGAGCTTGAGGATAGGGAAAGGATATCCATTAAGGCAGTATTCAAAGTGGAATTTTGTGAGGTATACTTAGCATGCCAAATTTTTGACATAATGCATTTTCATTCCATTTGCAATGATGAATAATATACATGCAGTGAGTTAATTTGTTGCTTAAGAAACTCTCAACAAATGCAATTGGCAGGTGTTCATTGGATTGAGGAAGTAAAATAATTATTTGTTGAGATAAAAAATACATAATTTGTAAACATCATAGCTAGAAAATAAAACTAAAATCTTCATTCCAACAAAATTTTGGAAGCTTCTTATCTTGAACTAAGGTATTTTTTAGTGGCAAATATTCGTAATTTTATGAATTTTAGAAAAAATTTGCTAGTAATTTGGCTAATAATTTAAAATTTAATGCAACCTAAATTGCCACATTTTTATTAAATTTAGTTCTAAAATATTTAAAATCACTCAATAATTTATTTTATTAAAAAAATTATACTCAAAGATTCACCATAATATTCGATACATGAATAGATTTGATTCACCTAAATATTATATATTATCGAAGAAATTAAAATTAATTCACCAATAATGATCATAATTATTAGTTACGTTAGGGATATATTACCAATATTTAGTTTTCACTATTGATTTAAAATATAGTGTAATTATCCTCATAATTTCCATGAGATAAAATATGTTCAATTTTGATTTGTAATATTCCATGACGATTAGCCAACTTTCTACTATTATTGAGATTCACCAATATTTTCTACTCAAAAATTATGATTCCAAAATAATGGCCAATGTAAATAATATTTAAAATTAAAAAATTAAGAGATTCGCCAATAAAAATAATTTTGTTTTTCAAAATAATGAAAGATTCACCAATAATTTATATATTTTTCTGGAGGTGGGTTTCTTAAAGTTTACCCTGTCTTGAACACTCTCTGAATTTGGATAGTTGCTTTTGTTGCTTAAACTTTTGAGCACTTGCAGAACAAGACAATGTGTGGATGTCATTCTGAAGGGCTATTTGAAGTATATCTTACCATTTTAGTTGTCCCTCCACTTTTACTACCAAAAGGACAACTGCAGTCTTACACTCTAGCAATGAGTAGATAGATAAGGTTCTATTTAATATCAAGCAATATGCCTTCCATTTCAACACCTACAAAAGTGAAGGAAATACTTTATGTTGAGTTGAAAGAACAAAAAAAATAGATAGCAAAGTAAACCTACCCTTTTTATGTTTAGAGTTTACAAAGACCCACTTTAACAACATGTCTCTTTATCTTTTGTTCTACTTTCTGAACAGTCAATTTTTTTGAAATATACTAATCTTTTATTTAGGTTTTCTAGATTCTCATTTCAAAATAAGTTTGTAAATTTTTCCTACTTGGCACCCAGAAAAACACAACTAAAGAAATAGGAACCCAAAATTATAAATTTATTATATTGAGTTAGGAAATTTTGGACTTGTTTAAAATGAGTGAATTATGTAATTAAGTAACATTGTTTGATTGTTTAATTATTTTTTGAATGGGTCAAATAAATCTTATCTATAACTACTAAGTAGAATTTTTAAAATATTATCCCCCTAATTATTGACTTCAAAAATCTCATCACTTAATAGCTCATGTAGTTCTAAATTGTATAAAAAGCAGTGATCTATAATTTGAACTTCAGTAATGTATATAGAATTGCCACTCAAGATTTGGTTTATCAATGTAGTAGGATAATAAAATTATTATAGTTGTAATTGTCTATACATAAATCTCACTCAAATAATTGAGTTTCTATAAACCTAAATTCAAGAGATCAAAATGACAACACTACTTACTACCAATTGGTTGTAAATCCTCTATTAATTTTTTGCACTCTATAAAACTATGCCTTAGAAAAATAACTGATATATTTCAACATCTATAAGAAAATTAAAGAAATAGTTAAAAATTTAAGTATCTTAGCACCAAATTCACAAGACCTTCATTTCATATCTTAGTATCACACAATACTTGGATGTAATTCTTAGACTGACTATGGAAGCAACATTGGAAATATGGGTGGTAGTCCTTCTTATAATTTAGTATGCATGATTGTCATTCTCATTTTGGCAATAGTATTTGGCACCATGTATTGGCATAAAGGGAAAAAGATGAAAGACACTATGTTTTCTAATAGGCGAAGTCTGTCTTTTGTAATTCCTTTGTCTAAACAAAATAGATTTTGCCCACTTTCTATTCTGTAAACATAATAATAAAATCTCACTTGTAGAACATAGAGCAAATAATTTATATTTAGGCATAAATGAAGCATCAAGGAACTAATGCACTTTGATAATAAAAATTTAGATACACTAAGACAAGATGGAAGATGAGAAGTATTGCACATTGGGAAGCCCATAGACCATCCCAACAAAAGGAATAGCCATGACATTGGTCAAATAAAAAATTCTATATTTAATTTCAACTATGTGGTTTCTTTTTCATGTTAACGTATTTCATTAATCAAGACTATTCTATTTTTCCTTGGTCTAATGGATCTACCAATCTTATAAAAGGGATATTATGCATGTAGTAATATAAAGGAAAACTTGAATATAACCAAAAAAATCTTGAAAAGGACAAAGGAAAACAAAGACAAACTGATGAAATTAAACTAAATGGTGGAATTGATGCATAATTAACGTTATTAGGAAATTCCATGTGTAAAAAGGTGTGCGATAATTCTGAATAAAAGAAGGTAATGATAAAATGTAAAGCCTGAAGATATAATTTGTTGTCTTCTTCCAATAAAATGTGGCATCAATAACAACACATGAACCCCTTCTCTTGGTTGAAGATGTGACCCTCATTATCCATTATTTAACTTTTCCATCTTGTGCCTTCTAACTAGGCTTTTACTTTTACAAGAATGTCAACCACATCTCTTAAGATCATAGTACCTTCAATACGTGGGATTCAGTCAATTTCAAGTAGAATGCTACTTCGCCTAGATCGTAAGCACAATGTTAATCAATTTTTCAAAAGGTTTAGAAAGTATAGAATTTTTTTTTCTAAAACAATAGATATAGTTTAATAGGTCCTACAGACCCATTTGAACTTCTTAATTATCTTAAGTTCAAATACTTCCAACTAAAAATCAACGTCCATTGAAAATGAGAAATTAGGAGAACTCGGTACATGTCAAAGACAACAACATCACTCAAACGTAAAAATCAATAAAGTTACAAACTCAAAATGCAACCCAAATGGTATAAAGGTTTTGAGTGAAATGATAATGTGGGAGCCAAATTTGAATCCCCTTTGTCACATGAAGACAACTCATAGTTGTGACAGAGATATGGTAGATTGTTTGACACTATTTCTATGATATATTGAAGGTTTCCTATGTTAAACAATCTTACAAGTGCATCTCAAGTGTATCATGTATTGTTAAAGGAAATCCATGAACACCTACCAATTGCATTTGATTGAAAGTTTTTAATCCTTTTTAACAAATTAGTTCACTGTATATTCTTGACCATTGTAGATGGAATGAAATCACATAATGTGAAATAGTTCACATGCCACGTATACCTCATAAAATTCCACTTTGAATACTTCCTTAATACATATCCTTGCCCTACCCCAAATATTTCAATTTATCACTAGTAGCAAACTAGCTTCCATATCTTACACATGTCTACTAGAGTAGTTGCAACTACAACATTAAACAAAAGTCTCTACCTTTTACGCCTTGGTGGATGTTCATCCTTGTTTCAAATCTCTTATTTTTGCATGAATGGGGAGGATGGATATTAGTAAAGGTTGTGGGTAACATCACCTTCAACACTTGTATGAATTTTGACAAGCAATGTTTAGAGGAGAGTAGAAGATGTCAAAGCACAAATAAGACAAATGTAGTTTTGACAAAATGTCACACCTTCTCCTTGTTACTTATACAAAGAGGAGAGCTCTGCATGTTACAATGGAAGGCATGAACCAAAATAAAATATTGAAAATCAAAACTGAAACACTAGAAATCTCTACTGTAATCATTGATGCATTAATTAACATAGACTTCTCAAAATTGGTTTTTTTTCATATCTCCTATCAACAAGTCCAAATACATGTGAGTATTTTTCCTTGGCATTGATTCTATCTCATGAGAGCCCTAGTCATTAAAATTTTAAATTGTCACCAAATCATGACTTATGTAATCTCTGGCTTGACATTTTCTATATTTTCAAAGTTGATTTATTTTTATTCAAAACAATGACCTGTGACTTCCAAAAGCCACAAAAATGTATGTTGAATTTAGTTAATCATATTTAGACACATTTTATAATGAAATCTAGGAAGGAATAAAAACACAATTATGGTCTTTAATACAATATATAATAGTAGTGATATTTTAAAGATTACATGTTTTTATAGTTTCTTTGTTCTTGCTTCTTCTTTTTTTTTAAAGGCAAAAGTGGCAAGCCACTATATTATTTTGTTATTTTATAAATTCTGATTCAATGAGGTCAACTGGGAAAGAATCAGAGAAGAAAACCCAGTATCGTCCCTAATATATACAAAAGTATAGATAGTTTAAACCAATAAATACAAGAGGTATTTCAACTACCACCCATCGCAAAACAGAAATTGTCATGGCATTTTGGCAGTCTCCAAGCACTATCTTCATGATAATGACCAAGCAAAAAACACAAATCTTACAAATCTATCCAATCAGATCCAAAACTGCCTTCAAGTGACCCTAACTCACTAGGAAGAGGGCCCAAGCTAGTACAAAACTCTGAGGAAGTTTGATTCTAGTCCAAATCCAAGTAAACTTGATCAATTAATTCCCAAAAATTATGTTCAATCGGCAGCACTGAAGCTACATTCATACCCCTGGAAACTGAAGTAGTAGAATCCATCTATAAATCAAACAAAGCCTCACCTACTAACTTAATACGCTCCACCAATTGAACATCCATTACATTTGGTACATAGGGCAAAGCATATTTCAAATAATTAAAGCTACTAGTGTCTACAGCTTTCTTAATTGCTTCAAAAATATCAAAAAACTCATGTTTATGCAGAAGTTGATAATGTGAGAACAAACCACCAACTAATGCCGCTCCATTCCAATCCATTACATTAGAAAGGAAAATTGAAATAAACTGAGATGGATATAGAAACATTAGTGTCGAAGAGCAGAAGAACTCTTCACCAATAATATGCTGAATAACTCTTCAAATTGTGGTTGAGTAAATTAAAAACATTTGATCCATCACTTCATCTGTAATAATGTTCGGTAACACCTTTTCCTCCAAAGATGAAGATAAGAAAATACGAAAATTCTTTGGCATGATGGCATGGTATTGTTTGTGATACATATCACAAGCATGAGTGATATCCCACCCATAATTCATCTTGTAACCAGATGACAAAATTGAATTCTTGCAAAAAAAAAATTGAAGGCTAAGGTAAATAAAGATTGCAATCCTCATGTAATAAATTATACAATGCAACATGCTAAAAGCCATCTATATTCACACAAGAGAACATCCTTGCAAGAGCTGAAAAAAGTACTGGCACCTGTGTATTTTAATGACTCGGATTTAGCCACATGAGAAAATCAAATCCCATTATCAAAAAATTCAATGTCATCAGGGAATAATCAGAATTGAAGCACTTAAAATATACTATGCAAGTCATGTCCTCATAAATGTTTCTAAGTAAATCATGTAACATTTATTAACATGTACTCTATTACCAGGGCAACTCAACACTTATTCGACAATTGAAAGCCTTAAACTTAGCACCAAAACTCAGCATGTACAAATTTTCACTTGGCAAAAAACATACAGCTCTACATCACTTGGCACTTGATACCAATCTAGACAACTCGAATACAAATAATGTCAAACAAGCACCTCACCAAGTAACTGACATACAACTCTACATCACTCGGCACCTCTAACTAACCAGCTCGGCACCTGATACAATTATGAACAACTCAAAGTAGCACTACACCAACTAACTGACCAGTTTGGCACCTGAAGCAAATATGAACAACTCAGCTCCCAATACAATCTTGGACAACTCGACACTTGATACTACTTTAGAAAACTCAGTACCTAATGCAAATCTGGATTACTCGGCATCCAGATACAATTCTGGACAGCTCGACACTTGATACAACTCTGAACAACTCGGCACTTAATGCAAATCTGAGTTACTCGACACCTAAACAACATACTCGGCACCTAATAAAGCTTGGTCTGCTCGACACTAAGGGACATCTGATTATAGTTCACAAAAATCGGCAGCCATGATATCTACTCGACACGTGAAATATGAACTTCAGATGCCGAGTGGGTGGATGTAGATGCATCCAAGTCTTCTTGAATAAGATTTTGAAGGACCTTGTATTTCTTAATAAAAGGAAAAGGGTGAAGAGTAGAAGTAGTAATCCCCACACAACCCAAATTTGATTAAAAAAAATTGCAACTTTATTCCCTTCTTGATAAATATGCGAAATGCTAATATTGAGACATTCATCGAGAAGTCTCCAAATCTGATTAAGAACAAATTTTAGTTTCCAAGAAATAATGCGCCTATGGATACAAGCATCAATAATAACTGACAAATCCCCTTTAATATGTAGCCTATGGAAACAACCTTGTTTAGCTAGAATAAGTCTAGCCAATAGTGCATGAGCCTCTGCAATATTATTAGTGTCAATAGGAAAAGGAGAAACTGTAATAGCCACAACCTAGCTAGAGGGATTTCTAATACATGCTCCAAAACTCGATGGGCCAGGATTTCCTTTTGAAGCTCCATCAAAGTTCAGCTTCCAAAAATTATAAGCTGGAGGTCTCCAAAAATTCTTTCTAGGTAAGAGAGAAGATGGGGAATAGTTAATTTTCCAACCATATGGTATGAAGAAATGTTTCCATTTTTGGAAAATTTGAGAATCCCATTGGGTCACAATCGGGTTGATTTTAACCTTTTTTCGACTAGAATTAGTCACTTCCAAATTGATTTTTCAATAGCATTCAAAACAATGTCCAGAGGGAGTGATTCCTTTCTGAAAATATGCTTGTTAAGTTCCCATCAAATAGCCCAAATAACCAATGCTGGTATGCATTTCCAGAGATTTTCAAACAAAGATTTTTGATAAAGAACTGGCCAGGCTTGAAAGAGATCCCAGAGATTGTTTGGAAAAGGAGTATAATAATTGAGTTTACTCAAAATAATGCATCAACATTAAGAAGCAAAGGAACATGTAACAAATAGGTGATCCACAGATTCTTCATGCTCCTCACAAAGAACACATTTAAAAGGAGGAGCAATATTTAATCTGGTCAATCTGTCACTAGTTAAAATTCTTTTTTTAAGAGCTAACCATGCAAAACAACCTGCTTTAGGAAGAACAACTAGATTCCAACAGAATGAGAAAGCTCTTGAAATAGGATTTTGCAGACCATTCTATTGCAGAATTTTGTACCCCTCTTTCACTGAATAATTTCCATCCTTAGCTGGAGCCCAAAAAATCCGATCTTGGGTTTCAGAGAAAAAAACTTGTCTAGAAGACAAACTATGTTGACATTGACTGATTTCCTGAGGTGATAAAGGTAACTTCATGGGATCCTTCCAAACTATTTTCTTAGAAAATTCATAGACATGATCCACATAATGAAAAAATTGAGACCCCCAATGAAGCTCAGCAACTTGGATAACATTCACTAAGATTCCACTCTTAGAGAGTGGAATTTGACCATTCCAAGAATCATTCCAAAAGTTAATACTAAGACCATTATTTACTTCCCAAGACATGAAGTCAACTATGATTTTGCATGAAGCTATCGTAAAGTCCCAAATAACCGAGCCTTTTGGAGGATTTGAGATAGTGAGGGTTCTAGAGAGATCATTATTATCAAGATATTTTTGCTACATAATTTTACACCACTTGGACTGAGATTTACAATACATGTGCCAAATCAATTTCCCACCAAAAGCTTCATTTCTAAAGGATAGATCATGAATACCTGCCCCTCTAGCAGTAGGAATCTGTGACATATCTTGCAAAGAAATGAGTGGGATCTTATGAGATTCATTCAAATTACCCGACCAAAGAAAACCCTTAATCAATTTTTGAATTGTTTGTAACACTTTGGAAGGGATTTTTGTTCTTGTTATTTTTATAGTAATAATCTTATTTTCATCATTGGACTATAGAATGAATTCTACCGCAATGAAAAATATAACTAGGGGAATTTATTCTATTATATTAAGTTTATTTGTAAATATATTCCTCTTTTTCATTTTTGTATATAATATTTAATTTTATCAAACAAACCTTCTTTTAATCGTAGAGCTTGAAAAAACCTTAGAATATTGTTAAATTTCTATGAAAAAACATAATATATACTTTACACATATTATATGCATATTTGCACACTACTTTGAAAATATTATATCAAAACTTGCATAGTGATATATAAAGGTAATAAACATTATATGCATGTAAAAATTATATAAACATGACATTAGGTTAGCAAAGTAATAGTAGGATAGGAATTTGGTTCACCCTACAATGTGACAGTATGTCATCAGCCTTCCAAGGGGAGGTTAGGAGTTTGATTCCTCCTAACACTGCACACACTTCCATCTTGTAGATTTCTTGCCCAAATTCCCATGATGCCCCCACAAATTTTGTCAGGTGTTGTTAATTGGTTGCTTGCCTTTATTTGGTAGTCTGCCCCTCGCCTGCCTATTCTCACCATGATATTCATGCTTCCTTGGGGTGTGTCCCACATTTTGTTTTTATGTGTTAATGTTATTCTTTGATGTCCCCAACAACTGATTAGAGTGATAAGGAGATGATAAAGTGATAAGGGATGCAATGTGTGTGTTAGTGTTATTGTTCGGTGTCCTCAACAACTGATTGGAGTGATAAGGAGATGATGGAGTGATAAGGTGTTAGAGATATGATGGATGGAGTGATAAGGAGTTGTTATAGAGGGATAAGGCATAAGAGTGATCTAGTTTTTGTTGCATTCTGATTGGTAGCTTGGTAGGTATGAATCTTGAGTTGGATATTCTTGAGGATTGATTGTTTGTACACTCTAATGCTAAGAATAAAAAATAAAGATGTTAATGCCTAAAATAAATACTAAATAATGATGGATTGTATGATTCAAATAAGGGGATGGGATCCCTAAGATGTGGTTCCATTGATTCAAAGCTCCAGTCAAAAGTAATTATTGATAAATATTTATATTAAAAAAATTAAAAAATTAAAAAATTAAAAAACAAAAAAAAATAAAAAATTGGGATATGAATTGTATAGTCTAAAATAATTTTCTCTTTCATTTCAAACTTATTTTTCTCCTATACATGATTCCTTTGCTATTGTTATTGTATCTCCTAGATATGGGTTAGGTGGGGAGTTGACCCATCATGTGAATCAAATATTATTATTGTACCTCAGTCGTCATGGCAGTGTATTTTGACACACTAATGGTCTTCATATATAGTATCACCTACTAAGCTACAAGTTGGATTAAGACACATAGCAAAATGTAGTTTTTTAAAATGTTAAAATAATTATGTGATGCACTATATTGCAAAGCATTTAAATCAATACATGTTGCACTATTTTGAGTATAATAGTCATATTATGATTATGATGAGAGAGGTTGAAGAAGTAATAGACTAATGGTGAAAACACTTAAACATAAAGTTGTGTATGTCTATGAAGTTTGCAAGTTGGATTTTATTCTTTTTGTGTAATTTAGTCAAATTTGTAGTTTAAATATAGTTCTTTTTCTTTAACAATTAATGCTCTTCACCAATTGACCCTAAATTTATTTAGATTTATGTCTTGATTTTACATAGCATTTTAAAATATTGCACTGCATTTTGCTTCCTTTTTTTGTGGTTCAAAAAGTATATTAGCTCAAAAATTATTATAACTATGAGAACACTGAATTTTCTATTTTGGAATCTAAGTTTTGGTTATTAAAGATGCAAAAATGAATTTTTTTAGAATTTATGTTCTTTAAAATTAGATCTTTCTATATATAACTTTCATTTTGTTTATTGAAACTATGCATTTTAGTGTTTCTCCCACTTTTTAATCCTGACACCTTTAACTATGACATGGAATCCTTATGATTCCACATTTTGCTTCATGATCATGAAAATTAAAATTTTACCATAATATTTTATTACAAATAATTTCAACTTAAAAAAACTTGCATTATTCCGCTAACTTCACCTATTTGTAAGTCTAAATGCATTACTATTATACCATTGACATGAATTATGGTGCTTTTTGTCTCTTGTTGATCTAGGTATCAAACTATGTGCACGTTTATCATTTAGATCTATAATAGAGTCTAATGTGAACCATGTCATAGGTATACACTCAATGAATTTTGCACATGATTAAATTAATGGGAAATTCCTAAGGGATTCTTATCTTGAATGTACTAGTATTTCGATGTCTTGTAGAATTTATAGACAAAGTATATGATATGTAGCTATAAAGATCCATTATCCTGTCTTGTTCACACTTCCTCGCATAACTAATAAAGCCTTTGTGATGAGATCAATGAGACCTAATTGGGTTTTATACAAATTGAACTATTCATCGTGCATTTCTTAGTTATTCCTGTAAGATATGGATAATGATAAAAAAAAATGATGTTTGAAAAAAGGTCAAAAAATGGCTAGGTTTCTGCCAAAATGCTACATAAGTTAATGTTTATGATAAAGGATTTGGATATATTTCTTTGCAGAAGAAAGAAAGAAAGCAATGGATTTAATTTTAGAGTTTTAATTTTCTTTTGTACTTTTACACTTCATCTATATTCATTTTTATAAATAGAATTATAATATTCATGTAACATTATTTTCTAATTAATATTAATAATAATATTATTATTATTTGAAATTATAAGAAAAAAGTTCAAAATTTTGTTTTACATATTTTTTAATAATAATTGAGATGAATTATTAAATTACAAGAGTAATCATCCTTTTCTTAATAATTTTAATAATAATATTTTATAATATAGTGATGTTTATTATACAAGTATAAGTAATATTAATAAATTTAAAGTGAAATAATTAAAATTTATTAATAATATCATTTTTATCAAACTATTTAATATTACTTAATTTAAATATTGAATATATGTATATGCTTATAAATAAAATTATTTTAAATTATTGTCAAGACATTGTAGTTTTATCTAAAATTCTTTAAAAATCTTAATCTTAAAATCATATCAAATCCAAAAGAACTAATTATTTAAATATATTTTGTTAAAAAATGGTTATGTTTTCTTTGAATTAAGATAATTTTAGAAACCAAAACATTGTGCATACACGTGAAAATGACTCTACTTTGCTCTCCAAAATACCCGTGAACTCCCCTTCAGGAGCTTACTTTGGAAGGACCAAATACATAGTCAACATAGTGACATCTAACAAGTTAGCTCTTCATTAATCCTCTTCTATTGCCAATTGTCCATGCAAGGTTGTCTCCCCCTCCAAATTAGATTGATTAGAAGAATGCCATGTAATGCCCCGCCCGAAGATCCTTGGAAACAAGGATGAAAACAAGTCAGAACATTTTTTTTTTACAAGTGTAAGTGCACATGATACAACCTACACAAACCAAAAGATCGCAACGGAAGACTGAAAGACAACCAAGCACCAACGGATCTCCAAACGCCACTACCAACTAGAACAAAAACACGAAAACCACAAAAGCCTACCAAGCTAAAAGACATAAGCTGACTCTTGGAAACTGGCTAAGTCTGAAATCCTGAAGCCTTGAAATTTTGGCTAAGTTTGAATTTCTGAAGTCCTGATTTTTCCTAGAATCCACAACTTAGCTCGTAGAGGTCTGGAACCCATCTCAAATGAATCGTCGCATATATTGAAATATATCTTAAGTATAAGGAATTAAATATACGTCAACTTAAACCCCAAAGGACTACAACAGAAACCCAAAAATTGAATTTCAAAATAAACCTCCTGAATTCAAAATGCAACAACATAGGCTTGAAGAACGCCCAAAAGGGTATCCAGATCAACTCTCAAAAAGATCAGAACACTACAAAAAGTGCCCGCTGTTGGCACGCGCAGGTTTTAACCAAAAGGCATGCAACACTTTTCACTAAGGGATGGCGATACTTCTCCCTTACTGTGTGCGACACTTCTCAAGAAGGTGTGCGATATTGGAAAAGTATCGCGTGACATTTCTCATAAAGCTGTGCGACACTCTTCCAGTGTCATACGAAACTTCTTCAGTATTGCGTGCGACACTTTACAGTATCGTGCGATATTCTTTCTATGGGCGTGCGATACTTTATCAGTGTCGCACAATGCTGAACAAATGTCGCCCATAGAAAATAAAAATGCTTCCAGAACTCAAAAACGGAGAAAAAATGACAAAAGAACCTCCACACCGGGGAGTACCGGATCCACATTTCGAGGCCAAAACACTCGAACCAAAATTGAGTAACAGAAAATGAAATCTAACCATCTATCAAACAAAGAAGGGAAAGTACAGAAAGGAAACATCACGACAACTAGAATAACATCGCAATAACATAGATAACATTGCAATGAGAAAAATAACCAACTAAGTACGTGGTTCCTCCCAACCGTCAATGGCGTCATAGGACCATCGTGGGCCCTAGCCATCCCCCGCGCATAACATCCCAAGCCACTGATTAGATCATCGATGCTGTCGTGAAAGGGACATCACTACTAAACATGCTACAATATAAGTAATGAAATCTAGCATGCTAGTAGTAACATAAGATAACCCTGTAATCAGATAACATCATCTACTACATGCTAATCATCATAATGAGGAAAGCGTTAACTAACGTCATCTAAGCATGATAACATCATAATGAGAGCATAAATCACAAGAAGCATACTCTGTATACCGAAGTACCAAGTGACACATCCAGCAACGATCACGCTAGAACAATAGACCGTCTCTGTACACCGGTCCCTAGCAGTGGTGAAGGTAGCTACGCCTCCCAACCACGTGGCATCTGTAGGTCCACACCCGCCGTGCTGATGGAGATAATGATCCAACCACACACACACAAAACAACAACCATGGCTAACACACACGCCAAGCAGTATGATGACGGAATCCAAGACAAAGACAATGCATAAACTATAGGTCTTGGTCAGACACCTCAATGGGCTACTACGTAGGGACTGACATCATGGAGAGTCGCTTGGCATCGACAAGCCCAAGCTCGGATCATGCGTTTCAACTCCTCAATAGAGGGCCCTGTATATACTTTTTATTATCTTAAATTTTATTACCACCCAATGTTTTATTTAATTATCACTTACTTAAAACTTCCTCTGCCAACCCTATGGGACTAAGGTCACCAGGCTGCGAGATAGAAGCCCCCTCCATATGCTACCCTACCCTACCCATGCTCATCCAGCGATGAGTGCCCGAAGGCATGCAAACTCCCAACCCAACCCCAATGATCACAACTTTCGGAAGTACCACGGAAGATCGAGCCCCGTAGGTCACCCGACAATATACGTGTGTGTGGAGCACCACCATCATAGAGATCATACACAAGGACAGGATGAGAATGCAAACAAAAGTCAATCGACCGAAAACATAATCGGGATGACGAATGTTACACGCATCCCAATGCAACAAAAGATGCAAAAGTGTTATGACTGGTATCCAAATAGATCATCCAGGTCCACGAACCACAATGTGCCAAGAAAATCCAAGAAAACAGGGTGGCACGCAAAACGAGGTAAAAATCTCAAATTTTGAAAAAATTCCAAAATTAAAACCCATTTGGCCTTTGGGTTTAGAAACCCCAAAAATCCAAAAATAATAAAAAACGGACACCGTATGCAAAAATGGCCAGCATAACGGCCCAAAAACCCAAACCCCCATTTCAAAAATAGGTAAAACGTTCATACCCGACCAACCGAGCAGAACTAGCAAACAGAAACGGAGGGGAATACTAGTTCACAGCCTCCTAACATATTGCTACAAGAAATGGAAGCAGAAACAGAGAAAAAACATTAAAACGGGAAGGCCCTACCTGATAGCAAAAAGGGCCGAAATTGAAACCCGTAGAATAAAATAAATACTCCGCTGAAACTGCTAAAACTGTCGGCAAAGCGAGAACTCCTCGAGCCGAATCCAATGAGACCAACCTCGCAAAGATCCCACGCTCACAGCTCCTGCAATGAGCAAAACAATAATCCTTCAGAAGAGGATTTCCAAGTTTGCTCTCCAAACTCAATTTTCCGAAATGTGAGAAGTGAATAATGAATTCACTTTTCCAATATTTATTCATTTTGAGTGAATAGCTGATAATGGAAAATAGCTAGCTGGAGTAGTTAAACTCTGAAACAACCCAAACGAAAACAAGTTATTATCCGTAATGGAAATTAACCTAAGGCAAACCTGCCAGAAATTAAATACAAAAGATTAAAAACCCAAAAACCCAAAATTACAGAAAAACACTTTCGCGAAGAATGCGAACTTCTAAATGCACAGACATGTTCACTGGTCTAATCACATAATGCAACTGAGTTCAAATTTTCTAATCACTGAAAGGTTTTAATATAAAACAACTAAATAAGGATACGTCGACCATATAGGAGCGACATTGGCAAAATATGAACAGCTGGATCACTCACTCCATAGGCCACTGCCAGGGATATAATTCCTGCACACTAAAACACACGATCAAGTGCAACGGCAAATAATATCATAGACGAAGCAACATGTATTAAAATACCTATTTAATCCATTTACATCACTCACATTCGCAAAAAGCGTAAAAGACGAGAATGAAGTAAATAACCATAGTATAGAATCCATCTCATAACATAGTCAAAAAATAGGTCCAATACATCATATAACCAGATAATCAGTTCTCATAGATCTACTGTCATCTCAAAATAACATCAACATGCAAATATGATAAACTGAACAACATAGCAACAAAGCATCTATGGTACAGAAATCAAAATATAATATTCGACCTTCAGGTCATCTCAAGGTACAAATATCAAAAGAGTATCAAGTATCTCTTGAATCAAAAATAGACAAGGTACAGAATGCAAACACAAGAGGCACTACATGCCATAAGATATCCATAGCTGACCTTGTCTATGAGCAAGAAGCTTTCTTCATCAAAACGAGATACTCTTCCCAAGATAAAGTGGTCGAAACCCTAGTTTAACTTACATAACAATTGTCAAATAGAGGTAAGCTTTAGGCCTCATTTCATAAGAAAAATGGAAACCCTTGGAGTCCAAACCCTAAACCCCTTTACCCAACTTCAAATGAGGAAGTATGGACTCTAGTTGCTAATAGGAGAAACCAAAACCATAAGGATCCTATTAAACCTAGTTTTATGTTGGAAATATAAGAGGAGTTACTAAGAGGGGAGGGTTGAATCAATAACCACTAAAATAAATCCTAGAACCCTTAGATGTCAATACAAAACAAAACTTTGATTAAAGTGTAATCTATGGTAACTTGAAAAACACACATTCACTCGTCATACACTGGTAAATGTTGTAACTCGATAAATACTGAAATAACTTGGTAACTATTGAACATGAAAAATCTTTAAGATAGTATCGTGATTAATCTTACTTAACTTATTTGCATAGACATGAAAGAAATAACATGAACACAATTGCCACCAAGATTTAACGTGGAAACCCAATTTGGGAAAAACCACCAATTGCAACTAGTTGCTGATTTTCACTCTTATGAAGTGAGTCATGTTAGGAGCCAACCTTATCAAGGTTACAAAACACACTATTAGGTGTGACCCTATTAGAGGATTTAATCACCCTCTTAGGAGTGGCCTTGTTAGAGGTCAACATATTGACATCTAACAAGTTAGCTCTTCATTGATCCTCTTCTCATGCCAATCATTTGTGTAAGGTTGTCTCCCCCTCCAAATTAGATTGATCAAAAGAATGCCATAAGATATCCATAGCTGACCCCATCTATGAGCAACAAGCTTTCTTCGTCAAAACGAGATACTCTTCTCGAGATAAAGTGGTTGAAACCCTGGTTTAACTTGCATAACAATTATCAAATAGAGGTAAGCTTCAGGCATCATTTCGTAAGAAAAATGGAAACCCTTGGAGTCCAAACCCTAAACCCCTTTACCCAACTTCAAATGAGGAAGGATGGACTCTAGTCGCTAATAGGAGAAACCAAAACCATAGGGATCCTATTAAACCTAGTTTTATGTTGGAAATATAAGAGGAGTTACTAAGAGGGGAGGGGTGAATTAGTAACCACTAAAATAAATCCTAGAACCCTTAGATGTCAATACAAAACAAAACTCTGATTAAACTATAATCTACAGTAACTAGACAAACACACATTCACTCGACATACACTAGTAAATGTTGTAACTCGATAAATACTAAAATAACTTGGTAACTATTGAACATGAAAATCTTTAAGATATTATCATGATTAATCTATCTTAACTTATTTGCATAGACATGAACACAATTGACACCAAGATTTAACGTGGAAATCCAATTTGGGAAAAACCACCAATTGCAACTAGTTACTGATTTTCACTCTTATAAAGTGAGCCCTATTAGGAGCCAACCCTATTAAAGATTACAAAACACACTATTAGATGTGATCCTATTAGAGGATTTAATCACCATGTTCGGAGTGGCCTTATTAGAGGTCTTGAGACACTTCAAATAGAAATGCCACCTTGTTAGAGGATTTACAAATAGTTGTTAAGCCAATTCGGTTAAGAGATTTAGATCACTGCTACAATGGTTAGAAAGTAACAATGAGATGACCTAATTTCAATTCTGGCTTGTATACTTGATCATTCCTGATCGAATGTACCTTTGCAGATGAATAAGGATATTTTTCTTATCCTTCCAATTCTCTTCCTCTAAGCTTCATCAAATCTTCTATTTTTGTTTCACACATTCAATCCTTAACTTGACCTAATATTTATATCTTACACATTGTCAAGTCAGCTTGAATACAACTTAGAATAATTAATATTCATCTTCTCAGTCGGCTAGAACCAATAACTAAATCTATTGAACTCAATATGCCAAAATAAGAAAATCCTTTGTTAGTCAACCTTTCTCAGTAGACACTAACTCAAAAATGATTTTCTTATGTTAACCAAGTGAACTTGGTTAACACTGCATATTCACAAAGTTTCTTTGGTAACCAAGTGACCTTTGTTAACATTGGTTCCATCCAACATTTCCTTCATTGACCAAATGAGTTTGGTTAACACTCAACTTCTGCAAACTTTCCTTTGTCACCCAAGTGAACTTGGTAGACACTATCTTCTGAACTAGGTAAACTTTGGAATGATCAATAGATACATGAAACGACCTTCATCCCTTAAGTGAGATCGACATACACTGACTGGAAATGATATGACATTTGTGTAACATCAAAGACAATACATAATTAATCAATTTTATTAAACAATCTCCCTCTTTCGCATTGATGGAAACACAACATGTCATAATATAATAAAATTTTAGAGCATGAATGAAGTAAGGAACATATCCTTAGTTTCATTTTGATTCTCATCCTTGAGAACTCCCTCTATTGGTGTGAACTCCCTCTACCTTCAATTTCTCCCTCTATCTTCAACATATTCTTGTGATAGCAAACCTTCCTTCTTTGATATCAAACCAAGTTCTCCTTCTTTTTCAACTTTTGAAGTGATAAAATTTATGTGAAATATGACAAGAAACTTCACCCTCTTTGACATCTCATGCTAAAGACAATGTTTAGTGAATATTAATGTACCTCATGTACTGATTCATTTGCAATGTGCTTTTGCCAATACTACATCAATTGGTTGATCTTCAACATGCTTTGGTTGATGCATCACTAAATTGTATTTAGTGAGTTTTAGATAGGGGAATGACCCCTAACTTATCTCTTAGATACAAAATTCATCCTTAAGTAATGGCTTAGTGAATATGTCTACAATTTCTTCTTTAGTATTTACATATTCCAATCTTACCTCTTTATCTTGTACTAATTCTCTCAAAAAATGACATTTTATAGCAATGTGCTTGGTTTTGGTATGCATCACATGATTCTTTGATATATTAATTGCATTGGTGTTATCACAGAATATAACCACTGGATCCTTGATCTCTATCTTCATACCTGCCAACAATTGCTTGAACTAAACAATATTTGAACAATTAACTATTGTTGTCACATGTTATGCCTTTGTTGTGGACTAAGAAATACAATTTTGCTTCTTGCTTGTACAAGACACTAGTCTTTTACCAAGAAAGAATGCTCCACCACTTGTGCTCTATCAATTGTCAACACTTCTTGCCCAATTAGCATTTGTGAATGTTTTCAAATCCAAATTGCCTCCTTTTTTTGTACCATAATCCATATTCTTTAGTACCTTTTAGATGCCTCATGATTCTCTTGATTGCCATCATCTGATTTTCTTTGGGATTTGTTGAGAATCCTGCCACCATTTCAACTACTTATGCAATATCAAGCCTTATATACACTACATATTGCAATTTTCCAATCATTGATCTGCATGTGGTATGATCTACTTCTTTGGAATCATCATTTTTGGAAAGCTTATGTCTAGTAGACATAGGTGTTCCAATAGGTTTTGAATCTTCCATTCCAAACTTCATTAGTATCTCCTTGATATATTTTGATTGAGTAATGTAGATACCATCTTTCTTTTGTTAAATCTGCAATCCAACAAAGAATTTTATCTCTCCAAACATAGACATCTCAAAATTTTCACTCATTTCTTCTAAAAATTCCTTGTACAAGTCATCATTTCCTGTAAATAAAATATCATCCATAAATATTTCTTCCAACACAATCTTCTTGTCTTTTCCTTCTTTGATAAATAGATTGTTGTTATCATTTATTCTTTGAAACCAATCTTTGTCAAGTAGTTATGAAGCTTTCATACCAAGCTTTGGGAGCTTTCTTGAGACCATATAACACTTTATATAATTTGTAGACCATATCTCTTTTGCTAGGATCTATAAAACCTTCAAGTTCTTCAATGTAGACTTCCTCATCAAGAATTCCATTCAAGAATGCAAATTTTACATCCATTTGATATACTTTAAATCCTTTGTGTGTTGCATATGCTAGTAAAGTTCTAATACCTTCTAATCTTGTAATAGGAGTAAAATTTTCACCATAATCAATACCTTCTTCTTGAGAATAACCTTTAAATACTAACCTTTCTTTATTTCTTGAGACTTTTCCATCTTCATTCAACTTATTTATGAATACGTACTTTGTACCAATTACATTTTTATCCTTAGGTCTTGGAACACGAGTCCAAGTCTTATTCTTCTCTATCTTTTGTATTTCTTCATTCATAGCTTCAATCCAACTTTCATTATCCAAAGCATCTTTAACATTTCTAGGTTCAAATTCAGCAAGCAAACATGTACCTTTCAATTTGTTTCTTGTCATTGTTCCATCCAACTTGTCTCTTATGATCTGATCAAGTGTATGGTGCTTTCTGACATATCTTGCTAACATAGATACTTTGGATTTAGAATTCATTCTACTAACCTCTTCATGATCTTCTATATCAAGCTCAGGTCCCACTATCTATGACTCAAGTCCATCAAACTCGGTTTGCTTTGGCATTAGCTCGGTAGCATTTGACTGTGACTTAGGTCCTTCAAACTATGACTCAAGTTGCATTAGTTGCAACTTGATAGCTTTTGGAGATTTTGGGGACTTGGGAGGTGAGGCCTCCTAACTTCCAAATAGATTTGGCACTATATCAAGTTCAAAGTAAACAAATCTTCTCTAATCCTTAGGTTCTCTGTTGCTTTCCTTTTCACTCTTTTTTGCAAATTCATCAATTCTCACATATGCACTTTTTATGATCTTATGAGTAATTAGATTCAAACACTTGTATGCTTTACTTCTGCATGAGTATCCTAGGAATATGCCTTCATCACCTCTGACATCAAATTTACCTTTCCTAGATTCTTTCAAGATATAACATTTGTTACAAAATACTTTCAAGTAACTTACATTAGGTTTGTAGCCGTACCATATTTCATAAGAAGTTTGATTTGAGTCTTTCTTCAACTATACTTTGTTCAAGGTATGCACTACAGTACTAATTGCCTCCTTCTAGTATTTGATTGCAACACTTTTTTCTATCATTAAGGTTTTTGTACAATTCATAGTGGATTTGTTCCTTCTTTTAGCTATACGATTATGTTGAGGTGTACTTGGGGTTGATAATTTTCTCTTGATTCCTTTTTCAATGCAGAATTCATTGAATTCATTGGCAATGAATTCACCACCTCTATCTGATCTCAAACATTTTAGTTTCTTTCTAGATTCCTTTTCTACTCTTGTCAAATACCACTTAAACTTTTGAAAAGCTTTAGATTTTTCTTTTAGATACATTACATACATCATTTATAGAATAATAATCAACAAATAGAATAAAATACTTTTCTCCACTATAGCTCTCTATTCCAATAGGTCCATATAGTCTGTATGAACAAATTTCAAGACTTCTTCAAAATTATAGTTCTTGCTTTTGAAACTAATCTTTCCCATTTTTCCATTTTGGCAATTGTAGATCCATATAAGGTTTCCTCGAACTAGGAATATCTCTTACTCTTCTATTTTTGCTTATCTTCACCAGATTATCAAAGTTCACATGACACAACCTTTTATGCCATAACTAGCTTTCTTCTACTTGAGCAATAAAACATGAACTTTTAATGAGATCTAGGTAGAATAGATTACCTTTTGTCTATTTTCTAGACACAACTAGATTTCCTTTTCCATCCAGCAGTTTGGCCTTCCCATTCATAAATTCCACCTTGAATCCAATGTTATTCAACTGTGCCACACTCAATAGATTATGCTTTAGTCCTTCAACCCAATAATAATTATCACATCTAAGTCCATTGGTTAGTGAAATACAAACTTTTCCCTTTATGCAACATGGTTTTTTGTTTCCAAATCTCACACTTCCACCATCATAATGTTTCGTGTGTTCAAATTTTGATTTATCACTAGTCATATGATGTGAGCAGCCACTATTAATAATCCATGTATCATTTTTCCTAACATGAGAGCTAAGTGCCATTTTATCTCCTTCATCATTAGATTCATCTTTTATAGCAATATAAATCATTTCATCATCTTCACTACTATCTGAATCTTTAGCTATGAAACAAGATTTCTTACCTTTGTCCTTGTAGTCTTTGTAGTCTTTGAAAACCTTCTTGCCTTTGAATTTTCTATTCTTGTTTTGATCTTTGTCTTCTCTGTTTGGGCACCTAGCAGCAATGTGTCCAACTTCTTCACAAAAGAAATAGATTAAAGGAAATTTACCTTTATACTTTCCTTTGCCTTTGGGATACCTCCTTGCAAGTAATGCTTCAATGGCTTCAAGATCACTATCAGAATTGTCTTCCCCTTCACTTTTAGATTATTTTATATTAGATTTTTTGGCTTTCTTCTTGAGTGATACCTTGGCTTCAAATGCAAACTCAAGATTGCTAGAACTAGGAGTATAATTATCATGGTTATCTAGTTCAAATGTTTTCAACCTTCCAACTAGTGCATCCAAAGTTATAGTATGATTTGGATTACATCTCATCTCTTGAATAATAGACACTCTAATTGCATAGATAGGAAGAAGGGTTCTGAGTATTTTTCTTACCACTATTACATCATCAATTGTTCCTCCAGAGGATTTGATAGCATTGACACTAGCTTTAATTCTATCAACATATTTTACAATATTTTCATCTTCTTTCATTTTCATTTGATCAAAATGTCCTCTAAGACTTTTAGCTTTGTCTCTCCTTACATTTTCATCTCCTCCATAGATGTATTTTAGCTTGATCCACATTTCATGAGCAGTTCCACAATCTTTGGCTTCGTCAAATTCAACATAGTTGAGAGATGAGGCAATATCAATCATCATGATATTATGACTTTTTTTTCCTGCAATTTCTTCAACAGTCATAGTTCTAGTAGGAGTTTTGTATTTAGTATCTATATTATTTAGTTCTATATCTCCAATGGTTGCCAAGCGTAGCCTCATGAGTTCTTTCCATGCCTTGAAGTTATCTTTGTTCAATTTTAGAATCTCTCTTTTGTAAGACATCCTGATCTTTAGCTGAGGTCCTTGAAACCCTTTCTACAAGCACCAAAAATAGCTCTAAAACCAAATGTTAGAAATATAAGGGGAGTTACTAAGAGGGGAGGGGTGAATTGGTAACCAATAAAATAAATCCCAAATCCCTTCGATGTCAATTCAAAACAAAACTCTGATTAAACTATAATCTATTGTAACTCGGTAAACACACATTCACTCAACATACGCTAGTAAATGTTGTAACTCGATAAATACTGAAATACTTGGTAACTGCTAAACATGAAAATCTTTAAGATATTATTATGATCAATATTACTTAACTTAGTTGCATACACACGAAAGAAATATCATGAACACAATTGACACCAAGATTTAATGTGGAAACCCAATTTGGGGAAAACCACCAATTGCAACTAGTTACCGATTTTCACTCTTCTGAAGTGAGCTCTGTTAGGAGCCAACCCTATTAAAGGTTGCAAAATACATTATTAGGTGTGACCCTATTAGAGTATTTAATCACTCTGTTAGGAGTGGCTTTGTTAGAGGTCTTGAGACACTTCAAATAGAAATGCCACCTTGTTAGAGGATTTACAAATATATGTTAAGCCAATTCGGTTAAGAGATTTAGATAACTACTAAAATGGTTACAAAGTAACAATGAGATGATTTGATTTTTGTCGCAACTAAATTTTTTATTATAGATCTCAATTATGGCTTGTATACTTGATCATTCATGATCGAATGTACCTTTGCAACTCAATAAGGATATTTTTCTTATCTTTCCAATTCACTTCCTCTAAGCTTCATCAAATCTTCTATTTTTGTTTCACACATTCAATCCTTAACTTGACCTTATATTTATATCTTACACATTGTCAAGTTAGCTTGAACACAACTTAGAATAATTAATAATCATCTTCTTAGTTGGCTAGAACCAATAACTAAATTTATTGAACTCAATATGCCAAAACAAGAAAATCCTTTGTTAGCCAACCTTTCTCAGTAGAGACTAACTTAGAAATGATTTTCCTATGTTAACCAAGTGAACTCGGTTAACACTGCATATCCACAAAGTTCTTTTGGTAACCAAGTGAGTTCGATTAACACTAATTCCATCCAACATTTCCTTCATTAATTGAGTGAGCTCAGTTAACTCTCAACTTTTGCAAACTTTCTTTTGTCTCCCGAGTGAACTTGGTAGACACTATCTTCTAAACTAGGCAAACTTTGGAATGCTTAGCAGAGACAGGAAATTGTCTTCATCGCTTGAGTGAGCTCAACATACATTGACTGGCAATAATATGGCATTTTTTGTAACATCAAAGATAATACACAATTAATCAATTGCATTCAACAATATTACAATTATTCCTTCTTTGAAATCCAAGCATCTTTTTGAAGTAAATTAGATTCCCCTTGGCCTCATACCAACCATTTCCTCCCTCCAAAAAAGCCATATTGTCCCCCTTGAAATGCCCAAATGGCTAGCCATCTCATAATTATTAATAATCTATCCAACAAATGCTACATTCCTCC
Organism: Cupressus sempervirens; assembly: GCA_028749045.1. Classification (NCBI taxonomy): domain Eukaryota; kingdom Viridiplantae; phylum Streptophyta; class Pinopsida; order Cupressales; family Cupressaceae; genus Cupressus; species Cupressus sempervirens. Next base: position 397,843,978 of record CM053790.1, read on the forward strand.
ACATAGATTATCACATTAATCTATCAAAAAATGGAGTAGCAATCAATAATTCTCAACTTGCTATGTTCAAACTTGTCTCCAAAACATCATCCCTAACATCTAAGTCCAAGATCTATATCCCTCCTCATAGGGTCACTTCTAAATGAAGAGAATCTTAGGATAAGAGGCTACACCCTTCGAACAGACAATTACCATCATCCATTATCAACACTGCGCATTGTCAAGTCATATCCAAAATGGATAATAGAAATGAGATACTGTATAAAGGAAAAGTGAATATGCAACACAAATGAAAAGAGACTATAACAACTCTAGGGAAATAATGTAATCACTTCTTCAACTACCTAATCATCAATGATATGGAAAGAAAACAATGATGGACATAATGTCAAGACAATGAAGTTTATGCCTACTAGTGTAGCCCTAAATCCAAATGCCCTAAACTGATGAAATGACGAAAAGACTTATGGGGGACCAGGTAAGTTTTTCTTATTTTCTAAATGTCTATTATATATTCACTATTTTTTATAAATACATTAGAGATGACTTTATTTTTGTGTAACATTGTTATTTTAAAGGATACTCAATAAAATTTATTAAATGGCAACCTATGTTTAATGAAACCCTGGTAAAACATTATCAAGTACCAACCTGGGTTATCTTTGAATCCTTACCAACAGAACTAACAAACATTCAAACTCTAGAATGAATAGGAGAAAATGGAGGTGAACTGATAGAAATAGAAGCAAACTACACTCTCTCAAATGAAATTAAGTTCCTAATAAATACAAAAATACAAAAACTAGATTTCAAGCCAATCAAACTAATAACAAATAGATCATTATACAATCTAAAATGTAAAGATATGGAGGACATGTTAGCAAAATTCTTAAACTGGATCTTATCAGAACAAGAAACTTCAAACAAATCAAAAGAAATTCATCACTAAAGGAAATAGTTCAAATGAAATCATTAAGAAACAATTCACAAATAGAAAAAGTCAATGTGGACAAGCAATTCAAAGAAGCAATATTAGAGGAAAAGATACAAAAGAATAACACTAATAATCCCACAAGAGATAAGTCCAATAAGAGTGATGATAGTGAAGAAGAATTAGAAGGAGAGATTCCTAACAAAGAAAGTAGTATAATGATAAGTTATAATCAAGACTATCTTAGGAACAATGAACAACCATACTTTGGAAAGGTTAGATCAATAGTTTCAGGCTCACTCATGATAAAAAACACCAATCATGAGAAATTTATTTCAAGATTACAACAATGAGAAGTAGGAAAATAGAAAAGTTTAAATATGGAAGAAGTTAGAGTGAACTTGAACACGCATAACAAATTATCCCATGATCTCGTGTTAATATAGAGCGATATAAGTTATCAACTAGTCTTGTGGGAAAAAGAACATGAAGGACACATACCAAGTTTTGATCCCTCTAAAACATCAACTAAGATATCAAAAAATAACCAAGGAAATAGTCTAGCATATAAATCTACTAAAATTATAGAGGAAAAATCCTTTTAGAAGATAGTCCCAGGCAAGAGATTCGGTTAGGAAGGAAACATGTAGAAAGGAATGTTGGGGAGGCACAATTAAACAAGATTTTAGTTAATGAACTTGAAAAAGGACAAGCAAACACCCTTGATGAAAATTCAATTGATACTATAAAAAAGGATAGCACAACAAATCTACTCATAACTAACGAGAAGCTGAGGGAGAATACCATAGGAAATGTAGTAGAAGATATAGGACAAGAGATAGAAGAAAAAAATAAGGATTCAAATGGACCTATATGAAGAAAATACTTAGAGAGAGAAAAATAACAAGGAGACATAGATAAATGGAAAGTAATTTAAAGGAAAGTCATGAAACAAGTAGTAGAAGAAAAGAATAAAAAAGGAACATCTTCATCAAAACAAAAGGAAAACAATTTAGATTCATATTTTAAGCCTACTAAGAGCAAGGATCTAATAGTTTCAAATAAAAATGAGATAGAAAATAGTTCTATCCCCCTACGACTTAAGAGATATGGGGATATATAACAATAAGGAAAAAAATAAAAGAGGCTAAAAATAAATCTTATAAATTTTGAAAACCCCACTAGATGGGAAGGACCCTTTCTCCAACTTGTCAAAGATCAACAATAATAGAGGGAACTTGGAAAGTCACAATGGGGAGTTCATACCTATTGAGTTAGAGACATTCATAAACAATCTCATATGAATCAACCAAAAAATTTAGGCAAGAATAGAGAAAATAAAATCCCAGAAAGGAATAAAACAAAGTCAAATTTGCAATGGGAGGAATTTGGAATTTTAGAACATATGGAATCATACAAGGAAAACATAAAGGACAAAGAGATCAATACTTTAAAGGATTATAAGAAAGAGAAAGGAAACAAGATGATGGATATCAATGATCAAATCTTGGAAGAACTAAGAGAAGAAGAAGATGAAATAGAAGAAAACACAACTTCAAATAACACACACAATTCTGAAAGCCATATAGATAAATTAGGCATAACTACTACTATAGAAGGCATAGAGGGACTGAGATGTGGGAAACATATTAAAAAAGAGAAAGGAAGACTCTAGCAAAACTAGGATCAATGTTAGGACATGCCAAGAATCAAAAAAGGATCCAAGATGCCTTTAAAGTAAGGAAGGGGAAGTTCCTTCCCACTGAGAAATGAGGCCAACAACATGGAATTTTGGGGGATTAAATGTCCCTAACAAGATGTTCTTATTTAATCATAATTTAACTTTATTTGAATATGAAATCGTCATAATACAAGAAAAAAGATTAAATAAGGAAGAAGGAGAAAATATAAGCAAGAAACTAGGACTATGGAAGACATGTTTAGTAGAATCAACAAGGGTTTTCAGTGGTATTAGAATAATCTGGGACCTAAGAAAGATAGTTTTTAGCAAAATGATCACAAACAACAATTGCTTGGGAGTGAGAGTCAAAAGTCTCAAAAATGACATCCAATTTACACTAATAAATGTTTATGGACCAACCTCAACACAAGACAAGAAGTTACTATGGAAAAAAATTAGTATATTCTTGGATAACAATCAATTAGATGATATCTAGGTAAGTGGAGATTTCAATGCTCTGCTAAGATTAGAAGAAAATATAGAGGCTCCTAGTTAGTAACTCAACTAATGTAAGATTTTAAAGAGTGGTATGGGAGAAACAATCTGATAGAAATACCCTTAGCTAATGGAATATACACATGGAATAACATAAGAATAGACTTATCTCTTATACTAGAAAGATTGGACACATTTATCTTCAAAGGAGATCTTAGAACATTCAACTTTGTCATTTCTTCATTTGTACTACCTTACTCTAGATCATATTGCTTGCCTATAAAATTAGAAATCGAAGAACAACAAAAACCCTCCAAAAATCCCTTCTTACCTCTTTCGATCCTTTGAAAGAGGCAAGAAGCCTCTTTCAATCCTTTAAAAGAGGCAAGAAGCCTCTTTCGAAGGATCAAAGTGTTGGAAATCTGATTGAAAAGCTCATTGTTGTTGAAGATCAAAGAGGGAGATTGTTGCAAAGGAATGTTTTCAATCATTGTTTTGTCATTGATGTCAAACCTACTATTTTTAGGGGTGATATTTTCTTATAAGATCCAAGCACTATCACTTAGTTGATTGATGAAGAGGATTTGATCAACAAGATGTAACAAGAGCACCTAAAAGAAAGGTTGAGTTATGATATTGTAATGAAGTGTAAGGATTAGTTAAGACCATGGTTAAGTAATGTATTGATGACATACTCAAAGATATGGAGGTTGGTCACACTTAGATATATTGGAGGAAGAAGTTGTAACAAGGTTGACTACAAAATCTTTATCTAAGATCAACAGTAGGTGTTGAGCAAGTCAGTTGAAGCCGAGAAAATTCTTAGTAGAAGTTGAGTAACAAACATTTCTAGTGTGTGCCAAGTGATCTTCAAGTGCCGAGCATCAAAAAAGATTTAGTTGGTGCCGAGTGATCTTTAGGTGTTGAGCATCAGGAAAAACATAGTTGATGCTGAGCAACACAATATGTGCCAAGCACCAGTATTTAAATAGTGCCGAGCTACTGCATTATTTCAAATAATGAAGATTAACAAAATCCAAGCCGACATAGTGGTTACATTGAATTTTGTGAATGAGTTGGAAGATAAAGATGATGAGTTGTTGGCATAAAATCTTATGTAAACCATTTTTGGGTGAATTCTAAAGGATTATTCAAGAATTTTCTAGAGGAAACATAATATGGGTTAGATACAATGAATCCTACCTAATCTGTGTGAATTGAAATTGAAAAATGGAAGAATCGAGCGGGAAAAGGAACTCCAAGACTTCTATTTATGAAGTCACAGAAAAAGAAGCATAGAGCTGCTGATACTGTTGCTGTTGAAGTGCCAAATCTGCAAAGTGGTTGAAAGGGTGTCAAGAAGGAGACATCTAGGAGAAGGAAGAGCATAGAGGCTCTTCTTCTATGAGTGGTCATGAAGAGATGATTGCACAGGTACATTGAGTATGGAGACTCAAGAAGACAAAGCTTGAAAGATAAGGCAAGTTGTTAAGAGTTGCAGAGATTAAAGGCCAGGCAAGGGTATGAGTTGAGAAGTGATCTAAGATATGCAAGATAAGTTGTATGTTGTAGTGAGGTCAAGATTTTCTAATACTCTCTAGCAATTGTATTAGATATAAAAATCCTATGGGCTCAGGTTGGCCTAACAACCATTTGTAAATCCTTTAATGGGGTGGCATTCCAAGTGAATGTTTTAAAGTCCTCTAACTAGGCCCACTTCTAACAAGGTGGTGAAATCCTCTAACAAGGTCACATTTAACAGTGTGTTGTATGCCTTTGACAGGGTAGGCCTTTCACAGGGCATCACTTCAGAAGGGTGAGAATTGAGTAGCATGTTACTGGTGGTTTTTCCCAAATTGGGTTTCCACGTAAATCTCTGTGTCATGTGTTGATTTCTTGTGTGTTATACTTGCATGTTGATTTATAGTAACTTGCTCATTAGATAAGTTAAAGCTTGGATGAATGAATGGTTGAATGATTTCATTATACTTAGTGAAAAGTTTGAATTGGACAATTGAACCTTGAATAACTGATTCACCACCTCCCCCCCCCCCCCCCCCCCTCAGTTATTCAAAAGCAATTCTAACATGAAGATGTTTTGTTTTGTATGAAAACTAAAATCACTAAAAGAAAACATCCTAGAATGGAACAAAAATTAATTTAATAAAATCTTCAAAGAGAAATTAGAAAATGAAGAAGAAATCAAAACCCTCAATGAAGAAATAATTAAAGAAGGAATGGATAATGAAAAATATATAAGAGAAAAATAACTTCTTGTAAAATTAGAAAATATACTAGCAAAAGAAGAAATATACTGGAAATAAAATCTCAAGAAACTTGGCTATTGAAAGGGGACCACAACACAATTTTTTTTCACAAAAACACAATTAATAATAGAAATATTAATAGAATACAAAATATCAAGAATTATGAAGGTGACTTAATATAAGATCCATAAAAAATAAGAGAGGTATTTGTCAATTATTTTATGAATATCCTAAACAATTTTGAGAGCTTAAAGTTAATAGCCCAAACCATAATGAAAAGTTCAATACCAAGACTTATCATAAGTGAGGAAAACAAATCCTTAATCAAACTATTCTTCATAGAAGAAATAAAAGTAGCCCTCTTTAGCTTAAATTTGGATAAATCTCCCAGCCCTGATGGCTTCCAAGTCTTTGTCTTCCAGAAATATGGAATATCCGAAGATATGTCTTGTGGAAGGCTATTGAAGCAACTAAAACTCAAGTTCTCTTCTAACTAAGATAAATAATACATTTATAACTCTAATTCCTAAGAAAGAAAAAATGAAACAACCAGTGACTTTCGACCAATAACATTACATAACAAAATATATAAAGTATTATCAAAACCCCTAGCTAATAAACTTAAATCTGTATTACCAAAATTAATATCAAAAGAACAAACAATCTTTGTTCCTAGAAGATTAATCATAGTGTTAATCTCAGATTGGTTTTGACAAGGTAGTGACAAAAATCTTAGTCATTATCTATCAATATTACAATACATGCCGAGTGATCAAAGCGAGCCGAGAAATCAGTGCGAGTGATCAAAGCATGGTGAGCATTAGTGGTCAAACAATACATGCCGAGTAATATATCTAGTATGTGCCTAGCTACTCATGAGTCAAGTAGACTATACATGCAAAGTGATTCAAAAGCCAAGAAAACAGCGTATGCCAAGCCATTTAGAAGCTGATTTACAACATTGAGAATATAGTGATGGTCGAGCATTAGGGCCTTCAACTTCCAAGTCAATAGTTTTGTACATAGTTGTTTATAATGACAAAAAATTCTATGTAAACTATTTTTGGGCTAACACAATGATTATTTTATGCTTCTAGAAGATATGTATGGAATTATATTATGAATCCCTATGCAATGCATGCAACCAATAAAATTTAGGGATATTCTAAGTGATAATATGGATCAATCACAGTCATTTATTCCTACCTAATCCTAGCTCACCTATGTTTACTTAATAAGGTAAACCCTAAAGATTTTGTATAAAGAGTCAATGCATGCAAGGAGATGAATGCCAAGTGTAGAGAGAGCATTCATGGTGGCTATGGTGGTTGTGTTAATGTTATGAATTGTAGAATTAGTTAGAGAGAACAAAGGAAAGTAGAGACAGGACAAAGGAGACATATCTGATCAAAAGGATTAAGTATTTTATTAGGAAAGAGAAGATCTAACATCTAGCAATAGAGCGCTCACCAAAGGATCATGGTGTTGAATCATTTTAACAGGTAATACAAAGTAAATCTCCTAATGTAGTAGTTTTAATAGACTTGTGTAAATCTCTTAACTGATTACTTTATTTATTGTAGTTTTAAGTCCTATAACAAGGCACACTTTTAGTAAGGTGTTAAAATCCTTTAATAAGGTGAGACCTATTAGTCTTTGTAAGCCTTTAATAGGGAATACCCCTCACAGGGTAGATCATAGTTTATAATCAAACTTATTGTAACCATAATTGGCTACACTTTACAACTGTAGTAGTGAAGATTTGTGGGTGTCATCCCCACCCCAATTTTACCTTCACATTGGAGGGTTTCTACATAACATATTGATTGTGTTATGTGTTATTTGTTTCATGCTAAGGATGAACATGTGTAGTTAGCTATTTCAATTTTCATGCTAAATTATGAGATGAATGTGTGGTGAATGTTTTATGGTTAAAGTTTTGAAATGTGGATTCCCCCCCCCCCCTCTCAGAGTTTACTTTCCCATTTTTATTTTCAAAAATTAGTATCAGAGCCTTGTTCTCTTGAAAGGAAAGCTTTACAGCTTTGAGGAAAGATCTTGAAGATGGAAGTCTACAAGTTGGGAAAGGTTATTAAGAACCATAAGATTGAAGAATAACTTTCCCTACACCAACTCAATGAAGCAAGAGATGAATTGCATCGTTCATTGAAGAGAAGAAAGGAATTGGCTATTGAGAAAAATAACACTCATTACCAAGAAGAAGACACTATTGAATTGTTTGAGAATGGAAACTCAAGTGAGTTTGATGCAACAATTGTATATCTGATGATAAAGAATAATGCCCTGATTGAAGAGGTAAGAAATCTTAAGTTATAACAAGAAGTCCAATTAGTAGTACTATGTGAGGTGACTAAATAGAAAAAGAAAGATAAGGAAGAAAAAGTCATGATTGAAGATGGAAAAAGAATACTGACCATCATATTGGAAGAGAAGACATCAAATGTTGAAAAGCTTTCCAACATGCAACAAGATACAATGAAGCAATTGATGATTACAAACCATGAATTGAATGGAAAAGACATTGAGATCACAACCCTGAAGTTACATAATGATCAACTAAGGAATGAATTGAGAGTAGAATAGGAATTTTTTGAAGGTTTCAACAAACCTAGTGAAGCCATCAAATACTTTGAGAAACTGATGAGATCTCCAAGATCTAACAATGATGCTTTTGTATTGGGATACACTAGTATTGAGGAAGGAGAATCATCTAAAAGTGGTGAACAAAGAAAAAAAAAGGTAAGAAATACAAACCCACTTGTCATAATTGTGGAAAGTTAGGTCATACAACAAATATTTGTATGAGCAACAATGTAAATTAGAGCCATAAGCAAAAATTCAAGGGTTATTGTCATAAGTGAAACAAGCAAGGATATCAAACACATGAATGTAGGACTAAAACTTTGAGCACTTAGAGATTTGAAGGATATTGCCACAATCATTAGAAGAATGGACATAAAGCATATGAATGTAGATCTAATGCCAAGTGGACACCAAACAAGCAAACAAAAGTACAATAAAATGGAAAATCCTATGATTGGGATTACAATACAAGGTACAATTGTCACTATTGTCAAGAGTATGGACATGTTCCTGAGAATTGCATTGGAAAACATTTTAGAGGCAACTACAATAGATGGTTGAATGAGACTACATGCTTTAGTTGTCTCAAGATTGGTCATATGAGCATAAATTGTCCAACTAGGTCACCAGTACTGAGTAATGGAAACAATAAAGGCAAAGAAAAGGTCAATGTTAAGAAGGTCAAAGTACAAATGAACAAGACATGGAAGAAGAAGGAAGATTGTAGCATATTAAGTTCATATGAAGTCACTTCATCCAATGGATTAGGTGATCACAACACCCCTAACTAGGTAATCAAGAGGTATGTATAGGACTAATATTTCAAATGTTATACTATACATTAGTTCCAAGGATCTAAGATCTAAAAAAATTATATATGTATGAATTAAGATGCAATGTATTGGTTAGAACCTGGAAGAAATCTTTAGTTTTGTTAGTTTTTCATGTTGTTTTCGAGGATGAAAAGTTTCACAATTATTACCAAGTGATGGAATTTTGTTAGTATTGGTTGAGCTCGCTGTGTTAGCTGAGCATACTAGAAATCATGTATAAGCTGAGTGAGTGGGAAGTCCTATGATAGCCAAGCTTATGGCTATGTAAGTCCTAAGTATTTATTATAGAATATGAAAGGTTATATATTCAATTTTCAACTCATTTACATTCATCAATGATTAAGGAGAGCACAAAGAGAATGAAGGTGAATTGAAAAAGGATACTCTAGCATTTTTGAATTGGATTCAATTGCAACTCGACACATTCATCAGATTAGAAAGGTATTTCACTGTTGTTGAATTACCTTGTTTGAATTGTCATAAACCCTAGTTATTTAAAATGTTGTCTAGCTTGTTTGCAAGTGTTACAAAAGAGGGAAAGGAGGTTTTTAGTGTTCAACTAATAAGTAATGATGTAAGACACCTTTCTGAGAAATGCCTTAGATAACATAAAAAGGAGACCAGTCTAGTGCGTTGTCGATGATACCATCAAAAGTTTTGATGATACAAGATGTAAGGTGTTGTTACACAAGAAATATAGGAGAAATAGGTGACATGGAAATACATGATGCATATAACCAACTATGTCACAATAGAGTCTTGAGGGAAGAATACAAAATCATTGAACGGAGAGGGTTGAACCATGCCCTAGATTTTCCTCAAGTGTTTAAGATAGAATGGATTAGAATTATTTTGAGCCACATACATGATAATTACATCTGGTTGGAGAATGGACTAATTAAGCTCACTAAGAGGATCATAAACTGAGTATTAGGGTACCTTACCCTTGATAGACCTAAGAGCATGATAAGTGATGCGAAGGAGGTGATTGAGAAGAACACATGTGTAGTGTGGAACAAACGAGGGATGTCTATTGACACAATCACAAATCCCTTAATTGCCTTTGCAGTGAGAGTGATTTCTCACAAGTTCTTTTAGTCTAGTTGAATTAACAATGTTTCTTGCATGGTTGTTGATTTGGGATTCAAGATAGTTCAGAGGGACCATTCCTATGACCTTGCCAAGTTGCAACTACAACAACTATTAGAAAACTTGGAGGCCATAAGGATGTTAGAAATAGTAGTTCACCAATATAAATGAGAGTGAGGGGGGGGGGGGGGGGTTGGGTTTGAATTAGTTATACAAAAATTAGAAATATTAAACTTCTTAAACAATTCTTAATCATTCAACCAAAGAAAACAACCATAAAAAAATGTGCATACACAATTACATCGGATATGTTGACTAGGGAAACTCTTGATTAGAGGGAAAACCCTAGTGGGAATGATGCCCACAAGATAATGTACTAATCTAAATATTCTTTGTTAGAGGATGGACCCTATTAGGAGTCTATTACAATGTTTAGTACAAAGAGTTCCTATTAGGAGACTTTCAATCCTTGTTAGGAGATTCCAACCCTGTTAGGAGTTGTAGAAGGTAGCCGAACCCACTATCCAAATGGCTTTAGGATCGGATCAATGAACCCATTGTCCAATTGACCTTAGTACTATTCCTTGTAGAGTAATAGATGTGTGATAGTCTTATGCTTCTTCCTCTATCCAATACTTTAGACTACTTCACCTTCAAATCATGCAATCAAATCTAAAACTATGTATCCATCAACAGTAACCCTTGAGGTCACTTACATGCATTAGCAGATTGCTCTGCTCTTTTAATTTGCAATTCGCAAGTCTTCTCTACTTCTCAATCTCAATGATAATAATTAAAATTTGGAAAACATCTTTCCTTTATACCACACTCAATATTAATTCTTTGAGTCGGCTCCATACTTTATTATAAGTTAATTAAATAAAATATACATTGATTAAATGTTGTTAGCCCATAGTTCTACACAAACTTTCACACGTGCAACTTCTATACCTGTGCACTCACAAATGTCATCAGTAGTCAGTGTACTACCTCCAGTTAATTTGTGCAACCCTTCATCCAAACACAATGTACTATATCAATCATACAATAGAAATTGTTTTTCCCAATGCTTTGTTTCCCTACAATTCTCTATAAATCATTAATATCTTTCGTACACTATTGATTCAAGTTCTGTGCACTTGCCCACATGTCACATACATATTGTAGTGTATGCTGGTAACTGCACATGAGTAGATATGCAATGTATTGCCCTCAATACAAAAATCTCAGTTTTCTACTCAGTCTGCTTGCTTTGTTAGTCTTCTAAAGACTTATTATTATGTTGTCATCAATGAAAAACATAGATATAAATGCATCATAATGTTCTACAATACTCCCCCATAACATCAACATACGTGCTAACAAAGGAAAGCAAAGAGTGCATCTTGCAAATTTGGCTCTTTACTGGTCTGCATATTATTCTATGTGTAGAACACATTTCCTACATTTGGAAAATTTGGTTAGAAGACCAACAGGTCTATTGTAGTGCATATTTCAAAATTTATTGAGTGGCTAGGCAATAATTTTAATTTAGTGATGACAAGTTATTTTGAGGATTTTAAGAAATCCATGAAATAGAGGTTAACGATCCTTGTATCATTAGTGGAGAAACACTATGATGATATTTATTTCTTAGTGGATGTCAGCCACACATATGTGCAGGAAACTATACCTAGGGTCATATGGCTTAAGCCCTCTCCATATGAGATCAATGTAGATGAGGCCTCTGCAACAATTATAACCTTATTGGCAGAAGACATTGATAAGAGTACCACCTCATTTGTGAACTACGACGGAGCTAAATAATGTATAATTATTGATTTGAAAACAACTATAATTCTTAGGAAGAAGAGAAAACTTGCTAAAAATCTGAAGGAAATATTTGGTGAAGGGGAGAAGAAGAAGAAGAAGAAGAAGAAAGTGATGATGAAGAAGAGGAAGAAAAAGTTCAAGCTCCATTGGAATTAATGCAAGGACAAGAAGAGGATATAGAAGAAGATGTAGAAGGTGCCAAGGGAGAAGAGGTCGAGAAAGCACCAAAAGACATTAAGGCCAAGAAGAGGAAAGCCAATGAACAAATAGTGGAGAAACCATAAAAACTTGTGAAGAAGCCACAACAAAAGCCTGCAGTACCTATTACTAGATCTAGCACAAGGGCAGCCACTGTTCAAGCAAGAAAAGTTGCAAAGCCTAGAGGCAAGATGACTCCTAACACAATAAAGCCGAGTGATCCTACTAAGAAAACATATAAGAGATTGAAGAAAAAGTCAGAGCCTAAACCAAATTCAAATGAGGAGAAAAAAAAATCATATGACATGAGTCAATTTAAAGTGGTAAGCCACAATCCCTCCTCTAGTTTGGAGAATTTGTGTGATAATATAAAATCAAATACAAAAATTTATCTAGTTTCACACACATTAACTTTGATAAGCTAGGGAAAGTTGAACAAAATACTGTTGAGGAAGCCATATAAGTCATGATAGCTACATTCAAATCAACTCCTCTATAAATTTCCAACTCACTACCTAAGAGTCTATATGACCGAGTTGAGCAAAAATGACAATATAGCTTGTAAACTAAGAGCCAAATCAGGGAATCAAATCTAGCCCAAGTTATGTTAGAATTGGACAAAAGGAAGATTGTTCAAGCTATGGAAAAGAACAAGTCTAAATTTGCCCCCAAATATAGAGCTTTTTATATCTTAAATAAGAATATTGAGGATGTAGTTAACAAAGCACATCAATTTGGAGATCAATATATGGATCATCTACTCCAACAATCAAAGAAAAAGGTGAGCAAGAAGTGTAAAACCCTAATAAAAGTGAACAAGAGGTAGCAAAGATTGGAAAAGATATTCCAGTTAAGGATGGTAATGTGGACGATAATGAGGAGACAATAGAAGAAGAGGTCATAGCTAAGGAACAACATAAAAATACACAAGATGTTCAGGATGAACAAGTGTCAAGTGCCAATCCTCCACATATAGACCAAGTGAGTTACTAGGACTCAGTGAAAATCAAGGATGCTCCTAACACACCAACTTAGAACATCAAACCTTTGATTGAGGAAGATCTCAAGAAGATATTGATTGATTTCACCATGGAAACACAATTATGTAACAACCCTATATTGGTGAGAACATATGAGATTGAGAAGGCAGAACTTGTATCTATAGGGGAACAACCAAAAGAAACATCAAAATAGCCCCCCTCAATCCATAGAAAAGAAGAAGAAGCCCAAACATGATCTCCAAGTAGATCAAAGTGCACACCCTGAATAGATAACAATTACAACAACGTCACAATGTATAATTCCCTCCATTATTAAAGAGACTAAGGCATAATAGATAGATACATATATGCCTATTCTACATAGTTCAGATATGCCAACAATATTGACAATATAAGTAGATGGAATAGAAGTTCATACAGCCCAGGAAGCAAGTCCTACACCTTATACTCAAACACCACAAGAAGCAACTATAAGTGTAATGATTGAAGAGTTCAAGGTGACTATTGCACTAGAGAGGTAGACCCTAGTGACCCTACAATCTTCTATCACTCTTAGTAGTCAAGCTCTTCAAAGGTCAAGCACATATGTGACACCATTGTAAATATCAAGGCTGAGTGTAAATACATCCAGAAGCCTAGATGACACATATTTTGGGGATGTTAGTTTGGATGAGGTAATTAAGTTTCCCAAGTTTGATCTGGAAATAATTACTATTGAGTAGATGAGCATTCTAAGAGAGGCACTACAAAGGAAGAGAATGCAAGAGATGACGAGAAGGGAGTATATGCAAAAAAAGTTTTGCATGAAATTGATGCTTGCTTTTATGATGCTTTGAATCTCCTCGAAATGAATGAAGATAAACCCATAATTGATCAACTTGTCAGTATTGTTGACAAAATAAAGGATGAAGATGTGGATCCAAATGTCAAGTTACTTGAATGGTCTAAAAGGAAATTTCACACTAAGGTAATTGAGAAGATATCTAGTGCTATTGCACTAAGTTAGGTTGATCTAGCAACCAAAATGGAGAGTGTGAACAAGGTGTTAACAAATACTTTCTCTCTATACACCAAGCTATGTGATGTGAATCTATTCACACAAGAAGTTCAAAGGCATGTTGACCAACTACAAGGAGATTTAAAAATACAAGTAGTACTCTTCAATTATCTCCTAGTCAAAGCCAAGCTCATTTTTAGAGGCTGGTATCCACACAAGGTAGGCTTGCCAAGTTGCAAGCACACAATGCTACTATGAGAGCTATCTTGATAAGTATCCAATCCATTTTGACCCCACAGATGGAAGTGTTGCATAAGAAACTAACCTATGTTGAGACATTCATGAAGAAAGATAACCAAATTTCTACTCGTGATGGCTTAGTTGACCGTGTTGTCCAGCTAGACATTCAATATCAATCTCTAGAGGTAGCATGCAACAATTGGGATGCAACCCTAAAGATTATAATGGAGATCCATAAATTATTTTTGGATAAACACACTATTAGTGTGCCACCCAAGACATAAGTGTCAAAAAAGGGGGAAAATAATGTAAGGGGAAATGAGAATAATACAATTTTGAGTAAGGGGGAGTAACAATGCAGAAATAGGGTACAAAAAATCTACTCAATAGGAGTATTAGATTTAGATACAGAAAGGAAATATTTACTTAGGGGGAGTAATGGAGAAATAAGGTATGAAAATTAGTCATCCATTTTGCAAAATTTTGAAGTTTTTAAAGTTTGTATGAGAGTCGAGTCATAGATATATATTGTCTAAGTTATGCTTATAATAAGGATTGTATATGCATGAAAATGTGTATTTTCCACTCATGTCAAAGGGGGATATTGTTAATCTTAGATTGGTTTTGACAAGGTAGTGACTGTACACTCAAAAGTGTCACTCTCTAAACCCTTCTATCCAAATGATTCCATGAGTTTGGAATGTTCGAATGCCGGCTTAGAGCTCCCTATCCATGGAGTGCAAGAGAGTATATTTCAAGAATAACAAAGCTCTCAGATGAGCCTTAGAGATACTCTTCTTGCTAGTAAACCATGCAATGGGATGTTCCAAAGACAAGATGCAAGAATGCAAATGTCTCAAGGAGTTCCTCAAGAATGCAATGCAACTAAAGATTAAATTAGAATGAATACGAAAAGTGCAGCTATTCTAAGCATGGATGAGAGTGTTAAAATCCAAATATTAAGCTATGTGAGATAGATTATTGCAAAATAGAAACTAAACTAACATGCAACATGAATCTAAGCTAAAATGCTATGGTATGAGAGAATGTAGACAAAAAATAGAAGTTCTCCACAAAGCTCCAAAGAAACCTGTTAGAAAACCTGCAGTATAACAATATTCAAAATGAGGATCGATCAAGGGGGAAATCTCTCTCCCTTTTAAAGATGTATGGACGGTAGAGATCAAGATGAAGATGGTGGATGATCAACAGTGCAATTTGAAAAGAGGAGTGATCCATGTGCACACACAAGTCAACCAATAGAATATAAGTTGACTTGTCATATAAGACAAAAGTCACAAAGCCTTTTCTTTTAATTGCAAAATAGAAAAAGGACTTTATGTGTGCACTTTAAGTGGGTTAGAAGAATGGGGTCTTTTATTTAATTAAAAGGGGACATGTTCTTTTAATCAAATAATGAACTTAGGATAGCATAGTCAAACTATAGGTTATAATCAAATAAATTGATTATTAGCAATTTGGCTTAGGTAAGTGATTAAATTAATTTAGCCAAAATGTTGAAAAGGGGGCTAATAGTCTAGATGACCATTTTTAGGTGATTACATTTGTCCCTCTTTGACTAATGTGTGATCGATCTAGGAACACATTATATCAAAGAAAATAGAAAGCCAAGTAGGCGGTGATAGATATAGATATCTGATTTCAAAGAATGAAATGCAGAAATAGATAGCAAGTCCTAAATGCACAGCCTGATAGTGGTAGTACTGAACATTAGGAAGAGATGATGTCAGAATTCAAGAAGAATGCTAACACTTAGAAAAGTAGATAGATTGAGAACAAGTGATAAGGTCAAACAAATGCTCCTAAGAAATAGATAGCTATAACAATCAGCAATAGAGTATTTCTGCCCCCTCGGGATCGAAATAGAAATGAGGTAAGAGGAAGCAGAAACTAGCTAGACATGAGAAAATTGAGATATAGCAATGTCTAATATGACAGATAGATGATTAGAACCCAAGAATGACTATAAGAAATTGATAAAATGCCCCAGTTTGACTAGAGTGGACCTTGAAGGATATAGCATAAAAATAAGGTCGAAATGAGTAGAAAGGTGATTTTAGACATGAAATAGTGAATTTAAGTAGATATGAAGTATGGAAATGATGAAGACATGAAGAAATGAAGATGCCCTAGTGATGATTCAAAGATTAGACCTCAAAAGGTCAGCTAACTACTCAGAAGAAAGTAGAATTTTAAAAGACAATTTTGACCACCAAGATGAACTCGAATTTGGATTTTGATCCCGAAAATGAATCTAGGACGTTGAAATTATTTAAGAGGTCAAAAATTTATATAATGTGATGATAAGATAGAAAAGAGATGAAGTGAAAGATTAAGAAGGTGAAAAGACATGAACAAGAAGAAAGTAAAGAAATATATGAAAGGAGTTAGCTGATATGTCCACAAAAAGGATGAAGAGAGAGCTCTCCCCATATGCAAGAATGCAAGACTAAGCTAGAAAATGAATCTAAAATGCAAGCTAATATGCAATGTGGTTTACCAGCAAGAAGCGCATAACATTTAGACTCTTAATTTCATCATTGAGCATCTATTAGGGACATCATGAGATCATACAACCACCACTAGTATAACTATGAGGATATGAATATGATCGATATTAGATAGGTATGTGGAAATCCAATCTAATCATCAAAGACATGTAAGTCAAGATAACTACATGATTAGATTCCCTAAGTTTAATTTAGCAAGATTACACCTATATCAAGGCATAAGCGCCAGGATAAACCCTGAGTGCAGTCTTGCAAAACAGTCAAGGATGATACATTTATAAGTCAATGTGTTGAATAGGACTAGCATAAATGCTTACAACACTATAGAAAAACAAAAGTATACCCACAAGCAAAAATCAAGAAAATATGTCCCATGCCCCCAGTCTTCTAGTCAATGACATCCTTGAAAGACTATTAGGGATGGAACATATAGTAAAGAAATCATCATAGACAGCACACAAAGTAGATAAAGATCAGCATAGCTCAGTCATTTAAGTGTTAAAGTGCGTGTGTGCAAGTCACTTGGCCATTTCTTCCAGACTTGATTCTGATAGTGAGAAATATTGCGACATCGGAGACCATAGGTAAACTATCTTTAAAGTGTTGAAAAACACTAGATGTCAAAGTGGGGAAGTGTTGAGAAACACTGTTTTGTGAGTTGTCAAAGAAACCCAAATGCACAAGAATACCTCAAATAGGCTAAGTAGTTATGCCACTAAGATGAGGACAAGAAACAATTCCAAGCTAGGAAATGTGTAGCAAAATAGGTGATTGAGACTGATAGACAGAGGTGCAAGGGTCTCAAGTAGTGCTTGTTTCCAGGTTTTCACCACTTTGACAGATTTTTTTAGGACTTTTTTCAAATTTTTTGTATTTTTTTCAGGATCATATATGATTTTTTTTGGAAATTTTTAGAAGGTTTTAGAGATTTCTAGTTCTCGAGCAAGATCACATCATTTTCTCCTAATGTCTAGCAAGGTATAGGACATGATGGAGAAACAAGCTAGTGGATAAGCAATAATGCATAAGAAAGGAATGTGAAGCAAGTGAAAGTGATCCTCAAGGACTGACTCCTCAAGAGTACCCAAGCTAGGGAAAGAGGTGAAATAGTCATATGAAGCATGTTTTGGATAAGCAATGGAAGAAATGAGAAAGATAGCATGTAGGATAAGTGGTGAAGCCAATAAGTGTGATAGCATATAAGATAAGCGATGGAAGCTAATGAGTAAGATAGCATGAAAGTGTTTAGTCCAAAAGAGTAGCCATGTCAAGAGACCTATGAGAACCATGTTTCATTTATTATGATCAAGACCACGGGGTCAACTAGATAGTATAGCAATGGGATAGAGCAATAAGAATAAAGCTCAAGATAGAGGCTATGAGTGAATGGGAGAGCACAATAGAAAATCTCATGGATAAGATAGCCAATATGAAAAGATAGCTCAACATTGTCAAGATCAAAGAGAGAAGAGGGGATAGATGGATGATGGAAGAATTACGCATAATGCCTGTTTGCCAGGTTTTCATCATGGTACTTACCCAAGGTGCCACAAGAAGTAGTTTTCACCATAGGATAAATTTATTTCTCTTTACTTTTGCTACCAAGGTGCCACAAGAAGTGGTTTTCACCAAGGCACATTTTCAATTTTTTTCATTTTTTATTATTTTTTCTTCTTCTTTTTTTTGAATTTTTAGAAAGAGTTGAAGCTGTTTGAATGTAGATAATGCTCCTATAGAAAAGATAAGTCATGATAAGCCAAGACCATAGAAAGGTATGCTCAAAGATGTTGATAGGGTGATGAAAGAGAAATGGTAGTAGGAAGAGTATATGGAGGATAAGAGTTCATGTATAGAAAGTAAGTGTAAGCTTTAGAGGATTTCATGAGGGTAGCTGAAATATTGGACAAGATCAACATTGACACACACCTTGAAGGGTATTGGAACAATGGAGGAATCATGGATGAAGTAGCTTGAGGTTTAGATGTATGAGGTGGTAGGAAAATTTTAGAAGAAGATGGAGTGGAAGCCTTTGGAAGCTTTTTAGAAAGATTTTTGGAAGGAGATGGAATGGAAGCCTTTGGAAGCTTGAATGTCAACTTTGAAGTATTTTCAATATTCAAGTCTTTTAAAAGAGACTTGGGAATCCATATAGCTTTAGATTTTCCTTTGGATACTTCAAAACACATTTCTTCAATAATTGGTTTAGGAACCCATATTTTCTTTGATTTAGCTTTTTTAATAGTGGACCTTTGCAGTCTCTTTTGTGCTTTCTCCTTCTTAGCATTCACATGTCGATTAGATGGGACATAGTAATCTTTCTTTTTCAATGGATTCTTATGTTTATTCTCACTTCCAAAGGACTTGGGATTTGTGGATGAATAAGGATGATATGACTGGTTTAGATGTATAGATGGGTGAAAAGTCATCAAGGATGAGTGTCTTTGTTGATCTTGAGGTATTATAGGAGAGCTATGGAATGAGCTATGAGTGAATTTAGGAGATGGAGGAACATAAGGCCCCAATGTGGATGGAAGGTTTGAATGCTTTAGCTTAGATGGATATGGACCAAGGATAGATTTAGAAGATGCAGAGGGATATTGGAAAGGGATATCAAAATCTTTAGAGTGAGCAACATGGTCAAAGCCATCAATAGACTCATAAGTACCTTTGATAGGAACAACATTTTTAATAGAAGCACTTGAAGCTTGAGCACAATTTTGAAGTGGATGTGGAGAAGTAGAACATGAGGGGATGCTTTGATCTTGACAAGTAGCCTTGGATAGCATATGAAGAGAACTTTTCTCATAATTTTCAGTAAGCTCAAGGGAGATAGTGGAAGTGATATCTTCATCATACTCAGGAGGTGGACAAGATATAGGATATGGAATGGAAAAATCTTGAAAGAGATGAATGGGTGCTTGATCTTGATCGTTCTTGACATTTATAGCTTTTTCTTTTTCAGAGTCCTCTTGACATGGAGCCACTTCTAAGGACAAGGGAGAATGAAGAGTGAATGGACTAGTGCTTGGATTAGGCATAGTAGTGCATGAAGGTTGAGGATGTTTAGGATTAGTAGCATGGAAAAGGTTTTCCGCCAAGTGAAGGTTAGCTTGAGTTTCTTTTAGAGGTAGCCCTTGAGGATACACATAGTCTATGTGGAAAGCATTAGGTTCTTTATTTGATGGAGGCATATTGGAAAGATTTGAAGTGTTGGGAGATGCACGAGTGTTGGAAGAAGTGGAGGTATCAAGGAAACCATCACTAGACATAGGCTCATTAATATGATCTTGCTCAAGAAAAGTATCCTCATCACATGAATCATTAGAGGTATCAATAATTCCATTATCAATAAGATCTTGGATTTTGTGTTTTAGCTCAATGCAATATGAAGTACTATGCTCATTATGTTGATGATAAGCACAATAGTTATCCAAGAATGGGTTTCCATATGAGCTAGACTTAGGTAACATGATGATCTTATTGCCAAGAAGTTTTTGCAAAGTGTCATCATAAGAATCTTCCAAGGGAGCAAAAGTTCTATTAGAAGTATGTCTAGAGTCTTTTTGTTGTTTCTCAAGTAAATAGAATGCATTCATGTCTTCATCATTATCTTGGTCAAAGATAGGTCCATCATGAAATTTTTGAATAGGCTCAAAGTAGGTATCACTTGCTTTTCCTCTAAAGAGGTCTTTAGATCTAGAAGATGAAGACATTTGATGTCTTGAAGTAGAGCATGTAGACCTAGAAGAAGAGGATGACCTCAAAGAAGGTGAATCACATGCATGTAAAAACCTTAAGGAAGATTCATGTAATGATGAAATCTTCTCCTCTAACCTTTTCTCAAGTTTAGACTTCATTTCTGTCATGCGCTTAGATAGATGAAGGTAAGAAAGATTATTTGTCTCTTCTAGTTCTTTGTATTGCACATATAGATATTGAAACTCTTTAGTGACATGGAGGATATCATGATCATCTAAATTTGGTTGAAGTTTGGTAGCACAAGGTTTAGATCCCATAGTTTTAGATGCAAAGCCAAGCATAAAATAGTCTAGAAGATAACTTGATGTTGAAACTATAGGAGGTAGAGTGTTCACTTGCCAAGATAGTAGAGAGAGATTAAAGTGACTTGTCAAACAATATGTCCAAGAAACTTACGACATGAATGACTCAAGTCAATAGCTAGGCAAGATGCCCAAATAGCCAAATAGATAGAGGAAGCAGGGTAACAAGTGAACAACTCTCCAACCCAAGAGTGTAGTCAAGAAATCAAGGAAACCATTTCAGCAAAAGGATAACTAGCAAGCAAACATAGACCATGAAGATAGAAAGACCAAGAGTGCTAAGACCAAAGAGCCACTTTAAGCATGTTCAAAAACTAGAGACATATAAAATCAAAGTCAAATGATGAGACTCCCCTTAGCAAGCAACACAAGAAAATGTTTGCATTTAATGTTTTGACTTGGTTGACAAAGTTTGACAATAGTTGATAGCATAGCAAGTTTGATGTTAAAAAACAATTTCTTTCCAAGCAAGATAGTGACACATGGAGTAGTCTTCAAACAATCAAGCAAGGGACAAAGCAACCTTGCATGATAGAAGCACATTTGAGGTCTGAAAAGAAAGTCCTAGAATTATCATCATGTGTATGTTCAAAAGATTTTCACAGGTATACCACATTCGAGAACACATCAAGCAATATCTAACTAAAGGACATAGTTCATTACTCAACAACTTGGCCCATGCTTGATGCTCCTTTGCCTCACACCAAGTGGTTTTCCACAAGAGATATTGGCTTTGTCACAGAAATGCCATAAGCATAACCAAGGGAACACAGATGGTGAGTGTAAAATCTTGGGGTGATCCGGGTGTATGCGCCCAAAAATGGTCGCCTAGACTATGGGTCCCCATTATTCAATTTATCAATTTATCAATTTTTTTGAATCAATGGTTTGTAATATATTCAAATCAATTTTCTTGATCAAATTCGATTTATTTCATTTCTAAGATTGATCATTTTACTCCAAGTCTTATTTAATTAAAAGAAAATCTTCTCTTTTAATTAAATAAAATTTAATTAATTAAGAGAAAAACCTCTCTTTTAATTTAATTAAATATCTTCTATTTAATTAAAAAGAACTTGCTCCCTTTTAATTAAATAAAAATCCCACTTAAATATCTCTTTTGATGAAAAAAGGAAATAAAATAAATTCTTTTTATTTAAT
Organism: Cupressus sempervirens; assembly: GCA_028749045.1. Taxonomy (NCBI): domain Eukaryota; kingdom Viridiplantae; phylum Streptophyta; class Pinopsida; order Cupressales; family Cupressaceae; genus Cupressus; species Cupressus sempervirens. The sequence goes on from CM053790.1 coordinate 397,865,879, forward strand.
TTCTCTACACTTAAAAATGTGATCTAAGTGGGATTTATCTTTCCACTTTCTCCTCATCCACTCCTCTTTTCTAATTGGTGGAATCTTGTCTCACATGGATCACCACTTTCTTCTCAACCACTCCTCTTTACTCATTGGTGGAATTTTGTCTCACATGGATCAAGCTCTATTATCCCATATTGGTTGTGAGAAGCCTCTCACCTCCATAATTTTCTTTATAAGGGAGAGCCCTCTCCTCATGTTAGACACCCATGATTATGCTATCGTTATGCTGCAGGTTTGAAGACCAATTTTTTGAAGGAGTTTGAATACAAAAGCTTTTTGTGGAGAACTTCTATTTTCTTGTCTTTTTCTCTCTTGCACCCATCATGGGCTTTTAGCTTAGATCTTGCATTTATATATTAGATTTTGCTTTCATAGATTAGATCTTATTTTCATGCATATTTGAAGATCATGGAGACTAGCATTCTTGCTTTTCCTCTTTGAATCTCTCATCTCATGGTGTACTTGCATGGGCACAAAAATAGGTCAAACTGAGGGCCTTCATTGCAAACCCTTGCACTCTATGAGTAGAGAGTTATGGATCGATTTGTGAGGGCTCATTCTTGAGTTTTCTTACATGTAATGATTCATAGAAGTGTGACAACATTTTAGCACACACCGGGTAGTCTACTAGGATCGATCCTTGCACCAAGAAGTTGAGCGGCTAAAAAAAGTAGTTACTAACTTAGGGTGTTTAGATAGGGCTTCCGTTCATAGTGTTCCTCTTGCTCCCAATTACGGGACACCTCACCTTGCGATGAGTAACCGATCTCGCAATCACAAGAGTACCTTAAGCATTCTTGCCTAGTGATCTCCCTATGGTCGAAATCCCATAAGCAATCACACTAGGCGAAGACAAACACTACATCTACCAAAGTTTTGTGTCTTTGGTAGCCTTGAGTTTATAGTGGGTTGGAAGAGCCAAGTAATCGACTTGTCCCCACTTGGGTCGTTCCTCTCAGGTTGTCCGAGAGCATGCCCTCTAAAGGATTCTAACTACACAAAGTGGATCAAATTTTGAAAGTCAAGATTTCTGGTTCACCACAAGGGTGAAGAGAACACTCTCCTATTCCAATAATTTTCTCCCAAACACGCCAAGAAGAGTCAGTTACCCCTTGCTTTTGAAACCAAATGGCAAGTCAAGATTTCTGATTCACCACAAGGATGAAGAGCATACTCTCCTATTACCAAAAGACTCCAATCACAAGTTTTATGTGCCTATGAAAAATGAACAATTAGTCAATGTCACACATGAAAACAAAAAAGCAAGAAATTTTGGATTTTTATGCTTTGGGCAGCCCTGCAAACAATGTTAGTAGCCCTTGCGCATTTGAAGCTTTGACATGCGTTCTTTTTATGCAATGTTTCAATTTTTTTTTTCATAAGGATGGCAACCTGTAATCACAACTTGTTAGCACCAAAAGTTAGTATGAAATAACATAAAAATAAAAAATAAAAAATGGTGAGTTGCCTCAAAAATCTAATTTATCTTCCAACCAAGTGCATGCAAAGAAAGTGCAAGTTAATCACAAATGCTCTCATTTTTACTCTTTGATTTTGACCTAGTCAACAAGATTGGACTTGTTTACTATGATTTTGTATCCAAAAATGAAAATGAAAAGAAGAGACCTATATTAAAAATCAGAGAGCTTTCCAAAAATGCAAGAAATTTTAAAAAATCTCTTCATTTGCGCTCTAGAGATCAATTTTGTTAAAATAGACCAAATTTATCAAATCGAGTTTTTGATCTTTAATATGACTTCAAAATTCAAAACACAAAGAAAGAACCCCCATTAGAATTGAAAACCCTTTCTGAAAATGTAAGTTTTAAAAAAAAATTCCCTGATTTACGATCAGAAACAACTTTGTATGAAAAACAAAGAAAAACTCATAACTTTTGAAAATCACATCAAAATGCTCTGAAAATCAGACTAAGACATTTTGAGCATATACCCAACTTGCAAAAAAAATTTTAGAACCAAAATCCAAGCGGTTTAAAAGATATGATCAAATCTTTAAACCAACTAAGTTTTTGGCCTTCAAACCAATTTACTTATGGGTTGGCCTTAAAACCAAAGTGATAATTCTACGGAAGCATTTGATTAGATCCAATATGCTGCTGTAAAAAATCAGAGATGAAAAATAAAAGCAAATGGAGCTAGAAACTTGATTCAAGCCCCACGGTGGGCGCCAAAAATGTACACTCGAAAGTGTCACTCTCTAAACCCTTCTATCCAAACGATTCCATGAGTTTGGAATGTTCGAATGCCAGTTTAGAGCTCCCTATCCATGGAGTGCAAGAGAGTATATTTCAAGAATAAGAAAGCTCTCAGATGAGCCTTAGAGATACTCTTCTTGCTAGTAAACCATGCAATGGGAGGTTCCAAAGACAAGATGCAAGAATGCAAATGTCTCAAGGAGTTCCTCAAGAATGCAATGCAACTAAAGATTAAATTAGAATGAATATGAAAAGTGCAGCTATTCTAAGCATGGATGAGAGTGTTACAATCGAAATATTAAGCTATGTGAGATAGATTATTGCAAAATAGAAACTAAACTAACATGCAACATGAATCTAAGCTAAAATGCTATGGTATGAGAGAATGTAGACAAGAAATAGAAGTTCTCCACAAAGCTCCAAAGAAACCTGTTAGAAAACCTGTAGCATAACAATATTCAAAATGAGGATCGATCAAGGGGGAAATCTCTCTCCCTTTTAAAGATGTATGGACGGTAGAGATCAAGATGAAGATGGTGGATGATCAACGATGGAATTTGAAAAGAGGAGTGATCCATGTGCACACACAAGTCAACCAATAGAATATAAGTTGACTTGTCATATAAGACAAAAGTCACAAAGCCTTTTCTTTTAATTGCAAAATAGAAAAAGGACTTTATGTGTGCACTTTAAGTGGGTTAGAAGAATGGGGTCTTTTATTTAATTAAAAGGGGACATGTTCTTTTAATCAAATAATGAACTTAGGATAGCATGTCAAACTATAGGTTATAATCAAATAAATTGATTATTAGCAATTTGGCTTAGGTAAGTGATTAAATTAATTTAGCCAAAATGTTGAAAAGGGGGCTAATAGTCTAGATGACCATTTTTAGGTGATTATAGTGACAAAATACTTAGTCATTATCTATCAATATTACAGTGCATGCTGAGTGATCAGAGCGAGTCGAACAATCAATGCGAGCTGAGTGATCAAAGCATGTTGAGCATTAGTGAATACATGTTGAGTAATATATCTAGTATGTGCAGAGTCACTCATGAACTAAGCACACTATACATGCCAAGTGATTCAAGAGTTGAGTAAACAGTGTATGCCAAGCCATTCAGAAGTCAAGTTACAATATTGAGAATATAATGATGGTTGAGCATCAGAGCTTTCAAACGTCGAGTGAATAGTTTTGTACATAGTTGTTTGTAATGACACAAACTTCTATGTAAACCATTTTCGGGCTAACACAATGATTTTTTTACGATCCTAGAAGATATGTATGGAGGTATACTACGAATCACTATGCGATACATGCAACCAATCAAATTTAGGGATGTTCTAAGTGGCAATATGGATCAACCACAACCATTGATTCTTAGCTAACCATAGCCCACCTATGTTTACTCAAGGAGGAAAACTGTAAAGAGTTTGTATAGAGAGTTAATACATGGAAGGAGACAAATGCCAAGTGTAGAGAGAGCATTCATGGTGGCTATGGAGGTTGCAATAATGTTATGAATTGTAGAATCAATTAGAGAGAACAAAGGAGACATATCTAATTAGAAGGATCAAGGATATCAGGAAAGAGAAGATATGACATCTAGCAACAAAGTGCTAACCAAGGACCATGGTGCATCATTTTAACAAGTTATACAAAATAAATCTCCTAATAGACTAGTCTTAATAGACTTGTGTAAAACTCTTAATTGAGTGCTTGCTTTATTGTAAGTTTAAGTCCTCTAATAAGGCACACTTTTAGCAGGGTGTTACAATCCTTTAATAGGATGAGACCTAATAGTCTTTGTAAGCCTTTAATAGGGTAGACCCCTCATAGGGTAGATCATTGTTTATAATCAAACTTATTATAATTATAATTGGCTCCACTTTATAGCTTTAGTAGTGGAGATTTGTGTGTGTCATCCCTAACCCAATCTTACCTTCTCATTGGAGGGTTTCTGGGTAAAAAATTGATTGTGTTATGTGTTATTTGTTTCATGCTAAATTATGAGATGGATGTGTGGTGAATGTTTTATGTTTAAAGTTTTGAAGTGTTGATTCACCCCTTGTCCCCCCTTAGAGTTTACTTTCCCATTATTATTTCCAGTAGATCAATTGTAGATTGAATTATAACTATTCAAGAACTAATCCACTTAGCCTAGGTCAATAATAAATCATGTAAGATGATGACATTTGACATACAAAAAATATATAATAAAGTAGATTGGAAATTCCTCTATAAAATCCTAGAAGCTTTTGGCTTCTCTCGTCAATAAATTAACCTAATTTTTTAATTGCATAGCTACACCAAAGATATCTCCTCATAAATGGCACCTGTGGAGGTTTTTTTAAATATATAAAGTGGCATAAGGATAAGTAGCCCATTTTCTCCTTTTCTGTTTATCACAATGGAAGATGCATTTGGTAGAGCAATTAAAATATCACCAATGGAAATGAAAATACAAGGAGTCATATAAACAAAAGGACTCCCAAATGTAATACACCAAAAATATTTTGCAGATGACACCATTCTCCCTGGAGAAAGTACAATGGAAGAAGCTAGAATTTAAAAAAACTAATCAATACATATATCAAAGAACTGGGACTAATTGTAAACATAGGCAAATAAGAAATATTATTTTTTTAATACAAAACTAGAGATGGAAAGAAGTATATGTAATTTGATGGGATGTAAAAAGGGAACCTTCCCATGTAAATATTTGGGTATTCAACTTGAAAAGGGAGCTAAAAATAATAAATCATGAAACCCCATTATAGATAAGATGGATTTAAAAAATAGAAAGTTGGAAAGGAAAATGGCTCACTAAGGTAGGATGAGAAACAAAAAATAAATCAATTTGAACTACTATTCCCACATATCAAATGTCATGCATGCCTTTGCCAAAAGGAGTCAAACAAAGATTAGACAAAAATCTAAAAAAATATTTTGAAATGGTATAGATGAAAAGAAAAAACAAAAAAATGATAAAATGGGAAAATATTTATAGACCTAAAGTGATAGGAAGACTAGGTATGAAAATTTTGAGCTAACAAAAAAAAGCACTAGGAGCTAAATTAGTTTGGAGAATGTACCACAAAAAATAATAGCAAATGAGCTAAAATTATGTATCACAAATACTCAAACAACTTAGACCCATTATCTCTTTTTTGAACTAAAATTCCACCAAAAGGCTTAATAACTTGGAATTTTATGAAGCAATGTAGACCCTTAATCAGTAAAAATCTAACTTCGGATATTGGGTAAGGAAAGGAGGCTCAATTTTGGGAAGACTCTCAAGATGGACTTCCTCCCCTAGATAATCATTACCTTCCTCCTAATATGAGAGGTACACTATCAAATATCTAGGGAAAACATGTTAGTGACTATAAAAAAATCATCAATGGAAATAATAATGAAAAATAGACTTGGAAAACTTTAGAAGAGAGACACCTTACAAAGAAAGAAAAGGAAATCTTCGAACAATTTCTCAAACAAAGGAACATAAATTATAAAGAAAGAATGGACAAGCTAATATGGAACACTTCAAAAAATGATAGGTATTGTGTCAAAAAAGGATACAAAACAATAACCAACTCACATAGATGGGTAAAGATAGATATACCTGTTAATCTCTATTAGGAATGAGTATGTCTGGCAAAGGAAGACATTTTTTTTTGGGTAGCCATCCAAAAGAGAATCCTCATAGCGAATAAATTTTCAAAAAATGGGTTTCCAAGGACCATTGAGATGTACTTTATGCAAAAAAGATCTAGAGACATCAAAACATTTGGTATTTCAATTCCCTTTCATCCAAAATTGTTAGCAATGGCTCTACAAAAAACTCAACTAGATAAGAATGTTATAAGAAAATCTATGGAATCAATTAAGTAGTTGGCTCAAAAAAAGGACAATCTAAGATTTATAACAACCTTTGGAAAGTATCTCCATCAATCCTCCTATGGGAAATATGGAAGGAAAGGAACATAAGGATATTCAATGAAAAAGAAATGACTCTTCCATCCTTCCTCAACAAAGGTTAAGTAAGTATCATAGAAATTATGAATAACCACCTTAGAAACTCTATCAAAGAAGAAGGAACATTTTTAGATTGGGATGAAAAAATGTGGCAAAACTAGACCAACCTCATTAATTCCCCAATGATTTAGCCTAAAGATAATAAGAAAAATAGGTTAGAGTGTAAGTGGGAACCTTTGCCAAAAGGTTGGGCTACACTGAATTTTGATGGATCATCAAGAAGCAATCCAAAAAAGATAGGAACAAGATGTATTATCCACCCAGATAAAGGATATTGAATGTTAAAGTATGCTAAACCTATAGAGGAAATATCAAATAACATAACATAGCTAGAATCACTGCTTGAAGGCCTAAGTTTCAGTTGAGACTTGGGAGTAAAATATCTAATCATTGAAGGGGATTCACAAATAATTCTAAATTCTTTAAGGAAAGTAAATACCCCGAACTGGAAACTAAACTCCAAATTAGAATATGACACATTATTGGTGCATAAATTCAAACAGATAAGAATAACACATATATAAAGGGAGGAAAAAGAGAATTAGATAGGGTGACAAATAAAAGGGTCGATGGTGAAGACATTTTTTAGAAGAACGTGAATAATTTATCCAACCACTAGAGGAATTCAAACCTTAATATATAAACATTAACTCTAACTAGCTATGACAAGCTTCCAAACCAATGGAAGGTTAATGACAAACAATTGTAAGTAAGTAGTAAATAAAAAAACACTTTCTAACTTGGTACGGTTTGAAACAAAAAACTAATTTTCCTATAAAATCTAAGCCCTAGATTATAGAAAAACAAGAATAATGTTAAATAATGATAAATATATATCCAGACAAGAGAATTAAATGAAATAAGAAAACATATTGACAATATAAGACTCAATTTATTTATTTTTGCAAATTAAAAGGAATTAATGAAGACATTGCATTAGTTTCAGTGGTGTTTAGTACTAATACTGACATGTTAAGTTGAAGTGTTCTTGATGATATAGAAGCGCATGAAGGAAGTTAGAAATAAAAGATTGGCCCAGATATAATTTGATTGATGACATGAAAAGAAGCTACACATAAATTATGGCTACAAAATTCAAAAAAGGGAACCTAATTGCCAAAGTGTAAAGGAAGGGATGCCTTTTGAAGACCCTAATTATGTTTGTAAGGAAACTTGCAATAAAAAATATAACTATTTCCACATAACCCATAATAGATTTGAAATAAACATGCAATTAAAATCCACATGCAAGATAATAGACAACATACACACAAAAATGTGACACAAGATATACCTTGGGAAATCCTCATTGAGGGAAAAACCCAGCCTCCAAAAGCATCCATCACCATGTATTATTCAACAAAAAGCACCATTGCAATACAACCATGGAAGTCTTCAATGCCATAGTTACAACCAAGCAATCCATGTGAACAAGCATGAATCTACACATCCCATGCCATGATTCCAACCTTCACAAATGCTCCCTTGGTTAACCTATCAAGTCTTGTCCTACTCGACTCTTTTCCTTTTTCCTTCTTCTTCTCACACCAACAACTACCTTTTTGGCTACTTATATAGTAGAAAGTCCCGCAAAACCACCAAGAGGTATTACATAAACTATATTCTACCTAACCCATTGACCCTACATTTAATATTGGAAATTTAATTCTTTTTCCCAATATTAAATAATTACATGAAATATTATCACAATGTTACAATACAACTCATCAAGTATATCCATGGGAATCTGTACATGTTGTACATCCATCAAGGTGTAACATTACATAATAAAATACAATATAACAATATTATGCAATGTGTGCAACACCCATTATCTCAACAATCTTCCACTTGTTGTATACATTGCACAGGGTCAATTCGTAGCCACATAAATGAACAAGGGAACAATCCCTCCTAGCACATCCACCATCATGGATCAAAGTACACCATGTGCTCCATCTTGGTACTTGCAACAAAATCAAAGTATCCAACATCTCAAACATGAATGAAACCACCTTCTATTATGTCACTACCACCAAACATACATAGAAGCCATCCAAAGAGAAAGCCACTCAACCTATCACATTAGAAGATCATAAAATCCTATACCAGTTAAAATTGCAAACACAAAAACTTGATCTAAAGGTAATCACATGTATCTATAGTTTTCAAAATATCCATAGTTGAAATAGCACCCACAACAAGTGCCAAACCTGTCCAAGTATCCATACCTCCAAAGGTACACCAAGTGAATCTCACATCATCAACATACCCAATCTATCACCTGCAATCACAAGTCTCAAGAGCAATGCCTGACACATATATACCAAGAAGCTCTAACTACAAAAGATAATGTCAAATCTGTAACTAATCCACTCATGACATCTCAATGAAGTGAATCTATGTAGTATCAAGGACATTCACAACACATAAACCAATAACCTATAAGAATAATTCTCATAAGAAGTCTCCAACACTCTCCCAAGTTCTCCACAACCAACAAAGGAAAGAGATTAAGGAATAATGACATCTCTCACATGACATACATGAGCACAAACCAATGATCACGCTCTCTAACCAATCTCAAATCCAATGTAAGTGAAATCAAGCATCGAAGAAGATAACCAAGACCAAAGAGAAACCATGCAAATCATAACCTTTATCATGTCCTACACACACCTCTAGATGTAAATTGTGCAAATATGATCTCCTCCATAAAACCCCAACAAGAAGCCTCAACAACTCCCAAACCATACCATATAACTAATCATGGATGTAAGCCTCTCACAAGAAGGTCAAACTTATAAACCATTCTTAATCTAAGGAATATTCCCAATATAAAATCATCTCCCAAACTCAACCAATGGAGCAACATATGATAATGGAGATAAAAAATTCTAAAACCATCTCTCAAATGAACCCTCTAGAACTAACTCATGTATCATAGCTCAAGATCCATATCTATGAAAGATAAGCATAAATATAATGCACTTAAGAGAAATAATGGGCTATACCTCTCAAGTAGCAAATAACTAAGTACACCAAGAGTGGGGAATGAGAATGCTCATCAATATATCCAAATCTCCAACCAAGACTCATCTAAGAATAATCTCCTCTCAAGTCTATATCAGGTGAATAGCCCTTGGACTCTCCTATTGAAACCATTAACCATCCCAATAAATACTTCTCTAATCCAAGAGAAATCAACATCACCATCATCTCTATGTATCCATGAGCACCTATAGCCTTTCAATCTATGCTAACTCCAAACACAACATAGCAATATCATGAGGTATCCAGTTGATGATCAATGTACTTACCAAGAAACTAAACCAAGATCAATGTCAAAGTTCCAACCGTGGCCTTAGGAATATAAACATGACAACATAATCTAACCATCTCAACAAAAGAGATAACATGTTCCATATGAATATACTATAACATATCAAAAATCTAAATGCGTATCAAGAGTATACCATGACATAAAAATGAAACCATCCTCACACCAAGGATAACATGTCAAATGAAAGTATAAACCACACCTTTACCAAGAACCCCATAAGTCCTTAAGATGCAACAATCTCCACACACCATGAAGAAAACCATCTCCAAATATCATGAAGAACCATCTCCAAACACCATGAAGATAACCAAGAACCTCATGAGTCCTCAAGATCTAACCATCTTTACACACCATTAAGATAATCAAGTGTACTATGCAAATGTTAAAGATGATTTTGTAGCAACAGGATCTAAGGCAAATCTCCAACATCTGAAAACACTTAATAAATATATCAATGCCAAAAGCTCTCACTCAACTATGTTACCAAGGCATCATAAAACCCATCTCTTACATGAAGATCCTCTAAGTCTACACTCACACAACCAAAGTGTGAAACCAAGATCTCCAAACCAAGAAGATACAAACCAAACTAGAAACTAATGCTACATTGTCATCCCATCACCATCACAAGCTCCTCCTAAACTGTGTATCCAAGCTATCCATGACATCATGATGAAAAAAAAAACCATCCTCTAACCATGAGAATCAACGAAGGCATCAAACCATCAAAGAACTCAAAGTGCACATCATGAGCTCCTCAAAAGAAACCAAATAATTGTGATCCTCAACCAAGAAGATATACCACCATAACCAAATTAGGAATCTAAGCGAATAAACATCAAGGATGTACCTATATATCCAATCATGTCATGCCAAAATCTATGACACTATGATCACATCCATGAACTGAGCATATGACTCCTAATATGTTCAACTTGTCAGCACAAAATAGTCAACCACAATCCTCCACCATGACTATACCTGGTAACAAAATCTCATCCCTTCTATATGAAGAAAAATCAACAAATGATGTGACTTAGGGCATAGACAACCCAAATCGAAGCCACCAATCTGAAAATGCATCAATAATAAAAGATCAATGGGCAAAGACAACCCATAACCATATTATAAATGCAACCTATAAGTATAGGCTGCTTAAATACTGTACAACTTGTAGACCCAACAAGTCATCATACATATCAAAACCAAACATTGATAATTATATCATCATGAGACTAATCTAAAATATAAACTGAGTATACAATAACATCAAATTTTAAATCTCCAAAATATACAATGCCATAAACTCACAATGCTACCATAGTCAATATATACCATAAACTATTCAGATTAATATATCACCAAATAAACCATAGAAAACCTACACCAAATTTAAATCAATGTGTAGATATTTTGTTGACTACTTGAAGTCCAAAATTCGAATCCATATGCTCAAATTATATCCTAATCTGTGCTCAAAATAAATAATATCTAACTTTTGGGCTCTTAAAACCTAACAAAATGTCAAAATCATAGAACTAAACTTAACTCCAAGTTGTAGTGCTCTAAATTAGCTTTCCAACACCTATAAGAAGTCTGAAATCTGATATCCTAAGAGAATGTTATGGTCATTTTACTAACATAGTCTTTTTACCATTTTCACTATGATTTTTTTTTATTACGAAAATTCCAATAGGATTAAATTTGTTGGCCATCATGGGCTAAAACTAAAAATCTCTTTCATTTCCTCTAAACATGGCCAAACTAGGGCATATTATATATCAAAATTTATGGAAACATCAAGCCAAATCCAATGGTGAGGTTTATTTTTACAGGGGAGGTCATTTCTGCAAGCTCCCCCTAAAATCCTCATTTAAATGAAACATTAAAAAAATAATAATTTTTGACCAACAATTCCACATGCATAAAATTTTCTAACATCCCATCATAATAGGAAATCCAAAACCCTCAGATCTACAATAAACAACTCATATATCTTGCCCTTTCTTTTATCCTCTCATGCATTCCCATGGATTGAATCTAGGGTTATAATAATAAAACCTAGCTCTGATACTACTTGTAAGGAAACTTACAACAAAGAATATAACTATTTCCACATAACCCATAATAGATCTAAAACAATCATGCAATTAAAATCTATATGCAAGAGAATAGACAACATACCCACAAAAATGTGACACAAGATATACCTTGGGAAACCCTCATTGAGGGAAAAACCTAGCCTCCAAATGCATCCATCACCATGTATTATTCAACAAAAAACACCATTACAATACAACCATGAAGGTCTTCAATGCCATAGCCACAAATAAGCAATCCATGTGAACAAACATGAATTGACACATCCCATGCTATGCTTCCAACCTTCACAAATGCTCCCTTGGCTAACCTATCAAGCCTTGTCCCGCTCAACTGTTTCCCTTTTTGCCTTCTTCTTCTTCTCACACCAACAACTACCCTTGTGTTTGCTTATATAGTAGCAAGTCCCACAAAACCACCAAGTGGTATTACATAAACCATGTGCTACCTAACCCATTGACCCCACATTTAATATTAGAAATTTAATTCTTTTCCCCAATATTAAATAATTACATAAAATATTATCACAATGTTACAATACAACTCATCAAGTATATCCCCATGAGAATCTTTGCATGTTGCATATCCATCTAGGTGCAACATTACATAATAAAATAAAATAAAATAAAATAATAATATTATGCAATGTGTGCAACATCCATTATCTCAACGATGCTAGGAGCACCTACAAATATTTTAAAAATATCCAAAAGGAATTATGATGGATAATATGGATAAAAGATCTAGATATATAGAAAGTATATCCCTCATTAAAATTTGTAAATTGAGGTATGCCCCTTTTATTTTTGTAATTTGTTTATAGGACTTATGTCCCAGGCAAGACTCAAGGGTTTCTTCTCTATTCTTTCCTACTCGTGCCTATTTGAATGGAGAATTTGTAAACTTTATTTTATCAATATAATATATGGCTTTGACCTTTTACCTATTTTAGAAATATAAAAAATCTTTGTTATTTGATTAGTTTAGAAATTAGTCACTAACAACTAATTAAGTTTCAATAGATGCCTATAACTCTAGTCTAAGATAGGAATTAATAATTTGACCATATAATAATAGTCTATACAAATATCAAAACTGATATACAACATCCAAAATATATGTAAACAAAGTAATAAAGCTTCTTGAAAAACTAAACTCATCTTGGAACCCATTAAAAAGGGTACACAACCACATAAATCCACCAAGTCAAGAGACTAGGCATCTAGACGAGGAAGAAAGAACCCAAAGTAGGCCAAAAGATCAATGAGCCACCTATAGGTTTCAATAGAGGCCAAAAGGACCTTATCTTCATAAAACCTAATAGAAACCAAAAAATGCAGCAATGAAGAGATAGAATAGAACACCCAATTCATAGACACCTTCCCAAAACCACCATAATCATCCTTATCATCAACATCTTCCTCCCCAAAAAACTTAGAATTTGAAAAGCCACAAATTTACACATATGTGTTATAATCAAATTGAGGTTTTTTTGTTGTATGTGAAATAGTGAGTGTTTCCACACACTTCAAGAAGATGTAACTTATATTTTTTGATACCCTTTTGGTCTTACATCTATTCAGACCAAAACAATTCAGTTATAGGGTGTATAAAATATATCATTATCATTTAAGTATAAGTTGGCATACTCTTCTTTCTTTTACTTAAGATATATTTTACATATGTGATGATTCATTTTAGATAGGTTCCAACCCTATAGGAGTTAAGATACAGATTCTAGAAAATTTTAGGGCTTCAAGATTTTAAACTTAATCAAATTTTAGGGCTTCAGAATTTCATACTTAGCCAATTTTAGGGTTCAACATTTGTCTTTCAACATGGTGTCTAGTAGATGGGTGGATGTAACCTTCAGCCTCGTCTTGTGCATGACCATTTGAGTGTCTCTACTTATAATTCTTGATTATGTTATGGTTAGTTGGAAATAGAATTGCATGTTTAACCATGCTAGGAAATTTTACTTTGGGCTTAAAAAGAACATCTCCTTTGGGTATTCTCTTGGTTCATGTGACCTTTGGTATGTAAGTTATGGTTTAGTGCTTGGGGATCTTTGGAAGTGTTTGTAAGACTTCTACTTGTGTAATTGAACATGTGAGTTTAACCATGTTCCCTATTTTATTATTTTGATTAGAAGTTTAAGTCTTATACTTGGTTACTTTATGTTGTTGTTAAGTGACTTATCTCTAGAAAATTAATTATTCAGTACATGTTTTATCCTTGTGTTCCAAGGATCTCTGAGTGGGGCATCACATATATAGCTTTAAATTCATTGTAGTTTTGAAAATCTTTCTAATTCTATCCATGTGTAATTTAAAGTGATTTGAATTTTGAGCATTAGAATTTCCATATTAAGAAAGATCTTGTAGGCTATTTAACTTTGGGCTCATGATATTCTATTTATCATTCTTACATATTACACAAGTCATAATATTTCATAATTCTCCTAATTATAAATCATAAAAAGAGTAGTTTTATGTTTCTCATATGATTTACTCACTTTTTTTGTAGCTGGTTCTTCTTAACACCCATAACATTACCCATAAGACAACTACTCTTGGATATTTTTATTAACCTTGAATGAATTAGGACAATGTTTGTTGTAAAAAAAGTCACTACCCTTATTGCTCTTTATAATGAAAGATGGTAGAATTGACCATGTATTTCCTTTCAAAAATACCAATGAAAGCTAAAGAAATGACAAAGAATGGATGTAGTTGGTCACTTGTGGTTGTATGGAAAAAATAGCATGTGTTTAGAAAAAAAGAACCTTATAATCTTGAATTGTAATATCTTGCTTATCTAAAAATAAAATCCTCTAAAAATTTGATGACATCCATATGCTTTTATAATGATTTTTAAAACCTTAAAAGTGGACAAATAAACATTAATGGATAATGTTGGATCAAAATTTTAGATGAAATGATTATTTTTACTTATATTGCATGCATGATCCATGTGCTTTGTCTTTTGCTTTCAATTTTTCACATGTCTACAAACAAGCAAATGAAAACATGCTTGAAGTTTTTGTTTGACATGTTTCTTCCTATACATATTCAGGATAGTAACTTGCATACATTATATCATAATCCAAATGGGCATGCATCTAATAGTTTCTTCTCTATGATGTGTTGAAATGAATAAGATTGTTTAATGCAGGAGCATCTTGGGTTTTCTTGGTAACTACTTTGGAGTTCATGGGAGGGGGCTTGGTAGCTACTTTGGAGGGTACTTAGACTAGTACTCGGTCAAAGAATGATTGGTGCTCGACATGCTCTGGGAGATCAACATGGTCTATTGTGCTCAACATGTATGGGGAGTTTAACGATGCTTGGGAGCTTGCCGTCACTTGGTAGTTTGTTGGTGCTGACTAGAGTTCTTGGCACATTTAATGCATGTAGCATGTGATTTTGATGTGGATCAATCTAGGAGTTTGTGAGGACCTATTTGTGGTCTTGGTTATCTCTCTTATGTGCATTTAATCTTGGTTGTAAACTTGGCGCTTGTACTAAGTGTTTTGTGTAGTGATCACATGTTAACTATGGGTTAACATTTCATTTTTAATGTTTGTTGTAAGTTGACTTGTGGCTTAAATATGCATTTAATATGAGGGGTTTATTTAATTTGTAATTGCTAGGATGAGTTGTGGCTTAGCTGGGTATAAGTAGGGGGTCTTGTGGAGTCTTTTGGTGATTGATTCATGGAATGATTAATTCATTCAAAGGGAGTGGATCCTGAGTTCAATGTGGAGTAGTTGAAGGGTGAGTTTTCCTAAGTCTATGGATAGTGTGCCAAATGTGAGGAAGTTTATGACATGATTGTGGTAGAGTTACACATTTGTGAGAAGAGCTAGTGACTGCTGTTTAGAAACAAGGAGGTTGCTTGGTGGCTTTCGAGCACAAGTTGAGATCTTTGGAGGTTTCTACCAGATTTTTGTTATGTTATAGATCTAGACTAGCTAAGATAAGATTGAGTTAGATCTTGAGGGATATTGCAAAACTATTATTGTAATTGTTGTTGTATTTAGCCTTAAATTAGAAGGCCTTACAACTGGGCATATTGCATGTAAATAGTTATTTTATAAATAAAGAGTTCTGATTTGGTATTAGATCTTGCATTTGTGTTGCATTGTTGTTGTGTTTCTACTATGTGGTTATTTTCTAGGGGATAGGACATCTCCTTTGGAGATTCTCTAGCCTTGCACTACATTAGGTGATATGAGAGTGAAGGTTTTTCGTGACTATATAGACAGATCACCGAAGTTGAGGCAGTTTGCACCAAGACTTGGGTTGCAAGAAGTTTATTTGAGAAGATCTTTATCTGGTGGTGGATTGTTCTTTCTGGAGTCCTTGATCTCTTGGTTGTGAGATGGTAGATCATGATTCTGACTTGAAATTATAGAGGGCTTGTAGATGGATCGATGGATGCAAAGATGAAAGGTTGATCTTGTTGAGACATGATCACATAGATTTTATGGATTGCAAATCTGTGGTCTTGGAATTGTAATGTGTTTCTTGATTATTAGTGCGAATTGGTAGTTTGTGATATGACTTGCAAAAAATTTGAGGTTGTCACAAGGAGTGTGGGAAGGATTTATTGTAGAGGGTTTGTGACGATCTTGGAAGATGGATTTGAGAAGATTGGACCCTGAGATGATTGCAAATCTCTGTAATGTGGTGGAGAGGAAGTTTTCTAAGATGTCTACTTAGTTTGAAGTTAATTTGGCCGATCGAGCTAAAGAGGTGTCTTCTTAGTTTGAAGCTAGTTTGGCTAATTGAGTTAAGGACAAGATGAGGAAGGAATTCCATAGATGTTTGTGGAGTTAGAGTCTACCAATTTGGAAGAGAGTTTTCTGGCTAGTTAAGAGACTTGTTTGAGAGAGAATATGGAAAAGTAAGGTCGAGGTGGAAGAGGTTGGTTTTTTTGACTAGTTTATGGAGTATGATACAGAACCTACAGAGAAACTTGAGGTTGTTGTTGAGGATATTTCTAACCTTGTTGATGCTAGGATGGAGATTGGCTTTCATGATCAGTCAGTTGGGTCTGACATGGAGATTGCAGAGCACTTGGTCATGGATGATCTAGTTGTATGTTGTAGAGCATCTTGTTGTGAGCAATGAGATTGCTAGTGTTGTGAGTTTGGAATGTGTTAATAGAGATCTACATATTTTTGCTAATGTGGAGTTTGTTGCTACTAGTGTGGATTCACTAGTTACTGATGTGGATGTGAATTTTCTGATGAAGCATTATGTTTAGGTTGTTCCTGGGAGTGAGCATGTTGATTGGATGGTTGAGATTCTAGTGTTTGATAGGATGATGTAGATGTGGACGATGTGCAAATTGGTTTTCGTGTCCCTATTGGAGTGGAAGCCTTTGGTGAAGATGAAGATGATTTGTGATCTTTCTTTGGACATCAAAGTGTGGGACACAATTTCCTATTTATCAAGGGAGTCTGATGTAGGAGCATCTTGGGTTTTCTTGGTAACTACTTTCGAGTTCATGGGAGGAGGCTTGGTAGTTTCTTTCGAGGGTGCTTGGACTCATACTTGGTTGAAGAAGGACTAGTGCTTAACATGCTCTGGGAGTTTGGCATGGTCTATGGAACTCAATATGGTCTTGGAGCTCGACATGGTCTATTGTGCTCGACATGTATTGGGAGTTCAATGATGCTTGGGATTTTGTTGTCACTCAACAGTCTATTGGTGCTGACTAGAGTTCTTGGTGCATTTAATGCATGAGCATGTGATTGTGATGTGGATTAATCTATGAGTTTGTGTGGACCTATTTTTGGTCTTGGTTATCTCTCCTATGTGCATTTAATTTTGGTTGTAAACTTGGGGCTTGTCCTAAGGGATTTATGTAGTTATCATGTGTTAACTGTGGGTTAAAATGAAGGTTAATGTTTTGTATTTAATGTTTTTTTTGAGCCAACTTGTGACTTAAATAAGCATTTAATGTGAGGGATTTATTTAATTTTTAATTGTTAGGCCAACTTGTGGCTTAGTTGGGTATAAGTAGGGGGTCTTGTGGTGTCTTTTGGTGATTGATTCATGGAGTGATTAACTCATTCAGAGGGAGTGGATCTTGAGTTCAGCATGGAGTAGTTGAAGGGAAAGTTTTTCAAAGTCTATGGATGGAGTGTCGAATGTGAGGTAGTTTACAACAAGATTGTGGTAGAGTTGCACATTTGTGAGAAGAGCTAGTGGCTACAGTTTAGAAATAAGGAGGTTGCTTGGTGGCTTGCAAGAACAAGTTGAGATCTTTGGAGGTTTCTACCAGATTGTTGTTATGTTATAGATCTAGACTAGCTAGGATAGGATTGAGTTGGATCTTGAAAAACTATCATTGTAATTGCTATTGTATTTGGCCATAACCTAAAAGGTCTTATAGTAGAGTATATTGCATGTGAACAATTATTTTATGAATAAAGATTTGTGATTTGGAATAAGATCTTGCATTTGTGTTGCATTTTTGTTGTGTGATTATTTGTTGGGTCTAGGACACCTCCTTTGGGGATTCTTCGACCTTGCATTGCATCATTGTTGAAGTATAGAAATGAGGAGATTGATGTAACCTATCATGGAACAATCATTATTTTGTCACTGATGTCAAACTTGCTACTTTCTAGTGAGACAATTTCTAATTTGGTCTGAATGCTATCATTTGATTGATTGATGAAGAGGATTTGAAAAGAAAGAATAATAAGAGCACCTATAGAAAGTTTGAGTTATATGGTGTATAAAAGAAGCACTAAGACCAAGTAAGAATTTGATGGTAGATTATATTACTTATCTACTTAAGGATACAATGAAAGGATACTTGTGCAAAGAGAAGAAAAAAATTAAGCAAAGAAATGTGTCTAGCAAGCTTGACTGAGCAAATAGTGGGAGCAGAGCAAGTTAGTGCAAGCTGAGCAGAAAGTTAGTTGAAGTCAAGAGAAGGAAATTCAATATGTGCCAAGAAAAGATAAATTTGGTAGGTGTTGAGTGAAGGAAGTTTAGTGTGTGCTTTGGACCAGTAAGACTTAGTGTATGTTGAGAAACCTAGTGTTGACCGAGCATTAAAAGACAATTATTGCCGAGCAAACAACATGTTATTGTTGAGTGCCAGTAAAATGAGTTTGATAAAAAATTTGATGAATTTGAGCAAACAAAGTTGATATCTTGAATCGTGTGAAGTGTGTGGAAGATAAGTATGATGAGTTGGTGGCATAAAATTCAAGATAAACCATTTTGAGACAAATTTGAAGATGATTTTAAGAGAAGTTTCTAGAGAGAACAACATAAAAAGAGGGTAGATTTGATGAATTTGACCTAACCCTAAGATGGGCAATTGTAGTGAAGTGAAAAAATATCTAAATTCTCTATATATAGAGATAACAAGCTAGAAGTAAGGTGTCATATTGAAAACTAGAGAGAGACAAGGAGTCTTGATATGTTGCTTCATTTGGTGGTAGAATTAATGAACCTACAGTTGGCATACTAAGCATGATGGCTCATGGAGGTGAAGACTTGAAGGTAAGTAGTCAAATACGAAGGAGATTGAATGCCAAGAAGAATGAAGGACTAAATAAGAGATCTATAATCTTTAAGTGAGTTATTTTTTTATCAGATCAAGTCCTGAGATCTATTAAATTTCCACAATCCATGTTAATGCTTTCAAATTTCTAGATTTGATTGTGTATAGTTTTTTTTACATCAACATTTCAGATCATGTTCTTTTCTCTTTAGCCTCCTAATGATGGATCATGTAGTATGATCCAAAATGTTGATGTAAAAAAACTATACGCAATCAAATCCAAAAATTTGAAAGCAGATCAGGTCCTACTATTACTTTCTAACAACTATATTAGTTTGGATAAATCCTTTGGATTAAGGTTGACCTAACAATCATGAGTAAATCCTTTAATAGGGTGACATTCTAATGGAATGTTCTAAAGTCCTTTAAAAAGGCTAACTCCTAAAAGGGTGATTAAAGTCCTTTAATCAAGGTAAAATGTAACAGTGTGATTTGTAAACTTTAACATAGTTGGTTCCTCACAGAGATCACTTCAAAAGAGTAAAAAATTGTAGTATGTTACAGGTGGTTTTTCCCAGATTGGGTTTCCACATAAAATCCTTGTGTCAAATTGTGTGAATGATTTTGTGGTATTTCATATTTACATTTCAGAAAAGTTCATTTGACCTAGGACAATAATATACCATGGTTTGAGATATTGGATGATCAATGCATACATATGTATTTGTTGAGTATTGAATTTTTTTATTTATACATTTGGAGCTTGGATAAATGATTCAACCCCCTCTTAGTTATTCTAAAGCATTCCAACAACTGGTATTAGAGCTTTTGGTGCATGTAAAGGAAATAATTTGAAGGTACTTGAAGCTAAAGATCAAGATGTACAGAAAAGAGGTGCCCAAGTTAAACAAGGAAAACTTTCCTACGTGGAAAAGTTTGAAGCTACATCTAGGAGGACTTGGAGATTATGCATAAAAAACTATCACCACAAAACATGTTGAAGTAGTTGGAGCCCTAACAATTGAACAACTCAAACAAAAGAAAGAACATAATCAAGAAATGTTGGAGATTGCATCTACCACAAGCTATTTAGAGTTTGAAGATATCAAAACATGTACCACTTCTAAAGGAACATGAGATTCCCTACAAAAGATCTATGGAGGAGACAAGAATGTGTTGAGAGCCAAAGCATAATGTCCAAGAGGAAGTTTTGATGAAATGAGAATGCAAGAAGGTGAGAATATAGTCTAGTATTGTATAAGAATCAAAGATGTTGTAAATGCAATCAGAGGAGCAAATGGAATTATTGAAGATGAGATTATTATCAAAAAAGTGTTAAGAAACCTACTACCTACCTATGCTATTAGAGTCTCTGCTATACAAGAATTGAGGTGTACTCTTGGTAGTGATCTAACCCTTGAAGAACTAGTTGGTAGATTCAATGATTTTACACTTTCAAATTGCGATAGTTTCAGATATGAGGATATTGTTTTTGCTTTCAAAGCTAAGATGACACTGAAAAAACCTAAAGGAAAGAAAAAGGTCAAACATGTTGCTAGTGATAGTGACATAAATTATGAAGATCTATAAGAACTGGAAGCATTTTTGGCTAGGAGATTTCATAGAGGCAAAAGAAAATACCAAGGTAAGTTACCCATGATATGTTTTAATTGTAGTGAAGTTGGTCATGTTGCAGCAAGGTGTCTTGAGAAGAAAAATAATAGAAATGAAGACAAATTCAGAGGTAGAAAAGACAAGAGTAACAAAGGCTATAAAGACAAGGGAAAGAAAGCTTGTCACATTATTGAAGAAGAATCTAATGATGAATCAAATGATCATGATGATGAAGTTATGTATGTTTCTATGAAAGATGATTCAAATGAAGATGAGGTAACTAGATTAGTATCTTATGTAACCAAAGGTGAAAGGTGGATAATTGACAGTGGATGTTCTCATCACATGATTGGTGACAAAAGTGAGTTCATTACCCTTGAGAATTACAATGAAAATAGTGTTAGATTTGGTAATGATGCACCCTATACAGTGAAAGGTAATGGATCAATAAGATTGACAGACAAGATCATGTGTGAAAACGATTATTATATAGAAGGAATTAACTATAATGTATTGAGTGTATCACAATTGAATAGTTTAGGATACAAATTTGAATTTGAACAAAATAAAGCTAAGATCTATGATGCTGATGGAGAACTCATAAGAAGTGGAGATTAGACTAGAGGTAATCTGCTTTATCTTGACATGAATGAAGCTACTTGTCTTGTTGTAAAATTTGATGATGTGTGGCTATGGCACATGTAAAATTTGACAACTTGGTTAGTATTAATAAGATGAAAAGAGTCAGAGGTTTGCCAAAATTGAAGAAACTTGATGATGGATTATGCCAGAACACTGATGATGGAGAAGAATGTTGCTTTAAAATATTGGAGAGAAGCTATTAGTACAACTGTCTATACCTTGAACTGAGTACAAGTCAAGAAAGGTACAAATTTCACACCTTACATTCTTAAGGACAACATAAAAGGTAAACTTGATGCAAAAAATGAAGAATGTATATTCCTATTTTATTCCATAAGAAGTAAAGCTTATAAGTGTTTAAATACTAACACTAAAAAAGTTGTGGAAAGTGGAAATGTAAAATTTGATGAATATACATAAATACATGAAGATGATTGAAAGAAGGAACCTGAGAATTACAAAACCTTTATGTACTACTATGAAGGAAGGTCTGCTAATGTTGATGATACTATAGCTGTTAATCAATAAGAATTAGTGACTATCGAGTCACATAAAATTGATGGTGAGTTACACTTAGGAGTCAAGTTACAATCAAAAGCTGGGGTACATTTTGATGTCGAGATTAGTTTACATGAAACAAATGCCATGTTATCTGATAGAGAAGTGTTGGATACAATTGCCTAAGTGTGTTTTTTCTTTGATGTTACACAAATGTCATATTAGTTGTCATTCAATGCTTATCGAGCTCACTTGGTTAGCTAGATAGTTTTCTTTGTCTACCGAGCATTCCTGAAGATTACTCTACGAAGAGAGTATCTACCGAACTCACTCGAGCATCAAAGGAATTTAGGTAGGAAATAGTGTTAATCGAGTTCTCATGGTTAGAAAAGGAAAGTTGGATAGAGTCAGCGTTCACTGAGTTCACTTGGGTTTCCAAAGGATTTTTTGCAAGTTCGTATTGTTAACCAAGCTTCTGTTGGTTAACACAGAAAATCATCTTAGAACTAGTGTTTACCGAGTAGGGTTAGCCGATAAGGGATTTTGTTGTAAGAAGCTTAATTATTTAAAGTATTTTTTCTAGCCAACTATGGTGATGATTATTGGTTATTTTAATTTGTAATTAAGCTAACTTGACAATCTAGATGGTATAAATGAAAGGTCAAGTTAAGATTTTTGTGTGTGTGTGAATATACTGATTGAATTGAGAAAGAAAGAGTAAGAGTGAACTTAAAGGATAAACAAGTATCCTTGTGGAGTAGAAAAGTGTTATACGATCAAGAAGGATCAAATATGAAGTAGAATAGAGATTTGTAATCAGCAATTTAGTTGCATCACAATCAAGTCATTTCATTATTACTTTCTTACCATTGTAGCAGTGATCTAAAATCTCTTAATAGAGTTGGTTTAATAGCCATTTGTAAATCCTCTAACAAGGTGATAGTTCCATAAAATTGTTTTAAGACCTCTTTCAAGGCCACTCCTTATAGGGTGATTAAATCCTCTAACAAGGTCACACCTAACAGTGTGTTTTGTAACCTTTAACCAAGTTGGATCCTAACAAGGCTCACTTCAGAAGAGTGAAAACAATAACTAGTTACATTGGTGGTTTTTCCCATACTGGGTTTCCATGTTAAATCCTGGTGTCTAATGTGTTCATGTTATTTCTCTTATGTTTGCAAATTAATCACTTTTAATGTTTTAAGACCAGTTAAAAGTAAATCACACTCTGCATTTATCGAGTTACAACATCTTCTGTGTGTTTACTGGATAACAACAACAATTAGTTTTATTTGACATCTAAGGGATCTAACATATATTTTAGTGGTAATTGATTCACCCCTCCCCTCTCAATTACTCCTTCTATATTTACAAAAATTGGTATCAGAGCTTTTGGTGCTTACAGGAAGGGTTTCAAGGACCTAAGCTGAAGATCAGGATGTCTTACAAGAGAGAGATTCCAAAGCTTAACAAAGATAACTTTTCAGCATGGCAAGGACTCATGAGACTTCATTTGGCTTCCATTAGTGATTTAAGCTTGAAGTATCTTGATGAAGAATACACAACTCCTACTGGTACATTATCTATCAGAGATATTGCTGAGAAAAATAACCATAACACCATGATGATTGATATTGGATCTACTCTTAGGTATGATGAATTTGATGAGATCAAGGACTACAAAACTGCTTTTGATATGTGGAATAAGCTAAAGGACATCTATGGTGGTGATAAAAATGTGAGGAGAGCCAAAGAAAAAAGCCTTCAAGGATAGCTTAATCAAATGAGAATGAGAGAAGATGAAAATGTAGCCAAATATGTGAAAAGAATCAAAGAAAGTGTTAGCACAATTAGAGTGTCTAGAGGAGAAATCAAGAATGAAACTGTTGCAAGTAAAGTTCTTAGAATATTACTTCCTATCTATGCAATTAGAGTATCTACTATTCAAGAAAAGAGGTGTGAGCCAAATCAATTGATGACTTTGGATACCTTAGTAGGAAGTTTGACAGCTTTTGAGCTAGACAACTATGACAATTATGTTCCAGCCTCCAAGAATATTGAATCTACATTTCAGGTCAAACTTTCACTTAAGGAGAAAGGAAAGAAAATAAAGGACATTTAGTTAGAAAGTGAAGAAGAATCAAAAGAAATTTTTGATAGTGATCTTGAAGTTTTTGAAGCTTTACCTACAAGGAAATATTCGAGAGGCAGAGGAAAATACAAAGGTAAAATTCCCCTAATCTATTTTTTATGTGAAGAAATTGGTCATATTGCTGCCAGGTGCCCAAACAAAGAAAGCAAGGATGATAAGAAAAGTCACAAGTGCAACGGCAAGAAGGATTTAAAAAATAAAAAATCATTCAAAGACAAAGGTAAGAAGACTTGTTCTATGGCTAAAGATTTTGATAAAAATGAAGATGAAATAGTATACATTGCTATGAAAGATGAATCTGATGAAGAAGAAGATAAGATGACACTTATCTCTCATGTTAGTAAGAATGACACATGGATCATAGATAGTGGATGTTCACATCATATGACTGGAGACAAAATTTTTTTTGAACATTTTAAAGTCTATGATGGTGGTAGTGTAAGGTTTGGAAACAATGAACCTTGTTGCATAAAAGGGAAAGACCAAATCTCATCAACCAAAGAACTTGTATGTGACAATGTCTATTGGGTTCAAGGACTAAAAAATAATCTATTGAGTGTGGAAAAACTGATCAACATTGGATTCAAGGTGGAATTCATGCATGGAAAGGCAAGACAACTAGATGACAAAGGTGATCTAATTGGATCAGGTAAACAAACTAGAGGTAACCTATTTTATCTTTATCTTGGTGATTGTTCATGTTTTATTAATCAAATGGAAGAAAGTTGGTTATGACACAAGAGATTATGGCATGTAAACTTTGATAATATGGTCAAAATAAGAAAATTAAAAAAAGTAAGAGGTATTCCTAGTTTAAAGAAACCAGATGTAAGTTTATGTAAGAATTGTCAGATTGGCAAAATGGGAAAGACTAGTTTTAAAAGAAAAAACTATTAGTTTGATCATATCTTAGAAATTGTGCATACTGACCTATGTGGACCCATTGGAATAGAAAGCTATAGTGGAGGAAAATTCTTTATTCTTTTTGTTGATGACTATTCAAGAATGATGACTATTTTGCATCTTAGAGAAAAGTCAGAAGCATTCGAGAAATTCAAATGGTATCTAGCAAGAATAGAAAAGGAAATAGGGAAAAGATTGAAATGCTTAAGATTAGATAGAGATGGTGAATTCATCTCCAATGAATTCATTAACTTTTGCATTGAAAGAGGAATTAAAAGACAAGTATCAGCCCCTGGTACTCCCGAGCACAATGGAATAGCTCAAAGAAGAAATAGATCTATTATGGATTGTGCAAGGACTCTAATGATTGAAAAGAATGCTGATATCAACTACTGGAAGGAAGCTATCAACACTATAGTTCATACTTTAAACCAAGTATAGTTGAAGAAGGACTTATATGAAACTCCCTATGAATTATTGTATGGCTATAAACCCAATGTAAGTTACCTAAAAAATATTTGGAAGTAAATGTTATATCTTGAAAGAATCTAGAAAAGGCAAGTTTGATGTGAAAGGTGATGAAAGTATATTCTTAGGATATTCTTGCAGAAGTAAGGCATATAGATGTTTGAATTTGTCTACTCATAAAATCATAGAAAGTGCACATGTGAGAATTGATGAGTTTATAGAAAGGACTGAAGAAGAAAGCAAAAAGGAACTAGAAGATTACAGGAAATTTGTTTACTTTGAACCTGATACATTGCCAGACACATCTATCAATAAGCAGACTTCTACTCTTGAGTCTTCCTCAGTTACCGAGTTGCAAGAAGTTCAAAATGAGTCACAAGAACTTGAGTCACATTCTGAAGCTATCAAGCCAATGCCTACCAAGTCTAAGCAACTAGAGCTAGAAGTTGAAATTCAAAATGAAGACAGTGGAATTCATTGAAAAGGTAAAGAACCTATATTGGCTAAGTATGTTAGAAGGCATCATGCAGCTGATCAGATTATTGGAGATAAATTAGAAGGTACTATGACAAGAAGTAAGCTAAAAGGTAAATGTTTACTTGTTGATTTTGAACTTAGAAATGTTAAAGATGCATTGAAAAATGAAAATTGGATTGAAGCTATGAATGGAGAAATAGAGAAAATATAGAAGAACAAAACTTGGACTCTTGTTCCTAGGCCTAAAGATAAAAATGTGATTGGAACAAAATGGGTATTCAAAAATAAGCTAAATGAAGATGGACAAGTATCAAGAAATAAAGCAAGAATGGTGTGTAAAGGATATTCTCAAGAAGAAGGAATCGATTATGGTGAGACTTTTACTCCTATTGCAAGATTAGGAGGTGTTAGGACTCTACTTGCGTATGCTACTCATAAAAGATTTAAACTATATCAGATGGATGTTAAATTTGCATTTCTCAATGGTATTCTGGATGAAAAAGTCTACATTGAGCAACTAGAAGATTTTGTTTATCTAGACAAAAAGGACATGGTCTGCAAATTACACAAACACTATATGGTCTGAAACAAGCTCCTAGAGCATGGTATGAAAGGTTACACAACTACCTTAAACAGATTGGTTTTCAAAGAACTAATGATAACAATAGTTTGTACATCAAGGAAGGACCAGAAAATGAGATTTTTTTGGTAGAAATATTTGTGGATGACACTCTATTTATAGGGAATGATGATCCATGCAAAGAATTTTTAGAACAAATGAACAAAGAGTTTGAAATGTCCATGTTTGGTGAGATAAAATTCTTTGTTGGACTTCAAATACAACAAAGAAAGAATGGTATCTACATTACTCAATCTAAGTATATCAAAGAGATACTCAAGAAATTTGGAATGGAAGATTCTAAACTAGTTGGAACCCCCATGTGTACTAGACTAAAGATTACCAAAGAGGATGATTCAAAAGAGGTAGATCAGACCTTATACTGATCAATGATTGGAAAATTATAGTATGTACTTCATACAAGGCCTGATATTGCTTTAATAGTTGGGATAGTGGTAGGATTCTCAACTAAACCTAAAGACAATTATATTATGGCAATCAAAAGAATTTTGAGATATCTAAAAGGTACTGAAGATTATGGTCTATGGTAGAAACTTGTAGGAAACTTAGACCTAAAGGTATTCACTGATGCTGATTGGGTAGGAAATCTTGATGACATAAAGAGTACAAGTGGTGGATCATTCTTTCTTGGTAAAAGATTGGTATCTTGGATAAGCAAAAAGCAAAACTGCACATCCCAATCTACAACAGAAGTAGAATATGTTGCAGCAATAGTGAATTGTTCTAATATTGTTTAGTTTAAATAGTTGTTGGAAGGCATGAAGGTTGAGATCAAAGAACCAGTTCTCATGTATTACGATAACACTAGCGCAATTAACATATCAAAGAACCTAGTGATGCATTCCAAAACTAAGCACACTGCTATAAAATATCATTTTTTTAGAGAATTGGTGTAGGATAAAGAAATCAGATTGGAATATGTTCACACAAAAGAATATATTGTAGACATATTCACCAAGCCATTACTTAAGGATGCATTCCTATATCTAAGAGGGAGAAACTTTCTATCAGAGGAAGTCTTGTTTTCAAATTTTATTGTGCTATGACATGTTGTGTTGTCATCAATACCGAAGAGGGAGAATTTTGGATACAATTGCCTAATTGTGTGTTGTCTTTGATGTTACAAAAATGTCATATTAGTTGTTAGTCAATGCTTATCAAGCTCACTTGGTTAGCTAGACAATTTTCTTTGTCTACTAAGCATTCCTAAAGATTACTCTGCGAAGACAGTATCTACCAAACTCACTCAGGCGTCAAAGGAATTTAGGTAGGAAATAGTGTTAACCACATTCTCATGGTTAGCAAAGGAAAGTTGGATAGAGTCATCATTCACCGAGTTCACTTGGGTATCCAAAGGATTTTTTACAAGTTTGCAATGTTAACCAAGCTTCTGTTGGTTAACACAGGAAATCATCTTAGAACCAGTGTTTACCGAGCAGGGTCAACCAATAAAGGATTTTGTTGTAAGAAGCTTAATTATTTAGATATTGTTTCTAGTTGAATATGGTGATGATTATTGGTTATTTTAATTTGTAATTAAGCCGACCTGATAATTTGGATGGTATAAATGAAAGGTCAAGTTGAGATTTTAGTGTGTGTGCGAATATGCTGATTGAATTGAGAAAGAAAGATTAAGAGTGAACTTAAAGGATAAGTAGGTATCCTTGTGAAGCAAAAAAGTGTTATACAATCGAGAAGGATCAAGTATGAAGTAGAATAGAGATCTGTAATCAGCAATTTAGTTGCACAATTGGGTCATTTCATTGTTACTTTCTTACCATTGTAGCAATGATCTAAAATCTCTTAATAGAGTTGGTTTAACAACCAATTGTAAATCCTCTAACAAGGTGATAGTTCCATTGAATTATTTTAAGGCTTCTTGCAAGGCCACTCTTTATAGGGTGATTAAATCCTCTAACAAGGTCACACCTAACAGTGTGTTTTGTAACCTCTAACCAGGTTGGTTCCTAATAGGGCTCACTTCAGAAGAGTGAAAATAGTAACTAGTTACATTGGTGGCTTTTCCCATATTGGGTTTCCATGTTAAATATTGGTGTCTCATGTGTTGATGTTATTTCTCTTATGTTTGCAAATTAATCACTGTTAATGTTTTAAGATCAGTTAAAAGTAAATCACACTCTGCATTTATCGAGTTACAACATCTTTTGCATATTTACCGGATAAAAAGAACAATTAGTTTTATCTGACATCTAAGGGATCTAGGATATATTTTAGTGGTAATTGATTTTCCCCTCCCCTCTCAGTTACTCCTTCTATATTTCCAACGAGAAGTACATAGTGAACCTAAGATTGAACTTCATGAATGAGCTATTGTTGAAAGAAGAACATAGCCAATATTATCAAACTATGTCATAAGAGATCATCATATTGAAATAATCATTGGAGAAAGAGAGGTTGGACCAATGAAAAGGAATATATTAAGGAATGAGACATGTTTGTTAAGCATACATGAACCTATATTAGTGAAAGATGCATTAGAGAATGAAGACTAGAGTCAAGCCATGAAAGAATAAAATAATTAGATTGAGAAGAACAAAACATGGAGACTAGTTCCAAGACCAAAGGACAAGAATGTTATAGGAACCAAGTGGATTTACATAAAAAAATTGGACAATAATTGTGAAGTAACAAGGAATAAGGCAAGGTTAATCTACAAAGGTTATGCATAAGAAGAGGGAATTGACTATGGAGAGAAATTTGCCCCAATTGCAAGATTGGAAGGAGTAAGAACTTTGCTTACTTATTCTACCTATAAAGGATTCATAGTTTATCAAATTGATGCTAACTCAACATTTTTGGATGGTATACTGGAAGAGGAGATTTACACTGAAAAACTTGAAGGATATTTTTATCCAAACAATAAGAACATGGTGTGTAGACTGCACAAAGCTTTATATGGTTTAATGCAAGCTCTTAGAGCATGGTACGAAAGATTACATAATTATCTTGTTAATATTTTTTTTGAGAAGACTAATGGAAACAACAATCTATACCTGAAGACAAAAGGAGGTAAAGGAATTTTAGTAGCTGAAATATTTGTTGATGATATCATATTTGGAGGACAAAATACATTATGTAAGACATTTGCAAATGAAATGATGAAAGAATTTAAGATGTCTATGTTTGGAGAAATAATTTGTTGGATTACAAGTTTATTAGATGAAATATGGTATTTCTATTACTCAGTCCAAGTATGTAAAGGTGATCATGAATTTTTTTGGTATGGAAGATTTAGGACTAGTTAGTACCCCCATGGTGACAGGGCATAAACTATCCAAAATTGATGATTTTGCTAAAGTAAATCAAACATTGTACAGGTCTATGATTGGAAAATTGCAATATGTAGTTCATAGCAAACCCAAGATTGCACTAGTTGTTGGGATTGTAATAAAATTTTCTGCAAATCCTAAGGAAAATCACTTAATGGTTGTTAAAAGGATTATGAGATACATGAAAGGTATAAAATACTATGACAAGATAAATGAGAAGTTTGAATTGAGAGCCTATACAAATGGTGATTGGTTTGGAAACATTGATTATAGAAAAATTACAAGTGGTGGAGCATTTTTCTTAGGAAAAAGATTGGTTACCTAGACTAACAAGAAACATTACTCTATTTCACAATCTATTGTTGAACCTAAATATGTGGTTGCTTGTGTAAATTGCACAAATATGGTGTGGATCAAATAATTACTCAAAGGAATGAAGGAATAAATTACTGGATGTGTGGTTATTTATTGTGACAATACAAGTGCTATAAACATAACTAAGAACCTTGTGATGCATACAAAGAAAAAGCACATTGCAATCAAGTATCATTACTTGAGAGAGCTGGTTCAAGACAAAGAAGTAAGAATAGAATATGTGAATACAAAGGAATAGATGACCGATATATTCACAAAGGCTTTACCTAAGGATACACATGAATAACTTAGAGGTAAACTAGTGATGATACCCCTATCCAAAGCTACTTAAGAAGCAAGAGTAGTGCCTTACATCAATTGAGTTGAATGACACAATTTTACAACTTGATGTAGTAGATCTTACTTTAGGAATTGCTTGAAGTAAGGAAGGAACTGAAACAAAAGATTTATAGTTACATGCAAGGTGACAAAGGGAGAACCTCAATTGTTGATATCTACATGAAAAGATGTCAAGTCTTTGGCATTGTTATCAAAGAGGAAGAATATACATAGAGAAATTAGGGAGAGTTTACTACAAGTTACTACAAGTATGAGGGAGCGTTAGTACCAGAAAAGAGAGAGATCAGAAAGAGGAAGAGTTACACTTAATATTTGAAGAAGAACAGATATTGTATCCTATACAAAAGAAGGACAAATACTGATAGAGGGAGAGATTCAATACAAGGTTTTAAGTTTCTTTTTGGTATTGTTGTTGGTATTGGTTTACCATCAATGCCAAAGAAGGAGATTGTTGAAATGAAGAAGATTGTTGAAGTATAGAAATGAGGAGATTGATGTAACCTATCATGGAAGAATCATTATTTTGCCATTGGTGTCAAACCTACTAGTTACTGGTGAGACAATTTCTAATTTGGTCTAAATTCTATCATTTGACTAATTGATGAAGATGATTTGAAAAGAAAGGATAACAAGAGCACCTAGAGAAAGGTTGAGTTATATGGTGTATAAAAGAAGAACTAAGACCAAGTAAGATATAGTGTATTGCTTATCTACTTAAGAATACAATGAAAGGATACTTGAGAAAAGATAAGAAGGATAAGAAAATAAATGTGTCTACCAAGCCTGACCGAGAAAATAGTGAAAGCTTAGAAAGTTAGTGCAGGTTGAGTAGAAGGTTAGTTAAAGTTGAGTGAAGGAAGTTCAGTATGTGCCAAGCAAAGATAAATCTAGTAGGTGTTGAGAAAAGGAAATATAGTGTGTGTTAAGCACCAATAAGATTTAGTGTATGCCAAGCAACCTAGTGTTGACTGAGCATCATAAGACAATTATTGCTGAGAAAACATGTTATTTCCAAGTGCTAATAAAATGAGTTTGATCGAAGATTTGATAAATCTGAGCTGACAAAGTTGATTTCTTGAATTGTGTGAAATGTGTGGAAGACAAGTATGATGAGTTGGTGGCACAAAATTTAAGATAAACCATTTTGAGATGAATTTGAAGAGGATTGTAAGAGATTTTTCTAGAGAACAACATGGAAAAGAGGTATATCCTATGAATTTGACCTAACCCTATGACGGACAATTGTAGTGAAGTGACAAAAGATCTAAATTCTCTATATAACAAGATAATAGGCCATAAGAAAAGTGTTATAATTCTTATTAGAGAGAGACAAGGAGGCTTGAGGTGTTGCTTCATTTGGTGCGAAAAGGAATGAACCTGTAGTTGGCATACTAAGCATGAAGGCTTAAGGAGTTGAATGCTTGAAGTGTGAACAAGTAGTTAGAGATGAAGGAGGTTGAATGCCAAGTAAAATGGAGGAATAAATAAGAGATCTGTAATCTACAAGTGAGTTGTTTTTTAATTAGATCAGTCCTACTATTACTTTCTAACAACTATACCAGTCCAAATAAATCCTTTGGACTAAGGTTGACCTAAAAATCATGAGTAAATCCTTTAACAAGGTGAAATTCTAATGGGATGTTCTAAAGTCCTCTAACAAGGTTCACTCCTAACATGTTGATTGAAGTCCTTTATTCAAGGTCACATTTAATAGTGTGCATTATAACCTTTAATAGGATTGGTTCCTCATAGAGTTCACTTCAAAAGAGTGAGAATTGGTAGCATGTTACTGGTGGTTTTTCCCAAATTGGGTTTCCATGTAAAATCCTTGTGTGAAATTGTGTAAATGATTTTGTGGTATTTCATGTTTATATTTTTGCAAAGTTCATTTGACCTAAGATAGTAATACACTATAGTTTGAGATATTAGATGATCAATGTATGCATATGTATTTGTTAAAAAAGTTTTATCTATACATTTGGACCTTGGATAAATGATTCACCCCCCTCTCAATTATTTTAAAGCATTCAAACATGATGTTCTAGTGAACTTGAGATAAATTTGACAAAAAATTTAATATCTAATGTGAAAATGTTAAAATAATTTGAAAAAGAAGGATTCTGATGTAGGCATCTCAAACATTTTTAATGATAAGGAATCTGTTGTAGATATATTGCACAGTCTTAAGCCAATAGGCTTTGACTTCTCAAACATAAAGGTTTTGATGTGTTTTTTGTATCATAAGAAATTCTTCAATTAAATTTAAAACGTTATTATGTAAAATATTTGTCTTTAAATAGACAATTGTGTAAATGGCTCATTTAAAAAATTGCTGCTATTATAATGAGACACATGTAACTTGAATCTATAGGTTTTATGCTAAGCACCTTGCTTATGGACCTAGCTCATAATGCTTTTAA
Source organism: Cupressus sempervirens (assembly GCA_028749045.1). Taxonomy (NCBI): domain Eukaryota; kingdom Viridiplantae; phylum Streptophyta; class Pinopsida; order Cupressales; family Cupressaceae; genus Cupressus; species Cupressus sempervirens. The sequence goes on from CM053790.1 coordinate 397,898,973, forward strand.
CTCTATTGATTTCTTGAATTCAGATTTGTGGGTTAGTATGAAGTCTTCCCATTTTCCTATTCACTAGGGTCCCTATTCAAAAAGCTGGGAAAAATTGCATTGTTTGATCAATCTTCAAATTACCTTGATGTTGGCTTATATTTCTAGACTTAGTCTAAATATTACCATCTTATCTTGCTTACTTAGTTTATTATACAAAGAATCATGACAATGAAGGCAAGATTGATGATGAACACCAAAAGCAAGTAATTTTTAGTGGCATATTAGCTACAAGTGGTATGTGTCACAAGTCTCTAAGTTGTAACCTTTCTTTCTTAATTGGTATGTGTCCCAAGTCCATAGAAGTTTATACACATAATGGTATTGTGATAATTGTTGGGAATGCATAGCATGAATGTATTAAAATACCTTGGCAATTTTTAATCAAATGTCATAGGAAGGTGTAAATTTAGATTTAGCAATCTTTGTTAGAATGTGTTAGAATTGGTGGTTTGTAACTTGACATAAATATCGATGAATTTTTTTTCAAAAATAGATTGTTTTCAAATGTATTTTTTAACCTTGAGTTGTATGAATGCGGACACATTCCAAGAGTATATATTGTTTGAAAATATGCATGAAGGAGATGTGATCTCATGGATTGTGGTGATTGTAGGGTATAGACATAGTGACATTATTGAGGCTTTGAATCTTTAAAAAAATGTTGAAATAAAATACAGTCTCATGGACCATAAAGTTTGTGGGACATGCACAAAGTGGACTTTGGAATTGTTTGATAGAGCCACAATTATATTCTAGCAAATGAAAATTGAAGGTATTGGATTTGTTTATGTTTTCTTTATATTCAGGGTTTATTGGTTGATGATTGTAAATATTTCAATAGAATTTTTTTCTTGCAATATCTTGGTGTGATTCACCCCTACTGCCCAGCTAGATGGCTTCCTCTCCATCACCATAGGCATTAGTGGCTTTAACTTCGTAGCTGCTCTATTAGGGAAAATAGGTCTTACAAATAATGTTTGATTGGGCAACTCTCCATCTTATCCCATGACTTCATGTAGTGATGTCCTCCCTTGAAGTCAAAGAAAGTTGCATAGAAAGGACATCCTATTAGACTACCAACAAGGATTCCAGACATAGATCTTTTGTCAATATCTAACAAAGTCATAAGGATTTTGTAAGGGTTTTACAATGTATCATACCAAATTATCTTAGTAGGCCAAATTAAATTTTTTTTACTCAAACCATGAAAATATGAGTTACTTTAGGATAAATTGTTTAATTTTACAAAATTGCAAACTGAAACTTCAATAAATCCCCAAACCTTAAACATTTAAATTTTATCAATGTTGAATTTGGACCAAAACTAACAATTATCAATATTAATATCTTATTTGTACATATTTTTGGGCCTAAATATATTGAAACTAGAAAGGCAATAGATATCCTCTTACTGGACTATGCAATAGATCTAGTTAATGAATCTCTAAACTAAGAAGGAACATGGTAGTTTATGGAGGTCTTGCAGGAATAAAACCCTTAGGTTCTAGAACATCTACCAAGATTTTTTTGATATTTCCATTTTTAAAAATACTTATGATGGTAAGATTTTTTAAATTTTAAGGAGAAAAATGATTTTTCTCCTTACCTCAACCAATGAAAAATAAAAATAATTTATATTTTAAAATACGTTAAAAATAAATATCAATAATCATTGATAATGTTTTGGGTTCAATAAAGTTTAAGGAGGAAAATATCCTTGAGACAAATGCAACGTTGACCAAAATTGAAAAAAAATCACTCTATTTTCAAAGATTTGAAAAATAAAAAGTTTTGACTTTCAGTGTATTCTCTATAGAAGATAGTCCGCACCAAAGTTTAATACTTTATTTTGATTGATTGTTTGACCAGTCAAATAAATAAATAAAAATAGCACCAAATGGATGCTAATGGGGATTGCAAATACACACGTTATCAGACTTGGGAAATTTGAAAACCAAAATTGGGAATTTGGCATGTCCACCAACTATGTTAAACATTCAACAAGGGGTGCAAGTACCAAAATTCCTACCATATGTGTAGTTGTTGAAGTATTGTGGGTTAGGGAAATGAAGAATTAAAATGAAGGTTGAGAATAAATGATTTGGTGTTGTGATAATGTAGTTAAATAACTATTGATCATAGGCGTGAATGCATTGGAGGAACAATTGAAATAAAATGAGAATTATACATACAAACTAGGAAATTAACCTTCTTTAAAGTTGTGTCTTTTTGATAGTAAAATTTATATAATTGTAAAAAATTTAATAATTAGTACCCTCTACATGTATCCCTCCTTCTTTGACATTTTACCTTATACACAAGAAAGAGATTGCTACTCGTTCTTCACTCGAACTTGGTGCAGAAGCACCTAGGCAGGCTAAGTGTGAAACCTAGGTATTTCCTTATTTTTGGTTTTTAGTGATGCTAGCCACATCAATAGTCTAATAATAGGTCCTATGTGGTCCTTAGGTGTGTTTAGGAGACTTCGCAAGACCCAAATGACCAAGTTGCTAGAAGTTGTCGAATATTGTCAACTAGGTGACTTAGGTCCTGTAAAGGCTAAAATGGTCTAGAAAGGTTCCAATGAATTTGAATAGTTTATTTGAAGTAATTTAATTCATACTATATGTCTAATTGGTATTTGTGCCAAATTTGGAGGTCTAACTCCACCTAGAACAAAAGTTGCTAAAATGTTGTCATGACACCATTTTCTTGCAAAAAAAGCAACTTTTTGCATTTGTTGAATTTGAAATGTCCTAATTGTTTAGAAAATTTATATAACTAATGGAGGATCCTTTAAATATGTGAGGAAAATCATTTTCATGGGTTGTTCAAGTTGGTTTTGCATTTGTACAGATTGTGCAAGTGTTTCATTGCTGGTTTTATGCATTTAGAGGCATTTTTAAAAGAGAAGGATTGAATGGCCTAATTTTTGTGTTGTAAAAGTTCTAAAATATTATTTTTAATATTATTTTAGTGTTTTTTTAATCATTTAAATTTATTTGCATTAGTTTAGAAAATCTTTTTGTTCTTGCTAGGTTGTTGGTCTAAATAGAGCTGCACTTAGAAAATGGGATATTAGGGCCACTTCCCACCATTGGAAACCTCTGGTATTTTGGGATTTTAAACTAAGGTACATTTACATTATGTACTAGGAAGGAGGTCCCTTGGAAGAATTAGCAAGAATTTATGAAGTGATGCCTTAGGCAAGCCAAATGCAACTTGGCTAGAAATCACAGTTGAAAAAATGAGCTATGGAGGGGATTGAGCAGGCAAATACCTCAATCTGGCCACATAGAAAGTAAGGAGAAGGTCTAACCATGCTTTAGTACAAAGGATAGGTCTTGTAACATTTCATAAGGTGGTGTTCCATCACAACAATGATAAAGCACTTGAAACCCTCATTTTTGGCCTAAAATTGTACTTTGGTTGTACAACTAGTTTGAAGGTTGAAAAATCACAAAATATTGAAGTACCCTAAAAAGGGTATCCATAAATGCAATTTTTTGTAGGGTTGTTAAGAAGTTTTTCAAGAAAATATTGTTGTCAACTATTTAAGAGGGCTAATTCCTAGTAGCCTTGTATATTCCCTAGTAGATTGAATGCACCTATGAAATTAGCATTTCTCAGGGTCATGGATGTTAGAAAGAGTATAAAAAAACCTTGGATGAAGAAATAGCACCCTTGGAGCTATAGATGGACTTGAGAGTTAGTAGTGGACTAGAGCTGGCTAGCAAGAAATTTGATGTTACTTTGTTGGTGTGCCCCCAACTAAAGGATTAAGATCTCTTGAGCAAGGTCCTAGTAAGCATAGGATGTGAAGAAGCCCTAGTGGGTCTAGTGAATGACCTAAGGTAGCCCTAAGAGAGCTTAGGGTTTGAAAGAAAGGTTGGGGTGTTACATTAGAGTGGTATTAGAGCAAGTTAAATATTTGGGAAAAGGTAGTGGATGTTTGAAGCTACAGAATTAGTAGGTGAATCCATGATGGTGACTAATGTTGAATTAGCCAAAGAGGTTAATGAACAAAGGCATAGAAATCAACTTCTTGAAGAAGCACTGGAAGAGGTGAAACAAAAAGTGGATGCAGTTGCAGAGGTAGCTAGGAAAAGAGATGAAGAAGAAGATGGGAAGGGTAAAAAGGTAGTAGAGGAAGACATTGTACCTGAACCTAATCCTATCTTGTAAGAAGATCCCTTCTTGAAGGCAATCAAAGTGCTAGGAGGTAAAGCTTTGGAAGGACTGCCACTTTTTAGTGGTAAGATGGATATTGATGCAGTTATGGATTGGTTAGAGGATATGGAAAACCACTTTGAGTGTGAAGGTATCTCGAAGGAACAAAAGGTTAAGGTTGCTAAGTCAAGGCTTAGAGGCTCAACCTTAACATGGTGGAAGTATGTACAACATGAAAGAGTCAACATGGGAAAGAATCCAATTGCAAATTAGAGTGCTATGGAAAACAAAATCAAGGAGAACTTCCTACCTAAAGACTTTGAGATCCAAATCCATAAAAAAAGGAAAGGACTAAAGCAAAATGATCTTGATTTGACCTCCTATACTGAAGAATTTCAAAGGTTGTGTTTGAGATCCAAGAAGCAAGAAGAGGAGTCACTCAAGGTGGAAAGGTAGCTTAGTGGCTTGAAGTGGAACATTCAAGAGGAGCTTAGCTTATGGGCACCTACCACTATCCAAAGATGTCATCAACTAGCTTTGAAGCTAGAAGAAAGAACAAGAGGAAAGGAGATTCAAACTTCAAAGATAGAGGCAAAGGCAGAAATCAAAAAAATCAAAGAGGATGCTACCAAGGAGAAAGCAAACCCATGGAAAAAACTATTGACCACTCGTCAAGAGGTGGTTATAATAGAGGGAGAGGAAACCAAGGAGGATCAAGTAGGGGTAGAAGGTAGGATCAACTCTTACTTTGCAACAATGAAGTGTTACAATTGTGGTCAACTAGACCATCTTGCCTATAGGTGCTTGGACAAATACTCTTCTTCAAGCCAAGATAAAAGGCTAGCATATGCACAAGAAGATAATGCAAGTTGAAAGGATGTTGATATAGAACATATTGAGTCTAAAAGAGGTGATAACCTCATGTTTAGGAGGGTGTTGATCAAGCAACCAGCTCCTAATGAGCCTAGACATAAGAGGACATTGTTTAGGATCAAATGCAAGATCCTAGGAAAAGTATGCAAGGTGGTGGTTGATTCTAGATCAAATGATAATTTAATATCAAAGGAGGCTATTAAAAAGCTCAAACTAAAGAAGATACCTCATGAAAACCCTTACAAGGTCACATGGCTTAACAAAGGGCAAAGCATCGTAGTGAATGAGCAAGCATGGGTGGATTTCTCAATTGTAGGATATAAAGATTGGTTGTTGTGTGATATTTTACCAATGGATGCTTGCCATATTTTTCTAGGGAGTCCATGAAAATTTTATATGGAGGTGGTGTATGATGGTAGGGATAATTCCATAACATTCAAAAAAGGATCCAAGACTTTCAAAATTTAGTCCTTGTTGGAAGGGGAAGAACCATAGTCCTGATTTCTTAGTGTGCTGCTATGTGGAGAGAAAGAGTTTATAAAAGACCTTAAGCATATGAAGAGCCAAGGATTTGTAGTGATACTAAAGTCCACTAATGAAGAAACATCAGTCAAGGAACCCTTATTTATTGAAGTCCAAAATTTTCTTGAAAAGTATAAGGACATAGTGAGTGATGGTACCCCAGCTACCCTACCTCCTAGGAGGGTTATAATTCATCAAATAAAATTTGTACTAGGGGCCTCTTTTCCTAATAAGGAAGCCTATAAGATCACTCTAGATTAGAACCTTGAAGTGGTAAGACAAGTCCAAGAGTTGATGGACCAAGGTTTGATCCAAAAGAGCATTAGTCCTTGTACAATCCTGATGGTTTTGGTATCCAAGAAGGGAGGAAAATGGAGGTTGCCTATTGAATCAAGGTCCATTAACCACATTACAATTAGGTATAGGTTTCCTATTCCAAGAACTCAAGATATTATGGATTGTCTAGGAGCTTCTATGTATTTCACTTAGTTGGACTTGAAAAGTGGGTATCACTAAATTAGAATAAAAAGAGGGAGATGAATGGAAGGCAACATTTAAGACTATTGATTTTCTTTATGAATGGCTTGTGATGCCATTTGGTCTTTCTAGTGCCCCTAGCACATTCATGAGGCTTATGAATGAAGTGCTCAAAGACTTCACATGTAGATTTTTGGTGGTGTACTTAAACGATATCCTCATCTACAACAAGACCAAAGAGGAACATGTCAAGCATGTAAAGGCAGTTTTGAAGAGGCTTCATGAGGAGAAGCTAGCTATCAACCTTGAGAAGTGTGATTTATTCAAGAAAGAGTTAGTATATCTAGGCTTTGTGGTGTCTAAAGGAACCTTGAAGATGGACAAGGAGAAAGTTGTTGCTATCCTAAGTTGGCCTACACCTACCACTACAATTGAGGTAAGAAGCTTCCATGGATTGCCCTAATTTTATAGGAAATTCATTAGAAATTTTAGTGGTATTTGTGCACCCTTACTTGATACCATAAAGGGGGGTTAAGTTTAGGTGGACCTTAGAAGTTGAAAATTCCTTTGATATGTTGAAGAAGAAAGTAGCCACTCAACCCATCCTACAATTTCATAGTTTTGACAAGCTATTCACCCTAGAATGTGATGCAAGTTGCTTAGCCATGAGTGGGGTTTTGAGTCAAGAAGGTACACCAATATCCTTCTATACTGAGAAGCTAAATGAGGCCAAGAAAAAGTACTCATCCTATGACCTAGAGCTTTACGCCTTAGTCTAATGGCTTAGGAAATGGAGACATTGTTTGTTACCAAAAGAATTTGTTGTGTTTATAAATAATCAAGCTCTTAGCTACATCAACACATAGGCGAATTTGAACAACATGCACTTAAAGTGGATGGATTATTTGCAAACCTTCACCTTTATAATAAAGCATAAGAAAGGAAAAATGAATAAGGTTGTTGATGCATTAAGTAGATGGGTTTTAATAGTCCAAGAGATTCAGCTCCATAGCATTGGAATGGAGAGTTTTTAGAATCTTTACAAGAATGATGAGGACTTTTTTGAAGCCTATAAGGTATGCATGGACTTTGAAAACCACTTTCATAGCAAATTTTTAGAATACACTTTGCAAAATGGGTTGCTATTTAATGGTAACCAATTGTGTGTACCAAGAGGTTCCATGAGAGAGAAACTAATACAAGAGAAGTATAATGGCGGCTTGAGTGGGCATTTTGGTATCAGCAAGATAATAGAACTAGTGTAAAGGTTCTATTATTGCCTAAATTGGTCAAAGATGTAACCGAGTATGTGGAGCAATGCATGGTGTGCATAAAGACAAAAGGAGGAATGAGCAATGTAGGTCTTTATCAGCCTCTACCAATTCCCAACTAGCCAAGGGATTTTTTAAGTATGGATTTTGTTTTAGATTTTCCTAAAACTAAGTGAGGATATGATAACATCTATGTTGTTGTTGATAGATTTAGTAAAATGAGGCATTTCATTCCATGTAAGATAACTAATGATGCAAGTCATATAGCTCATTCATTTTTCAAAGAGGTTGTAAGGATTCATGGACTTCCATTAAGCATTATGTCATATTGGGATGTAAAATTCATGAGTCACTTTTGGAAGACTTTATAGAAGAAGCGTAGCACTAGCATGTCTTTTGGTTCAACTTACCATTCTCAAACTGATGATCAAACTGAGGTGGTTAATAGGACTTTTTGTCAAACTTGGGATGCTATCATCTCACAAGCAGAATATGCCTACAATGATAGCAAGAATAGGACTACTGGAAAGAGTCCTTTTGAAATTGTTTATGGAATGCATCCAAGAGGTGTGTGTGAACTAAGGTGTCTTCAAAACATGGATTATATTAGTGGTTAAGTTGAAGACTTTGTACAAACTATGAAAGAGATTTAGGAGCAAGTCAAGAAGACTATTCAAGACAAAACTCTAAAAGTCAAAGCCAAGGTGGACGAAAAGAAGAAGGATGTTTAGTTTGCTTTTGGGGACTATATGATGGTCCATTTGAACAAATAAAGGCTTCAAAAAGGTATTCCTACTAAGCTATAGATGAAGAGGGTAGGGCCTTGTAAGACATTGGCTAAATATGGAGCAAATGCCTATAAGGTAGATTTACCTTCTGATTTGGGAATATCCCCTATTTTTAATGTGCAAGACTTGGTGGCATACAAAGGTGACTCATCTTTGATCAGTCTAGATGTTCATGAAGATCTTGAACCTATTGCAACACCTACAAACAACAAGTTGGAGGTAGAAAAGGTGTTAGACTCAAGGGTGAATAAGTCTATAAGGCACAAGATGTATATGGAGCACCTCATCAAGTGGAATGGAAAACCAACTTAAGAGGTTACTTGGGTTGCTGAGTTAGATTTAAAAAGGGTTGGTATACCCTTGGACCTGATACCATCAAATTCTTCTTAGCTCCTTGGAGAGTGGGGGGGGAGTATGGTGCAAAAGCACTTAGGCAGGCTAAGTGTGAAAACTAGGTATTTCCTTATTTTTGGCTTGTAGTGATTCTAGCCACATCACTAGTATAATAATAGGTCCTATGTGGTCCTTAGGTGTGTTTAGGAGACTTGGCAAGACAGGAAGTGAACAAGTTGCTAGAAGTTGCCAAATATTGTCAGCTAGGTGACTTAGGTCCTGTAAAGGCTAAAATTGTCTAGAAATATTTTAATGACTTTGAATAGTTTATTTAAAGTCATTTTATTCATATTATATGTCTACTTAGTCTTTGTGAAAAATTTGGAGGTCTAACTCCATGTAGAAAAAAAGTTGCTAAAATGTTGTCATGTTGTCATGACAACATTTTCTTGCAAAAAAAGCAACTTTTTGCATTTTTTGAGTTTGAAACATCTTAAATTTTTATAATAGATATATAAATGATGGAGGAGCCTTTAAACACATGAGTAAAACCATTTTCATTGGTTGGTCAAGTTGGTTTTGCATTTGTGTGGATTGTGCAAGTGTTTTGTTGTCAGTTTTATGCATTTTGAGGCATTTTTAATGGAGAATGATTTAATGGTCTGATTTTTGTGTTGGAAAAGTTCTAAAATATTTTTTTAAATCTTATTTTAGTGTTTTTTTCATCATTTCAATTCATTTTCATTAGTTTAGAAAATTATTTTGTTCTTGCCAGGTTGCTGGTTTGAACAGGGTTGCACTTAGAAAATGGGATCTTAGGGCCACTTCCCACCATTGGAAACCTATGGTATTTGGAAATAAGGTCCATGTACATTATGTACCAGGAAGGAGGGCCCTTGGAAGCATCAAAAATCATTTTTAAAGTGATGCCCTAGGCAAGTCAAATGTAATTTGGCTAGGAATCACAGTTGGAAAAATGAGCTATGAAGGGGATTGAGCTTGCAGATACCTATATCTGGCCACACAGAAAGTAAAGAGAAGTTCCGACCTTGCTTCAGTCCAAAGGAGAGGTCTTGGAACATTTTCTAAGGTGGTGTTCCATCACAACAAGGATAAAGGACTTGAAACCCTCACTTTTGGCCTAAAATTGTACCTTGGTTGTACAAATAGTTTGGGGGTTGAAAAATCACAAAATATTGAAGCACTCTGAAAAGGGTATCCATAAATGCAATTTTTTTGTAGGGTTTTAAAGAATTTTTCTAAGAAATCTTGTTGCCAACTATTTAGGAGGGCTAATTACTACTAGCCTTTTTGGAGCAATTTGGTGTATTTTCCCTAGTAGATTGAATGCACCTATGAAATCAATATTGTTTAGGGTCATGGATGTTAGAAGGACTCTAAAAAATCCCTGGATGAAGAACTAGCACCCTTGGAGCTATAGATGGAATTGAGGGTTAGTAGTGGACTAGAGCCAACTAGCAAAAAATTTGATGTTACTTTGTTGGTGTGCCCCCAATTGAAGGATTAGGATCTCTTGAGCAAGGTCCTAGTAAGCATAGGATGTGAAGAAGCCCTAGTGGGTCTAGTGAAAGACTTAAGGTAGCCCTGAGAGAGCTTGGGGTTTACAAGCAAGGTTAGGGTGTTATATTAGAACTTTAACAACTCCACCTTTGGAAAAAATGTTTTACTTTTATATTATATTAAACTGCATATAAAATTATAGAATAGTGGAACAACCAATGATAAAAAAAAAACACAAATACATGTTGCATAATAGTAAATTACTTTAACAAGTTACAAGTAGAAGAAAAGTTACAAGTAGTTACTAATTTTTTACTCTTGTTTACATAATTAATCATACTATGTTTATGTCGACTACCTAGAAACTTGAACAATGATTATAACCTTGACTACCTAGAAGCCAAAATAATATATATAGCTATGACTTTTTGACCCTTGTATGCATAATGAATCAAACTGCATTGGTAGTGAAAACTAGAATAATGATCAATAGTAGTTAAGTTGCATACAAAGACACTAAAGTAGAGTCATGTGAATTTTACATAATGTTTAAAATCTTAGAGAGTGTGAAGTTACCTATAATAACTATTGGTAATTACTTTGACAAATTATTGGTTATCTAGAGTTGATACATAATAGAAAATGTAACAAGAAATAGATAAAACAATTTCTTGTGGTTCAATAGCTAGCACAAGATTTTTTCGCTTATTGTTGCTTTAAATTCATAATTACTTCACCTTCTTGAACTCCCTTTTATCATATTCAACAAAAGGCCCACAAATGCATACATGCATCACAAAATTGCTTATAACTTCAATACAATTTATACAAGTGCATATGTTCTAGATCAAATCACTACAAAATGAAGAACTAATTGAGGGCTTTTATGTATGAAAAAACTTAGTTAACTATACCTAATGAAATAGAATAATCAACCTATTTACTCACTACTTAAAAATAATACTTTTCAAGACTTATTAGCTAGACAATTTACTTAAATAGTTGATAAAGTACATTTAAATAAGTCAATGACTTCAATAACATAAGTACACAACTCTATAATCCCTAGCATAAGGAAGAAAAATATTTAAAGCACTCATACTAAAAAGTAGATCCTAATTCAAACCATGAATTTAAATTTTTTACATTAATATGTAATAAAAATTCAACTTCTACAGTAACAATTAAAAAACTAAAATATTCAAAATGTTTCTTATAAATAATAATAGTCAAATTTCCTATTGAATAATTTGAAGTTAATTTTCTAAAACAATAGAACCTATTTAGATTATTGATAAGACAACTAATTATATTGTTAAGCAACTAAAAACTCTACATAATTTATAAATTATAAAGTAATCAACCTTTCTCATTAATAAATATAAACCTCTAGCTTTATTAAATCCATTCAAAAATTTCCTCAACAAAGGTTGAAGTTTTGAAATTTTGATGAATCAACTTTAAATGTAAAATGTGATTTATTTAGACCAATATAAATAAGAGACACAAAGCGTCAACGTTCATGTCAATAGTCTGAATTTAGATTTGCTGAAATTAGTATGATTGTATTGTTTAAATTAAATAACTTTACAAATAAAATCTAAAATAAATTATATGAAATATTAAAATAATAAGCTAATTAATTTTTTTTAGCATTAAATTACTAAATATTTATATTTGACAAACTTTAATTTTCTATTTTAAGTATGTGGTGTGATAGTTGAATGACATGGGTTAATGTAAGGGGTGATAATGTCCAATTTAAAATAAAGGAAAAATAATAATGTCGACTTGAAAGAGTGTTTGAATGAATTAAGGTAATAGAGAATTTTAAATTATTAATATAAAAGGTTCATCACCTATTTACTTCCATTTTGTTTAATATATTGATCTATTAGTCTTTGTTTTGTTTAAAATGACATTCATTGTTCTTTTCAATTTGATTGCATGAAAGAAAAATATGTGTTAAACTCCAACCTCCCACATGAGAGGCTCACAAGTTCGCTGTTGTCTTTCGTCAAACTTTTTTTTATCTATTTTAAACATAAATAAATAAGAATTAAAAATTAACTTTATCAAGATTTTAAAAAAAATTATTCATGTAAGATTAACATAATATCACTAACTTATATTAACAATTATATAAAATAATAATACATAATATCACTCATCAATATAAATAAAAATAAAAATTTAAATAATACATTGAATTATAAACATTCATTATTATTAACCATTTAAATAATAGTAAATATTTTTTTATAACATAAAATATTTAATATTGAAAAAAAAATTCATAAAATCATAAAAAATCCTTCCTTAATAAAAACAAAAACAATTGATTCATAATCATTTCACATCCACATGTTGGAATTCTTTAGAATAACTAAGAGGGGGTGAATTAGTCATCCAAGGTCCAAATGTACAAATAAAACTTTTCATAGCTTAGTGAACCCATAAAACATTTATCATCATGCATGCATTCATAAGATTATGCAATCACTTAAAACTTGTAGGTTACCATCAAATCAACTTGCAAAAATGTAAACATGAAATATATTAGATTCAATAACATACTTGCACAGTGATTTATGTGGAAATCCAATTTGGAAAAAACCACGAGTAACATGCTACTCTTTCTCACTCTTCCAAAGTGATGCCCTATGAAAGGCAAAACCTGTTAAAGGTTACAATCCACACTATTAAATGTGACTAGGTTAAAAGATTTCAATCACCTTGTTAGGAGTGAGCCTTGTTAAAGGACTTTAAATCATTCACTTGGAATGCCACTTGGTTAAAGGATTTACAAATGATTGTTAGGTCAACCTTAATCCAAAGGATTTACCATAGGCTAATTTAATTATTAGAGCATAATAGTTAGGCTTGATCTAATAACAACTTACAACTCCATTTGCAGATTACAGATCTCTATTTCAGTTCTCCATTCTGCTTGGCTTTCACACACTTCAACTCTAATAGATTGTTCAACCTTCAAGCATCCATATCCTTAAGCCTTCTTGCTTAACTTGCCAATGTAGACTCTTCTCTTAGGTCACTAAATGAAGCAATACCGTAGACTCCTTGTCCTCCTTAGGTTCTCACACTTGACAACCTTTTCTTCTGACCAACCATTCCTATAAATAGAGAATTAAGATATTTTGTTGTTCATTCTCCATTTTCCAATTTAGGGTTAGGATAGATTAGGTAGGAATCAATGAATCTACCCCTTATTTCATTTCATCCCTTTCTAGAAACTTCTCCTTCAATCCTCTTTGAATTCACCTCAAAATTGTTTACCATGGATTTTGTGCCACCAGCTCATCAATTTTTTATCTTCCACATGGTTCACATAATCCAAGAAAAAAAACTTGTTGGCTCAGATCTATCGAATTCACTATCTTTCAAATAATGCTGACAGTCAACATTGATTAGCTTCTAATGCTCAACACATATTGCATTGCTCGACATCCTTTGTAAAATCACTTGGCATGAACTAAAGTTTACTGGTGCTCGACATCAACTAAAATTTACTCAGCATCAACTATTTTACTTGATATACACTAAAATAGGCTATTACTCACCTCCAACTAATTTTTCACTTGGCTTGTACTAACTTTTCTCGGTAGCTATTGTCCACTCGGTCAAGCTTGGCAGGCAATCTTTGCTTATCTTATTCTTCTAATCTTGCTTAGTGCAATCAATCTTTGCAACCATAAGTAGATTATCAATGCACTATGATATCACTATCTTAGTTGATTCTTGTACTCCTTTTCATATCATAACTCAACCTTTCCTCTAGGTGCTATTGTTACATCATTTGATCAAATCCTCTCCATCAATCAAATAAATTATAGTACTTAAATCATATAAGTAGTTTTCTTACCAACAAATAGTAGGTTTGACATCATTGACAAAACAATGATTGAAACACATTTATCATACTTGTATCAATCTGTTTTAAAAAATCTCCCTCTTTGGCATTGATGGGAAAACAAACTGACTCGATCTAAACAATAAGACCAACAAAATGCTAAAAAGAAAATAATTCCTTGTATTAAAATCTCTCCCTCTATCAGAAAATTTCAATAGACGATCAACTCATCCTTGTGACTCTCTCTGAATTACTTCTTATATCTCCTTCTACATTATCTTCCTCTTACTAGGTAGATGTAATTAGTAGATACACTTTCTTTCTTAGCAGTCAAAATTTCTCTCTCATAATACTCTATGTTAGGATTTTTCCCTCTTTGTTCAGTTCTTTTATGTGTTGTTGACAATGTCTATCTTCAATATCTCTTCTGATTAGTTACTATCTCCCTCTTTGACAGCAATACCAAAGACTTGTCATCTGAATATGCAGATATGAACTTATTCAATTTCTCCCTTTGCAACCTTGCTTGTGATTGAGTTGTAGTTTTAGCTCTTTGATTACTTTAGGCAACTCCTAAAGTAAGATCCACTACATCAATTTGTAACATATGTCAATTAACTTGTTTAATGCAAGACACTCCTCTTGTTTCTTAGATAGTTGTTGATAGGGGTATAACCCCTAGTTTACCTCTTAAATACTCGTGAGCATCCTTGGATAATGCCTTTGTGAAGATATCGACAATTTTCTCTTTTGTGTTAATATATTCCATCTTCACCTCTTTATCTTGAACTAATTCTCTCAAGTAATGATACTTGATTGCAATGTGCTTAGTCTTTGTGTGCATCACATGATTCTTTGATATATTTATAACACTTGTATTATCACAATAAAGTATCACTGACTCAATAATCTCTTCCTTCATACCTTTAAGTAGCTATTTGATCCATACAATGTTTGTACAATTTACAACATCAACAACATATTCAGCTTCAATAATAGATTGAGAAGTGTGGTTCTATTTCTTGTTAGTCCATGTAACCAACCTCTTAATGCTCCTCAACTGGTGCTCTTCTGTCATCAATATTTTCAGCCCAGTTAGCATCAGTATAAGCTTTAATTCAAAATTCTCATTTTTCTTGTAGTTTAGACCATATTCCTTTGTTCCTTTAAAATATCTCTTTATTCTCTTTACAACCATCAAATGATTCTTCCTGGGATTAGCAGAGAATCTTACAACTATCCCTACAGATAAAGCAATATCAAGTTTGTTATGTACTACATATTGCAATTTGCAAATCATAGACTTGTATAATGTTTGATTCACCTCAGTTGAATCATCATTCTTTGACAATTTATGTCTTGTTACCATAGGTGTACTTACTGGCTTGGAATCCTCTAATCCAAAAGTTTTTAGTATCTCCTTGACATACTTTGACTGAGTGATGTATACACCATATTTCATCTGATGTACTTACAAACTCACAAAGAACTTGATCTCACCAAACATAGGCATCTCAAATTATTGCTTCATTTCATTTGCAAAAGCCTTACATAAAGTATATTGACCTCCAAATATGATATCATCAACAAATATTTCAAATAAAAAAATAACTTTTCCTTTTTTTGTTTTCAAGTATAGATTTTTGTTATCATCAATCCTTTCAAATCAAATCTTTACAAAATAATCATGAAGTCTCTCATACCATGCTCTTGGTGCTTGCTTCAAACCATATAAAGCTTTATGTAATCTACATAACATGTTTTTATTGTTAACATCAACAAATTCTTATGGTTGTTATATATACACTTCTTCCTCTAATATACCATTCAAAAATGTAGATTTAACATCCATTTGATAAACTTTGAAACCTTTGTATGTATAATAAGCAAGTAGAGTTCTTACTCCTTCCAATCTAGCAACAAGGGCAAATGTTTTTCCATAGTCAATTCCTTCTCCTTGTATGTATCCTTTACAGACTAATCTTGCCTTGTTCCTCATGACTTCACCATTTTCATCTAACTTGTTTCTATATACCCACTCGGTGCCAATCACATTTTATCTTCTAGTCTAGGAAGTAGAGTTTGTGTTTTCTTTTTCTCAATTTGTTTGATCTCTTCTTCCATGGCCATTGGCTTTACTCTAGTCCACATCTTTTAAGGCATCTTTTACTATTTTAGGCTCTTTCATTCTCAACAAACATGTATCATTTCACAACTTGTTCCTTGTCATTGGTCTAGAATCTTTATCTCCAATGATTTGTGTAGTAGGATGATGTCTCTTGACATATTTAAAAAATCTTGGTTCCGTTTTGGTTTCTTCATTTGGTCTTTCAACTTCTGAGTCACTATGAACATCTCTATCAAGTATTTCAACACTTTCTTCATGTACACTACTTTCATAATCAGAATGTGCCTCAACTTCATTCTATAACTCAACACCTAAATCTAGCTCAATTTTTGAATGCAACTTGACATTCATAGAATGTGACTCTGTAGTCACTAAAACTTTTTGTTGGTTTGTAACTTGATTTGCAACATCTTCTTCAATAGGCATACCTTCGTAAAAGTATAAAAATGATTTGTATTCTTTTGGTTTTTTCATAGGTTCATCCTCATATACTTTTGTATATTCATCAAATTTCACATTTGCACTTTTCACAACTTTGTTAGTGTTAGTATTTAAACACTTATAAGCTTTACTTCTTGTAGAATAACTTAGGAATATGCCTTCTTCACTTTTTGTATCTAATTTACCATTCCTAAAAACTTTGAGAATATAACATTTGTTTCCAAATATCTTAAAACATTTTACATTGGGTGAGTATCCATACTATAGTTCAAAAGGTGTTGAATGAGTACCTTTCTTGACTTGTACACAGTTCAAGGTGTAGACAATTGTACTTACAACTTCTCTCCAATATTTCAAAGAAATTTTTTTCTCCATCATAAGTGTCCTAGCATAGTCCATTACAAACTTGTTCCTCCTTTCAACAATTCCATTTTATGGAGGGGTTCTAGGAGTAGATATTTGTCTTTTGATGGATTTGCCATTACAAAACATCTCAAACTCATTTAATGTAAATTCTCCTCCTCTATTAGATCTCAAACATTTTAGACATTTACCTGTTTCATTTTCAACTCTTGTTAAGTACCACTTAAACATTTGGAAAGCATCAAATTTTTATTTAAGAAACATAACTATCATCATTCTAAAATAATCATCAACAAGCAACGTAGTGTACTTATCTCCTTTGTAGCTTTGCACTTCATTTGGTCCACACAAGTCAATATGAACAATCTCTAGTAATTCCTTTAGACATATGAGTTTTACTCTTAAAACTTGACTTTATCATCTTGCCTAACTGTCATTGCTTACACATTATATTATCAGGCTTCTTCAACTTAGAAAAACTTCTAACTTTTCTCATGTTATTGATACTAACCAAGTTATCAAAATTAACATGACATAACCTCTTGTGCCATAGCCATACATCAAATTTTATAACTAAACAAGTAGCATCCTCTATATCAAGGTAGAATAAATTACTTCCAGTTTGATCACCCTTTCCAATCGATTTTCCATCAATATCATATATCTTAGCAATCTTGTTTTCAAAATCAATCTTACATCCTAAATTATTTAGTTGTGACACACTCAACAGATTATAGTTAAGTCCTTCAACATAGTAAGCATTGTCTCATAGAATCTTTTCTATGAGTTTGATCAAACCTTTTTCTTTTATCATACATGGTGCATCATTACCAAATCTTACACTATTTCCATCATAACAATTCATGGTAATGAAATTACTTTTATCTCTAGTCATATGATGTGAACACCCAATGTCAATGATCCATCTGTCATTCTTGTTCACACAAGACACAAGTGTAGTTTCCTTATCTTCATCATATTTGTCCTTCATTGCAACATACACCACTTCATCATCATGTTCATCAGATTCATCTCTTATTTCCTCTTCAGCAATGTAGTAAAACTTCTTGCCTTTGTCTTTGTAATCTTTGTTATCTTCATCTCTTCTACTTTTGTACTTGTCACCACCTCTATAGTTCTTCTTCTCTAGACATCTAGCAGCAATATGACCAACCTCATTGCAATTGAAACAAATGATAGGTAATTTACCTTTAAACTTTCCTTTACCTCTGTGAAATCTCCTTGCCAGTAGTGCTTCAAGTTGATCTACATCCTCCTCATCTGTCTCACTATCACTGGACATATATTTTCTTTTTTTCTTTTTCACACTAGGTTCTTTCAATGACAACTTAGCTTTAAAAGTAGATTCAATATTTTTTAGGTTTGTAATTATCAAAGTTAGATAGCTCAAAAGTAGCGAGTCTACCTACCAAACCTTCAAGAGTTAGAACATTCCCTGGTACACATCTTAGTTCTTGTATATCAAAACATCTAATAGCATATATAGGTAGCAGTGTTCTCAAAACTTTGCTTAGTATTGTATCATCATCTATTGTACTAATAACCCCTCTTATTGTATTAATGGCATCTTTTATCCTTGAGCAATATTTTCACTATCTTACATTCTCATATCATCAAACTTACCTCTGAGACTTTTAGCTTTGGCTCTTACAACATTCTTGTCTCCTCCATAGATGGTGTGTAAAGCATCCCACATTTTCTTTGCATTGTCAAGACTTTGGATATCATCAAACTTAGCATAGCTTAGGGCAGAGGAAATCTCCAACATTGCTTGGTAGTGTTCTTTCTTCTTTTTCAGATCCTTAGCAGTTAGTGCTCTAGTAGGATCAACATTCTTAACAATAATGGTAGATTGTGCATGATCTCAATGTCCTCTAAGGTGTAACTTCATTAGACTTTGCCATGCAGGAAAGTTATTTCTATTGAATTTGGGTACTTCTCTTTTTGATTGTAGTGCCCACCTATAGTTTACTATTCCATTATATTTACTAAACTCATTTATGCCTATTTAATGCATGTGTTAGTTTCAAGGAGATTGGATTTATAATTATGACATTATTTCATGACTTGGATTAGATGTATAGCATCAAAAAATTACTTAGCTTATTATATTTCACATGTTGATTGTTGATTATGATTACTAGCACATTAATAATACTTTAATGGTTCTTAGTTGATAAATGTGGTTACTTTCAGGATGATCTCAAATGATGAGTTTTGATGTTTGAATATGTGATGATTTATACCCAAGATTTATTATAGTACTTACCCCATACTTGCATGTGTATGGTGTGCATGCTTGTTTTACTTTTCTATTTGTCGTGTTTGATGTGGTTAAGGGAGGGAGTCATAGTTACCTGCTAGTCAGGATCTACACGATTTACCACTCCCTACCATTGCTTGTTTAGTTTAGATATATTTATATATATGTACATGCTCATCTTTTATGTAGAATGTAGGTACCAGGCATTGACTTTCTTGAATTGCTAGGATGAGCATGCCCTATCACAATAACTCAATGGTAAGAATGGGGAGATAATGTTCAGGTCCAATCCCTGCCATAGCCTAAATACTTGTTTTGCAAGGAGGACTCGTAACTAACTTTCCACCCTTTTAAAAGTTTGCGAGTTTATCTTTGTCTGTGTTGTTTGATTTTGAGTTTTGGTCTGTTTTGGTAATGTTGCTTTTATGTGGGTTTCACTATGTGATTTATTTGGTAAATAATTTAATTATAATATTTCAATTAATCATATAATACTAAGAATTATTAAATATTATTGGATTAAAGAGAAAATATTAGAGCATGAGAATATTTAATTAATTTGAAAAAATAATTAAATATGCATTTTAATTTAAAAGTCTAAATTTAGAAAATTGGTTAAAGAGAAATTAGAATATGATGATATATAAATTAATTAAATATTTACTTCAGCTTAAAAGATTTAATTTAAAAGTCTAATTTAAGAAGTTGGAAAAAGAATTAAAATATTAAAGATTAATATTGCTTATTATAATTATTTATTTAATAATAATTAAATTAGAGTTGCATTTAAACAACGAGCTTTCATTATTATTAATTTAAATAATAAACTATGCTTTAATTAGTGCTTGCACTAATTAATAAACTAGAGAAAAATAAATAAAAGAATAAAATTTAAAATAAAGTTATAGTCCTGATTGTGGCATAGTTATATTTATTTAATTTAATTTAATGATAATTATTTTAATAATAAACTCTAAATAATGTTATTAATTAAATTAATAAATATATTATTAAAAATGCTTCGAAAATTGATTAAAGAGAGAAAGCTAATTAATTTAATAAAGATATTTATCTAAAAAGTTGTGCACTGAAAGGTAAAAGATAACAAGTAATAAATAGTAATTGATTATTGAGTTTCCTCTCACGATTGCACAATTAGAGCCCTAATTTAGGGGAAAACTCTTTATCATAGATCTAGAGCTCATTTTGCAATTACACAGATTTTAGAGAGTAAAATTTAAAATGAGATCAAAAGAATTGTTGAAAGTTTTAGAGGGTTTTGATTCACATTTATTCACCAATTGTCTCAAATTTTAGTTGTGGTTTTGAGATAGGGTTTGAAAACCCATTGTAGAATTTCATTGAAAAATCTGTCTACTTTGTGTCTTCCTAGGTGCTTGCATATTGCTTATTAATTTACTGTATTGATTGTTGAATAAAGAATTATGTTGTATATTTTGAAAAATGAAAACTTATTAATCAAAAAAACTTGACTGAAAAAAATTATAGAAAAACTGTAAAAAATTATTATGACTCTATTCTTATAAACTCTTTTCTAATATAATGAAAATTTGATTATTGAAAATTGGAAGAAAATAATAAATTGAACAATTAGGGTTTCAACTTTAAATTTATCATTAGAACTATGTGATTATCATAGATTTTCTAAATATAGATAAATATTCTTTTTACATCTAAAATAATTTAATTGCAATATTTATTTGAAAATTAAATTATTAATTGAGAGGAAAACATGTTGTAACTAAACCTATACATGCATGTGAAAACAAATATACTAAAAATAGTAAGCTAAGTATAGTATGGTTACATGCATGTGAAAACAAATATGCTAAAAATAGAAAAACTAAGTATAGTATGATTGCATGATTTGAGAGATCAAAGACATACAAAAATACTAATTGCATGTGTAATTTTATCATATATAATTTAATTTTCAGATATATTTATTTAAAAATAATATTAATTTATTAATTTCTAAAATTAAATAAACATTATCCATTTAATTATAAAGTGAATGTTAGTATTAGTGATTATTTAAGTTGAATTAAACTCTTAGTTGTATATAAATAATTTTATATTTATTAATGCAAGAGGAAGGTTAATAAATATATATTTAGAATTTTATTATATTTTAAGAGAAGTTGTGATAGAGTTCACTTTGTAATCATCTAGATAAATTACTATTTGACTTTGAGAGAAATTATAAATAATTCAATTAAATTTATAATTTTATTTGTAGTTGCATTATGAATTGAAAGAAAAGTAAATATTAATATTGGACTTAAATAAAAGTCAAATTAATATTTTAGAAACAAAATTGGTATAGTATTTAATCTAATAATGTACATTTATGTTATTAATTAAATCATTTATGATTTAAGATTATTTAAATTAATAAAATAATAATATTGCATGATATTTTATATGCACAGAAAGATTGGATATTTAAATACTTACTGTTTTAAATAAGTTTATTTGCATAACACTTTACATTTATATTCTTACTTTATTTCTAAGCACATCGTTATGACCCAAACTAAACAAGAGAAATTGGCAGAATTTAATCATGTGGCTGAAAACTATGTATTTTCTAATATTCTATTTATAGTCTTGTGATGTTTATTTTCTTGATTATTTTTCTTTGTGAGTTGTCTAGTTGGCCAAGTTAGGATGTGCACCAGAGGTTATCTTTGTGATTTCTTTTATGACATATATTTATTTCGAATATTATGATGAGCTTGTGTTTTCTTTTAAATCTAAAAGAGCATTTATGAGTTTTTCTATGTGGTGCATTTATGTCTAGTTGGGTTGGGAGAACCAACTTATTTTTGAGTGTCCTATTAAGGAATTTGGTTTGATCTTTATGGGTGTTATGGTATGGGACACAACTGTGTTTTATGTACTTAGGAGAGGTTGTCTAGGTACATGTCTTTGGGAGTGGTTGCAATAGGGGTCCGAGACCCAAAGCAGTTAGTGCCAGGGCAACCTATTGTAAGTTATGTAATAAGTGATAATTTGGTAATTAATATTTTGGGGAAACACACTAAAAAGAAAAGTTAGATATATTTGCCCCTCCCATGCCTCGAGTGCTTGTATAGGCTATAGATGGGAATGGGATGACAGTATGATTGGTTTGCTTCATCTTTTTGAGAGGGTTCTCTGGTTCCACATGTTTCACATTCAACATCTGGGGTTCAAAGTAACCAATCTAGGGTAACTCAATGCTGGAGGGTTTGGGGTCTATTAAGAGACCACTCCAGGGTAATTCAAGTAGTTTGACCATGTGATGACACTTCCTAGAATGTAGCCTGAATCTCCTCTATAGATTTTGTTTATACCTCTGGTAGTGTACTTATTGTTGGATGCATTTAATGTGGTTATTTACTTTCATTGATGGTGATTGGTGGTTTATGGATATTGTACTTTTATCATGTGGTCCTTGACTTGAGGTGGATATCTTTCATTGATTTTATCTTATAATTTTGGTGATTTGATATATTCTTGGTATATGTATGATGTTTGTTAGGCAATGTTGGTATTGGATTGAGTGTTCTTTCTTTTAGAGTATCTTATCTTCTTGAGTAGTGTGTGTTACCTTTGAGGTAGTTTTGGCTTTTAGGATTCCTATCCTAGGAATTCTTTATGTTTGATTAGCCATTTGTGGATCATTCATTATTTTCCCTGCATGGTGGGAGTGGAAGCCTAGCTAGGTAACCATGTGGTCAAGAGGTAGTGTCTTATTACCATTTGGGACCCCCTCACATTTCTAGTTGTTGGATGTTCAGTGATGCAATTGTACCTTTATCATTCTTATTTCTTATCTCAGAGACTTCTTTTCAATTGATCTATACATGTTATCATGTTATCATGTATTTTGATGTATTGTATCTATTCTCTCATAGCAGTGGATGTTATTTATTGGATGTACTTTCATTGTATTAGTTATACTTATGCATTTTCTTATGTGATTATGTATTTGTTATTTCTTTATGTTTAGGAGACATTGTACTTGAAACTTAAATTAATTAATTTAAACTTCTTAAATGTGACTCAACGTAAAGGAACCTTTGAGGAATTGAAATTGTATCTATAATTGCTTGTGCATTTGATGTGTATGTTCATATTGCTTCTGCATTAATGTTATCTTGATGTTGTCAAAATTTATAAAAAAAAAGTTTAGTAAATATTGTAACATATTAGGTTTAATTCTCTTGGGTTCTTGAGTGGGGCGTTACATTGATATCTTGATCTAAATGTGCTTCTAGTAGCTTCAAACTAGTCCTCTTAAGTAGATGGCTCTAATACCAATTGTTGGAATTCATAAGAATGAATAAGAGGGGAGGGGTGAATTAGTTATCCAAGGTCCAAATATACAAATAAATTTTTTCATAGCTTAGTGAACCTACAAAATATTTATCATCATGCATGTATCCATAATATTATGCAATCACTTAAAAATTGTAGGTTACTGTCTAATCGACTTGCATAAATGTAAACATGAAAAATAATAGATTTAATAACACACTTGACACAATGATTTACGTGGAAACCTAATTTGGGAAAAACCACCAGTAACATTCTACTCTTTCTCACTCTTCTGAAGTGATGCATTGTGAAAGGCCAACCTTGTTAAAAGTTACAATGTACATTGTTAAATGTAAACTGGTTAAATGATTTCAATCACTTTTTTAGGAGTGAGCCTTGTTAGAGAACTTTAGACCATTCACTTGGAATGTCACCTAGTTAAAGGATTTACAAATGATTGTTAGGTCAACCTTAATCCAAAGGATTTACCCTAAGTTGATACAATTATTAGAGAGTAACAGTAAGGCTTGATCTAATAACAACTTACAACTCCATTTGTAAATTATATATCTCTATTTTAGTCCTCTATTATGCTTGGCTTTCACACACTTTAGCTCTGATAGCTTGTTCACCTTCAAGCATCCATACCCTTAAGTCTTCTTGCTTAACTTGCCAATGCATACTCTTCACTTAGGTCACTAAATGAAGCAATACCCTAGACTCTTTGTTCTCCTTAGGTTCTTGCACTTGATAACCTTTTCTTTTGACCAACCATCCCTATAAATAGAGAATTAAGATATTTTTCTGTTCATTCTCCATCATCCAATTTAGGGTTAGGACAGATTAAGTAGGATTCAATAAATCTTCCCCTTATTTCATTTCATCCCTTTCTAGAAACTTCTCCTTCAATCCTCTTTGAATTCATGTCAAAATGATTTACCATAGATTCTGTGCCACCAACTCATCAATCTTATCTTCCACATGGTTCACATAATCCAAAAAAACAAACTTGTCAGCTTAGATTTATCAAATTCACGATCTTTCAAATAATGCTAACACTCGACATTGACTAGTATCTGATGCTTGACAAAAACTATGTTGCTCAACATCCTCTATAAAATTACTTGGAACGAACTAAAGTTTACTGGTGCTCAACATCAACTAAACTTTACTTGACATCAACTATTTTATTCAGCATACACTAAAATAGAATTTTACTCGGCTCCAACTAATTTTCTACTTGGCTTGTACTAACTTTTCTTAGCACCTACTGTCTACTCGGTTAAGCTTGACAAACAAACTTTGTTTATCTTATTCTTCTAAACTTGTTTAGTGCAACCAATCTTTCCAAACTTAGTAGATTATCAATGCACTATGATATCATTGTCTTAGCTGATTCTTGTACTCCTCTTCATATCATAACTTAACCTTTCCTCGAGGTGCTATTGTTACATCATTTGATCAAATCCTCTCCATTAATCAAATAAATGATAGTACTTAAATCATATAAGCAATTGTCTTACCAACAAATAATAGGTTTGACATTAGTGACAAAAAAATGATTGAAACACATTTATCATACTTGTATCAATCTGTTTTCAACACCACAATTAAAACCAACAAATCTACCTAACTTGGAAATGTGCCAAAAAATAATTATTGTTCTAAAATAAAAATGATAATCCCACAAAATACATGAAATTTTTAGTAAATTAATTCTTGTCACATTTATTAATTGACAATTATTAATGACCATTGTCTCATCAAAGTTTTTTTATTGTCACACTTATATTGTCACATTTATTAATTGATAGGTTATTAATGACTATTATCTCATAAAATTTACTTCTTGTTTCTTGTCTCATTTGTATAGTACACTTTGTAAAGAAATGAATTTTTTTGTGAGAGGAAATTGAATTTTCTCCTTATAAAAAATTGGATTAACCAATAAAATGAAATGTAAATAAGATTTATATATTCATGCAAAATAAAAAATAAATATGTAATATATAATTTGCTTTAGCTCTTTACTATAATTGGTTGATTTAATTTTAGAATTAGTTTGAATGATTCCAATAGTTTCATGCCTTTGGCATGAACTAATAAAGAAACTATCAACAAGTATGGATGCGTTTAAAGCAATTAAATAAAATTTATATGCATCCTAAAAAAGTCATTGAAATTTATATTTTTATATTGTAAGAGGTTATTTTGATGTCCCATTGAGCATGATTAATATTTTTAAAATAGGCACGTTGATCGATGAGATAGGAGGACAATTGTTTCAAATTTCTTAATAACAACATTAGTGATATTATCACCTTTTTTAAACTTTTGAAACAATTGTGCTTAATTTTATTAATTTTTTAAAATAAAGATTTAGTTTTTTTCACTCCCCTTTTTACTCATAGGCAATAAGATTCTTAATAAATGGTATTATTTAAATTTAAAAAAATTGAAAGTATAAAACTTTATTAAACATAAGTTAACTTCAAAAATCTATAAATATGATTGGTTCTCCAAAAATATATTGACATATCACAATTCCAATAGTTACCCACCTTTGCCAGGAACTAATAAGTACCTTTTATGAACGACCATGGAGATGTTGAGCATAGTTGAGTGGGTATCCACAAAAATCTTATGTTTGGCTTGTTTATATTTTATATGTTCATCTATAGGGAAATGGCCATGTTATGTGTTTCTATAATAGAATGGTGTATGTTTGATTACCACCTAATAATCCTTCAATTTGGTATGAGGAAAGTGTAGAGGGTAGTTTTATTCTTATCCTCACCCAGAGAATATAGTAATTGAAGCTCCAAGGTATCACATAAATAACCACATCTTATATCCTTCCATTTAATTAACATCCCTACTAATTATAATACATGCCACTGCAATGATTGTGGACTAGGCAAGTGTGTTCATTTCCCCCAACATGACTTAATCTAAGAATACATACATTGGAATTATTTATTGTTCTATTGCACTAATTGATGAGAAATAACTAGCATTGACATATAACTCGTGAATTAAAACTATAAATTCTTCCACATAACAACCCAACCTTTGATTTGGGATTGAGACTATTTCCCTAATGTTATATAATTAGTTCTCTAATGTTAATTTTAGCTTCCCTTGAGTGTGTAATACCATAGGGAGGATTGATGTTCTCTAGAGAGTCTTTTAAGCCAAATTGAGATGTATTGAGCATTCAATAACCTCCTTTAAATGATATACAACATTGGTAACCATAAATATATCTCCTTTGAATGATATAAACCATTGGTAATCACAAATATATGATTGAAAATAATGCAAAAACTCATACTAATGTGGGCAAAAATTAATGAAGGTGTCACAATGGCTACTATTGTGCACAACACATTCCATAAGATTAATAACCATTCTCTTGACATATCCCTTGTAATGGTTCTGATTGAAGCCCAATCATTAAGATTCCATGTAATGATTTCTCAAGAAGAGCCTATCACTTTATCTTCCCTATATGTTGTGGTGTAAAACAAGATGTAGAAGTGAATTAGACGAAAATTATCAGTGATACTATTAAATATTGTAAATACAAATAATTATGTAAATAACATTAATTTTCCTTAGTTTGAAGAGTGGATGCAATCCACTCTTCTAAATCAATTATTATACATCTGTTGAACTTTTAGAAAGAGGAGCAACAAAAAATTAAGATTTAATTGAATGCTTTATTTATAGATCTTATACAAATTTCTAGAGAGTTCTTGAGAAGCTGAAGAAGGAATCGTTCTAGAGAGTTTTTTGTATTTTTTAATTTAAACATATTCTACAAAGAAAGAAGCTTCATGAATTGATTGGAAAGTTCTCAAGCACATAATAAATGCATTCCTACTACTAATAAATAAACATTTTTCCAACACTCCCCCATGTTGTTTATTTGGAGTGAGTAGAAACCTCTTTAAGTTGTAATATATCTCTAAGCTTGAAAAACTTGGCAATAGACAATGCTTTTGTAAATATATAGTGACGAGACCTTCTTCTCCACAAAATTGTAGCTCCATTGCATAACTTTCAATTAGATCACAAAAAAAAATGATAATGCACTTCTATATGCTTAATATACCATAACTTTTGTAATCTTGATGGTACTTTTATTGTCACAAAATATTGTAGTTAGATATTCTCATGGATGGTGTAATTCATCAAGTAATTGTCTAAACCACAATGCTTCTTGAGATGTCTTAGATAAACCAATATATTTAGCTTCTGTCGATGAAAGTGACACTGTTTGTGGTTTATGAAATTAGTTTTGATTTAAGATGAAAGATATATTCTAAAGTTGATTTTCTATCATCAATATCACCTACATAATCAGAGTTTGTATATCCAATTAGAGTAGACTCTCCTCCATATTTTCATTTAATGTCAAGCTAGTAAGCATCTTTAATGTATCTTAATATTCTTTTGGCTAGTTTCCAATGTTCAATGTGTGGATCTATTATGTACCTAGATACAATACCAATTGCACATGCAATATTTGATCTAGTTATAGTAAAATACAAAAGATTTCCAACAAGCTACCCATACAATTTTCCATCCACCTTCTTTTGAGTAGAGTTAGCACTCAACTTTTATCCTACTTCACATGGTGTGGTAGATGGTTTACAAGCACTTATATTAAAATTATTTAATACATCAAGAGTTTATTTAGTTTGAGAAAACATGATCCTTTCTTCTTCTTGTCATACTTGCATACCTAAAAAGTAGTGCATTATCCCTAAATCAACTATTTCAAAAACTTGTTGAGTTGATATTTAGTTATCTTGATGTTATATGTGTGATCTTCTATAATAAACAAGTCATCCACATATAATACAATAAATTTACCATCACTAGTTTTTACATACACATCTAGATCAACTTTACTTCTTTTAAATCCTTCATCTAGAAAGTACTTATTTATTTTGGAGTACCATGCCCTTGGTGTTTGCTTAAGACAATATAGTGATTTAATTAATCTACAAACCAAATTTTATTTACCATATTTAATAAATCATGGTGGTTGTTGTGTGTAAATTTCTTCTTTTAAGTCACCATGCATGAATCCACTTTTTACATCCATTTGAAAAATTTCCAACCAAACTTTGCAGCTAAAACAACTTTTGTACAAATGAAAGTTATTTTAGCTATTGGAGAAAAGGTTTCAATATAGTCTACACCTTATATTTATGAGAAACCTTTAGCCACTAACCTTGCTTTTAATTTTTAATAGCTCTATTTGATCTAAACTTGGTTCTATAGGTCCACTAGCAACCAACCACTTTTTTTCCATCTAGAAGTGTTGTTGATTCACATGCTCCATTTTTTATTATCAAAGTGTTATATTCCTCTTGCATAGTTTTTTCCCATTTATCTTTTAATTTTGCTTCTTCATATGTGTTTGGAGTGCTAATTTGCATCACCTTAGCCATAAGAGCATAATTAGGAAATAAATTTATAGGACCTTCTTGGTAAATCTCTTGGAGGCTTCTAGTTTTCTGTGGATTTTCATCATCACTTCAACTTGATTCTTCAAATTGTGTTTATTTTCCTATACCTTGACTTAGATCATTAGTAGAAGTAAACTTATCTTCTTCAATAAAAATTGGAAAGAAAGATAATGTTGGGGAATTATCATTCTTAACATCTTCATCAAACCATACATTTTTTAAAATATGAAATTCATTTATTTTGGGATTATATAACCTACATCCTTTTGATTCCTCACTATATCCAACCATTATGCTCTTCTCACTTTTCTTTTCAAGTTTGATTCTTCTCTCATTAGGATTATGAACATATGAATTACAACCAAAAATTCTAAATGAGATACTGTAGGATTTCTTCCACTCCATGTCTCTTCTAATTTTATGTTCAAAATTGCCTTAGTAGGTGTTCTATTCAAGATATAAATGGTAGTATGAACTGCTTAGCCCAAAATCTAGCTTCTAGATTTCTAGAGTGAATTGTACATCTATCCATTTCTATTGTAGTTCTATGTTTTCTTTTATCAAACCCATTTTTTTGGGAATGAATAAGAGATAGTTGATTATTTCTTTATGCCATGTTCTTTACAAAAATCTAAAAGATTTATTTATGTATTAAGTCCCTCTATCAGTTTGTATTATCTTCAATCATTTCCCCAATTTTTTTTTTCAATCAAAGCTTTAAATTATTTTAACTTTTGAAACATTTCATCTTTCTTGTGTAAAAAATACACCCATATTCTTCTACTAATATCATCTATAAAGGTGATAACATACCTTGATCCTTCAACTGAAGGTATTTTAAAAGGACACATTACATCACTATGAACTAATGTAGAGGAGTTTTCTCTCTCCATGATTTACCTTTGCTAATATTATATTGAAAAGATCATTGTTGAGAGAGATTATTGAAACTAGATTGAAAGAGGGAGATTTTTGAAGAAGACTATGTGTTTCAATCATTGTTTTGTCATTGATGTCAAACCACCTATTTGCTAGAAAGACAACTTCTTATAAGATTCAAGTTCTATTACTTATTTGATTGATGAAGAGGATTTGATCAAAAGATGTAACAATAGAACCTAGAGGAAAGGTTGAGTTATGATTATATAATGAAGTACAAGGATTAGTTAAGACAATGATGACATGATTTATTGATAATCTACTTAAGGTTACAAACGTTGGTTACACTAAGAAAGTTTAGAAGAATAAGTTACACAAAGTTTGTCTAACAAGCTTGACTGAGTGGATAGTAGGTGCCGAGAAAAGTCAATGCAAGCTGAGTAGAAAATTAGTTGGAGCTAAGTATAAGTTCATTCTAGTGTATGCTGAGTAGAACAATGGATGTTGAGTAAAGTTTAGTTGATGCCGAGCACTAGTAAACTTTAGTTCATGCCAAGAAATTTCACAGTGGATGCCGAGAAATGCAATATGTGCTGAGCATCAAAAGCTTTATAATGTTGAGCTGCTACATTATTTAAAAGATCATGGATTTGATGAATCTGAGTTGACAAGTTTATTTTATTGGATTGTGTGAACCAGGTGGAAGATAAGGTTGATGAGCTGCTGGCACAAAATTCAAGGTAAACTATTTTTAGGTGAATTCAAAGTGGATTCTAGGAAAAGTGTCTATAAGAGATATGAGATATGGGGTAGATATGAGATATGGGGTGGATTCTAGGAATGAGTGGAAAAATATCTTAATTTCTTATTTATAGGAATGGTTGGTCATGAAGAAAGGTTTTCATGTGTTAGAACCTAAGGGAGACAAGGAGTCAAGGGTTTTTCTTCATTAAGCGACCTAAAAGAAGAGTTTGCAATGACATTTTAATAAGGCTTAATGAGATGAATTCTTGAAGGGTGAACAAGGTATTAGAGCTACAAAGTATAAAGGCCAAGCATAATTGAGGAATGAATAGAGATCTATAATCTGCAAATGAAGTTGTAAGTTGCATCAAATCAAAGCCTACTGTTACTCTCTAACAATTGTACCAGTCTAAAGTAAATCCTTTGGATTAAGGTTGACCTAACAGTCATTTGTAAATCTTTTAATAGGTGACATTCCAAGTGAATGGTCTAAAGTCCTCTAATAAGGCTCACTCCTAATAGGGTGATTGAAATCCTTTAACAGGGTCACATTTAACAGTGTGTATTGTAACCTTTAATAGGGTTGGCCTTTCATAGGGCATCACTTCAGAAGAGTGAAAAGAGTAGCATGTTATTGGTGGTTTTTCCCAAATTGAGTTTCCACATAAATCATTGTTTCAAGTGTGTTGATGAATTTATTTTTGAATCAAAAGTAGCCAAAACTAGGGGGTTGGTCAATTAACAATCAAATTGGTCAACAACCAAAATATAACCATTAGCCAAAACTACCCCCTACCACTTAATAAAACAAAAACAAGGTTCAGAACCATAATTAAAAGAGTATCAACATGCCTAACATACATACTACTAGTATTAAAACTACTAAAGCTACAAAAATATATAAACAAAGGCATGATAGCCTTAAAGCCCTTCAAGTTCAATAACCAATAGATTAACAACATAAAAACAAAAAAGAGAGAACCATTAAGGCTTCTTAGCCTCCTTCCTCCCTAGGAGGATGTTAGCATAGTCTTCCACAAGGAAGTTAAACAACATTTTTGTATCCTCCTTTGGTAGGTCTCCCTTCGAGTCCATAAGTAGGTTTAGTATAGTAGCAGCTGCATGTGTCACTTTGATAGTGAACTTTGTCAATAGGCGGATTCTCTCCTCCAGTGCATGAATTCTTTCCCACACCTCACTACCAACCTTCTTTGTGATCTCCACATTGACCTCCTATATGTGTTGCTAGGATAACCATCTTCCTACATCATAGTAACTTCCTATTCAATTGGGGGGTTAGCATTTTCCTTGGAAAAACCTTTAATAGGGGAGGAAATAATTATGGGGGAGGGCATTCTATCCACCGTATTAGGGAATTTGTCCCTTGTTAAGTCCACACACCCTAGCCTAATGGTTGCCAAAACATGTGACACCTCCTTTCTCTCCTTCAACCCCTCATCCAAGCTAGATTGAGAAGAGTCCAAGATCTCGTAATCCTCCTCCTCCATTCTCCCTTCCCCAAAATTTGATGCATTCTCTTTCATTCTTTTTTTGGGATGGCTTGTGTCTTTAGAATCCATCTCCTCCTCTTGTGAGGCCCCCGCTTTCAGTTTACTCTTAGCATTAGACTTTGCTAACCTCCTCAACATCCTCCTCCCCCCTCTCCCCTCCTTCTCTAACTCCACTGGTTCCTTTTCTTTCCCTTTTTCCTATCTCCCTTTTTTCCCCAAAGGAGTGGGGTTTAAATCCATAGGGGACCTGCTAGGTGAAGGTTGTGGGGTAGGGGCTTTAGGTCCCATGATCCTAAGGGGAACTAGTTGGGGTCAGGGGTTGAGATGAGCCAAAATATCAACCTTTACTATCCTAGGGGGGACCATGCAAGGTGGAACTTATATAGTCAAAAAACTAACCCTTGGTGTAAAATGGTAAAATCAACCCCTTTTCTCATTTTTCTTTTACATCAGTAATCGTGTCCTCTAAATCATGCAATAGAGAGAACAAAATAGAAATTAAATCACAGTGGAAAAAATGATTTAGGAGGGGAAAGTGGTAGTAATAATAGACACCATACCTCCCTTCTAGAGTTAGGTACTTCATCAACATCAAATAGACCTCATTCCATGGCTCAAGGAGCTTCTCTCACATAGAACTACCTCTGTGCTGAATAGTTTCCTCCCCATCCAAGAAGAAGCATTGTAGACTCACTTCATTAGCCACCCTTGTCACCTCCTACCACTTCCTACCCTTCATGGCCAAACTCATTGCCAAAGCAATGACTTCCTCTAAGATATGGAATGATATGCCATTTATCATAACTTTGTAGTCCTCCCAAGAATTAACAAATTACATGGAACAATTTTTATCATGCCCATTAAGCACCTCCATAAATGGCACAAAATTGCCTTCCTTCAACATATACCACACCGACAGCTTCCTTACAATTGCCTTAATGATGGACAACTCAATGTGCATAAGGTCACCACCCATCTCTAAAAATTTCCCAAAATCTCTCTTCTTCTTCAGAACCCAGAAATGCTTGCTAAGAATGACTTCACACTTAAGCCAAAAATCACTTAGGTGACAATAATGACCATTATTATTAGTAATTATATTAGTGTCCTTATTAGAAATTAATGTCACATTTTGAATGCCTCTATCTTCCTCCCAATCTCTTCCATCATTCCCAATATACACTAACCATTTAAAATTTGAACCTTTTTTCTACCCAGCATATGAGCACATGCATAGGAAAATCATTAAAAAACCTTTCTTCTCAAACTTCAAAAATATTTCTTTTTTGGGCCATGCAAATTTATTATTGCTAGTACCATCTTCTTCACTCCTAGCCATTTGTCATTCCTAGCTTTGTCCTTTCTGCCAACTTAGTAGCATGATACAAAATTTTAAAATATCTTTCCAAGTAGGATTCATAATTCTTTATTTCTTGACTCACTAAATCTCTTACCAAATTTGGAATGGCATTAAATTCCCTCCAACATCTGAGTCCTTTTTCCTTTAGGCCTAATGCCACCATACCATCTGCCACACTATTTCCCTCCCAAAATATATGATTCAAATAAAACCTATTAAAATTGGATAATATATGTCTGATGTCTTCTATCACACATTTTATGGCCCATCCTTCTCTCATATTACCCTTAATAGTTTCTATGATGATTTTGGAATCAACTTCAATTTCCACATTTCTCCATCCTACGGTCATCACAAATTTTAAACCCCAATATAGAGCCATCACCTCCGTAGTATTGTTAGAAACTTTCCCTAGTTGTTGGGAATACACCAATAGCATCCTTCCCTTGCTATCCCTAACCATTCCTCCTCCTACCAAGCCTTCCTTCCTGAAAACACCATCAAAATTAAGCTTTACCCAATTCATAGATGGAGGTTCTAGCTAGTCCTTTTCCTAGCCAACAAATTAAGGTTATCAATCTCCATTATCCCCTCCTCCAGTTTCTAGCCCCTGGCCACTCTAACCTCCAACACTCGTGAAGGGATGCCAATTTTCTCCACTTGCTACAACTCTTATTCTCTACCATAATTTTATATATCTTTTCCACCACAACTTCCTCCTCTCTCTCTTCATTCCTGAACACCTTGCTATTTCTCTCCTTCTAGATACTCCAAAATACATGGGGGATAACCTTCCACAACCTGATAAGGAGGGGGTGAGTAAAGGGGCTTTACTAATTCTCCACAAATTGTACCAGATCCTTATTAAACACCTAGTCCACCTCCAGCTTCTATAAAAGCCTCCCCCAAACATTAGAAGCATAACTATAGTGTAGGAACAAGTGGGGAATATTCTCCTCCTCCCTCTTACACAAGTAGCATCTATTTGATAATTGGAAACCCCATTTCATTAGGTTGTCTATAGTGAGTATTTTCCCATGTATAGTGGTCCACCAAAAAATATTAATCTTAGGTATTAGATAATTAAACCATATATTCCCCCAATGATTTGGTTCCAAAATTTTAACAAAACATTAATTTATAGGCAAAGTTAACAGAGAACTCTCCCATCAGAGTGGCCTTCCAAATGAATCCATCATTCTGATCCCTTCCTGGGATCCTACACCCTTCTAGCAAAATATTTAGCTCTTCTATCAGGTCCCCTCCAACTATAGCATTTTTTTGTAGCTTGACCTTCTTCTACTTCCTCCCTAGGCAAATAAAATTAGCTACCATTCCTCCCCCTGTTCTTGAAGATGGTTCTAAAGAGGCCAAAACTTTATTTTTGTTAACAATTTATTTGTAAGCCACAAATCCCCCCAAAAGTTAGTTTAATTTCCATTTCCCACTAGCCACCTTATACTTTCTTTCAAAAGGGTTTTGTTCTTCGCAACATTTCCCTAGATCTTAGATCCCTTCGGGAGATCATTTCTCCAGGTGCAATGAGAGAATATTAGATTCCCAACATACTTAGACTTCATAATATTGCACCAATTAGATTCCTCCTTCATCAAGTTCCACCCCATCTTGGTGAGAAGCACATTATTCAAATTAGCTATCTTCCTCACTCCCAAACCTCCTCTGCTTCTTAGTTTACAAACCATATCCTAGTTAACCAAACATAAGCTTACCTTATCACTTCCTCCCAACCAAAGGAAATTATGTTGTATTTTATCCAATTTACTAGCCATACTTTGAGTAATTTTGAATAGTGACAGAAAGTACACAGGTAACCCCTAGAGAGAGGAAATTAGAAGTTGAAGCTTTCCTGCATTGCTAAGAGTTTTACCTTTCCATCCAATCAACCTTTTTTCCATCCTTTCCAGAATGCAATTCCAAAAGTTGTTACTTACATCCTTCACAATCAAGGGGAGGCCTAGATATGTGTCAGGTAACTCTCCTAAAATATTTTAAATTCTATGCTATATATCAGGGAGGTGTTAAAAAAAAACACTTTACTTTTATCCAAGTTAATTTTTTGTCTCACATTAGCCAGATATATCTCCAACACTGACTTCCAAGCTCTAGCTTCTCCCACTAAGGACTCCCCACTTAGGAAGGTGTCATCCATAAACTATTGTATCACCTTGGGTGGAAGCATGGATGCAGGTCTAATGCCTTTAATCACCCCCCCTTCCATCTTTCTCATGAACACCCTACCTAGAACTTCTACAACCACGATAAACAAATAGGGAGAGATAGGGTCACCCTATCTTAGTCCCCTTTCCCTACCAAAATTCCCCCAAGATGAACCATTCGCCATCACTAAGTAGTTGATAGTTTCCACCATCGATTTCACCATCCTTATAATTTTTTGACTAAAACCAATCTTACCCATAACTTCATACAGGAAAAGCCAATTAATCCTATCATAAGCTTTTGAGATGTCGAGTTTCAAAGCCATACCTAGATTACCACTTTTCTCCATTGAGTGCAAAAATTCATGAGTTGTTATGATGGCATCAAGGATTTGATGACCCAGGACAAGCCCATTCTGGGTTTTCCCAATGAATTTATGTAGCATTGGTTTTAATTTGTTCACCAAGATTTTTGAGAAAAATCTTATAAGTAGTGTTATAGAGGCTAATCGACCTAAAATTGGACAGGATATCTGGGTCTTTAACCTTTAAGATTAGGGTAATAAATATTTTATTAAGCTATTTGAGAAATTTCCTAGTTTTGAAGAAGTCACAAGCCACCCAGAGGAGATCCAGTTTAATAACATCCCAAAAGTGCTAGAAGAATGCCAGGGGGAAACCATCAGGTCCTAGGGACTTATACGCTTTCATGGAGAAGACAACTCTATGAACTTCCTCCTCAGTGACCATTCTTGCAGGTTCCTCATTTTATTTAGCCTAGACTACTATGGGAACGGAATTAATCAACCATCACCTATCCTCTTCCCTAATATTTCTCTGCTCTTCCAAATAAGAGTTTTTGAAATAAACATTCACCCAATTTCTTGTTTCTTTAGTTTTTGTAAGCTTCACATTATTTTCATCTTTGAAATTATCAATATTATTCCTCCTTTTATGAATTGAAGCCAATTTATGAAAAAACATGGTATTCCTATCTCCCACCTTGAGCCATAATACCCTAGGTCTCTGGTTCCAAAAGGTCTCCTCTCTGATCATCATATCTTTCTAGACCTTTCTACATTTGTCCTCTTCCTAGATCATATTTTCCATGGCGAGGACCTCCCCCATTTCTTTCTAAAGCTCTTCTAACTTTTCTTCCACCTCTTCCTTAGTCTTAAAGATATCACCAAAATATCTCTTCTTCCTAGGTCGCATATTCCTTCTAACACTGTCCAACTTAGCAAAAAGTCTATACATAGTAGTCCCTTCCACACAAATCCCCCACCACTCCACCACCCTAGCACTAAAATCACGATGGGATTGCCACAAAATTTCATATCTAAAATGTCTTGGCCCCCCTTGGGATTCTTCTTTCCAATTAAAAAAGATAGGAGCGTGATCTGAGATAGTCCTGGGTAATCCTATGAGGGAGGAGGAAGTTAGGCCTTCCCAACTAGCTAGAACCAAAAGTCTAGCAAGTTTGACTTGGATAAGGTCTACTCCCTTCCTATTATTCAATCATGTGAACTTCACTCCACTCATATCCATATCCATTAAATCATTTTTATTAATGAATTCAACCAAATCCTTCATGCTGTCATTAGAATCTACTATCCCTCCAACCTTCTTTGAAGGGTACAAAGGCGAGTTGAAATCTCCCATACAAAAGATATTTTTATTTTGAGAGAGAAAAATAGATAGTTCCTCCCAAAGACAAACTCTTCCTTTCCTAGTATTAGGAGAATACACATTGACGATATTCCATATCTTTTCACCCTTCTTATTTTTAGTAATAAGATAGTATCTAGAATAGTGAAGTAAACTTCCTTTACTAGCACTTGGGTTCTAAAATGTAGCCACACCTCTTGACACCCCCTCTACTTCACTATAATAGAAATTAGTCCCTAGCCAAAGATAACTAGCAATACTTTTCAAATTAGACATGGTCATTTTAACTTCTTGGATCAAAAGGATATCAATATTCAAATTAGATAGATGTTACTTGAGAGAAAATTGCTTTTGAGGGCTATTCAACCCTTTCATATTCCATGATAGAATAATCATTTTCTACCCTTTTTCAAGGACACCAAGGTGGGCTGCTAGCCACTTGCCACCTCCCTTGCCATCTGCTTCGCTCTTCTACTCTATTTTCCAAACTTCCCTACATCCATCTTTAACTCCACTACCACCTCAAATTTTTTTGAAATTCTAGTCTGCCTTCTCTGAGTTTTCCATTTCCCTTCCCCATCCTCTAGTGAGGCCAAAAAATCCACCCACTTGTGACATGGTGGATCCTTTTCACTCCAACAAAGAACTCTAACCACATCCCCCCTTTTGCCAAGTCTTTCACCTTTCCTATATCTCTCTCCTCCTTGAGCACCTCCTCAATCACCAAGTTTCTCAAAGGAGTTCTTAGGAGCTCTTCAATACCTTGTAGAAAAGGAAGGGTCTCTTCTTCTAAGGAAATTTCCCCTTCCTCTAACCCACTCGGCTGTCCTTCCAGTTTACAAGGCTTCTTAGAGACCTTTATCCAACAGGACTCCCCCTTACTCTGGTGGGGCTCCAAAGCTTCTATCCTAACCCTCACCATCTCTACTTTAGGGTTAATGTTCTTATCTTCTAGCACCTTCATGAGTATAGAAGTCTCTCCCTTCTCTTCTAGCTCTCTATCTCCTTTAACTAGAAGCACATCTCCCTCTTCCTCTGTGTCTAAAGGAGCCACCTCCACTTCCTTTTCCCTTGCTATCACCTCCTTCGCTGACATATTGATCTTTTTGGAGTCAAAAATAAAATGCCCAAATGATGAGAATTTCTAGTAGAATAGCCCCAAATTTTTGTAAATGATGTGTTGCACTTTTTTACCTCACATCAACCTTAGAGTAATAGAATTAGGTAAGGAAGTACCTACAACCACATTCACACCAAATCTCACAGATACCAATGTAGACCTTTGTATAGTGACTAAATCTATAGCAAAAAAATGTTTGAAGGAGTTTTCAATTGATTTTAGGATCCTCTCATCCCAGAACTTGAGTGGGAGTCCTAGAAGCCTAACCTAGAATGGTGCCATCCTACTTAGCTCTTTCACTAGATCTAGCACTGGGTGCCAGTTAGCCACCACCAGGCTATGTTTTCCATATGACCAAAACCTAACCATTACCATTGTCATATCTTCAACAACTTTGAATTTAAAGTATAAAAGACACCTCACCATGGCTAAAATCATCACACTTCCCTTCAAATTCCATCTCTAACTAACCCACTTGCTGACCAGCTCAATCGATGGGAAAAAGCCAAAAAACTTGCCAATCAAGTAGAGTTTCAAGTTGGTTAACACACTATCAACCAAGATATCTAGAAAAAAAATTTC
Source organism: Cupressus sempervirens (assembly GCA_028749045.1). Lineage (NCBI taxonomy): Eukaryota > Viridiplantae > Streptophyta > Pinopsida > Cupressales > Cupressaceae > Cupressus > Cupressus sempervirens. The sequence goes on from CM053790.1 coordinate 397,937,907, forward strand.
CACCCCCTCATCATTGTTGATCACCTTGGGTGCTTCCAATGGGGAATGAGTCACCTTCTCTCCAAGGACCACTTCCTTCCATCCTAGAGCCACTGTATGACTCGCTGAATCCTTCTAGCCCACCATTGGTACCACTATTGACTCCACTAGTACCCCACCATTAGGGTGAATGAATTTTTCATTTTCTTAGGTCACCCTAGATGTAGTCAAGACAAGTTGCAGGTCTCGGTAGAAATCTAAGATCAGGCCTAACCCTTGGGGGCCAACCTCACTCATCAAAATCAAAATTACCAATCAAGAAGGAACATGCAAAACGTTGCAGAGCCCAAAGTTATATGTTATTATCTATTACCTATAGGTTTAAATATATTACATTGCCTTGATTGATGAATCTGATATGTTTCATGCTTTACATTTCTGCAAGTTGATTTGACAGTAACCTACAAGTTTTAAGTGATTGCATAATCTTATGGATGCATGCATGAATATAAATGTTTTATGGGTTCAATAAGATGTGAAGAGTTTTATTTATACATCTGAACCTTGGATAACTGATTCACTCCCATTGCCCCCAAGCAATGCTGGAGATTGCCTCTACCCTAAGTTATGCTAAATTTCATGATATCAAAGGTCTTGACAATGCAAAGAAAATGTGGGATGCCCTAACCACTATCTATGGAGGAGATGCAAATGTTCTAAGAACTAAACCCAAAAGTCTTAGAGGTAAGTTTGATGATATGAGAATGGAAGAAGGTGAGAATATTGCTCAATATGTTGAAAAAATAAAAGAAGTTATCAATGTAATAAGGGGAGCTACAGGTAATATAGATGATGATATTGTACTAAGCAAAATTCTAAGGACATTATTATTCAAGAACTGAGATGTATTCTAGGGAATAAGCTATCACTTCAAGGTTTGGTAGGGTAGACTCACTACTTTTGAGCTATCTAACTTTGATAATTAAAAACCTAAAAAGATTGAATCTTCTTTGAAAGCTAAGGTATCATTGAAGGAACTTGATGTAAAGAAGAAGAAGAAGAAGAAGAAGTATGTGTCCAATGATAGTGATACTCATATGAGGAGGATGTTGAACAACTTGAAGCACTACTAGAAAGAAGATTCCACAAAGGTAAAGGCAAATTCAAAGGTAAGTTACCCATCATTTGGGTAAATTGAAATGAGGTTGATTATATTACTATTAGATATCCAGACAAGAAGAACTACAGAGATGGTGACAAATACAAGAGTAGAATAGATGAAGACAAAAAAGATTAAAAAGATAAAGGCAAGAAGTCTTACTACATTGATGAAGAGAAAAAAAGGATGAATTTGATGTACATGATGATGAGGTGGTGTATGTTGCAATGAAGGACAAATATGATAAGGATGAAGAAACTGCACTTGTGACTTGTGTGAACAAGAATGATAGATGAATCATTGATAGTAGATGTTCACATCACATGACTAGAGACAAAAGTAATTTCATTAACTTGAATTGTTATGATGGAAATAGTGTAAGATTTGGTAATGATGCACCATATTTGATAAAAGGAAAAGGTTCTATCAAACTCATAGTTAAAATTTTATGTGATAATGCTTACTATGTTGAAGGACGTAACTATAATTTGTTCAATGTGTACAACTGAATAATTGGAGATGTAAGGTTGAGTTTGAAAATAAGATTTCTAAGATATATGATACAAATGAGAAATTTATTGGAAAGGGTGATCAAAATAGAAGTACTCTATTCTATCTTGATATAGAGGACACTACTTATCTTTTTGTAAAATTTGATGATGTATGGCTATGGCACAAGAGGTTATGTCATGTTAACTTTGATAACTTGGTTAGTATTAGTAACATGAAGAAAGTTAGAGGTTTGTCCAAGTTGAAGAAGCCTGATAATGTAATGTGAAAACAATGTCAGTTAGGCAAAATGACGAAGTCAAATTTTAAGAGTAAAACATATGCCTCTAAAGGGATACTAGAGATTGTTCATACTAACTTGTGTGGGCCAATTGATGTGCAGAGTTACAAAGGAGATAAGTACATTATGTTATTTGTTGATGACTATTCTAGGATAATGACAATTATATTTCTAAAATAGAAATTTGATGCTTTTCAAATGTTCAAATGGTACTTAGTAAGAGTTGAAAAGGAAATAGGTAAAAGTTTGAAGTGTTTGAGATACAAAAGAGGTGGAGAATTCACATCAAATGAGTTTGACATGTTCTATAATTATAGAGGAATCAAAAGATAGACATCTACCCTTAGAACACCTCTACAAAATGGAATAGCTAAAAGGAGGAACAAATCTATAATGGATTGTGCTAGAGCACTCATGATGGAGAAGAATGTTGCTTTGAAATACTAGAGAGAAGCTATAAGTACATCTATACCTTGAATTGTGTGCAAATCAAGAAAGGTACTCATTCAACACCTTTGAAACTATGGTATGGATACTCACCAAATGTAAAATACTTTAAGGTATTTGGATACAAATGTTATGCTCCTAAAGATGTTAGGAATAGTAAACTTAATGCAAAAAGTGAAGAAGGTATATTCCTAGGATATTCCACAAGAAGTAAAGCTTATAAGTGTTTAAATACTGACACTAACAAAATTGTAGAAGTGCAAACATGAACTTTGATGAATATACAAAAGTTTATGAGGTTGAACCTATGAAAGAACCAAAAGAATACTATAGATACTCAAAAATGGTTCGCATCTAGGGTTTCATCACTTCTTCATTCTAATTCATCCCATTTTCTTATTCAATCAACGTTGATCTTTTGGCCAACTTGATCATATCTCAACAGTGTCTGTCATCATTCGTATCCTCTTTTATGCACTTCCATAGCCTTCATTATATCCAAAAACCCTAGAAAACACTCAAAATCACTCAAATCATTCATATTCTATATTTTAGTCACCCTGACACCTCTGTGTACCAACTGCATACCTTCTGCTTACCAACTACTTACCTTCAGAGCCCCAAGTGCACCAAGGGTGCACTTGGTACTGCCTGAGCATAGTTGGTAGTTTAGGTGTGCACTTGGGAGGTAGGGAGTTCATTTAGTTTTTCTTCCACTGCATCGACATCCTTAGGTATCATACCAACACTCACTAGGACACAATCAGCTTAGAGACCCAAAGAACTTTATCAACCCCTATTTTATGAGGTACCAACACAACCAAAACCTCAACCAAGACAAAAGAAGAGCAAGAAAACCTAACAAATGTTTGACTAAGACCAAATTGAGGCATCACAACTATTAATTGAAAACCACTTAAACATGTATCCAAATGATCACCATATTTAAGAGATGGCACAAAAGACCTTAAACAACACACCTACTATGAGGTTTCCTTCAAAAAATTCTCCTACACATGGAATGGTTCAATGGAGTCCTAAATTTGAACCTATATTCATGCAAAATCCACCCAGTGGTGGAAGTGTACCAGCCACACCTAAGGATGAACAACCACATTCCTTTGAATTCAGAAAACCCAATGCAAGTACCTTCAACTCTAATATATCAAATACAAAAAAAGGTATTGTACACCTAAGTGATGACTTTGACACTGATTACGGTATCATTGATGAAGAAATGGCTAGGGTATGTCAAGAAAAAAAATTCCGCAAGAACTTCAAACTTTTGGCAGCCCAAGAAATTGTCAAATTCAACCCAAACTTGGAGGGGCATAAGTCCAAACATCAAACCAATAAACCAATTGAAAAAATGCAACCCATGATCAATTTGGAATTAGATAAGGGAAAAAAACCTTTGGAGTTTTCAAACACAATAATGGCACCTATAAGGTCCCATCAAGAATCAACCATCAAAATCCTCCAAAGTACATTATAACATATCAATATTAATCCCTTGTTTAATGAACCAAAACCAATAAAGGGAAACAAGACTCTTCCTAAATATACCAAAAGGACATTAAGACTTGATCTCAATCACATGATGAAAAAACAAGACATGCCTAAATGGACTTGTGCCCTAGGGATGCCAAACATACCTCATTTGGAGGAAAATCAACAAAGTGCACCTTTGCTCCTAACTCTACCAAGTATTATGATGTCAAATGTTATGGAGCCTCCCATGAGTACACTATATGAAACATCAATTGCAACCATCCCTATTAACACACAAAGGAAAAATCTTATTGACATTACACCTATTCCCAAGAGGAACATGTCACATTGTAAAGGGAATATGATGTCCCAAGGAGAAACTTCTAACACAGAGAGGTGCCAAAAGAACAATACCAACATGGTGATCAATTCTCAAGGGCATAACCAACTACCCTAACAATATAAACCTACAATAGTGCAAGGAATTAATGTTTCCAACACACATTTGACATATCAATAGCAACATCAACCACAACAACAACAACTTCAAGTGGTGCAAGCATCCAACATCCCTAACACACAATCCAATGTAAACCCACTTGACTTGCATGAAATGTATCAACAAAAATTCCAACAACAACAAGCCATGTTTGCAAAACAAACTCAAACAAAATTTGGAATACCAAAGATGCCTTGAGCAAAAAATTTCATACCATCAACATTTTTTACAACAATAACACATGCCACAACAACCCCAACAGATACCTCTACAACAAAAATCACATACATGGTCTCACATGCAACCAACAGAGGTATCCTAACAACAATAAAAAAAAATGGCACAACAACAACACATAGTACATCAATTATAGTTGATACCACAACAAGTGCCACATCAAATACCATAACAAGTACCCCAACATCTATCACAAAAAGGACTCTTTTGTCTTCAAGGTACTTACATACCTCCACCACCTAGTGACACATCACTAGACTCATCAAACATAGAAATTTTAGAACCAAGTAGATATATTTCTTGCCACAGCAAATAGTCTACTCATAGACACAAAATTGGTCACTAGGTGGGCCCACACTTGAATGGTACTCCAAACTTACCTCATGAGATTGTTCCCTCGTTCTCTAGGTGGGCCCACACTTGAATGGTACTTCAAACTTCTTGGTACAATCAAATCTTAGTCAGAGCCAGTAGAAAAGTTCAGCTCCCACTTTGCCTTTAACATTAAAAATGAGGTGACACTCTCCCATTTGTGATCAACCAAACAAAAATATAGGAGAAACATTTATCACATTCCTACTATGCTGGAGAAACTTGGTCGATTAATGCTCACTAGACATTCCTAAAGAACGACAAGTTAACCTGTGCATTGAAAACCTAGTCCCTGACTTAATGTATGAACTCAAAATCAAAAGTCCAAGCACCATTTCTAAATTGATGAAAAAAGGAGCTAGTATTGAAGATTCTCTTATCCATAAGGGAATCCTCAAGATGAACAAGGAAAACACAAACACCAACTCATCTAATGACAAGTCAAAATTTTTCTCCAAGAACAAGAATGTGACTAATGATGGCATTGTGGATGCATGTAAAATTAGCACAACACAACCTCAATTGGCTTTGAATGGTGCCAACCCTATGAATCCACAAACTCCCAATCAAACACCACCTCCACAATAGAAAACTGAGACTTCTACATAGGATGGACCTCAGAGACATCCTAGAAAAAAGGATAAAAAATTCACACCATTGGGGATACCTCTTAAGACTACACTTAACCAATTACTCAGTAATAACTTCCTACAGTTACCCCCAATCAAAGATGAGCCACTAATTAAAGTGTCTTGGTGGGATGACAATTTTTTTTTTTTGATTACCATTGAACCAAAGAACATAAGACCTCATCATGTTTCCAACTAAAGCATATAATACAAGACCTTATTGATGATGGTGTAATCATAGTTGATCCATCACTACTAGCATCCAAATCTAATCGCACTATCTTCAAAGATCCTTTGGGTAATCATGACAAAGAGAAACCCTCTAGTTCAAACTCTAACTCACAAGGTAATGTGAATTACACATGCACTAGATATGACTACACCATCAACTGTTTCAATGAGTCAGATTCTTGCATATCCAAATTCTCCTTAAATTTTGAAGACCCTCATTACACTATTGATACATGCCATACCAAGATCACCCTACCTAGAGCCCCATCTAGATCTATTGCTTCTACTAGACTTGTACCCCCTAGTAGACCTATTGCTCCTACTTCATCTAATTATAGCCTTGTTGAACAGCTCAACAAGACCATTGTGTAAATGTCCATCTTGGAGCTACTGTGTGCATCTTCCCAAAATCATAAGATCTTCGATCAAGCCCTTAAAGAGTCAGTAGTCCCAGATAACATTGATATTTCCTAGTTCCAAGCCATGGTGGGGAACCTTTCTACGTTTGAACATATCATCTTTTCCCCTTGAGATATTCCTAAAGATAGACCAAACCACAATGATCCTCTTCATGTTGAAGTCTTTGTCCATAATGTTAAGGTTAGATATGTCTTGATAGATGAAGGAGTAGGACTGAATATCCTGTACACTTAAACTAGTCAAGGGTTTGGGTTATTCTAAGGATGATGTGGATCCCTCTTGAAGAATCATAATAAAAATCCTAAGAATGATGATGAATGCTTCTCTATGGGGGTCATCATATTACTTATCAGAGTTGGTCAATCTACTAAGAACACTTTATTCTAGGTCTTGGATATAGAAAGGAACTGCAACATGATACTAGGCCATCCATGGAACCATGCTATGAAAGAAATGCCTTCTACATATCACCAATGCTTAAAATTCTCCTATAACAATATAGAGGTCACCATTCCTAGTGATCTAGATCCATTCTAACTATGTAAAAATATTAGAGGAGGAAAGATCAAAATTGAAGACCATGGTTGCGGTGAATATTCCATGTCACATGCCTTTCACATTGGGAAACTTCCTTTATCTCCCAAGTCATATGGTCAACCTTAGCTTATACAGAACAAGCCTAAGTTCACATTCAAAAGAAACCTTCTATGGATTTCACTAGTAGAGGTGGACTACATGAAGAGCATGTCTATGAAAAAAATTCTACATGGATTGAAAAGGCTAAAGTAGAACAAGAACCTACTCCTATATCCTCTAACAAATATGGACCTGGATTCACCATCATTAAGAAAAAGGGATATGATGGATGTAGTGGCTTGTGACCTCAAAAGCAAGGCATTATTCAGTCCATCACTATATTAGGATGACCTCATAATTTGGGACTTGGATTTAAACCATTTTTTTGGGTCTTCCTAATATTGAGTCATCCTCATTTAAGGATGTGAATGCTTTAAATGATAAAAAGGCATCTAAGAGCACTCAACCTGAACCCACCCAATCTATATCCAACATTAATGATCTTGATACCTCCCTTGCATTAGATTATGGTGACTGATCAAGAAAGTATTGTACATACATCATAATTAGTGGGCCATGGCTGACGTTGTAGCCAACATATTATGGCTGACATGTTGTAACCCTAAAATGGATAAAATACTTGTATAAAAGGGTTTAGGGTTAGGTATTTTTCATTATGTTGTGATGCAAAATTGCTTATTGTGGCGGTATTGAGCTGTAAGGGATTATGGACTATAATCAGGTTGTAATCACTAGATTGTAATAAGATCAAACTTGCTGTTTGGTGGACGTAGCCCAGGGATTGGGTGAACCACGTTAAATCTTGGTGCCTTGTGTTCATTTTCTGTGTGATCTATTATTTTTTGTTATTGGTTATATTTGAATGTAGTTTTTATTTCTATCCATGGTTTATCCTTAGTCCCCAAGTGCGAGATTGTTAGATTATGGTGACTGATCAGGAAAGTACTGTACATAATTCATAATTAGTGGGGTTCGGGGCATCACCTCAAAATTTTTTTTTGGGCCATGGCCAATGTTGTAGCCAACATATTATGGCCGACATATGGCCGACATGTTGTAACCCTAAAATGGATAAAATACTTGTATAAAAGGGTTTAGGGTTAGGTATTTTTCATTATGTCATGATGCAAAATTACTTCTTGAGGCAGGATTAAGCTATAAGGGATTACAGATTGTAGTCAAGTTGTAATCATTGGATTGTAATAAGATCAAACTTGCTATTTGGTGGACGTAGCCTAGGGATTGGGTGAACCATGTTAAATCTTGGTGCCTTGCGTTCATTTTCTGTGTGATCTATTATTTTCTATTATTGGTTATATTTGCATGTAGTTTTTATTTCTATCCGTGATTTATTTTAACATCTTGGTCTTGATCATATGCATGCTAACCCCAATAGCCCACTTGTGGAAGATAAACATGTAAATCCACCTATCCCTCAAACCAAATCTTCACCTTGGATCAAAACATTTTGGGATCCAAGCCCTCTTGCTTCTAAACATGATCCCAATGATATCACTAAAATGGATACCCATATCTATGCCTTTGACCAAAGCTTATTTAACATTGATGATGGCATTTCCCTAGTTTTCCTTGAGCTTATTGATTGGGACCAACAAGAACCACCAACATTTTATCAGTTTGAAAATGATGATCCCATTGCAAAATTCTTTGACCTCCATGAAAATTTACCACAAGGAAATCACAAGTTTGGATTCTCCATTGATCTAAACATCATGGCATATTTCGGGGAGTCAACTGTATCTTCCAGTCACAAAATTGAGAAAATAGCAAAAATAGAAAAAAGTAGGTCTCTTGGTGAAAATTGAAAGGCACCATTAGATCATGAAAAAGTAAAAATAAAGGATGTATCTAAGGGTGAAAACCTCTCTGAGGTGCCTGAGGATGGAAGATTGGACACACCCCCATTAAAGGAAAGATCAACATTACTTGTGGAAATGAAAAAAGAGATTAATCTAAGAACTCCTAACAACACCAAGGTCATACATTTTGCAGCCTCCTTATCACCAGAGGAAAAAGATGAATTTGTTAGATTCTTTCTAGAGAGGTAGATCAACTTCACTTGGTCTTATGTGGACATGCCCAGATTAGATCCTAAACTAGTCCTTCATCACTTACTGCTAAAACTAGGAGTGAAACTAGTAAAGAAAAAGTTAAGAAAAATGCATCCTCAAGTTGCCCTACTTGTCAAAGTTGAATTGAAGAAATTATTGGATGCCAGCTTCATAAGATGCATTGATTATGCATAGTGGATCTCTAATCTAGTACCAGTAAGCTGGCACTCTAGGGGCATCTAGATATGCACTAACTTCTATTATCTTAACAAGGCATGTCCCAAGGATGATTTTCCTTTATCAAATATAGATATCATTGTAGACACGACAACTGGCTATGAGATGTTATCACTAATGGATGGATTTTTTGGCTATAATTAGATAAGAATATCTCCTAAAGATCAACAAAAAATAGCTTTTACATGCCCTTGGGGAACATATTATTGGAATGTTATGCCATTTAGTCTTAAAAATGATGGGGCAACATATCAAAGAGCAATGATTACCATCTTCCATGATTTCATGCACATCCTCATGGAATACTATGTTGATGACTTACTTTACAAATCCTATAAAAGAAAAGATCATTTGGGCATCCTAGACAAAATATTCAATAGAATGGAAAGCTATAAGCTCCATCTAAATCCAAAAAAGTATGTATTTGGGTTGTTTCTAGAAAGCTCCTAGGATACATTGTTTCTTAATGAGGCATTAAAGTGGATTTGAAAAAAGTAAAAGCAATACTTGACATGCCTCCTCCAACAAATATAAAAACCTTAAGAGGACTACAAGGAAGATTGCATTCTATCCATAGATTCATTGCACAACTGGTAGATAAGTGTTACTCTTTCAACATCTACTACATAAGGGAGTATCCTTTCAATGGAACAAGTAGTGTCAAGAATATTTCCATAGACTCAAAGATTATTTTCAACATTCACCAATTTTAATGGCTCCTATTCTAGGATAACCATTCATTCTATACATATTTGCTACAGATACATCATTAGGAGCTCTCCTAGCACAAAATAATGAACAAGGAAGAGAGTGAGCCATATACTACATCAGCAAAACACTTGTGGGATATGAACTAAATGATTCACTCATTGAATGATCTTGCCTTGTTGTTGTCTTTGTAGCCCAAAAGCTAAGACATTACATGCTCCATCAAAAAACAATGCTCATCTCTAAGATTAACCCACTAAAGTATCTCCTAAGCAGGTCTGCTCTCACAAGACACTTAGCCAAATGGGTCATGATCCTTAGTGAAGTTGACATAGAATATGTAGACACAAAGGAAATCAAAGACCAAGCGATAGTAGATCAATTAGCAGAAGCACCTATGAAAGATGATCATCCCATGTTGATAGAATTTTTAGATGAAGCCATATTTAACATGGATGTAGATAATGAATGGAAGCTTTACTTTGATGGATCACATATAAGAAATGGTTTAGGAGCTGGCATTATGTTTATCACTCCCCAAGGAGACATAATCCCCAAGTCATATAGGATAACATTCCATTGTACAAACAACATAGTGAAGTATGAGGCAATGATCATAGGACTCAAGATAGCTATCCAATGGAACATTCAACATCTACAAGTTTTTGGTGATTCCTAGTTGGTCATCCACCAAATCAATGATGACTATGAAACCAAAGATGATAAGTTAATGCCGTACAAGCAGATGGCAGATTTCCTTAAATCTAAATCTATCACTATCTCTTTTCGTCAGTTACCAAGAATACACAACAAGCAAGCTGATGCTATGGCTGCCATCACTTCTATGATTAATATGCCTCAAAATGTGGAACATTGTGAACTCCTTTTTGAACAACTTTTGATTCCAGCATTTGAGCTCCCTCAATCTGAGTTTGTGTACGAACTTGTTGGTCCCAATTCTCCCTGGTATTGAGACATTTACAATTACCTACACACCCAAATCCTACCACCCAACCTATCCAAAAATGAATGTTAAGCCTTTATGTGTTAAGCCTTTAGATATGTCATCATTTGTGACACCCTTTATAAGAGATCCTTTGACAAAACCCTTCTTAGATGCCTTGACTCACACGAAGCTAAAACTACCTTACATAAGGTTCATGAAGGTATATGTGGAGGTCATTTCAATGGTCTGGGTCTATCCAAGAAACTTAATAGAGATAGATACTATAGGCCAACCATGGAACAATATGCTCATGGTTTTGCCAAAACATACCATAAATGCCTGATACATAGCAATCTGATCCATGTACTAGCACAAGAATTGCAACCTATCATATCTCCATGGCCCTTTTCACAATGGGAATTTGATCTTATTGGAGCTATTTCTCCTCCATCCTTTGATGGTCATAAGTTCATTATCACAACAATAGAATATTTTACCAAGTGTGTTGAAGCTATCCCTCTAACCTTCACCACAAAAAAGTAGATTTCAAGGTTTATTCTAAACTACATCATATGTCAGTATGGAGTACCCTTGGCTATTATTACTGACCATCATAGTTCATTTCAAAATAAAGATGTGGACAAGCTCTACATGAAGTATAACATCTACCATGTATATTCTAATGTTTACCATCCATAGGGAAATGGCCAAGCAAAAGAATCTAACAAGACCATTGTAAGATTCTCCAAAAGACTGTCAATGATTCTAGTTGAGACTAGCACATGCAACTAAATCCAACTCTTTGAGCCTACCAAAAAAGTGTGCATGCTCCCATTGGTGCAACAACATACTCTCTTGTCTATGGAACTAAGGCCATACTTCCCATTTTAGTTGAAATTCAATCATTGAGAGTGTCACTACAAGATGTTGATGATGAAAACTACCGCATATCTAGACTCCATGAATTGGAAATACTTGATGAACGGAGATGATTTTCCTTGACACATGTCCAAGCTTACCAAAATTGACTCAAATAGAGATATAACAAGAAATTTTGAGGTTGTCATTTTGAGATCAATGATCTAGTCTTGAAGATGAACTACACGACTCAGTATCATAGAGAAAAACAAGGCAAATTTGAACCAGATTGGGAAGGACCTTATGTAGTTACTGCATCATTTGGGTCCAAAGTATATTAGCTTGCAACTCTAGAGGGTGAACCACTACCCATGTCCCTCAACAACAAGCATCTTTGCAAGTACTACACTTGATTATGTTTAAAAGTCTTGAAAAAATATCAAAAAAATTGAAAAAAGTCCTCAAAAAATATCAAAAAAATAGCAAAAAGTCATGAAAAAAAGAAAAGAAAAAAGTGAAAAAAGTCATGAAAAAATGGATGCCTTGATGAAAACCTAGCAAATAGGTGTCTTGGCACAAAAATTTCAGTCAAGAGAAAAAAATTGTCGAAAAGTGAAAACTTGGCAAACAGGCACTTTGGGCAAGTACCATGGTGAAAACCTGGCAAATAGGTGCCATGTGTAATTAGTTGTTGCTCCTCCATCTATCGGGATTCCATTTGGTTTTTCTCCTTTTGTCATTCCCTGATCATATCCTTCATATTGCAAGATATCCCTACTCCTTGATCATGGCCCACGAATTGGTTAATGTCCATTGTTATCTTACCTAAAGTATCACCAGTCTATACATACTCTATCTTTGACCTTTGTACATAGTCAGTGTCTTGTTTGGGAGCATATTACCTACATGGTGCATAAGTTTGAACTTGAACTGGGGGCATATCCCTACGCACTTTTTATCCATTAGACTTATTTCATAACAGATTGGAGCTAACACTTGTTTATGCTTTATACGATCCTAAAAAAATCCTAAAAATGTAAATATGATCTTAAAAAAATCATAAAAATTCAAATACGATCCTAAAAAAAATTCTTAAAAAAAAAATCATAAAATGTCCTGAACAAAAGCACTAAAAATCATAAAATGTCCTAAAAAAAGCATTAAAAATCATAAAATGTCTTGAAAAAATCTAAAAAAATTAGAAAATGTCCTGAAATAAACCCTAAAAATGTAAAATGTCCTAAAGAAACCAATTGCACAAAAACATCAAATAGCACCAAAAAACCCTAAAAATTACAAAACCCATCAAAAATTTGTAATAAACCTTTTACATAATCAGCCCTTTTGCCTAAAAACTTGCACTTTCATAGAATAAAACTCAAAGCACTGTACTTCAATGAAAATCACACCTATTTGAGCAATGTGAACCAACAATCAATCCAACATGTCACTATGAACCTATCAACTGAATCCACAATTAGAACTATCACATGATCAACCTATCAAACATTATCTAAAGACTTAAAACACTAAAAAAAAAAAGTAATAATGGATAAGAATAGATGTTCGCTCACATTTTTTAGTGAGTGATTTATTTTTGCTTTATTTTTTCTTTGATCATGTTCTTATGCTACTCAATGATATAAACTGATCCGTGAGAGTAGTTGGGATGGTTCATGGTCATTTTTTATTTTCTTTTTATTACAATGTACCTTTGAGAGTTTGGGTCATGTACATATGCCTTAGGAAGTACACTGTCATTTTTTGTCTGCATCATGCTTGTTTATGCAAAAGGTTTGCATTTTTCACTCTGGCCCTTTATGCCATGATGCATTGTATTCCATTTGCCATATCAAAATTAAGAACCATTTGAAATATAGTGCACTTTACAAAAACAAAAGTCTTCTCATTGTACTAACAATTCCTCATCTCATCTCCCCCATCTTCTGTGTCTTCTTCATCTGTTGCCTTGGTCTTGTATTCTGATACATCAAAAGCATTGTTGTCTTGCATTCCTACATATTTCAAAAGTCCAAAATGATCCAAAGCAATATATCTTTGCATAAACATGGCATTTATATTATATACACATTTAATTTGCATTCATTTTACATGTCATTTGCATTCATTTGCATTCATCTTACATGTCATTTGCATTCATTTCATATCATTTTATAGTTCATTTACATTCATTTCATATCATTTACATTTTATTAGGCATTCATTCATGAGAAAAACATGTGGCAAAAATAAAGATGGCATTACCTAAGCATAACATGTGATAAACCAACGCATGATTTCATCATATAAAAGTCCACATAAAAAAACATAAATACATCCATATAAAATATATAAAACATATGCATAAACCATCTCATATAGTCATCATAACATAGTTGTATCTCAGCCTAGTTTGGACTTTCCTTTGGCCTTTGTGGATTCGGCTGGGCCTAGTGCTTATTATTAGCCTTTAGACTTGTTCTTTTTTGGCTGGGCTTTTAATGCTTATTATTAGCCTTGTTTATGTTTTAACTCTTGGGTTTTAAGGTCCCTGTAAAACCTATTTATCTAGTAAAAAAAATAGTTGTATCTCATAAGTGCCTCAAAAAGTATCAGAGTATGTGATCATGGTGTACATCAATACTAATCACCTGTAGGCATGAACCATAAAGAGCATAACAAAAAACCAAAAAGAAAAATAGAGAAGCCCCTCTGTACATGAGCATGTCAATCTCACATTGTGCTATCCCTAGCCTTGTAGCCTCTATCTAGCCTCGAGGATGATCCCTCTACTATCTATGGTGGCCTCATTAGTCCTATCACCCCTACACTACTCTGTGTCCTCTATGTCTAATGCAAGTGAGATCTTGATGTAAAAAAACTCTCTACTCTCTACCTTGGTGGCATCACTCTCTCATATTGATCCCTCTAGTCTTCTATCTCCATGTGTGCCCTGCTCATTATATTACCGTATCTTAGAAGTTTGCATCTCTAATGCTACTGATGAACTCCTGAGACTCTTACATTACCATCTCTACCTTGCGCACCATGATGTCTCTCTTAGCCATAGCTTGATATCTTTCTATTGTAACCACATCCCTCTCTCCTATCTTTACATCCCTCTCTACTACAACCTATTCTAACTAACTCTGTAGAGCTCTAATCACCTCCATCAGCTCTAACTAGCTAGGCCCTACCTATACTGGTACTAGTGTCTTGTCAGTGTAATCTACTGGATCCCCCTCCACATCCATCACAATTACATCTATACCTATGTCATCCTCATCACCTCCATCACCACCATCATCCCTAGCCTTCCAATAGTCATCTCCATCCTCTCCCCTATTACCACCTCCAACACCATCCTCACCCCTATTGTCTCCACCCTCCTCATCACCATCTCCCTCATCCTCTCCCTTAGCATCCTCCTCATCATCTCCCTCATCCTCTCCCTTAGCATCCTCATCATCATCCCCCACATTGTCCTCAGCATCCTCTCCATCCTCTTCTCCCTCCTCCCCATCATCATCCTCATCTCCCCCCTCCTCCTCATCACCCTCATCTCCTCCCTCCTCATCCTCTCCCCCATCTTCCTCCCCATCATCCTCCTCATCCTACTTTTCTTGAGAGTACTATCATATCTATCTAGGGCCTTGGATGATTCTATGCAAACCATTTTTCATATGCTACCATTGTACCTACATCCACTACATCTATTGCTGCTTTCCATATCTGTGACTATAACTCCTCTAGCTATGCATATGCCACCTATGTCCTAATGGGTACTCCCCACTCTCAGATCTCTACTCTAGACTAGGTAAATAATGCTAGACCAATTGGTACATCCTTTATCTCACCAAACTATCTACATACCCACTTTGGCAAGTACATCTCTATCACCAAGTGCCCAATCACTGTCCTCCCTATGAGATAGCACTCTTGCCTACAATATAGTAGGTGGATATCATCATCATCCCATCTAGGGCAATCCATGTAAGGTCTCTAAATGAACTGTGTCATAGTGTCCTGCTGATGTCAAAAGTACCTCATATATCCTAGTGGTCCCCATGCTAGTATGCCTCTACAAGTATATGCATATGGCATGTCCTCTACTAACTCCCTCTCAACAAGTGGCCAGAATATTGCAATGTGCTCATAAGCCTAGATCTATAACAAGGTACCCCCAATACAAAATGGAAAACAACCTTTGTATGCCACCTAATGTAGATAGTAATACAACATCCCTAACATGCATGGGCCCTGGGCAGACATAGTCCCCTCCATCACCATCCACTCTAACACCTGACCCCATTTGACAGGAAACCTATGTCCTCGCCTATCTAGTATCAATAACCCACCAATCACTTAAAAAATCACCACTCTCAACTACTCATGGTGTACCACTAATAAGTCCCATCTAATCTCGTAATTGCAGATACCCAAGTCTGCATCTCCACATCCAAACAATCGGTATAATGCTACCCGTCCAATCATCAGGTTTTACATTGCTAACACCCCATGAATTGGTATCCTCAAGATGTGCTATATATCCTCAAGGGTCACTATAGCCTCTCCCATCGGTAGATGGAACAAACTTGTCTCTGAGTGCCATCTCTTAGTCAATGCTGTTAGCAAGGCTCTATTGCCCCTCACCTTCAACATAAAAGTAATATGATATAACCCAAACCAACCAAGATCCCCACTCACTAGCTATCATCTAGTGATGTAACATAAGACTCTGCAACCTATGTCCCCTTGTCTGTAATAGGGGCATCTCCTCCTGCATAACCATATAGCCTATGTCAACCTTCTATGGTTTTGTATCCAGTTTACCCTACTTTTGACCCTAGTTTGACTCTAGTTTGACTTTTCTAAGCATGTTTGATTGAGTTGAATTATGTTTTGAACTCTTTCTAGGGTTTTGAACATGTTTACCAAGTTTTGGGTTATTTCGAGCTCATTTGCATCATTTTGACCCTATTCCTATCCATCCGTTAGCTTTTTTCCTCCACTTGAGCTAAGTTTGACTAGGTTTGACTCTTTTCTAACCATCCTAGCCTTAAACTATTTTTTCAACTCTTCCTATGGTTTTTAACATGTCCAAGTTTTAGGTCATTTTGAGTTTGTTTGCACCCTTTTGGGCCCTTTGCATTGTTCTCTACCTAAATTTACCTAAGTTTGACCACTTTGACCACCTTTGACTACATTATAACACATTTTTGACATCCCCCTAGGGTTATGGTAGTCCACCCCAAGTTTTGGGTCGATCTGGGCTCATCCAGACCCCGTTTGAACTCTCAGAGCATCCTAGGGCACAGTTGGGGCACCCAACTGTGCCCATGACACACTTGGTCATACCAAGTGCACTCAGTGTGCACTTGGGCATGCCAATTATGCCCACTATGTAGTTGGCTACATTTTGGGCATAGTTGGGATGTTTGGATGCCCTAACTTGGCCCCAAGACCCCTGTTTGACCCCAACTGACTCCTACATGGCTAAAATGCATAACAAAGCATGAAAATGCATAGTAAAGTATAGAAAAGCATAAAAAGCACAAAGATAGCCTCGATGTACTCACCAAAGGTCCTATGTCTACCTACCATTAGAAGGTACACACTCGTTCACCATGGTGTTGCTCCCTAGGTAACCGGTCCATTTTCCTTACTCTAGAGATCCTTTCTCCCAAAAGTGAAGGTGAAAATGACTTAAAAAACCCTCTCCAAGCCATTTCATAGTGTGTTTCTGCCTAGATGGATGTGCAAGAGGCCTTTTCTATGTTGGTTGCGATGCCCTTTTGCACTCCAAAGCCCATAACTTTCATGTTTTAGCTCCAATTTTTGATCTATCAGTTGCTATGGTTTTATTTTCTTGTTTTCGATGAAATTGACCTATCATATGCCTATGTTGGTCAAGTTTTCAGGGGGGCATAAATATATACCACCATTATTTGGGCATGCTTTTATGATTTTTCCATTATCATTTTTTGACACAACGCTTTAAATCACATTGTATCAAAGAGGGGCAAAATGTAGATGCTAAAAAATAGTTCGCACCTACAGTTTCATCACTTATTCATACTAATTCATCCCATTTTCTCATTCCACCAACTCTGATCTTTTGGACAACTTGATCATATCTCAACAATGTTTTTCATCATTCGTATCCTCTTTTACATCAATTTCATGTCATTTTGAAATCATTTCAAATCAACTTAGAATCACCCCAAATCAACTTGAAATCACCCAAAATTAGTCTTAATTAACCCAAAACATGTCAAACATCCCAAATCTATCATCATTTGTCCAATCCTAGGCATTTTTGTGGCTTTCAGTGCCTTGGAAGCCTATCAATATATCAAATCTTATCAATCTAACCTTAGTACTATCATGGCTCTTAGTACTATGTCAAACTATCATTCACATCATTCGATTTTTGACATTGTCGAGTCTCTCAGTCTCAGATCATAGCATTTTCAACCATTTAATAATATTGACAGTGTCCATCAATGTTATTATGATCAACCTTATCAATCAATCTCAATCTTGTAGCATTTACAATGTCAGTTAAATGTTACGTATCTTTAATTCATGTCATGTGTCCTTAGCATGTTATCAATTTCGATCAATCGATCAATTTGACCATGGCTTTGGTCTATCTATCATCATCCTAGTCAATCTCCATTATCATGACATTTCATCAAAGGATACTGTCACATTTATTTAATCAAATTGGCCAATCATCTACTAATTTTTTCTATAGGATTAAATAACCCATGATTTAATCCTATGTCATTTCACTAATTATTCTTCTTAACTAACCTTCTCAATTAATATATATTTTACTAATTAATTGGTTTATCTTTCACAAACCATGAAAAATCTCAATTTCCTAAGTCATATTTTCCACCATTAATTCCATTTTCACTATTTTCTATTTGTGTGGAATAATGGATTTTTAATTCAAATATTCCAAAAAATATTGACATCACCATGACACATGGGCATGACACCTTGTGGATTCTCTATTGAAACTTGGCTAAGATATTTCATACTCCATATATTCTTATTCCCTTATGCACATACACATTTGGCTTCCATTGTTATAGCTTCTTGGCTTTAAGTGAGTTTGAGGTGTCATATGACATGTCATAGATTCTCTTCCATCTTTAGCCAAGTTTGACTTCCAAGCATCATATAATCCTACACTTGGCATAATTAATTGGTTCATCATTCACAAACCATGAAAATTCTCAATTTCATAAGTCATATTTTCCACCATTAATTCCATTTTCACTAATTTCTATTTGTGTGGAATAATGGATTTTTAATTTAAATATTCCAAAAAATATTGACATCACCATGACACATGGGCATGACACCTTGTGGATTCTCCATTGAAACTTGGCTAAGATATGTCATACTCCATATATTCTTATTCCCTTATGCACATCCATATTTGGCTTCCATTGTTATAGATTCTTGGCTTTAAGTGAGTTTGAGGTGTCATATGACATGTCATAGATTCTCTTCCATCTTTAGCCAAGTTTGACTTCCAAGAATCATATAATCCTACACTTGGCATAATTAATTGGTTCATCATTCACAAACCATGAAAATTCTCAATTTCCTAAGTCATATTTTCCACCATTAATTCCATTTTCACTAATTTCTATTTGTGTGGAATAATGGATTTTTAATTCAAATATTCCACAAAATATTGACATCACCATGACACATGGGCTTGACACCTTGTGGATTCTCCATTGAAACTTGGTTAAGATATGTCATACTCCATATATTATTATTACCTTATGCACATCCATATTTGGCTTCCATTGTCATAGATTCTTGGCTTTAAGTGGGTTTGAGGTGTCATATGACATGTCATAGATTCTCTTCCATCTTTAGCCAAGTTTGACTTCCAAGCATCATATAATCCTACAATCTCTTGCCATGTCGCATATCCAAGGTGATGATTCCAATGCTCTCATCTTTCATGTTGATTATAAAATGAGCATTCTTTCTCTCATTTCAGGTTCCTATTTTTCTATATTTTACTCCATCTCTCATACTAAAATCACATCTTCTCATATTCTCATAGCATTATCACCATCATAGGATTTTGCTTCAATATTGTGTGCACTATAGTCAATTTGGAGCTACATCATATGGAGAAGAAAGAACGACGTAGGAGTTACAAATGAAAGTGGGGGTTTCTAACCTTGTGTTGCTTCCTTTCTATTAATTTGTCTTTCATGGTAGACTAGAGGGTGTCAATATATGTTTAATGAGTTTGTGATTTGCTCAAAGTATGTTGGACATAAACCCATTTTCTGGTCCTACAAATACAAATCATTTGTATACTTCTATGAAGGTATGTCTACTGAAGAAGATGCTACAAATCAACAATAAGTTTCAGTGACTATAGAGTCACACCGTATGAATATCGAGTTGCATTCAAGAATTGAGCTACATTCAGATGTTGAGTTACAAAATGAAGTGTATGCACACTTTGATTCTAATATTTGTGTACATGAAAGAGATGCTAAGCTACCTAATAGAGATACACACAATGATTCTAAAGTTAGACAAAATGAAGAAACAAGAGATGAACCAAGATTATCTAAATATGTCAAAAGACGTCATTTTTCTACTCA
Source organism: Cupressus sempervirens (assembly GCA_028749045.1). Lineage (NCBI taxonomy): Eukaryota > Viridiplantae > Streptophyta > Pinopsida > Cupressales > Cupressaceae > Cupressus > Cupressus sempervirens. The sequence goes on from CM053790.1 coordinate 397,958,236, forward strand.
AATCATTGGAGATAAAGATGCTAGACCAATGACAAGAAATAGATTGAGAAGTGATACATGTTTGCTAAGCATGAAGGAACCCAAATTAGTAAGAGATGAATTAGAAGATGATGACTAGAGTAAAGCTATGGAAGAAGAGATTGAACAAATTTAGAAGAACAAAACATGGAATCTAGTTCGTAGACCAAAAGACAAAAATGCGATTGGTATCAAGTGGGTATTTAGAAACAAGCTAGATGAAAATGGTGAAGTCATAAGAAACAAAACAAGATTAGTTTGCAAGGGATATGCACAAGAGGAAGGAATTGACTATGGAAAGACATTCACTCCTATTGCTAGATTGGAAGGAGTAAGAACTCTACTTGCTTATTCTGCATACAAAGGTTTCAAAGTCTACCAAATAGATGTTAAATCTACATTTTTGAATGGTATATTAGAGGAAGAATTTTACATAGAATAGCTAGAAGGTTTTGTTGATGTTAACAAAAAGAACATGGTATGTAGACTATACAAGGATATATATGGTTTGAAACAAGCACCAAGAGCATGGTATGATAGACTTCATAATTATCTTGTGAAGATTGGATTTAAAAGGACTGATGATAATAATAATCTATATATGAAGAGTAAGAAAGGAAAAGGTATTTTGTTATTTGAAATATTTGTTGATGATATCATATTTGGAGGTCAAGATGCCTTATGTAAGGATTTTGCAAATCAGATGATGTAAGAATTTGAAATGTCTATGTTTGGAGAGATCAATTTTTTTGTGGGTTTGCAAGTATATCAGATGGAATATGGTATATAAATCACTCAATCAAAATATGTCAAGGAAATATTGAAATTTTTTGGATTGGAGTATTCCAAACTAGTAAGTACACCTATGGTGACAAGACATAAGCTGTCAATGAATGATGATTCAACTGAGGTGAATCAAACATTGTATAGGTCTATGATTGGCAAATTGCAATATGTAGTACATAGCAAAACTGATATTACATTATCTGTAGGAATAGTTGCAAGATTCTTTGATAATCCTAGGGAGAATAATTTAATGGCTATGAAGAGAATAATGAGATATCTGAAAGGAACATAAGAGTTTGGTTTATACTACAAGAAGAATGAAAATTTGAATTGAGAGTCTACATTGATGTTGATTGGGCTAGAAACATTGATGACAAAAAGAGCACCAATGGAGGAGCATTTTTCTTAGGAAAGAGACTAGTTACATGGACTAGCAAGAAACAAAATTGTACTTCATAATCTACTATTGAAGCTAAATATGCCACTATTACTATAAATTGCACAAACATTGTATGGATCAAACAACTAATCAAAGGTATGAAGGAAGAGATCACAGAACCAGTGATACTTAATTGTGATAATACTAGTGCTATCAATATATCAAAGAATCCAATAATACACACAAAGAAAAAACACATTGCAATCAAGTACCATTACTTGAGAGAGTTAGTTCAAGATAAAGAGGTGAAGATGGAATATGTCAACACAAAGGAACAAATTGCTGATATCTTCACAAAAGCATTACCTAAGGATGCTCATGAGAATCTAAGAGGTAAACTATTAGTGATACCCCTATTAAAGGCTATCTAAGAAACAAGAGGAGTGCCCTACATCAAATAAGATGATGTTCATATGTTACACATTGATGCATAGGATTTTACTTTAGGAGCTACCTAAAGTAATCAAAGAGTTGAAACTTCAAATCAGTCACAAGCAAGGTGACAGAGGGAGAAACTAAAGAAACTGAAAATATTTTATCTATCATGTTAAAATGACAAGTCTTTGGCATTATTGTCAAAGATGGAGATAATTTTCTAATCAAGCCAATATAAATGTAGAGGGAGATATCAAGAGATAATCTATAGAGAGGAAGATTATATAAAAAGATTGTTATCAAAGAGAAAGAGTTTATTGATCCTTAGAGGGAGATAATTGTTAAAGGAGACATTTGTTGATGAAGAGAGCACAAAATGATAAATTCTAATATCTACCTAGTCAAAGGTAGATATAGTAAGAGGGATTTATAAAAAAGAAATTTGTAACCTAATCAGAAGATGGAAGTTTCTTATAAAGGGAGAGATCTCAATACACATTTTCTTTTTGGTATTGTCTTATTATTTTAACCTAGTTAGTTTGGTTGAACAAAGGTGTTTACCATTTGGCTGATTTGGTTGATGAGTTTGGTTTGCCATCAATGCCAAAGAGGGAGATTGTTGAGATAAGATTGAAAAGATTATTATTGAGAGAGATTTTTGAAGCTAGATTGAAAGATAGAGATTGTTGAACAAGACTATGGGTTTCAATCATTGTTTTGTCATTGATGTCAAATCTACTATTTTCTAGAAAGAAAAATACTTATTTGATTGATAAAGAGGATTTGATTAAAAGATGTAACAATAGAACCTAGAGGAAAGGTTAAGTTATGATTATGTAATGAAGTATAAGGATCAATTAAGATAGTGATGACATGATGTATTGATAATTTACTTAAGGTTATAAAGGCTAGTTATACTAAAAAATTTTAGAAGAACAAGTTGCACAAAGTTTGTCTACCAAGCTTGACCTAGTGGATAGTAGGTGCCGATAAAAGTCAGAGAAAGCCTAGTGGAGAATAGGTTGGAGCCAAGTAAAAGTTCATTTTAATGTATGCCAAGCAGAATAGTGGATGTTGAGTAAAGTTTAGTTGATGTTGAGCACCAGTAAACTTTAGTTTGTGTCGAGTAATATCACAGTGGATACCGAGCAACATAGTATGTACCAAGCATCAGAAGCTTGATAATGCCAAGCTACTACATTATTTAAAAGATCATGGATTTGATGAACTAGGTAGAAGATAAGGTTGATGAGCTTGTGGCATAGAATTAAAGGTAAACCATTTTTAGGTGAATTCAAAGTGGATTCTAGGAGAAGTGTCTAGAAGAGATATGAGATATGGGGTAGATACATTCTATCCTATCTAATCCATTCAAAACCTAAATTGGATGATGGAGAATGAGCATAAAAACATCTTAATTTTCTATTTATAGGAATGGCTGGTCATGAAGCAAGGTTATCATGTGCAAGAATGTAAGGGAGCCAAGGAGTCAAGGGTTTTACTTCATCAACTGACCTAAGAGAAGAGTCTACAATGGCATGTTAAGCATGAAGGCTTAATGAGATGAATACTTGAAGGGTGAACAAGCTATCAGAGCTACAAAGTATGAAGGCCAAGTAGAATTGAGGACTAAACAAAGATCTATAATCTACAAATGAAGTTGTAAGTTATATTAGATCAAAACCTTACTATTACTCTATAACAATTGTATCAATCTAGGGAAAATCCTTTGGATTAAGGTTGACCTTATAGTCATATATAAATCCTTTAACTAGGTGACATTCCAAGTGAATGGTCTAAAGTCATCTTCAAGGCTCACTCCTAATAGGGTGATTGAAATCCTTTAACAAGGTCACATTTAACAGTGTGTATTGCAATCTTTAATAGGGTTAGCCTTTCATAGGGAAACACTTTAGAAGAGTGAAAAGAGTCACATGTTACAAGTGGGTTTTCCCAAATTGGGTTTCCACATAAATCATTGTGTCAAGTGTATTGATTAATCTGTTATGTTTTATGCTTTACATTTCTACAAGTTGATTTGATAGTAACCAACAAGTTTTTAAGTGATTGCATGATCTTATGGATGCATGCATGAGTATAAATGTTTTATGGGTTCACTAAGCTGTGAAGAGTTTTATTCATATATTTGGACCTTGGATAACTAATTCACCCTCCCCCGCTCTCAGTTATTCTAAAGCATTCCAACAACCTTATGAGAATTTTTACACATTTTGTTTTCCCATTGCACATCCCTCAAATAGCTTTGGATTTGATGATATCTTTGGAAGCCCATGCACCATTTATAATCTTTCCATAAGTTTGAGGCTTTGATTATTGATATGTCCCAAATGCTAATGCTATAACCTACTCATATCATCACATTCTAGACAATAGTACACATATATTTATCTCCATATTTAGAAGTAAATTCTTGAAACTTAGATAGTCTATGTTGGAATGTTCAAATGGGAAGAGTACTTCTAAGGGGGTGGGGTGAATCAGAAGTACCAATTTTTATCCTTTTCTACCCTTAATAACATATAACTAAAATTAACATGCATACAAGTTATACATGTAAGCATTCATAAAATAAAAGCATGCTTCAACACATAAGACAAGATATTTTGTTGACCTAGAAACCCTCCACGAATAAGAAGGTAAAACTTGGGTGGGGATGACACCCACAAAAATTTACTCTAGTAATGAGTTCAACCACTTCTGATGGTTTGCCCTGTTAAAAGGCCTACCCTATTAAAGGCTTTACATTGTGTCAATAGTGACGTGTTGAAAGGATTTACAAACACTTTACAAGAAGTGTCACCCTATTAAAGGATTTACATAAAGGCAGTTAAACCCACCTAATACCTAGGATTTTCTTGACCTTCTCCAAACTCTTTCCTACCTAGGTATTATGATAACCTATCACCATAGGATTTCAACCTCTAATACAATTGTGAGAGAGTATTAGAACATTTGACTTGATTGAATGCAATCTTGAATTGTTATGTTCAGGCAGTTGATCTGCTCTTTCTCTTCTAATCCTGGCTTGATCTGATCTCTAAATATGTCCCCTATTCTATTCTAATCAACTAGATATATAAATGCTATCCCTTCTACTAAGTCTTTTTTTTTTCACATTTAAATTTCACTATAATCTCTCCTTATGCTGCTTTTCTTCCATACATGCGATGGTGCATTCATCCTCCTTATAAAGAATGAGAAGACTTAGGGTTTGGTATGGATCTACGATCCAAATTGAATCTCAAATTCCCACTTATACTTTGCATTTTTCTTATTGGTTTCATACCTTCACCATTTTTTTGATTAGTTGCATGTAGATTGCATAGGGAATGTAAATGATTCATCCTTATCCTTTTTTTTCTTCTTCAAAATTTTTCTAAGTCAGCTCGCAAAATGGTTTACATCTTAGTTTGTGCAAATACAAAATCATATGCTGATCCTACTTTGCTTGGCACATGAAGTATTACTGATACTCGACACATACTATTTCTAGATTGCTCAACATCAACTACATTTCTTGGTTTTCTCAGCACCTATTGTATCCTATATCACTCGGCATATGTTGTTCTAAGTTACTTAGCATCTAAATGATTTTGTTACTTGGCACATGAACAATTCCTATATTTCTCGACACATACTATACTATAATCTACTCAACACTAACAATGACTTGACACCTATTGTAATTTTATCTCGACATCTATTGTGTACTCAACATGTATAATAAAAATGGTTAAGTGTGTTGACACTAATTTGTGAAAACTATTTATTTGACCAACAATCTCCCCCTTTGACATGAGTGTAAAAAACACTTAATTAAGCATTGATGATCCTAACCTTATTGAGTACTCACTCAAATTTCATTCAAAAATTTCAAAAATTGTAAGTAGCAATATACCTTATAGCTCCCCTGGATTTGATTATGCCTTTGAAATTTGAAATTCTGTGCCAATATGCCTGATCCTCTTTGTCTTTTGACCTATTTTTGCATTATGAGCTTGTACAGTGTATCTGATCTATGTGATGTGCTTGTATTCCATGTGATTACCAAAACTTCTCTTCTTCACTTATTTATTCCTTGTCTCCCCTTTTTGGCTTTTTACAATCATTCCACTTTATTCTCAAAATAAATGAAAGAATGATCAAAATTTGTCAAAATTTGGTAATTACCCATAATATTTACATATCTCCTCCTTTTCTTATTACTTCCCCTATAATATATATCTCCCCCTTTTTTGACACTAATGTCAAAGGGTTCTATGGAGTAATACCATGTTTGGCAAAAAATGAGCTGTTGACTTCTAGGAGTATCTTCAAAGCTGCATCCCTGTTGTTTAATGTAATATCCAATGACTTGTGTTGGATTGCAAGCTTTGCTGCTAAGTCCACAAGTCCTTCATGTGTAGAAAGATTGGGATCTTTCTTCAGGACTATCTCTGCATATAGTTTCTCCTTGTGGAGTACTTCTAAGTGAGGGGTGATGGAGGATTGATTTTTCATTAACTTGGCTTTTATATTATCCTCCTCTACTAATAATATAGCTAGTTCCCTTTGAGTGTGAAGCGTTTGAGCAAAATGCTTCTCACTTTGAGTTGGATTGGTTGGAAGTTGCATACTAAAAATCTTTAGATTTCTCTCCAAGCTCAATATCTTCTAACTGATCTCTTGTGTGAAATTGGAAAAATCAAACAATTTATTGTAAAGGGAGAATGTATTTCCAAGTACAATTTTAACTCTATCTATTTTCTTAGCGAGGTCAACTTGTCCCAAAATGATATCATTTTATATTTTCTTATTGACCTTACCTTGGAACTTCTTTTCTGACCATTCCATTAGTTTGTCATTTGTATCATGGTCCTCATTTTTTACTTGATCAACTATATCTAATAGCTTCTCTATAATTGGTCTTGATTCATTTGGAGATTGTAGGCTAAAAGCATCCATGAATATGTCCTTGATTTCATTCAATGCTTTCTTGTATTTGTAGTCCTTTCTAAGTGCCTCTTGTCTTCTTCTTCTATCCAATGAACTCTAAATTTCATTCATCTTCTCCTCAGTGAGAGTACTAGATTCATAATAGGGTATCTTTATTTTTTCATCAAGCTTAGGAATTCTATAATGAATTGTCCTGGCTACCCTAGTGGAGCTCCAGCATGGTGTTCTAATTTGTAGTGCTAACATTTCAGTGCTCGGCTGCTGAAGAGTTTTTGTAGGAGTACCTATTTTTGGTAGTTCAACCAAAGTTTGTATTGCAGATTCCTCCTTATCTCTTGTTTCTTCTTTCTCTTCAATTTGTTTCTCTTCTTCTATCATTCTAGCTAGGGGTGTACCTGTTGACTGCACTGATTTGTCTTTATCATCCCTTGCTACTGCACTTGGCTCCTGAAGTGCAATTGTGACTTATTTTTGTGGAGATGGTGGTGGAAGAACTAGAAGTCCAGTAGATTGTGTGGAATTTCACTACTACCTTATGGAGTTCATCAACACTGACCAATATTGGGCTTGAACATAGCCTAGCTACTTGTGTTGATTGGTCAAGGATCTTTGCTAGATCCTCTATAGCTAATGGATTGATGTTTTGACCAGAAATGTCAATGACATCCTTTATCTTGATTATCTCTGTAGGTGTGATGATAGAACAAGGAGGGCTAGGAGGTGGTAGTTGTGTGTCCTGCACACTCTATTCTTGTTGCTCACCTATCCCCTTTTCCTCTTCTTTACTCATTTCCTCCTTCTCTTCTTCATCCTTCTTTTCTTCCTCTATTTTCTTCTCATCTACCTTCTTTCTTCTTGCTTCTTTTATTTCCTTTGTTTCGGCACTAGCTTCTGCCTTGTATTCTTCATCAAATACATCATCAATTTTCTTGTAAATAATTTTCCATACTTTTGTGGTTTTTCTCACAACCTCTTCAATTTTATTTTGTAAAATACTAAATGCCCTATATTTGGGAGTAAATCCACTATTGTGCCTTTTGACTGCATTTTTTATTTGACTTTTAGTCAAATTAGGCAACATCCTTGCTAAGGTAGACTCCCTTATTTCTTTATTATTTTGTAGACAAAAATGCCATTTTTCCTCTACAATCTAATATAATTCCTTTGGCAATGAACTATCTAGTTCAAGAGGTGTATGTTTATATTCTACCATCATATTATAGATAGATTTCTCTATTTTATTTTGCTCATCCTTTGTGAGCTTATAAAAATCTACATTTTTCAAATCATTTAAGTCTCCATTCCTAATCTTAGCACATAATTTATCAATAGAAGACTTTGGTGGATGACTTACCACTTTAAATTGACCATGGTCTTCTAATTTTGTCCTTTCTTCATTTGAATCAGGTTGAGCCACAAATTTTCTTCTTTTCTTTGGCTCTTCCTTAGTCTTCTCAATGGATTTCTTTTTCTTTGCTGCTTCTTCTTTTTCCTTTTTTTTCGTAGCTCTTATAGTAGCTCTAATCGTAGGCTTCTTGGGTGTAGGTTTTGCCACTTTCTTTGGCTTGGGCTAAGGAGAAGGTGGTACTTTTGCCTTTCTTTTAGTAGCCTTGGTTTGGATGGATGTTTCCTTGGCTTCTTCCTTCTCTACACCTTCCTCTTCATCCTCTCCTAAGCCTTGAGTCAATTGTAGAGACTCTTGTTTAGCCTCATCTCCTTCATTTTCATCTTCTTCTTTATCATCACTTATTTTCTCTGCTTCTTCTGTAGTACCTATCGCTCCAATATCTGCCCCAAATTTCTTTTTGATCTTCTTGACCAATTTATCTTTTTTCTTTACTATTGTGGCTATTTTGAGGTCTGTTACCACCCTTGATCTGACAACATCATGTGTTCCAAAGTGCTTTGCAATTTCATCAATTTCCTCTGCAAGCAATGCTGTAATAGCTGCTGAAGCCTGATCCATATTAAGTTCATAGCCTAGTGGTCTAAGCCATCTGACTCTAGGGATGACTGCTTGTATGTAGGTATAGTCAATATCCACTAGAAAACAAATGTATTTTTCATGTTGCTCCACTAATGAGACTAGAATTCTCATTCTCTGTTTCTTGGATTTTTTGAAATCCTCAAAATAACTAGTCATTTGGGCATCAAAGTTTTCACCCATTTGATCAATGAATCCATTTAATTGTTCAACAATAGTCTTGTTTGGATCCCATCTTACCTTGCCTATTGAGTGGAATTCTTTCATTATGTAGAAGAACATGCAAATCAATATTGCACCAAATTTGCATTGAGCCCCTTTAGATTTCCTTATGGCTCCCAAGTTCTCATTGATTTGCTGCATCATCAATTCTGCAAGATCATAAGTGTGATCCTTTTTCACTAGCTTGTAGGCAACATCTACAACTATGCAGGGTACACTATTTAACCTGTTGGATTGATAAAATTTGTGAAATATGATCCTAACAAAAAAATCTAGTAGGGGGTCATTGATGGTGTCAATTGTCATACCCCTATTGTTCCACTTGACACCCATGTTTTTCTCAATTGCCTCCCTCTTATCACTCCTTAGGGTTTTGGGCCAATCTAGGGTTGGGATACTAGTAACCCTATGTATAGTTTTCTTTGTGAACTTTACTGGCCCAATTTCTAGCCAAAAAGCTCCATCATGGATTCTACTTAGTACAATGCATATCCATTCTATTTTAAAGACAATAGGAAAAACTAGGGTTTTGGTTAGACCCTTCTTCTCAACTATGGAGAATTCATCCTTAAGTTTCCCATTTTCACATAGCTTATCAAATGCATTGAAAATATCCAAATCTCCTATGGTTCCTATCTTACATTTGTAGCATTTGTGTACATCCTGAACCGTAACTACTTTATCAGGAATCATGGATAGGGCACTAGCAGGATCATTTTTGTAAGAAACTTCAGGGATGGGTCTGAACTTTGGTTGTTTAACTTCATTACTAACTAGTTGAATTTCCAACCCTTCCTTTTCCTTTGTAGATTTAGAACCAGATGTCATCTTTAATTGAACTAGGATTTAGTATTCAAACAAACTTTTTTCCAAACTACGTAACTCGACACTTGAATGAAATACCTAGTAAATCGATGAAATGGAGTCGGGTTGCTATTGAATTTCTGTAAATTTCCTTTTGATTGCTAGAAAATTGCTCAATCACTCTGTTCATCTTTGCTTTTTGTTTGAATGATCAAAAAGTGAACAATTTTCACTTTTATGAAGCTTAAAAACTAGCATTTATTACTTTCGTGCTTACAACTATCACTCAGCTTCCAAAGGATTTTCTAACTCAGCATCAACTCTATTTCATTCACTCGATAGCTACTATCTCATTCCACTCAACATCTACTGATCTTGTTAATTTCTTGGTAGCCACTATCAAGTCTTACTCGGAAGCTACTAGACTGCTCAACTCAACATGTACTGTAGTTTTACTAGGAAACCAAAGGTAACTCAACATCATCTCCCAACTTTTATCTTGACATCTTAACATATTCAGATTTCTTCTTTGTAGTGCTCCTATGTTCTTTTGGGCTGATGTATGTTACATTTTTATATGTATAAGCCCTTTGTGCCTTTCTAGTGCTTAATTTGATGAGGTGTGATCACTTGACCTCTTGGGTGAAGTGATCTCTCCATTTGATGTGCTGCATTCACCTTTCTTCTGCCATGTCTTCTTCATATCTTCCCTTATATGTTCCACATTAATTTTTTCTTTTCCCTTGTTAACTTCAGTCTTGGGTACCTTGGCCTTTGTTGGACAGTTCCTGTTGATATGACCAGTCTTCAAGCAACTAAAACAAGTAGTTTGATTCAACCATTTGCTGTAACTTCCCTTAAAGTGTGTCCTTATGCAATTTTTAGGAATGTATCCATACTCTTGGTAATAGTGACAACTATTCCTGGTGTTGTAATCCCAATTGTAGTGATGTGCATGATTGATTCCTTTTGCAGGCTGATTAGGTGTCCACATAGGCTTTGATTTGCATTCAAATGCTTTATGTCCATATTTTTTGTAGTTGTAGAAGTGACCCTAAAATCTTTGTGTCCTCATGATTTTGGTTCTACAGTCTTATTAACAATTAGCCAACATATTGTTAATAGACTATAAAAATTCATATGATAGGATTGAATGAGAGTTCATGTTCATGATGATGAAAATTCTAAGTTTTCATTAACCTTTACACCAGGTTGTAAGGATACTAATGAAAGATGTTAATGGCAAACTTTATGTAAATGGAAAGGAATCTAAATTTATTCTTCTATCCATATCCATTAAGTAGGATTGTCCACTTTCTCTTTCCTTATTTTTAATTGTATAAAATGTACTCTTCTACTTGTTAAAAAATGAATCAATCTCTCCTAAGGTCCAAGATATTACCCTACCCATGGGGGATCAATGTCCAATTTGCCGATGATAAAATAATTCTTTTAGTATAACATAAAGATCAATTAGTAGAGTTGGTGAATAAGTTGAATTTATTTTGTAAAGTCTTTGGGAGTAAGATCTCTCTCCCCAAATCCATCATGCTAGTGCGGGAGAAGAACCCCTATCCATAGTTCACTCAATATGGCCTTGGTTGGGTGGGACCTAAGCACCATGCAAGATATTTAGGGATCCATTTTTTGTTTGTCCTAATTTAAAGGAGATGTGGTGTTAGGTAAGGAATTTAAAATTGATATAAATTTGAGAAAATGGAATAAACAATAACTATTTCTTATAGGGAGATATTAGGCATGCTACAAGATACTCTCACCTTGTAGTATTTACTACACCTCATCCTAGACTTTCAATCAATACCAGTTCAATCATATTAAAAAATGAATTAGAAATTTATCATGGTCAAGTGGTAAAGGTCTTAAGAAATAACATGAAATGAAGTCACATTGTCTCATTAGTACACCCTAAATTATTATTTTTTAAACATCAAACCTTTATCCCATTTATAATGTCTAGAAACGAAATATGCAGTTTCTCTTAATAGTTTTTCTCACAATATTTCTATGAAAAATAACATTCAAATATGTAGTTGAACCTATTCAAAGTTCAATTTCTTAGAGTTCAAGTTCAATGCTATAGAGGGTTGAGAAGGTTCACATAATTCAATAGGTTTGATGGTACGAGTTCAACATAAAGAGTAAAGATGTACAATTTGCATGTTCAAAGTTCAATGAGTCTAGATAGTTTAGAGAGTTAAAAGAATGTAGTAGGTATATCAGTTCAAAGTTTCAAAGTGTCATGTTTAAAAAGTCGAGTTCAAAGGATTGAAAGTGCAAGTTTGAAGTACTAAAGTTTCCAACTTCATGAAACTAGCCTCTTGTTGAAATCATAAACCCAAAGGAAATGAATGGTAACATCAAGAAGAATGTAGAAGATTTGTTCTTAATGATCTAGTTGGAGAAGTTCCCAAGAAACCTTAGAAGGGAAAGCTTAAAATGGTATTGATAGACCAAAAAACTAAATCTAGAAGATATGATGCCAAATTTGAAAGCTCAAAAGAATTTGATGAGCCAAGGAAAGGGAAAAATGTTTAACCAAAAGTCTTTTATTAAACATTTGACTTCATCACAAAGGTAATTCATGGGATCTTTGTTACATTTCATTTTGAAGAACAATAATTATTGGTGATATGGATTAAAAGATTAGTAGTCTTCAAGCAATTGCAATTAGTTGCATGAGAGTTATCCCCAATCCATTCCAAAAATACAGTGCCCAATCTGATATTGAAATAGCACTTAGAGATCTTGAGTTAAGAGAAATGTAGGAAATAAACTAAATCAAAATATACAAGATAAAAGATGTAGAGAAGAAAGATGAGATTTTGTTGGAATATATGTGTATTTATTAGTAGTAGGAATTCATTTATTATATGTTCCAAAAACTTCCAATCTTGATGAAGATTATTTCTTTGTAGAATATGTAAATTAAAAATATAGAGAACACTTTAGAATGCTTCCTTCTGTAGCTTCTCAAGAACTCTCTAAAAATATGCATAGCTTTATAAATAGAGCATTCCTCTCAAGTGTAAAAAATCAACCAAAAAAAACATTGCTTTGTTATTAAAGTTATAAATGTTTAGTCTGCATCTTGATATGTTTTTTTTTTGCTCTTTTTTTAAAAAAACTATTATACTCTTCTCTGATTTAATCTTTCTAACAATTCAACATGGTATCCAAGTTGTTTTAGTTTTTGGGTTGTGTATATACTTTTTTGGTGTGAGTCTTTATATTTATAGGTAGTCTGAGCAGTAATTTTTTTTTTGGGAAAAAGAAGACTACTACAACAATGGAAAGGGAGCTTTTTAAAAATTTGGTGAGAAAATTTTAATTTCAATCTTGGTATTAATTTCCTCTTGAAATCTCTTTAATTCTCATCCAAAAAGGAGAGAATTTGACAATGGACTCACTTGGTGTTACTTTTCCTAGAATTAAATTGAATGGAAAAAATACTATGATTTGTTATCTAATATTGAAATCACAATAAATCTTCAAAATTATTATGAAATTGTGACTATAGTGAACAAAGGCTTGCAAATCTTAGAAATGATCAAGATAATTAGGATAGAAGGGACAAGAAGGCAATAATACTAATCAAACTTACACTTCTAGAGGAGGTATTTCTAGAAGTTTGTAATGAGAGAAGTGGAGTGAAAGTATGAGAAATTTTGAAGGATCTATATCAAAATTCAAGTAATGTACGGATTTTATATCTCACTACTAAGTTATATAATATAAAATTATCAAGCTCACAAGAGATAGTCCCATATTTATGTAAATTAAAGGAAAATAAGAATGATCTTTCTTCTCTTGGAAAAGATATAGATGATAGTGTTTGTGTGGAAATTATAATAGTAAGTATTTTAGGATCTTATCAATCATTTATAAGGGAATTAGACACAACATATAAGTTAAAAAGTGTTAAGTCTAGAGGATTGTGTACTAACTTAGTCCAAGAAGAGAAAAGACAAGTTAAAGAAAAAGAATCATTTGATGGTGAATCTCAAGAATTTGTAATGAAAGGAGAAAAATAATATAATAAGTCACAAGATAATTAATCAAAAGAAAGAAATTGGAAGTATGAAGAAATAAAAGTGTTTCATCTATAGTTCATAATAGAAGTAGATGGAAATGTAATTGCTATGGAAAAATGGATCATAAGACAAATGAATGTTTCAAGAAGAAAAGATATACAAAGAAGAAGATAAATAATTCTAAAAAATTTGTTGATTCTAAAAGAACTGCATTTTGTGTTGCACTTAAAGAAAAAATACTTTCAAAGATGATTGGGTTATTGATTATAGTGCTACACAACACATATCTCATATTGAGGAACAATATGAATCAATAAGTGAAAATAATACAATGAAAATATATTGGGAGATAATAGTGCTTTAGAAGTTAAAGGGACTAGTAATGTAAAAGTTGATAATGGTTTGTTAAAAAATGTGAAGTTAGTCTCTGAATTAAAAAATAAATCTACTGTCAGTATCTAAAATTTGAAGTCAAGGCTATAAAATAGAATTCTACAATGATAAGTGCTTAATCAAAGATGTCAATGATAATTATAGAGTTACTTAAATATGTAAAATGGAGAATAGACTATTGGTCAAATAAATAGTTTTGACAAATGAGTGTCAACACACTTAACCATTTTTATTATACATATCAAGTACACAATAGATGTTGAGCTAGAATTTCAATAGGTGCCGAGTCATAGTTAGTGCTAAGAAGATTACAGTATAGTATGTGTCGAGTAATACAAGAATTGTTCATGTGCCAAGTAACATAATCATTTAGATTCTGAGTAACTTAGAACAACATATGTGGAGTGATACAAGATACAATAGGTGTTGAGAAAACTAGGAAATGTAGTTAATGCTGAGCAATCAAGAAATAGTATGTGCCGAGCATCGATAATACTTCATGTGTCGAGCAACGCAAGATCAATATAAGAGTTTGTATTTGCACAAACTAAGATGTAAACCATTTTTGGAGCCAACTTAAATAAATTTTGAAGAAGAAAAAAAAAAGGATAAGGATGAATCATTTAAATTCCCTATGCAATCTACATGCAACCAATCAAAAAAATGGTGAAGGCATGCAACCAATAAGAAAAATGCAAAATATAAGCGAGAATTTGAGATTCAATTTGGATCGTAGATCCATACCAAACCCTAAGTCTTCTCATTCTTTATAAGGAGGATGAATGCACCATTGTATGTATGGAAGAAAAGTAGCATAAGGGGAGATTATAGTGAAATTTTAGTGTGAAAAAAAAAGAACTTAGTGGAAGGGATAACATTTATATATCCAATTATTAGAATAGAATAAGGGACATATTCAGAGATCAGATCAAGCCAGGATCAGAAGAGAAAGAGTAGATCAAATGCCTGAACCCAAAAATTTGAGATTGCATTCAATCAGGTCAAATTTTCTAATACTCCCTCACAATTGTATTAGAGGTTGAAATCCTATGGTGATAGGTTAGCTTAACAGCTAGGTAGGAGAGCCTTTGGAGAAGGTCAAGAAAATCATATGTATTAGGTGGGTTTTACAGCCCTTATGTAAATCCTTTAATAGGGTGACACTTCTTGTAAAGTGTTTGTAAATCCTTTCAATAGATCACTATTGACATAGTGTAAAGCCTTTAACAAGGTAGGCCTTTAACAGGGCAAACCATCACAAGTGGTTGAACTCATTGCTGCAGTAAATTTTTGTGGGTGTCATCTCCACCCCAGTTTATCTTCTTATTCCTAGAGGGTTTTTGGGTCAACAAAATCTCTTGTGTTATGTTTTCAAGCATGCTTTTATTTTATGACTACTTACATGTATAACTTTCATGCATGTTAATTTTAGTAATATGTTATTAAGGGTAGAAAAGGATAAAAATTGGTACTTTTGTTTCACCCCCCTCGGCTCAGAAGTACTCTTCCCATTTGAACATTCCAACAATTGGTATTAGAGCATTGTTTCTCACAAGGAGAAGCCTAACAACTTGGAGAAAAAGGTTAGAAGATGGAAGTCTTCAAACTTGGGAAGATCATTGACAATCAAGTGATTGATGTGCAACTAGCTCTACACAAAGTAGAGGAAGCTAGGGAGGAATTGAGAAAATATTTGAAAAGAAGAAAGGAGATAGCCATAGCTGAAAATGACATACACTACAAGGAGATTAAAATCACATAAGTATTTACCAATGGAGACTCCAAGGAATTTGATGTAGCAATAGCATAATTAATGGAGAAAAATAGAGCACAAGCCAAAGAAATCAGATTACTTAAGCTTGAGCAAGAATCACAAGCCATGTTTCTTTGTGAAGTAACTAAAAAAAAGAAAAGAGCTATTGAAGACAAGGCCATGATAGAATTCAACAAGAGAAATCTCATCAATAGATTGGAAGAGAAGACAATTGAATTTGAAAAGATTTCAAATATGCAGTTAGATACTTTGAGCCAGATGATGAATGCTCATCATGAGCTAAACATGAAGGATATTGAGATCTCCACCTTGAAGATACAGAATGAGAAATTATAGAATGAATTGAAGAGAGAAAAGGAAATAGCATAAAGTTACAATAAACCCAATGAGGCCATCAAGTACTTTGAACAATTGCTGAAATCACCAAGGGCTAATATTGATACTACAAGACTTGGCTACATCAACATTGAACAAGGTGAATCATCCAAGGCTGTAGAAGAAAGAAGCAACAAAGGTAAGAAAACCAAACCTACTTGTCATTTCTATGGTAAAAAGGGACATACCTCTAATGTGTGTAGAAGTAAGAATATTCATCAACATGATAAGCCTACAAATGCAAATTTTTGTCACAAGTGCAAAGAGCAGGGAAAATTTGTGACTAACTAGAATCAACCATACTAACTCCAATCTTTATGGAATAAAGGTCAATACGAGCTTACCAAGATTGAAATAGTTTAATCCATTGATTTTGAACTTGATGGAACTAGAATCAACCACATTGACTCAGAGCATGACAGAACAAAGTTTTATAAGAACTTAATCAAAACATCTGGTTTGAGTCATAGTGTTGAAACTGACTATCTAAGATCATGATTTATTGACAAATAGAAAATTTAAGTCAAAATGTTAAAATTGATCAAAGTTAGAAGATATCAAAAGTGATGATGCTTGATATGACAAAAGTGACCATCTTGACATGGTGTGATGAAACTAATTAACTGCAATATTGATTTAATTTGAACATAGACAATCAACTTGATACAATGTGATGATGTCAATTACATCATAGTCTTAGCTTGATCAAAGAGAACTAACATGACCCTAGTGTTGATAGATGATTTGGTTTATAGATCTTGATACAAAACTTTATTGAATTGGTCAAAATCTGATTGGTTTAGGAGCGATCATGCCCCCTCCATATGAAATCAAAATAAACCTTGATGAAATCTTGATTTCAAGCATTCTTGATGATGTGGGATTGATTTAATGTATCTATGATTGTTTTGAAGATGATTAGAATCACCTTGATGATTTTTTGAATCATTTGAAGATGTTTTGAATCATTTGAAGATGTTTTGAATTAGTTAGAATATAATTTTAGTTGATTTAGTGTTGATAAAACATTGTTTGACTAATTTTGACCACTCAATAAGTGAAATTTGACCTTTTTTGACCATGGTTGACCAATATCTTGATTATTTTACTTAAGTCATTTTATGAGATATACCATTATGTACCTTCTAATTAGTTTTTAATAGCCATTCATGCTATTTTCACTAGGCTTGACTAATTTTGACCCTATTTGACCATAATTTGACCATCATTTGATTGAATTTTATGTCTAATAACCTTTAGTAACCTTCCTTTGAGATTTTGAAACATTTTGATATGATTTTGAATCAATTCTATTTTTTAACTCCTTCATTTGCCCCTAGTCAACCCTTCTTTGACTAAAGTTGACTTTCTTAATTAGGGTTTGAATTTTTCCAAAACTTTTCACTCAATGAGTTGTTTGATGTCTTCTCATTTTGATTTTGGTCCAAAAATGTGATTATGATCTTGGTTCATTTGTAGTTATAGGGCTTAGAAAGTCTAATCCCTATAAATAGCTTCTAGGAGGTTCTTTCCTTGTTATTTGAACTCGTATTCCTTTGCGTTTCAAAGCTAAAGATGGTGATTCCCTTAATGAACATCATTTTGAGCTTGGTAGGCATCATTAAAGAGCTATGGAGTATGTATCACCTATGAGTACCTAATAACTTCTCCTTGTTATGCTATTTGTACTTTCATTTTATGTACTTTTTATTATTTTAATGTGTGTCCTAGTGTTTAGTCATTTCTTGCATCTAGAGAGTCATTTCTAGTAGTCCACAAACTTGTTTCCCATTCTAGAGTCATTTAAATAAATCCATAGTTGATCTTGGGAGTTTGGAGTCATTCCTAGAACTCTAGAAAGCCATTTCTTATAGAATAGAATACAAGCTTATTTCTGGTAAAGCAAGATTATTTTTGGTAAAAAGCTCATTTCTAGGAGCTTGGAGCTCATTTTTGGGATGAGAAACACTTATCCTATCTAATTTTGAAGATTTTTAGTGTCAATTTTACTAAGTCTTTTAGGGTTTTCAATATTCATGAAGTATAAGGTCAATGCCCCTTGTTCAAACCCTTGATTAAGTGTCAATTTGTGTTCACAGGTGAACTTTTGAGTGGTAACCTTTAGAGGTGTTTGGCTTACACACATCCTTTCCCTTACACAAGAACTATTAGAGGATGAACATAGAAATGTAGCTTGATTAGGGTCATCTTATATCCTTAATATGGCTGATATATGAGTTAATTGGAGTGTACTCATAGGTTTGTTAGAGAAATGACATTCAGAGCATAATGATTTTCATTTACGCACTGGCAAGATTACTATTACAACTGAGGATATCTACAGGATCACTCACATTCCATGATGTGTTCAAGAGTATCCTGTGAGAAGAGTTTTAGTATTTCTATTGATGAGGCATGTCATATTTTTTGAGATCCTAACACTACTTAGAAGTTCATCCATTGAGATCACATGTTATGTCAATATGATATATTATCTGCTATTCTTGATGGATATGTGGTATTATGATGCCAAACCATGGTCAACACAATTTTCATTATGGATGAGCCCATATGTTGGGTGAGATGCTAGAGCATCCTCATTGCTATACTTGGGGTGCACGTATCTTGGCACATATCTACAAAGAGTTACACAACATTGTAGATCATCATTTTTAGAGCATGTTAGTAGGCATTGTGATTCTATAGGTATGGGAATGGGAGCACATTTCTTACATATTCTAGTAGTATATTGACATAAAGATCCTGAGTATCCTTATGTATATCCATATTTTGACCTTATCTAGTAGTCACATATGGGCAAGGTTATTATTGGTGTATATTATTTAAAAATGTTACCAAGTTAGTATGGAGACCATTTTTAGATTGTGAGAAGTGGTCTACAAATGCATGCCAAATGCCTTATTTTTTCCAAACCTAGTATCTTATTGGTCAAACCTCATACATTGTAGAGAATTTTGTTGTGATTTGTGTTTTTCAATAATACAACAGAGTTCTTGGTACACGTTGGGATGCACCTACATATGCTTGCACTCAAGAGGAGGATATGTAGTAGAGTCAGCACTTGACATATGAGGTTTCCTATAGAGAGGTTGCATAGATGGTAGTTATTCCATGGGACCTTCTTATTGAGGTTTAGGATAGTGGTGTTATCATTGTGTACATAGCATACCTTTCTCAACATCCTTTCCTAGATTCACTTTCCTAATGAGCTAGCACCTCATATTGAGAATCCTTTAAAATTATGACCCAACAGATGATGGTCCTTCTCTAATCAATGGAAGAGGTAGATGTTGTGGTGAAAAAGGTGGTAGTAGGAGTTGCTTTGATAGTCAAATGAGAGATCATGGTGTTGTGGGAGATGATGAACATGATAAAGATGATGACCAACATGAGGGTGGAGATGGTGGTAGAGATGGGGTTCTCCAAACTAGGATGAAAATATTTCCTCTTTTTTAGTGCCACCAATAATTTTTTTCAAGCCTATTTAGAGAGCACAACCACATAGACCACAGATAGAGGTACATTTACCATAAGTAGTGGTACAAATATGACATGCAATGATACAACATCATCAGCCATAGATATAGAGAAAACCTCAAACTTCTTGGTGACAGTAGTAGATCTAGAGCTAGTTAGGGACCAAAGAATCATCCTCAAGAGAGGATCATCCATAGTGTCTTCTGGTGGATACACCTATGAGAAGGAGAAATTAATAGCTCAAATCACATCTTTACTCACTATCTTTGTTGAAAGGGATAGACAATATGTCAGAGAGTTGACTTCCTTTCATTCAAAGCATATGTGTAAGATTAGTTCCTTAATCATAGCATAACCAGGGGCTTAGTTTCTTCTGAGAAGAGCATATCCATGAGATTGGTGTTATGCAATCAAAGAAAGATAATTATATGAGGAACTTTCACCATTAGAGTTAGCATGATGCCTATTATGTTTCTTTGTATAATGGAGTAGTTCCCCTTGATCATAGAGAACCTTCTTATACAAAATTAGTGTAGCTTTCAGAGGGAGATTTACAACCACCTTTACCTACTAGAGTAGATGCCTAGCCTCCTCCTCTTCCTCCTACTCATGAGGGAGGAAGCCATACATAATATGTTTGTTGATCTGATATATTTTTGTACTTATTTTTTTCCTTGACACTCACTTATATATTTTGATATTCTTTAGCTTTTTATGAACTTGGACATTCTGATATGATGGACAATTTGTCATTTGATCCATTGATATTCCACTAATCACTGATACACTATTTTTGATGCACTAATATACTCTTTTTAATATCTTTATATATTTGATTTGACTCCAACCTTTGTGATATTTATCTTGATCATATATGATGGTTTTTTTTTATTAACATATTACTTGATTATAATAGCATCATGTTACTTTTTGATTCACTGATATGAAAATGTATGGTTTTATTTGATTATGCACATGTAATGAATGTTTTACTACTTTTCATTATGTGATGTATATATGGATTCATAACTAAGTGGACATGTTTATTCTTTTTACAATTTTCATGTATGTATATGAAATGCAATGATATGGATGCAACTTTATATTGTGCATATCTTGATGATTATGAGGATACTAACCTTCATATGTAGGTGACATCAATTCGTTTTAGTATTCAACCATTATTTATAGTTTGATGTAGATTTATTTGATAGGTATCGAAGCCTACATTAAATTTTATTATTTATTGAAGTTAATTATTATAATATGTTAAGCTCAATTAGAATTGTATATGTGTTAAAATGTATTTATACACACTTTGACATGGTCATTCTATGCTAGATTCATCTAAGAATGAATATTGTATTATTCATCCTAAATGAACTAGACATGCTAACCTCTTGCATTATATCTAATTAGGGTTTGAAGGATTTCTCTTAGGACCAAGAGCTTAGTGACTATAGTCCAAATTAGAATGAAGGATTTGTAAATAAATGCATGATTAAGCTAAGATGTGCAACTATTGTAGATAACAATTTTAATCTAAGAAGATAAATAACATTATAAGCTATCATGGATGCAAATAAAATCTAGAGTGAGTATCTAAAAATACTATCAAGTAAGAACAATATAAACTAAGCTAAATGATGAGAAAATAATAATGAGAAAAGGTAAGAATAATCTCTAGCACAAATTCAACAACATATTAATACTCAAAACTTTCACCTTAGAAATGAGAGATGGGAATTCCCAATTTATAAGAAACCCATAATAGATTAACAATGGAGATCAAAGTGAATGAACGGTTGAGATTTAATGAGAGTTGAGTTTGAATAAGAAGTTTCCATTTGAGGAGTTAACTGCTCAGTTGAAAATTAGCTAACTACATTGTTTTCCTTTTTTATTTGAGTTAACTAATCATGTTTCCTTTTTCTTATTTTAGTTAACTAATTATTTCCATTTTCTTATTTCAATTAACTATTTCTTTCCCTTTTTTATTTGAGTTAATTGAGCATCTTTCATTTTTCTTAACTAATTGTTTCCATTTTCTTATTTCAGTTAGATGTTTCTTTCCCTTTTTCAACTCAAAATATAATTTTCTCAAATTTTAGAAGGTTCTTGAATATACTTAAATTATTTATTTCATTTAATTTTTTATTGATTATAGAATAATTGAAATCAAAAAATTGGTACTTTGAGATATTTAATTTAATTAAATTAATAAATCTCATTTGATGTGTATTTGGAAAAGGGGGAATCAACTTAATTAAAGTGCTAGGACCTTTAAATTAAATTAATTAATTAAATGGGTTTAGATGTCAATTTTAATTTTATATTTAGAAATTTATCAATGTTTAAAGATTATTGCACATTAATGGTTTTATGCAATTGATACTTAGATCGAGTAGAGAAATAGGTCTAGAAATGCCTAATAAGTTAGGACTTTTAATGGTATTAGAGATTAGGGACAAATTGGTTGAGGGGACCAATTTTAGGGTATTACATTTGCCCCTCTTTGAACTGATGTGTAGGAGGCACATTGATTCAAAGAATAGTCTGATTCTAAAGCATAGAATGAGAATTAAGATTAGCTTTGAGTTTGATGGGATGAAGACTAATTGATAGGATAGAATTGATTCTCAACTTGATTAAATGAAAAGAAATCCTCAAGAATTGAGTTGATATGGATTACAAAAAACACGATACCTATCTACTAAAAAGAGATCAAGATTATCTCCAAAAAAAATCTTAATCCTTAGAAATTTGGATAGAACACCCAAACATCTATCCATTGAAAAGATGTCAAGATTATCTCCAGAACAAAGCTTAATCCTTAGAAATTTGGATAGAAGAACTAAACATTTGTCCATTGAAAAGAGACCGAGATTATCTCCAAAAGAAGCTTAATCCTCAAAAATTTAGATATAACACCCAAACTTTTGTCCATTAAAGAGAGTAGGACCATCTCTAGAACAAAGCTTGATCCTCATAAATTTAGATAGAAAACCTGAATGTTTGTCCATTGAAAAGGGTAGATCATCTCCAAAATGAAGCTTGATTGTCAAAAATTCAGATAAAGCACATGGATGTCTATCCATCCAAAAGAGGTAAGGATTATCTTCAAAATGAAGCTTAATCATCATAAATTGAAATAGAACACCCAAACATTTTTCCATTGAAACATGACAAGAACTATCATGAGTTGATTGAGATAACTGTCAAGAAGTCAATCACTTGATTGATAGATAAGACAATAATTGATTATTATTGATTACAAGAATCTGATATACCTTTAAGTACTTGAGATAATGCAATTATATCATGGGATACCCAAATTGATATGGAATGTGGGAAATTGAAGATGCCCCTACTGATGAGGACTTTGAGTTTTCAACAAGGTTGATTTAAAGAAAATTTTGATTGATGTAAGGAATGCATGATGTAAAGAATGCATCTAGCTTGCCTTCTCAAGAGAGAAATTGAAAGATGAAACATTAGAATGGTGATATAGAGTGATTTGATTGAAGCCAAATATGTGATTCAAAATTCTAAAGAATGTAGAATAGGTTGGATTAGATTTGGAACAATTTTCAGAAGAGTTGGAGTCCAATTTTCTAGCCCATTTGACCAAGTTTGACCAAAGTTAATTTTGGTGAAAAAGTTTGAAATGTTGAGAAAATTTTGATGTGATGAAATTCTAAGATGAATAATGCATCAAAGAGAGGACTATACAAGCGTCTAACTACATTGGTCCCAAAATTTTGAATCAAAATTTTGAGTTGTTTGGATGTGTTAGATTTTGATTTTGATCCCAAAAATGGATCTAGAGCCACCAAATTTAGTAGGGGAGTGATACAAATGTGATGCATTTAAAGTAATTCACCCCTCATTTTGTCAAATGCAATCAAATAAGAAATTAAAACCCTACAGAAGTGCAAATTAAAGATGAAACGTAAACTAAATTGAATGCAATCCTAGGACTTAGTCACTGAACTTTTATGGTATAATTTTCATCATTGAGAATTTTGAGTAAGACCACAAGATGACATACAAATCTCGCTAGTGATGCCACCACGAGAATATATTGAAGTTGATGAAGGATCAACCCCATAGCTTCTAAGAATCACTTGCATGCAAACACTAGTCACAGATAAAACAGGGAATGAAGATTTAGAGCTTTGATACAATGTTGAAGTTGATGAAGGATCAACCCCACAACTCCCACGAATTACCTGCATGCAAATACCTATCATAGAAAGAAATAAATAAAAGCTATGGAGGATGTAATTCCTATATCCATAGTGGATGAGACATTCTTTATGTGCAAAAAAGAATTGCAAATTGTATTGTGAAGTTGATGAAAGATCAACCCCAAAGCTCCCAAGAATTACCTACATGCAAGAAACTATCATAGATGAGAAGATCAAAAGCTATGGAGGCTAGAAATCTAAGATCCACAAATGAGACATTCTTAATGATAAAAATGATAAATTTCTATTTATAAAAAAGGAATGAACATGAATACAAAGAGAGATCATCCTTATAAAGAAGATAAAAAAACATAAAAGGTAAAATCTAGGTTGCATAATAATAATTAATAAAATAATTAATTATTATATGCCTAAAGTTTAAGTAAAATAGATTTAATTAGAAATTATTTAATTACTCTAACATCCCCTTAAGATAAACTTAGGAAGTAGCTAAAAACCTATAAACTACTACTGAAAATAAATTTGGTTCTTGAGAAACAAGGCCTGATGAGGTACCCAAGTAGAACCAAATATTTGTAAAGAGGAGAAATAGAGAAAACCAAATTTGAAAAAACCTACTCCAAAAATATATGGAAACAATGTTGAAAGAACTAGTGAAGGACCGAAGAAGCCTCCAAACTAGGGAATGTCCCAAAAGATAGGAATAAAAGGATGATCATGAAGAACACCACTAAAGCATGTAGAAGTTACAAAGCCCTGTCAAAAAATAACTATTAATCTAAAGAACCTCCACTAAAATAGAAGCTGACTAGGTAGAGAAGGTTATATTATGCATGAGTGCTCTTAGAAGACACTACTCAAATTAGGATGCACACAAACAACTAAACTTGAAGATACAAATGACATAAAAAAACTAAAGCTTGAAGAGTTGATCAATAAAATATAGAAGGCTACAACTAAAGGAGGAATGGAAAGAAGAGTGTCTATATGGTAAATGATCCATTTGACTGAAATGCATAGTTACCCAGCCACTACATCCATGTAGTACATAAGAACAAATATTGAATGCATAGCTCACTCCATTAAACTAAGGAAGCATTCAAACCAATAGAATAACTCCCCCAATAAAGACAAGGGTGAGGTGATAGGCAACTAGAAAAGTGGGCCAAAATAAATTCATGTCAAGTAACCACAATCAAGATGCACAAAATAATACATATGTGTATACTGAGGAGATCAATCTTAAACACATCATGAAGCTAATGTCATGAAAGGAAAAATTAATAGACAAAGGAAGATGGAAAACAAAGGTAAAAAATCAACTCTACATGAAACTTTAATTAGAGTAGTGTGTGTAAAAGAAGGAACAAGATATAATGAATCATAAGAATACAATAATTTGCATGAGTGTCCTCAGATGGAACTACTC